>CM060912.1:403485809-405885809 GCA_030737875.1 Allium sativum | reverse complement strand
AATGGCTTCATCTTTATAAAAAGCATTGCGATGTTTAAAAGATAGATTTGTTTTTAAAGCACTGGCAATCCAATGGAGTAAACCCATTCCATGAAAGTGGCGTGGTCCTGTGATTAGCCATATTATAAATGTTTTGAGTAGATTTCTCATACCAGTCCCATGACTGACTTGTAGTTTGTTTCACTTTCAAACTCGGGTGCCCCTTTTTCTACACGGGCAGCCTTGTATTCAGGTTTAGCTGGTTCTTTCTGGATAGATGGAGCCGAAGATGGATTCTATCATTTATCTCTTTTTATGTTGTTCAGCTCCTATTGTACATTATGTTTGTTTTTCCGCTGTAGACATTATGTATAGATGAACTGTATTTTTACTAAGTATGATCTTGTATACTATGTAAGTCTGATGATTACGTTTATCCAGTGTATTCTATTGTACATTATCTGATGTATTTATTTAATTCTGTTCTACTATTATCTGTTTCTGTGTTATATTCCAAGGATTACCCTTGCCGCCGTCCGTACGGGGTTTGGGGTCGTCTCATGGACCGTCCACCATAATTAAGGTCGTTCGCAACATCATCTTGTTTAGGTCATTAAGACCTGATGGACTATCAGTTTAGGTCGTGAGCATCAAGGTGGTGTGAACAGTGCCTATCTGCTTTGGGTCGCATAAAAGTTTTGGGGCGGAGGCTCTTTTAGGTCGTTAGACCATTGCTAAGCGTAAGGCCAGTTCGTTCGGTTCATGTCCCTCACGTGTTTATGATATGCACTTATTCCATTAATTGTGTTCATAAATGTGGCATCATAAAATAAGTCATGACGCTTTGCACTTGAGGATCAGAATGGAAAAGATATTTGAACGACCTCGGTAAGACCGTATATTGTTTACACGTAAGTCATTGGACATAAAGCCAGTCAATGAGCGAATTAATGCTAGCTGTAGAGTTGAAGCTCTGAGTTGTATCCTCTTTGGAACATGCTCGTATGCTCAAGTCATTACTTTTCTAAATGGGAAGCTCCACAGTCTGAGTCTTCTAATAGGTCATGAAACATGGTTAGGTCATTTTGTGCTACCCAAGAAATGGACCTGCGACCTAAGGGCCCGTACCACTTATTTACAACAATGCCATTCGGTTCCAACTCCAACTATACATACCCCCATACCATTATTTGGAGGGGAGACCTAATTTGATTCCATCGAGGATGTGCCTCCAAATCAAAAGCTTTTCTATAACTTCACTAATGGTTCTCATGGACCTAAAAACTCATCTCCAACTTCGTGCGGATCAAATCCATTCCTATGATCATTAAAGCTATCTCCAATTAGATCAAGGCTCTTTGAATCACATTCATACTACATAATAAAGATCTCCAACACCATTCCAAGGAATCTCAAACCTTCCCCAATCCTCTCGAAATTCGGATCTAAGCGCAAAATTCTATCAAACCGTGGATAAACACAAGAGCACTTAAGTGATCAAGGATTAATACATCTATCATCGCAAAGCATGTGTCCTCTTCTATCCATTTACAAAATTCTAGTGAATTAAATCGTAAGGAGAGTGAAAAGAGAGGAGAATGAGAAATGAATGTATAGTGAAAGCTCATTCATGTTGTAAACAAAATATCGTAATGAGAATTGATTGAAAAGTGGATGTAGATTCATTTAGAATCGAACCACTATAAAAATCCTTTTGTCTTCGTTTTATGCTTTTTATTTTGTAATAATGCGGTTCCACATTTTAATCTTACCGAATCGGTGAAGTGCATCATTTGCACCTTTGGTGTTGATTCCAAATTTGGAGTAAACAATATTGTAAATTTAATTTATCTTGCATAGATATCTTAGTACATCATGAGTGGGTTAAAACACTCACCTTTTAGTTTGCAACAAATCTGAATACCAAACAAGCATAAAAAAATTGATAGTCTTCAAATTTAACCCAACCAACCTTATGTCGTTTGGAATATTGATACGAATCCAATAGAGAAACCCTCGCGTCAGTCGCGTCATCGCAGTATTCATCTTCCCGCAGTGAAACTTGCGCATGTTACTATAACAAGAACACATGAACCCAAAAAGCCTAAAACCACCAACTTTGACCAAGATTTTCCGCCCTCGTACCATGCTTTAATGTCTCCGATCACCGCTGTATTGAAGCCCTCGCATGCCTCTACTGGGTCATTCCCGCCACTGATGATCCACGCCTCCCTAACATGTGTGTCACCGCCTTGTTCTATAGGGTTTTTGAACCCTAAACAGTGAATTCTAGCCATCTTAGGTCAATTTAAACCATGAGACTATTGCCAATTAACTCTAATCCTCGATATCTACAATACCCAGCTCTTCAATTCATCGAAAATTGTCCAAATAATAATGCTCAATTTTGTCATAAAGGGATTTCTTGATTTTGAAATTTGATCATGAATTCTCGACGAACAGAGCATCGGATCCAAAAACGAATGATAGATTTGAGCTGCGTACGTTGAGAACTTTCCAACGATGCATAACATAATGGTGTTTGAAGGTTAAAATTTGATTATGGATCTGGAATCATCAAATTTTTCTCATCAAAAAGAAATTTTAGGATTTATGAAAATGAGATCACGACTAAGGATCCAGAAAACCCAGATATAAATATAAGTGACAATGTCTGTTCTGCATCAGTTATTACAACAACCCAATAGCCCAAAAGCCCGTTTCCCATGTTAAAGTGAATTTCGTCGTTCTATATATCAAAATGTATGCTTTTGATATTTTTAAACGCAAAAGAGTTATTGAAATTTACTAAAACACAATTCTGTTCAAGTTCACATTTTTGCTTGTCAAATTAGTCACATTAAAATAATATGTTTATTTAATGTAAAAAGCGCAGGTTTTCAGTTGAATTTCATATTTCATAAAGATATACGTTCGAATTTCACAAAACGAAAAAACATCGTTTTAATATAAAATTGTCTAGTATTTTTAGATCGAAAATGCCTAGCTTCCGACAAACTTTTATTTACAAAATGATTTATTCAAGTTTAACTAAACACGTGAACAGAACAAACTTGTGTATTTTACTACAAAATTTGTTCTTATGCAATTTTTAGTTATACGCATCTCAAATCTTGAATTTCGGATATTAAATTCAAAATATAAGTTACAACATCAATTACGATATATTGGTTATTGCTATTGCAAATCGATTATATAAATTGATTTAAATAGAGTGAAATAAAGTTGACGTTTTCATTACAAAATTTGCAGTATCAATCTTATATAAAAATATTACATTTTTAAGAATCAATATTTCGAAGTTTCTATTATTCATCGATTTCACGTTAGTTTCAAAGCAACTAAATTCTGAAATAAACGATTATTCTTTTTTTTTTGCTACCCAAATTAGATGTACGTATTTTAATTTATATTCAAAAATCAACTTCATTCGTTCTTATATTTCAAAAAAAATAAAATTCTAAATTCTAAAGTAAAAGTTCAGTTAAACATGTTATTTAAAAATCGTTAAAATTTTAGGTTGTTACAATCTTCTCCACTCAAATCTTTTCATCCTCGAAAAGGAACTAGGCAGGGAAAATAGTAATCTAGCAATTGTACATATGTTAAAATCAAGTTATACTAATTTAAACAAATAGTCTAGCTATATAAATATATATTCAAATATGTTTAAATCATAGTTTATATATATTTCTAAAATATTTTTCAAAATAGTTTAAAATATAACCCGACGTCTCAATTGGTACCATATATCATCTCACTTTCGAAACTTGAAAATAAACACCAGTGATGCTGCAGCCTGCAATAATCATCAGAATCAATTTAAAGTGACTAGAGTGTGATTCTATATATATATATATATATATATATATATATATATATATATATTACATATAGCATTTAATACATATGTTAGCTAGGGGTATCCCCAAAATCTTTAAATACTTGATAGTCCAATCTTAACGTAAAGTAAAATACTTGAAAACTTTTCATTTGAAAAACAAAAGATATACAAATTTTCCAAATATATATATATATGTGTATGTGTATATATATATACACATATTTCATATAATTTATTTCTAATAAAATATCAAACAGGGAAAATAAACACATCTACCCTACTAATTTCATTTATCATATTTGACTATAACCATATATTAAAATATAACTAACTTACAGTTTAAAGTGAAAATCACATAAATAATATTTTTTAAAAACTTATGTTACATATGGTTACTTAACACATATTATACTCGATTTCTAAACATATGTAAGTATATCTCTTAAGTTATCGTTTCTTAATCCTTAATTCATTCAGTTAATCATTCCAAAGTTTTACACTTATCTTATATTTCAAAGTAAGTTTCAAGTCTTATTACTATTAAGAATATGAAAATAAGTTTATTGACATATTAATTGAGACTATATTTTGGTCTCACTAGATTAAGATTCATATCCAAATTATTTTTGTACCATTCTAAATGTTACCAAAGTTTAAATTGTCATTAATATTTATTTCAAATGTGCTTAAGTTCAAATTTACTTTCAAGTGAAAAAACTCAGATTTAGATGCACAATAATCAGTCTTGAAGTTAAAGTTTGTACAAATTACACTTATAAATCCATTTTAACTTTAACCTTACTTAACTTCATCTTTAATTCATATATATATATATATATCCCAAATTATCATCCTTTTTATAAAGGATTGGAAAAATAGACCAGTTTTTAAAGTGACCGCAAACACTTATTATTATAATAAATAATATTTACAAATCATATAGGAGATTGGTAGGATATCAACCTACTACACCGGTTTTTAAGGTGGACCGTCCACCACAACGTTTTATAGTGGAACATCCACTACTACAAAGGCTAGCTTAAAGCGCAAGAGCTAGTAACTAGGACTAGACTACTATCAAAATTATATTAATATTCCACATATAATTTATCATTCTTTTATAATTTGATATCCATATGAAGAAAACCATTGTAATTCCACAAATATTTCTCTTGAAAATCATATTAGTATTCCACATGTACTATTCAAAATCAAATTTATATTTCATACTTATTGTTCTTGAAATAAAGATTAACAATTTTGAAATATCATTCTTATGAAATGTAATGAATATTATGCTTATCGGGTAATTATTATTTACATATCCTTTTCATGAAATTTACAAATTTAATAAACTCATTTATTTAAAAATTATAGACTTATACATCTCATTTTTATAGATTTCTTAATATTGCTTTTTTATGTTTCTAAACGTATAGTTTATTACAAACACTTTGAAAAACCATTGATTATAAATTACAATTATCCTTCAGGACTATTTTTTGGCAAAGTTGACCAGTTTTTATAGTGATCCGTAACACTTATTATTATAATAAGATATAAATACAATAAGTACAGGAGATTGACGAATAGCCTATCTACTATTTCAGTTTTTAAGGTGGACCGACCACCACTAATGGTTTTAAAAGTGGTCCGACCACTACAACTATTCCAGCTTACAACACTGGAGCTAATCTCAATGACCAGACTACTTAAATTATGTAATAACCCATATGTTTCTACTAATTAAATCATTGAATATAATATGATTTTAATTATTATTATGGTTAGAAATAAATTTTATGATTTAATTTTATGATGTAAACTTAATTAAATTGATCAAGTAATGAATTTCAACTTATTATAGCAATAATAACTTACAGTGATTATAAATGGAACTATGATTAGGCTTGTATTGATAATTATTGAAATTGAAATTAATTACCGAAGTATTGGAATGAAATTGAGTTTCAATTAAATAAATTGATAAATAATTAAAACTAGAACTTAAAATAAATGAATTTATTTATAAAGTTAGTTTAAATTCTAGTTTGATTAGAATGGGACTTATAGTTTGGTTGTACAAATCTAAATTATTTGTGCAATTTAATTAGAATAATTTGATTTTGAAGAATAGCCATTGTAGATTTTATATTTGAGCCTCAAAACCATTCACATTGAGTTCAGAAGGCCTTTTAGCATAGTGAATGCCTATCTGCACATTCTAATTCAAGTTCATTTTTTTTGCATGTTTCCCAATGTAAATATTAGTAAAACATTCACGAAACCCTAATCTTCCCCTACTATATAAGTTGCTACAGCAACCAGGCCTCTAAATCTCTATTCGCTGCTCATCTCCATCGACTACCGAGATTGCACCGTTGTCAAAGATCGAGATAGGTGAATGGGCCAAGAGGGTAGTTGGGTGCCTCCTCCATACAAATCCGTCGCCACAATTCGATCGAACTGAAATGGTGTAAGGGGGCACAAACCTGGGCTTGACTGGCCCGACCTCGAAGTGGGATTGGCAATCTAGAAGCATCGAGTGAGGCATACTAGGTGTCCTATGGGCAGCCGGGGGGTTGGATTGAAGGAGTGTGATGGTTAGGGAGGAATCATGACAGCGGCAAGGGGATGAGGAAGTTTCAGATGCTAGGTTGGAGGTATCGCGATTTTGAGATAGAAGGGAAATAATTAGCAATGTGATTAGTAAAATAATTAAGGAGGTAATGATTATTTAAAGTTAATTTTAATAATCATGAAACTTATAAAATGTATGATTCCCTCATATGAGGTCCAATTGAGATGCACGTTTCACTGTTACGCTCATATCAATGTGGGCTTCATGATGAATTTGATTTGGTAGCATATGGAGACTGTAGAAATTTGGGCATCTGGTTGGAGTTCTGATTCAATATAAAATCAAAGGTGAGTGATTAAACCCACTTACACTTAACAAAAAGTTCTGATTGTTAGTTAAATTATAGTCATGTTATGATATGACTATATTGGTTGCTATTTGGTAGTTTAAATTTCTTATTCATATGGATTTGCATCAATAGTATAATTTAGTTTAACTGTTAATTTATTGTAAAATAAGGTTAAATTGAAATCTAATTTATAGTTTAAACCTGACGCATGACAACTAGCAAATTGATGTCAAATTGAACCGTTTGGATGAACTGATTTTGATGGATGTCTTGGATTGATATCTTTGATATATCAATGTTTAATTGTGTGATTCATCCTGTTATTCACCTTATTTATGTATGACTGTTGTTTGTCTTGAGTAATACTAACCATTTACCATAGATGTTGTAGGCATCGAATAAACCTGGGATTAACCATTAAAATGAATTAAGAGCATAAGTTGAAATGATAAATACCTATGATCACCAAAATAATGGCCTTTCTTTTGAAATTAAATCGAGTAATTTTGCCTTTAGGTTTATACTGGCCTGTCTTACCCTGCTGCTGCTGCTGTTGTTGTTTTCTCTTCTCGCTCCACTTCTTCTTATTTCCACCACCCTGCCGCGGTTTTGATTCTCCTTTCTCACTACTATCAACAACAACCTCACTTTTCTTTGGAAACATGCCCTTGTGCCTAGATCCTTCTCCACCAACTTCCTAAACAAGACATCAATCTGGTCAACTAACTTCTCACCAAGATACTCGTCCAATATCGTTATCAATTTCTTGTTCTTCTTTTGAAGAATATCGATAAAAGAGATGTTTCCATGATATCTGATCTTCTGGAGTATCGGTAGTTATACATGTCCAGTAATCCATAGCCTAGCCTGGCAGCTGTCTCGTAGCAAGTTTCCTTTTCATTGTGTCTTCGATTTCAAGATCTCCGAAAATGCAGGTACATGTATCCAACCAATTCTAAACCTCAACTATCCATTCCTTTCCAACAAACGACTTGCTAAACAAAGAAGAATCATTTTTGCATAGCTTAGCAAAATTTACAGCCGTAAGTGCTTGGACATGAGCATCACCATATACTATCACTTTCGAGTTAGTACTCTCTTCGTAATCAATGTCATCATGGCTTCGAACATAGTTGGGAAATCTGAAGTAGCGACGCCCAATCCACTATCCTCTCCCATTACACCATATATGTTAATTAGATTATGTTAGGGGCCATATCTACAGCGATTAGGCATGGTTGTAAGCCGTATCAAAAAACGACGTGTCTAATTATTAGATACGGCTATAAGCCGTTTATAACTGAAAATTTGATACGCCCATGTAGCAGTTTCAAAAGTTCAAAAAGAAATGGCTATTAACCGTGTCTCACAACTCATACCATATGGCTCATTGTCGTATCTAAACGGAAACTATATACGAATATAAACCGTATCTAATTTACAACCTATGCTGCTTTCCCATATGTTAGAAATGGGTTTTGACCGTAAATATAATGTATGTCAGACATGGTATGAAGATGTATCTAATTATATATATGTGTCTGTATATATACATATATATATATATACATATATATATATATATACATATATATAGAAACAGAAACTACATCACATATTTTCCACAACACAAACCATATCACAATTTATACAAAGCATAACACAAATTATACACAAAGCATAACAAGAATTTCCATAACACAATTTATAGAGTGTCGTACAATTGTTAAATGGAAACTGTCATAGATTTTTCATCTAATTTCAATGTTTAATAAAATTGAGTTGGTTATTGAAAGTAGCAAATTTAATTAAAGAAAAAACATATCTGATAGAACCACCGGATCAGACTGGGAAGATTAAGTGTGCTGATCATGATGTGTAGTCCACGTACGTTGCTGTAAATTAAAGCAGTGATGAGCATAGATGCTGATATTGAATGTACAAAATTTATATGTTTCAAAGCATGCATTGATGAGCACAAGCTAGATGCTAAATGTTGATGTATGCACAAATCATGTGCACAGTTTAAGTGTAACAAATACATGGCATGTGGGCAAATAGGCGTTGCATCATAGAGGTCGTCAGTAATGGCGACAAAGATACAAGGGCAAATAGGCATATACATGTGCAAGTTTAAGAGCATCATTGTTATTATGGCAGTAATTGAGTCGACAATGGTCCAGTTAGTCGATTCGTCGATTAATAATAGACTATAGACAAATATATTGCTACTTTCACGGTATCCACTGACTTTCGATCGACTACATGGAAGGTCACCACACCAAACAAGTTATACATGTATTTGATCATGTTGACATATTTTCCCATGTATTTGTTGTCTATGGAATTGTTTCGTGTTATCGCTTGTTTGGTGTTGTGACCTTCCATATGCCCAACAAAGGACAGTTTGTTGTCGCTTGTTTGGTGTTGTAACAAATATATGGGCAAATAGTCAAGGGCAACATGATCAAGGCAAACAATACGAAACAATTCCTCATGAACCACTGATGTACACATGAATTATCAACGGAAATACAAGCCCTTATGCACGATATGTCAGTTAATTTAAGTTCATTTCACATGAAACAAACCCTCATGTCGATCCCACACTAAATAAACAATATAAATGGGAAGCAAATTTTGTCAAAGTTTGCATCTGGCATGATATGTCAGTTCAGTTCAGGTCTTTCCTTATTATGTCATTGCTATCTGCACTTCATTAGCTAGGACGGACCAATTAAACACAGAGGATAGGATAATATAATGGAATAATTCAATTGATATTTATTATATACTTTGTGAGTTGCACTGGGAGAACTGGGATCAACTATTTTTTCAATGTTGCTATTCATCTCGTATGGAAATTTATCAAGCGATAAATCAATTTGTAGAACATTAACAAACAATATTCAAGGTATTTTCATAGTAACAAAAATGGAACACAAAGCCATGATATTCAAAGTGAACACTTTGATGTATTATTGCTTACGTCATGGCAGTTAGGGTCAGTTCAGTATCGTGGCTTTGTGTTCGTGTGTGCATATCGTGTCTCACGTATGCATATATGCCACCAAAGAGAGTTCATGAAACTAATGCAAACACAAGTGCCGGGGGATTCTTATTTCATAAGTAAACGAAGAATCAAGTGTAAAATTATGTATACCTGCTCCAACGTCTAAAGATATCGAATTAGGGACTTCACCTGACACACAAACCCAACCACTCCGACTTCATCAAAGGTCTCTGCAAATTGATGATTCAGTTTGTCGGTTTTCTCATCTGGTAGCAGTATACTGTCCAAAACCATTTTTTCATTTGTAGGTGGTACAACTTTCCCATAGCATCTGGATGATGTAGAATCTCGACATACAGTACTATTGAAATAAAATCGAGAATTTCAAAGGACAATATTAATAAAATATGATTTTATTAAAACAACTAGACTGGAGTACGTATCCACTAGACTTTAAGCACTCTCTTTTGAATTATAAGCAATAAGGTCAAAGAAAATGCAACCAAACCATCGTGCATATCCAAAAATACATGCAAACAAGTTCTGTGCAACCAGATGCAATCAATCTCTTTTTAATTTATATGTGAACTAGAGTCAGCACTGCAACATCCATTCTTAAATGCTTAAGTTAACTATATATTACGCAGTAGATTGAAATTTGAAGGGAAGTTTGATTTCTTACTGCTAATAAATATCTGTTGCTACTATGTCTAGATCAAAGTTGAGATTTTCACATCGTTGATTACTCGCCAAATTGGTCGTATCCTGGATCGGAGAAGCAACAGCCTTTGATGCACTGATTTGTGTACTGCTGCGTCCTCCATCCGACGGAATTAATAGTGCATGAATTCCTTGATCAGTCAAAGTTTCCACCATGTTGATCAGAACCTCCATTTTCCTAGACAAATTCCCACTTCATATTAGTCATCGTACCCTCCAAGCTTCCCACCCTCAGTTTCAACTCAACATTGTCTTCACGAAAATGTTTGAATTGTTACTATGTAATGGAACAAGCCTTAACATGCATCTTTGGTATGATGCTGCCAACAATGCGGCTCCTACCCCTTGTATCCTTAACCAACACTTATGATAAGATATCTTCATCCACATGCAATTTTTCTTCATCACTATCGTGATCTTTTCCTTCATTTAGGCAATTTGATCCTAGGATAAAAGTTAAATGTGTTTACACCAGCATTTACTTGTAACAGCTTGTAACTATAGTATGTTACTCCTAACTGAATAAATTCAATCCAAATAATAGCACCATAACCATAAAAACACCTAATGAAGAAAATGTAACGAGAAACTAATCACAATTATGGAAAGCCTGGAAGGAAAGGAGCTTCTCAGTTGGGAAATGAAAGTCCCATAACAATAGAGAATACAATATATTGTCGTATATACCCAGAAATTCCTCCAGGCAAAATTCACAACAATATCCATTCACATTCCTATGGCTATATGACATAAAATGCACACCTCTCGTAGGTCTAAATCAAAATGATTTCATTCAAATTGTATATGCCTGGAACTGAATCAAAACAAGAAGAAATTTGCTTAGCATGAAAATAATCATTTCAACTATCAGCTAATAAACATTTGTAGCAGTGCATACCCAAATTAACCATAATAACCATAGTAAAAGTAAAATCTTATGAAGTACACAGACGTGACATCTGATATGCTACCGTCTTTTTTCGTGTATGTCTTCTCCCATACTCGACGACGGTTGATATTTGTAGATGGACTTGCAACGTTCCATAATATATTCCATTTCATGTATATTCTCTCCCTTAATTGTGTTTTTTTACTACTGTTGAAAGAAAATGATCAAATAATTTACCAATTCGTGTTCTACTTTAGCGTGACTTTTACGTCCTGCATGGTGGGCATAACTTAGACTGGATCTTTTTTTTTGTTTGCCTACCTTCTTCCAGTTGGTTTAGCGCTGCTTCATTCTTTATGAACTCATTCCAATCATCTTGAGCAATTGTAGGTGGACAATTTTTCAACCTTTCTTCATTATTGTCTAAAGTGTCATAAAAACTTGCTCTCAAGTTTGTCTCCTAAAAGCCTCGGCCATTCTTTTTAGAAACATTTTCTTTGAAAGCGGCTCAAGTGTATACATTTTTTTTTCATCCTCGTAACGAACTGGAATTTTCAACCAAGAAAATCAACATAAAACCCATATCAATTATTCAGGCATCGGACATTCCAAATCATTAATAGAAAGAAGCTAGAGGGTGAGAATAGATTAGATAGAAAATTAGAATAGAAGAAGCAAATAACATAACAACAAAATCAGAGTAACACGAATCTCACCGCGGAATGGATAAATATACTATATAACATAAATTTGAATATAAAATCATTCGGAGTACAATACAGCGGAAATAAACAATAATTATATAATCCTGAAGCCTCCTGCTCCAAGCTCTCCAAGTATATCTGTAAAATCCCGACCACTTGACTGCCCGTACAAAATTGGGCACCCAAGAGTTTAGGGAAAACAAAGCAAAATAAACTTTGGTTCAATCATGTGACTGGTGTGTGTAAACTCCAACCATTTGTTTAACTTTTAAAATCCTTTTTTCAAAGAAAGAATAATCATAAGACCAATTCACACATAAACATGGATGGTTTTTACCTTACAATAACCCAAAACATTCTTTTAAAAATACATACTCTTCTAATATTATAATAATGTCTAAATCAAATAAATAGTAATCTAAAGGAATGCTTTCATCTCATGTCCAACATATATAATATAAAATCAAAAACTGTACGCGCTTATTGGGTAATGGATTCCAACTAGCAAGGTATGGGATCACCTTCCGACAGTGTATCTCTAGAGAGAAATACACCGGGTTCAACAAGAACATCTTGTAACCCAGGGTAAACATGATTGGTCACTCATTTTGCATGAGTATACCGAATGTATTATCACCAATAGTTGAGATCAGCAGCCATTTCCCTAAAGGGACAGCATCAAAATAGGTTAAAGAAGAAAATGAAATTTCTCTAGACCAGGTGACAATACACCCTAATTTGGAGCTACCCACTTAGCCATGCGACCTACCCGATTTTTATCATTTACTGTTTGTGAAGCTTGAGGCCATGCTTATCTCTAACAGATCACACATTTATTCACTTTAAATGTCACATCGTCATACCCGCCAAATCACAAATTGAATTCTCCAAAAATACCACGGGTATACAACTAAGAGAAACGAATTCCTCCGCCACCAAACGTATATACATTTGAAGAGATCAACTTACGCGATCTATTAAATATACTCTATCAGACATTCGTCCATACAGGTTGTCCTAGGAGTGGATAAACTGAAGGCACTATTCTGTAAATCCATCTTAGGCAATTTCTACCTAGGATCTGCCAGAACAACCCTTGCATAAACTCCGTCTTTAATTATCTTCATCATATTTGATTCACCAGTGCTAATGCCCATACGGAGTGGTTTTCAGATAATAAATCTAATTCTGGTCTCTCTGTATTGACGACGGAAAAATGGTCAAAACTTTGATAGTCGGTTATTTAACTGTCAAAGGAAAACACCCATATACACAACGATCTTATTTCTAAATGGAAATTCTATCGATCAATCATCAATCAACATTTTTCCCTTTTAAATTAATTTATTATTAATTTAATCATTTCCCCATTTCCCATTTGCATTTGTATATATATATCTTCTTATTTTCTAAATTTAGAACGTTATTAATATTGGAAAACATTTCCATTTCTTATTCACGTATCGCTATCTTCCCACATCTATCCGTCTCTAACTGTAAACCAGTAAGAGACCTATTCCCTGAATATCAACCCCAAAGGTCGAAACCAACATCAGATCGATACTCAGGAAATCATTCAACTTAACAAATCTCCAGTCAATTTCCGAATTTCCTTAACTCTGTTTCTTAACTTCTTATCAAATCATTACTTACGCAACTCTCAGATTTAGTTCACGAATCCAATTCTTTTTTGATAAACATTAGTTATAACAATAACGTTATAATCAATACATTCGAAATATCTAACTTCAAAATATAACTTTTATTCATTAATTTGAATAAATAATAATTAATTTATTAAATGAATAAATCTAGATTTAAAAACCGGAAAGTAAATAGTACTTCACTACATTCGATATAGTCGAATCCTAATGTATAATTCTCTCTCAAATAATCTCTATTCGATAACTCTCCTTCGAATAAACTATATTCTATAACTCTCCTTAAAATAAACTATATTCGATAACTCTCCTTCAAATAAACTGTATTCAATAACACCTTCCGAATAAACTACATTCGATAATTTCTCATTCGAATAAACTATATCTGATAACTCCTTTTCGAATAAACTATATTCGATAATCTCTCTTTCGAATAAACTATATTCGATAACTCCTTTTCAAATAAACTATATTCGATAATCTCTCTTTCGAATAAACTATATTTGATAAATCCTTTTTGAATAAACTATATTCGATAATCTATCTTTCGAATAAACTATATTCGATAACTCTTTTTCGAATAAACTATATTTGGTTTATGTTACGAACTCCATCATATTTTACCCTTTCAGGTCAGCTCAATTTCTAAATTCATTTTTGAATTTAGTACTTCGCAACAATTACCAATATCCTTTTATAACTATTTTCATTCTGCAAAACGTTTTCTTTTAAATCGTTATTCACTTTAAAACGTGAATATTATTCCTTTACAAAAAACTAGACTCGTTTTATCAAATCAAAACTTGATTTCATAATTTAAATACTAAAACAGGTTTAAACTCTAATTACTGAGTCATTTTATAACTTATTATTCACATTCCATTTTATTTATCAAATCTCGTTTACATGTGAACTCCATAGTTGATTTCATTTAATAAGTCTATAATTCTCTATCGCCTTTATATTCAATTATAAAATATCGGTTTCAAGCCGAATAATAATTATCTTATCAAATCCTGATTTATTCAATATATAATTTATTTAAAATAAATTATTTTATAACAATTTTCCTAGTCGAATTCTAGTTACAAACCTTTATGGATTTTATTTTAATCCTATTCATATTTCGAACATCGAAATAAATTCCATCGTTTCTTTTTCAAAACATATTCCCACTTTCTTGTTTTACATTCACTACTGAATTTACAATCCAAATTATCCACTGATAATTATTTCTATTTCATTTATAAACATTGTTTATAACTCACACTACATGTTTTTACTATTAAACAAGTTATTTATTTCTAGCCATTCTGTAACACCCCATATTTTTAAGATAATAAAATAAGAATAACTTAATTAAAATAATGAGAATTAAATAAAATGGACTACGACATTGCGTCCATCTCGGAATTCTGGTCAAGATAGACACCTAGTTTGCGTAAAACAGACATCATATGAAGAAGTTATTAAGCTTAGAAGTTTGTATACACACAAGATATATATATATATATGCAAAAAAATTAAAAATGTAAAATAAATAATAAAATAAGGATTACTTGTAATAAATACATGCACTGAAAAAAATGTAATGCATGCATTGAAAGAAAGAAAGGATTGGTTGCATGCAATGTAAATATGTTGCATGCACTGATTTGCAAACATAATGCATTAACATTAAAAGAAAAGGATTCATGCAATGGTTTAATTTAAGCATTGTAACTAACATGAAAAAAGAGAAGTAAGGAGGGAACAATAATTATCATTGTTCTAAGACTTATTAACAAATGACTTCATAGCTCAGTTGGTTAAGGCATTATATTTGTAACATAGAGGTCGGGAGTTCGAACCCAGGTGGTGGCATAATTTTTATCTTTGTTTTAGAGAGGGCCTACTGAATATGCAAATATATGTACGTATACAAATTCAAAATTCTAAAGGATAAGAACGTACATATAAGGAAATAATGAAAATATATGTATATATATGAGGATATATATATATGCATAAATATATGTATACAAAAGATAAAATTCAAGATAAGACTACATTCCACGAAATATGGAAAGAATCAAATAATGGTGCAACATCGTTTGAATTTTGAAAATAAAACGAAAATTGTGTGTATATATATACGCATAAAATGGTCGATAGAGGAATTATACGATAAGATTTGAAATTCAAACATTCGAAATTCAAATTTCTGCGCCAAAATAGCTTGCGAGACCCAATGCTGACTCAACACTGCGTGTATGATAAGATTTGACTAGATTCATTTGCGAACCTGGACTATTTTCTTAACTGGGTTCAATGCTGACTCAGCGCTGCGTGTACGATAAGGTCTTGAGCACCTATAAATAAGACCCTAGACCTAACCCTAAACATCATAATTCGGCGGCTGCACTGGAGCTCTGCCATGGCTCCCTCTCTCTCCCTCTCTCTTCTCAAATCTATTCTGATATTAAAATGTTAACCTAGGAGGACTATGAATTCAGAACTGGAAGAGGGAATCAACGTTAATAAAAAGGTTATTGAATCATGAAAGCAAGGTAAACCTCTAAGAGCCAATCTATTTAAATTATTTCTCTTTCCCTTCTTTTTTCATGAAATAATAAATCCGTTGTCGTTAGGTCTCGAATCAAATTAAAGGGAAAAGGAAAACCATGGATGATATAACAGATCAGATCCAAAATTTGGGGAAAGCTTAAAGTGAGTGGGTTTAAGCTATAGCCTTTAGATAATGTTATGACTATCATTTAGCATTCCTCTTTTTAATAAATTTTGAAATGGCCAGTTTGATTATAAATTGCTATTGTAACGAATTGAAATGTTGAAATAAATATGTTAGGAAATTCCTATATTGAATTGGCTAAGTTATTGAATGTTTACATGTTGGAGAAAATAAAATTATTAGGATATGAATAGCTAATTCAGTGATTGTAATTACATGCTTTACTTGGGATATATTATTGATTGAACGACATGCTAAAATAATTACCCGACTGAATGCTTACATGTCCTAGTAGAATTAAACATATGTTGAAAATGACATGCGACAAAATATAGGCAAAAATTGGACGACATGTAAATTAGACTACTGTAAACTATATTACAATAAAAAGGATAATATGTCTAAAATTTTCATGTAATGAACATAACATATATTATATTTTGAGATTTTATTTTGGAAGCGAAATTTGATATGAACATAAGTGATTGAATGAAAATGAATATGCCTAGGATTACAACTAGAAATTGTAAATACGCTTATGGCCCGAGGTTAGGTTGCATTAGTGGTGGAAGTCTGCCCGGACCCGACCGGCATATCCAGCAGCCACTAATGTTGAACCTAATATGAGAGGCCTAAGTGCAAGAATTAACAACATGTGCTAAGACATGAGGTTAAGTCAGCTTTTGGTAGAAGTCTGCCTGGACCCGCCCGGCAAATCCAACGTCCACAAGTGTAGGCTTAATGTAAGAGGTCTAGTGCTTATATATATAAATAAATATATGTATATAACAAGATATGAATAAATGAAAAGGATGGTAATTAAATATCTAACTCAAAAAATAAGAAAAGAAGGGATGTAATGAACTGAGATAGTGTGGTAAGAGGGAAAAGTGATGTATTTCCCTAAATGACCTATTTCTGAAAATGTTGTTGCAAGTAAGCCACAATAAATATAGAAAAGTAAAGAAATTACCTGCTACTACGGATTTAAATGGGAAAGCATTATGAAAATAAATCATTGATTCCTTCTATCAAACTGATAAGGTGCATGAAGTGTTTTCCTTAATATAATAAGGAACATATATTACTGAGAATGAAGAATAATGGTTTACAACAGTAAATGGTTTAAAAGGGGAATGATAATAACCTATTATAAATAAATAAGATTAATGAAAATGTTGTATAATAGGTAGACCTATCCTAGGGACAAGTGAATATTACAACTTACGTTATAATAAACTAGTAAGGGAATGGGATAACTGGTGAATTAAGTTAAGTGACACTTAATTGTAAATTAAGTAATCAGAAAAGGGGAAAATCTAAAACCAGTTAAGAAAAGGGGGAAAAATATATTATACTTAATTATAATTAAGTAGTCTGGGAGTCTGAAACCCGTTGGTAAGAATAACATGTTTAGAGTTATCCTAAGGACAAGGAGAAATTATAACATAGGCTATAATAAATGGGTAGAGAAACTTATTAATGGGCCTTAGTTAATAGAACTAAGTTAATAAGTAAACAACGATAAGTCGTACTGACGACGTAAAGTGGAATTATGATTAAATGAGAGAGAATGCGGAAACCTTATGAAATGAAATAAGTTATATATAATCATAAATGGTAAGTGACATGTAAATTGGAAACATGTGAATTAGATATACTTAATTACATATTACGTAAAACATGTTATTGAAATCAAACAAGAATATAAAAGGGATTGTGGATCACAGACCTTGGGCCACAATCTAGAGAATAACATATTGTAAGCTTATTAATGAACTTAAATGAATTAAGTTGTATGGTTGAAATTAATAAGCAAGAGAAACTTGGTAATTTGAATAAGAATTCAATATGAATTGGAATAACCAAGTTAACTGGAAACCTGGTGAGGTGAGACAAGCGTGTAAAAGAATGTTTAGACATAGGGTCTAACAACATGCTAAAGTAAGGCGCTTAGACCAGTTCGTACGGTTGAGGGTGAATAACCCAACAAGATAGATCGTTGAGGTGTTATAAGGCACGAGGGGAGCGCACATTCATCTGATTGTTTGACATCTCTAAAGGACTGGAAGGGGAAGCACGCAGCTTCCGGGGACGTAGGGTACTCTTGGTATTCCTTTGTGAGTGGCAGATGATCCGCTTGTACTCACAGAGGTTAGGTCATCGTAGGTGAACCAATGAGTATGCCTTGATTACAATAATAAGGGGCAATCAAAAGACTAACATGGACTAGCGTGATTCGGCGAGACCAGTTAGTGCACTGTGATAGCAAATCGTCGTCTACCTACCATCTTTAGTCAGTACGTAAAGCGGAAAGGCAGAGAACTCCAAAAGACCATATACTTTGCCATCTAGTTATGGGTGAGGATGGCCAATAGGTTTGAAGGGCATAGGGGGCCGGAGTTAAGTTCTCATTCTTGATATTCTTGGATGTCTTTCATTAGTTGAGGGAGGGGTCTAGTGGGACCATAGCCACTATTAAAGAAGACCTTAGCATCTGCGATCAGCAGATATCTGAAAGCTCCCGCCCGAGTTCCGTGTTTCTTGATTAGCCCTGCCACGGGACTCGGGCGCGCATATAGAGAACATGTGCAACAGACATCGAGAACGATTGATGATACATACGTGGGAAAGTCTAGGTACACTCATGTCGCTCTGGGTGGTGTTTCATAAGACTAGAGGGCATTATTCGAGGATGGAACCTAATTTGATCAAATGGTTCAAAGATGGCAGTCCGAACGCTTACGTAATATAGAAGTATTGGTTCTTTGCAGACGTAGCGTTGACATATATACGGAAATCCGTACGACATTCGGGTGTAGGATTAGGGACTGCTATATTCCTGCGATGATACGGTAGAGACCGTGGGAGTGGGGTACCATGGGGTGTATCTCAATATTGAGAAATAGCTACATATACTGTATTAGGTTAATTCACTGGGAAGTAAATGGGTACGACGTGTGTGTAAGCCTTGAGTGCTGTTAACCCAAGTAACCTAATAAATAAGAAAATATGATAGAACGGTATATGTAATATTATCCAAAGTGTATAGTTTAAATCCAGTCACCAAAACTTGTGTTCTGACCCCCTCCTCATAACACACTCGGAGGTTAGATTGTGATAGAGACATGATAGCTTTGGATACTGGTTAGGCAGTATTAATAATACAACAAGGCTATGTTTTGATTATACTATATTTTATCCTTTCTTCTGTGAGATATTTTTCTAAGCTCTGACATGTTTTATGTCTCTGTCTTTTCTGTAGGATACCAGAGCAAACCAATCCGAGTTTCGATAGAATGGAATTTTGAAAAAAATTCGGTCTGTCGAAATTGGGGTGTCACATCTGGTATCAGAGCTTAGGTTTAGAATTCCTATATAAATAGTGAGTGAACGTATTTTTATTTTTAAAAATATAAATATATTATATATATACCTAGATCCGTAGAGGAACCCACAAAATAAAAAAAGTATAATATGGTATGAAATGGGATGTTTGTTTTATACACTAAAGGAATGAATAAGGAAATTTGAGACCTTTAGGAAGTTTGGTTGGGAGTGTACAATATACCTTGTACGGAAGGAAAATAAATCCTATATGATTAGTATTTTGGAAAAGTTGAGAGAAAAATGGATTAGGAATATATATAGTTGAGAGAATTGACCTTAGGGAGTGTCTAGGAGAGCCTAGAAAAATTGGAAACCAGCTTTGAGTCTAACCCCATTATTAACTTTTAAGAATTTGAGATTATAAAAATGTAGGGAAAAAACGATTTATGGTGTTTTCAAGTTTTAATCTTAAAAATTTTAGTTTTAAAATATGTAAAGAAGTACATTTTGAGTTTTAAAGTAAAATTCTCTCAGTAAAAGGTGCATATTATAGAGCATATATAGCTTGCTAGTTATTCTAGTTATATTTCATATAAGAATTTTTAATCAAGAAAGTTTTGAAGTCTCTATTCTTTTGACAATTATTTTTGATAAATTGTTTAAAAGAGAATTTAGTTGGTTGGACAAAATAAGTTTAGAAATTGAGAATAGAGTAGATGTTGGCACCTTGTAGTAGGAGACTGAACTGACCTTATAGGTAAGAATAAGTCATAAACCCAATTAAGGAAAATAATTGTCCGTATCTACTCTAGTTTTGCGATTTGAATTTTTTTTTGCAAGATAAGACGAAAAAGAAAAGCTACAACAAAGAAAATTTTCTTATGTGGGATGTGCTTGGATAGGAAAATAGGAAATCTTTATACATTGTTTCATAAAATCCAAGTACGGTTGGAAAAAGATATATAAAAGAAAAATGACGGTGTGAAATTTCCCATTTTCCACCTTTTTGTAACATAAGAAATCGAATTTAGAAAATTAGATTTTTCTGAAATTCAAAAAATAAAGTTGGTTGGTAGGAATATGGATGCAACAATTGGATGAACTATGCTCTTACTCAGTAAGAGTGTGGGAAAATTTGGATGAAAAAGCATTTTGATTTTCAAAATATTGCATTCATGTAGAACCGCCAGTATATCTAGGATGTGAGCATCATATTTTAAAAAGGATTTTTGAGAAATTTGCATACACACAGGAGGTACCGCTTAGGCATACATGCATTATTATATTGTATTTCACTTTGCACAAGTGCACAATGTTTGCTAAAATTGGATGCACACATGATGGATGTATATTATGCGAGGGGTTAATTGATTTTACCCTTATTAAATTTCGAGGACGAAATTTAATAAGGATGGGAGAATGTAACACCTCGTATATTTAAGATAATAAAATAAGAATAACTTAATTAAACAATGATAATTAAGTAAAATGGACTGCGCCATTGCGTCCGTCTCGGAATTTTGGTCAAGATAGACACCTGGTTTGCATAAAACAGACATCATATGAAGTTATTAAGCCTAGAAGTTTGTATACGCACAAGATATATATATATATATTTGCAAACAAATTAAAATGTAAAATAAAGAATAAAATAAGGATTGCATGTAATAAATACATGCACTGGAAAAAAATGTAACGCATGCATTGAAAGAAAGAAAGGATTGGTCGCATGCAATGTAAATATGTTGCATGCACTGATTTGCAAACACAATGTATTAACATTAAAAGAAAAAGGTTCCTGCAATGGTTTAATTTAAGTATTGTAACTAACATGAAAAATAGAAGTAAGGAGAGAACAATAATTATCATTGTTCTAAGACTTATTAACAAAAGACTTCATAGTTCACTTGGTTAAGGCATTTGATTTGTAACATAGAGGTCGAGGGTTCGAACCCTGGCAGTGGCATAATTTTTATCTTTGTTTTAGAAAGGGCCAACTGAACATGCAAATATATGCACGTATACAAATTCAAAATTTGAAAGAATAAGAACGTACATATAAGGAAATAAAGAAAATATACGTATATATATATATATATGCATAAATATATGTATACAAAAGATAAAATACAATATAAGGCTACAAGTCAATGAAATATGGCAAGAATCAAATAACGATACAACATCGTTTGAATTTTGAAAATAAAAAGAAAATTGTGCATATATATACGCATAAAATGGTCAGTAGAGGAATTGTATACATATAAGAATATTTCATGTGAATAAAACAGTTAAATAAATTCTAGAAATTCAAAATTTCAAAAATCAAATTTCTGCACCAAAACAATTCAAACATTCGAAATTCAAATTTCTGCGCCAAAACAGCTTGCGGGACCCAATGCTGACTCAACACTGCGTGTACGATAATATTTAACTAGATTCATTTGCGAACCTGGACTATTTTCTTAACTAGGTTCAATGCTGACTCAGCGCTGCGTGTACGATAAGGTCTTGAGCACCTATAAATAAGACCCTAGACCTAACCCTAAACATCATAATTCGGCAGCTGCGCTGGAGCTGTGCCATGGCTCCTCTCTCTCTCTTCTCAAATCTATTCTGAAATTAAAATGTTAGCCTAGGAGGATTATGAAATCAGATCTAGAAGAGGGAATCAACGTTAATAAAAAGGTTATTGAATCATGAAAGCAAGGTAGAGCCAATCTATTTAAATTATTTCACTTTCCCTTCTTTTTTCATGAAATAATAAATCTGTGGTCGTTAGGTCGTGAATCAAATTATAGGGAAAAGGAAAACCATGGATGATGTAACAGGTCAGATTCAAAATTTGGGGAAAGCTTAAAGTGAGTGGGTTTAAGCTATAGCCTTTAGATAATGTTATGACTATCATTTAGCATTCCCCGTTTTAATAAATTTTGAAATGGCCAGTTTAATTATAAATTATTGTTTTAACGAATTGAAATGTTGATATGAATATGTCAGGAAATTCCTATGTTGAATTGGCTAAGTTATTGAATGTTTACATGTTGGACAAAATAAACTTGTTAGGATATGAATAGCTAATTCAGTGATTGTAATTTACATGCTTTACTTGGGACATATTATTGATTGAACGATATGTTAAAATAATTACCCGATTGAATGTTTACATGTCCTAGTAGAATTAAACATATATTGAAAATGACATGCGACAAAATATAGGCAAAAATTGGACGACTTGTAAATTAGATTACTGTAAACTATACTACAGTTTAAAGGATAATATGTCTAAAATTTTCATGTAATGAACGTAACATATATTGTGTTTTGAGATTTTAATTTGGAAGCGCAATTTGATATGAACATAAGTGATTGAATGAAAATGAATATGCCTAGGATTACAATTAGAAATTGTAAATACACTTACGGCCTGAGGTTAGGTTGCATTAGTGGCGGAAGTTTGCCCGGACCCGATCGGCATATCCAGCAGCCACTAATGTTGAACCTAATGTGAGAGGCCTAAGTGCAAGAATTAACAACATTTGCTAAGACACGAGGTTAAGTCAGCTTGTGGTAGAAGTCTGCCCAGACCCGCCCGGCAAATTCAGCGTCCATAAGTGTAGGCTTAATGAGAGATGTCTAGTGCTTATATATATAAATAAATATATGTATATAACAAGATATGAATAAATAGCAAGGATGGTAATTAAATATCTAACTCAAAAATTAAGAAAAGAAGGGATGTAATGAAGTGAGTTAGTGTGGTAAAAGGGAAAAGTGATGTATTTCCCTAAATGACTTATTTCTGAAAATGTTGTTGCAAGTAAGCCACAATAAATATAGAAAAGTAAAGAAATTACTTGCTACTACGGATTTAGATGGGAAAACAATATGAAAATAAATCATTGATTCCTTCTATCAAATTGATAAGGTGCATGAAGTGTTTTCCTTAATATAATAAGAAACATACATTACAGAGAATGAAGAATAATGGTTTTCAATAGTAAATGTTTTAAAAGGGGAATGATAATAACCTATTATAAATAAATAACATTAATGAAAATAGGTAGACTTGTCCTAGGGACAAGTGAATATTATAACTTAGATTATAATAAACTAGTAAGGGAATGGGATAACCGGTGAATTAAGTAAGTGACACTTAATTGTAAATTAAGTAATCAGAAAAAGGGAAAACCTAAAACCAGTTAAGAAAAGGGGGGAAATATATTGTACTTAATTATAAATTATGTACTCTGGGAGTCTGAAACCCGTTGGTAAGAATAACATGTTTAGACTTGTCCTAGGGACAAGGGGAAATTATAACAAAGGTTATAATAAATGGGTAGAGAAACTTATTAATGGGCCTTAGTTAATAGTTAATATGTAAACAACGATAAGTCGTATTGAAGACGTAAAGTGGAATTATGATTAAATGAGAGAGGATGAGGAAACCTTATGAAATGAAATAAGTTATATATAATCATAAATGGTAAGTGACATGTTAATTGGAAACATGTGAATTAGATATACTTAATTACATATTAAGTAAAACATGTTATTGAAATCAAACAAGAATATAAAAGGGATTGTGGGTCACAGACCTTGGGCCACAATCTAGAGAATGATATGTTGTAAGCTTATTAATAAATTTAAATGAATTAAGTTGTATGAATGAAATTAATAAGCAAGAGAAACTTGGTAATTTGAATAAGAATTCAATACGAATTGGAATAACCAAGTTAACTGGAAACCTAGCGAGGTGAGACAAGCGCGTAAAAGAATGTTTAGACATAGGGTCTAACAACATGCTAAAGTAAGGCGCTTAGACCAGTCCGTACAATTGAGGGTGAATAACCCAACAGGGTAGATCATCGAGGTGTTATAAGGCACGAGGGGAGCGCACATTCATCTGATTATTTGATGGCTCCAAAGGATTGGAAGGGGAAGCACGGGCTTCCGGGGACGTATGGTACTCTTGGTATTCCTCTGTGGTGGCAGATGATCCGCCTGTACTCACAGAGGTTAGGTCAGCGTAGGTGAACCAATGAGTATGCCTTGATTGCAATAATAAGGGGCAATCAAAAGACTAAGATGGACCATCGTGATTCGGCGAGACCAGTTAGTGCCCTGTGATAGCAACTCGTCGTCTACCTACCATCTTCAGTCAGTACGTAAAGCGCAAAGGTGGAGAACTCCAAAAGACCATATACATTGCTATCTAGTTATGGGTGAAGTTGGGCAATAGGTTTGAAGGTCATAGGGGGCCGGGGTTAAGTTCTTATTCTTGATATTCCTGGGTGCCTTTCATTAGTTGTGGGAGGGGTCTAGTGGGACCATAGCCACTGTAAAAGCAGACCTTAGCTTCTGCAATTGGCAGATATCTGAAAGATCCTGACCGAGTTCCGTGTTTCTTGTTTAGCTCTGCCACGGGACTCAGGCGCACATATAGAGAACATGTGCGGTAGATATCGAGAACAATTGATGATACGTACGTGGGAAAGTCAAGGTACACTCATGTCGCTCTGGGTGATGTATCATAAGACTAGAGGGCATTATTCGAGGATGGAACCTAATTCGATCGAATGGTTCAAAGATGGCAGTTCGAACGCTTATGTAATGTAGAAGTAGTGGTTCTTTGCAGACGTAGCGCTGACATATATACAGAAATCCATAGGACATTCGAGCGTAGGATTAGGGACTGCTATATTCCTGCGATGATACGGTGGAGACCGTGCGAGTAGGGTACCATGGGGTGTATCTCAATATTGAGAGATAGCTACATATACTGTGTTAGGTTAATTCACTGGGAAGTAAATGGGTATGACGTGTGTGTAAGCCTTGAGTGCTGTTAACCTAAGTAACCTAATAAATAAGAAAATATGATTGAATGGTATATGCAAGATTATCCAAAGTGTATAGTTTAAGTCCAGACACCGGAACTTGTGTTCCGACCCCCTCCTCATAACACACTCGTAGGTTAGATTGTGGCAGAGACATGATAGCTTTGGATACTGGTTAGGTAGTATTAATAATATGGTAAGGGTATGTTTTGATTATACTATATTTTATCCTTTCCGCTGTGAGATATTTTTCTGAGCTCTGACATGTTTTATGTCTTTGTCTTTTCTGTAGGATACCAGAGCAAACAAATCCGAGTTTCGAAAGATTGGAATTTTGATAAAAATTCGATCTGTTGAAATTGGGGTTATCACACATTTGAAATTCCATTTCTATTTTAAAAAAGATTTCCCCTTTTCAAATTCATATTTCCATCCTTTATAATTCCCTTTATAAATGTTAATTTCACATTCCATTTTCAAATATCGGTGTTAAAACAATTTTCACTTCTCTATATAAATTCAAACTTATATATTCAATTTATCAAATGATAAATATTTACTTAATTTATAAACATCGTTTATTAATTAATCATTTCAATTTATTTGTTAAAAAACAGATTTCTATTAAATATTTACTTTAAATCAATTTCCTATAATTCTTGTATATCTCGCCAATTCCCTTTTATAATTCTATTAATTTCCGAAACTATATTTATTCCATAAAGTTCTTTATTTACTTCTTATTATTTCTATTAAATATTTTAACCAAAAATGGTCTTTTACACTTCCATATAAATGTTAATAATTTTATATAGAAGTTCCTTATTTATTTTTCAAATATCTCCTTTTATAAAAATCCATTTGATTTTATAAAATTCTAAAATTCAATATCCAATTCAAGATGTTCCTTTATTATAAAATCCTTTGATTTTATATAAATATTTTTAATTCAATATACACTTTGAAAATTCCCTTTTTACATTCCAGTATAACTTATGGTATTAAAATACCAAATCAAAAGGATCAATCATCATCCAAACACACATAATCAATAACAGATTATATACCACATCATATATCACAATATATGAAAACCAGTATTATAAATATTGAGGAATCCAGTTGGATCCCTCCTGTAGCAACCTGAAAAATCCATACTATCTGATTCGACTAATAACACCACAAGTCCAACCCAAATTGCACAGAAATACGAATCATTATTAGAAAGAAGTTAGAGGATGAGAAATAGAAAGAACGAAATATTAGAATAGAAGAAAACAAAGAAGACAAATCTCACAGCGGAATGAATAAAATATATTATATAACATAACTTTTGAAATACAAATCAGTAACTTTATATACATACCATCATCAGAGCACAACAGTTATTCCTGGAACAGTTATAAACACCTGTTTCCAGATACAAATATGGTTCACAGCGGAATATGTGATAGTCTATAGCTAACTGGTGAAGCCTCCTGCTTCCAGCTCTTCCAAGTGAATTTGAAAAATCCCGACTACTTGACTGCCCGTACAAATTTGGGCACCCAAGAGTTTAGGGAAAACAAAAAAATAAACTCTGGGTCAGTCATGGAACTTGGTGTGAGTAAACTCCAACCATTTATTTAACTTTCAAAAATCATTTCAAAAGAATGATAATCGTAAGACCGATCCACACATAAACACGGACGGTTTTTACCTTACGATAACCCAAAATATTTTTGATATCAAATCCAGTGATATTATACTAATGTCTAAATCAAATAAATAGATTATAGTGGAACGCTTGCACCTCACGTTCCATATATAATATAAAATCAAAAACCGCATGACGCTTATTGGAGATTGGATTTCCAACATGACATGGTATGGAACCACCTTCCGATAGTGTATCTCTAGAGAGGAATACACTGGGTTCAACAAGAACGTCTTGCAACCCGGCCCATACATGACCGACCACTCATTTCGCTTGAGTGTATCGAATGTATATCACCAACGGTTGGGATCAGCAACCGTTTCCCGAATGGGACAACATCGAATAGAATAAGGAATTAAATGAATCTTTAGATAGGTGATTATACATCCTAATGGGAGCGACCCTCATAGCCATGCTGCCGACCCGATTTTTGTCATTTCCCGGTTGTTGAGGCCTGAGGCTACGATTACTTTCTATTCATTGATAGCACAATCACTTTGAATGCCATATTGTCAGATCCGTTAATCACTAATTGATTTGCACAAATATTCTGGATATTATGCTAAGGGAATAAATCCGTTGCCACCATATATATTTGTACAGATCAACATATTCGATCATTGGAAATACTTTATCAGACATTCGTCCATATACGTTCGTTCTGGGATTGAACGAAACCGAAGGCAAAATTTCTATTAATAGAAAAAGCCCTTGCACTTCACTCCGTCTTCAATTATCTTCATATAATCTGATTCGCAACGCTACTGCCAATACAGAGTGGTTCAGAGATAATAATCCAACCGGTCTCTCCATATTGACAACGATATTGGCAAACACTTCGATAGTCGGTTATTTAACTATTGAAGAAAACTAACAAACATTCATCCATAACATAAATTAATCACTGGGCCTGTTAATTAATATTTCATTAATTAATTCACTTCTTCATTTCTCTATCAATATTTGTTAACCAAATAATTTCGATAATCATCTTGGCCTCTTACGCTAATTGGAAAACATTTCCATATATCGCCTTCTATTATTTTCTATAGTTAGAAAAATATATTCTATTCGCAATTGAAAACATTTTCAATCACTTATCTCTTTCTCGACTATTTTAATTATACTCAGGAAATATTTAATGTTATATTTCCACAATTCCATCACTTGGATTAAAACGAATGGTGTGTAAAACATCGTTACAACAACCCAAAATATTTTATTCAACTAAATATTTCTCAAACACTTCTCTTCGAGGCTGTGTCTTGCTATTTATCAATAAAAATGAAATCAATCAAGTTGGGGTAAAATTACCTCTCAGACCTTGACTAAAAACATCATTAACTTCAAAACAGACAAAACCATTGTTCTCGAAAAGTCAACACCATACGAAACCATTATTCAATTTTAAATGTATATATGTTTCTCTTTCTATTACCAGATTATAGATTTCCTTTTTATTTATAATATTCTATTTTAAATTTCGTTTCATTATCGAATTCTGTATATATCGATACATTGATTTCTAGCTATCAAATTATCTTAAAAATATTCTAAATCCTTAAATTTCCGGAAAATTTCGCCATAACCTCCTTTGTACCGGGAGCATCGGGATATTTCAAATAGCCTCCCATAGCCCTCACCAATCCAAAAGAAAAAGAAAAAGCCAAGCAGCTAGCCGATTCGGTGCATAAAACCTCATAAGGAATTTAAACATGTACCTTTTTATCGGGCACATACATTAAAATCATCATTTACTTCATCCCATACCTGTCTAACACATATTCACTTGTTTTCAATTCAATTCAACTCAATCCATTCATTTGAATACAGTTTCACGCATTTATTCTTTAATTAGCTATTTTGCCTATTTCACTTCTTTGTTTGAACATAACATGTTCAAACAAAATATTTAACTTGCTCATAACCAAATTGAATTTCAATTTCAATTCTAGTTTCCTTTCCGATTTCAAATATAAATTTACAAATTGAATTCACTTATTCAAAGCCCAATATCAATTCAAAATCTCATTAACTAATTACTATTCGAATTAGTTAATTCTATTCAATAATCAAAAATCTGATTTCTGTTTCAAAGTTCAATTCATTACTCCACCTGAGTTCACATATAATCTACAACTCAAATCTGAAATTTTCTAAACAGAAATTCGGATTTTATTCGCTTAAAATCCTTTTATAAAATTAAATAAACCATTATGGTTTTTAAATGGTTATGGCGCTGTTTTTCTAAATATTTTATTTTGACATAACTCAAAATACATACAATGAAATTTAGAATTTTCTCTTCCATTAGAAAATTATTATCAAACCAGTCCCGGCGATTCTTGTTTCAAAGAATTCCGACTTCAATTGAGTTCTGTATACTCAATTGAAGTTCGAATCGCCAATTTACGAACTGCAGCGCTGCGGCGAGTTCGTTTTAAATATATTTATATATATAAATGTTTGAACATCGCTTAAACTAAATTCAACTCTATTCTGATATATTTTAATATATATATCAAATCCAATTTTCCAATTCAACATAATATTTCCGACCTTCTATATTCAAATTTCATTTCAATCTATTTGAATTTCCTATACTTAAATTCCATTTGAATTCTATTTTTAAATTTTATAGTTAAACTTCATTTGAATCCTATACTCAAATCTCTATTTGACTTTTCTTTATTCAAATCCATTTGAATTACTTTGAATTCTAATTCTATTTCAGTTCCTTTTAATTCAAATTCTATTTCAGTTCCTTTGAATTCAAATCCCATATTTAAATTCCTTTGAATTCAAATCCCATATTTAAATTCCTTTGAATTCATATATTCAAATTATCTCTTAATAATTTATTCATTATATTTATAAACACTATTTTATAAATTTCCTTGTTTTATTTAAACAAGCCTATTTCGAAATCTATTTAAAACCAAAATCTTATTTTGGAAATTCTCTTTGCATTTTCTATATTCAAATTCCATTGAGTTTCTCATATTCAAAATTCTATTTGAATTTCTCATATTCTGAGACGACCCAAAATCCCGTTCTGACGGAAACAAGGGTTATCTTTGGAATATAACACAGAAACATATAATAGCAGAACAGAATTAAATAAATACACCAGAAATGAACAATATAATATACTGGATAAAAGTAATCATCAGAGTTACACAGTATACAGGATCTTACTTAGTACAAATACAGTTCAGCTATACATAAATGTCTACAGCGGAAATGAACAAAATATGTACAATAGGAGCTGAACAACATAAAAAGAAATAAATGATAGAATCCATCTTCAGCTCCAGCTATCCAGAAAGAACCAGCTAAACCTGAATACAAGGCTGCCCGTGTAGAAAAAGGGGCACCCGAGTTTGAAAGTGAAACAAACTACGAGTCAGTCATGGGACTGGTATGAGAAATCCACTCAACACATATATAATTGGCTAATCACAGGACCACGCCACTTTCGTGGAACGGGTTTACTCCATTGGATTGCCAGTGCTTTTAAAACAAATCTTTCTTTTAAACATCGCTATGCTTTTTATAAAAATGAAGCCGTTATAAGACTCAGTTCCCATCACACAATGCAACGCAAACCGGAGGATAGAGTTTTTACCTTATAACAGCCAAAATATGATTGATACGAATAAAACAAAGGCATTTGATATTATTGCTAGTGTTTACATGTTTTGAAAACAATTTCAAATCATAACTATCAATCATAGACGACATTAATGCCCCATACCACTATGTCGCCATATATATAGGTATACAATCAAAACCGCACAGTCACGTATTTGGAAATTGGATTTCCGTCATGAACCAAGGCAAAAGATAGTCCTTACCGAATTCGAGACAATCTAGCCCATGTCTCAGGCCCAGACTCAGGTGGGCCCTTGGATTGTCAGGGTCGGTCCACCGATGTGGATTATTATGCCTGAACACTACGTTTCTCCGCCCTTTGGGGCGTAAACGAGCCAACGAATGACTCCATCGGACCCGGATCGTCCGATCAAACCGAGGCGCCTCGCAACAGCAACAACCACATAGGTGAAAAGTATATAAATGTCAGGGCTGGTAGGTCACTGACACCACCCTAGCTAGAAAGAAACGCATGCCCTCCCTGAGGTCCTTCTCCCGTTTTAGGTTCATACCGGGGTGTGAGGCTCGCGAATTCACGTTATACACAAAGCTACGCCACACAGGCGGTGCTTTGATCATCACCACAAGACTTTGCTTTTCAACAGAAGCCCTGATCACTGCATCTTAGCATGCCACACCGGCACTTCATGCCATGTGACTGATGTCCATCGATATACAACCTCTGAGCTCGTGCGTCTCAGAGAAGGGCGTTAAGCGAAAGAATAAATTCTCCGCCGCCAAACAGATGTATATTAAATAGAGATCAATCAACACAGAATAAAATCCAATGTCAGACACACAGTCCATTTACAAGTCCGTTCTGGGTCTGAACGAAACCGGAGGCACTAAATACCTCGCCAACCCATCGATCACCACGTACGTCTGGACGATCACCACTCATTATCCATATTTCGGGATGCCTCCCAATCAGGACCTCGGTTGCCATCCAAACGAGGTGAAGATCTCCGGTCTTCGACCATCGTCTTCATCTTCGAATTTCAATCGTCGGTCAATTATTCGAAATGAGAATTAACTCGGCCTTTTAAAATAATTCACGTATATTTAGAATTTCAATTCAATTTATTTCAATGGTTAAATTATTCGACAACACCAATATTGTTCTTTGATGTAATTTTCACCCCAAACACATTCAACCATCAAATATCACATAAATCAAGCAAATTCAGTCTATTTCCATTCCATCTCACTTATGATATTTTATAATGATTTATCGCTATTTTTATTTATTTTAAAATAGCCTATTTATTCAAAACGACGCTTCGGGCCATAAAGCGGCCGTGGCGCTGTTTTTCTTCAGATTTGATTTACACATATCTGAAAATCTAACCGTTGGATCTTCACAAAATTTACATCATTAGAAAGGTCTTTTCAAAACGAATCCAACGGTTCCAGTTTCGGGAAATTCCGACGGTCGGATCTCCCGGTACAATCGTTTGAAATTTCGATTTCAAAATACGAACTGCAGCGTCGTTATTCGATTAAATATAATTATATTTATATATATAAATAAATATAATCGTTTCTGGCGCTGTTTTTCTTCAGATTTGAATTAAACATTCCAGACAATCCAACCGTTGGATTTTTACAAGGTTGGTGCCGTTGGAAAGATTATTCCAAGGCGAACCCGACGGTTGAGGTTTCGGGAAAATCCAATGGTCGGATTCCCCGCACTAGTCGTTTGAAATCCCGGTTTCAAAATACGAACTGCACGGCCTCGTTTCGTTTTAATTTTATTTATATTTATATATTCATATAAATATAGTTCATTCAATGATTTCAATAACGTTTTCACTTTAAATTTTTCACTAACACCTTAAATTTTTGGAAAATTTCGCCATAACCTCCCCTGCACCGGGAGCATCGGGAAATTGCAAATAGCTTTCCCGGTCCTTCTAATCTCAAAAAGAAAAAGCCAAGCGGCTAGCCAACAGGCTCATAAAATCATCACCCAAACAAAACAGTAAATGTGTACCTATTTGTCGGGCACAAAATTTTATTCCTCTTCTCTAGCCCCTTTGCTATAACCTGTTCAATGAATATGCATGTACATATATATACAGTTCTTATCATTTATCCTTTTCTATTCAACTTCATATTTGATTTCTATTTGGTTTAAAAACACCATTCATTCTAATGTTACATAAATAGGTGCAAATCATTTCATTAGCTAATTAATGAATATTTCAACTCATATATGTTTATTTTGAACAAGTGGCTATTTTTAACACTTCACATTTCAACGATTTATGCATACAATAAAAATGTGATTTTTATTGTAAAACAATTCATTTCAAAACACTATTTTTCTATATAGTTCAAGTTGGTGATAAAAATGGGATTTTTATCATAAAACAATTTCTTTTAAAAAAACGAGATTATTTTACACAGTTCATATAGTCGATAAAAGGTGATTTTTGTTATCAAACAATTTATTTCAAAATATGAATACCATTCAACACATGAATTTCTAATCAACGAATGAATATCAATTCAACACATGAATGTTTTCTATACAATGAATAAATATAGTTTAAGCATATGAAAATAATTCAAACACACGGATATTATTCAAAATTTCGGCAGCATAACGGCAGGGTAGTTAAACCGGGACCGTCCCTAGTACGGCTCCTCGCTCTACCTTAAAACCTCGCGGTTTTTGACAATGGGGATCATGCATCTAGTTCGCACGCAGGCGGCATGTGTATATTTATTTCATTTCCACAAACTAATCCTATGTGGTTTCAACCAAATTTTCTCAATCACAAGAGGGTATTTTTCAACCACAATCAACCAATATCAATCACAAACAATCCCAAACAACCATTCGCTATCAATCAATTTTCACACCAATTTCAACCAATAAATATCGTCCATGGTTTGTGGACGAGGGGCGTATATATATATATATATATATATATATATATATATATATATATATATTTATATAGTAATTCACTTTCATTTCACACATATATAATATTTTTAAATCAGAAATCTCACCGAATAGCTATCCAATATTACGACTCTTCCTTTATAGAGATCTTCGCCAATCTCGCCTTTTGTCGCTTCGTTGCCCCTATTCTCTACATAAGTAAAAATCGAATTTTTACTATGTTATTCAATATATAAAAATTGAATTTCAAAAATATAGATTCCGCCTTGTTCAAATCTTCTTCCTTTTAAAGTTCTAATCTTTTTTTAAAAAAATCAATTTTAAAGTTCAAATCTTTTTTTTCTATTTTATATCTTAAAATAAAATCAGGTTTTAAATTCTTTTCTTTTTAAAGTTTAAATTAAAAATCAGTTTTTTTTTTTTAAATCTGTTAAAAATCAGTTTTAACTTTTTTTTTAAAAAATCAGTTTTAAACCCCTTTTAAAATCAGTATTTAAACCCTAAAAAAAATCAGTTTTTAAATCATTTTTAAATCAGTTTTTAAATCATTTTTAAATCAGTTTTTAAATCATTAAAAATAAAATAGCAAAACAAACAAAAAAAAACTTACAGAGGGGAGGGGGTTTCCGCAGATCGTCGGAGGGAAGGCGGCTCGAGGGTGGCGCTCGGGGTTCGCCGGTGGTGGCAGGCGGTGGGGTTTGGGGTCGTTGCGAATCGGACTGGGGGGCTAATCGGGTGTCGCGATGCTTCGAGGAGGACGGGGTCGTCGGGGGTTTCGTCACTGGGAGGAGGAGGCTGGACGGAGGGGGGGGGGGGCGATGTCTTCGTCGGCGGCGTTCGCTCGAGGGGGGGGGGGGCTGGCGATAGCGTCGCGATGGCTTTAGGGTTCTTTTTTTTTTCTTTTTGAACTGCTTAATGAATCGGGGGGGGGGGGGGGCAGGAAGAAAGATAAAGGGAGGGAAAATAGATTTTTTTTTATTATTTAATTATTTAATTTTGCAAATAGGTTGACTTTTACATACGACCTCTAAGCGAGGCCCACCGCCTGTCGTCCATAGCGTTTAACCCCCATTCCGAACACAATGGGATATGTATCGCAAGCTGATTTGATCGTTACAATCAGTTTCCGTTGAATTTACATTTAAATCGCTATATTGAATTTTAAACGTACATTTCAAATTACCGGGGTCACATACTAACTAGAAAAATTCCAGAAAAATATTTTCTAGCTTCGTATTGACGATACGGTCCTAACAAAACTAGTTTCGTCGAATTCTGAGACCGTTTGAAAAATGGCCAATTTCCAGTCGATTAAAATCAACAGAAACTGGTCAAACGCGTTTTCCTTTGCCACGCTCACATATTGATTTGAAAAATTATGAAATTTGGAATCTAGCAATAACTTTACATCACGGACCCAACAAAAGTGGTTTCGTCGAAATCCGAGTTCGTTTGCAAAATGTCCATTTTTAAGGGCCTGAATTCCATAGCGACTATTCAGAATTTTCAACTGGACATATCTTTTGGTTCCCGCTATGAAATTTCGATTGGTCGGATTCGTTAGAAAGATATCATCAATTAGATTCCATTATTTTTGGTTTCACTAAAATCCGGATTGTTTTGCATCCGGTATATTCAAACTAAGTTTGAAATCGAATTATCGAACTACCGCGCCATTTTCAATTCTATATATAATTATAATTAATTATATTCGTTTTCAAATGTCGATTCAAACTCAGTTTTCATCGCCATTATTTAAAATATTTATTTTAAATATTTAAAATCCATTATTTTAGCCAATTTAAAATTTTTAAATTGGTTCAGATTTTCTGGGTCGTTACATATTCAAAATCTATTTGAATTCCTCAATTGAAATTTCAAATTCTATTTTAGAAAAAAAAAATAGAATTTCCTTTTAAATCTGCGAAATTCCTTTTCGTGATATTTTTAAATATCAACACTTAGGCACAGTGACATTTAAACACCAAACAACCAACTATTTTTTTCAGGTTTTCTAACACATCATGTAAGATAACATATATGAAACCAAACAAGCAATAGATAATATATTTTTGAGGAATCCTGTTGGATGGTATTTTGGTCTCACCTTAATTTTAAGTTAACTATTAATTAAATAATTTATAATTAATATGAAATAACCAATAATTAATCAATGTTAATGTTTGATAACTAAAGTTTAATCACCTTGCAAAAGAAAAAAGAACTAAAGTTTAATATCTATTTATTTAATTTCAATTGCAACTTTACTTTATTGACAGCTGCAAATATCTTCTGTAACTCGTCACTTATATATTTTCAAACTGTTAATGTTTGTTGGCTCTGAACTGCTAATGTTTGTTTAATCATATCACAGATACAAAAAGAAGATAGCTTTGTTTAGCACAAAAATATAAAGCAAAATTATGTTTATAAAGATGGTGGTTACAAATAGGTTTAAAAGGGAAGTTGTATCAGATTCACAAAAAGAATAATTATTAGTGGCATCTCCTTTAAGAAAAAAGGACAAACGATTATAAACAGCATACTTAAAAAAAGAACTAAAGTTTAATCGTATGTTAATGTTTGTTGGCTCCAAACTGTTAAAAAAAAATTGGCTCTTCCGAAATTTTGGCTCTAAATCCGAAATTTTGGCTCCAAACTATTCGCTTTATCGAGAGTTGCTTCGCTGGGAATATTTCCAAAATCGCGTGGCATCGTTCCCACGTTTGGCCTAATTATTACCCAGCTTATCTGTAATGACCCAAAAATCCGGCCCAATTTGAGCTTACCAAAAACACAAGTCCAACCCCAAATTAAACTGAAAATCAGGAAATTAATAGAAAGAAAACAGAGGGTGAGGGAAGATAAGATAGAAACTTAGAACAGAAGAAGAAGAAGAAAACAACATCAGAGTAACACGAACCTCACAGCGGAACGAACAACATATAATAGAAAACATATCTTTGAAATATAAATCTGTACTTGAATATACATATCATTTCAATGTACATCACTTACAACACAACGGAAATAAACAATAGCTATATGATCCTGAAGCCTCCTGCTTTAAGCTCTCCAAATATATCTGTAAATCCTGACTACTTGACTGTCCGTACAAAATTGGGCACCCAAGAGTTTAGAGAAAACAAAACAAAATAAACTCCGGGTCAGTCATGGGACTGGTGTGAGTAAAATGGTTTAAAACAATTTGAACAAGTAAACGATATCTCATAAGACCATGCCGTATAACGGAACGAGTTTTTACCTTATGAGAATCCAAAATATCTTTATATCAAAAACCTTTTGATATTATAGTAATGTCTATCAACCACATTATAATAATCATCTAGCAGAAACGCTTTCATCTCAAGTTCTACATATATAGTATACAATCAAAACCGCAAACACGTATTGGGTAATGGGTATCCAACTATGACAAGGTATGGAACCACCTTTCGCTAGTGTACCTCTAGAAAGGAATACACTGGGTTCAACAAGAACATCTTGCAACCCGGCCACACATGATTGACCACTCATTTCGCTTGAGTGTATCGAATGTATATCACCAACGGTTGGGATCAGCAACCCTTTCCCGAATGGGATAGTATCGACAATATATTTTTAAAAATAAATGAAACTCTAGATCAGGTGATTATACACCCTACATCGGGGTGACCGAATTAGCCATGCTGCCTGGCCGATTTCTGTCATTTACCGGTTGATGAGGCTTGAGGTTACGCTTCATCATCACATAAGATTCACTTCGAATGCCATATTGTCAGATCCATCGAAAATCACTAATTGACGTCTACAACAGTACATTATGTGTTAGCTAAAGAAGATTCCTTCTCCGCTTCCACTCTTGGTACGGTTAAAGAAATCAATGTACGTGACCTTTCTGGATATACTCCGTCAGACATTCATCCATACAAGTCATCCAGGAATAGGATGGACCGAAGGCACTATTCAGTACATCCATCTTAGGCACTGTTTCTAAGACTTATACAATAGCCCTTGCACTTTACTCCATCTTCAATTATCTTGGGCATATATGATTTGTGATGGATCTAGATTAACCTTAGACGGGGGTGAATAGGGTTTATCACAGTTTTTAACTGAATTGAAAAAGTGACAGGATATTAAAATAATAAACAGATCACAGAATGCATCAGAAATGAAAGTGCAGAAAATAAATCACACACAGATATACCCAGCTTCGGCAAAACCCTGCCTACTACTGCATTCCTAAGGTTTCTACTAGGTGTTATAAACAGATCCCGCATACAAGACCATGTACACTCGCAGCGCCTGCTCCTGTCCTAACCCTACGCTCAAAACCCTAGACTGACCGATATCCACTCGATCAGATTCCCCTGTTTACGACCCCGTAACCAATAACCCAGATTTTAAAGACTTTGTCAACTGTCAGTCAACACCCTGACTGATTCCCATAGATTTTACAAATTCTGGAAAACTGTTCGTTTGTTTTGAAGATTACAACAACACAAAATAAAAATAAAACAAATAGAAATAAAATAAAATAAAAACCCTAGGATATAACTAAGGGGTAGTCCCCTTTTCATTTGAACACTTGGCTTAGCCCATGAATGCTTGGCTGGCTCATTCTCTTTTGTTTGCCCGATCCCCTTTTACTTGGTAATGGCGGCTCTGGAAAAGTTTGCTAGGGTTTCTCTGGAAACTGCCCGAATCGATTCAACGCTTGATGATTTGAATAATCTCTGAAGCTTGAGTCTGATGTTCTTCCTTTGCCTACGATTTGGGGATTTCTCGATCGAAAAATCTGTGAGTAAAATCTGGAAAAATGATTTCTTTTAATTTCTTTTGAGTTGTTGTGTTTTTGATCCTCGATGCCTGTGATGAGTTGGTGTTCAATAGGATTGTATAATCCTATAACATGCTCTGATTCCATTATGTGACTGGTCTGATTTTTCGTGGCTTGACTTGTTGATTTTCCTCTTTTGAATGGCTTGATTTAATCAGTCATTAATTCTTGCCGTGATTATTATTGATGAACCTGGCTTGATTTCTGTCCTTCGATGAAACATATAGATCTGGAAATTGATTTTCCCCTTTGGTTAATTCTGCTGTGAATTTGCTCAAAAAAAAAATCTTGCTTTAAATTCCAGAAATGAATCTACGCCATTTAACACTTTCCGAATTTAATACTGTTTAAATTTCATGCCAAAAAATGAATGTGCAATTCAGGAAGCAAATGAACACTTGCCAAAAGTGTTGTACAATGTTTTGTAAACATTGGATTTATAGAAAAACTATTTGCAGTTTGCCATAAACAATTCATTTTACCGGAAAAATGATGAGTGATTTTTGTCCAAAAAGAATATTTCCTTTTACCATGACTTCTTGCTAAAAAGAGTTAAACTTATCTGCATATTCCACTGTTGCTTGAACTATTGACATGAGTGATAATATGAAATGTTGAAATTCCTGTTTCACATCCTATTTCACTGTTGTATTCATAATCACTGATGAGTTCATGCTGGAAATTCTGACACTCTAACATGCATGTGGTTGATCAGCTTTACTTGTCTTGTGTGTGAGTACATCTGCATGTAACTTTGTTTCCTGACTTGTGTTGATTGCCAAATACTGTATTGATTGAATTGTGGAAAAATCTGCAACCTTGATTTGAAAATCTCTGATTGAATACATAGATGTAGAAAAAGATTTATGCCTAATCACCATTCCTTATATGATACATGAAACTTTGCCATATTTCTTCCTTCCATAAAAATGAGATATGTATTTCAGAAGAAAAAAAACAGTTTTGGAAGAAACTGATTATTCTTGCATGTTTGAATCTTGCCAAAAACAACATGATTGGATTTATGGAATTTTTTCTTGTCGATTTTAAATCTTGTCAAACATGAATTCACTGATTAACTTGTGCATATCGTGAACATCTATAACCTTTTGTTTGCTTGAAGACATGAGTAATCTGACTTGTGAAGTTTCTACCATGATCACTCTCTTGTCACCTTGTTTAACTTGCCTTGGCTTGTTTTTCATGCACCTACTTGGCTGTGTTGTTGTACATCCTTGTATCATTTTGCTGAGCCATGTAAATAGTGTTTGCACCACCATTTTGCATACAAATGTAGCTCCATATTTGATCATTGCTGAAACATTTTGCTCGACCAATTGCTTGTTCTCTTTGCTATTTTTGTTGCATTATTTATGCCACTTGAAACTGACTTGTGCTCGGTTCTTGCTGCATTCTGTGCCATTTTCATGTTTGAGCTGCAACATTGTACACCCATGTATGCCACTGTTTTGGAGTTGTTGAGTTCATCTCTCACTTGAATGTTGATTTGAACTTGCTAAAAAAGCTTTTCCCATTGCTGACTGACTTGGTGTTGCATTTACCACTGTTTTTTTTAATACCATGCTGAATTGTATTCATTTTTGACTTGAAATTTCTTTGCTCGACACTTGGGCTAGTTTGTATTGCTTTGATCCTTTGAGCTGCCATTTTCACTTTGTTTTCATGTGCACTGAGTCGAGAAGGTCCACGTGGCTACTCCTCAGTTGCACACTGAATTGGCGTGGCAGTGCACACGTGTATATATATATACACGTGTGTATATGCAGCCATTCAGAAAGTTTCATGTCCCTGTACATATACAAACTGTCTACCTAGACACAGATGAATCAGATCAAGTCACGAAAAATGATGAGAAACACACCAGAAAACTGAGGCAAATAAAATTTTAAAATTAAAATTTATGTTCACATGTATTCAGTTTTATTCTAGTTGCAGTGTATTGTGTGTTTCTGTTTCATGTGACAGGTGATGATTACTGGACTGACTGTGAAGAGCTGTGAAGACTGAAGACTGAAGTTAGAAGATTGGAGATGGAAAAACAGAAGACAAAAAAAATAGACATGCATATCTGTATATGAGTGAAAAAGAAATTGTATATATATGAAACCAAAGTGTCTGTATAGTCGAGTGTGAGTGTTGTAGTGAATATGAAAATGAATATAAATTGAAATATATATCAGTGATGTATTCGAGTAGTGGAGTATAAAATTTGTACTGTTTGAATGTATGAAATAAAATATTTATATTTAAATAAAATACTGTTGAATATTTGAATTCGTGCATAGTCGTATTCTATTTAAATTTAAATATTATATTCCTGTCTGTGATGTGAATATGAAACAGTACGATTACAAACACATTTGAAATAAAATTTATTTGGTTGTTATCATCAAACAAAAATCATATAATTGTATACAACACTGTTATATACAACAATTTGCAACGCTTATGCCAATACAGAGTGGTTCTTTGGATAACAATCCAACCGGTCTCTCTATATTAACAACGCTAAAATGCTCAAAACTTTGATAGTCTGTGATTTAACTATAAAAGAAAAACAGGTGTGCAAACAGCGATATCATTTCCAAATGGAAATTCTATCAATCAATCATCAATCATATATATATATATATTTCCTTATTTTCTATGTTTAGAAAATATATGTTATTAATACTGGAAAACATTTCCATGGCTTATTTACATATCACTATCATTTCACAACTATCAGTCCCTGACTATAAACTAGTAGGAGAACAATTCTCTAAGTATAAACCCCGAAGGCCGAAACCAACATCAGATCAACACTTGGAAAACCATTCAATTTACTAATCTCTAGTCAGTTTCTAATTTTGCTTAACTCTATTTAATTTACTCTGTTTGATTAACTCGATTCGATTTACTCTTCTATTTATTTTCTAAATAGAAAATCCTTTATTCCATTTATTTTGCTTAACATCTCTTTTATAACTTATTCAATTTCTAAGTCAATATCCCTTTATCATAACTTATTCATTTCCGAAATAAATAATCTGTTTAATATCCTATTTATTTAACAAATAAATATCTTACTTATTATCTCCTATTTATTTTCTAAGTAAATAGTCCATTTTATAATATCTTATTTATTTATCCTAAATAAATAATTCACTTCATAACTATTCCAATTTATACATATTCTGTTTTCAATATCACTTTGAAAATCTCCTTTTCCCATTCCGATATTTTGTGGTACTTAACACATCATATCACGATGACCAATATCGTCCAAACACATATAATCAACCACAGAGTTTATATCACATCATATATCTCAATATATGAAAAACAATAAAATAACTGTTGAAGAATCCAGTCGGATTCCTCCAACCTATTTCCCTGCATCCACAGATGTTACACAATAAAATCAACATCACTTTCAGTTCCGTATGATATATTCTGTTAAACAGAATCAATATAGAAATTCAAATAACTGACTAGCAATTCAATCAAACAGTCAACACACAGTCAATCAGCCAATATTTAACAGTTCTAAAAATACAACATGAAATTATAAACTGTTCAGAGTTAGTGATATTTACTCACATTACGCGTTAATCGTTAAACAACGATTTACGTTAGTTGATTCTGATCAGACAATTTATTTCGCCATAAATTGTAACGAGCTCCGATGGACTTCCAGTTAGTTCCATCGTGTAGTGTCCGTCCATACAGTCCCAACTTGACTGACGGTTCGAATTTTTGATAAAGTATGATTGAGTTATACATTTTCAAAGTTAATACATATTCAAATTAAAAAAATAAACTAATTTGATTTCTAATTGAGCTTTACCACGCTAACCCGACCCACTAAAACCCAATCCACACTTCATCTCTTCCAACCGAGAGTTTCTCCTCCAGTAAATCCTCAACCGCATAAAACATGGCCATTTTGGCTCCTTAAAGCCCGCATCGCTCCATCTTCACTTCACGGTTTTAAAAACCGACATCACCAAAATTCTTCTCACCTCGAGCTCACCCCTTTCATCACACAATGATCGAACTCGGCCTCCTCACCTTCATTCCATCGACTAGCTCTTCACGAGCCACTAACAACAGGATCGACACCAATAAATTCTGAAAATTCCCAAAAAATCCTACTAGCTGTTATCTTCCATCCTAAACCCAAATCCAACTTCAGAAACACAAACGACGCACCAATTCCTCGAATTTACCAACCCTAGATACTGCTGTAACTATTGGTGCAACGGAAAATAGTTTCAAACGAGACAAAATGGGTATCAACATGATGGAAATCACCTCACGAACTCAAGACTATTTATCTTGGGATTTATAGGATTTTGTTTTGACCCCTTTTGGATTTTATGAACCCACGTTGGAAGAAGAATGGGTGTTCTTATAAGCTTGTGTTTGGTTGGTAAAGTTTGTGGCTGAGATAAGAGGGTGCGTGCCTTGTTTCAGTCCAAACATAGCTTAGGATATTTTTGTTTTAATTTTTTTCTTTTATTATTTATATTCATTCTAGCCTTCTAAAAATCTGTGTGGCCACACATGATACCCAAAAATCATAAAACTGGACATGTAGCTAGAGTTTGACATTACGGTCCCAACGAAACTGGTTTCGTCGAATTCCGACTCCGTTTGCTCACACAGCGTATTTTTAACTGTCGAAATACTGACCGTTTTTCACTCTAAAAGTCCGTACGGCCACACAGTGACTCTAAAAATCACGAAACCGGAAATCTAACAACTATTTGACATTGCGAATCCAAAAAAACTAGTTTCGTCGATTTCCGACTTCGTCTGCAAAAGTGGCTATTTTAAAAGTCCTAAATAACCCATTTAAATATATAAATATAATTAAATTAAATATTTATTAATAAATATTATCGTATATATTCACAACAGAATATCATACAGCTCCACTAGGATTTTACAACTCGATATTCAAGTCCCGGTTAAATCGATATTCGATTTAAAAATGAAATTCCTTTTTAAAATAAAAATAATTCCTTTAAAAAATATAAAGGAATTCCACATCGACTTTTTTGAAATTTGATTTGGACATAAATCAAAATCTACACGACGAAATCCCGATTTTTCTCTTCCATCAGAAAGATATACTCCACCAGCTCCACACGTTTCTTATTTCACAGAAATACGGCTTAAAAACGAATCCTGTACATTTAGTTGAAGTTCAAATCGCCAAATCGCGAACTGCAGCGCCATTTCAAGCTCGATTTTAATTATATTATAACTCTACGTTCAAAATGTCGTTTATATAATATATTCGTTATTCAAATTCAATTCCAAGCTGAATTAAATATCACAGATGATTCAGTTCACACCATATCGCCATTTCTGCCAATTCTGATTATTTCAGAATTAAATATATCATTTAATTTACTATTTTAATTAAATATTCACTATTATTTAATTCAACGACCATTAAATCCTTTTAATCACCCTTTAAATAATTAAATAAATTAATTATTATACCGCTGAAAACGCGGGTCATTACATTCTTCCTCACTTAAAATAATTTCATCCTCGAAATTGCTAAGGTAGAAAACAAAGCCTATCGACTGGTTAGAACTTATTTGTTCATTTCTTAACTTCAGTTTTCAATTGAACCAATTTAATTTTATTTAAAATATTAATTAATCCTTATCAACGAAAATTTTCAAAAATTCTGAAAATTTTCTAACTCCTTAACTTTTCGAAAAATTCGCCAATACCTCCTTTGTACTGGTCGATAGGTCAAACTCCATCTCACCTCTCTGGGCCATCTTTAACCCAAAAGAAAATCAAACAGCCAAGCGGCTTGCCAATTCAGCTCATAAATCTTATATCCAATAGAAATATAAACTTGTACCTTTTGTCGGCATATCATTATATCCTTTCCACCTGTTATCAATTCAGTGGATACAAAGGTCATCCCAATCAAATTCCAATCTGTTTTTATCCATAACGCAACCATTCGCTTATATTCGATCCAAATATCATCTCAACTCAAGTTTCTTCTCGATTCCAAACTCTTAACTTGATTATCACATTACACTTCAATTTGAATCTCACAATCCAATTTGTCTTGATATCATTCTAATTCAATCTCAGTTACCACTTCACTGGCTTTACTTTAATTCAAATTTGCTTTCACAAATTTCTGTTAAATTTGTTTTTAATTCAAACAGACTTTCCCTGGGAGTTTTTAAACAGTTTACTCTTTTCAAAAATCAAATTTTCCTTTTTGAAATCCAATACAAGTTGTCTTTCCCAAAACAAATTCAAAACAGTATCTCTGGTAGTAATTCGTCACTTACAACTCGAAAATGAATACTGATGATGCAGCTGTCATCATCAGAATCTATTTTCCCGCGATCAAAGTGAGTTCAATACTATATCACCATTTCTAAACATTTCCACTTTGAAATTCATTTCAAAATATAATTCACACTGCTTGTAAAACAATTTAATATCTCCCAGGATCTTAAATTTTCCTTAATTTTAATCCATATCCATTTACATACTTATCCAATTTTCCAGAATTTTAATTCAATTTCTGGTTTAAATTTCAGATTTAACTCATCTGATTTCACGTATTTTACTTATATGAATTCTGATTGGTTATTTACATAACCAATTAACTTATAATCTCATCGATTATAATAACAACCAATATATCCAATATATATCAAAATATACGTTGGGTAAAATTATTTTCATTTACCCTCTTTTCAAAACGTATCGTGTCGACCTATCGTATTTGAATGTTTATAAACTCCTACCGATACAGTGGATCAAACTGATCGACCAGAACACATAAACAACTCAACCAATAAATCTCCACAATATAAAACAATTTTTATATCAATAACAAATACGTTCACTCATATATATACACTCAAACTCAATCTAGGGTATTACTAACCCTATTTCTACCGAGTCACGCCACAGAGCCAAGGTAATTCACTTAACCTTAAGCTCTGATACCAACTGTAATGACCCGAAAATCCGGTCCAATTTGAGCTGAACAAAAACACAAGTCCAACCCCAAATTAAACTGAAAATCAAGAAATTAATAGAGAGAAAACAGTGGGTGAGGAAAGATAAGATAGAAACTTAGAATAGAAGAAGAAGAACACAACATCAGAGTAACACGAACCTCACAGCGGAACGAACAACATATAATAGATAACATATCTTTGAAATATAAATCTATACTTGAATACACATATCATTTCAAAGTACAACACTTACAACACAGCGGAAATAAACAATAGCTATATGATCCTGAAGCTTCCTGCTCCAAGCTCTCCAAGTATATCTGTAAATCCCGGCTACTTGACGCCCGTACAAAATTGGGCACCCAAGAGTTTAGGGAAAACAAAACAAAATAAACTCCGGGTCAGTCATGGGACTGGTGTAAGTAAAACAGTTTAAAAACACTTTGAACAAGTAAATGATATCTCATAAGACCACGCCGTATAACGGAACGGGTTTTTCCCTTAGGAGAATCCAAAATATCTTTATATCAAAAACCTTTTGATATTATAGTAATGTCTATCAACCACAATATAATAATCATCCAGCAGAAACGCTTTCATCTCACGTTCTACATATATAGTATACAATCAAAACCGCAAGCACGTATTGGGTAATGGATTTCCAACTATGACAAGGTATGGAACCACCTTTCGCTAGTGTACCTCTAGAAAGGAATACACTGGGTTCAACAAGAACAGCTTGCAACCCGGCCACACATGACCGACCACTCATTTTGCTTGAGTGTATCGAATGTATATCACCAACGGTTGCGATCAACAACCGTTTCCCTAATGGGACAGTATCGACAATAGATTTTTTGAAATAAATGAAACTCTAGATCAGGTGATTATACACTCTACTTTGGAGCGACCGACTTAGCCATGCTGCCTGCCCGATTTCTGTCATTTACCGGTTGATGAGTCTTGAGGTTACACTTCATTATCACATCAAATTCACTTCGAATGAAACATTGTCAGATCCATCGAAAATTACTAATTGACGTCTACAACAGTACATTACGTGTTAGCTAACGAACTTTCCTTCTCCGCTTCCACTCTTGGTACGGTTGAAGAAATCAATGTACGTGACCTTTCTAGAAATACTCTGTCAGACATTCATCCATACAAGTCATCCAGGAACAGGATGGACCGAAGGCACTATTTAGTACATCCATCTTAGTCACTGTTTCTAAGACTTATACAATAGCCCTTGCACTTTACTCCGTCTTCAATTTTCATGGGCATATATGATTCGCAACGCTTATGCCAATACAGAGTGGTTCTTTGGATAATAATCCAACCGGTCTCTCCATATTAACAACGTTAAAATGGTCAAAACTTTGATAGTCTGTGATTTAACTATCAAAGAAAAACAGGTGTGCAAACAATGATATTATTTCCAAATGGAAATTCTATCAATCAATCATCAATATATATTTATATATATATTTCCTTATTTTCTATGTTTAGAAAATATACGTTATTAATATTGGAAAACATTTCCATGGCTTATTTACATATCACTATCATTTCACAACTATGAGTCCCTGGCTGTAAATTAGTAGGAGAACAATTCTCTAAGTATAAACCCCGAAGGCCGAAACCAACATCAGATCGACACTTGGAAAACCATTCAATTTACTAATCTCTAGTCAGTTTCTAATTTTGCTTAACTCTACTTGATTTACTCTGTTTGATTAACTTGATTCGATTTACTCTTCTATTTATTTTCTAAATAGAAAATCCTTTATTCCATTTATTTTTCTTAACATCTCTTTTATAACTTATTCAATTTCTAAGTCAATATCCCCATATCATAACTTATTCATTTCCTAAATAAATAATCCGTTTAATATCCTATTTATTTAACAAATAAATATCTCACTTATTATCTCCTATTTATTTTCTAAGTAAATAGTCCATTTTATAATATCTTATTTATTTATCCTAAATAAATAATTCACTTCATAACTATTCCAATTTATACATATTCTATTTTCAATATCACTTTGAAAATCTCCTTTTCCCATTCCGATATTTTGTGGTACTGAACACATCATATCACGATGACCAGTATCGTCCAAACACATATAATCAACCACAGATTTTATATCACATCATATATCACAATATATGAAAAACAATAAAATAACTGTTGAGGAATCCAGTCGGATTCCTCCAACCTGTTTCCCTGCATCCACAGATGTTACACAATAAAATCAACATCACTTTCAGTTCCATATGATATATTCTGTAAACAGAATCAATATAGAAATTCAACTAACTGACTAGCAGTTCAATCAAACAATCAACACACAGTCAATCAACCAATATTTAACAGTTCTAAAAATACAACATGAAATTATAAACTGTTCAGAGTTAGTGAGATTTACTCACATTACGCGTTAACCGTTAAATAATGATTTTCGTTAATTGATTCTGATCAGACATTTTATTTCGTCATTAATTGTAACGAGCTCCGATGGACTTCCAGTTAGTTCCATCGTGTAGTGTCCGTCCATACGGTCCCAACGTGACTGACGGTTCGAATTTCTGATAAAGTATGATCGAGTTATACATTTTCAAAGTTAATACATATTCAAATTAAAAAAAATAAACTAATTTGATTTCTAATTGGGCTTTACCATGCTAACCCGGCCCACTAAAACTCAATCTGCACTTCATCTCTTCCAACTGAGAGTTGCTCCTCCAGTAAATCCTCAACCGCATAAAACATGGCAATTTTGGCTCCTTAAACCCCCCCCATCGCTCCATCTTCACTTCACGATTTTAAAACCGACATCACCAAAATTCTTCTCACCTCGAGCTCACCCCTTTCATCACCCAACGATCGAACTCGACTTCCTCACCTTCATTCCGTCGACCAGCTCTTCACGAGCCACCAACAATAGGATCGACACCAATAAATTCTAAAAATTCCCAAAAATTCCTACTGGCTGTTATCTTCCTTCATAAACCCAAATCCAACTTCAGAAATCACAAACGACGCACCAATTCCTCGAATTTACCAACCCTAGATACTGTTGTAACTATTGGTGCGACAGAAAACAGCTTCGAACGAGACAAAATGGGTATCAACATGATGGAAATCACCTCACGAACTCAAGACTATTTATCTTGGGATTTATAGGATTTTGTTTTGACCCCTTTTGGATTTTATGAACCCACGTTGGAAGCAGAATGGGTGTTCTTATAAGCTTGTGTTTGGTTGGTAAAGTTTGTGGCTGAGATAAGAGGGTGCGTGGCTTGTTTCAGTCCAAACATAGCTTAGGATATTTTTCTTTTATTTTTTTTCTTTTATTATTTATATTCATTCTAGCCTTCTAAAAATCTATGTGGCCACACATGATACCGAAAAACCATAAAACTGGACATGTAGCTAGAGTTTGATATTACGGTCCCAACGAAACTGGTTTCGTCAAATTCTGACTCCGTTTGCTCACACAACATATTTTTAACTGTCGAAATACTGACCGTTTTTCACTCTAAAAGTCCGTACGGCCACACAGTGACTTTAAAAATCACGAAACTGGAAATCTGACAACTATTTGACATTGCGGATCCAACTAAAATTAGTTTCGTCGAATTCCGACTTCGTTTGCAAAAGTGGCTATTTTTAAAGTCCTAAATAACCCATTTAAATATATAAATATATTTAGATATAATTAAATTAAATATTTATAAATAAATATTATCGTATATATTCACATCAGAATATCATACAGCTCCACTAGAATTTTACAACTCGATATTCAAATCCCGGTTAAATCGATATTCGATTTAAAAATGAAATTCCTTTTTAAAATATAAATAATTCCTTTAAAAAATATAAAGGAATTCCACAGCAACTTTTTTGAAATTTGATTTGGACATAAATCAAAATCTACACGACGAAATCCCGATTTTTGTCTTCCATCAGAAAGATATACTCCACCTGCTCCACACGTTTCTTGTTTCACAGAAATCCGGCTTAAAACGAATCATGTACATTTAGTTGAAGTTCAAATCGCCAAATCGCGAACTGCAGCGCCATTTCAAGCTCGATTTTAATTATATTATAACTCTACGTTCAAACTGTCATTTATATAATATATTCGTTATTCAAATTCAATTCCAAGCTGAACTAAATATTACAGATGATCCAGTTCACACCATATCGCCATTTCAGCCAATTCTGATTATTTCAGAATTAAATATATCATTTAATTTATTATTTTAATTAAATATTCACTATTATTTAATTCAACGACCATTAAATCCTTTTAATCACTTTTTAAATAATTAAATAAATTAATTATTATACCGCTGAAAATGCGGGTCATTACATTATCACTTCAAAAAAAAAAGGCCTTCTCCTCAAAATTGTTCTACCGAGCCCTAATTTTCGCCGCAATTTTTGCCACCATCTTCTCTAACTAATCTATATCAGATCTGGAAATTGTTCGATCCCTAATGTATCGAGCCACCAGGGAAATCAGCCGTTTGATAAAAACCGAAGACGTTATTGTAAACCAAAAGTCGACTAGAGCACTCAGCAGCAGTGCATTCCTTTCTTCTCCAGTAGATCATTTTCGCGCACCACATCCAGCCGTGATGTTGATCAAATTTTCGTGCCTCTTTCGCGTCTTCTTCGTCGAGAGAAATGGGTAATCTACTAATTATGTTTCTATTCTTATTGATTTGAGTGTAATTGTTTAAGGTACTACTTAATTAAGTGTTTGGAGCTTCTATTTTGAACATAGCTGGTGATTTTTGGCTGCTATGTGTGAATTAAATTTGTTAAATTATTGTTGATATTAATTTTTTAATGAAGTCCTTGTCGAAGTTGACTTGCTGAAATTGAATTGGATGAGATGATAACTTTATTTGTTAAATTATTATGGGCTTCCTTTTAAAATTACTAGAGTAATTAAAAAAATTCGGCTCTGCAGCTTCTAAGTTCCATGTATTTCCTTAGATACTAACCTTGGTTTCTGACTGCGCCACTATTCATCTGTCCTACTTAATGTACATTAAAACATATGCTACATGCTGCATACACCACAAATTGTAGCTGCATTGATTTAGAATGGATGAAGTTTATAATTATATTGAATATAGTGAAACGGAACTCCAATTTTAAGTTTTTCTGCTGCTATAGTAGTTTTTGTAGCATTGATTCTCTATGATGTTGATAGTGAACGCATGTCAGGCTTTTAGTATGGCATACAATTTGTTTTCCTATCACTTCAGTAATTTAAAATGTTTTCGTACAGAAGCTGGTGCTGCTGGCACTGCCACAAAGAACCTATATCGGGTGCACCAATTTAGCAAGCTTGAGATGTTCATCTATTTTGTTTACCTGAAGAAAGCGACTCATACTATGAAGAACTTATTAAAACTGAAGAAGACCTATTTACATCTTTGGATCTGCATTTCAAAACACCGGAGATGGCGATAGGTGATTTGGGAGCACCAGCTTATCGCAATTTTGATGTTGAGGCATGGATGCCTGGTCTTGGGAGATATGGTGAGGTATGTAATTACATGAATACAAATTTTTTGGTTGAATGTTGCATGCTGTAGTATGCATATTTTGCATTGTTTACTTGGGTTTGAAAGAAGAAGAAGCTATAAGAATGTTATCTTCCATTGCGAAGATTCTTGGTAATTTGGAACATGAAGCGTAACAGCTACCCTTTCTAATCGCTTTTCGATTGGATTGCGAACCCAACTTTCATGCTTCTGGCATGTTTGTTTGCAATAAGCACTTTATTTGATGCAGTAAGAAATAAAGTATTTAGAACCAAGGTTTTCAAAGCAGCTTACTAGTGTTAAATTCATATTAAACAGACAACATGTATATATGATAGATTTTGCTGTCTATATGATCGCTTTTGACGAATCCAAACCCTGGTGATCCGTTAGTTCCAGAGATTGCTCACATGTACAAGACTGATTGAGCCAAGTATGAATCCACTGCTCGCTCCTGGACTCAAAAATATGCCATGGGTTAATTGTTAAACCAACGGTCACTTATCATATTATGGTTTTTATTCTTCCTGCGCTATATCAAATAAATAATGCATGTGTTCTAATTTGATTGCTATTAGTATTATCTGTGTCTGCTTTTTTTATTTTATCATTATTACCCGAACAAATTGCAGAAATATTCCTTTTGTAGCCCTGTATGTCTCAGGTGACATTTTATTATTATTTATGTTTAGCTAAATTACTGCTTCTGAGAATTCACTAATGTGCAGCTGTGAATTCAGAAATGCAAAAGGAAATGATGACAGCATATAACATTGCGAAGAGTATCCTTGAAAGGAAACAATGGCATATCCTACAGTCAGCAAAGAGTACGCTTTAGCTGTCCAAAAATGCAAAAGGACGATAAACATCGCTCCCCTTGATGCTTCGGATTGTGTGGCATTCTGCTCGTACATATGATGTGAAATAAAATACCAGAAGTCCATTTGGAACAATGAGGTACGAGCCTGAGTTGTCCCGTGGTGCCAACAATGGACTTGATATTGTTGTTAATCCTCTTCAGCCTATCAAGGATCAGTTCCCTATCTTGTCTTATGGTGATTCCTAATAGTTGGCTGGTGTAGTTGCTGTGGAAGTAATAGGAGGCCCTGAGATTCCTTTCCACCCTGGTAGATAGGACAAAGACGAGCCACCCATGGAATATTTACAGATATTGTAAATGTATTCTTTTTTCTTGAATTTACATATATTCACACGGGTAGACAGGACAAAGTCGAGTAATGTATTCTTTTTTCTTGAATTCACAGATATTGTAATAAAATTTGAACTTTTGTGAATATTTAATGAAATATTTTAGAGTAGTATTTTCTTTGAGCTGATATTTAAATTGTATGTATTTTAATTTATGAAATCATGATTTTATGATTGTTGAAATCGCAAAATATTTTGTGAAATATTCAATTGCAAGGGAAAAAAATAGTTGTGAAATATTCTTTTGCAACAGTCACAAAATTGTATAAGACTATTTTGCAACTGTTATTTGTTGTTGCAAAAAAATCAGTTGCAATAGCAAAGGCCTATTGCAAAAAGGTGTACCGCAACATTTTATTGCAACAGACCGAAAATGTTGCGGACTTTTTACAACTTCGGCTATACCAACAGGCGCGGGCCTATTGCAATTAGTCTACTGCAACAGATATTGCCTGTTGCGAAAAGTGTTTTCTGTTGTAGTGGTATGAAGGTCATCCACTATCATAGCGTGGGGCGTATAGGGTAATCATCCGCTAATGGTACCGCAGGCATCCGCTAATGAAACTGCGGGAATCCAACCACCAAACCAATATATATATATATAATAGTCACCCTAAATAACCAATATATTTAAACCAACCAGAAAGCATTCAAACAAGCAACAATAATTATTTTTAACAAATAAAAATAATTCTAAAGAAAAAGGTGAGTGAGATTTACTTACCAGGATTGCAATTGTCGATATCCTGTTTATTTCCAAATCACCGTCTACGAATCTACTCAAATTGTCTCGAATATATTTCATTTTGTACCTACGATAATTTGATTTGAATTTACTGATCAACATTTATTTATTTAATTAAAACTACTGAAATAAATAAACACATTTTCTATACATTTTTCAATTACCACATTAACTATTTATTTTAATGATTAACAATAAATTTTCTTAAATAGATTTCCAAATTTTAGTCAACTAATAAACTACTCAAATTTGATTAAAAACTCACCTTTTGTTAGTTTGATTCGCCAAACCATAATCTACTACTGTCCCCCAAAATCACAGCACCTCTAAAACCAAACTGACCTTCATCTTCACGAGCTCGCCTCAATCCTCATTCAGTTATTCACAGGAAACCCATGCCTTTTGAATTTGGTTTGACCACTTACCATTCCATCTCCAATCATTACCAATGTCAATGGCATCCAAAACACCACCCGTTGGTCGCCCTTTTGTTAAACCCGACGCCCTCTGTCATGTTCGCGAATTCTGCCTAAAACGTACCCAAGAAAGGCAGCGATACTCTTTGTCTCGAACTCCCTCCAGACCCTAACGTGTCATCCCCTGAAATCATACATCGAGCTACAGGATGAAAGCAACACTGCTCAGCATCGAACTCCTCCCTATTGACCTCGCTGGGTCCACCATCGTCAAACAGATCCGGACCCTTTACAACACAGATCGAACTCCTCCCAAAACTGAATCGCAACCTCCAGTTTCCCCCAAATCGCGATGCGTTGAACCCTAGTCGATATCGTTGATTGGAGTCGAGCAACGAAGCTCGCGTCAGAGAACATCGCGACGCCATTGATTAACCTAACTCGCGAGTGGCGCCCCCTCGCTCTGTTGGCCAGCGTGAGCTCCAACGCATCGAAGATTCAAGCACGAACTCGATTTGATTTTTTGAAGTAGAGGATTTTGTGTGTGGAGAAAATAGAGAAGAAAAACAGAAAGGAAATTGCGTTATTTAAAGAGGAGAGGGAGACAAGGTTTTAATGTATGGTCGGCCAAAGTACTTGCAATATCCCTTTAAAGGATTTAAAAAGATTTCAAGTTCGATTTTAAATATAATATAATTTAATTTGATTTGACCAAAATTTAATACGATTTGATATATAGAGATTTTCACTTTAATTTATACAGATATCGATTTAATTTTGATCCTATCCACTGATCAAATAAATCGGGGTTCACAATTAAAAATCGTGAACCGCTATCTTAGCGTACCAACCATCGTTATAATGTTATAACGCTATTTTGAATTCAACGAAATAGATTATACAATTTAATTTGAACGTATATAAAATAACCATATTAAATCGATATAATATAATTTAAATTCAAAACAAATAAATTCTGGGATAATAGATTAATATTATTATTCTAATTCAAACAGAAGTTTGTACTGATTGTCTGAGCTATATTTTGATTTAATTCTAACTTCGAACCGAATTATTTTAAATTCTCGTATTACGATGATTATCAAAATAAATCATATTTCGATTATTTAATCGATAACCCAATAAAATACCATTTATATTATAAATTCAATATTTAAAACCATACTAAATATTTAAAATAAATCGACAAAAAAATCCGGGTCGTTACACCTCCAACCTGTTTCCTTGCATCATAGATGTTAATCCCATAAATTATATCAGTTTCATATCAATATGAACTTGTATAAAAAACTAACTCAATATTTTAAACAATGACTTATATGTATAACTATATATATAAATTGTCCCAACCAATTATCGACAATTCATCCAAACAATCATCACACGCAGCATTCAATCATTTTTATCAATTCTAAAATACGATTATAAAAATATAAACTGGACAGGGTTAGTGAGTTTTACTCACATTGGACGTTTATCGTTAAATAATGGGCTCCAATTCACTCCGAATCAGTTCCATGGTGTAGCCCTCGTCCATACGATCCCAACAGATCTTGTTTCGTTGGATTATGATAACGGATGAATTAGTTATTCATTTTACAAGTTTATATGTTATATAATTAAACTAATACTTTAATTATATTAACTTAAATCTTATTGGGCCTCACCATTCTCTGCCCAGCCCAAACCCACGCCCACTAACTCCTTCTTCCCACAAGCCAAACTGCCGTGCTCCAGTATTTCCTACTCCTCCATTTTCTAATTTTTCCATGCACAAACATCCTTCACCTCATTACAAAAAATCAAACTAAATATCTCATTGAACTTCTCATACAAATCTCCACCACCTTAGTGTCGTTAACTCGAGCTCGCCATCCTTCTTTGAATTGCGTCTTCTCGCAGCACACACGTACACTATACATGGTTCGACAATTTTAATTTTTATAAAATCCCAAAATTTGTAAACAACTGCTAACAACCTAACTAAACACGAATATCACCTTCTTTTTGTGAACAATTGAATGTAGTTTAGATTATTGCAGCCCTAGAATCCACGGTGAAAAGTAAGTCGTTGGAAAATGGATCGCACCCCCATGATATTTATCTTGAAATGGAGAGGAGCCCTTAACGACTACAGTTATATACATATTACGATTTTTAGGAATTTATATGATTTTTGATGATTTTCCCAACTCGCGTTTTTAAACTGTTTAAATTTTCTTAGTGGTGGCTATCAAATTTGACCATAGAAAATGGAGACAGTGGGGTTTGGGGTGATGTAGATATTTACAGGACATTATAATATATTTTTAATTGATTATTAAATTAAGTTTTAATCAACCGTTATATGTACTTGTTGTTTAAAAATTCGTATGACCACATACAATACCCAATTTTAACGAAAATGGACACACTCCTACAGTCCGAAATTTCTTAACCAATGAAACTTGTTTCGTGGAATTCCGAGTCCATTTTCTCACATAACGTATTTTTAAAGTCAGATGATCCACTGTTTTTCACATTAAAATCCTATACGGCCACACACTGACTCCAAAAATCACGAAAATTGAAATCTAACAATAATTTAATATTCCAGATCCAACAAAATTAATTTCGTCAAAAACGGAGGTCGTTTGCAAAAATGGCTATTTTCTAAGGCTCCAAATAAACCAATTAAATATTAATATATTTAAAAACAATTTAATTTAAAAATAAAAAATTAATATTATCGTATACACTCACATAGAATATCATACAACTATAAAATAAACACACTTGGATTTATAGCTTGATATTCTCAAATCGAAGTTAAATCGATATTTCATTTATATTAAAATCCCTTTTATACTATAAATAAATCATTACAAATTATGAAAGAATTCCATAGCGACTTTCTGGAAATTTGATTTGGTCATAACTCACAATATACACGATGAAATCTCGATTTTTCTCATTCATTAGAAAGATATAGTTCACCAGATCCGAACGTTTCTTGTTTCACAGAAATCCGTCCTAAAACGGATTTTGTATATTCATTTAAAGTTCGAATCGCCAAATTACGAACTACTGCGCCATTTTGAGCTCGATTATAATTGTAATATAATTTATACGTTCTAACGTCCTTTATTGTAACGACCCAGAAAATCTGAACCAATTTAAAAGTTTTAAATTGGCTGAAATAATGGATTTTAAATATTTAAAATAAATATTTAAATAATGGCAATGGAAAGTGAGTTTGAATCGGCAATTGAAAACGAATATAATTAATTTTAATTATAAACAAGGCCTGAAATGGCGCTGCAGTTTCAAAAATTGAATTCAAACTTTGTCGGACTGTACCGGGTGCAAAACAAAATGGATTTTAGTTAAACCAAAAATATTTAAATCTGTTAGTGAATACCTTTCTAACGAATCTGAAAAATTGAATTTTCATAGCGGAAAGCAAAAGTTATGGCCGAATGAATTTTCAGAAAGGTCGCTATGGAATTTATATAGCCCGAGAAATTGGCCATTTTGCATACGACATCGGAATTCGACGAAACCACTTTTGTTGGATCCGGGATGTGAAGTTATTGCTAGTGTAACACCCCGTATTTCTGTTAATACTAATATTCACAAACTAAAAGAATTAATATTGAGAATTTGCACGAAATAGCCTTAAAAAGGCATATAACAAATTTGAGATATGTGAATTGCCTTAAAAGGCGAAAAATGGAATTAAGACATTAATTGGAAAATTAATGTGTAGAAATGGTCATAAGTTAATTATGGATTAATTTGAATTCATCAATAGGTGCGTGTGTATATATATATATATATTTATATATATATGGGCAGTTAATGTAAACATGAATAGAAGTTTATTAATTTGCTGAGTGTTTGCTGAGTCACTTCTGACTCATTGCTGAGTCAATAAGATAAACCCCATCTTGTCTGAATGGCTGCGGTTATTTCTAGGTTAAATCTAATGGCCTAAATGAATCCTAACATCTATAAATAAGTGGGTAGACTCTAACCCTAAATCACTTGAAAAATTGGAGAGCTACCGACATGCCGTTGCCATGGAGTTCAGCGTAGCCATCACAAACTAAAGAAGAAGAAGGCCTAATCTACAAACTAAATCTACTCAAATCAAATCAAAAGCTCTCTCTCTTTCTATTTCTCTTCTTTAAAATTGTGAGTATGATGAATCTCACAATATTATTATAAAATAATTTGATTAAGTTATGAATGGATCACAAGAAAGTGATATGAATTGTTATGTATTTGTAAATTATGTTGTGGATCTCTTGTTATGCTATTATGTTATCATATATATGTTGTTATGTTGTAGTGATTATGTTGTAAATAATCCTATGCTATGTCATATGTGATTAATCATGCTATGCTATGTTATAAATCATGTTATGCCATGTTGTAAATCATGCTATGTTATGTTGTAAATCATATCATGCTATGTTGCAAATTATGATATGCTATGTCGTAGATCTTATATATGTTGTAGATCTCATAATATCACATATGTTGAAATACTTATGTTATATGATAATGATGTCATGTTAAGTTGTGTTGAATCATACAAGTTGTAAAATCATGATGTTAGTATTTATGCGAATTGGATCATGTTTAAAGTTTATGTTTTTTTTATAATAGATCTTGATTATGGGAATTTGCCTATTGAGTTAGGTGTACCCATATACATGAATCTACAAATTAATTGGATCTTGAATATGGGAATTTGCCTATTAAGTTAGGTGTACCCATATACATGAATCTATGACTAAATGAATTTTGATTTTTGGGAATTTGCCTATTGAGTTAGGTGTACCCATATAAAACCATATTGTAAATGATGTTGATTCACACATGTCCTATACAAGTTTATGAAATTTGATCAAAATCATATTATGTGAATTATGAATAAGTTGACACCCTTAGATCCATGACATGTATAACCTTATGCAAGTTGTAATGTATGCAAGTTTTACCCCTTGTTATGATTTATTTAGTCACATATATATGTTGTTGTTGTGAATATTTTCTTTTATGCTATGAGTTAGACTAATCGGGTCTAGCATACATTTTGCGAATAAACGTTCAAACGTGGGGTAGGGGTAATATTAGGAAATTAATAAATTGGGGTGCAATTGATATGATTTTGCATACCTTAAATGGATGTCCATAATTGAGTCAATTATGGACATTGTTAAATTTGGAATTAATTAATAATTCAAGTAGGGAATTATTAAAATTGGGGAAAGTGGATTATTAATAATAATCAATGCTTAGGACACGAGGTTGGACCCGTTTGTGACGTAAACCTGCCCGGACCCGCCCGGCAAATCCAGTAGTCACAAATGTCGGCCCAATGTGAGAGGTCCTAGGCCCAAACTAAAGCATAACAGTTGTAAAGACACGAGGTTAGACTCTTTTATGGTGTAAGACTGCCCGGACCCGCCCGGCAAATCCAGCTGCCATAAATTCCAGTCTAATGTGAGAGGTCTTTATGAGGTTATGGCCTTAATGAATTAAGAAATACTTAGCCAGATAATCATGTAAGGTGGGACATGGGGGTTAAGTAGGTGCCTTGGGTGGCATGAGGAATCTAGTGGTTGCCTTTAGAGGCATTTGAAATACGATTAGACTTAACCAAATACACATGTAAATGAACATGACTAAGTGGGTTAAGTGGATGGACTAATGGGACAAGCTTAGGTGGAATGCTTGTGGGAAATAATGGGGGCCCATTTCAACCAGTATCCCAAAACGTATCTTTGTGGGCTCGACCCAAGTCGAGGACGGGACACGCATACTGGGTTTGACTATAAGAGGCCAAAACAGGGAGCGGTGGCAACGCAAGTCCAACGGGTTTCATACGCGTGTGTGGACCCGGGCTGGTAGGTAAGACGTTGTTGCATCGTGTAGGTATAAGCCGTGCATCTCCGTTATATCGGGTTGCCACTTTAGGGGAATGATACACCCCACTGTGGGGCCAGCACGGGTATCTACGAGTAGGGAGCCGGTCGAAAAATGGAAAGTGGGGTACACCTAGTGGAGATAGGGGCAGGCGGCACCTATGTAGTCAGCTAGGAGTACGTAAAGCCATTAAGAAAGTTTCTAAGTGAAGCTAAGTGGAATCAATCTTTAGGGTGACTGGTGTGGTGCAGTATAGTGTTTATCCTTTAGTATTTAGGAGCGCCTATAACGTTTCCTTTAGCGATTGTCTATGTCCTTAATCTGCTCTTTCATAGACATTTCCTTGTTTTCCAGCTTATGCCTTAGTCCAGTTATTTTGATAATAGTATTGTAGAATTATCATACTCGCCAGACTTTATGTCTGACCCCCCCTCTTTTTCATCTTTTTTCTCCCTTCTGGTCCTCAGGTTGGGCCAAGTTCCAGTGGAGTCTGATTGGATTGCTTATCTCTTGGAAAGCTTGGACTGCTGAAGTAAAGTCCAGCTTGTTATCTTTCTTTTTAATGGCTATTTATGTAATGGGAATATGTACTTGTTTTATCAAGATAGATATTGTACTTGACTTTGATTATGGTGTTATGATGTAATCAAACATGTTTTGACTTCTGCTGCAATTGAAATAAAGTTTTTAAATTTCCAAGTACTATTTTATATCTGTCTTGTTGAAATTTTACTGTTCTATATTCACCTAAAACCTCCATAGAAGTTAATGCATTCCCTTTGTGAGTGACATTAATGGACGTGGGGTGTCACACGTGGTTTCAGTGCATAAGGTTACCAGAACAGATAAAAATTTTAGAAAAATATTTTTCTAAAGTATTTTTGGAAGAAGTGCTTTCAAAAACATGTTATTTAGAGAAAGTTTTTATGAAAAACATAATCCCAAATAGCCATATCCTTATCTTTATCTTTCGAATTCTCCATTTTGAATCTTTCCTTTTTCGTTTCAGCATGGCTGAAGATCTTAATCTCCCAGAAGGTGTGACGGTTCCAGGGTGGTTTAGGAGATATTTGGAGGCTAGGGCAACCACTGCAGGCCTAGCAGATGTTCCTCCACCCCCAGTTGCACCCATTCCTCCTCCTCCTCGTGTTGACACTTTTGCAAAGACGTGCAAGGAATTTAAGGCTATGGGAGGAAAAACTTTTCAAGGGACTGAGACGTTTGTGGAGGCCAGAGACTGGCTTAAGGAGACTGAGGAATTGTTGGATATCTTTGAAGTGGAAGATGGGAGGAAAGTCCGTTTAGCTGCTTGGTTAATGAAGGGAGAGGCCTCGTTTTGGTGGGAGGTCACTAACGGGGAACGTCCAGTTGATTCATGGGTGGATTTCAGGCGAAGGTTTGAGGCAAAGTTTCTTTCAAGGGCAGAGGAGAATTTAAATATGGAAAAATTCCTGACATTAAAGCAAGGGAGCTTATCAGTGAAGGAGTATGTCAATAAATTTAATCATTTAGCAAGGTTTGGCTTGGAGTTGGTGAACACGCCAGAGAAGAAAGCTTTGAGGTTCGTTAGAGGCTTGAATGAACCGTTGCAAGGGTTGGCTATGACCCACATCCCTATGGGAGCCACGTTTGAAAGGCTAGTAGAAATGGCACTTATGCATGAGGATAAGGCAGTTGAAAAGAAAGGGGATCAAAAAAAACCCCAACAGCAAAATAAGAAGGGTGGTAAAAACAATAATGGCAAAGGGAAGAAGAGATGCTTCAATTGTGGGACGCCTGGCCATCTCAGCAAAGATTGTAGAAAGAAAAAGAAGACTGGTAGTTTTCATTGTGGAGATGCAGGACATTTGGTGAAGGACTGCCCAAAGAAGGGGCAGAGGGCAGGGTCTACCTCGGGAGGACAGGTGCAGGCTCTTATGGCACCAGGGCAGGCAAGGGGGCAAGTTCAGGCTATTGCGGCCCCACCGCTACAAGAAAGAGGTAGAACAATTTCTGTTGAAAGCTTAGTTTTTCTGTTTGATCATCCTGTCCGTACCTTATTCGATTCTGGCGCATCTCATTCGTTTATCTCTGCATCATTAGTTGAATTACTGCACTTGAACACCAGTTTAGTAGAGGATCCCTTGGTTGTTTCAAATCCAATTGGGGGTTCGGCTCATTTGACCATAATATGTTTGGATTTGAAAATCTCTATACTTAGCGTTGAATTTAGATGTGATGCTTATGTATTGGGCTTCACGGGCTATGGGCTAATTTTAGGAATGGATTGGTTATCTAGAAATGGGCCCATTCTTGATTGTGAAAGGAGAGTAGTTAGGCTTGTGACTCGCCTTGGTAATGCTCTCGACATCTTTTGTAGTCCCATAAATTCCGTTATGCTAAGTTATCTTGAATCGCTTGAAGCGTCTGTAGAGAATCTGTGAACGGTAGAGGTGGTCCGGGAATATCCGGATGTGTTTGAGGAGGTGAAGGGCTTACCTCCAAAGCGGGAGATAGACTTTCGAATTTATCTTGTGGATAATGCTAAACCCGTATCTTTGCCAGTGCGCCACATGGCCCCTCGTGAAAGGAGGGAACTCAATAAGCAAGTGAAGGAGTTGCTTGAGAAGAGGTTCATAAGACGTAGTATATCAGAGTGGGGTGCTCCAGTAGTATTTTCTACAAAGGCGGATGGGTCCCTTAGACTTTGTGTGGACTATAGAGAACTAAACAAGCTTACTAAAAAGAACCGACACCCACTGCCGAGGATTGACGATCTCTTTGATCAGTTAGTTGGCGCCTCAGTGTTTTCGCAGTTGGACTTAGCCACTGGCTTTCACCAACTGAGAGTGGCTGAGGATAGTATAGATAAGACTGCTTTTAGGACTCCTGACGGATTCTATGAATGGCTAGTGATGCCCTTTGGTTTGACAAACGCCCCCGCATATTTTGTTGATTTGATGAGTAGGGTGTTTAGGGAGTACCTTAACAAATTCGTGGTAGTCTTTGTGGATGACATCTTAGTCTTTTCTAAGAATGAAGAAGAGCATGCCCTACATCTTAGGGAAGTGTTGGAAACTCTTCGAGCGCATAACCTTAAGGCAAAATTTCCAAATGTCACTTCTGGAGGAAAGAAGTACGGTTCTTAGGGCACGTGGTTTCCAAGGAAGGGATAGCAGTGGATCCCGCAAAGGTGGTGGCCATCCAAGATTGGAAGGTCCCTAAAAATGTAACCGAAGTAAGAAGTTTCTTGGGGTTGGCTGACTATTATAGGAAGTTTATCAAAGACTTCGCAAAAATATCAGCTCCATTAACACGGTTAACGAAGAAGAACCTGGTTTTTATGTGGGACGAAGATTGTGATGATGCGTTCCAACGTTTAAAGAGAGCCTTAACTTCAGCCCCAGTCTTAGTGCTGCCAGACGGGAATAAACCGTTTACCGTCTATACTGATGCTTGTGGGACGGGACTTGGCGCGGTCCTCATGCAAGAGGGAAGAGTAATAGCCTATGGTGGAATGCAGTTGAATGTTCATGAAAAGAATTACCCTACGCATGACCTTGAGTTAGCCGCAATTGTTTTCGCGCTTAAGTCTTGGCGTCACTATCTTCTTGGTGAGAAATTCGAACTGTTCACTGACCACAAATCATTAAAATACTTATTCTCTCAGAAGGATTTGAATTTAAGGCAGCAACGGTGGATGGAATTCCTAGCCTCCTACGATTTTGAAATAGCATATACCCCGGGCAAGGGTAACGTGGTAGCAGACGCCTTAAGTAGGAAAAGGTTGTCCTTGAGTCCGTTGTTTGTTGAACGACGAAGCTTAGAATTCATCTCCATGTTTGACTTTAGACCCTCCGTTGACCTAGTACCTGGTTTGTTAGCATCCTTGGAGGTTAGACCTACACTTCTAGGACGAGTTGGTGAGGCACAGCAAGACGACCCCCAGTTGATTGAGATAGTAGAAAAGCTCAAAGGAGGGGAGTCGTCTAGCCATCTTCGTAGGTATACCCTAGACGATAAGGGTTGGTTACGAAGGGATAATAGACTTTGTGTACCACAAGACGAAGACTTAAGGAAGGCCATTCTTGATGATGCTCATCGCTCAAAGATGACCATTCATCCCGGCGGAGACAAGATGTACAAAGATATGAAGTGGGTTTTCTTTTGGGCCGGTATGAAAAAGGATGTGGCCGAATACATCGCTAGATGCTTGGTGTGCCAACGAGTAAAAGCGGAACAAAAGAAACCCGGTGGGTTGCTTCACCCATTGAAAGTTCCACTATGGAAATGGGAAAGCGTCTCAATGGATTTTGTGGATGGATTACCAAGATCAAGGAAGGGTAATACGGGGATTTGGGTTATAGTAGATAGACTTACTAAGAGCGCCCATTTTATTCCCGTGAAAAGTAAGAGGACTGCTCCGTGGTTGGCTTCTGTATACATTAAAGAGATAGTTCGTTTGCACGCTATTCCTTCTAGTATAGTAAGCGACCGTGATCTCATCTTCACTAGCGAATTTTGGAAGAGTTTACAAGAGGCGGTAGGGACTCAGCTATGTTTAAGCACCGCATATCATCCTCAGACGGACGGCCAGACCGAGAGGGTGAATCGTATTCTAGAGGATCTTTTAAGGCTTTGTATCCTAGACTTTGGGGGTACATGGGAAGAGCACCTTCCGTTGGTAGAATTCACATATAATAATAGCTTTCAGTCTAGTATTGGCATGGCACCTTTCGAAGCTCTTTATGGAAGGCCTTGCCGTTCGCCTACATGTTGGTGGGAATCTACCGATAAAATCCTACTTGGGCCCGATATGGTTAGGGAAACCTCGGAGAAGATTGATTTGATTCGAAGGAGGATGAAAGCAGCACAAGATAGGCAGAAATCGTATGCTGATAAGAGGAGGACAGATCTTGAGTTTGACATTGGGGACATGGTTTTTATCAAAGTGTCTCCGTTACGGAATGTTGTTCGCTTTGGGTCTGTTGGGAAATTAGCGCCAAGGTTTGTAGGGCCGTTTCCTATAAAAGACAGGATTGGGAAGATGGCGTATAGGGTGGAGTTGCCTGAGAAACTTAGTGGAGTACACGACGTATTCCATGTATCACAATTGAGGAAGTGTTTGCACAAGACCGCGGAGGTGGTAGAGCCGAGCTTGCTTAAAGAGGTGGAAATAGAGCGTGATGCAACAATTAGACGAGCTCCTACATGCATTCTTGGGTCGGAGATCAAAAAGTTGAGGAATCGAGAGGTCAGACTAGTTAAAGTGCAATGGGGAGATGATGAGAGCAACGCTACTTGGGAGACAGAAGGGAAGATGCGTTCGCTATACCCTTTTCTTTTTGTGGGTATGTCTTTTATTTTCTCCTTTATCGCTTAGCTTAGCTTATCTTATCTTTAGTATGTCCTCTCATTAGTATCTTTGACCTTTAGTTAGGATAATCCTATGGTTGAAACATGTGTTTGAGACATGTTATGTATGATGGATGCAAAATGGATGCAAGTGGTTGCTAGTGGTTGCTCGTGGATGCATATATACACACACTTTAGGCACTAGATCGTCTCAGTCACTACATATTGCATATTGCATAAATGAATGTATTTAGTATAATGGATGTATAATGGTTGTACCATCATATAGATGCTGCATTCGGTTGAATGGATGTGCACGCATATAGAAGTAGTTTGTAAGCAATTAGGATCTTTTGCATACATAATGGATGCATGGCACTATCATGAATCGCATCAAGGAGGTCAACTGAATCAGTGGACCGCCTGATTTTGCATTAGATACGGACATAGACACATACTGTGCATTTAAACATGAAAGCATTAGAAGTCTATAAGGACAATGGATGCCAGTGTTTGTTGATTGAGTAGATGGTTGATGATAGGATATAAACTTGATGATTTCGGGGTCGAAATCCCTTAAGGAGGGGAGAATGTAACACCCCGTATTTCTGTTAATACTAATATTCACAAACTAAAATAATTAATATTGAGAATTTGCACGAAATAGCCTTAAAAAGGCATATAACAAATTTGAGATATGTGAATTGCCTTAAAAGGCGAAAAATGGAATTAAGACATTAATTGGAAAATTAATGTGTAGAAATGGTCATAAGTTAATTATGGATTAATTTGAATTCATGAATAGGTGCGTGTGTATATATATATTTATATATATATGGGCAGTTAATGTAAACATGAATAGAAGTTTATTAATTTGCTGAGTGTTTGCTGAGTCACTTCTGACTCATTGCTGAGTCAATAAGATAAACCCCATCTTGTCTGAATGGCTGCGGTTATTTCTAGGTTAAATCTAATGGCCTAAATGAATCCTAACATCTATAAATAAGTGGGTAGACTCTAACCCTAAATCACTTGAAAAATTGGAGAGCTACCGACATGCCGTTGCCATGGAGTTCAGCATAGCCGTCACAAACTAACGAAGAAGAAGGCCTAATCTACAAACTAAATCTACTCAAATCAAATCAAAAGCTCTCTCTCTTTCTATTTCTCTTCTTTAAAATTGTGAGTATGATGAATCTCACAATATTATTATAAAATAATTTGATTAAGTTATGAATGGATCACAAGAAAGTGATATGAATTGTTATGTATTTGTAAATTATGTTGTGGATCTCTTGTTATGCTATTATGTTATCATATATATGTTGTTATGTTGTAGTGATTATGTTGTAAATAATCCTATGCTATGTCATATGTGATTAATCATGCTATGCTATGTTATAAATCATGTTATGCCATGTTGTAAATCATGCTATGCTATGTTGTAAATCATATCATGCTATGTTGCAAATTATGATATGCTATGTTGTAGATCTTATATATGTTGTAGATCTCATATTATCACATATGTTGAAATACTTATGTTATATGATAATGATGTCATGTTAAGTTGTGTTGAATCATACAAGTTGTAAAATCATGATGTTAGTATTTATGCGAATTGGATCATGTTTAAAGTTTATGTTTTTTTTATAATAGATCTTGATTATGGGAATTTTCCTATTGAGTTAGGTGTACCCATATACATGAATCTACAAATTAATTGGATCTTGAATATGGGAATTTGCCTATTAAGTTAGGTGTACCCATATACATGAATCTATGACTAAATGAATTTTGATTTTTGGGAATTTGCCTATTGAGTTAGGTGTACCCATATAAAACCATATTGTTAATGATGTTGATTCACACATGTCCTATACAAGTTTATGAAATTTGATCAAAATCATATTATGTGAATTATGAATAAGTTGACACCCTTAGATCCATGACATGTATAACCTTATGCAAGTTGTAATGTATGCAAGTTTTACCCCTTGTTATGATTTATTTAGTCACATATATATATGTTGTTGTTGTGAATATTTTCTTTTATGCTATGAGTTAGACTAATCGGGTCTAGCATACATTTTGCGAATAAACGTTCAAACGTGGGGTAGGGGTAATATTAGGAAATTAATAAATTGGGGTGCAATTGATATGATTTTGCATGCCTTAAATGGATGTCCATAATTTAGTCAATTATGGACATTGTTAAATTTGGAATTAATTAATAATTCAAGTAGGGAATTATTAAAATTGGGGAAAGTGGATTATTAATAATAATCAATGCTTAGGACACGAGGTTGGACCCGTTTGTGACGTAAACCTGCCGGACCCGCCCGGCAAATCCAGTAGTCACAAATGTCGGCCCAATGTGAGAGGTCCTAGGCCCAAACTAAAGCATAACAATTGTAAAGACACGAGGTTAGACTCTTTTATGGTGTAAGACTGCCCGGACCCGCCCGGCAAATCCAGCTGCCATAAATGCCAGTCTAATGTGAGAGGTCTTTATGAGGTTATGGCCTTAATGAATTAACAAATACTTAGCCAGATAATCATGTAAGGTGGGACATGGGGGTTAAGTAGGTGCCTTGGGTGGCATGAGGAATCTAGTGGTTGCCTTTAGAGGCATTTGAAATACGATTAGACTTAACCAAATACACATGTAAATGAACATGACTAAGTGGGTTAAGTGGATGGACTAATAGGACAAGCTTAGGTGGAATGCTTGTGGGAAATAATGGGGGCCCATTTCAACCAGTATCCCAAAACGTATCTTTGTGGGCTCGACCCAAGTCGAGGACGGGACACGCATACTGGGTTTGACTATAAGAGGCCAAAACAGGGAGCGGTGGCAATGCAAGTCCAACGGGTTTCATATGCGTGTGTGGACCCGGGCTGGTAGGTAAGACGTTGTTGCATCGTGTAGGTATAAGCCGTGCATCTCCGTTATATCGGGTTGCCACTTTAGGGGAATGATACACCCCACTGTGGGGCCAGCACGGGTATCTACGAGTAGGGAGCCGGTCGAAAAATGGAAAGTGGGGTACACCTAGTGGAGATAGGGGCAGGCGGCACCTATGTAGTCAGCTAGGAGTACGTAAAGCCATTAAGAAAGTTTCTAAGTGAAGCTAAGTGGAATCAATCTTTAGGATGACTGGTGTGGTGCAGTATAGTGTTTATCCTTTAGTATTTAGGAGCGCCTATAACGTTTCCTTTAGCGATTGTCTATGTCCTTAATCTGCTCTTTCATAGACATTTCCTTGTTTTCCAGCTTATGCCTTAGTCCAGTTATTTTGATAATAGTATTGTAGAATTATCATACTCGCCAGACTTTATGTCTGACCCCCCCCCCCTCTTTTTCATCTTTTTTCTCCCTTCTGGTCCTCAGGTTGGGCCAAGTTCTAGTGGAGTCTGATTGGATTGCTTATCTCTTGGAAAGCTTGGACTGCTGAAGTAAAGTCCAGCTTGTTATCTTTCTTTTTAATGGCTATTTATGTAATGGGATTATGTACTTGTTTTATCAAGATAGATATTGTACTTGACTTTGATTATGGTGTTATTATGTAATCAAACATGTTTTGACTTCTGCTGCAATTGAAATAAAGTTTTTAAATTTCCAAGTACTATTTTATATCTGTCTTGTTGAAATTTTACTGTTCTATATTCACCTAAAACCTCCATAGAAGTTAATGCATTCCCTTTGTGAGTGACATTAATGGACGTGGGGTGTCACAGCTAGGTTTCAAATTTCATAATTTTTGAAGCTAATATGTGAGCGTGGCAAAGGAAAATGTGTTTTGGTCAATTACAGTTAAATTGGATCGACCAAAAATGGGCCTTTTTGCAAACGGTCTCAGAATTCGACGAAACTAGTTTTATTGGGACCGTATCGTCAAAACATAGCTAGATTTATTTATTTATTTTCTGGAACTTTTCGAATCAGTTTGTGGCCCTGGCAAATTGAAATGTACGTTCAAATTAAATATTGAATGTTTTATACTTTAATCTGAAGGAAAACTTACTGAAACATTCGAATGGGCCTTCGAAACATATCCCATTGTGTTCGGAATGGGGGTAAAACGCTAGGGACGACAGTCGTTGGGTTGGGATTGGTGGTCGTGTCAGAAAACCCCTTTAAAACTCCACCGGCCAATCAGAATTTTTATAAAAAAAAATCCCCTTTTTTCTCTCTCCCCGCTGAAGCGATATACGGCGGAAGTGGTTCGAAGCTTTCTCCTCCGATTTCAGCTGCCACCGTCCACGCCAGGCTTCGCCACCACCCACGTTCGAAAGCCCCTTCCCTCCTCTTCAAATCCGACCAAGTCCCACCACCTCCCATCGCGCCACCTGCGAGAACGACCTCCTCAAAGTTGCCCCCTTTCGACCGCCGCCACCGCCGGTAGGGACCACCAAATCGCCAACCACCACCACGCGCGTAAAGCCCCTTCCTCCCTCTACGACGACGCACCACCTGATCGGCCCCTCGTGCAACGGATTCGACGAAAAACCAAGACCTAGTTTCGAACAAATAGTGAAAGGTATGGCCTTGATTAATTAAAACTATTTTTAACAGTTTAAAACCGTTGCAAACTTGTAAAAATCATATCCTTTTGCTGTGTTAACGAAATTCAGTGAAACAAGAGACAGTCGACTCGTGTGGACGTCTTCTACATTTTAGAAGAGACCGCATATTTTTCTGAGCCTTCTGCTATTTTTGGTGGAGTGGAACCCAATGTGAGATTTCTAATTTATAAACAATATGGAAAACGACGATGTATAAATTATATAGTCGATGTATGAGTTATATAAGCATTGTACGCTTCTTGTATCAGCGTTGTATAAGTTGTATGTTCGATGTATAAGTTATATATGCGTTGTAAAAATTATATATGTGTTGAAATGGAAGTGAATTGCTATATATATATATATATATATATATATATATATACGCCCCTCGTCCACAAAACATGGACGATATTTATTGGTTGTGATTGGTGTGAAAATTGATTGATAGCGAATGGTTGTTTGGGATTGTTTGTGGTTGAAAAATACCCAGTGGTGGTTGACAAATATTTGGTTGAAACCACATAGGATTAGTTTGTGGAAATGAAATAAATATATACATGCCGCCTGCGTGCGAACTAGATGCATGATCCCCATTGTCAAAAACCGCGAGGTTTTAAGGTAGAGCGAGGAGCCGTACTAGGGACGGTCCCGGTTTTAACTACCCTACCGTTATGCTGCCGAAATTTTGAATAATATTCATGTGTTTGAATTATTTTCATTTGCTGAAACTATATTTATTCATTGAATAGAAAACCTTCATGTGTTGAATCGATATTCATTCGTTGATTAGAAATTCATGTGTTGAATGGTATTCGTGTTTTAAATATAAAAATCACATTTTTATCTATATATAGAAACTATAGAAAACCTTCATGTGTTGGATCGATATTCATTCGTTGATTTGAAATTCATGTGTTGAATGGTATTCATATTTTGAAATAAATTGTTTCATAACAAAAATCACCTTTTATCAACTATATGGACTATGTAAAATAATCTCGTTTTAAAAGAAATTGTTTTATAATAAAAATCCTATTTTTATCACCTATATAAACTATATAAAATAATAGTGTTTTGAAATGAATTGTTTTACAATAAAAATCACATTTTTATTACATACAAGATTTGTTGAAATGTGAAGTGTTAAAAATAGCAACTCGTTCAAATAAATATGCATGAGTCGAAATATTCATTAATTAGTTAATGATATGATTTTTGCCTATGCATGCAACATTAGAATGAATGGTGTTTTTAAACCAGATGGAATCAAAAATGAAGTTGAATGGAAAATGATAAGTGATAAGAACTGTATATATGTACATGCATATTTATTGAACAGGTTATAGCAAAAGGGGCTAGAGAAGAGGAATAAAATTTTGTGCCCGACAAATAGGTACACATTTACTGTTTTGTTTGGGTAATGATTTTATGAGCCTGTTGGCTAGTCGCTTGGCTTTTCCTTTTTCTTTTTGACATGAGACGCCCGTGTGGCTATTTGGGAATTTTCCCAGCCCCTCCCGTACAAAGGAGGTTATGGCGAAATTTTCCAAAATTTAAAGGCGTTAGTGAAATATTTGAAGTGGAATCAATATAGGAATTTTTGAATGAACTATATTTATATAAATATATAAATACAAATAAAATTAAAACGAAATGTGGCCATGCAGTTTGTGTTTTGAAACCGTGATTTCAAACAACTAGTGTGGGAAATCCGACCATTGGATTTTCCCGAAACCGCAACCGTTGGGTTCGCCTTGGAAATGTCTTTCCAACGGCACCAACTTTGTAAAAATCCAACGGTTGGATTGTATGGAATGTTTAATTCAAATCAGAAGAAAAACAGCGCCAGAAACGATTATATATATATATATATAATTATATTTAATCGAATAACGACGCTGCAGTTCGTATTTTGAAATCGAAACTTCAAACGATTGTACCGGGAGATCCGACCGTCGGATTTTCCCGAAACTGGAACCGTTGGATTCGTTTTGAAAAGAACTTCCTAATGATGTAAATCTTGTGAAGATCCAATGGTTAGATTTTCAGATATGTGTAAATCAAATCTAAAGAAAAACAGCGCCACGGCCGCGTTATGGCCCGAAGCGTCGTTTTGAATAAATTGGCTATTTTAAAATAAATAAAAATAGCGATAAATTGTTAAAAAATATCATAAATGATATAGAATGGAAATAAACTGAATTTGCTCGATTTATGTGGTATTTGATGGTTGAATGTGTTTGGTGTGAAAATTACATTAAAGAACAAAATTGGTGTTGTCGAATGATTTAACCATTGAAATAAATTGATTTGAAATTCTAAATATACGTGAATTATTTGAAAAGGCCGAGTTAATTCTCATTTCAAATAATTGACCGACGATTGATAATCGAAGATGAAGACGGTGGTCGAAGACCGGAGATCTTCACCTCGTCTGGATGGTAACCGAGGTCCTGATTGGGAGGCATCCCGAAATATGGATAATGAGTAGTGATCGTCCAGACGTACGTGGTGATCGATGGGTTTGCGAGGTATTTAGTGCCTCCGGTTTCGTTCAGACCCAGAACGGACTCGTAAATGGACTGTGTGTCTGACATTGGATTTTATTCTGTGTTGGTTGATCTCTATTAAATATACATCTGTTTGGCGGCGGAGAATTTATTCTTTTGCTTAACGCCCTTCTCTGAAACGCACGAGCTCAGAGGTTGTATATCGATGGACATCAGTCGCATGGCATGAATTGCTAGTGTGGCATGCCTAAGTGGCAAATGATTAGGGCTTCTGTTGAAAAGCAAAGTCTTGTGGTGATGATCAAAGCCCCGCCTGTGTGGCGTAGCTTTGTGTATAATGTGAATTCGCGAGCCTCACACCCCGGTATGAACCAGAAATGGGAGAAGGACCTCAGGGAGGGCATGCGTTTCTTTCTAGCTAGGGTGGTGTCAGTGACCTACCAGCCCTGACATTTATATACTTTTCACCTGTGTGGTTGTTGCTGTTGCGAGGCGCCTCGGATATATCGATCGATCCGGGACCGATGGAGTCATTCGTTGGCTCATTGACGCCCCATAGGGCGGGGATACGCAGTGTTCAGGAATTTTAATCCACATCGGTGGACCGGCCCCTGACGATTCTAGGGTCACTCGAGCTCTGATCCTGAGACACGGGCTAGAGCGTCTCGAATTCGGTAAGGACTATCTTTTGCCTTGGTTCATGACGGAAATCCAATTTCCAAATACGTGACTGTGCGGTTTTGATTGTATACCTATATATGGCGACATAGTGGTATGGGGCATTAATGCCGTATATGATTGATAGTTATGATTTGAAATTGTTTTCAAAACATATAAACACTAGCAATAATATCAAATGCCTTTGTTTTATTCGTATCAAGCATATCTTGGCCGTTGTAAGGTAAAAACTCTATCCTCCGGTTTGCGTTGCATTGTATGATGGGAACTGAGTCTTATAATGGCTTCATTTTTATAAAATGCATTGCGTTGTTTAAAAGAAAGATTTGTTCTAAAGCACTGGCAATCCGATGGAGTAAACCCGTTCCACGAAAGTGGCGTGGTCCTATGATTAGCCAAATCATATATGTGTTGAGTAGATTTCTCATACCAGTCCCATGACTGACGCGTAGTTTGTTTCACTTTCAAACTCGGGTGCCCCCTTTTTCTACATGGGCAGCCTTGTATTCAGGTTTAGCTGGTTCTTTCTGGATAGCTGGAGCTGAAGATGGATTCCATCATTTATCTCTTTTTATGCTGTTCAGCTCCTATTGTACATATTTTGTTTGTTTTCCGCTGTAGACATTTATGTATAGCTGAACTGTATTTGTACTAAGTAAGATCCTGTATACTGTGTAACTCTGATGATTACTTTTATCTAGTATATTCTATTGTTCATTATCTGGAGTATTTATTTATTCTGTTCTGCTATTATCTGTTTCTGTGTTATATTCCACGGATTACCCTTGCCGCCGTCAGTACGGGGTTTGGGGTCGTCTCATCTATTAAATAGATTCGTTATTATAATTCGAATCTAAACTCAACCAAATCTCTTACACTATCCAATTCACATAATATTGCAAATTTTACAATTTTCAAATATTTTGGAATTAAATATATTATTTTATTATTTATATTAATTAAATATTAACTATAATTTAATTCAAGCGATTAAATTACCAAACCCTTTTTTAAATAATTAAATAAAATTAATTATTAAACCATTAAAAATACGGGATGTTACAGTCCTCATATGTTTTGGGTACTTTATCCCAACCTGTGTAAGATATCGGTACATGAGCTCGTACTAGTTTACCAAGCACAGTAGCGATTTTTGGAGCGTTTTCTGAGGCTGGAATACCAAGTAGGTTTTGGTCAACATTTTTCTCTTTCGAACATGATGCATGTGATGATGTGGGATTTTGCGACGTATTTTCCTGTGAAATATAATATTACTGCCATCTTTTAAAGCACCATTAAGAATCAAGACAAACACTATGAATCAAAATATTAATCATATTTGTTACAGATCCTGTTCTCTATTACATTTTCACTCAATAATTCATAAGTCTTACTCAATTTGAAATAGATAAAATAAATTATAGAAGAAAAACGGAGAGAGATCAGAAAGTGTAAGTACGGACATTCCAAATACAAGTGATTCCCTTGTAAAAAAGCATTCAACAATTCATAGATTAACACATGAGTTTGGTTAGATCTTCTAGTTTTTCATTGTCTTCAAAAGCTGATTGATAGACGCTGGGAGACTCAATGTCATCCACATTTGTAGACAACCGTTTTGGTGTATGCAAAACCACAAACCAGCCGTTATTTTTTAAATCTTTTGAGTTGAACACTTGACTCGCTTCTGATGCGAGAATAAATGGATCATCATCACGTTGTCTTTGTTCTTTAATTTTCCTAAATTAACCATGATCAAGTTTGAAGCGGGATATATTTTGTAACCATTGATCTTATCCTCGACTTTTACCCAATCACAATAAAAAACCATTTGTTTGAAATTAGTGTAATCCAACTCAAGTATCCCCTGAATGACTCTGTAATACGTTGTTTTTGCTTCCTTATAATTTTTATCTTTACCACTCACTCTAAATTTTGTAATTGTTCTGATGCATACACCACTATCCTATGTTACCATATGGTCTTCGTATGTTTTCATGGAAAATAAAAACCCATTCACTTGGTACTTCGTATAACTAAGCGCCATGAACTTCAGCCCGTGTATTAGCCGCCAAAGAGTTGGGTCTACATCGCTGCAATTCAATAACTACATAAATCACAAGAAGAAAATAAAGCATGTTCACGAATATGTATTGCAAACTTATAAACATGTGTAATACTTTAGATGATGTAATACCTTATTATGTAACCATATAGTAAAAGGTTTAACGACTTCGACAGTTGTACCTCTGCCTCGTGGTTGAAATTTAGTGCTTTTCACATAGGAGTTGTACCTTTTGTATGTAGATAACACATATCGAAATGAATATATAAATTGAATTAAAAATTGGAAATTTGAAACCTACTTCATGAACTTACTTCTTCCATGGATCTAATCCATCATACTTATTTAGGACCCATCTACGCAATTGTTCAAATTGCACTTGGGTTAACATTATATCTTTACCATTATCCAATAGTATCTCACCAGCAAACTCATCATCCTCGTCTAAAAATGCTTCGCGGGTATGTTTATGATTGCCATAACCTCCATTTGGGATATATTCCATGCAACAAAGGCTAGCTTCTGGTATGATATATCTTCAACAATATACCCTTCAATGTATCTTTTGTTGCTCACATACCCTTTATATTTTTTCATCAACCTATGAATGTGATCAATTATATATTGCACACGATAGCTATTTATACCAAATAATAATGTACATAACCAAAATTAGTTATTTACTATGACACCCAACGTCCGTTAATGTCACTAACTAAGGGAATGCATTAAGTTTCGTAAAGCGTTATAGGTAAACAAGAACATAATAGCACAAGACAGGCATGTAAAATAGCAGCGGAATTAAAAACTTTATTTAAATCAAAACATCATTGTCCCAAATACTGAGTTTACATCATAAGTAACTAATAACATTAATAATCTATCTTGCCAAAAATATCAGAGTACAAAAGCATAAAACCATATTTCCATTGCAAAGCCATAATAGAGTTGACAAGAAGTCAAAGCAGTACTTCTATATCCAAAATCCAGGCTAAGCTGAAAGAATCCAAATCAAGTCTAAGAACTTCTACCTTGAGAACCTTGGGGGGAGGAAGAGAGAGAAGAGGAAACAGAAAGGGTCAGACATAAAGTCTGGCGAGTCTAGTTACTTTTAAATGTAAATAAATAAAAGTATCATGGCAGATATATAAAACTGGAAGAACAAGATAATAGTAACAATAACAAGTGTGAACTGGGCAAGATAAGATGAACTGGATATATTGCGCTTCCAAAATACATTTCTCTGCACCGCGTAGAAATTAGTATATCAGAAGTATAATGATCCCTACTAATACCTTTCCATTACATTTTCTTGATTATTAGGTTACTTGAGTTAATAGCACTCAAGACTTATACGCGCATCGTACCCATTTACTTTCCCATGGATTCACCTAATACAATATATGTAGCTATCTCTCAATATTGAGATACACCCCATGGTACCCCCTCGCACGGTCTCCAGCGTAATGAACGCAGTCCCTCATCCTACGCCGGAGTGACGTACGGATCTCTATATAAAATGTAACGTTACACATATATCTATAATTACTATGCTACGTAAGCGTATGGACTGCCACTATTGATCAAATCAAATTCCTTATCGGAATAATGCCCTCTAGTCTACGATACACCACCCAGAGCAGATATGCATGTATCTAGACTGTCCCACGTATGTACTGTAATGGTAGCTCGATGCCTCAATCACACATCCTCTAATGTGCACCGAGTTTCGCGGCAGGGCTAACCTAGAAACATGGAATTCTGCCGAGAGCTTTTCCATACCTGTACAAGCCGCCTTTAAGTGCCTTCAAATACAGATATTCCTTGGGTCTATTTTCCATGGTGGCTATGGCCCCACCTCGGCCCCTCCCTCAACTAGTAAAGACTGCAAGAGTTAAGCGACCGCCCCTAATACAACCAATCGAAACATCCATATGGCGTCTACCCTCAACTCCGTACCTCGATAGTGAAAGGTGAAATGATATCTTGGGTTTAGCTCTAGTCTTTTGACAACCCACTGGCTGTCGATGACGGATATCTGACAGTTTACAATCCTTATTGGTCGTGACCCTCTCTACCTCCTCGTGAGGCAACCGTCGAATCACCCTAATGTCATCTTGTCACGACATTCTGACTGCATAGCTACATCTGCAGTCAAGGGCAACCACCTAGTAGTTACGCGTAGACCCAACCTCTGCGAGTACAGCCTAATACATCTGTCACCGCACAGAGGACTACTAGGAGCACCTTACGTATTTTAGGAAGCCGCGTGCTTCCCCTTCCAGTCCTTTGGAGCCATCATAACAATCAAATGATTGTGCGCTCCCCTCGTGCCTTATAACACCTCGATGATCTACCCCATTGAGTTATTCACCCTCAAACGTACGGATTGGTCCAAGCGCCTTTCTTTAATATATTGTTAGACCCTATGTCTAAACATTCTTTTACACGCTTGCCTTACCTCACATGGTTCCCATTTAACTTGGTTATTCCTATTCACATTGAATTCTTATTCCAATTTACCAAGTTACTCTTGCTTATTAATTTAAATCATAACTTAATCCATTTAAGTTTATCAATAAGCCCACAACATGTTATTCTCTAGATTGTGGCCCAAGGTCTGTAATCCTCAATCTATTTTATATTCTTGCTTGGTTACATCATTACAATAACATGTTCTCCTTAATACGTTATTAAGTATATCTCAATTCACATGTTTCCTAATTAACATGTCACTTACCATTTATGATTAAGTATAACTTATTTATTTTACAAGTTTTACTTATTCTTTCTCATTTAATCATAAATTCAATTTACACTATCACTACAACTTATCGTTGTTTACTTAGCAGATTATAACACATATCTAATTCTATCATTTCTACAAGTTATGCTTACCCCCATAGGGTGTCTTTAACTAAACTTTACTACATTTTCCACTGGTTATGTACATCACTAAGTGTCTTTAATTACATAACCTTATTGGGTTAAGTTCGTGGGCCTATATGTAAATATTACCCACCCCTCTATTTTACTTAACCCACCCACTACCCATCCAATTTTATTTAATCCTAACATAAGTTCATAATCATACAATCCTTATGAATTAAATAAGGTTAAATAGTCCAATTCATTACATGTATAATTATGGTTATAATAGGCTAGACCTCCCACATTAGGCCTACAACGTGTGGATGCTGGATATGTCGGTCGGGTCCAGGCAGTCTTATTCCACAGTTGGGTCTAACGTCGTGTCTTAGCCCGATTCGTATTTGCACACTTAGACCTCTCACATTAGGTACAACATTAGTGGCTGCTGGATATGCCGGTCATGTCCGGGCAGACTTCTACCGCTAATGCAACCTAACCTCATGTCATATGTGAAATTACAATTCCTAATTGTAATTATTAGACATTCCTTTTTATCTAAATCTACCTATGTCATTATAGGTGATTATTTCTCTTTTTCCCCATATTTAATTGCATGCCCAATTCCCTATTAAAATCATAGAATTTTACGCCCCTTTTCAATTCACCTTTTAATTATGCACTATATGCTCTTTTTTCCCAAGTTATAAGTCAAGGCATATACACATATATATGTTATGCACAAACCCGAATCTACATATTTTCCAATTTATGTCCATAGTCTATATTCACCCATTTCAATACAAGTTATACCCAAATCCATATTCGCATATTTTCTAATGTATGCCTAAAATTCATATTTTCTAATTTATGTCCAAAATCAGTACGTGCACATGTCCCAATTTATGCTCAAATTATATTTTCCAATGTATGCCTAAATTCATATTATCCAACAAGACATATGCCCCTAAACCCATATTCTTTTATTTCCAAATTTAGATCCATATTTTCCAATATCAATTATGCCCCAAATTATGTTTTTTTCCATTATTCCCATTTTCACATGTTCGCGTTTTTCAGTGTTAGGCCTAGGCTCGAAGGTAGCCTGGCTATATTAAAAAAATAAAAAGGGAAAAGTGGGAGAGAAGAGAATCAAGAACAGGCATAATAATGAATCAATAATAAACTGCTAGAAAAAGGCATAAACTGAATAAGCATATTATGACAAGATTTAACCTGGCGGCAGTATGAACATATAAAAGCAGACCTGATAGTTATGTCATAATAGAATTGATAAGGAACCGATTCAAGATCCAATTTTTATATACATATCAAGATTACTATTTAAATATTCAGATCTAAAAATAACATGAACTCACAGTGAATAGATCTAAGGAAATGTGTCTAAATTACTATGAAGAACATGTTGAATAAGTTGTTATAGCCATCGCTGAATTTATTGTAGCAATCTTTGAATATGTATGATGTTTGCTAAATTAGATTTGGAGTAGATTAGGCCATTCAATCTTCGTTGCAGCGAAGCTTCGCCGTCACCATTGTTTTTAGATGAATAAAACCTAGGTCTAGGGTCCTTTATATAGCCTCGGGTTCATGAATCTGGCTCCAAAATCGTCCAGGTTCAAAAAAGAAGTTTCTAGAGCCACGGGTGGGTCGACCCCCCTTCATGGGTATCGACCCCTAGGTCGACCCCCATGAGCCTGAGTCGACCCCTAGATCGACCCAACAGGGTCTCGGGTTGACTTCAAAATGTAGGCCCTTCCTCGATTTACGTGCCGGATTTCTGGTTTTGCTGATTTTTGAATTTTATATGTGTGTATATCTTTCCTATATGCATACAAACTTCAAACCTTAATAACTTCTTCATACGTTGTCCGATTTATGCAAACTAGGTGTCTATCTTGACCAGAATTCCAAGACGGACATAATGGCGCTGTCTGTTTCATTTAATTCTGAATATTTAATTAATTTTTCCTTAATTTATTATTAATAGTGTATTTCACAATAATTATTCTTTAATTCATCATCTTTGGTGCTATTAAAATTTCGGGGTGTTACATTCTCCCCTACTCAAAGGATTTCGTCCCAGAAATCTCTAAGTTAAGAAGAATGATATCCCAACATCCAACACTCATACATCCATCTAGCAATCACAGGCATCCATTGTCCTTAAGGAATTTATAATGCTTTTATGAACATATGCAATAGTGTGTGTGTGTGTATGTCCGTAAACGAATGCGAAAGATCAGACGGTCTACTAATTCAGTCGACCTCGTTAATGCAATGTATGTTTGTGCCATGCAACCAAAATTTATGCATATCATCCTAGTATAACATGTAATCTCTATATGTGTGCACAATCATCCATCCAAATGCAACATCAATGCAATGATAATCCATAAAAAATTAAAAATACACACACATCAATATGCAATATGTAAGTGATTGAGCCGATCTAGTGCCTATTATGTGTGTACATGCATCCACGGGCAATCACTAACAACTACTTGTATCCATCAAACATAACATGTCTCGAACACATGTTTACATTCATTAGTTTCCTACCTAAAGACTTGATCGATAGGAGTATTCAAACGATAGATATAAGTATTAATTCGAAGCTTGGAAAAAGAAGTTAAGAACATATTTTCGAAAAGGAAAGGATATGAAGTGCGAATGTTGTCTTCAGTCTCCCAAGTAGCATTCTTGCAGCCCTTTCCCCACTGCACTCATACTAGCTGCAAGTCGGAACTCATCCTATCATTGCTTCCTTCTCTACTTTCATTTCCTCTCACAAGTTTGGATCCACTACCTCGAACTCTATACAATTTATCGCCGCTTGGATGAATAGTCATCTTAGAATGATGGGCTTCCTCAAGGACTGTCTTCAATAGGTTTCCCATCCCGATATGACTCACCTATAAAACCTCTTCTCAAGTAGCTCCCCTACTTGCTTATCAAGTCCCCTCTTTTCTTTTAAAAGTCACATGTCGCAAATCATCGATAGATATATCAAGAGGTTCTAGGAGACTAAGCATCACAGACACTTTTGGGGTCATAAGAAATCTCGAGAGTCTTTCTATGGCAAGTCAGAAGTCTAATGACCCTCCTCTCACAATCTAGAATGTCTCCATATATGGTTAATCCATCCATCCTAAAATCAAACCGTATCTTATGAAATCAAGAACAAATACATCGCAATCAAACTCGACACCTAACACAGAGATTCTCAAACCTCGACAATTCATCGATAAATGAGCCGCACCTCCACTGGGATTTGAGGCAATAACGGGATCCAAGACCATACTAGTATCTAGGTGTAGAGACTCGACTAAAGGATCAGATATAAAAGAATGCGAAACGCCAGGAAAAGAATCCTAATAGGATGATCATAAATAGAAATCAATCCTTCGATGGAAACTTTCCTACCCCTATCTTGTCCACCAGCTATGAGAACATTAGCTTGCCCCCTAGAAGTTCCTACCCTCTGACCTTGTCTTTGTCTCTTCAGGCACTCCTTAATGAGGTGTCCTGCCTTACCAAAGTGGTAACAAGCGCCTTTTCTCTTTCTGCAATCCTTTTCCAAATGACCCACCATTCCGAAATTATGGTATTTCCTCTTTTCTTCTTTGGGCTGTGCACCTTAGCCCCAACTCCCTTATTCTCCTTTTTACCTTCCTTGTGCAACATGCTAACAAGTCTCTTGAAAGCGGCCTCCATCGCATGAAAATCCTTTCGAGGCTTGAGAGAAAATAAGACGCAGGTGAAGCCACTGCGACCAAAGATGGAGGTTGGGCACTTCTTTTCCCTTCGACATGTACCATAGTTTTAACTTGCCTACGGAACCATGCCAAAATAGGGATACCCTTTCAGGAAGAAATCGTTCCCCGAACAAAAGGAAAAGGAATCATGTAGAGAATCGAGAGATATTTATGGCTTTGGGAAATATGCTTTTCAAAAACAGACTTTTTATTTTAAAATACTTTGTTTTTGAAACCTTTTGAAAACCATTTTTAAAATACTTTATTTGATCTTATAACCATATGATTTGATACCAAATGTGACACCCCACGTCCGTTAATGTCACTCACTAAGGGAATGCATTAAGTTTTGTGAGGCATTATAGGCAAACAAGAACATAATAGCACAAGACAGACATGTAAAATAGCAGCGGAATTAAAAACTTTATTTAAATCAAAACATCATGGTCCCAAATATTACATCATAAGTAACTACTTACATTAATAATCTGACATGCCAAAAATATCAGAGTACAAAAGCATAAAACCATATTTCCTTTGCAAAGCCATAATAGAGTTGACAAGAAGTCAAAGCAGTACTTCTATATGCAAAATCCAAGCTAAGCTGAAAGAATCCAAATCAACTCTAAGCACTTCCACCCTGAGAACCTGGGGGGGACGGAAGAGAGAGAAGAGGAAACAAAAAGGGTCAGACATAAAATCTAGCGAGTCCAGTTACTTTAAATATAAATAAATAAAAGTATCATGGCAGGTATATAAAACTGGAAGAACAAGAAAACAGTAACAATAACAAGTGTGAACTGAGCAAGATAAGATGAAATGTATATATTGTGCTTCTTAAATACATTTCTCCACACCGCATAGATTCTGGTATATCAGACGTTAAATGATCCCAACTAATACCGTTCCATTACATTTTCTTGATTATTAGGTTACTTGGGTTAACAGCACTCAAGACTTATACGCGCATCGTACCCATTTACTTTCCCATGGATTCACCTGATACAATATATGTAGTTATCTCTCAATATTTAGATACACCCCAAGGTACCCCACTCGCATGGTCTCCACCGTAATGAACGCAGTCCCTCATCCTATGCCGGAGTGACGTACGGATCTCTATATAAAATGTTAAGTTCCGCATATATCTATCATTACTATGTTACGTAAGCATATGGACTGCCACCATCGATCGAATCAGATTCCTTATCGGAATAATTCCCTCTAGTCTACGATACACCACCCAGAGCAGATATGCATGTATCTAGATTGTCCTACATATGTACTGTAATTGTAGCTCGATGCCTCAATCGCACGTCCTCTAATGTGCACCAAGTTCCGCGGTAGAGCTAAACTTGAAACATGGAACTCGACCGGGAGCTTTTCCATATCTGTACATGCCTCCTTTAAGTGCCTTCAAATACAGATATTCCTCGGGTCTGTTTTCCATGGTGGCTATGGCCCCACCTCAGCCCCTCCCTCGACTAGTAAAGACTACAAGAGCTAAGCGACTGCCCCTAATACAACTAATCTAAACATCCATATGGCGTCTACCCTCAAGCCCATACCTCGATAGTGAAAGCTGAAATGATATCTTAGGTTTTGCTCTAGTCTTTTCGTATCCCACTGGCTGTCGATTACGGATATTCGACGGTCTACTATCCTTGTTGGTCGCGACTCTCTCTACCTCCTCGTGAGACAAACGTCGAATCACCCTAGTGTCACCTCGTCATAGCATTCTAACTGCATAGCTATATCTGCAGCCAAGGCCCTACTAGTTATGCGCAGACCCAACCTCTGCGAGTACAGCCTAAGACATCTGCCACCGCACAGAGGACTACTAGGAGCACATTACGTACTTCAGGAAGCCGCGTGCTTCCCCTTCCAATCCTTTGGAGCCATCATAATAATTAGATGAATGTGCGCTCCCCTCGTGTCTTATAACACTCGATGATCTACCCCATTGGGTTATTCACCCTCAAACATACGGACTAATCCAAGTGCCTTTCTTTAGTATGTTGTCAGACCCTATGTCTAAATATTCTTTTACGCTCCTGCCTATTAATTTCATTCATATTGAATTCTTATTCCAATTTACCAAGTTTCTCTTGCTTATTAATTTCAATCATATAACTTAATCCATTTAAGTTTATTAATAAACCCACAACATGTTATTCTCTAGATTGTGTCCCAAGGTCTGTAATCCTCAATCTATTTTATATTCTTGCTTGGTTACATCATTACAATAACATGTCCTCCTTAATACATTATTAAGTATATCTCAATTCACATGTTTCCTAATTAACATGTCACTTACCATTTATGATTAAAAATAACTTATTCATTTTACAAGTTTTCCTCATTCTTTCTCATTTAGTCATAAATTCAATTTACACCGTCACTACAACTTATCGTTGTTTACTTAGCAGATCATTACGCTTATCTAATTCTATCATTAGTTATGATTACCCTACACGGTGTCTTTAATTACATAACTTTATTATATTTTCCACCGGTTATGTATACCACTAGGTGTCTTTAATTACATAACCTTATTGGGTTAAGTTCATGGGCCTATATGTAAATATTACCCACCCCCTCTATTTTAATTAACCCACCTACTACCCATCCAATTTTACTTAACCCTAACTTAAGTTCATAATCATAAAATCCTTATGGATTAAATTAGGTTAAGTAGTCCAATTCATTACCATGTCCAATTATGGTTATAATGGGCTAGACCTCCCACATTAGGCCTACAACGTGTGGATGCTGGATATGCCGGTCGGGTCCGGGCAGTCTTATTCCGCAGTTGGGTCTAACCTTGTGTCTTAGCCCGATTCGTATTTGCACACTTAGAACTCTCACGTTAGGTTCAACATTAGTGGTTGTTGGATATGGCGGTCGGGTCCGGGCAGACTTCTACCACTAATGCAACCTAGCCTCATGTCATACGTGCAATTACAATTCCTAGTTGTAATTACTAGACAATCCATTTTTATCCAAATCTACCTATGTCATTATAGGTGATTATTTTTCTTTTTCCCCATATTTAATTATATGCCCAATTCACTATTCAAATCATTGACTTTTACGCCCCCTTTCAATTCACCTTTTAATTACGCACCATATGCTCCTTTTCCCTAAGTTATAAGTCAAGGCATACACACACACACACACACACATATATATATATGTGTGTGTGTGTGTGTGTGTGTGTCATACACAAACCCGAATCTACATATTTTCCAATTTATGTCCCTAGTCCATATTCACCCATTTCAATACAAGTTATACCCAAATCTATATTCGCATATTTTCCAAGGTATGCATAAAATTCATATTCACATACGTCCCACTTGATGTCCAAAATCGGTACGTACACATGTCCCAATTTATGCTCAAATTATATTTTCTAATGTATGCCTAAATTTATATTATCCAACAAGACATATGCACCCAAACCCATATTTGTGTATTTCCATATTTATGCCCAAATTTGGATCCATATTTTCCAATATCAATTATGCCCCAAATTATGTCTTTTCCCATTATTCCCAATTTCACACGTTCGCATTTTTTAGCGTTAGGCCTAGGCTCGAAGGTAGCTTGGCTATATAAAAAAATAAAAAGGGAAAAGTGGGAGAGAAGAGAATCGAGAATAGGCATAATAATAAATCAATAATAAACTGATAGAAATAGGCATAAACTGGATAGGCATATTATGACAATATTTAACCTGGCGGCGATATGAACATATAAAAGTAGATCTGATAGTCATGTCATAATAGAACTGATTAGGAACCGATTCAAGATCCAATTTTTATATACGTATCAAGATTACTATTTAAATATTCAGATCTAAAAATAACACGAACTCACAGTGAATAGATCTAAGGAAATGGATCCAAATTACTGCGAAGAACATGTTGAATAAATTGTTATAGCCATCGCTGAATTTGTTGTAGCAATCTTCGAATATGTATAATGTTTGCTGAATTAGATTTGGAGTTGATTAGGCCATTCAATCTTCGTTGCAATGGAGCTTCGCTATCACCATTGTTTTTAGATGAATAAAACTTAGGTATAGGGTTCTTGATATAGCCTAAGGTTCATGAATCTAGCTCCAAAATCGTCCAGGTTCAGGAAATAAGTTTCCAAAGCCCTAGGTCGACCCCAATGAGCCTGAGTCGACCCCTAGGTCGACCCAACAGGGTCTCGGGTCAACTTCAAAATGTCGTCCCTTCCTCGATTTGGCGTCGGATTTTTGGTTTTGTTGATTTTTGAATAGTTTTGAATTTTATATGTGTATATATCTTTCCTATATGCATATAAACTTCAAAACTTAATAACTTTTTCATACATGTCCGATTTATGCAAACTAGGTGTCAAACTTGACTAGAACTCCGAGACAAACGCAATGGCGCGGTCCATTTTACTTAATTCTGAATATTTAATTAAGTTTTCCTTAGTTCATTGTTAATAGTGTATTCCACACTAATTATTCTTTAATTCATCATCTTTAGTGTTGTTAAAATTTCGGGGGTTTTACGTTTACTGTTCAAAAGGATACATCTATCTGTACGTGACAAGACCACTAACCAATGCTTGATCGGCTAAATGAACCATAACATGGACACTGATATCAAAAAATGCAGGTGGAAATGTTTTTCAAAAACACGCACTGCTTCCACCAACATAGCCTTTGCTTTTATAAGGTGTTCCCTATTCATCACCTTTGAGCACAAAATGTTAAAGAATAGACTAATACGATGAACAACATTTCCTAGATCCTTATGTTGTGTATAAGTATGTTGAAGCAATACTAGAAGCAGATGTTGCATTATGACGTGGTAATCATATGACTTCATATTTCTTAATTCAGGAGGATTGATGCTCACGTTGTTGAGGAAGTTAGAGGAGAATTTGTTAGGTACTTTCAAATTTTTCAATACGTACAAAACCTTACCTTTTCTTCTTTGCTTAAGGTGAAAATTGCCTTTGGTATGATTATTTCATTTGTTTCGGGATCTTCCAACACCCACAACTTTTGTTTTATACCCATGGTTTTCTTATCCTTGCGTGCATTGATGCCGTCTTTTGACTTCTCTTTATGGTCCATAATGGTGCTAATGAGATGCTCTATGACATTCTTCTCCGTATGAATAACATTAATATTATGTCGAATCATATTTTCTTTCCAATATGGTAAATCAAAAAAGATAGACCTCCTATACCAAGCAGGAACATTGCCACCTTCTTCAACGGCCGACTTTTTTCGTTTTCGACCAAATTCTTCTTTGTGTTTACCGATTTTCATTTTGACATTCGCTACTCTCTTTTCAACTTCAAAAACATTCAATGGCCTTTAAGGATGACAAAGTTCTGGTTCATTGTTGAAATTTGTCTTGTCGTATCGAAACCTGTGTCCGTTAGGAAGATACATTCGATGTCCATAAAACACATCTTCTTACTTTCAGGAAGATGATAAGAACAAATGTTTTCCCCATAAATGGGACATGGAAAGTAACTATGAGTTGTACATCCCCATAATTTTCCAAGAGTAGGGTGATTATGGATCTCCCACAGCACCTTAGCTCTCATTGTAAACTCGAATTTATTTGATGACTCATATGTAACAACTCCTTCCCATAACTGCTTTAACTCATTAGTCAACAGGTCTAAATAAAAATCAATATCCTTCCCTGGTTGTTTCGGCCCAGAAATCAACAGTATTAACATTGAAAACTCCTGTTTCATGCACATAGACCAAGGAAGATTATAGGTACTACAATTACCGGCCAACAATTATAAGAGTTAGAAAGAGAAGCATTCGAACAGAAACCATCTATTGCTATTCCAAGTGTGACATTTCGTGGCTCGACTGCGAATGTTTTGACAAAAGAATCCACGGCTTTCCAGTGAGAAGTGCCACATTGATGACGCATTACATTTGGATCAAACTTTGCACCACCATGCCAGGTCATTGCATCTGCTATCCATGGTATAATATACAATTTCTTTAATCTAGAAATTAATGGAAAATGTCTTAATGTCTTTTGAGGTACTTTGGTTCCTTTTCTCTCTTCGTTCAAAGATGTCATATATCTTGGTTCATTGCAACTTGTACAAGAAACTCTATTCACATCATGTTTCCAGTACAACATGCAATCATTGATGCATGCATCATAAGTTTTGTAATTCATCCCAACTAGCTTAATGAACTTCTTAACGTCGTGGTATTTTATCGGCAGCATGTTACCTTTGGGTAGTACCTCCTTCATTAGTTCGAGTAATGCAGTCACACCATTACCTGAGAAGCCGTATTGGGTTTTCAAGCTATTCAACTTCACGATGGCATAAAACTTTGTTATCCCTTTTGGGCATGAAGGATACAATGTCTCTTTTGTGCATTCATAAAGTGGTGTATACTTCTTACTTTCATTGGCCTGCCAATTTCCACAATCCGTACCCTGCTCTCCGATACTAGCATAATCAAACAACGAATTTTTAGGTTGAAAATCATGGAATCTCTTTGCATCATTGACTAGATCTTCCAACATAATATGTTTATCCTCGACAGTACTTGTGGCATTACTAATGGGTTGCTATTTTCCCATCTCCACCCTTTTTCCCATGAAAATACCATAGGCTATATGATTGTATAAAACCCCATCTAAGGAAATAAAAAAGAATTTCATCTAATTTTAACATCTTCATATTTTGGCACTGCTTGTAAGGGCTTGAATACACCTTTCTTACCACCGTTTTCTTCAGCAACAAAAATAAACATGTTCACCTCGTCAATATAGTATGGATATCTTTGATTAAATTCACTAATCCACTTTTTGTCTATAATGAATGGCATGTTGCCCGCCTATATATTCAAAAATTGTTACAACTTAAAAATCGCACAAAACTAATGGGCCCACCTCCTACACACATGCCCGTATCTTTCTTTATATGTATGTTTTCATTGGCAAGTTGGTTTTTTTTTCATCTATCAGTGGATCACAAATGGGCCCACCCCCTTCACACATGCCCATACCTTTCTCCGTTGAAACATCAAAGAAATTTTCAGGCCTTAGCGAGCCTAGTTTGTCTAGCTAGGTTCAGTACATTTTATTAGGTTCAGTGCATTATCAGGCCTTAGCAAGTTAGTTTTAGTACATTTGTCTAAGTCCGGTGCATGAAAAGTAAATAAAAATAGCTAATTTGTGTGCATTGTTCATCACATGAATTAACTAGTTAACCTAAAACCAGATTTATTTACCGGAATGAGTATGACAGTTTAACAAACAAAATTCAAGGTTTATATTCTACATATTCAGTATGACTAATACAAGGAAATATATCAAATAACATGTGCACTAATGATGGAGAAATTTGACCAACTGCGAAAACCTTACTTCGTAACCGCCCTTAGGTAAAAACCAAAAAATAGCTCTTCGGCCTAGAACATGTTGAGCATGAATTGAAACAATAGTGCAAAACGTATCGATTATTTAAAACCAAATCAAGCCAAAATTTTACCAGCAATAGAGACGCACGATTTGCAAACAATGACAAAGAAGTAGATTTGAGCAGTCAGCTTTCGGGTTTCTATAATTTCTTAAGAGCGATTTTCAAAAATGGAAATAGGGCACGGGATACAATATTAGACGAGGGAAATTAAAAAAAGGGAGGGAGAGAGCCTGAAAGGATTAAAATTTTGGAGGGATGAGTATGCGTTTTCAGCCAAAAGATTTACATAAAAAAGTACGATTTTGAAATGGCCCAACACTCGAATCAAATTTAGAATAGGTTCAGAGCCTTATCTAACTATTTAGATACGGCTAATAACCCAGTCAACTTTGATATGGCTATAACCTATGTCAAATTTTGTGGATATGAGGGTGTCAAAATTGTTTTTATGGTGTAGTTTCCTACCAATCTAGAAGCATGATTGTTCCTAACAGTGTTCTTTGTATATTAAGGACTCATTCTTTATCTAGAACAAGAATGATTAGCCCATATCATAGAAAAGCCATAATGGTACCCAAGTGCATGCTAATGTACTATATATAATATTTATCATCCAAAGTTAATTACAAATATCTCTCTCATACGCTTAGAATCTCCAAAACTTTCAATTAACTTGACTCTGATGCTACATCTGATGACCGCTCATAGCTCCTGCATATAATGATAATATAGATGCATTGTAACCGTGTCGGGCCAGTATGGAATGATTGCCAAGGGAAAAATAATCCGAAATAAAACCTATCATATATCTCATAGCGCAAGGATAAAATATGACATGGAAAATTATGACAGAATAGTATTTAAGCATCATAAAGTAGAATTTCCATCCCCAAGTAAAAATACCAGAATCTGGTACAACATGTCAGCAATTTGAGTACATCAAACCTCACTACAAGTTTTATCAGAGAATATAGATCAAACACCCGAAACAAACAACTAGCTATATAATACAATAATACGTCAGCCTCAACTTGTCATCGAACAACAACATCGTCATCAAAATTGCTATTCAATCTATTCAACAACATCGTTGAACAACATCCCAAGATAATAAGAGGAAACATAAAATCTTGAGTCAGACAATAGTCTGATATGAGCGATAAATGACTATCACTATATTGCAAGATATAAAACTAGACAATTTAAGTCCCACCTAACATGCCCCTGCAACCAAATAGTTTGCATACGATAATTAGATAAAACATGTTACATAAATAACAATTGAAATAGATAATGTACAAAATAGGATTTCCAATATCCACTTTGTTGACGTCAAAAGTTGGTCACTAGTGATGGTCAACCCCCAATCATGCATAGAACACACAAATATCAATTACAAAGTATGAAAAAGTAAGTAAAAACTAGGAACACATAGAGTTTTTATAGTGGTTCGGCAAAATCGGTGCCTACGTCCACTTTATATTTACTGATTTTTTAGGATTACAAAGTACAATTGATTCTTTCTCGGTGGAGGAAAAGCAGAGGTTACAATATCTTTGTAATGTTTGAAGTGCACAGTTGGAAGCTTTCTGGTATACCGAGCATGGGTTGGAAGTAGAGAATTCAACATGCCTTTTTAATTTCGGTAATGGGTCATTTATAGTTGGAGGAGTGGGATAAGTTGCGTACTACATGGCTTGCATCTTTTGCGGAGCTTGGACACGTGGAGCTCGATCCGGCTGAATATTTGCGGCGATGAGACCCAGTCTACTACTGAGTAATAGTTCTTTCTAGAATTGTTGCTTGCGTGGCACTTGAACTATGATGTATCAAAATTAGTGTTTTGGCCAAAAGTGTTTGATCACTTTAATTGCCCTAAAAATCGGGCTTCCTTGGATGACTTATCTTGATATTTCTAAGTAAATCTGATCGATCCGAATTTTGATGAGAGGTCGACTTGGTCGGCGGGAGGAGCGATTACGCAGGGAAAAGATATGCCGCTGTTGGAAGGAATTCGGCCCAAGCCTTGTTTGGACTTTCTGGAATAAAGGGGTGTCCATTGGGATCAGTCAGTACTATTTTAGCGAGCCTTTGACATTGGGCTCTGATTCACCGATCCAATAAAGATTTTTCCAAAATGTTGGTCAACACACTTCACTTCGATATACTATGGTGATAGCCCGCCTACGAAAAGAATAAAAATAACATTCAAAGAAATCATAACATCCATCAAACAATATGCTAGCTATTACCGCCTAAAGCCTTGACTACGCTGGTACTATGTACGACTATCCTCACCTATGTTAAGGGCTAATGGAGAACCGTGGTTCTAGTTGGACAACCGTATGTATGTTTGCCTTCCCAAAACAACTAGATCACTTCCCAAGCGATTCAGCGTACACGACCTGTTGGCTAGCTTTTGGACCAAGCCACCGAGATTCAAACACAAGTCTAATACGAAGGCTCGCTCATGAAGTTTCACTCACCACGATCGCGATCGCCCCCTATCACGCGATCTGATCCGTCCCCTCTGCCTCTTCACGGTCCGGTCCTAGAAACCAAGATAAAGGTCGAGACCAAGTCTACTACGATCTGAGAATGCAGGATCTCACGACATCTATCCATAATGGCTATTTTGACTATTTCTTCATCAAGCCACGAACCAGTCCGAGATCTTCGGGATTTGTGCCACGTATGACCGCGATCCGTCTGCAGATATCACCTACAAAATAGCCCTAGGCTTGGCATTTTTCAGGATCTTTTTAGCAGTTCTGAGTGTTGTTCCTACCATTACCGTCTCTGCACTATTTCTTACCAATATTAATTCGAAATCACTAAGTTAATCAGTATTGTAAAAAGCGAGATTGAGAGAAAAATCTCTGATTGTACCCGAATCTTACGTATAATCATAGATATAAAATGGACGTAGGCTCGTTAACACCGAACCACTATAAATCTTGTGTTTCCTATGTTTTCTCGCATTTCTAGATATAAATCTCTGCCAATTCAAATAATTTGGGTGTTAAAGCCACTTTTGGATCTAACATTTTCGTGCTTTCACCGAGAATGAAGTCTCAGTATATCGGATTGTAATTCTATTGTTTGGATAGTCAAGTCCGAATAAAAAAGTCCGAAACCTCACTATTTCGATTTTTGAAGATTTCAATAAAGCTCAGATATCATGGCTGGAAAGAAGTCTAAGGAAGTACGAACTTCGCAAGCGAATGAAGCTGCGAACGAAGCGATTGAAGAAAGCGTGCACGAACAGGTCGAGGAAGAGCTCTCGGATTGTGGCAACGTTGGGACGATCCGATCCGGTGATGGAGCGACGAACCATATAGTTGAACGGGTAACTACCCGATCGCAGGACCTCGCCACGACCCGTCCTACACTTGTCACCACGACCCGACGTCAAGGAGGTACCACGACCCACCAGCCTAGAAGGACCACGATCCAAACTGACAATCAGACTACTACTCGATCTGGGAAGGAAATTATGGCTCATTCTGCTCGTACTGGTACTTCCGCTCAACCCGAATCAAGTTCCTTGCGTATAAGAGAAGATGAAGATGACCAGTTCGACCCTTCTGCTCCAGTTACCGAAGGACATCTGACTCGAATACTTGAAGCGTTGGATATGCAAACTGATGAATTGGCCGCCCAAAAGCAGGAGAGCTCGTTGTTGCGTCAGAATATCACTGCCTTAGGCAGACGAATTGATGATATTCAAAGGCACGTTTTGCCGCCTCCAGCTTTCCATTTATCCCTAGAACATACATCCTCATCTAAAGAGCCTCGGAGAAACCGGCGATGGCCTCCATTGGAAAGGGATGAAAATATAAAAGTGCTTAATCGGGAAACCACTAATCGTAACTGAAATGAACCTATACTGCCGCCTAGGAATGGAGGCGTTATTGGTCCTGCTCAGAATCGACCTGTTCCTCCCGCTCGTCGTGCGAATGATCACGGCAATAGGGGCAAGGGAGCTCTGTCCAGGACCCAGACCTTGCAGCAATACATCAAAGAAATGCTGGAGGTGCCCGCCAGGCAAGAACTGCAGATCCTGAATCCACCCTGACCCATGCGGATGTTGAAGCCATGATTAAGCAAATGATGGTGGAAAGTCGCGGACAAAGAACTGAAGATTGGGGTATAGGCCGTAGTAATTCGCCTTTTATAGATGATATTTTAGTGGTCCGATTCCCGAGGAAATTTAACATGCCATCCATGAACCGTTATGCAGGAAAGGCTCATCCAGTTCAGCACCCGATGAGATATTCATGGTACATGAACGCGGCTGCCGCCTCCGATGCTGTGGAGTGTAAGGCTTTCCCGATGTTCCTAGAAGACACAACGCTAATGTGGTTCACTCGGTTGCCAGTGCGATCAATCTACAGTTTCAGGGAATTAAGTGGACAGTTTGTAAATCAGTTCCGATTACATACCCAGAGATCTAAGAATGTCATTGAATTGTCCCTCATTAAACAACGTCCAGACGAATCCTTGAGGTCTTATTTAGATCGCTTCAATTTAGCAGTCACAGAAGTTAGAGATCCCTATGAACAAACTGTTTTGATGGCTCTAATCGACGGAGTGGATAAGGATACTGAGTTTGGAAGATACATGACCAGTAAACCACCATTAACCAGAGAGATATTCCATGAAAAGGCCAACATTCGTATGCGTCGGGAGGAAATTTACGCCAACCGAAAGAGGAAGGCAGCTGATAAGGAGGATATCCCAACTAATGTGGCCATCAAGCAAACGGGAGATAGCTCAGGAAAAGTTGAAGTTAATGTCGGGAACAAGAATCAAGGCAGTGGTTGCCAATTGGGGAATAGTAATAACAATAATCGGAAAAGAAATCGAGGAAACGATTCTCAGAGGAGATCCTGACCCAGACTATTTGAGAGCTTCACACTGTTAAATGATACGTTGGAAAACATCTTTCTGGATACATATAACGTCCTCCAATACAAAAGACGTCCTCTGAGGGATTCTACAGAAAAAGAGCATGAAAGTGGGAAATTCTGTCTTTTTCATCAGGTCCATGGTCATTCCACAAACGAATGTCATCATCTGAGAGATGTGATTGAAAAACTTCTCCGAGAAGGGAAGCTAGATGAATATAAGGTGATTCCGAGGGATAGGGGGCAAGCCGTACAAGCACCGAACCAAGGCCAACCTACTGCTAAACCGATGGCTCAGCAAAAAGGAAAAAATATTGTTATCAATACCGTAGTTGGCAGGCTTCACCTGGCGGGGCATAGTTTCAGAGCTATGGATCAATACGTGAATGCAGCTAAACAGCACTTTGAAGTGGGGGAATGTAGCAACCCCGAGGATAACGATCCAGCTAAGCAGCAAAAGAGGATGTCTAATGATGTCATGTTTTGCGAGAGAGAGAGTGTTGGGGTTTACTCCCCAACTGAAGACCCATTAGTGATCACCGTCACCATCGGCCCAGCTATAGTTCATTAAGTCTTAGTAGATAACGGGAGTTCAGTCAACATTCTGTTCAAGAAAACTTTCGATCAAATGAAACTCGACCTGAAGGATTTGAAACCATGCGAGGCTTGGATACGTGGATTTAATGGGGCCTCGACCGCTCCAATGGGATACGTAGAATTATCAGTAACCCTTGGGGAAGGAGAACGCCAGAGAGTGAGAATTATCCCCTTTGTAGTCCTGGACATTGAGTCGCCATACAATGCCTTCTTTGCCCGGCCAGCCCCAGCCAAATTCAAGGCCTGCATTGCACCCTGGTGCCTGTTGTTGAAGTTCCTGACAGATGTCAGCATAGGCATAGTCAGAAGAGATCAAGTTGTTGCACGAGTATGCTACATTGCAGAGTTAAAGTTGCTCCGTAAAGGGAAATATGTAGAAGCAAAAGGTGGTTCTTCCCCTCCGAGGGAGGAATCATCGTAGCAACTAAAGAAAATACCTACGGGAGGGTCGCCCAGAGTGTTGCTCGAGGACATAGATCCCAGAGAGGATGAAGAGCCTGGGGGCAGAATGGAAACTCCCAATGAAGTGACTGTGGATGTACCAATCGATGATAGTGACCCAGAGAAGGTCCTAAAGATTGGATCCCAGTTGGATCCTGTTAGAGCCAAAGAATTAACAAATTTCCTAAAAGCTAACTTGGATGTATTCGCCTGGACTCATGCGGACATGTATGGGATATCTCCCTCGATTATGAGTCATTCGTTAAGCATCAACCCGAAACATCCTCCTGTCAAGAAGAAAAGGCGAATGCTTGGCCCAGAAGGTCTGCCGCCTTGAAGGAAGAAGTCGAAAAACTGAAGAGTAATGGGTTTATTAGAGATTCAACGTACCCCGACTAGATTTCAAACATGGTTTTGGTAAAAAAAAAGGCCAATGGAAAGTGGCGTACATGCATCGACTTTTCAGATCTAAACAAAGTCTGCCCAAAAGACAGCTTTCCGTTACCTCGAATCGATCAGTTGGTAGATTCAACCGCGGGACATGAGCTTCTTTCTTTTATGGATGCATACTCGGGGTACAATCAAATCCCCATGCATGTCCCAGACCAAGAGCATACTAGTTTCATTACAGATTTGGGATTATACTGCTATGTGGTGATGCCTTTCGGTTTGAAGAATGCCGGCGCTACGTATCAGCGACTGGTAAATAGAATGTTCTACAACCAAATCGGGAAAACGATGGAGGTATACGTTGATGACATGTTGGTAAAGTCCAGATAATCGTCAAATCATACTAACGATTTAGCAGAGATGCTTGAAATTGTCCGAAAATATGGGATGAAACTGAATCCTTTGAAATGTTCATTTGGGGTAGCATCTGGAAAATTCCTAGGATTCATCGTCAGCTCGCATGGAATCGAAATTAATCTATGTTAAATTACAACAATTCAAAATATCCAAGAACTAAAGAAAATTAAGGATGTCCACAGCCTCGCTGGAAAGGTGGCGGCGCTGAGTGGGTTCATCTCCAAAGCTAAAGATAAATGCATCCCATTTTTCGAGCTGATAAAGCGAGGCAAACACAACTTTAAATGGAATCCCGATTGTATAGAAGCATTCCAGAATCTGTTGAACCATTTTGAAAGACCCCAGATATCGTCTAAACCTGTGGATCACGAGGATTTATTTGTGTACCTGGCAGTGTCGTCTCACGCAATCAGTTCGGCTTTGGTAAGAGAGGAGGATAAGGTACAAAGACTGGTGTACTATGAGAGTAAGAAATTGGCGGCCGCAGAACGAAATTATCCAAAAATAGAAAAGCTCGCGTATAGCTTACTAATTGCATCTATAAAACTTCGCCACTACTTCCAAGCTCAACCCATTACTGTGTACACCGATCACCCGCTTAAACAGGTTCTGCAAAGGCCAGAAGCATCAGGGAGACTACTTAAGTGGAACATTCAGTTAAGCCAGTTCGATTTAAATTTCCAGCCCCGAAGGTCGATAAGGGGGCAAGTGCTTGCGGACTCAATAGCAGAGTTCACGATCCCGGATGATGATGTAGTAACTGAGGAGGACGATCCGCCAAAGCTACTCCTTGATCCTAATGCCTGGAAGCTATACACAGATGGAACTAAAAATGATAGATGATATGGTGCAGGACTCATTCTTGAAACTCTGGAAAAACGGTTAATTTATTACGCTCTTAGGCTGGAGTTCCATGCTACTAATAACGACCCCGAGTATGAAGCCCTAATTGTCGGGCTGAAACTTGCCAAAGAGTTGGATATTACAATGCTAGACATCTTATGCGATTCCAAGATAGTCGTAAACCAGGTCACTGGAAAGTTTCAGGCCAAGAGTCCAAGGCTAACATCATACTTGGAAAAAGTGAAGAAGTAGTTGGATGGTTTTGACCACCACAGCATATCTCATATTCCCCGAACGGAGAATCAAAAGGCGGACAAGTTAGCGAAAATGGCTAGTTCAGATAATCCTCAGGATATGGAGCTAGTCCCAATTGAAGTATTACAGTCCCCTAGCATAGATCAGACAGAAATTGATCTAGTATTATAGATTGAGCCTGAGAGAGAGTCATGGATGACTCCTCTAAAGAAGTTTTTGATAAATGGAACGCTTCCAACGAAGAAAAGTAAGAGGCGTGCAGTTATACGAAAAGCTTCCTGATATGTGTTGCAAGGCAATGTCCTATACAGGCAAGGTTTCTCGATGCCCCTCCTCCGGTGTATCGCCCATGATGACGTCAAGCGTGTGCTGAAAGAGGTCCATGAGGGCGAATGCGGCGATCACACTGGAGGGCAAATGCTGGCAAAGAAGATATTGCGATACGGCTATTTCTGGACTACCATAAACAAGGATGCAGCGAAGTATGAAAGACATAGCGATGCTTGCCATAAATTCTCTAAGATTCCTAGGGCGCCACCTAGTCAGTTGAAGAAAATGACAAGCCCGTGGCCTTTTGCTATGTGAGGAATTGACATTATTGGGAGCCTTCCCATAGCAAAGGGCAGAGCAAAGTTCGCTATTGTGGCCGTGGATTATTTCACTAAATGGGTAAAAGCAGAGCCTTTGACCACGATCACAACTAAGCGAGTGATCACATTTGTCGTTAAGAACATTATATGTCGGTTTGGGATTCCAAAAGTCGTCGTAACTGATTATGGGACCCAATTCGACAACACCGAGTTTCGATATTTCTATCGGAAGTATCACATCGAGAAAAAATACACCTCTGTGGCACATCCGCAATCGAACGGACAAGTTGAAGCATCAAACAAGGTGATCAAATCCATTCTAAAGAAAAGATTGAAGAGGGACAAAGCCATGTGGGTTGATGAATTACCCTTGGCACTATGGGCCTATAGGACAACATATAAGTCGGCGATGGGTCACACCTCGTTTTCCCTTGCTTTTGGAGCTGAAGCGGTCATTCCGGTCGAGTTAGAAGTACCATCTCATCGAACCATTTATTACGATCCGATGACCAACAATGAGCTGCTCCTTGAATCCCTGGACATGGTTGAAGAAAAAGGGACGAATCCGACATGCGTGCCCTGAGGCATAAACAACAAATAGCTCGGTGTTACAACAAAAGAGTCTGAGCTCGAACATTTGAACCCGGAGACTTGGTTCTAAAGCGTGTCTTTCCACCCCAGTACATATGGGCCCGAAATGGGAAGGACCGTACTCCATTTTACGAAGGCTTGATAATGGAACTTCCAAGCTAGCAACCGTGGATGGAGATGAAATCCCCAGCATTTGCGGCCTTATCTGACGTGAAATTGTCAGTTTTATTCTTTTGTTTTTTAGGACCATGTAAAAAGGCTCGACTTGCCTAGAATAGTATGGTTACTTGAACAAAAGATTATAAAGCGGACGTAGGTCATGATTCAACCGAACCGCTATAAAAACATGGTGTGTCATTTACCTTTGCTGCACCATTTTTTTATTTATTTAATTTTTATATGTTCTTTTATTTTGATTAATATATCATTACCACTTTGAAGTTTGTTTTAAATTATGTAGTAATCTCAAAACAATTGATCCAAAATGCCATCCATCAGATCGGAAAGCTAACGCTAATTAAAAGCTCTAAACGATGCAGCAAGGTCAATCTTACTACTGTTTGCACTCTAATTCCCGAGATCAGGGAGAGAGTATGAAGGACGCGAAGATAACGTCCCCAAGGCATGAAGGTGCACCATGATAAAACCGCCTTGTTAACACTCTAACCTGCTGAAGGATCGGGAGAGTATGTAGGCGCTAGAGACTTAGCGCCCCTAGAACTTCTGCCCCGCTAAGGGATCGGTGAGCAGACCAAGAATCGAGCTCGAACTCTAACACATTACCCCGCTAAAAGATCGGAATAGTACAAACACAATCCTAATCGATTGCTAATAAGCCTTGGCCAGGCACTATGATGACAATTGATTGGGGGCATATACGTGCACCACTACACATTTACTTAGCACACGTATTTCTCGATGATTGTTTTGGTTATGATTAATGATTGTTACTCGTGACTTTAGTATTTAACTATGAATGTTTCAGTTATGACTATTTAAACTCTGCTAACATGATGAATTTGCAGGAACGCAATGGTGCAAAAGAAATAGATTTCATTTACTAAAAGCAGATTTATAAGAATGAGAAGCTAAATAAAAGTGAGGCCACTGTCACGCTACATTTTTTGGCCAAAGGAAATTCTAAATCTAAAATACGAGCTAATAAGTGCATCCTATTTATGCTTGGGAGATGATTTTGATTTCTTTTCCCCTTCTGTTTCTCCAACCCCTCTTTGTCAGCATCAGAGCGGTTACTTTTCTTCCTCTTCCTCTTATCAACAAGAGGCTCCGGGGGAGGACTAGAAGGTTGGAAGGCAAGTTGTGAAGTTATTGATTTGGAAGAGAATCATATAACCAACCCAGTCTTGGGATCAATTTCAGAAATAGGGGGCATGAATACAGGGCCCTATTCCCCCTTCTTAAGAACCAACTGTTTTTCTTTCCTAGCCTGCATGTCAGCCAAGGTTTCACTATCATCATCCTTGGCCTCGTCTATGATTACAACTTCCTCTTCCTCATCTCCGTGACCGCCATCTGTGTCATGCAAAGCCGCAATAATCTCAGTGTCTGCAGGAGCGCTGGTGCCGGATTCCATGGGTGCTACCGTGACTCTCTCACTTGTTGTACCCTCGGTTTGCTTTGGAATCTCAGAAACTTCAATACCAGAGCCCGGGGGGACATCAACTTTCTCTGCCACTGCCTTCTTCTCTGCAACTTTTTCGATCAATTTGGTACCTACACCATGAGAAGCAAAGGTTAGTGAATCAGGAGGAGATGTGGCCATGTTAGTTGTCTGTCCCGTGAGACGACGACAAGTTACGATTGCTTTGATAAATTGTGGAGAGAATATGGAGATACCTTCAGCTGACTCATCTCCCAGATTTGTAGTGGTGGTCCTGACAATTGGAGGGGTTTAAGCCAAGGGGATCAACGGATCATCAGGGTTACATTCCTCAACTTCAGAGGTTTTGGGCTCCACCACCGAGCTCGAGCTTTCGCCAACTTTATCCTTGCCCTTGAGCCTACTCTTCTCCCTCTCGATCTCTTCATGGATTAGGCGTATACCTTTCTTCAAAGTCTCAGGTTCTTCACCTCTAAGAAAGGCCTGCATCAGCTGGTTTTCGTCAATCTCGTCGACCATCAATCGCCGCTTCTCGCCTTCGACAATTGCATCCCATACATTGGCCAAAGTAACATGATAGTCTGGAATCCAAGGGATGTCTCGAGTCTTGATGACTTGACCAAAGAAGTCAAACAACAGTTCCTCAAAACCAGCTATATCTTTCTCTTTTTCAGCGAGCTTATCAGCAGCAGCAGTGGCCCATTCAAGAGCATTATTGGCATTACTTGCAGCGAGAGCTGCACGCTCCTCAGCTTGGGCAAGTCAATCATTTAAAACCTCCTTTTCCTTTTTGGCGAGAGCGAGGTCATCTTTTAAGCTCACCCTCTCTTCCTCCCAGGCATCTTTCTTAGCAGCAAAGCGTTCCTGTGCTGTCTTCAGCTCGGTATTAATTGCCCTAAGATCTTCCACTTCCTTCCTCAGAGTCACCCGTTCCTGGCTGTTTAAGTCAAGTTCACTGCGAAAACGCTCCCTAGCACTCTCCAGATTGGACCTGTAATTCTCTGCATCTCGCCGAGCTAAAGCCAGTTGGGCCTATGCATCCTCTAGTTCTTTTTCCAATTTTGCTCCTAGCCCTAGCATCGTTATCAATCTTCACTCTGGCTCTGGCTGCTTCCGTCTCCATCTGGCGGATGATAATAGAAAGTGTAGCGGCATGCTTCTTCATTACCCCGTATTGTTTAGCCACATGGCATACGTACCCTATCACCTCTATGTCCCAATCCTCGGGGACCGGTTCAAGATCCGAGACGAATATCAACCTCTCAAAGAAAATATCAGGGAATTGCTTTCGCAAGTGCTCTAGCCTGGCCTAAATTTCAGAACTGGGAGCAATATTCTGCACAGCGGTGGTATTCAAGTCATGCTCGCTAGAAGAAACATGAGATGTCTTTCTCTTCTCTACGATCTTACCCTCATCTTTGTTTCTGTCCTCTGGCTTGTGGTGTTTTTTAGAAGACTGGACATGAGAAGGCGTACTCTTCGGAGGGGTTAAATCTCTAGGAAGTTGCTTGCCCCCAGCCGGTAACGATGGACAACTGTGAGGCTTTTCAGAACCTTGCCTTGATGGAGATCGAGAACGTGTGAAATAAGGTTGATGAGAATCACGAGGCCGACGACTATCCCTTCTCCGACTATCACTACGAGCATGCTCGGGATCTGGAAGGAGGCTTGGTGTGCCCTCACGAAGGGAACGATAAGAATAAGACCATTTGCGAGACATTTTCCCTGCAAAAGAAACAAGTGCATGTTAAAACTATGAACGACAGTGGTATAAGAGTGTTATTATAAGTGGTGCATGTGATTTGTGCATCCCGTGAAATCCCCTTTTTAACAGACCAGGGCCCAGAGTTAGGCTCGTTTGGATGACTTCTTTTTCTCCAACTGGGGCAGTCATCTCTTCAGAGATGGGAAAAATTGGTTCCCCTCCGAAATCTTCCTGAGTATAAATATCTTCTGGTAAAGGAATCTTATTTAATTCCCCGAGTATTTGTTCCTCCATTAATTCATCTGGAGCGACAGACTCAACCAGTGATGAAGTCCTTAAGGGAGACTGCCCCCCAGAGGTCGGGACCTCCTTTAATTCGTCAGCTTGCCCCTCGTCTCCTTTGTATACGTTTAAATCCTCGTCATCCTGATCAATCATTGGCGAAGGACTCTTGCGAAGGGTGGTTGTCTTTACAGCTTGAGAAGTTCCTTCTTCCTCAGTCGGAGGTATATACTTGTAAGGTTTGCTGCCCGCTCCAAGTCTGAATCTTATATCAAAGAGACGGTGTTTGTGAAGGTTCCCGTCGGTGATACATTTCTTAATCCTTAAGAAATCTAAGTTACTCTTAAGAAGGCAGGACATTCGGTCTTCGTATATCGATCCTTCCGTTCTCTCAAAGTTGTGATCTGTATGGAACAAAATGATTTGTTAGCACTGAGACTATGCATTCGAATTAAACGCGGGAAAGTTGAAAACATACTCGCTTGTAGCCACTTCCTCGCACATCCAGCTTGGTGTTTTATATAAAACCAGTCAGATTTGATATCCCCTATGTTACTATAACCATCCATCACAACTTTTCTGCCGGCAACTGATTCAAAGAAAGAAAAATTGGGAGCCCCTGCGGAACGATGCTTGAAATGATAATAGAACTTCAGATCTTTAAGGGTAAATTCTGTAACACCCCACGCCCGCTACGGTCACTCACTAAGGGAATGCCATAGCATCGGTGGAGTATTTTAAGTGAATATAGAACAGAAAAATTACAACAAGACAGATATAAGAATACTTGAAAATTTAAAACATCATTTCATTACAGCGGAAACTAAAACATGTTTGGTTACATCACAAAACCATAACAAGAGTCAAGTACAAAATATCCATCCTGATAAAATAAAAGTACACAATCCCACTACATAAACTAATAGCCATAATAGAAAAGATAAATTGAGCTTTACATCCACGGTCCAAGCTCCAAAAGGTAGATAAAGCAGTCTGATCAAAGCCCACTAGTGCTAGGCCCACTCTGATAAACTGAGGGTGGGAAAAAGATAAAAACAACGAGGTCAGACATAAGTCTGAGCGAGCCCTATAACTTTAACAATACAATCATTAAAGTAACCAGAGAAAGACATGAGCTTGATATACGGTAACGACTGGGGATAAATGGCTACACTAAGCAGCCAACTAGACTTAGGATGAACTAAGATAACCGTAAAGACTCGCCTATCCACCCAAGGATAATTACTATATTGCACCACCTCAGATCTACCCACCCAAGGGTAATTCCTACACTGCACCACACCAGTTCCACCCACCAAGGGTAATTCCTACTTAAAGGTTGATCCCACTAAGTGTACTTAGTAATTTTACCCAGTAGTTTCTTGTACCCCTAGCTGACTACATAGGTGCCGTCTGCCCCTATCTCCACTAGGTGTACCCACTACTCCCCAAGTGATCGGCTCCCTAACGTAGATACCCGTGCTGGCCCCACAGTGGGGTGTATCATTCCCCAAAGTGGCAACCTGATAATATCAACGGTGCACGGCTTATACCTAGACGATGCAACAACGTCTTACTTACCAGCCCGGGTCCACACACGCATATGAAACCCGTTGGACTTGCGTTGCCACCGCTACCCCGTTTTGGCCTCTTATAGTCAAGCCCAGTACGCGTGTCTCGTCCTCGACATGGGTCGAGCCCAATAAGATACATATGAGTTACTGGTTGAAATGGGCCCCCACAAGCTACTACTTAAGCTTGTCATTTTATCTAGTGCATCCCGCTTAACCCCTTTTTATAATCATGCCCACTTACATGTTAAGGTTTGGTTAAGTCATCTAATTATATTTCAATTGCCACTTAAGGCCCCCCCCCCCCCCACAAGCTACTACTTAAGCTTGTCATTTAATCATATTTCAATTGCCACTTAAGGCCCCCACAAGCTACTACTTAAGCTTGTCATTTAATCATATTTCAATTGCCACTTAAGGCCCCCACAAGCTACTACTTAAGCTTGTCATTTAATCATATTTCAATTGCCACTTAAGGCACCCACTAGATTTCCACATGCCACCCAAGGCACTTACTTGATTCCCACATGCCACCCAAGGCACTTACTTAACCCTTTAATCATGGTTAATTACATGTTCAACTTTGGTTAAGTATTCTAATCGTATTTTCTATTGCCACCCAAGGCACCCCCACTAGTTACTACATGCCACCCAAGGCACCCACTTAACCCCTCATGCCCTACTACATGCTAATTTGGTTAAGTATTTCTTAATTAATTAAGATCGTAACCTTTGTAAAGACCTCTCACATTAGACTGTCTTTTATGGCAGCTGGATATGCCGGTTGGTTCCGGGCAGCCTTACACCATAACAGAGTCTAACCTCGTGTCTTTACACTTGTCACGTATTTAGTTTATGACTAAGACCTCTCACATTGGGCCAATCATTTGTAGCCGCTGGATTTGCCGGTCGGTTCCGGGCAGTCTCATGCTACAAAAGGGTCCAACCTCGTGTCCTTGTCGATTAATTACACCTAATTAATCACCCCCATAATTTGTATTAATTATCCCTAATTAATTACAAATTTCAAGAATATGGGTAGACCTAACTCAATAGGTAAATTCCCAATTCCATAATATGGGTAGACCTAACTTAATAGGTAAATTCCCAATTCCATAATATGGGTAGACCTAACTTAATAGGTAAATTCCCAATTATGTCCATTCACTTTATGTTATGCTTAAGCATACCCATTTCACACCATTTTATGTGTTCATTAATTTTTTACCCCATCGTCCCCACGTAAATACGTTAACATGACATACTTCAAAAGAGAAGATTCATCATACACACAATGGGTTCAACTTAGCATATCATTAGCATTATCATGGGTTTAAAAGGTGTCAACTTGCATATATGACCATAAACCCAACTTGCATAAATAACCAACCCAAACTTGCATGAATCACATATGTCATAAAGATGGTAACTTGCTTAAATGTTCATGTCATAGACCTATCATAAAGGTGTCAACTTGCATACATGTCATAGGTCTAAAAGGGATGAACTTGCACATGTACTTATGTCATACATAGAGGCAAACTTGCATATATTATGCATATCATAAAAAGAGACAAACTTGCATATGAACTTGCATCATAACTTGCATATGAACTTGCATCATAACTTGCATATGAACTTGCATAACATGCCATACTTAGAGGCAAACTTGCATATATTATGCATATCATAAAAAGAGACAAACTTGCATATGAACTTGCATCATAACTTGCGTATGAACTTGCATCATAACTTGCATATGAACTTGCATAAAACCAAACACTTAGCATGCATAAAACCAAATACTTAGCATGCATAAAACCCACCATTTAACATGCATAAACCCAAACACTTAACTTGCATAAACATAGTGTCATCATGAATAAGTGTTAAACATAGTGATTAGCAAACTAGCATCATAACATATGACCTAAAACCCATTGATCCGCAAGCAAAACCATATGATCTCATCATATCTCATCTACTTAGTTTAGCAATTGGTTATTAAAGTGATAGAAACTCACAACTAAACTCCAATAAGCAAACCCTTGCCAAAAATCACCCAAAAACTCTAGCCTTGAAAATAAAGCTTGCAACTTGATGATGAATGCAAGCTAATGATCACTCATACAACTTAAAAATGCTTGTATGAACATGAAAGCCTTCATAGAAATAGTTTAGATAGAGGATGGAGGCTAGGATTTTGAGTGGAGACCATGATCATAGAAAATTTTGGCATAGTTTAGCTAGAGGATAGGATTATGATCATTTAGGGCTAGCTTAGGGTCTTATTTATAGGATTAGGATGTGTTTCTAACCCTTAGATTAACCCTAATTTTATTTAGAGCCATCAGATTTCGTCCAGCCCTCCAAAACACAGCCCAAAACTCAAACTGGTGCACCCAGGCCAGAATCAGCCGACAGGGCAAGTCGACAGCCCTGTCGACTACCAAGTCGACAGGCAAGTCGACAGCCCTGTCGAAAGCCAAGTCGACTTGGCTGGGCGGGATATTTCCCGCCTGGCCCCCATCTCTGCATGTTTCGAAATTCAAGTTTCCCGAAAACTTCTTTGGGCCTTAACCGGGTCATACGGACTCCGATTTACAAAATTTCGGACTCAATTTCGCGTATTTTTCCGAGATGAACTCAATGACGTAACCCGTTTCCCCTAATTCTCACATCTGAGATTATTAATTCTGTAATTAGTGAATATTAGTGTTAACTGAAATTCGGGGTGTTACATTCTCCCCTCCTTAAAGGATTTCGTCCCCGAAATCTCCAAGTTAAGGAGAATGCATATCCTACCATCCAAACAACCATCTACTCAATCCATCAAACACGGACATCCATTGTCCTTAAAACAATTTCTACTGATGTATGAGCATATGCAAAAAGTGTGTGTATATGTTCCCTATCTAATGTATGAACATATGCAAACCATGATAGTGCCATGCATCCATCATGTATGCGAGAGAACCCTATCGACACATACAATATCTACATGAGTGCACAATCATTCACCAAAATGCATCATCCATATGATAACACAATCATTATACATCCATAAATATGAAGTGACTGAGCCGATCTAGTGTCTAGAGTGTGTGTATATGCATCCACGAGCAACCACTAGCAAACACTTGCATCCACATGCATCCATCAATCATAACATGTCTCAAACACATGTTTCAACCATAGGTTTACCCTATCTAAAGGTCAAAAGTACTAACGAGAGGACATACTAAAGATAAGATAAGTACTAGACAAACGATAAAGGAGAAGTTAAAAGACATACCCTCAAAAAGGAATGGGTATAGTGAACGCATTTTCGCTTCCGTCTCCAAAGTAGCGTTGCTCTCATCTTCTCCCCATTGCACTTTGACTAGTTGAACCTCCCTGTTTCTCAACCTCTTAATCTCTGACCCAAGGACGCGTGTAAGAGCTCGTCGAATAGTCGCATCACGCTCTATCTCTACTTCTCTAAGCAAGCTCGGCTCTACCACCTCTGCGGTCTCATGTAGGCACTTCCTCACATGGAATACATCATGTACACCACTAAGTCTGTCGGCAACTCCACCAATGGAAGATGCTCTTCTCATGTACCTCCAAAATCTAAGATACATAGCCTCAAAAGGTCTTCTAAAATGCGATTCACCCTCCCGGTCTGGCCGTCCGTCTGAGGATGATTTGCGGTGCTCAAACACAGCTGAGTCCCTACCGCCTCTTTCAAACTCTTCCAAAACTCGCTAGTGAAGATAGGATCTCGATCACTCACTATGCTGGAAGGTACACCATGCAATCTAACAATCCCTCGAATGTAGATTGAAGCTAGCCATTGAGCAGTCCTCTTACTCTTCACGGGTATAAAATGGGCACTCTTAGTAAGTTTGTCTACCCCAACCCAAATTCCCGTATTACCCTTCCTCGATCTTGGTAATCCATTGACGAAATCCATCGAGACACTATCCCACTTCCATAGCGGAACCTCCAATGGGTGAAGCAACCCACCGGGTTTCTTTTGCTCCGCTTTTACTTGTTGGCACTCCAAGCATCTAGCGACATACTTGGCCACATCTTTCTTCGTACCGGCCCAAAAGAAAACTCGCTTCATGTCTTGGTACATCTTGTCCCCACCGGGATGAATGGTCATCTTCGACCGATGTGCATCATCAAGTATAGCCTTCCTCAAACCCTCGTCTTGTGGTACACAAAGTCTACCGTCTCTACGCAACCACCCCTTACCACCTAGGGTGTACCTACTCAAATGGCTGGATGACTCCCCCTCCTCATGAGCTTCTCTACTAACTCAACCAACTGTGGGTCGTCTCGCTGCGCTCCGCCAATCCGCCCCAAAAAAGTAGGCCTAACCTCCAAGGAGGCTAGCAAACCGGGTACAAAGTCAACGGAAGGTCTAAAGTCAAACATAGAAATAAACTCTAAGCTCCGTCGTTCAACGAATAATGAACTCAAGGACAACCTTTTTCTACTTAAGGCGTCCGCTACCACGTTACCCTTGCCATGGGTATACGCTATCTCAAACTCATAGGATGCTCAGAATCCCATCCACTTTTGCTACCCTAAAACTATGCGCTCGAAGAGTCTCCAACACTTCCCTAAGATGTAGGGCATGCTCTTCTCCACTTTTAGAGAAAACCAGGATATTACCCCATCCAAAATCATCACAACTGTCCATCTCTCACGCAGACCACCCTAGTCGAACTCGACATCCCCCAAATGCAAGCCCCAAAGGCCTAAACCAATATCAGACAAACACCCAAGGGATACCTCCTTCGAATTCAGACGACCTACGTGAGATGATACTAGTAAAAACGGCTAAATAATTAAGCCCTTGTCCAACTCTGGATGTCCTCGCCAGTCTCGCTCCAAAACCACCGTTTATCCCATAACTGGCTTTGCTCAACCTATTGAGCACATACGAAAACTTATTTCGCTCCTAGAAAAGACCAAGATGTCATTTACAAAGACCATCACGAACTTATTTAGGTACTCCCTGAACACCCTTCTCATCAAATCAATAAAGTATGTGGGGCGTTCGTCAAACCGAATGGCATCACCAGCCACTCATAAAAAAAAACCATCCGGAGTCCTAAAGGCAGTCTTCTCTATACTATCCTCAGCCACTCTCACTGACGAAACCCCGTGGCTAAGTCCAACTACGAAAATACTGAGGCGCCAACTAACTGATCAAAGAGATCATCAATCCTCGGCAATGGGTGTCTATTCTTCTTTGTGAGTTTATTTAGTTCTCTTTAGCCTACACAAAGTCTGAGGGACCCATCCGCCTTCGTGGCAAAAACTACTGGAGCACCCCACTCCGATATACTTCGTCTTATGAACCCCTTCTCAAGCAAATCGCCTACTTGCTTATGGAGTTCCCTCCTCTCACGAGGAGCCATGTGGCACACTGGCCAAGATACTGGTTTGGCATTGTCTACCAGATATATTCGGAAGTCAATCTCCCGCTCCGGAGGTAAGCCCTTCACCCCCTCAAACATGTCCGAGTATTCCCAGACCACTCTAACAGATCGCAAACTCTCGACCAACGTGTCAAGCGGTTCTAGATAACTTAGCATAACAGATTCCATGGGATTACAAGAGATCTCGAGAGTGTTACCCAAGCGGGTCATAAGCCTAACAACTCTCCCTTCAAAATCAAGAACGGCACCCCTACTGGATAACCAGTCCATGCCCAAAACTAACCAAAGCCCGTGAAGCCCAAAAAGCATCACATCTAAACTCAAAGCTAAGTATAGAAACTTTCAAACCCAAACACATCATGGAGCCCCAATTGGGTTTGAAACAACCAAGGGATCATCTACTAAACTGGTGTCTAAGTGCAGTGACTCAACTAACAATGATGAGATAAACGAACTCGATGCGTCAGAATCAAATAAAGTTCGAACCGGATAATAAAGAAATCCAAATTCCAACCTAGACGGTCCTATCCCCATCTGGTACACTAGCCGTGAGGGAATACAACTACCCTCCAGAAGATTCCGTACCTTGCCCTTGCCTCCTTGGACAATCCTAATAAGGTGTCCTATTCTTCCAAAAGGATAACTACTAGCCCTCTTCTTCCCATTCTCCACTCGTAACCTCCCATCAAAATGAGGTTTCGTCCTTCATTAACCAAACAACTATTTGAGCCTTCCTCCCATCGTCTATCCCATAGGTACCTACAAGTCCTCCTCCTTCTTAAACCAACTTCTAATCCGACAATTGTCTAAGTCCCTTGAAGTGGTTTTCCATTCTTATCTATCTTAGAAAGATCATCTATACACGGAGGGGAAACTCAAAACGAGAGAGGAAGAGATTCAAAACGGAGAATTCGAAAGATAAAGATATGGCTATTGGGGATTATGCTTTTCTTTCAAAAACTTTTCTCTTAAAAGACATGTTTTTGAAAATACTCCTTTCAAAAATATTCTTAGAAAATAGTTTTTTCTAAAAAAATTATCTGTTCTGGTAACCTTAAGCTCTGATACCACGTGTAACACCCCACGCCCGCTACGGTCACTCACTAAGGGAATGCCATAGCATCGGTGGAGTATTTTAAGTGAATATAGAACAGAAAAATTACAACAAGACAGATATAAGAATACTTGAAAATTTAAAACATCATTTCATTACAGCGGAAACTAAAACATGTTTGGTTACATCACAAAACCATAACAAGTTTCAAGTACAAAATATCCATCCTGATAAAATAAAAGTACATAATCCCACTACATAAACTAATAGCCATAATAGAAAAGATAAACTGAGCTTTACATCCACGGTCCAAGCTCCAAAAGGTAGATAAAGCAGTCTGAACAAAGCCCACTAGTGCTAGGCCCACTCTGATAACCTGAGGGTTGGGAAAAAGATAAAAACAACGGGGTCAGACATAAGTCTGAGCGAGCCCTATAACTTTAACAATACAATCATTAAAGTAACCAGAGAAAGACATGAGCTTGATATACGGTAACGACTGGGGATAAATGGCTACACTAAGCAGCCAACTAGACTTAGGATGAACTAAGATAACCGTAAAGACGCGCCTATCCACCCAAGGATAATTACTATATTGCACCACCCCAGATCTACCCACCCAAGGGTCATTCCTACACTGCACCACACCAGTTCTACCCACCAAGGGTAATTCCTACTTAAAGGTTGATCCCACTAAGTGTACTTAGTAATTTTACCCAGTAGTTTCTTGTACCCCTAGCTGACTACATAGGTGCCGTCTGCCCCTATCTCCACTAGGTGTACCCACTACTCCCCAAGCGATCGGCTCCCTAATGTAGATACCCGTGCTGGCCCCACAGTGGGGTGTATCATTCCCCAAAGTGGCAACCTGATAATATCAACGGTGCACGGCTTATACCTACACGATGCAACAACGTCTTATTACCAGCCCGGGTCCACACACGCATATGAAACCCGTTGGACTTGCGTTGCCACCGCTACCCCGTTTTGGCCTCTTATAGTCAAGCCCAGTACGCGTGTCCCGTCCTCGACATGGGTCGAGCCCAATAAGATACATATGGGTTACTGGTTGAAATGGGCCCCCACAAGCTACTACTTAAGCTTGTCATTTTATCTAGTGCATCCCACTTAACCCCTTTTTATAATCATGCCCACTTACATGTTAAGGTTTGGTTAAGTCATCTAATCATATTTCAATTGCCACTTAAGGCCCCCCCCACAAGCTACTACTTAAGCTTGTCATTTAATCATATTTCAATTGCCACTTAAGGCCCCCACAAGCTACTACTTAAGCTTGTCATTTAATCATATTTCAATTGCCACTTAAAGCCCCCACAAGCTACTACTTAAGCTTGTCATTTAATCATATTTCAATTGCCACTTAAGGCCCCCACAAGCTACTACTTAAGCTTGTCATTTAATCATATTTCAATTGCCACTTAAGGCCCCCACAAGCTACTACTTAAGCTTGTCATTTAATCATATTTCAATTGCCACTTAAGGCACCCACTAGATTTCCACATGCCACCCAAGGCACTTACTTGATTCCCACATGCCACCCAAGGCACTTAACCCTTTAATCATGTTTAATTACATGTTCAACTTTGGTTAAGTATTCTAATCGTATTTTCTATTGCCACCCAAGGCAACCCACTAGTTTCCTTATGCCACCCAAGGCACCCCCACTAGTTACTACATGCCACCCAAGGCACCCACTTAACCCCTCATGCCCTACTACATGCTAATTTGGTTAAGTATTTCTTAATTAATTAAGATCGTAACCTTTGTAAAGACCTCTCACATTAGACTGTCTTTTATGGCAGCTGGATATGCCGGTTGGTTCCGGGCAGCCTTACACCATAACAGAGTCTAACCTCGTGTCTTTACACTTGTCACGTATTTAGTTTATGACTAAGACCTCTCACATTGGGCCAATCATTTGTAGCCGCTGGATTTGCCGGTCGGTTCCGGGCAGTCTCATGCTACAAAAGGGTCCAACCTCGTGTCTTGGTCGATTAATTACACCTAATTAATCACCCCCATAATTTGTATTAATTATCCCTAATTAATTACAAATTTCAAGAATATGGGTAGACCTAACTCGATAGGTAAATTCCCAATTCCATAATATGGGTAGACCTAACTTAATAGGTAAATTCCCAATTCCATAATATGGGTAGACCTAACTTAATAGGTAAATTCCCAATTATGTCCATTCACTTTATGTTATGCTTAAGCATACCCATTTCACACCATTTTATGTGTTCATTAATTTTTTACCCCATCGTCCCCACGTAAATACGTTAACATGACATACTTCAAAAGAGAACATTCATCATACACACAATGGGTTCAACTTAGCATATCATTAGCATTATCATGGGTTTAAAAGGTGTCAACTTGCATATATGTCCATAAACCCAACTTGCATAAATAACCAACCCAAACTTGCATGAATCACATATGTCATAAAGATGGTAACTTGCTTAAATGTTCATGTCATAGACCTATCATAAAGGTGTCAACTTGCATACATGTCATAGGTCTAAAAGGGATGAACTTGCACATGTACTTATGTCATACATAGAGGAAAACTTGCATATATTATGCATATCATAAAAAGAGACAAACTTGCATATGAACTTGCATCATAACTTGCATATGAACTTGCATCATAACTTGCATATGAACTTGCATCATAACTTGCATATGAACTTGCATAACATGCCATACTTAGAGGCAAACTTGCATATATTATGCATATCATAAAAAGAGACAAACTTGCATATGAACTTGCATCATAACTTGCATATGAACTTGCATCATAACTTGCATAAAACCAAACACTTAGCATGCATAAAACCAAATACTTAGCATGCATAAAACCCACCATTTAACATGCATAAACCCAAACACTTAACTTGCATAAACATAGTGTCATCATGAATAAGTGTTAAACATAGTGATTAGCAAACTAGCATCATAACATATGGCCTAAAACCCATTGATCCGCAAGCAAGACCATATGATCTCATCATATCTCATCTACTTAGTTTAGCAATTGGTTATTAAAGTGATAGAAACTCACAACTAAACTCCAATAAGCAAACCCTTGCCAAAAATCACCCAAAAACTCTAGCCTTGAAAATAAAGCTTGCAACTTGATGATGAATGCAAGCTAATGATCACTCATACAACTTAAAAATGCTTGTATGAACATGAAAGCATTCATAGAAATAGTTTAGATAGAGGATGGAGGCTAGGATTTTGAGTGGAGACCATGATCATAGAAAATTTTGGCATAGTTTAGTTAGAGGATAGGATTATGATCATTTAGGGCTAGCTTAGGGTCTTATTTATAGGATTAGGATGTGTTTCTAACCCTTATATTAACCCTAATTCTATTTAGAGCCATCAGATTTCGTCCAGCCCTCCAAAACACAGCCCAAAACTCAAACTGGTGCACCCAGGCCAGAATCAGCCGACAGGGCAAGTCGACAGCCCTGTCGACTACCAAGTCGACAGGCATGTCGACAGGCAAGTCGACAGCCCTGTCGAAAGCCAAGTCGACTTGGCTGGGCGGGATATTTCCCGCCTGGCCCCCATCTCTGCATGTTTCGAAATTCAAGTTTCCCGAAAACTTCTTTGGGCCTTAACCGGGTCATACGGACTCCGATTTACAAAATTTCGGACTCTACTTCGCGTATTTTTCCGAGACGAACTCAATGACATAACCCGTTTCCCCTGATTCTCACATCTGAGATTATTAATTCTGTAATTAGTGAATATCAGTGTTAACTGAAATTCGGGGTGTTACAAATTTGGTCTGCAGAATCTCCATATAAGCAATATACAGAGTATAAAGAGCCGCATAGGCATTCGGATGGAGTTGCATGGGGGCAATGTGTAACTGTCTTAAGAGATCAACGACAAGTGGGGGAAAAGGAGGAATAGCCCATACCCAGCACATGAGTCGACTAATAGTCATGTACCCCTCTGGGGCAGAATAAGGCTATCTTCACTTTCTGGAGCTTTCACATCGTTCTAGGGAATTCCGTGTCTTAAACATATCTTCTTAAGTTTTATATCGTCTAACTTAGAGGGTAAAGAATCGGTGAACTTCTCTATTTCCTTAATACTCGGAATTTCATCAGGAGCTCGATCATTCTCATCTTCAAGGGATGTGCTCTCAGAAGTCGTTGACTCTATATCGGTATCCGTCTCGTAATCAAGATCGGATTTTTCCTCATCTGAATTTGAGGGAAGCACATTGGGGCTGTGATGTACTGATGTCTCTGATTCGGTACTTTCACTCGGTGTCTCATTCACTTGTTTATCCAACATAGCTGTGTTGGAGAGTAAAAATTAGAAAATAGTTACCCGTGAGCCCCGTGTATGTGCAAGTATTCGTGTGTGCAAGTGTGTATGATACTGGAAAGTAAAGTCATAACATAAATTGGATAAGTGCAATAAACATGCTATTAAGTCCTATTGTTGATCAGTCCAAGAAGTTCATCTCGAAGGCTCTAGCCTAACTATCTGATATGTATTATGATCATGATGCATTGTGTAAGTTAAAGTATGTATGGGATCGCTGACCAGCTCGGTTCACTCGGGATGCAAGGATTGGATCGTGGGATGTGTATCAGATCAAAGGGAACTGATCGCCCCTTTGTCTCGCCAACGGATCGCCGATGGTTCGTGATGTAGTTCAGATAGGAGTATATAAGCAGATCGTGGAACCCCTATAACACAAGGCGCCACGACCCGAATACTCTCCAGCGTTGCGATCCGATCCACTGCCTGACTTCACACCACGAGTTTTTCCCTGATTTTTCTATCTCCATGATCCACCCCAATCCCATGACCCGATCCGATCGACACCAACCACATCTGCGATCACGAACTCGAATAGCTGAACCCATCAACCATCGCTGCCTCTAAAGCCTTGGACACCACAAAATTCCGCCATCCTCTCCTCTTTAATCAGTGAAAACTCAAGAAAAAAGAGGGTGAAATTGCATGAAAACATTTTTAATATGATTACCTTTCTAAAGTTAGGAGACGAGTGAGTTTTTGGAAATTTAAAGTTAGGGTTTCACTCAAGAGAACTGGCGGCGGCAACAAAAGAAGAAGAAAGGGAAAAGTGGAGAAGGGTTCGGTTTATATAGACCAGGCGGTGTCCGTTCATATTCCCTTTTTTGTCTTATTTGAAGCAATTGGGCCGTGAGTAGGGGGCCATTTTGATTCGTGATGTAGCCCGCTCCACTAAAGACATATGGCCATAACTAAAAGAACAACCATAATTTAAAAAGGAGCCCGCTTGGTCATCAGATCGTGATGAAGGATGCATCCACGGACCGTGATAATGCCTTATGACCTAAACTCGAGTGTGATCGCTAAAGGGAAAACAGAGAAAGTATTTATAAAAATTTGAAGACTTACCTGGCAAATTATCAGCAATACACCCTGATGATCAGAAGACGAAAATTATCCAGCAAATGAAGAAATAACCAAAGGATTAACCTGATATTTATACTAATTAAGGGGTGTAATTTCCTGAAATGGTACGACATCTCAAACAAACATAACCTTTGGTTCACATCGCTTCATGAAAAGATAGCTTAGTAGTTTCGAAGCACGTTCCATCCTCGATAAAACATACTTCGAGGGAGCAAAATGTTGGCTAGCTTTTGGACCAAGCCACCGAGATTCAAACACAAGTCTAATACGAAGGCTCGCTCATGAAGTTACACTCATCACAATCGCGATCGCCCCCCTATCACGTGATCTGATCCGTCCCTTCTGCCTCTTCACGGTCCGGTCCTAGAAACCAAGATAAAGGTTGAGACCAAGTCTACCATGATCCAAGAATGCAGGATCTCACGACATCTGTCCATAACGGCTATTTTGACTATTTTTTCATCAAGCCACGAACCAGTCCGAGATCTTTGGGATTTGTGCCAAGTATGACCGCGATCCGTCTGCAAATATCACCTATAAATAGCCCCAGCCTTGGCATTTTTCAAGTTCTTTTTGACAGTTCTGAGTGTTGTTCCTACCATGAGACGACCCCAAACCCCGTACTGACGGCGGCAAGGGTAATCCGTGGAATATAACACAGAAACAGATAATAGCAGAACAAAATTAAATAAATACACCAGATAATGAACAATAGAATATACTGGATAAAAGTAATCATCAGGGTTACACAGTATACAGGATCTTACTTAGTACAATTACAGTTCAGCTATACATAAATGTCTATAGCGGAAAACAAACAAAATATGTACAATAGAAGCTGAACAACATAAAAAGAGATAAATGATAGAATCCATCTTCAGCTCCAGCTATCCAGAGAAAGCCAGCTAAACCTGAATACAAGGCTGCCCGTGTAGAAAAAGGGGCACCCGAGTTTGAAAGTGAAACAAACTACGAGTCAGTCATGGGACTGGTATGAGAAATCTACTCAACACATTTGATATATGGCTAATCACAGGACCACGCCACTTTCGTGGAACGGGTTTACTCCATCGGATTACCAGTGCTTTAAAACAAATCTTTCTTTTAAACATCGCAATGCTTTTTATAAAAATGAAGCCGTTATAAGACTCAGTTCCCATCACACAATGCAACGCAAACCGGAGGATAGAGTTTTTACCTTATAACGGCCAAAATATGCTTGATACGAATAAAACAAAGGCATTTGATATTATTGCTAGTGTTTATATGTTTTGAAAACAATTTCAAATCATAACTATCAATCATAGACGGCATGGGTACCATATATCATGTCTCCATATATATATATAATCAAAACCGCATAGTCACGTATTTGGAAATTGGATTTCCGTCATGAACCAAGGCAAAAGATAGTCCTTGCCGAATTCGAGACAATCTAGCCTACCATGTCTCAGGAACAGCCGCAACTGCCCCCTGGATCGTCAGGGCCGGTCCACCGATGTGGATTATCATGCCTGAACAATACGTCTCCCCGCCCTATGGGGCGCAAATGAGCCAACGAATGGCTCCATCGGTCCCGGATCGACCGATATATCTGAGGCGCCTCGCAACAGCAACAACCACATAGGTGAAAAGTATATAAATGTCAGGGCTGGTAGGTCACTGACACCACCCTAGCTAGAAAGAAACGCATGCCCTCCCTGAGGTCCTTCTCCCGTTTCTGGTTCATACCGGGGTGTGAGGCTTGCGATTTCACGTTATACACAAAGCTACGCCACACCGGCGGTGCTTTGATCATCACCACAAGACTTTGCTTTTCAACAGAAGTCCTGATCATTTGCCACTTAGGCATGCCACACTAGCAATTCATGCCATGCGACTGATGTCCATCGATATACAACCTCTGAGCTCGTGCGTTTCAGAGAAGGGCGTTAAGCAAAAGAATAAATTCTCCGCCGCCAAACAAGTGTATATTTAATAGAGATCAACCAACACAGAATAAAATCCAATGTCAGGCACACAGTCCATTTACAAGTCCGTTCTGGGTCTGAACGAAACCGGAGGCACTAAATACCTCGCAAACCCATCGATCACCACGTACGCCTGGACGATCACCACTCATTATCCGTATTTCGGGATGCCTCCCAATCAGGACCTCGGTTACCATCCAAACGAGGTGAAGATCTCCGGTCTTCGACCAACGTCTTCATCTTCGAATTTCAATCGTCGGTCAATTATTCGAAATGAGAATTAACTCGACCTTTTCAAATAATTCACGTTTATTTAGAATTTCAAATCAATTTATTTCAACAGTTAAATCATTCGACAACACCAATTTTGTTCTTTAATGTAATTTTCACACCAAACACATTTAACCATCAAATACCACATAAATCGAGCAAATCCAGTTTATTTCCATTCCATATCGTTTATGATAATTTATAACGATTTATCGCTATTTTTATTTATTTTAAAATAGCCAATTCATTCAAAACGACGCTTCGGGCCATAACGCGGCCATGGCGCTGTTTTTCTTCAGATTTGATTTACACATATCTGAAAATCTAACCATTGGATCTTCACAAAATTTACATTATTAGAAAGGTCTTTTCAAAAGGAATCCAACGGTTCCAGTTTCTGGAAAATCCGACGGTCGGATCTCCCGGTACAATCGTTTGAAGTTTCGATTTCAAAATACGAACTGCAGCGTCGTTATTCAATTAAATATAATTATATTTATATATATATATATAAATATAATCGTTTCTGGCGCTGTTTTTCTTCAGATTTGAATTAAACATTCCAGACAATCCAACCGTTGGATTTTTACAAAGTTGGTGCCGTTGTAAAAAAATTTCCAAAGCGAACCCAATGATTGCGATTTCAGAAAAATCCGATGGTCAGATCTCCCATACTAATTGTTTGAAATCACGGTTTCAAAACACGAACTGCACGGCCACATTTCGTTTTAATTTTATATATATTTATATAAATATAGTTCATTCAAAAATTCCTACATTGATTCTACTTCAAATATTTCACTAACGCCTTTAAATTTTGGAAAATTTCGCCATAACCTCCTTTGTACGGGAGGGGCTGGGAAAATTCCCAAATAGCCACACGGGCATCTCATGTCAAAAAGAAAAAGCCAATAGGCTCATAAAATCATCACCCAAACAAAACAGTAAATGTGTACCTATTTATCGGGCACAAAATTTTATTCCTCTTCTCTAGCCCCATTACTATAACCTGTTCAATAAATATGCATGTACATATATATAGTTCTTATCATTTATCATTTTCAATTCAACTTCATATTTGATTCCATTTGGTTTAAAAACACCATTCATTCTAATGTTGCATGTATAGGCAAAAATCATATCATGAGCTAATTAATGAATATTTCAACTCACGCATATTTATTTGAACGAGTTGCTATTTTTAACACTTCACATTTCAACAATTCATGTATATAATAAAAATGTGATTTTTATTGTAAAACAATTCATTTCAAAACACTGTTACTTTATATAGTTTATATTAGTGATAAAAATAGGATTTTTATTAGGAAACAATTTATTTCAAAATATGGATACCATTCAACACATGAATTTCAATTCAACGAATGAATATCGATTCAACACAGGAAGGTTTTCTAAAGTTTCTATATATAGATAAAATTGTGTTTTTTTTATATTTAAAACACGAATACCATTCAACACATGAATTTCTAATCAACGAATGAATATCAATTCAACACATGAAGGTTTTCTATAGTTTCTATATATAGATAAAAATGTGTTTTTTTATATTTAAAACACGAATACCATTCAACACATGAATTTCTAATCAACGAATGAATATCAATTCAACACATGAAGGTTTTCTATAGTCTCTATATATAGATAAAAATGTGATTTTTTTTTATATTTAAAACACGAATACCATTCAACACATGAATTTCTAATCAACGAATGAATATCAATTCAACACATGAAGGTTTTCTATTCAATGAATAAATATAGTTTCAGCAAATGAAAATAATTCAAACACATGAATATTATTTAAAATTTCGGCAGCATAACGGCAGGGTAGTTAAAACCGGGACCGTCCCTAGTACGACTCCTCGCTCTACCTTAAAACCTCGCGGTTTTTGACAATGGGGATCATGCATCTAGTTCGCACGCAGGCGGCATGTATATATTTATTTCATTTCCACAAACTAATCCTATGTGGTTTCAACCAAATATTTCTCAACCACAAATGGGTATTTTTCAACCACAATCAATCAATATGAACCACAAACAATCCCAAACAACCATTCGCTATCAATAAATTTTCACACCAATCACAATCAATAAATATCGTCCATGGTTTGTGGACGAGGGGCGTGTGTGTATATATATATATATATAGCAATTCAATTTTATTTCAACACATATATAATTTTTACAACGCATATATAACTTATACATCGAACGTACAACTTATACAACGCTTATACCAAAGGGGTACAACGCTTATATAACCCGTACATCGACTATATAATTTATACATCGTCGTTTTCCATGTCGTTTATAAATTAGAAATCTTACATTGGGTTCCACTCCACCAAAAATAGCAGAAGGCTCAGAAAAATACGCGGTCTCTTCTAAAATGTAGAAGACGTCCACACGGTCACGATGTTTCCTGTTTCATCGAATTTCGTTAACGAATGAAAAAGATATGATTTTTTTTCAAACAATATTGGATTTGTAACGGATTAAAAGTGTCGCAAACCTTTTATATATATTCAGCCGTATACTTCAGAAAATCTTCGAAACTAGGTTTCGATTTCCGTCCCAATCCGTTGCGCTTTGAAATGATCGGCCAGCACCACCTTCTAGGCCTTGGAGAGGCGCAGCGATCGACGCCTGGTGGGCCCCCTACGATGGCAGATCGGAGGAGCGAGGCAGCGGTGAACGTCTCGACTTCGGGCGCGCGATTCGAGGCACACACGCGATGATAGGATCTTTAACCGGTATGGATTTGAAGGTGGTGAGGAGGGCTTCAAAAAGTTCAACTGGCGGAGGTGCTGAAACGCCTTGGTTCGATCGGAATTTGATCGGGAAATGGCGAAGGCTTATCGCCGTTAATCGCGATTGGGGGGGGAGAGAGAAGACGGGAGGGGGACTTACGTGGACAAATAGGTTTTTTATTTTTATTTATAAAGTTTTAAAATCCGAAAATACCCCTTGCCTCCTGCGAACCCCAATCCAAGCCCAACGACTGTCGTCCCTAGCGTTTTACCCCCATTCCGAACACAATGGGATATGTTTCGAAGGCCCATTCGACTTTTTCAGTCAGTTTTCCTTCAAATTAAAATTTAAAATATTCAATATTTAATTTGAACGTGCATTTCAATTTGCCAGGGCCACAAACTGATTCGAAAAATTCCAGAAAAATAAATCTAGCTATGTTTTGACGATACGGTCCCAACAAAACTAGTTTCGTCGAATTCTGAGACCGTTTGCAAAAAGACCCATTTTTGGTCGATCCAATTCAACTGTAATTGACCAAAACACATTTTCCTTTGCCACGCTCACGAGTTTACTTCAAAAATTATGAAATTTGAAACCTAGCAATAACTTCACATCCCGGATCCAACAAAAGTGGTTTCGTCGAATTCCGAGGTCGTATGCAAAATGGCCAATTTCACGGGCTATATAAATTCCATAGCGACCTTTCTGAAAATTTATTCGGCCATAACTTTTGCTTTCCGCTATGAAAATTCGATTTTTCAGATTCTTTAGAAAGGTATTCACTAACAAATTTAAATATTTTTGGTTTCACTAAAATCCGTTATATTTTGCACCCGGTACAGTCCGACAAAGTTTGAATTCAATTTTTGAAACTACAGCGCCATTTCAGGCCTTGTTTATAATTATAATTAATTATATTCGTTTTCAATTGTCGATTCAAACTCACTTTTCATTGCCATTATTTAAATATTTATTTTAAATATTTAAAATCCATTATTTTAGCCAATTTAAAATTTTTAAATTGGTTCAGATTTTCTGGGTCGTTACAATCTCCCCCACTTAAAACTTTTCGTCCCCGAAAAGGAACAAAGTCGAAAGTGGTTTGATTAATCAACTCTACGTTCGATCTGGCTTTAATTCTCCAACTTTTTAGTTTCTGAGAAATTTCAAATTCTTCAAAAATTTGGCTAATACCCGGAATTTTCGAAAAATTTCGCCATAACCTCCTTTGTACGGAGGGAGGTTTGGAAATTTATTGGGCCGTATTAGGTACCCAATAAATCCTAATAAGCATACACATATTTATAGTGATATATTCTGGTGTTTACAGGGGAGCATGTACTGATAATAACTCCAGAGAATAAATTCTCGTCACCCTGCCCCGTGTGGGAAATAAATAGTCCATGTGTCGTATCTAATAACTAGAGAGATGTGGTTATTGTCAACTCCAGACCCGTGTGGGGTTTTTATTAATCTGGTTATTTAATCGTTACAATTAAAATAGTCCATATCAGTCATCAGTTCAACCTGTAAAATATAGTCATCGTCAAACAAGCCTCTCGCTCGTATGGTAAATCTTCCACCTCGTCACACAAGCCCCAAATGCTTATGTGGTATATGATAAAGTATGCCTATCTTCCGAAGTATGCCATGCAATGTAGTTCAAAATTAATTGTTACTATCCTATGGCGACGTTTATTATTTCACACAGAAAAACCAGCACTCCACATCCAATGGCATTCACAGGAGTTGATATAATAATATTTCGCATCCAACTCATTAAGGTTTACCTATTTGTCCGGCACGCAAATAAAATCTTTACTCAACAGCTAATCCAATTACCTACTCAAATATATAAAATGCACATGTATATATTTCTATCTATTTCCTAATCGGTTCAATGTGTGATATAATCGAATAAATTCTACCATTCAATCTCTTATTAATTAAATTAACTATCGTTTCAATAATCTAATTAATCTAATTTACTATCACACAACACAAACAACCAATCCAATTGTTTTCAACTTTTCAAAACCATACAAATTAATTCCTATTCTCTTTTAAAATCATTCAGACTATAGAGTTAAAAGTGCACATCCATGGAAAGAAAATAACAGCAGAGAAGAGAATTAAATGGTAATGCAAAGTATGGTAAATATACCTTGCACCGGAGTCAATCAGAGATATCTACTCGTCATCTGGGATAAGTTTTCTGAATGCTCTCCTCAGTTTCCCATGTACAATCTCGCGGATCTCCACTCCATTGCACTTTGACTAAGCGAACCTTCTTGTTCCTCAGCTCTTTGGTTTCTTTGCCGATAATCTTTAGCGGCTCTTTTCTCACAGCTAGTTCTGGAGTAATTTCAATATCCTGCTGAGCTGCTTCTTCCACGATCAAGTCTGGGTCATGAACGTGCTTTCGAAGTTGAGATATATGAAATACATCATGAACTCCAGGCAACCAGTCAGGCAATTTGACCCTATAAGCGAGAGTTCCGATCCGTTCCAGAATAGGAAACGGACCTATGAATTTGGGCGCCAACTTTCCAGTTTTACCGAACCGGATAACTCCTCTCATCGGCGATACTTTCAAATACATGTAGTCGCCAACAGTAAAGGATATATCTCTTCTTCTTCTATCAGCATAGCTCCTTTGTCGGCTTTGAGCGGCGAGTAATCGCTTCTTAATAAAATCGACTTTGTCGGCAGCTTCTCGAATCATGTCTAGCCCTAACACAAGTCTATTTCCAGGTTCGACCCAACAAGCAGGGGATCGGCACGGTCTACCATACAATGCTTCGAATGGAGACATTGTCAGACTCGCCTGGTAGCTGTTGTTATAAGAGAATTCAGCCAAATGCAGATGATCTTCCCATGATCCACCGAAATCTATAACACAAGCCCGCAATAGATCTTCTAAAATACGATTCACCCTCTCAGTCTGACCGTCTGTCTGAGGATGATAAGCGTTGCTTAAGTTCAACTTCGTTCCCAGCTCGACTTGAAACGCCTCCCAGAATTTGCAAGTGAATATTGTGTCTCTATCACTCTGACTATACTGAGCGGCACTCCATGTAGTCTAACTATTTCCTTGAAGTATACCTGCGCCAGACTCTGAGCAGTTCTGTTTGATTTGACAGGTATGAAATGGGCGGTCTTCGTGAAGCGATTGATGTGCACGTAAATATGCAAATTTATATTCACACATTTATTCTTATTTTAATTAATTAAATAACATAAAGGGATATTTTTACATGTTTTAAACCAAAAATCTAAAATTCTCAAATTACCATGCATTCATCCTCATTTAAAGTGTAAAATGGTAAATTGTGCTTGTTTTAATTTGTGATATCATTTACTTGGTCCATGTTGTTGTCTCATATAGGAAATTTGGAGCAAAAATGATGGTTGCATATGAAGTTATAAAGAAAAGCATGCATATATACAAGAGGAGATGGAATTAATTCATTCACTACTTAATGGAGGACCCCACCTACCTATTATCTCTCCTTCCTTAATGGTGCAATTAAAGGCCTCATGCAATTTACATGACTCATTAGTGGATGGAAACAAAATTGTAGCTTCATGAAGGGGGTACTTTTGGTAGTCCCCAATAACTTGGATTTTAGGGTTTAGTACATGTGTATATATACCCCTTTTATGTGATGTAAATCCTCCCTAATTTCTCTCTCCTTCTCTATCCTTATCTTTAGTTAGTTTTTAGGATCAGAAAAAAAAAAGTTCTTTCTTTTTCTTCAATGGCTTCTTAGTCATTTTTTGTGTAATTTCTCTTTTGCAATTTCAATTAGTTATCTTTTATTTAGATGTTCTCTTCTTTTATGCAGATAGAATAGATTTGTACTTTATTTTGCTTTTCTTTATCTTTTGTTTTTGTTAATGTTGGAATCTACTTCTGTTGTTAGAATAACAAACATGAGAGGCTAAACCCTTTGATTTAGGGGCAATGAAGCTTTCTTGATTATGTTGATGCAACATATTTTGGTTTTTATGATCTCTTGTAATGCTTAATGGAATGATTGAAGTAGTAATTACATTGTTGTTGAGTTTTGGTTTTGATAGTCTATGTTTGTTGACAACAAAATAGGCTATGCTTAGTCAACATAAACACAAGATTGCCTCTTCATCTATATATGAATATGGTAATTAAAGTGTGACTGAAATTCAAAATTTGATATTCTATGTTACTAAATTAATAGTAAATAGAATATGCTTAAAGTAAATTTTAGTTTCATTTTTGTTGTCATTTCGTGAATGTATAATTGTGGATTAGAGAGTGTGTTAGAGTTTGACGGTTTAAGTGTGTTCTCTAATGACACATTAGGCCGTGCTTATGATAAATGCACCAACTAATTACACAAAAGATCAAATGAGAGATCATGAAATCATTGTATGTTGATTTATGTGTTCATAGGGGTGAAGTTGCCTCTAAATTGTTTTCATTTCATATTCAGCTCTCAACTTAGTTATAGTTTTTTTTCATTATCTTTTATTAATTAAATCTTCACTCGAATTCAGTTTAATTTGATTGAATAAAATTAGAATTGCTTCTTTCCCTGTGGATCGACTCGTATTCGCCACGTACTAATAATTGTACGCCGTGCGCTTGCGGTTTATTACACTTCGCGACGGTATTCTAATTCATAGAATATTCGTCGTCGAACAAGTTTTTGGTGCCGTTGCCGGGGAAAAGAATTTAATTTTAGTTTTATTCTTCGAGTTAATTTTCTTATTTGTTGTTTTTCTAAAAAAAAAAATTTGTGTTGTTCATAGTTTTCTGTTTTGTTTTGATCTTTTGTTGTTTCAATTTGTGTGTGCTTGTTTTTGTGTTCACTAAAAAAAAGAAAACAAAAAAAAAGAGTTGTGTTTTTTTTTCCATTTTGTGTTTGTGTTTTGTTTTACTTTTGTTTGTGTGTTTGTTTCTTCTCGTGTGTGTGTTTTTATTTTGTGTTTTTTTAAAAAAAAAAATCTTTTGCCAATTTCCTTTATTTCTTTCCCTTTCTTTTCCTCTCACTTATTTCTTTCCTTCCCTTTCCTTGCTTATTACTTGCCATTTCTTTTCTAATTTATTTCTTAATCATCTCTCCAATTGTTTTCCTTTATTTCTTTCATTTTTCCTCTCTCATTAATTGTCTTTCTGTTTTCTGCTTTAATACACCCACACTCATTTATTCCTTCCCTTTCTATAATTTATTTCTTTTCCCTTTCTATTCACTTTCAATTCTTACACATAATAAAAATCTTTCCATTTTTCTTTTTTACTTCTATCATTTCTTTGATTTCTTTCCAATCTTTATCCAAAAAAATTCCTTTCTTCACAAATTAAAAGAAAAACCAATTTGTTGCTTGCCATATTTTGTTTCTTCCTTCCTCTGTAATTTTTCCCCTTTCTGCCTTAATATACCCCAACATCCTCACCAAAAATCACTCACTCCATCTACAAACTTCTTTCCTCAATTCATAACTCTTCTCCCATCCACCACCATATACTTCTCTGTCCCTTCACCTTACCTTTTCACGGCCCTCTCCCCTTCCTCTTATCCAAATCATTCACCACACAAATAAACTCTTCCTCCACTTGTGTTGTTTTTTTCACTTTTGTTTATTTGTTTTTTGTGGGTGCTAGTTTTCTTGTTCTTATTATTAAAAAAAAATCTTGTTCTTGTATTTAGTGTTTGTTCACTTGTTGTTGTGTTTTGTGTCACTTTGTTTTTTGTTTATCTTGTGTGTTTGTTTTATTTTGCTGTTCCTCTTTAAAAAAAATCCTTTTTATTGTGTATATATTGTGTTTGAATCCCTTTCAGGTTGCAAGATCAAGAAGGAACAACGCCGCTTTGCCGCGCTTGCTAATAAATAAAATTGCTGCTTAAAAAAAAAATTGCTAATAATTTTACACGCTCTGATTTCAATTGGGATGTGCTTGATTTGTGCTTGTAGACTTTTATTTGGGAGTGTGATTTCTAGGTATTGCAGAACTCAGCGGATAAAAAAGTGAAATCTCCAAAAATTGAATCAAGGAACCAATAGTGAAGAAAATCGTTCAAGCAAAGCTAACAAAGTTCTAGGGTCAAACGAAGCAAACAGTAAAGTCTCATAGCTCTGGAAGGACAGTCATATCCCACTGTGAGTGATTTCTAAACTCTACAGGTGCTCTGCTGCAAAGAAAAATATATTGAAATTGCTTGTAAAAACCTTCTGTAGGGCATCGGCTTGCTTGTAATTTTTTTTTCTGCAATTATTATTCTGTGACTGTCTGTGATGGATTATTTTGCCTATTGATTTGTGGTTGGAAATTTTAAAACAAACGTGGAATACATTATTTTTGAAATCAAATCGAGGATTCCTCAAAGCTCATAGGACAAAATATTCGTTAAATTGACAATTAGGATTGATACTCTCTAAGGTGTCTAAGGAACGGTAGAGTCTAGAACTCAAATAGGTTCTTAAACCTTCAGTCGTGTTTCTACGGTGATTCGTGGCACATTGATAATCCCTGTCCGAACCTGGCCTAGACTTGTATTCATATAATCCAAATTTGTTAATTTTAACATATTTTTTAAGAGCTTTCTTGAAAATGTCTCAATTCCCTTATTCCTACGGATTTTACGATAGTTGTGAAAATCAATATAATCCATATAATTTTACACCAAATACATATGGATATTTTAATAACAACTATTGTACAAACAATTTGGATTTTACGCCACCAACTTTTCAAAATTTTCAAGATAATCCCGTTTGTACACCACCAAATTTTCAAAATGATGATCAGCCCTCAACTCTTGAAACACATGTTGAATCTTTACTTGAAATGAGCATACAACAAAATAAAGAAATAAATGAATTGTGTAAGTTATACATGTGCAACAATTCAAGTGAAAGCTTTCAAAATAATCAAAATTCGATTTCACATCCAAATTCAAATGATTTTGATTATAACCCTTGTCAATTTAATTTTGAACTCCAAAATGAATTTCAAATTCAAAATGGAAATGTAAATCACTTTTCAAATGATTTTGGCAACGGGAATAATTTCAATTGTGGTGCTACTGAAAACTTTTGTTCTCAACAATTTCAAAGTGAAAATTCTCATGTAAATAATTATAAATTTGATTTTGTTGAGCAAACGAACATACTTGACGATTACTTGAAGTTTCGTGAGAAACAAAATCGGATCCAAACTTGTGACGATTCGAATAAAAATCCACCTTTGCCCACAATCGACGATTTTCAACTAACAACTTTTGAAATTGATGAAAATCTTAATAAAGTTGTTGAAAGCCCTGTGCTTGATTTGAATTTAAATTCTCTTGAAAACGAAGACGTTAATCTTCAATTTGATCTTCCTCTATCAGATTCTGCAAATTTTGAAAATTTAGCAACTTTAGATTGTCAACTTGACAAAAATGATGAAGTTGTAAACAACTGTTCAAGTGAGAACGACTTTGATGAGCTAAAAAATCTTGAATTGATTGACGATAATGTTGTTGGGTATGAAATGTTTGAAAATTTGAAACTCTTGAGGTTGATAATAACGAAACTGCTGAATGTGATTTTGAACACAATGATGATTTTTCCAAAACTGTTGAAACTCCTTGCGATTTAATCGTTTCAACTGAACCTCACTATGATCACTTGTTTTTCAATGATTAATTTCTGCAGTACATGAACTCTTTTTGGAATAACACTATTTTTGAGAAAACACGATTCCAAAATTTACTAAAACTTCATTTGTTTGGTTTTAACTTTAGGTTTACGAATGAACCTTTAGTTAACAAAATTTCAAATATCAAAGCAAAACTAAACAATACTTCTCAAAACAAGTGTGGGGGGGAGAATGACGCACATATCTCTCAATTTATACATCATTTAATCAAGTCAAACTTTGTTTTTGAAACTTTTTCTGAACCTCGGTTCACTAACCTCTCTATAGTTGCTATAGAAATTCAATTTGATTTTCGGATCAATTGTAAGCTCAAAATTTTAAAATTAGCAACTCAAACTTTTGAAAAAACAAAATTTGTTTTTCCAAATCTGAAATGTGATATAAAATTCTTTATGATTTGGTTTTCTGTGCTTAATCTGTGTCTCATAATCCTTACGAGGCTGATCCATTGGTCCATTGTGGACCGGTTCATCTATTCGATGACTACATATTTTCTACACATATTTGGTAAGTTGCACAAACCTTTTTTTTCTTTGTAAATATGTAAATATTTCTCTTCTGTTCAACTCATTGTGTCATGCATTGACTGTGAGGACACAGTCGAAATCAAGTGTGGGGGAGTTTCATTTTCATTCTATTTTGCATAGTTTAAGTTAGCATTTTTTTTCCTTTCTCTTTGTGCATTTTTGTTCTTTCTTTCTTTCTTTCTCAAAAAAAAAATAACAGAAAAAAAAGTAAAAGTTTTGCACTTCTATTTACTTTTAAATAAGACATGATGGAGTTAGTATATAATTTTGGTCGTTCGATTTAAATATTTGGAAATTTACTTCTCTTAGCGGATAATGAAAGGAAAGTTTGAATTATGAGCAAATTTGGTGTAACTGGTATATTGGGAAATTCGTAGGTGATGAGTATGAAATGTGTTCTGAATTGTAATCCGATTAAATGAATGGTTGATTTAGACTACTTGTGATAACATTTTAGATCATTTAAGTGAAGTTGTGCTAAGAAATTCTCGCTTAACTCTCTCTCTTATGTAAAAAAAAGAAGAAGAAGAAAAAAAAAGTGTATATATATTTATAATTATCCAAGGGTATCCAACATTGCTGGTACATCTGGCGTTGGTGTGCAAACCCGCCAAGCTCTTTCCGACACCTTGTTGACAAAGTCAGCGTCGGTATATCTTGGTCTCATTTTATGAGTTGGACACCTAAGGATTACCGACATTTTGTTGACAAAGTCAGCGTCGGTCTGCACAATCCGCCAAGCTCTGTCCCAAACTCTTACGGATGGTATACCTTGGTCTTTTCGGTTAGGTGTTTGTAAATACTAATAATGTAAATATTTTGTAATAAAGAGAGAGTAAGCACTTGAAATCCAAGCACACTCTTCACTTATTCGACCTAACGTGTTAACAAAAAGGAAGTTGAGATGCCGTTTTACAATTGTTGATATCGATTATAGAATTCATTTCATATTTGCACTATGTTTCTACCAAAACAATTGGCCAAGCTGGAGGAGTTTGTGATGATAACATGACTGTTGTTTGAAGTTTTGATTAGTAATGGACTTAAATTTCATAGTGACGACCCAAATTTGTGTTAACTCATTCGTGTAATATTTAAAAGTAAATTATCCATTTGTAAATATTCCTTTAAAAGCTTTCATTCGTCTTGTAAATATTTTCTAATCTTACATTTTGTAAATATTTTTGCATTTAACATTTGGATTTTGTGGGTAGTATCCGCTGAAAACCCTCACGAGACAACACTCGTCCTACTGAGGACACCCAGAGGTTTAACGGCTTGTTGCATACGCTAAATGCAATCGTGTTTCCTACGAAAGTGTGACATATCTTAGTTTGTTTTAATTTGAGGACGAATAAAAAGATAAGTGTGGGGGTATTTGATGTGCACGTAAATATGCAAATTTATATTCACACATTTATTCTTATTTTTATTAATTAAATAAGATAAAGGGATATTTTTACATGTTTTAAACCAAAAATCTAAAATTCTCAAATTACCATGCATTCATCCTCATTTAAAGTGTAAAACGGTAAATTGTGCTTGTTTTAATTTGTGATATCATTTACTTGGTCCATGTTGTTGTCTCATATAGGAAATTTTGAGCAAAAATGATGGTTGCATATGAAGTTATAAAGAAAAGCATGCATATATACAAGAGGAGATGGAATTAATTCATTCACTACTTAATGGAGGACCCCACCTACCTATTATCTCTCCTTCCTTAATGGTGCAATTAAAGGCCTCATGCAATTTACATGACTCGTTAGTGGATGGAAACAAAATTGTAGCTTCATGAAGGGGGTACTTTTGGTAGTCCCCAATAACTTGGATTTTAGGGTTTAGAACATGTGTATATATACCCCTTTTATGTGATGTAAATCCTCCCTAATTTCTCTCTCCTTCTCTATCCTTATCTTTAGTTAGTTTTTAGGATCAGGAAAAAAAAGTTCTTTCTTTTTCTTCAATGGCTTCTTAGTCATTTTTTGTGTAATTTCTCTTTTGCAATTTCAATTAGTTATCTTTTATTTAGATGTTCTCTTCTTTTATGCAGATAGAATAGATTTGTACTTTATTTTGCTTTTCTTTATCTTTTGTTTTTGTTAATGTTGGAATCTACTTCTGTTGTTAGAATAACAAACATGAGAGGCTAAACCCTTTGATTTAGGGGCAATGAAGCTTTCTTGATTATGTTGATGCAACATATTTTGGTTTTTATGATCTTTTGTTATGCTTAATGGAATGATTGAAGTAGTAATTACATTGTTGTTGAGTTTTGGTTTTGATAGTCTATGTTTGTTGACAACAAAATAGGCTATGCTTAGTCAACATAAAAACAAGATTGCCTCTTCATCTATATATGAATATGGTAATTAAAGTGTGACTGAAATTCAAAATTTGATATTCTATGTTACTAAATTAATAGTAAATAGAATATGCTTAAAGTAAATTTTAGTTTCATTTTTGTTGTCATTTCAGGAATGTATAATTGTGGATTAGAGAGTGTGTTAGAGTTTGACGGTTTAAGTGTGTTCTCTAATGACACATTAGGCCGTGCTTATGATAAATGCACCAACTAATTACACAAAAGATCAAATGAGAGATCATGAAATCATTGTATGTTGATTTATGTGGTCATAAGGGTGAAGTTGCCTCTAAATTGTTTTCATTTCATATTCAGCTCTCAACTTAGTTATAGTTTTTTTTCATTAGCTTTTATTAATTAAATCTTCACTCGAATTCGGTTTAATTTGATTGAATAAAATTAGAATTGCTTCTTTCCCTGTGGATCGACTCGTATTCGCCACGTACTAATAATTGTACGCCGTGCGCTTGCGGTTTATTACACTTCGCGACGGTATTCTAATTCATAGAATATTCATCGTCGAACAGCGATCTACGATCACCCAAATACTGTCATTCCCTTTTCTGTTTCTGGGCAGACCATCAATGAAATCCATAGAAATATGCTCCCACTTCCAGCCAGGAACGTCTAGCGGCTGCAATAATCCAGCAAGCTTTTGTTGGTCGCTTTTGACTAGCTGGCAAGTAGGGCATCGGCTAATATATATAGAAATGTCCCTCTTCATCGACTTCCACCAGAAAGTGCGTTTGATGTCGTTATACATTTTGGCTACTCCCGGATGGATACTAAGTTTTGACTTGTGGCATTCATCCAGTACTTCCTTTTGAAGCTCAGGAATGTTAGGTTCACAGATTCGACCTTTGAGCTTAGAATTCCATCATTATTAACTTGAAAACTCGAGGGTTCGCCTTTCTGAATTATCCCTCTGATCTTCTGAATGAAGTGATCATCCTTTTGAAGAGCAGATATTTTATCTAGCAATGAAGTCGTGATAATAAAACTGGCGATCATTACATTCTTTCGGCTCAGCGCATCGGCCACGACATTGGCTTTCCCTGGAGTGTATATAATTTCAAAGTCATATGCTGCAAGAAACTCCAGCCAACGTTGCTGCCTTAGATTCAGGTCCTTCTGAGTGAACAGATACTTTAGCGACTGGTGATCTGTAAACAGTTCAAATCTCTCACCCAGAAGATAGTGTCTCCAGATTTTCAAAGCGAACACAATAGCCAATAACTCAAGATCATGAGTTACGTAGTTCTTCTCGTGTGGCTTCAACTGACGGCTAGCATAAGCAATCACTTGACCCCTTTGCATTAACACTGCGCCAAGGCCTTCTCTAGAAGCATCAGTCCAGACTTTTAAATCTTGGTTGCCATTGATGATGGTTAACACTGGAGCTATCGTTAGTCTCAGCTTTAGCTCTTCAAAAGCCTCTTCACTCCCTGGAGTCCATTTGAATTTAGAGTGCTTCTTTGTAAGCTTCGTTAAATGGCTAGATATCTTCGAAAAGTTTTTAACGAACTTCCGGTAATAGCTAGCCAATCCGAGAAAACTGCGGACTTCAGTGGGGGTATTGGGTTGTTTCCAATTTTGAATAGCTGTGATTTTGCTTGGATCCACAGCAATTACTTCTTTTGTTACGACATGGCCCAGAAATTTTACTTCATCTTGCCAGAATATACATTTGGAAAACTTTGCTTTCAACACATTCCTTCTGAGGATTTCCAGAACATGTTCCAAATGCTTTTCATGTTCGGCCTTTGATTTAGAGAAGATTAGAATATCGTCAATAAAAACCAAAACAAATTTATTCAAAACCCCTCTGAACACTCTATTCATCAGATCGACAAAGTAAGCAGGAGCGTTACATAAGCCGAACGGCATTACTAACCATTCGTAGAATAAGTCGGGACCTCTGAACGCTGTCATTGGAACACACTCTTCGGCAATTCGAAGTTGATGGAAGCCTGTAGCTAGGTCCATTCGTGAAAATACTTGTGCTCCATTTAATCGATCGAACAAATCATCAATCCGCGGCAATGGATATTTGTTCTTTATCGTCTGTTTGTTCAGATCATGATAGTCCACACATAGCCGTAGAGTACCGTCAGATTTTGGGACAAACACCACTGCTGCACCCCAATCAGAGAAACTAGGCCTGATCAGACCTTTCCATACCAGCTGTCGTGTTTGATTGTCTAATTCCTCTTTCTCTTTCAAGGACATTCTTCGAATAGCGTGAACTACCGGCCTTGCATTCGGAATTAAAGCGATTTTGAAATCTATTTCCCTCTGCGGAGGTAAGAGAACAACTTCCTCGAACACATCTGAATAATTTTTGACGACAGGGATGTCTTTCACTAGATCAGGAATATTCTCTGTGACTTCAGGGACATTTTCCATTTGGGCTGGAGAAACATTCAAAGCTGCACATAAGTCTTTTCTATTAGCATTCTGACCTTCACAGGGAATGGTTATATAATCACTTGATTTAATCTTCGCCTTTACGACTCTGTCGGTGCATTTAATTTCAGCTTCATATTTAGTCAACCAGTCTAACCCCAAGATAAGATCGAACTCTTTAAAATTCATGACTACCGCGATGGTGGGAAACTGATAACGAGAGAAAGAAACTGGCACTCCACAAACCCAACCGAGATCAATGGAACCCCCAACTGGATTCTGGACAGTCATTGGTTCCTTCAGCTTCTTCAAATTCAAATCTAGTTTCTTGACTGCACTCTTTGCAATAAAGCTTCGTGACGCGCCTGTGTCAAACAGTACTTTAATTGGAATGTTCTTGACATTGAGCGTGCCTTCTAAAACATCAGACCTTTCCTGAGCAGACGAAGATGCAGGTACTTCTACCACTTCATTTACATGCGCTGCTTTGGACTTCTTAAATTGCCTGCAGTCCTTTCCAAGATGGCCAGTCTGACGGCATTGAACGCATTTTCATTTCTCTCGAAACTGGTTATCGGGTTTAGACCCCTTCTTTCGTTTCTTCGAGGTTTTACACTTCCTAGTCAGATGCCCCTGTTTATTGCAGTTAGAGCATGTGGCAGTCGTTGCCGGTTCCTTTTCCGATTTAGCCCTTTTTCTCTTGGCACTGGGCTTCTTACTGACATCAGACCTTGTACTTGCCTCAGGACGATCAGTTTCAGACTCAATTTTATTACTAGAGCTGACTTGTTCTTCGTACTGTAGCATACCTTTCTTGTCTAGGTCTTCGTACTGATAAGCCATGTATATCATTTCCGAAAAGGGGAGCTTTACGTTCCTCATTACACTGTTCTGATATTTTCTTTGCAGGCCATTAATAAATCTCATATTCTTCCTCTTCGGATTTTCAATTAGATGAGGGGCAAAGTGAGAAAGTTCGTTGAATTTCTTATGATATTCTGGGATTGTCATATCACCTTGTGTCAAATACGAAAATTCATCACATAATCGCTCGCTCGCTTCTGGAGGAGTAAATCTTTCCAGGAAAATCACCTTGAATCTGTCCCAGGTGATATCACCTTCTGGATTATTCTCAGTAACCGAATCCCACCAGAACAAAGCTTCATCTTTGAGTGCCCAGGAGGCCAGTTATCTTTTCTGGTCATCCCTCAGCTTTAAACCATCAAAGATCTTCTCAGCCGAACGAATCCAAGCATGTGTTCTCATAATAGATTCTTCGCCCGAGAACGGCTTTCCACCCAGATTTCTATATTTCATATATAGGGCTTCTATATCTGGGTCAGTATTTCTTCTTCTGTTTCTGGCACTCATTTTCTAGTTCTTCTGCAAATAGCAGATCAAGTGTCAGGTCAACAGAAAAGATATTTCAAAATATAGAGACAAATACTTGAATGTAAATGTGTCTATCTAGGTGTCATTTCATTCTGCTACTCACACTAGAATATTACTGATCCTATCTGTATTGAGTTGCCCCTCCTAGAACAATACTGGTTCTATTTCTGACCAGTTCGTTAATATGTTATATTCCAGAACTAAGCTTAACCAAAGCTCTGATACCAAATTTGAGACGACCCCAAACCCCGTACTGACGGCGGCAAGGGTAATCCGTGGAATATAACACAGAAACAGGTAATAGCAGAACAAAATTAAATAAATACACCAGATAATGAACAATAGAATATACTGGATAAAAGTAATCATCAGGGTTACACAGTATACAGGATCTTACTTAGTACAATTACAGTTCAGCTATACATAAATGTCTACAGCGGAAAACAAACAAAATATGTACAATAGGAGCTGAACAGCATAAAAAGAGATAAATGATAGAATCCATCTTCAGCTCCAGCTATCCAGAGAAAGCCAGCTAAACCTGAATACAAGGCTGCCCGTGTAGAAAAAGGGGCACCCGAGTTTGAAAGTGAAACAAACTACGAGTCAGTCATGGGACTGGTATGAGAAATCTACTCAACACATTTGATATATGGCTAATCACAGGACCACGCCACTTTCGTGGAACAGGTTTACTCCATCAGATTACTAGTGCTTTAAAACAAATCTTTCTTTTAAACATCGCAATGCTTTTTATGAAAATGAAGCCGTTATAAGACTCAGTTCCCATCATACAATGCAACGCAAACCGGAGGATAGAGTTTTTACCTTATAACGGCCAAAATATGCTTGATACGAATAAAACAAAGGCATTTGATATTATTGCTAGTGTTTATATGTTTTGAAAACAATTTCAAATCATAACTATCAATCATAGACGGCATGGGTACCATATATCATGTCGCCATATATATATAATCAAAACCGCACAGTCACGTATTTGGAAATTGGATCTCCGTCATGAACCAAGGCAAAAGATAATCCTTACCGAATTCGAGACAATCTAGCCTACCATGTCTCAGGAATAGCCGCAACTGCCCCCTGGATCGTCAGGGCCGGTCCACCGATGTGGATTATTATGCCTGAACAATACGTCTCCCCGCCTTATGGGGCGCAAATGAGCCAACGAATGGCTCCATCGGTCCCGGATCGACCGATATATCCGAGGCGCCTCGCAACAGCAACAACCACATAGGTGAAAAGTATATAAATGTCAGGGCTGGTAGGTCACTGACACCACCCTAGCTAGAAAGAAACGCATGCCCTCCCTGAGGTCCTTCTCCCGTTTTTGGTTCATACCGGGGTGTGAGGCTCGCGATTTCACGTTATACACAAAGCTACGCCACACCGGCGGTGCTTTGATCATCACCACAAGACTTTGCTTTTCAACAGAAGTCCTGATCATTTGCCACTTAGGCATGACACACTAGCAATTCATGCCATGCTACTGATGTCCATCGATATACAACCTCTGAGCTCGTGCGTTTCAGAGAAGGGCGTTAAGCAAAAGAATAAATTCTCCGCCGCCAAACAGGTGTATATTTAATAGAGATCAACCAACACAGAATAAAATCCAATGTCAAGCACACAGTCCATTTACAAGTCCGTTCTGGGTCTGAACGAAACCGGAGGCACTAAATACCTCGCAAACCCATCGATCACCACGTACGTCTGGACAATCACCACTCATTATCTGTATTTCGGGATGCCTCCCAATCAGGACCTCGGTTACCATCCAAACGAGGTGAAGATCTCCGGTCTTCGACCACCGTCTTCATCTTCGAATTTCAATCGTCGGTCAATTATTCGAAATGAGAATTAACTCGGCCTTTTCAAATAATTCACGTTTATTTAGAATTTCAAATCAATTTATTTCAACGGTTAAATCATTCGACAACACCAATTTTGTTCTTTATTGTAATTTTCACACCAAACACATTTAACCATCAACTACCACATAAATCGAGCAAATCCAGTTTATTTCCATTCCATATCGTTTATGATATTTTATAACGATTTATCGCTATTTTTATTTATTTTAAAATAGCCAATTCATTCAAAACGACGCTTCGGGCCATAACGCGGCCGTGGCGCTGTTTTTCTTCAGATTTGATTTACACATATCTGAAAATCTAACCATTGGATCTTCACAAAATTTACATCATTAGAAAGGTCTTTTGAAAAGGAATCCAACGGTTCCAGTTTCGGGAAAATCCGACGGTCGGATCTCCCGGTACAATCTTTTGAAGTTTCGATTTCAAAATACGAACTGCAGCGTCGTTATTCGATTAAATATAATTATATTTATATATATATATAATCGTTTCTGGCGCTGTTTTTCTTTAGATTTGAATTAAACATTCCAGACAATCCAATCGTTGGATTTTTACAAAGTTGGTGCCGTTGGAAAGATTTTTCCAAAGCGAACCCAACGGTCGGCCACATTTCGTTTTAATTTTATATATATTTATATAAATATAGTTCATTCAAAAATTCCTACATTGATTCTACTTCAAATAATTCACTAACGCCTTTAAATTTTGGAAAATTTCGCCATAACCTCCTTTGTACGGGAGGGGCTGGGAAAATTCCCAAATAGCCACACGGGCGTCTCATGTCAAAAAGAAAAAGAAAAAGCCAAGCGGCTAGCCAACAGGCTCATAAAATCATCACCCAAACAAAACAGTAAATGTGTACCTATTTGTCGGGCACAAAATTTTATTCCTCTTCTCTAGCCCCTTTGCTATAACCTGTTCAATAAATATGCATGTACATATATATAGTTCTTATCATTTATCATTTTCTATTCAACTTCATATTTGATTCCATTTGGTTTAAAAACACCATTCATTCTAATGTTGCATGTATAGGCAAAAATCATATCATGAGCTAATTAATGAATATTTCAACTCACACATATTTATTTGAACGAGTTGCTATTTTTAACACTTCACATTTCAACAATTCATGTATATAATAAAAATGTGATTTTTATTGTAAAACAATTCATCTCAAAACACTATTACTTTATATAGTTTATATAGGTGATAAAAATAGGATTTTTATTAGGAAACAATTTATTTCAAAATATGGATACCATTCAACACATGAATTTCAATTCAATGAATGAATATCGATTCAACACATGAAGGTTTTCTATATATAGATAAAAATGTGTTTTTTTATATTTAAAACACGAATACCATTCAACACATGAATTTCTAATCAACGAATGAATATCAATTCAACACATGAAGGTTTTCTATAGTTTCTATATATAGATAAAAATGTGTTTTTTTATATTTAAAACACGAATACCATTCAACACATGAATTTCTAATCAAGAAATGAATATCAATTCAACACATGAAGGTTTTCTATAGTCTCTATATATAGATAAAAATGTGATTTTTTTTTATATTTAAAACACGAATACCATTCAACACATGAATTTCTAATCAACGAATGAATATCAATTCAACACATGAAGGTTTTCTATTCAATGAATAAATATAGTTTCAGCAAATGAAAATAATTCAAACACATGAATATTATTTAAAATTTCGGCAGCATAACGGCAGGGTAGTTAAAACCGGGACCGTCCCTAGTATGGCTCCTCGCTCTACCTTAAAACCTCGCGGTTTTTGACAATGGGGATCATGCATCTAGTTCGCACGCAGGCGGCATGTATATATTTATTTCATTTCCACAAACTAATCCTATGTGGTTTCAACCAAATATTTCTCAACCACAAATGGGTATTTTTCAACCACAATCAATCAATATCAACCACAAACAATCCCAAACAACCATTCTCTATCAATCAATTTTCACACCAATCACAATCAATAAATATCGTCCATGGTTTGTGGACGAGGGGCGTATATATATATATATATATATATATATATATATATATATATAGCAATTCAATTTTATTTCAACACATATATAATTTTTACAACGCATATTTAACTTATACATCGAACGTACAACTTATACAACGCTTATACCAGAGGGGTACAACGCTTATATAACCCATACATCGACTATATAATTTATACATCGTCGTTTTCCATATCGTTTATAAATTAGAAATCTCACATTGGGTTCCACTCCACCAAAAATAGCAGAAGGCTCAGAAAAATACGCGGTCTCTTCTAAAATGTAGAAGACGTCCACACGGTCACGATGTTTCCTGTTTCATCGAATTTCGTTAAGGAACGAAAAAGATATGATTTTTTTCATACAATAATGGATTTGTAACGGATTAAAAGTGTCGCAAACCTTTTATATATATTCAGCCGTATACTTCGGAAAATCTTCGAAACTAGGTTTCGATTTCCTTCCCAATCCGTTGCGCTTTGAAATGATCGGCCAGCACCACCTTCTAGGCCTTGGAGAGGCGCAGCGATCGATGCCTGGTGGGCCCCCTGCGATGGCAGATCAGAGGAGCGAGGCGGCGGTGAACGTCTCGACTTCGGGCGCGCGATTCGACGCACACACGCGATGATAGGATCTCTAACCCGTATGGATTTGAAGGTGGTGAGGAGGGCTTCAAAAAGTTCAACTGGCGGAGGTGCTGAAATGCCTTGGTTCGATCGGAATTTGATCGGGAAATGGCGAAGGCTTATCGCCGTTAATCGCGATGGGGGGGGGGGGGGGAGAGAAGACGGGGGGGCTGACGTGGACAAATAGGTTTTTTTTTATTTATAAAGTTTTAAAATCCGAAAATACCCCTTGCCTCCTGCGAACCCCAATCCAAACCCAACGACTGTCGTCCCTATCGTTTTACCCCCATTCCGAACACAATGGGATATGTTTCGAAGGCCCATTCGACTTTTTCAGTCAGTTTTCCTTCAAATTAAAATATAAAATATTCAATATTTAATTTGAACGTGCATTTCAATTTGCCAGGGCCACAAACTGATTCGAAAAATTCCAGAAAAATAAATCTAGCTATGTTTTGACGATACGGTCCCAACAAAACTAGTTTCGTCGAATTATGAGACCGTTTGCAAAAAGGCCCATTTTTGGTCGATCCAATTCAACTGTAATTGACCAAAACACATTTTCCTTTCCCACGCTCACGAATTAGCTTCAAAAATTATGAAATTTGAAACCTAGCAATAACTTCACATCCCGGATCCAACAAAAGTGGTTTCGTCGAATTCCGAGGTCGTATGCAAAATGGCCAATTTCACGGGCTATATAAATTCCATAGCGACCTTTCTGAAAATTCATTCGGCCATAACTTTTGCTTTCCGCTGTGAAAATTCGATTTTTCAGATACGTTAGAAAGGTATTCACTAACAGATTTAAATATTTTTGGTTTCACTAAAATCCGTTTTATTTTGCACCCGGTACAGTCCGACAAAGTTTGAATTCAATTTTTGAAACTACAGCGCCATTTCAGGCCTTGTTTATAATTATAATTAATTATATTCGTTTTCAATTGTCGATTCAAACTCACTTTTCATTGCCATTATTTAAAATATTTATTTTAAATATTTAAAATCCATTATTTTAGCCAATTTAAAATTTTTAAATTGGTTCAGATTTTCTGGGTCGTTACATACCATTACCGTCTCTGCACTATTTCTTACCAATATTAATTCGAATTCACTAAGTGAATCAGTATTGTAAAAAGCGAGATTGAGAGAAAAATCTCTGATTGTACTCGAATCTTACGTATAAGACGTAGGCTTGTTAACGCCGAACCACTATAAATCCTGTGTGTTTTCTGTGTTTTCTCGCATTTCTAGATATAAGTCTCTGCCAATTCAGATAATTTGGGTGTTAGAGCCACTTTTGGATCTAACACGACCATTGTTGCCGGCCTTGACGGACATCTCCATGATACCTCCGCTTCTAGTCCGCACCTAGAACACTTAGAGCTGCCAATGATTCCTTAGCACTAGGGACATCTCCACAATACCTCCACTTCTAGTTCGCACCTAAAACACATCGAGCTACCGATGATTCCTTAGCACTCCCAAGCATATGAGTCATTTATAACTCCATCTTTATGTCGAGTCCACTCGAGTCAGTCCATTATCTTACAACCTATTTCCATCCCAAGCCACCTTTCATATTTTCCTTCGACTACTTCCATCCAAGTTCACAATTGAAGAGTTATAACTTGGTTATGCTACAACTTCCAATCCATGGAAGTGATTGGAAAACCACGACCTCCAACACGATCCTGAATTCCCCGATACCTCCGCAATGGACCTCATGTTCCCCAGTCAATGATAGACCGGTGTCAGTTTATCTACTATGGAGTGGTCATGGTCTACACACTTACCCAAGATTAGCTAAATGTTTGCATGCTTGGCTTCATCTCATCCAAACATGCCTTCGTTTCAAGTTGCATTCTCATTGACCAACCATCCTAGCTTTCGTTTGTCAGTCCATCCACCTACTCATACCGATCCATTAAGTTCCATGAATTCGGCCTAACTAATTCAATCAAAACTTCAGTATAACTTCCTAGAACCCCTCCACCCTACCTAAGAAACCACACCCTAATATGAAGCAATGACATGGACCTGTTCCGGTCCATTCCCCATGGATGGGCCTCGGTCTATGCCCTATGGACGGGTGTTGATCTATGTACTTAGTTATTTTAGAGTTCAAATTTTTTAAGCTCTATCTTCATGCACTTATGAGCCACACCTCCAAGTTTCTCTTGATTTCAATGATCTATGTTGCCGATATGTTATGATATTTGATCAAATTTGTATTCAAAATATTCTAAACAACTATATAGATCATAACATACAATTTAAACAGTAACTACATTTAGTTTCGGGAATATACAAACATATAATCTCATACAAACATTATTTATACAGTAACAACCGTAGATCCATCACAATTTAATACTAATTACACATAAAACACATTGGAACAAATAAGTTACTTAATATATGTTATAATTAGGTTAAAATAGGGCTTCTAGAAATAGAATTAACATATAAAATCCGATTATAGGGTTAAACTAATATATATGGTGTTTAGAAAGACTTAACTACAACAAATGATACAATATAGTCATGCGAGAGATCATAGTCACTCACAAAACCTAGAATGGTACAGTACAGATCTGATTTGGATAGCAAGAAAATGCACAATATGGTGGAGAGATGGCGAGATCTAATTCATTTCGATATAAATATAGCCTCTAGATGCAAAATAGAATTGATTTAAAGATGAAAAAAGAGATCTAGGGTTTAAGGGAATTAGGATGAACGAGAGTAGATCATAGTCCAACCTAATGTGAAAATGAGGGAGAAAACTCTAAATCTCTCCATATAGCCCTCTATACATAATTGTCTGCAAGTAGTGTAATGGATAATTATTCTTAGCCCGTTAGATGTCCAGAAATATGTTCGGTAAAATAGAAAACTAAAATTTGTAATATCTCCCAAACCGCTGAACTGTTTTCTTGATGTGACCACTCTATGGAATGACTAATCACCATCCCGAAGTAATGAGACTAGTTAGAGTACCTAATTCGGTCTTCATCAAAAGTTATGGCTAAAACAAAATATTATAAGGATAAAACAGTCACAAAAGATTTGGTAAAAATCACGGATATGTATCACATCCCTATGAACCACATATCGAAATATTAGAATGACACGACAACTTATTAATTAAATAGAATAATTTTACAATCATCGATATGTAGAATATAGGTCGTTATAGCCAACTTAGCCGTTCAAAATCCAAATCCATGTTTTAATTAATGAACATCCCAAGCAAGATACATCTCGGCTTGCCCCTATTCCGAGCGGTAGATAGCAACTCTTATTCTGCCACCACGGTCCTATTTCGATTGTATTACAGAAGCTATCAACACCTGATGCATTCCTTAATTATATCCTTCTAGTGTTGTCAGTCTTTTGTGTCATGACCATCCATGCCATGAAATAAAAAATGCTTGCCATAATTCATGTCCTTTTTCGTAGTCATCCGGTAACTGTTCCTAAATGAAAGGCGATCCAAAGTCTCCCGATAAATCCTTTCCAAATATGCATTGAAATCTGTATATGAAGAGAATTTCGGTTCTCTCTATTGTTGATTTTGTCGAATTCAAGAAATGATGAAGAAGAGAAGGAGCTAATAAAGTAGAATAAAAATGGTATATATAGTGTGAAAGAACGGTTAATTCATCCTAAAGGTTTGACTTGAAAAGTCGAAAACGCCTCTTCACAAGGGGGGAGCAAATGTTACTACCAAAATTAACACCAAAACAGGAAGACTGTGAAGGGGTAACAGACTATCACAATCAAAGAAGAATAATTTGTAAGCAAGAATCAGGCATAATGTAAAACCGAGAGCATAAGGGAGAAACCCGAAAGCCAGGCAACCGACACCATCATTAAAGAAAAGAACTCAAAACCAATACAAAGACAGGATACCGGCAGGATAGTTCCGGCACGAAGGGTAGATAACAAAAGGTGATCCAAAACCGGAAGCCTATGAAGAAAAAGACCAGGGATCCTATAGACCAAGACCTAGAAGGACGAAAGGGCTATCAATATTAATCTACTTAATACCGATACATCGAGTGACGGAAGCATCAAAGGCATAGAGTTTGAAGCATAGGGGAATCATTCGGGAACCAACTACCGAGACCCCTATTAGATGGTCACTGAGAGGTCACTTTAGTAAGCAACTAATAAAGCACCAGAGGCAACCCTCCGAAAAGCCGAGATACAATTCCGGAATCTACCGGTAGGCAAACCGGAACCTCGAAGAGAGAAGCTATCCACACTAATCTACTTAGTGTCGATACCGACAGGGGTGGCGGATTTGGTAACCATCCACTTAAATCATGAAGGCAAGTTCCATGAAGGATTAATAGCAAGACCGAAAGCTCATGACCAGAAGCCTATATTCGAAAGCCAAAAGCCTTCCTAAAGCAATTCACAAAGACAAGATTGGTATCGATACAAAGAATATAGACATGACACCAAAAAGAAGTTCCAAGGACCGGGACCATCCTTCCGAGAGCCAGGACCGGCACCCTAAAGGGCCATAAGAAAATCCAAAAGAGCGGCCGAGAGCCAAAGGAACCGAGACCAAAGGGAAAAGCGGCCGGCAGAGGAATCAGCTTGCCCAATAGCAAAGTGGGCCCCGATTTATCTATAAATAAGACCATATAGGCCTCATTTTCGGAACCGAAATCTTCATATCTCATCCATGTACTCTTTTTCTCTAGAGCAAACCCTAATTTTAAAATCAATTTGGGGACTTCTATTGTAATCACTTTGTAATCCAAATCAAAGAGTGGATTGACAATTAACATATTTCTTATGAATTTCTTACAAGTTTTCTTAGCTATCGCCTACACGATACACCACATGCTTTCTACATAGTCAAGGGTTTCTACTCAAGCTTAAACCATTCCACAAAGCCATTGTAGAACCCCTTCCTATAAGCCGTTTAGCCTTCTATCGAGGGTTGTGCCTAGGAAACCCCTATCCAAAGATAGCCGTTGGTTCTTGAGTCGCTTAAGCATGATGCTCACCCCATTGAAGGAAGTGTAAATAATCTTTTGGGCTCTAAACCTTGATATCTAGGAAACGGTAAACTAACTCAAACTCCGGTTTTGACGAAAAATATCATTAACATTTTGGTGTTAGGAGGGCTTGAACCTCCGACCTTGTGGTTATCAGCCACATATCTAAATGTATTGTTCTGTCCGGAGTTGGACTAAGCTTTGAAAAGCAAGATTATGAGCAAAAGGTCGCAACGAGAGTCTTCTGGATCTCAAATGGTTATGTCAGGTACTACTGACCCAATAGTGACGGAAGAACAAAGGTTAAGAATGGAAGTTCTACAAATAATCTAGTGGAAAAGGGAAGTAGAACAATACAATCCTGATTATTAGGACGACAACCCTTCCTACATAGGACAAACATCAATGGTTACTCTAAATGATTCTACACCAAAGGAGTATAACCCCTTTTCTCATGTAAGAAAAACTATCTATGAGTAAGCCAAAGGAATGATATTCGAACAAGAAATGATGAGGGATTTTAAGCGCTTGCTTCCAAATGAACTAAAAGGATAGTGCACTGGTCTCAAGAAGCCTTGGAAAGAAAAAATAAGAATATGAACGCGACAACATGATATAATAACAAAAGAGCTAAATTCCAACGACACGGAAGGAACTTTGTACCAAGAATGCTTAATGAATGCCACCTTACCACGTCAATGGAAAACATTTACTTCCTAACTCACGAAGAGCTTGATTATTGGTCGTCAGCAAAGAAGAAGCCCAAGTACAAAAGGAAATTGGGAAGGCCTTACTGTCATTATCATATAATAAACGGACATGAAACCAATCACGGCAAAGCCCTCGAGGGAATGACCATCAAGTTCCTCAATCAAAGCTGGTTACAAGATTTTGTAAAAAGATCAAACTAAGTCCAATAAAATTCCTTAGGAAAGGGATTGTCTACATAACAAAGGGTATGGAAACCCTCTGAAAGATCGGAATAACCCAAGATGGGTCTAATCGCAAATGGATAAAAAATCCTTGTCACCGCCGAGTTGGCTAGGGAAAGGCACCTCACGGGGGGGGGGGGGGAATGTGTAAGCCTTTCTCTGCGCTCGAGTCAGAAAGGGCTAGGTTAAAGCATCAAAAATGTAAGCCTCCGACCTACACGAGAAATGGTCATGACGGAGCATCTAATTAGCATGCCCTACCTCTGTTCGTAGAAGAGTATGCCCTGCATCTGCTATGTAACACCCCACGTCCGTTAATTTCACTCACAAAGGGAATGCATTAAGTTTCGTGAAGCATTTTAGTAAACAGAACAGAAACATTACAAGACAGATATAGAAATTTTGCAGAGGAATAAAAACAACTTTTATTAATCATAAAGCATGGTTACACCATATGTCTGAAAATATATAAACTCTGTTCATCATTAAAACTTCTGTCTTGTACTTTAAATATCAGAGGACAATAATAAAGAAAGCATAATCCCCAAATCATAAGCCATAGTAGCAAAGATGGAACCTTGAGCAATACATCTAGAAGCTCCAAGCAAGATGATAGCAGAATCCTGACTAAGCCTGAGAATTCCCTCCCTTGAGAACCTGGGGGAACGAAAGAAAGAAGGAGAAACAAAAAGGGTCAGACAATAAGTCTGGCGAGTCTAGTTACTTTTAGCCAATAGATAAATAAAAGTAACATGATAGGCATACAAAGTGGATAAGAGAGATCAATACATAAATGGCATGCATAACAAGGTAAACAGGACAACAGGATAGAATAGATAGCGCTTCTTAATACTTTCTTTGCTCTGCATCCATACTAATATAACAGATATGTAATAGGATTACAAATTCCCCAATTTCCTAGGAAAAACAGGATGATCCCAATAGAAACATAATGGTAGTTTTAGGTGTACTCTAGTAACGGGTTTTAACCCAAACAGAACTGGTACGTAAATAGAAACAACGGGTGTTAGCCCAGACAGAAACACAAGAACCCCACAGAAAAAGACAGAACTAGATGTACCCTATTTACTACTCCCAATCGATCGGCTCCCTATTCCTTAGATACTCTGTGCTGGCCCCACAGTAGGGTGTATCACTCCCTAAAGTGGCAACCCTTCATTTTCTGGATGTGCACAACCATATCAACAGATGTCACATCATCTTATCTTCCCCAGCAGGCGGAGTCATGCATGCACATGACACCATTGGAACGCGCCCTCAACACCGCCTCCATGTTTGGATCGCTTACAATCAGCTCAGTAAGCGTGCCCCACTCCGACCTAGTTCGGTGTACCCGTTTGATACCTATTTAAGGGTTACTGACTGAAATGGGTCGCACACAAGATGATGCAAGCTCACTCCTTTGTCTTGCATCCCCACTACTAGGTTTTCCACTGGTTATGTTTACCTAACGATGTCTTTAATTACATAACCTCGCCAGATTAAGTTTGTGGGTCTATGTATATAAATATTACCCACCAACCTAAGATGTACTTAACCCTCCTACTGATTCAAGCATGTTTATTTAACAGTTAAGTTTGTGGGCCTATATATATTAATATTACCCACCAACCCAAGATGTACTTAACCCTCCCACTGATCGAAGCATCATGTTTTACTTAACCCTATCTTTAGTACATATTCGTACAATCCCTTATGGATTAGATTAGGTTATGCAGTCTGATTCATTACCTTGTCCATTTATGGTTTATAATGGGCTAGACCTCCCACATTAGGCCTACAACATGTGGATGTTGGATATGCCGGTCGGGTTCGGGCAATCTTATTCCACAGTTGGGCCTAACCTCGTGTCTTAGCCCAAATCGTATTCGCGTACTTAGACCTCCCACATTAGGTTCAACATTAGTGGCTGCTGGATATGCCGGTCGGGTCCGGGCAGACTTCTACCACTAATGTAACCTAACCTCATGTCATAAGTACAATAACCTCGTGTCATAAGTACAATTACAATTCCTTATTGTAATTGCTAAACATTCCATTTTTAATTAATTAACCAATTAATTAAACCTTTCCTTTTTGGATGTCAATACATATTTTGCCCAATAATTTGAATTACATGTCCATAAATGTTCATATTCAAATTACGCCATTTTTATTTAATTTACCAATTAACTAATCCTTTCCTTTTATAGGTGTCAATACCTGTTTTACCCAATAATTTGAATTACATATCAATTCATTTAAAGATTACATGCCAATTATAAATCCCTTTTCTCCCGTTTCCTTTACTAACATATTCGCATGTATTTTGGTGGCATCTAGGCTAACAAGTAGTCTATCCAAAACAATGAAAAAAGGAATATGTTAGAGGTGATAGTTTCAACATATATTGGCATAAACATACTAGTATGATAACAAAGTGAATGGACATGTAATTAACATCATATCAAGGTGAACATACATACTGTCATAAACATGTAATCATCATCATAACCGGATCTAACATAAATATTGCTTTATATCTACATAAAAGTTCACTTGCTCTAGATCTAATAGATTAAATTAGATCTAATCATAAATAAATGTTTAGATCTACCGGTTTATAAATAGATCTACCCAAATCCACATCATAGACTTTACAATTAAGATAAAGGTGTGGACCCAATCCTAATCAATTCAAGGTGGCATAAGTTCATCGTTCGCATAAATGATTTGATCTATCCGAATGAAACAAAAACAACATACTAGTAAAAACACAATTGAATTGGATCTCGAGAGATAGATCTATCATAGCATAAGATATGATCATAAAATAGATCTAGCATAAAACATGATCTTAAAGTGGATCTAGCATAAAACATGATCATAAAGTGGATCTAGCATAAATCCTGATCATAAAGTGGATCTAGCATAAAACATGATCATAAGCATGTTTAGATATAAATATGTCCAACTTACAACATATCTAAGTTGATCGCAACATGAAAGGTGATTTGCATACAAAATTAGATCTAAGCAATGCTGCAACTGTCCAGACTAATAGATTTACATTTACCACAACATAGTTACAAATCAAGATCCATAAAGGCAACATCATAGTATGGCCACAAGTGCTCAGATCAAGAGAATTAGATCTATCATGATCTACATGGTATAAGATTTAATACTGGCATAGATTCATACTTTACAACATATCCAATTCATAGTCTTTCACAATTTACTGTTATTTATTTAAACCTAAAAGTGACTAGAAACTCACAGCCTTAAGTTCAGAAAATTTAGAGAGAGAGAGATCTGAATTCTGAATAGCTAAACTGATTTCAGTTGACTTTGATTCTGTTTCAATTTGCAACCCGACAACATATGGGCTCTATGATCTCCAATGGAGAAAATAAGAGAATAGGGGACCATATTTATAGCCTAGAAAAAATGAACCAGACCCAGAATCAAGTCCAGGTACGTAAAACGAATTCTGCCCAAATCTGATCGGGGGAGGGGGGTCGACACCCATGTCGACACCCCTATAGGGGGGGCGACATCCCCTAGGGGGGTCGACACCCACAAGCGGGAATTTTCCTGCATAGCCCAGTTTCGCCCGATTTTTTTTGAAGGTTCTGGAATTTATTTTACATATATATATATATATATATATCTTGTGGTAAACAAACTTCGAACCCTCATAACTTTTTCATACAGTGTCCGTTTCACGCAAACCAAATGTCCATTCTGACCAGAATTTCGAGACGTACATAATGACATAGTCCATTCCCTCTAATTCCGAATGTTAAATTAATTATTATTTAATTTATCCTCTTTGAATGTCGTTAAAATTTGGGGTGTTACATTCTCCCCTACTCTAAGGATTTCGTCCTCGAAATCTCTAAGTTGGGAAGAATGCATATCCTACCATCCATCATCCGTCTACTCATCCAACATCCATTGGCATCCATTGTCCTTAAAAGCCTCTAATGCTTATATGAATATATGCAGAAGTGTGTGCATATGTCCCAACACTAATGCGAAAATAAGGCAGTCTACTGATTTAGTTGACCTCCTTAATGCAATGTATTTTAGTGCCATGAATCCAATATGCATGCAAATAAACCTATTACATCATATAAGTTCTATATGTGTGCACACACATTTGTCCAAATGCAACATCCATATACTAATTCATCCATTTCCATCCATAAAAGAAAAGAAAATGCACACACATCCATATGCAGTATGAGAGTGATTGAGCCGATCTGGTGCCTAACGTGTGTGTGTATATGCGTCCATAGGCAACCACTAGCAAACACTTACATCCATCAAACATGACATGTCTCAAACACATGTTTACAATCATGAGATTTCCTACCTAAAGGTCGAAGATTCGATTGATAGGATATACTCAGATGATAAAAGCAAATGCAAATAAAAGCTATTGGAAGAGAAGTTAAGAACATTCCCTTGAAAAGGAAAGGGTACGAAGCGTAAAAATCTTGTCTTCGGTCTCCCAAGTTGCATCTTCTTGATTGTCTCCCCACTGGACCTTCACCAACTTGACTTCTCGTATGTGTACCTTCTTAACCTTCGATCCAAGTATGCAAGTCGAAACTCATCCAATCATTGCTTCCCTCTTTATTTTCACTTCCTTTTGCAAGTTTGGCCCCACTACCTCGACTCCATACATTTTATCGCCACTTAGATGAGTAGTCATCTTGGAATGATGGGCTTCCTCAAGGACTGTCTTCAACAGGTTTTCCATCCTGATACGATTCATCAATCAAACCTCTTCTCAAGTAGCCTTGCCACTTGCTTATCAAGTTCCCTCTTTTCTTTTAGGAGCCATATGACGCACAGGTAATGCAATTGGATTTGCATTGTCCACCAGGTATATACGGAAATCAATCTCGTGCCTTGGGGGTAATCACCGAACCTCGTCTAAGACATCAAGATACTCACAGACTACTGGTGTCGATCGCAGACCATCGACAGACGCCTCAAGAGACTCTAGGAAACTAAGCATGACAGACCCTTGTGGGTCACAAGAAATTTCGAGGGTCCCCCCATGACAAGTTAGAAGCTTAATGACCCTCCTCTCACCGCCCAGAATGGCACCCTATGTGGTAAGCGAACCCATCCCTAGAATCAACCCCTAGCCCATGAAACAAGATGTGCGTCGCACTCAAGCTCGACACCTAACACAGATATTCTCAAACCCCAACAAATCACGGATAAATGAGTCGAACCACAAATGGGGTTTGAGACAACAACGGGATCCACTACCATACTAGTAATTAAGTGCAGAGATTCAACTAAAGAACTAGATATGAATGAATGTGAATGCGCCAAAATCGAAAAGAGTTCTAACCGGTTGATTGGAAAGAGAAATCCAAACCTCCTATGGAAACTTTCTACCTCTATCTGGTACACTAGCCACGAGAGCATTCGCTTGCCCTCCAGTGGTTCCTGTCCTTTGACATTGCCCTTGCTTCTTTGGGCACTACCCATAATAGTATCCAACCTCTCCACAAACGAAGCAAGCATTCTTCCTTTTCCTGCAGTCTTTGGCCAAGCGACCCTCTCGCCCACAACTATGACACTTCCCCTTATCCTTAGCCTTGCCATTTTTTTCCGCCCTTCTTCTGTTTTTGTTGTTGTCCTTTCTTGGGCCATACCTTTTTCTCATCCTTGGGCTTTGCTCCTTAGCCCTAACTTCCTTATACTCCTTTTTACCTACGTTTGTGTAACAAGCTAACAAGTCTTTCAAAAGTTGCCTCCATCACATGGAAATACTTACGAAGCTCGAGAAAATTAACCGCATGTGAAACCTCTGCGGCTACGGATGGAGGTTAGGCACTTCATTGTCTTTCGATATGTGCTAAACATGCCTACGACATCATGCCGGAATGGGGATGCCTTTCAAGAAGAATCGGTTCCCCAGACAAAAAAAAGGAAAATGGAATCAAGCGGAGAATCGAGAGATATTACATATGGCTTTGGGGAATATGTTTTTCAACACAGGCTTTTCTTTTGAAAATGCGTTCTTTTAAAACCTTTTTGAAAATAATTTTCAAAAACTTTACCCAATCTGGTAACCTTCAGCCTGATACCAAGTGTAACACCCCACGTCCATTAATGTCACTCATAAAGGGAATGCATTAAGTTTCATGAAGAGTTTTAGTAAATAGAACAGAAACATTACAAGACAGATATAGAAATTTTGCAGCGGAATAAAAACAACTTTTATTAATCATAAAGCATGGTTACACCACATGTCTGAAAATACATAAACTCTGTTCATCATTAAAACTTATGTCTTGTACTTTAAATATCAGAGTACAATAATAAAGAAAGCATAATCCCTAAATCATAAGCCATAGTAACAAAGATGGAACCTTGAGCAATACATCCATTGCAAGAAATTTGACTTTTACCTACTAATAAATATGGGTAAGCAAAGAGAAACTTTATCTACCAATATTTAATGGAAAAATTTATTGGTAGGTAAATATTGTCAATGTTATAAAATTGTTGAAGGATGGTTATCTACCAATAATTATAGGTAGGTAAAATGTATTATCTACGCATATACAGAAGGGGAAGTCTTTTTGCGATTAGCCCCTACATTTTTTTGATATCATTTTAAACTTCCATTAAAAATAATGCTGAGTTGTGTGATGATGTGTCAAAAAAATATACTCTAACATTTTTTTTTGAATTGAAAAATTCATTTACATATCCCAACAATGTTTTTTGTAAAATCATTTCTTTATTAATTATTAATAATTATTTTGAAATATGAAACGATTAACGGTTAATGAATTGATAAACAATAATTAAATTGTAAATAACTAATATTAAATAATCATTTGTTAATAACTTATCATACTTTGTTATATTTTCGAAACAATTGACTACAAAAATTTTAACTTTAATTTTTTCTAAAATGCTTCACAATTTTACACTAATATGTCATTATCTGAAATGGCTAAAACATATTTTTTTCTAGTTTATTACAGAAACACAATCCATACCATCCTCTCCGACTATAAATTTAATGCTTATTTTAAATCAAATCTAACGGTATAAATCTCAATCCATGTGATCTCTTTTGTGGCCTCAATCCACGTAGTCTCTTTTGATTGGCCACCTACAGAATAGAGTATTAAAAACAAAAATGGCGTAAAATTGAATTAATAATGAAAAATCAAATTTGGATATGTCTTACCCTTTTCACAATCCACGTAGCCTGAACTATATACTCAATCTTTGTCTTTGAATATGTATTTGCCTTTTCAAAATCCTAAATAATCTTAAAACGTTAATCTTTAGTCTTTTAAAAAATCAATCAGAAACCTTTTATCTCAAAAGCTTGGAAATGGAGATTAGGTCTAATCCCACCGCATTTCTTTTCTCCTACCACTCCTCATCCCTCCCGTCTCACTTCTCATCTGCATTTTCCTCCATTTTAGTGCTCGCTTTCACCATGCATGAGCTTTGCTATTTTGCAATCCAAACAAACTCGAACTCCTTAGATCTATTTTTCGAATCCTTCTATCTCCCGAGTTCTTTAGTTTAATGAACCACAATCAATACTTCCTCTCCGAAGATTGCAACTTATTGCTTTAGCTAGAAACCATTCTCCGTTCCTGCTATAACTCTCTACTGTAATCCTAACTATATCCCTTCGAGTGTTAAGGCAGGATCGTTTTAATACTGTCAGATCTAAGGCCAACTTACTCGAAGAATGAAGAAATTCAAGGAAAGTGGATATCACGTAGGTTCTTTTTCCAGATTTGCGATGATTGTTTTTTGTGTAAATGGCAAAATCAGTACTCACTTTTATTCGAAACTTGCAAATTTTATTTTCCCACTAAAAATCACTGTGCTAAATTATTTTATGATGAGAATGACAACAGAAAGGATTCTCTGGTGAAACTCAGATTTACATCCCGTCGTTAGATCAAGGTCTGGTTCATTTGGATTTAGAAGATTAAGACATAGGAGTGAGTGATTTGGCTAAATCTATCCCACCGCTACCATATTATGCTGATGAACTCGACTCTCTTAACCGAGCTTTTAAACAAGTAGATCTGCCATGCCTGAATTCAATTTACATGGAGGTAATGTTTCTGTACTTGTTTCTCACCTTCAACCTTTAGAATGATTTTTGGTTTAATCGTCATAGGGCTTCAATAATTCGTTTTATGGGATTGTATCTGATTTTAAAGGCAATCTATAAAAACTGGGAAAATGGGACTTCCTGGTTAAATAACCCAATGTGTTTCAAGTATTTTGAGGCATGAAGATTTCAGCAGAAATTTTGATCCTTGTTTCATTTACATGTTGTTCAAGTATATTTCTGTTGAAATACCAACAATACTTCTGGAAGTCCCATGTTGTTCAAGTATGTTTCTGTTGAAATTATTAAATAGCCCCATGTATTTCAAGTAATTAGCTTTTGAGGTGTGAAGATTTCAATAGCCCCATGTGTTTCAAGTTTTTAACGTTTGGTAATGGATTCACTGAAAATGATGAAATATCAACAATACTTCTAGATTTTCAGTTATATTTGCCGATTTGTTAAACAATTTACAACTTCAGTTTGGATGTAATATGAAACCATATCTTTTGGTTGATTAACAGACTTCTTAAGTCAATACACTACATATTTCAAAATTCTACTACAGCTGCTATCAGAAATATGTTTTTACAGACGTTAGACTATGATCTTATATGGGGTATTATGCAAATTTCTGTTTGGAAATATAAAGAGCCATCATTTGCATGTGGATTTTTCGAAGTAAAATAGATGTTGTTGAGAAGATGCTTTTGTAGATAATGAAATGTAGTTACAGATGAGATCCAGATTTTGGGATTTAATTGTGTAAAAGTTATAGATTTCGACGGTTGTTGCATATGATTGAAATGGGGATGATGTAGTTATGGTCAGTAATCATTTAAGGCATATAACATATTATCAGGCTATGAAATTGAGACCTCGCATATAGGGTTTCATGCAGTTACTTAACATAAAGGATAATGGAGCATATAATCATAGTGTGGTAATCGGCACGACAGACGATTGGACAAATTCTGGAGCAAGAAGCCGATGACTAAAACTAAATTGAGAGTGTCAGTGACTGTGTACATGTATATGAGTGAATGAGTATGTAGTAAGGAGCCAGTGTGTACAAGTGAAATGTAGTGAGGAAGTGTATGGATGTATAAGTGATTGTGATAGTGAGAAAATAGTATGTGCACTATTTGAAAGTGTAATAAATATCTATTTGAATAAATATTTGTTATTCGTTTAAAAATAAATTCTGTGTAAATATTCAATTCTTGTAAATATTTATTTTTAGCAAAATAATGCCATGTGGCCTAAAAATGATGTCATATGCACTAATCAAACGATGACACATGGACAAATTATTGTTTGACAAATGAACCAACCATTAAATTCCAAGTGTCGGCATTAATATACGCCATGTGTATACTACTATGATAATCATGCCAGCAGCCATGTAGGATGACCCATCATCAGCCATGTCAGCAGCCATATAAGATGACACATCAGATGATGACTCATCGTTTGAGTCATAACATAGTGGGGTCCATTGATTCTTTTACCTACCAATATCAATAAGTGTAGAAAATGCTCTTTCTCTACTAACCTTTACCTATCAATTTCTGCCAATTTGATATTGGTAGCTAAAATATATTACCTACCATTATGCTAGTTTTACCTACGCTTACAATTGGCAGGTAAAGGCCCCATTTTCTTATAGTGATCTAGAAGCTCCAAGCAAGCAGATAGCATAATCCTGACTAAGCCTGAGAATTCCCTCCCTTGAGAACCTGGGGGAGGGGAAACAGAAGAAGGAGAAACAAAAAGGGTTAGACAATAAGTCGGCGATTCTAGTTACTTTTAGCCAGTAGATAAATAAAAGTAACATGATAGGCATACAAAGTGGATAAGAGAGATCAATACATAAATGGAAGGCATAACAAGGTAAACAGGACAACATGATAGAATAGATAGCGCTTCTTAATACTTTCCATGCTCTGCACCAATACTAGTATAACAGATATGTAATAGGATTACATATTCCCCAATTTCCTAGAAAAAACAAGATGATCCCAATAGAAACATAATGGTAGTTTAGGTGTACTCTATTAACGGGTTTTAACCCAAACAGAACTGGTACGTAAACAGAAATAACGGGTGTAAGCCCAGACAAAAACACAGGAACCCCATAGTAACAGACAGGACTAGATGTATCCTATTTAAAACTCCCAATCAGTCGGCTCCCAATTCCTTAGATACCCTGTGTTGGCCCCAGTAGGGTGTATCACTCCCTAAAGTGGCAACCCTTCATTTTTCGGATGTGCACAACCATATCTACTGATGTCACACCGTCTCATCTTCCCCAGCAGGCGGAGTCATGCATGCACATGACCCCGTTGGAATGCGCCGTCAACACCGCCTCCACATTTGGATCGCTTACAATCAGCTTAGTAAGCGTGCCCCACTCCGACCTAGTTCGGAGTACCCGTTTGATACCTATTCAAGGGTTACTAACTGAAATGGGTCCCACACAAGATGATGCAAGCTCCCCTCTTTGTCTTGCATCCCCCTACTAGGTTTTCCACTGGTTATGTTTACCTAAAGATGTCTTTAATTACATAACCTTGACAGATTAAGTTTGTGGGCCTATATACAAATAGTACCCTCCAACCCAAGGTGTACTTAACCCACCTACTGATTCAAGCATGTTTATTTAACGGTTAAGTTTGTAGGCCTATATATATTAATATTACCCACCTATCCAAGATGTACTTAACCCTCTCACTGATCCAAGCGTGTTTTACTTAACCCTATCTTTAGTTCATATTCATACAATCCCTTATGGATTAGATTAGGTTAAGTAGTCTGATTCATTACCATGTCCATTTATGGTTTATAATGGGCTAGACCTCCTACATTAGGCCTACAACATGTGGACGCAGGATATGCCGGTCAGGTCCGGATAGTCTTATTCCACAGTTAGGTCTAACCTCGTGTTTTAGCCCGATTCGTATTCGCGTAATTAGACCTCCCACATTAGGTTCAACATTAGTGGCTGCTGGATATGCCGGTCGGGTCCGAGCAAACTTCCACCACTAATGTAACCTAACCTCGTGTCATAAGTACAATAACCTCATGTCATAAGTACAATTACAATTCCTAATTGTAATTGCTAAACATTCCATTTTTAATTAATTAACCAACTAATTAAACCTTTCCCTTTTTAGATATCAATACATATTTTGCCCAATAATTTGAATTACATGTCCATAAATGTTCATACTCAAATTACGCCATTTTTAATTAATTTACCAATTAATTAATCCTTTCCTTTTATAGGTGTCAATACCTATTTTACCCAATAATTTGAATTACATATCAATTCATTTAAAGATTACATGCCAATTATAAATCCCTTTTCCCCCATTTCCTTCACTAACATATTCGCACGTATTTTGGCGACATCTAGGCTAATAAGTAGTCTAGCCAAAACAACGAAAAAAAGGAATATGATAGAGGTTATAGTTTCAACATATATTGGCATAAACATACTAGTATGATAACAATGTGAATGGACATGTGACGATCCAAAAACCCCTTGGCATGGTGTTAAGGATAATCATTGGAATATAACACATTAATCATCATTAGCAGATCACAGATAATAGCATAAACAGAAAATAGAATAATTTACACCCATATGACAGCGGAATCATATAGATATCATCACATCAGAGAAGCACAGTACAGGATACAACTTAGTGCATAATGATACATAATCAGTCACCATCGCCTGAGGCGGAATCATACATAAAGAGTACTCAAAATAAATATCAGTCTACATCGCCAATGGCGGAATCATAATATAGATACAATAATGGCGGAGAAAATCCAAGTCAGCACGGTGTAGTCAAGTCTTGCCATGAGCCAAAAGGTGCGTCAGAAACCTGTAACTAGGCTGCCCGTGTGAAAATGAGGGCACCCGAGTTTGCGAGGTAAAACAAACTACGAGTCAGTCATGGGACTGGTATGAGAAATCTACTCAACTTATTAACAACAATAATAAGGCAAATCAAAGGACCACGCCACTTTCGCGGAACGGGTTTACTCCAATGAGTGCTAGTGCATGAAATAAAGTAAACGATTAAATCAACGCAATGCTTTTTATAAAATGAAGCCATTATAAGACTCAGGTCCCATCACACAATGCAACGCAAGCTGGAGGATAGAGTTTTTACCTTATAATGGCCAAAAATGCTTCATACGAATAAAACAAAAGTGCTTGATATTATTACTAGTGCATATATGTTTCAAAAGCGATTTCAATCATAAATATCAATCATAGGCGGCATAAATGACCCATACCACTATGTCGCCATATTAGTAATACAATCACGTCCGCATATTTCGTATTGGAAATTGGGTTCCTTCATGAGTCGAGGCAAGGGGCAAGCTCCTCTCCGTTCGAGACACTCTAGAAAATGTCCCAGGACCCTACTATGATCCTTGGAATCGGCTGGGCCGGTCCTCTCTTACTTTTGAGGATTGGCAATTCCTGAACACACGTTTCCCGGTCCTTACAGACCTTTAATCGAGGCGCCTCACATTCCAACAACCACACAGGTGAAAAGTATATATAATGTCAGGGCTGATAGGTCACTGACACCACCATAGCTAGAAAGAAACGTCGTGCACTCCCAGCGGTCCGTCTCCCTTTTTGACTCATACCGGGGTGTGAGGCTCGCGAATTCACGTTATACACAAAGCTACGTCACACAGACCATGCTTTGATCATCAACCACAAGACTTTGCTTTGCAACAGAAGCCTTGATCATATGCCACTTAGGCGTGCCACACAGGCAATCCACTCCATGCGACTGATTTCTGTCAATACATAACCTCTGAGCTCGTACGTCTCAGAGAAGGGCGTTAAGCAAGAGAATAAATTCTCCGCCGCCAAACAGATATATATTTAACAGAGATCAATCAACACAGAAAAAAATCCAATGTCAGACACACAGTCCATTTACAAGTCCGTTCTGGGTCTGAACGAAACCGGAGGCACCAATTCCTCGCATATCCGTACAATCAACAGTATGTTTGGACGGCTACTATTTCAGTTCCCTCATGGTAGCTACTCTAATCACGAGCATCAGTAGCGCCCATCCATCCAATGTGGAGATCGTCGATCTTCAACCGTCTTCGACTCTTCGACTTCTCAACGTCGATCGATTATTTGAAATGAGATAAACTCGGCCTTTTCAAATAACCCACGTATATTTAGATTTTCAAATCAATTAATCACATGGTTGGACTATTCAACATTCACATTTCCGTTATTTATTTATAATTTTCATGTCAAATACATTCAACCATCACATATCAAGCAAACACAACAAAATTGGTTTATTTTCACTCTATATCGTCTATAGTATTTTATAACGATATATCACCATTTTTATTTAATTTAAAACGGCCAAATTTAATTAAACGACGCTTCAGGTCGTGTCGATGCACTAGCGCTGCTTTTCACTAATTTTGTTTTACACATATATGAAAATCTAACCGTTGGATCTTCACAAATTTGGTATCATTGGGAAGGTCATTTCAAAACGAATCCAACGGTTTCAGCTTTGGGAAAATCCGACGGTCGGATCTTCCATACTAGCCATTTGAAGTTACGATTTCAATTTACGAACTGCAGTGTCGTTATTCGATTTAATTTTAATTATATTTATATATATATAAATATAATCATTTCTGGCGCTGTTTTTCTTGAGATTTGAATTAAACATTCCAGACAATCCAACCGTCGAATCTTCACAAAGTTGGTGCCGTTGGAAAGATATTTCCAAGGCGAACCCAACGGTTGTGGTTTCGGGAAAATCCAATGGTCGGATTTCCCGTACTAGTCGTTTGAAATCACGGTTTCAAAACACGAACTGTACGGCCACGTTTCGTTTTAATTTTATTTATATTTATATATTTATATAAATATAGTTCATTCAAAAATTCCTATATCGTTTCCACTTCAATTATTTCACTAACGCCTTTAAATTTCGGAAAATTTCGCCATAACCTCCTTTGTACGGGAGGGTCTGGGAAAATTCCCAAATAGCCACACGGGCGTCTCATATCAAAAAGAAAAAGAAAAAGCCAAGCGGCTAGCCAACAGGCTCATAAAATCATCACCCAAACAAAGCAGTAAATGTGTACCTGTTTGTCGGGCACAAAATTTTATTCCTCTTTTCTAGCCCCTTTGCTATAACCTGTTCAATAGATATGCATGTACATATATACACAATTTCTATCACTTATCATTTTCCATTCAATTTCATATTTGATTTACTTTGGTTTAAAAACACCATTCATTCTAATGTTGCATGCATAGGCTAAAATCATATCATTAGCTAATTAATGTATATTTCAACTCATGCACATTTATTTGAACAAGTGGTTATTTTTAACACTTCACATTTCAAAGATGATAATTTTGGCGAACTAAAATAGATTTCAACACATGACTATTTTATTTAGTTCCTATGAATGTTAAAAATAATATTTCATTCACAAATATTTATTTCAACGTCCGCGTATCTTTAGCATATCACATATATGATAAAAATGATATTTTTATCGTTCAAAATATTTATTCGACAAATGGATGTTTTCAACCCTTCATAGTCACAATAAAAATGTAATTTTTATTGTTCGATCTTTTTATTCAACACATGAACTTTTCCACTACACACATTTCTCAACAAATGAGCATTTCCACACATGGACATTTTATTTATGTTATTCATATTAGAAAGATGGAATTTTTATTGTTGAAACTATTTATATAAGGCGAATATTTTTCATACTTCATATATATATAAAAATGTGATTTTTATTGTTTAAACACTTCATTCATTCACAAATGAATTTAATTTTCACACAACACTTTTCAACACACAAACATTTCCACACATGGATATAGTTTCAATATATGGCTTTAATTTCAACGCATGAAAATAATTCTAACACACAAAGATTATTCAAAATTTCGGCAGCATAACGGCAGGGTAGTTAAAACCGGCACCGTCCCTAGTACGGCTCCTCGCTCTACCTTAAAACCGGCACCGTCCCTAGTACGGCTCCTCGCTCTACCTTAAAACCTCGCGGTTTTTGACAATGGGGATTCATGCATCTAATTCGCACGCAGGCGGCATGTTTATTTTTATTTCCACTAATATTTCCAATTCATTTCAATCACCAATGGGTATTTTTCAACCACAACCAACCAATGTCAACCACAAACAATTATTCAACCATTCGTATTTTTCATCCAATGTTTCACACCAATTCACAACAATAAATATCGTCCATGGTTTGTGGACGAGGGGAGTACATATATATATATATATATAATTGTTATATTTCACTTGCATTTCAACACATATATCAATTATTCTATGCATGTAAAATTCATACTTCGCTTATATAGCTTACACTACGCTTGTACATGAGGTATACAACACGTATGTAATTTATATTTCGCTAATATAAATTATACACGACATTTTCCATTCAAATTTACGTTAATTTAGATTTCTCACATTGGTTTTCGGAGTGCTAAAAATCGATACGATGTCAGAAAAAACCGCGGCTTCTTCTATTGGGTAGAGAGCTTCCTTGCGGTCCCGATGTTTCCTGTTTCATCGAATTTCGTCAACACACCAAAAAGATATGATTTTTCAAAGTGTAAACATAAAAAAAACTCACCTTTCACGAAGGTCCTAAACTAGGTTTACGGTTTTCGCGAGAATCGGGGCACGAGGGGATGATCGGCGAGTTGGACGTGGAAGAGGGAAGAGAGAGCTTTCTGGGGTGGTGGTTTGGTGGCGTTCGGTGGTCAGAATCGGCGGCGGCGGCGGTTTAAAGGTCGGAACTTTGGAGCTTCGATTCGGGCGGCACAGGCGATGAGGGGTGGAGGAAGTTGGTCGGATTTGAAGAGGGGACGGAGGCGCTTCGAATGGTGGCGGTGGCGGAGGCTGTAGGTGGTGGTAGCGGTGTCGATCGGTCGGGGAAGTTTCGAGCATGGGTCGCCGTTCGTTCGAGGGTTTTCTTTTTTATAAAAAAAATTATGAATGGAGAATTCTGATTGGCCGAGGACTTTATTAAATTTTTAAATAGTGTTTTCTCAAACGAACTCCTTTTCTAACCCAACGACTGTCGCCCCTAGCTAAATACCCCCATTCCGGACACAATGGGATAGGTTTCGTAGGCCAATTCGACTGTTACAGCCAGTTATTTTTCAAATTAAAGTATAAAACATTTAATTTTAAACTTTGAACGTACATTTCAATTTGCCAGGGCCACCAACTGATTCGAAAAATTCCCGAAAAATAAATCTAGCTATGTTTTGATGTTACGGTCCCAACAAAACTAGTTTCGTCGAATTCTGAGGTCATTTGAAAAATGGCCATTTTCTGGTCGATCCAATTTAACAGAAATTGACCAAACACATTTTCTTTTGCCACGCTCACATACTAGCTTCAAAAATTATGAAATTTGAAACATAGCAATAGTTTGACATCCCGGACCCTACAAAAGTGGTTTCGTCGAATTCCGAGGTCGTATGCAAAATATCAATTTTCCAGGGCTATATATTCTATATAGCGACCATTCTGAAAATTCATTCGGCCATAACTTTTGATTCCCGTTATGAAACTTCGATTTTTCAGATTCGTTAGAAAGGTATTGACTAACAGATTTAAATATTTTTGGTTTCGCTAAAATCCGTTATATTTTCCACCCTGCACAGTCAGTCAAAGTTTGAATTCAAATTTTCAAACTGACTCACTATTTCTAATTCCATATTTTATTGAAATATTCTATTTCAATGGTTCAAATTCCTTTGTAATCACCAATTTAAAATTTTTAAATTGGCTCGTATTTTCCGGGTTATTACAGGACATGTAATTAACATCGTATCAAGGTGAACATACATATTTTCATGAACATGTAATCATCATCATAACGGGATCTAACATAAATATTGCATTAGATCTACACAAAATGTTCACTTGCTCTAGATCTAATAGATTAAATTATATCTAATCATAAATAATGGTTTAGATCTACAGGTTTATAAATAGATCTACCCAAATCCACATCATAGAGGTTACAATTAAGATAAAGGTGTGGACCCAATCCTAATCAATTCAAGATGGCATATGTTCATGGTTCACATAAATGATTTGATCTATCCGAATGAAACAAAAATAACATACTAGGACAATCACAATTGAATTGGATCTCGAGAGATAGATCTATCACAACATAAGATATGATCATAAAATAGATCTAGCATAAAACATGATCACAAAGTGGATCTAGCATAAAACATGATCATAAAGTGGATCTGGAATAAAACATGATCATAAAGAGGATCTAGCATAAAACATGATCATAAGCATGCTTAGATCTAAATATGTCCAACATACAACATATCTAAGTTGATCGCAACATGAAAAGTGATTTGCATACAAAATTAGATCTAAGAAATGTTACAACTGTCAAGATTAATATATTTACATTTACCACAACGTAGTTACAAATCAAGATCCATAAAGGCAACATCATAGTATAGCAACTATTGCATCAGATCTAGAGAATTAGATCTATCATGATCTATATGGTATAAGATTTAATACTAGCATAGATTCATACTTTACAACATATCCAATTCATAGTCTTTCACAATTTACTGTTATTTATTTAAACCTAAATTTGACTAGAAAATCACAGCGTTAGGTTCAGAAAATTTAGAGAGAGAGTGAGAGATCTGAATTCTGAATAGCTAAATTGATTGCAGTAGACTTTGATTCTGTTTCAATTTGCAACCTGACAGTATATGGCCTCTATGATCTCCAGTGGAGAAAATAAGAGAATAGGGGACCATATTTATAGCCTAGAACCAATGAACTAGACCCAGAATCAAGTCTAGGTACGTAAAACGAATTCTCCCCATATCTGTCCCGGGGGGAGGGCGGTCGACACACACGAGCGGGAATTTTCCCGCTCAGCCCGCTTTAGCCCGATTTTTGAATTTTGAATTTTTTTTGAAGGTTCTGGAATTTATTATATATATATATATATATTTGTCTTGTGCGTAAACAAACTTCGAACCCTCATAACTTTTTCATACGGTGTCCGTTTTACGCAAACCAAATGTCCATTCTGACTAGAATTTCAAGACGGACGCAATGGCATAGTCCATTTCCTCTAATTCCGAATGTTAAATTAATTATTATTTAATTTATCCTCTTTTAATGTTGCTAAAATTTGGGGTGTTACATGCTATGAACTAAGCACGTCCTACCTCTGCTCGAAGAAGAGCACGTCCTACCTCTGCTTATGTTCAGCATTACCCGCAGAAGAGAACACAACCCCTTATCATAAATACCCGAATCTGGGTTGATTCCCGATGCTATCTTAATACCCGAATCTGGGTTGATTCAAATTCTAATTATTGTCGGAATTGGATTTCCAGCTCATCATAAATACCCGAATCTGGGTTGGTTTGGAAGTCCAAATATTATAAAAAGGGGATATTTGACCTTCTTAATAATCCGAATCTAGTTTGGAACCATACTTCTATTACTACCAGAAGCAGATTTATGGCCCTACACCATAGTCTAGGAGACAGATCAAAAGGCCTATTGCTATCAGAAGGTGATTTCTAGAACTATATCCTTAATACCCTAATCTGGGGCACACGGTTCTAATCCTCAAGGAAGGAATATGATGTCAACCTAATAGCTGGAGCCTATTACCCAAGAGTCGTTCTAGCAATCAAAGAGGTCTTCTACATTGCTCAGGGAGATTTCCTTAATTCCTACATACATCAAATCAGTATTCACTATGCTAAATGCGTACACAATACATATAACCACACAACACTAGAATGCAAATTCAGGTGAAAGCTCAAGTAAGGATCTTAGGTTCCCCTAGTAAAATCTTGGGATAGAAGTTTCATTTTTCTTAAAATTCCCATAAAGGGAGGATCCCCCGGAAATACCTATTACATTAAGAAGACTTTTATTAGTGTAGAAAGTATAAATAGGCATGTTATCTTATCATACTTCCAACACCATGATACTATCAATTTTAACAAAAAAAAGTGATATGTTGTGTGTACCCAACAAACTAACACCTGATATGGTGCTGAATCAAGGAATTCACGGCATTTTGATTAAATGACAAGGAGAAGTTACAGATCGACAAAAAGAAGAGATTCAATGGTATTTAATATTAAAGGTTGATTATTTAGAGTTTTAATTAGGTTATAAATGTTAAAATCTATCCTCAAATAATCATATACCTCAATGATTTGAATATATATATATATATATATATATATATATATATATATATGTATGTATATATATGTATGCACATTCATTGTGCATACTATCAGAAACCGGTCGACCGGTTTCATTCTGGGCGGTCGACCGTTTCTGGGCAGAAATGCACAATGAACGTGCACATATGTATATAACATACATATATTCAAATACCAGACTACTGGTCATTTTTAACCAGTCGACTGGTCTACGAACTGAAAAAACTTTTCAAATAGTCACTCTTATTTATCAAGGGTTGTTTCCTTTTCTCTTCACCAAAAATCATCTCTATTCGTTGCTTCTCTTCACCAATGATTACAACTCTCTATCCTCTATAAAAGCAACATGAAATCACCATTTTAATAATAAAAATTCTTTCTATTCTTGCTATCTAATTGCTGATTTCATTCTTGCTCTCTAAAAGCATTCAAAAGCTCATAATTCTCTCATATCGTTATTTGAATCCTTGAATCTATATATTATTCTTTAGATTCAAACAATGATATCATCTTCCAAATCTTCATAATCACAAGATCATATTTGAGGATAAGATTATAGGAAGGGTGTACAAGAATTGACAAATTCGTGTTATTGAGAACACACATTGTCAAATTACAAGTTTAATTATCTTGTCTGAAGTCCTCGGTGTTGTAAGAGGCAAGTTGTGAAGTCCTCGTGTTGATAGAGGCGTGAAATTCCATTCGGCTGCTCGGGTGTTGTGAACCTGTTCCTCCGGGTGAAGTTAGGTAGTTGTTTAGTGAAATTCCAGATAGGAGATCTGAGACTGGATAGGACGGTGCTCCGAACCAATATAAAAATCCCTGGTGTGATTTTTCTATTACTGCACTTACTTATCTGTGATATTGCTTCTATGAGATCGTTTTATACTAAATATTTACCTGCATAACTAATGTAAATATACAAGTTAGTATATCACATACTTTCCGCTTATCCATATTACTGATCCTGCCTAAGTCGTATATCGACACTTTCAATTGGTATCAGAGCAAGGTCATCACATAACCGTAACACAATTATTTGATATATTCTAGTTATATGGCAAATAACCCAAGTAGTAGCACTAACACTACTTACACAGAAGGTCAATCGACACAAAGACCTCCTTTCTTTAATGGTCTTAACTATAGTTATCGGGCAACACGTATGGCTTTTTACATGCAATCAACTAACTATGATGCTTGGAATGCTTCTCAGAAAGAAATAGTCAATCCAACGACTGAGTATGCAGAATGGACGGCTGCTGAGAAAACCGCAGCTGCTGTAAATGCAAACGAAATTAATATGTTGCTTTGTGCATTAGATCAAAACGAATATAACCGTATTAGTATCTTCGCTACTGCTTACGAAATTTGGCAAACGCTAAAAACCACTCATAAAGGTACTAACAAGGTTAAACAAGCAAAAATAGCTTTGTTGAAAAGTCAATTTCAAAATTTCAAAATGAAACCAAATGAAACTATCAATGAGATGTATTCAAGGTTTCAAACCATTCATCATGCACTTATCGGATTAGGACAAAAATATTCTGATTTTGATGTAGTTTCAACAGTCCTACATTCTCTGACTAATGAATGGGAAGGAAAAGTATTAGCAATATAAGAAGCTAATGATCTTTCCACCATGAAGCCAGATGAATTGATAGGAAATCTTATGTCCTATGAAGCTAACTTGCAGGCTCGAAAAGAATAAAAGAAGAAAAGAAAAATGTAACTTTTCATGCCGAGAAAGATGAAGACATCTCAGATTTCAAAGATGAGGATCTAGCATTCATTGCAAAAGGATTCAAGAAATTCTCAAAGCAACGAAAAGCTAGTCGGTACAACAAAAAGAAGTTCGGATCAAATAAACCATCATCTTCAAATATAGAATGCTTTAACTATCACAAAAAGGGACACATGCACAAATATTGTTCGGAGCAAAAGAAGAAGTTAGAAAATGAAAAATTCAAACACAAGAAGGACAAGTCAAAGAAACGAGCATTCTCAGTGACATGGGAAGATTCAGACTCATCTTCATCTAATAGTGAAAGTGACTCAGATGATGAACAAGCAAATATATGTTTTATGGCTAAAGAATATGAGATACAAATTCCTTCTTTTGAAGAAGTTCTTGATATAAATGCTGAATTAATATATAAATTTAAAGATATGAAACGATAATGCAAACAAGCTCAAGCTGATTTAAGTAGAGCTGAATTTGAACGAGATATGCTAAAAGATGAGAAGAAAATATTAGAGGAAGAACTTGTAAAAGCTCAAGAATCATCATCTAATATTGATTCTCAACTATCTCTTTTGAGTCAAGAAATTGAAACTCAAAAAAGGAAAAATGATGCTCTTACTACCGAAAATCATGAGCTTAAGGCAAAAGTCAAAATGTTAGATCTTGAAAAAGCTAGTTTCAAACAAAGTTAGACAACATTACTCAAAATGTTTCTAACTTTGACAAAGGTCGAGAAAATTTGACAAAAATTATTGTAAGTTCACAATCTGCTACAAATAAACATGGCTTGGGATATAAGAAACAAGTTATCAAGAAACATCTTGGTAATAAAAGAAAAAAGAAAAATAAGGTAGTACAAGAAACTGAAGCTAAGAAAAATCTTAGTTTATTATATTCCAAACCAAAACTGAAGCGACCCGAACTTCCCCGGTCTCCGAAGAGATGAGAAAGAACGAATTACTGTGAGGACAAGACAAATCAGAACGAAGACGGAAGAACATTTCATTGCTATAACAACAATTCCATCAGAATACAAGAATATACAGAGTATGAATAAATATCGTTCATCAAAGAATATCAGAGAATTAAATACAGTATTGCAGCGGAAAAATAATACAAAACACAACTGAGAGTAATACACGGATACAGAGCTTTCCGAGCATCGTTCCAGCTGTAAATCAGGATCCTGTGAATATAAATCTGCAAAACCAAAACAACTAGCTGCCCATGCGGAAAATAGGGGCACCCAGAGTTTAGGTTAAAACAATAAACTCCAGGTCAGTCATGTGACTGGTGTGAGAACTAAAACAGTTTTTTTTTTAAAACTTTACTTTAAAAGAGAGTAATTCAAAGGACCACGCCGTATAACACGGAACGGGTTTCCTCCCAAGAATACCAGTGCATAGAATAAACAACGCAATGCTTTTTCGAAAAATGAAGCTATTATAAGACCCAGGTCCCATCACACAATGCAACGCAAGCCGGAGGATAGGGTTTTCCCTTATAATAGCCAAACATGCTTGGTACGTTTAAAACTAATCATTTGATACTATAATAAGTGTATACTGTCAAAACAATTTCAATCATAAATATAAATCATAGGCGGCATGAATGTCCCATACCACTATGTCTCCATACTAGTTCTACAATTAAAATCGAAATGCACGTATTGGAAATTGGATTTCCATCATGAGTCGAGGCAAGGGGCAAGCTCCTCTCCGCTTCGAGACACTCTAGCAAATGCCTCAGGACTACACACTCTGGGTAACCCTGGATGCTTCAGGGTCGGTCCTCACTTACGTTAGAGGATTATTTATTCCTAAACACACGTTTCCCGGTCCTTACAGACCTATAATCGAGGCGCCTCATCCAACAACCACATAGGTGAAAAGTATATAAATGTCAGGGCTGGTAAGTCACTGACACCACCAAAGCTAGAAAGAAACGTCGTGCTCTCCCTGCAGTCCGTATCCCGTTTTTAACTCATACCGAGGTGTGAGGCTCGCGAATTCACGTCATACACAAAGCTGCCACGTAGGCCGTGCTTTGATCATCAACCACAAGACTTTGCTTTTCAACAGAAGCCTTGATCTATGCAACTCAGTGTGCCACACAGGCAATTCATGCGATTGATATCTATCGATATATAACCTCTAAGCTCGTACGTCTCAGAGAAGGGCGTTAAACAAGAGAATAAATTCTCCGCCGCCAAACAGATATATATTTAACAGAAATCAATCAACACAGAATAAAATCCAATGTCAGACACACAATCCATTTACAAGTCCGTTTTGGGTCTGAACGAAACCGGAGACACTTTCCTCGCATATTCATCCATCTCCAAGTACGTCTGGACGACCACCAACTATTTCCATCCTCTTGGGTGTACAATCAGGATCATCAGTAATTATCCAAACGATGTGAAGACTTCCGGTCTTCAACCACCGTCTTCTTCTTCGACATGTCGTCGAATCGGTTATTCAGAATGGGTATAAACCCGCCTTTCCGAACAACCCGCGTATATTAAAAACAAATGTTACACAAACACAACATACGCCTCATTAAAATCCAGAATATTCTTTTATTCACAAAATCACATCTTTAGGGAAAGGTTCCCATTAATTTTATCCAAGATAAATTCTTTAAAATTTATCCTTTAATCTTCCTTTGGATGTCATTTCAAACCAAATTATGGTTTTCCCAAACTAGTCGAGATTAGCGAACCACACCGAAGTAATTATTTATTTTATTTCCCAATCCCAACCTATTCATCCCATGAAGCAAAACTGGTAATACTCCATATCTAATACCACGGTGTTATCGGTAAAATTAATTACCATTTCACGTTCAAATCTAATTAAAGATTTAACTACCGCTTTGGAGCAAAACTGGTGATACTCCATTCTCGTTCATTTTCCAAATTTGATAATTTAGATTATCAATTCACATTTCAATCTAATTGCAGATTCATTAAAACTCCTTTTACTGGGTTAAAGAACTAATGTCATTTAAAACATAGTTCACGATAAACCCAAATCACATTCTATTTATTTTCGGGTTAAAGAACAAGTGTTATTTAAAACACCCTTCACGATAAACCCACTAATCAATTCTATCTAAATCCCATTTCAAATCCATTTTATTTATATAAAAATAAATGGGTTTTAATTTTAGTTCAAACTAGTTCATTTCGATAAATATCTATTTTTATCTTTTCAAATATGGAGTTTTTCATCCCAATTTTTCCCAAATCATTTCTTATGATTTTACGCAAATTATTACTATTTTTAATAATTTTATCAAGGCCCGTACAGTCGATTTCCATCTACGGCCATCGAACTGCACTTACAGCGACCTTTTCCAAATTTGATTTGGACGTATCTCCAAATCCAACCGTTAGATTTCAAATTTCTAATATTCGTTAGAAAGCTCTTTTCGATACGAACCCAATGGTTCCGGTTTTAGGAGAATCCGACGGTCGGATCTCCCGTAATGTTCGTTCGAAATCAATGGTCGAAATTCGCGAACTACCGCGGGGCGTTCTATTCAGGACATTATATTATATATATAATATATATAATATTTATTTCGTCGATTTCTATTTAAAACGAATTTTATAAATAGTTTTGAATTCGTTTCAAAAACAATTTCAACCTTTATTTCAAATTCAAATCAAAATTGAATTTTCTATTATAAATCCTTTTTACTTTCATTTCTATTTGATTTCAATTCAAATCGATTTTAATTCGATTCGAATTCATTTTCTTTTCAATTCAATTCGATTCGAATTCATTTTCTTTTCAATTCAATTCAAATTCGTTTTCCTATCCAATTCAAATCAAATTCGTTTTCTATTCAATTCAAATCAAATTCGTTTCCTATTCAATTCAAATCAAATTCGTTTTCTATTCAATTCAAATCAAATTCGTTTTCTATTCAATTCAAATCAAATTCGTTTTCTATTCAATTCAAATTCGCTTTCTATTCAATTCAAATCAAATTCGTTTCCTATTCAATTCAAATCAAATTTGTTTTCTATTCAATTCAAATCAAATTCGTTTTCTATTCAATTCAAATCAAATTCGTTTTCTATTCAATTCAAATCAAATTTGTTTTCTATTCAATTCAAATCAAATTCGTTTTCTATTCAATTCAAATCAAATTCGTTTATAATCGATATAAATATCGTTCGCGTCAAAATAGCGCATCTCTAATCAACACGGCTTTATATATTTCAATAATTCCGTTATTCTATTCAACAAATGAATATTTATTCTTGTCAACACATGACTAATCTCAACGAATGAGTACTGTCCACGTGTGACTATTTTTGTTATTTAATATATTTTATGAAAATTAAGGTATCTATCGTTTGATTTAAAATCAGACTCCAACCGTAAATTAGTAAGAGAACGATTCCCTGAATATTAACCCCGAAGGCCGAAACCAACATCAGATCAATATCCAGGAGACCACTCATCTTATCTATTTTCCAATTAGATTCTAATCTTATATATGATAAAGATGTAAATTTTATTGTTAAAATATTTCGTTTAACACATGACTAATCTCAACGGATGAGTACAGTCAACACATGAACCTTTATTTTATAACATTCTTTATCTTCTAAATTGGAATGAGGCCCAATCAATTACCATATAAAGCTAATTATATGGGTTCCATTCAACGCATGTATATAATAGCAACAATACATAATCAACCATCATCCAAAGTGCACTACACTGTATAAGCATCAAATATAGATATCTAACGCTTATAACAGCCTGTCAATCAAGCGATCGACATACAACTAATTATTGGGATTAGTGTATGTCATATATTATCCCAATACCCGTGTGGGGTTTCAAACAATCAAACGCATATTTTATTTGTGCAGTTGGGCGATGTGTGAAATTTATCGACCCAATCAATGTCCTTCAAATCAGTGTAAATAAACAAATCGGCCGATTTGTTTATAGATATTTATTTATTCACTTTCACGTTAAAAATTATATTTTTAACAATAAAATATTTTATTCAACCTATGAGTATTCTATTCGGTTCATTTATTAAATAAAATGTTATCTTTATTTTTCTAACTTATTTTAGGAAATTTTGGCGGCATAACGGCACGATACTAGAAACGGGACAAGGCCTAGCCTTATCCCCGGTCTAGTGAAGGCCCACGCCATTCACACATCAATCAAATCAATTTCATTTCACCAAACAATTCAATTCAACCCAAATAATCTAACCAACTACAAAGCCAATCAAACAAGTCCATGGTCTGTGGACGATTGTGTCTGGTGCTACTAAACACCGTCTGCATCCTAGTATATATATATAACTAGAAAAAGAAATTGAAGAGTGAGAAGTTCTCACCAATAGCTATCCAATACCACGACTCTTCATTTATAAAAATCTTCGTCGTTCTCGCCTTTTTGTCATCTTCATTGCCCGTATTCTCTACATATGTAAAAATCGAATTTTTACTTCGCTATTCAATATATAAAAATCGAATTTTTACTTTGCTATTCAATATATAAAAATCGAAATTTTTTTCTTCGCTATTCAATATATAAAAATCGAATTTTTACTTCGCTATTCAATATATAAAAATCGAATTTTTACTTTGCTATCATATAGGTAAAAATTATATTTTTCTAATGATACTATCTGTACAAAGATTTCGCCTTTTCAATTATAAAGATTTCTCTTTTCTACTTTAAAAATCTAATCTTTTCTACTTTAAAAATCTAATCTTTTCTACTTTAAAAATCTAATCTTTTCTACTTTAAAAATCTAGGTAAAATCAGTTTTTATCACTAAAAATAATATTTTTATTTATCATTATCTAAATTAACAACTGAAAATGAAAATCGATTTGGGAATTACTTACATCGATTTGAAGAAACGGGGTTTTCGGACTTTGAATGAAGAAAAAGAGGAGATGGACGAAGGGGAGAAAGGGGATCGGGGGGTACGGCGGTCGGGAAGGGTGGTTGGCTGCCTGCTTCCGCGGTTTGGGGTCAAGGAGCTAGGGCTGGAGAAAGAAGCGCGATAGGGGGAAGCTGAGGGGGTACACGACGGAGAGAGGGGGAGTCGAGGGTGGAGGGCGCCTCCAGCGGCCACTGATGGCGTGCGCGTCGCCTGAACGAGGGGGCGACGGGATTCCTCCTTCGTTGTTTTTTTTTATTTGGTTTTTGAACAATAAGGGAGAGGGCTTGACCGGGTAAAGGTGATATTGGGCTTAGGTCCTTTTTATTTATTTAATTATTTAGTTTATTTTAATCCACAAAAAATAACTTTAAAATTCGAACTCGAAATCGAACCCACCGACCGTCGTCCATAGCTAATTGCCCTCATTCCGAACACAATGGGATATGTATCGTAGGCTGATTCGACTGTTTCGATCAGTTTCCGTTAAAATCAACATATAACTCTATATATTAAATTTGAACGCGCATTTCAATTTACCGAGGTCACATACGAACCCGAAAAATTCCAAAAAAATATTTTCTAGCTTCGTATTGACGATACGGTCCTAACAAAACTAGTTTCGTCGAATTCTGAGACCGTTGGAAAAATGGCCCTTTTCCAGTCGATTAAAATCAACTGAAACTGGTCAAACGCGTTTTCCTTTGCCACGCTCACATATTGATTCGAAAAATTATGAAATTTGAAACCTAGCAATAATTCGACATCACAGACCCAACAAAAGTGGTTTCGTCGAAATCCGAGGTCATTTGCAAAATTCCCATTTTTAAGGGCCTGAATTCCATAGCGACTATTCAGAATTTTCAATTGGATATATCTTTTGATTCCCGCTATGAAACCTCAATTTTTCGGATTCGCTGGAAAGATATCATCAAATAGGTTCCATTATTTTTGGTTTCGCTAAAATCCGGTTTGTTTTGCACCCGGTACATTCAATTGAAGTTTGAAATCGAATTATCGAACTACCGCGCCATTTTCAATTCCTTTTATAATTATATATATTCTAACGACGACGTATATAATATATACGTTCGAATTATATTCAAACTAAATTTCTCGTCGATATTATTTAAAATAATTCATTTTAAATATTCAAAATTCACTAAAATTGCCAAAATAAAAAATTTAAACTGGCCCAGATTTTCGGGTTGTTACAATAACCAATTGTGAAATTTCAAAAGAAGAATGTCAAGTCTATAAAAATATGGGTTCCTAAAACAAATAACAATTTGATTAGGAACAAGTACATTCAAAATTTTTTGAATTCTGTCATCACAATCCAAATTATATGTATAAAGGGGATACTGGACCCGTATGGGTTTGGACTCTTAAGACCTAACTCTTAGGACCCTATAAAATAGGTGGGTACAATGGACTTAATTTTATTTTTTGCAGATCCCACTCAAGAAAAGAGGAAAGTGGATACTGGAAAGTGGTTGTTCGAAGCATACGACTGGAGACAAGAGCTTATTAACAAATATCACTTATTCAGATGGTGGCTCAGTCACTTTTGGAGATAATTCAAAAGGCTATATCATCGGCAAAGGCGATGTGAGCAATTATGGTACATCTAACTTACCTCTTATTACTAATGTCATGCTAGTTAGAAATTTGAAACATAATTTACTAAGTATCAGTCAATTGTGCGACAAAGGTTTTACTATTTCCTTTTCGGACAATAATTGTAGTATCTTAGATAAAGATCGAAATCTAGTTTTTAAAGGTTATAGAGACAAAAATATCTATATTCTGAATATGAATATCAATCATAACTCAGATATGTGTCTTGTAGCAAATGATAATGATCCACGGCTATGGCACAAACGTTTCTGTCACATAAACTTCAGAACTATTGACAAGCTAGCTAAAAATGATCTAGTTAAAGGACTACCCAAAATTAGTTTTACGGTTAATAATCTTTGTGATGCATGTCAATTAGGAAAATTGACTAAATCGTCTTTCATATCCAAGAAAGTCATATCAACGTTACAACCACTTGAGCTATTACATATGGATTTATTTGGACCAACACAGGTTCAGTCAATAAACTATAATCGCTATGTGCTTGTAATAGTTGACGATTACTCTCGTTATACATGGGTGATTTTCTTGAAAAACAAAAGTGACACTTTCAAACATTTCAAATCCTTCATTAAGAGAATTCAAAAGTCAAAAGGACTTAAGGTTAAAAATATAAGAAGTGATCATGGCGGAGAGTTCGAAAATAATGAATTTGAACATTTTTGTACAAAGAAAGGTATAAATCATAATTTTTCGTTTCCTAGAACTCCACAACAAAACAGAGTTGTAGAAAGGAAAAAATCGAACTTTACAAGAATGTGCAAGAAAATTATTAAATGGATCCACTCTACCAAAACATTTTTGGGCAGAAGCTGTTGCAACTGCGTGTTATGTTTTGAATCGTGTATCCATTCGACCTCTGACCAAGAATACATCCTATGAGCTATTTAATCAAAGAAAGCCAAATATCTCATATTTCAAAGTTTTCGGTTCTAAATGCTTTATTTTAAATATGAAAGACCATCTTGGAAAATTTGATTCAAAATCCGATGAAGGTATATTTGTCGGATATTCGGAACGAAGCAAGGCCTATCGTATATTTAACAAGAGAACTAAAACTATTGAAGAATCACTTCATGCCTCTTTTGATGAATTCTATAAACCATCTCATATCGTATCAGATGACAAAGAGACCATAGTCACTAATAATCCTATCATCACAAATAATGACTCTGACTCAGAAATTGTTGACGATATTCCTCAACCTGCTGTGGTACCTTCTCCACCAAGATTTAGATCCCCCCCTAGAATTATAAGAGATCATCCGGTTCAAAATGTTATTGGAGAAGTAACATCACAAATAAGAACAAGGAGTCAACTAAATCAAATGGGTCATGTCGCGTTTCTCTCAAATATCGAACCTAAGAATCCTAAAGAAGTTGCTACTGATGATTACTGGATCATTGCCATGCAGGAAGAACTAAATCAGTTCGAGCGCAATGATGTCTGGGAACTTGTTCAAAGACCGAATAATCAGTCAGTCAATCGTACGAAATGGGTTTATAAAAATAAAGCTGACGAACAAGGAAATATAACCAGAAATAAGGCAAGATTAGTAGCACAAGGATATAATCAGGAAGAAGGTATCGATTATGAAGAAACCTTTGCACCCGTAGCTCGATTAGAAGATATTCGAATCTTACTGTCCTTTTCTTGTCATCATAATTTTAAACTTTATCAAATGGATGTCAAAAGTGCATTCTTAAATGGGTTTATCAAAGAAAATGTGTATGTCAAACAACCTCCCTTGTTCGTACACGAGAAATAACTTGATCACCTATATAAACTTAAGAAAGCTTTATATGGATTAAAACAAGCACCTCGTGCTTGGTACGAACGACTACGAAGCTATCTTATTGATTCTGGTTTTCAAATTGGTAAAGTTGATCAAACTCTATTCATAAAACATTCTCGAAAAGATATATTAGTTATCCAGATATATGTAGACGATATTATCTTTGGTTCAACAAACGATAAACTCTGCAAAGAGTTTGCAAATATTATGACCAAAGAATTTGAAATGTCTCATATGGAAGAACTATCGTATTTCCTTGGTCTTCAAATCAAACAGCTTTCTAATGGTATTTTTATTAGTCAAGAGAAGTACTACGGAAATCTAGTCAAACGTTTCGGTTTAGAAAATACCTCTGGTAAACCAACTCTTATGAGTACGACCACACATCTTGAAAAAGATGAACATGGTAAGAATGTTGACCAGAAGTTATATCGAAGCGTGATTGGTTCACTCCTGTACCTTAACGCAAGTCGTCCAGATATTATGATGAGTGTTTGTTTGTGTGCAAGGTTTCAAGCTAATTCTAAAGAATCACATTTACGAGCTGTAAAACGAATAATACGATATCTTAATAACACCAAAGACTTTGGTCTTTTCTACCTAAAAGATTGTTCATTCGAACAAGTATCATATAGTGATGCTGATTTTGGTGGCTCTTGCATGGATAGAAAGAGTACAAGTGGTACGTGCCATTTTATTGGAAAATCACTTGTCTCTTGGTTTAGTAAGAAACAAAATTGCGTTTCACTCTCGACGTGTGAGGCTGAGTATATATCAGCAGCTCTAGCTTATACTCAAATATTATATATGCAACAAACACTTCGAGATTTTGATATACATTTATCAAACTCCATCATATACTGTGACAACACAAGCGCAATCAATTTATCAAAAACCCAGTCAATCATTCCTGAACAAAGCACATTGATATTCGACATCATTTCTTAAGAGACAATATTGAAAAAGAAACAATATGTCTCGAATATGTCCAGACTGACAACCAAATAGCAGACATTTTTACTAAGCCTCTCCTCGAATCTAGTTTTATTTCTTTACGAAGAGATCTCGTCTTAATTTCTAGAACTGAACTCGATGTATAATATACACTATAATGTTGAGTTCTTATCTAGACGACACATATATTCTAATTAACTTAGCTGGTTAATAGCTTTTTGCTATTATTAGCAAATAATTTTGAGCTTTATAATCTTTTAGTGGCTTATATTCTCTGAGTGTTTTAACCATTGCTTTAAAATTTCGTAAATCCTATATATACATACTCCATTCCTATTGTTTTTTTTGCATCTCCATCCTTAAACATTTGTATACAAGTTCATAATTTCTTTATATAATGGCACACATATGCGACGAATGTGCACAACGATCACATATCTCGGTCACTAGTTCCGAACCTGAAGAATACTACTCTCCGGAAACACCAAAGAGTAGACCGGAATGTTCGCATGCCCCCAGAGATACACCAAAACCCAAACGTGCTAAGAAAGCATTATTCTGTTCTCCACGAACAAGAGAGAAGATTAGTGAAATTCATCACTACACTAAACATCAGATAGATCTCCAGTGTCAACTTCATTATGAACAAAAACTCACATCTGATCGTTTAACTCTCTTAGAACGAATGGCGTCATTTTTCTATAGCACGGATAGACACGGGGTTCACGAACCAATGCCACCTCCTCCATCTACATCTCGAAGTCCAAACTCAAGGGATCGTAGTTACGCGAGAAATGAAGGAGCAAGAGAAAACTGGTCGCCATGGACACCGAGAATTACGAATATTAAAGAAACATCCGAAGACAAGTCAACCACCTCTCATTAATTTATATCGTTTTTGTTGCATAATAAGTTTTTGTTTTAATTCTTATTTCTTGGTTTTTCATGTATTTTGTTTTTCAAATACATGTTGAGTTGAAATAAAATTTATATAATTTTTTAAGCACTCATAAATCCAGAAAAACAAATATATACAGAAACGGTCAACCGTCAGGAATGGACCAGTCGACCGATCAAGTCTCTGGAAATATTTATATTTTGGAATCGGTCGACCGCCAGAAAAATTACCAGTCGACCGTTCAACTCTCTGGAAAATTTTCAACTCAAAAGTCAACCATTCGACCGGCTATCTTCTCTGTAAATTTGTGTTTCAGATACCAGTCGACCGGTATAATTCAACCAGTCGACCGGTAAAGTTCTCTGGAATTAAAACTTCCAGACACCAGTCGACCGTTCCAACCCTAACGGTCGACCGGTTACGCGTTTTTCAGTTTTTTTTTCAACTACAAATTCACACGTCGATTCATATATCCCACCTCTTCACTATTTATTTATCTCCTTTCTCTCAAATCCCTGAAAAACAAACACCCCCAAATCAATTTCTCTATAATCGATGGCACCACCTCAAAAGAAACACAAGAAATCAAGTTCCACTTCACTCCAACCCATAGATTCTAACATCAAACAATGGCTCATGGATCCTATTGCACTGAAACGTTGGAATGCTATGAAGGATTACATCATTCACGAAGGTTCTTTCATAAATCTTTCTGCTTTTATCCTCTATGATGTTTAAGAACTACTGGATAAGGCTCGTATTAAATCACTTCTTACCTTTGATAAGAACAACGTAGAAATTAATCATATTATGATTCGGTTGTTCTATGCCAATCTTAACCTACCAAAATTCAAACCAGAGAATTCTGCTAATTGTCTTTGGTCTGTAGTTTGTGGTCAGCATGTTTTCATTTCAAAGGAACGAATGGTCATGGTTCTTAATTCTCCAAACAGTGGAAGAGAATTTTCTTTGGATTTCTGCACTATCCATATTCATGATAAAATCGGTCATCTTTTTATCAAGGATCATAAAACTAGCACTAAGGCGATTAACTTACGGCCTACAGCTCGTGTTTTACATCATGCCATCACACGCTCTTTGTTGCCGAGGGTTGTTAATTTTGATGCCGTTTATAAAGAAAACTTCAACGCATTATATGCGATTTATAGGGATATTGAGATAAATTGGATAAATATGATTTTCGACAAGATTTTGCTTGTCAATGAACGCACAAGGCCACACATTTTCTACAATGAATATGTTATGAGACTTTTACTCGATTGTGGTGTCAAATCTTGTGAGTCTAAAATCTCCAAGCCAAAGTGCATCGACAAAGCAACAAAAAAGAGAATGAAGCTCCCTGAACCTTGTGTGAATATCATTCCTTTTGAACAATACCAAAAGCAAGGTCCTCAAGAAACCACTTCTTCTACGACTCCCAAGCCTAAACCGGAAGAAGTCAAACTCCTTCAACCTTCCTCGTCAACTAAGGATTCACTAGCACAAATTGCACGGAACCAATTCCTCCTCGAAGCGAGACTTAAACGTACCGACACCTAACTCGAGAGTTTGGATAAAAATCTCGAAAAACGATTTTCAAAACTTAAGTCTTTCTTCGGTATTATTTGGGATGCAATTTCATGTGCATCATCATCTTCCTCTACCCAAATACAAGACCCAGGAAAACATTCCATTGCCTCCTACATTTACGTGGTCATCATCTGATGAAGGCACCACTTCAGGAACCAATATAGGACGTGGTCGTGGGGAATATGAGATTGAGGAGGAAGACGAAGGAAACAACGACGAGGAAGATGTTCTAGAAGAAGGAGACAGAGAAGAAGGAGGGAACGAACAAATTGAGTGGGACACCACTGAATCCAAATCGTCATCGCATTAGTTTGTTTTTCATCCACGTTTTATGATACTATGTTTTATATTTTTATGCAAAACTTCAAACCAGCATTTGTATGTAAATAGTGCTGTATTTATTTTGGGTTTGTACATCTTAAGCTATTAGGTACATGACTTGCTTGTGGTATGTTTGGTGTATATTATATGCTACAATCTTAAAGTTCCTCTTAAGCTATTTGTGTGTTCACTACTCCTTTTTGTCGATGACAAAAGGGGAGAAAAATATTACTAACATTATGTTTGGCGGATTTTTTTTAGTATGTATTTCAGGGGGGAGCATATATTCAGGGGGAGTTAAAAACAATTTCAGAGCTATGTTGTCATCAATCAAAAAGGGGGAGAATGTTGAATCAAGGAATTCACGACGTTTTGATTAAATAACAAGGAGAAGTTCAAGATCGACAAAAAGAAGAGATTAAATGGTATTTAATATTAGTTGTTGATTATTTAGAGTTTTAGTTGGGTTATAAATGTTACAATCTATCCTCAAATAATCATATACCTCAATGGTTTGAATATATATATATATATATGTATGCACATTCATTGTGCATACTATCAGAAACCAGTCGACCGGTTTCATTCTGGGCGGTCGACTGTTTCTGGGTAGAAATGCACAATGAACGTGCACACATGTATATAACGTACATATATTCAAATACCAGTCTACTGGTCATTTTTAACCAGTCGACTGGTCTACGAACTGAAACAACTTTTCGAATAGACACTCCTATTTATCAAGGGTTGTTTCCTTTTCTCTTCGCCAAAAATCATCTCTATTCGTTGCTTCTCTTCACCAATGATTATAACTCTCCATCCTCTATAAAAGCAACATGAAATCACCATTTTAATAATAACAATTCTTTCTATTCTTGCTATCTAATTGCTGATTTCATTCTTGCTCTCTAAAAGCATTCAAAAGCTCATAATTCTCACATATCATTATTTGAATCCTTGAATCTATATATTATTCTTTAGATTCAAACAGCGATATCATCTTCCAAATCTTCATAATCACAAGATCATATTTGAGGATAAGATTATAGGAAGGGTGTACAAGAATTGACAAATTCGTGTTATTGAGAACACACATTGTCAAATTACAAGTTTAATTATCTTGTCTGAAGTCCTCGGTGTTGTAAGAGGCAAGTTGTGAAGTTCTCGTGTTGATAGAGGCGTGAAATCCCGTTCGGCTGCTCGGGTCTTGTGAACCTGTTCCTCCGGGTGAAGTGAGGTAGTTGTTTAGTGAAATTCCAGATAGGAGATCTGGGACTGGACGTAGGACGGTGCTCCGAACCAATATAAAAATCCCTGGTGTGATTTTTCTATTATTGCACTTATTTATCTGTGATATTGCTTCTATGAGATCGTTTTATACTAAATATTTACATGCATAACTATTGTAAATATACAAGTTAGTATATCACATACTTTCCGCTTATCCATATTACTGATCCTGCCTAAGTCGTATATCGACACTTTCATATGGTGCGTCAAATTTATACATAATAGTACAATAGGACTATGAAAAGAGTACACCTACACCATGTGTTGTGACCATGCGTTAAGTGACACATCTACAAATCATAACCTCATTCATAAGCACTATCACTGCAGATCATCACATATAAAGTATAGTACACTAAGTTCCTTGTATTCCGCAGAATTATTTACAAAGGGATTTTATAGCAACTGTATTTCCCAAAAAGAGAGGCATCCTTACTCTAATATCAAGGTTTATACGTAAACATGATTTAGTTCTCAAAAGCGCTATTACAGGTGATTGGTATAATTTCCAAAATGAAAAGTGATCCTTCTCACTTTATTCAAGGTGTTAGCAGAAAGGTTAAGCAAGGAATCAAATAGAATTCCGAATCCATCAGGTGTACAAAACGGGGGACACTTGTAACAATCCCATTCTCTAATAGGTGGACTGTCATAACCTTGAGTCTGCTTCGACCGATATGTGCAGATCACTCTTAAAAGTTGGTCCTTCTCTCCTCTAAGGAAATCGAGGTGGATCCGAGGATATTAAGTGTAAACATTCTCAAGGTCCCTCAAGAAGCAATACCGTGCTAGTGAAGAAGACTTAATAAGAAAAGACTTCTCTCGGTACTCTCTTTTCAACTTAACGTAATCTCTTAGGGGATCCCTAGAAAGCAAACTCGAAGCAAAAGACAGACTCTGAAGGAAATATTAAAGGAATTAGAGGAAAGACAATTCATTGCATCATAAGCTAATTAACTACATTCATTGCAAATACTCATCCTACTCATACATGACCGATCTCTTAAAAGTCTCAGATACAAAATACTTATTAAACTTAAGTTTATCTAATGGTAATTCTCTAGGAATAGAAGTAACTCGGGGTAGGTTCTAACATTCACCCAAACGGAAGTCCGCACCACGTTCATCTAGGCACCTTCTATGGAGATGCCTAAGTAAGCCCCCGCTATGATCACCTAAAAAGGAGAAATCCACTGTTTCAAATCTATTGTAAATTTGGTACAAAAAGTTTACTAATGTGTCCCTATCTTCACTCAACATCCAAAACAAAGTCATGGGCTTGACATTTTCTTTTAATAGCCTCCCGCATCGTAGTCGGGCAGTTCTCAATCTTGGGGTGACTTCTTTCTCTTTAAAAAGAAACATTTTTGCAACACTTTTATCAAGTAGGTGGCATCTGTTGGACAATATGTTATATTCATTTATTTGTTTGTTCAGCTCCCTAGTAAGACGAATCACTTCCGACTGAGCCTTTCTAAGAATGGAACACGTAAAACCTAATTTTCTCCTTTTCGCCTAAGAGCACAGGAGTATAGAACAATTATTGAAATGAATAAAAAGAGAATATACCGTAGAAGCTAACATACTTCATAAACAGGAGCAAAGACTTGAGAAGTTTCAACAGAAGAAGCACCCTTGAGGCTTGGGTCTTTCCCCATCTTTCGTGCTCCAAAAGGATTGGGAGGTTCAACAAAAACAAGATCACCTTCAACAATTTCAATATCCTTGCCACATGCCTCATCTCGGCTGCCAAGGGCCGAAAAGTGCAGCAAACACTAGCAGAACCGCCACTATGTTCTTCTCTGCCCTCAACAACATTTATGAACTCATGATTATCATCGTAAGCACAAACAACCTTTGGCACCTCAATGAGATCTCTTTCATCATCAGCATGTGGCTCTTCAAAAGGGATATCTTCAATAAGCAGAAGTTCGGCCATGTTATTCTCCTTCCTCACAGGAACTTCCTCTCTCTTTCTCACACGGGATATCTTAGACATAAATCTTTCCACCAAATATGGAACGAGAGAAGAAAAGTTTAAGTCCGAGCATCTATCCATATTATCTGCATAAAGAAGAAGGAAATCATCCTCAAAGGAATCAACCATGATTTCAACCAAGGTGGTCTGGAGGTAACAAGAGATCCTCTGGTTGGCATCGTTCACCACCCTAACAGACTTAGCCAACAAAGCCTCTTTCTTGCTAAGCTCGTTCTTGAGAGAATCATTCTCTTTTTCCAAAAGAGAATTTTGTTTTTGTAAAGAGGAACAATGAGAATCAAGCATGGCAATTTCTTCTTTGGATTTTTCCAAGGTCCCCTTTAAAACCTAGCTTCTTTAGTTAAGGCCAGGTGGGATTCCTTTTCCGTGATAATTGAATTTTTCGCCTCTGCCAGAATATACTCGAGCTTACTTCGATCTGCAACCAAACCTTCTTTAATGTAGATAAGGGCATCATTTTCCTTCCTCAAAGATACGTTTTCTTCTCTAAGCCTCCACAACTTAGAAGAAGGTTTGGAAGTATCATCTTGCGTCAAAAACCACCGCTTGATAGCCTACAAAAGACACAATGACATGAATAAGGCAATCGAAGATAGGACAAGAAAACGGGAAACGTAAAAACTCGTACCAATTGTAGCTATTTAACCATAGCTTGACAACCACCGAGGGAGTCAAATGAAAAACCAACATTGAAAAAGTAGTAGAAAAAATAATTTGTCGGACTAATTCATTGAAGTTATCACCATCAGGGGGGATTGATAAGACAAGAAGAGCAATGTCCTCGGAAGAAGAAGAAAATCCAATCGCGTAATGTAATTCATTGGAGATGTCGGAAGACCCATCAAGATGAATGTTCGAGAAGGGGACCTTCTTTGGAGAAGTGATCTCCGAGACGTCGGAAACTGCATCAGAACAAAGAGTCGGACCTGCCGCATCCTTTGGCATTATCAGAAGAGGATCTTCTAAGATTCTTTCCATAAGTTTCCTTTTTACGTTTTCCCTAGACTTTAACAATGCATTCTTAAGAGAAGAAACTCCAGCTCTTGGAACCAATGAAATGGAAACAGTTTCACTAAACTCAGTACGGACGGCTCCTAACATATGATGAAAGAAAGCTGAATGAAATTCCAGCTCCAACGCCATTTTAAAACGATAACATAAAAAGTATATCTGTATTGTCGAGAAATAAAGGAGAGTTAGGGGGAAAAGGAGCATTTCTTCCCAGTTACAAAGAGAGGGTACCTTTAGTAACTAAGACCAAAGGTGGCTGCCTAATAATGGATTGACGGGCTAGTAACAGAGAATGCCTTCGGAGAATAGAGGAGGTGAGTAGAGAAGACCTGTTACCATATTTCCTAGAGGCAGTACCAAGGAGATCAATTACCTACTTATCTGAGAAACTAGGCAGTTTGGATGTAGCATCTATAAAAGAAACATATAAATACAGAAGGTAAGATAGCACTCGGTAAAATAAGTAAAGTGCTTCCGAATACTAATACTCAAGGTGTGCAAGCTTCTGGAAATGCCGGGAGGACAACGAACAAAGAAAAATTGGGTTTTCCAGTCTTTGAATCTTGTCGTTCCCTCTGATAGAAATTTCTTTGTAGGGTTTGCACGAAAAATCTAAGGATAAGAGTTCTAAGCCTAGCAGGTAGGTGTAAGTGTTGGGAGAAAGTTGGATGGGAGCAATTCCCAAATATTGCAGATACCGATGATTAAAATCAGGAAGGGGGGTAAAATCCCCATGTCAGATATGGATAGCAGAGCAGTCAAAGTGACCTTTCAGAGGAAAAGAGATGGTGTCCATTTTGCAAGGTGGAATGGCTTCAACGCCAGAAATGCTGAAATCTTGAAGAATAGCATTAACTTGCTCTTGCAACGAAATCAGGGAATGCTTCTCGATGGTGCTAACCTTCCTAGAAGTAGAAAGATCATTTGGCAAAGATGCATTCCTATTAGGTTTAAAAGAAATATGTTTCTTTTCCATGATGCCACGTGCAATGTGCTTAATTTAATGAAACAAGGTAAGAACAATGCTCGAAAGGGCAGAATTCTTATTCTCCTAAAGAGATGTTGATAATGATAAGAAGCCATCCCTCGGATATCTTCAGGAGAATAAGAACAGATAAAAATGATAATTGAAGTTATCGAACGAATTTGGAATTGGCTTCCAGGTATTAGCAACGTGAAATATGAAATTAGTTTATAGCAAGCAATTCCGAAAGTTATTGTAGCTCGAAATAAGCTAACAATGTTTTAAGTACAAAATCCAGTATAGGTGGCTTACAGTAGATGCTTGCTTAAAAATTGCTAATGCTTTTCCAAGATAAATTTCGAATTCAAGAAATGATAAAGAAGAGAAGAAGCTAATAAAGTAGAATAAAGAGGGTATATATAGTGTGAAAGGAACAGTTAATTCATCCAAAAGGTTTGACTTGAAAAGTTGAAAACACCCCTTCACAAGGGAAGGCAAATTTTACTACCAAAATTAACACCAAAACAGGCTGACTGTGAAGGGGTAACGAACTGTCACAGTTATAGAAGAATAATCTGTAAGCAAGAATCAAGCACAAGGTAAAACCGAGAGCATAAGGGAGCAGCCCGAAAGCCAGGCAACTGATACCATCATTAAAGAAAAGAACACAAAACTAATACAAAGAAAGGATACTGACAGGGTAGTTCTGGCACGAAGGGTAGATAATAGATGGTCATCCAAAACTGGAAGCCAATAAAGAAAAAGACCAGGGATCCTACAGATCAAGACCTAGAAGAATGAAAAGGCTATGGTATTAACCTATTTAATACCAATACATCGAGAGACGAAAGCATCAAAGGCACAAAGTTTAAAGCATAGGGGAATCATTCGGGAACCAGCAACCGAGACCCCATTAGATGGTCACCGAGAGGCTACTTTGGTAAGAAACTAATAAAGCACTGGAAGCAACCCTATGGAAAGCCGAGATACACTCCAGGAATCTACCGAAAGGCAAACTGGAACCTCAAAGAGAGACAAGCTATCCACACTAATCTTCTTAGCCTCGTTACCGACAGGTGTGGAAGATCCGCTAACCATCCACTTGAATCATGAAGGAAAGTTCCACGAAGGATTAATAGCATAACTAAAAGCTCATGACCGAAAGCCTATATCCGGAAGCTTACAGCCTTCCTAAAGTGATTCATACCGATAGGCTTTGTATTAAAACAAATAAGATAGACATGACATCAAAAGGAAGTTCTAAGGACCAGGACCATCCTTCCGAGAGCCAGGACCGACACCCTAAAAGGCCATAAGCAAAGCCAAAAGGGCGCCCGAGAGCCAAAGGAACCGGGACCAAAGGGATAAGCGGCCTACATGGGCATCTGCTGGCCAATAGCAAAAGGGGCTCCAATTTGTGTATAAATAAGAACCCATGGGTCTCATTTTCGGGACCAAAATTTTCATTTATCATCCTTGTACTTTTTTCTCTAGAGTAAACCCTAATTTCCAAACCAATTTGGGGATTCTATTATAGTCACTAATTATGTACCCCAAATCAAAGATCAGTAGAGAGTGGATCAACACTTAGCATATTTCTTATGAGTTTCTTACGTGTTTTCTTAGCTATTGCTAACAAGATACACCATATTCTTTCTACATAGTCACAGATTCCTACTCAAGCTTAGACCCTTCCACAAAGTCATTGTAGAACCCCTTTCTACAAGTTGTTTAACCTTCTATCGAGGGTTGTGCTTAGGAAACCCTTGTCCCAAGATAGCTACTAGTTCTTGAGTCACTTAATCATGATGCTCACCCCATTGAGGTAAGAGTAACTAATCTTTTGGGCGCTAAACCTTGATATCTAGGAAACGGTAAACTAACTCGAACTCATGAAAGCTAAGTAACCCCATTTTTCCTTTAGGTCTACTTCCGTAGACCTATCTCCGGTGTTGACGAAAAATATCGTTAACATTTATATTTAAAGTAGATTAGATCTAAATCAATTTAGAATTCATTGAACTAATAAAATTCAAAATGTATTATTTTGAAATTCATTCATTAATCGCATTGTGTGTTGGTTCAGTTCAAACAGTGATGTCATTTATTTTTTGACACGAGGATTTCCAATAATGAGCATGGTGGGAAGGAACTCTTTTACAAGCTTGAGTAGGAAGACTTTATTATTTGTACAAAATGAGGGAGTTTGAGTCAAACAAAAATGTCGTATTGGTTGGTGCTGAGTGTACACCAACTTTGGACTCTGTTGGTTCCACATTATATGGACAGTTAATTGTTGTACGTCTTAGTTTAGTAGGTTGTATCATCTTCCATAAGCATATTCATTTGTGTTTTGGTTGACTAGTGTGGTAGAATAACTTTTTTATCTTTTACACCCACTAGCTATATTATATTGTATAGTTCATTTATCTCCATTTTAATACATCCGGTATTCATTGAAGAGTTTAACCCTTATTACTAAAACTATAGTCTTTAGATTTTCACTAATAAAATAAAATAAAATTATTTAAACCAAATCAAAAGCAAAATCACTTTTATCTTTTCAAAATACGCTTTTAATCTCAACTAGCTTTCTAAGAACATTTCCTCAGGGGTGTTATTTGGGTACCTCAAAAGAAATATAATTTGTGATCTAACTCCTGCTTAACACCAAAAAAAGAGTGGAAACAAACAATTCAGAATACATAACATTACCCAAATTTCAATTGTATGTCCAATAGTCGACTCCTACCTAGTAGTTTAAAATAATCCATGTATTTAGTTAAGAATAAAATTATCAGGCAGGCTAAGGGAATCTCCAATTGAAATAATTTAAAGCTGAATATTACGCAAAACACCTTCCAATGAATTCAAGAAACTGAAATTTATCTAGACACTCCTTTATGGATGCCCATTTTATGGATGTTGGGATATTCAAATGAAGAAAAAATAAATAAAAAGACAACCCGGACAAATAGGTATTTGAAAGGAGGAGGTTGACTCCTATTCAATAAGCACCAAACATTTCGGTGGACGTCAGAGGTCTAGTACCCATTTTTTGGGCATCAGAAGTCGATCGCCATCCACTAGGTAATTATCCCAAGTTCAGGGTGTAATATTTAGTGCATGAATATTACACCCTTAACCGATTGGAGTTCCTTAAGAGCTTCAACAATATTGTATTCAACGTTATATTTGTAAACGTAACTCGAGACGACTGTCTAACAAATGTAGAAAAATAAACTTAATTAAAAACTAAGGCAAAACGGTTCTATAATTATAATTCATTTTGAATGCCTGTTGAATAAATGTCTGGACTTTAAAAAGTTTTTTCAGTAAGTGTCTAAAGTTAGTATGTTTGATTCGTGCTGTTTGAGCATTTATTCAGTTAACAAAACAAATGTTCATATCTAAGACATTTCAAACAAGCGACTGATTCAAAATTTGACCGGAAAACTAAATAAATTATGTTTTACACTATGTAATGTGGCATAATGCAATACTGAAGAGGGAATGGTTCAAGATTCTCTTAGCGTATATATGGTTTTAAGTTGTCATGTAGTGATGTGTTATTGGACATTAAGTAACTTTTAAATTCAGGTAAGTAACATTGATTATTACTTTTTTTTTCTAATGACATTAACTTCCTATTCATAATTCATATGAGTGGCATAGCTTGGATGATGCAGGAGAGATATATATCCAGTCGAAATTTGTACATACTGACAAACTTACACAAATTATTGACAACAAAGAGTTAAAAGAAATGATGGATTTTTATAGGGACTCACCTTTTGTTTGGAGATTAATGATTTTAAGGGGACTCCTCCTTAATTTTTATTTGTCAAGGGGGATTTGAATTAAAAAAAGAGAGACTAAACTACCCCTGGATATTCAACATGGTCATCGATAATCCTGTCATCTTCTACATCCAACTCTCCATAACCTACTTTTTTCTACTACATATTATTGTATGAGCACATCGTTTTGAATTTGGTCATCAATACGCATTGAAATAGTGATAATAATAATAATAATAATAATAATAACAGTAATTCAATCCAAGAAAATAATATGATTTTGTAGGCGATACAAACCATACAATACAAAATGGTTATACAAAACCGTTTTACAAACTAAAAATGACAACCCATAGCCATTTAAAATTGACAGTACACACTTCGTTATCAACTATAGATTATTATTTTTCCTCACCTAACTTGACTTTATATTGTCATTTATTAGTAATAGTGCACATTTTATTAATCACCTACAAAACACGCGTTCATCTACCGCTAATCAGTGTTGTTTTTCTACCGAACGAACACAATTTCCTGATCGTTACTAGCGCACGAATATGTCGTCATCTCAATTCTAGATATCGAATATACATATTCGATCAAAATTTCATTTTTTCATATATTTTAAATTAAACCGCCTAATTCCAAAATGATATTACGTTTACTTACCTAATCCGATGTATTTTGATCGCATATACAACTTTGTTGTGTTTCTATTACGTTAACTATTTCCTTTTTCATTTCATACCCAGTATTAAATTTTACTCATTGATTAGCATTTAGGTTTAAGAATTTATTACGGAGTTGGTTTGGTGCAGTTTGGAGTCCGAACCCTTCCGCACCGCATCAAACGGTTGATCAAAATACAAACTGTTATATTATCCATTCAAACAGTCCGGTTTCGGTTCAGTTTTATTGAATACGATCTGGTTTTGATTCGTTTCGATTTGAACTCGTAATAAATATGAAATAAGAGAATTACTTCCATCAACAATTTACAATTGTGTGAAGTTGTTACTTAAAGGTTAAAACACACAGTGTTATCCTAAATTGAAAGTTTAGTTTCTAACAGTACAAATACTTCAATTTTTCGTTTAATCAAATTGTTTTAATATATTAACCAACATCAACATTAATTAATACATAAACATTAAGTAAGATATCTCAAATAAGATTATAATTAGCGTTATACAAAAAATTGATATGGAAACTATCATATAATAGATTTTTCTTTTGTGATAACGATTATTGTTAATATAATAACAACATATGCTAAAAATAGAATATACATCGATAAAATAAAAAATTAGTTAAATTTTTACCATAAGATTGTTAGTTAGAGATAATATGGTTGGCTCAACAGTTCAAACCGCAACCAAACCGTATTATTACGGGTCGATTCGATTTGAGGTTTTTAGCTTTTTACTTTAGAGAGAGGATTCAATTTAGTTTTCCATACCTTTTTTCATTCCGATCTAGATGGTTTCCGTATTGCGGTGCGGTTTATGCCCACTATTGGTTTAATTGGGCACTACTACTTTTTTTGTTGATGAATGAATCTCCAAGGCATGATATGGTGATCGCTATACTAAAATAATATTTTCCCGGTTATATCAGTGCATGAGTATTAGCAAATCTGCCCGAAGATACAATGGAGCTTATATTGATTATCTTCAATCGATCATGGTTGCTCGGGCACGGCAATCCACTATTAGAAAAGTTTGGCCGCAATGACAAGATAATGGAGTCATAGCTGCAAGAACTAGAACTCCTTTTCAGTATTCAAGAAAATGACAGTGGTTGCAAGAGGAAGAAGATGTAGAAATAAAATATTCGAGAGTAAGCCAAAAAATAGAATATAGTCTAGTTTAATAGTTGTGAAGAGGCACGGTCGCATCCATTTAATGGAATAGTTACATCAATTCAGTGAAAATAGCAGTGTTTGTTTGAACCCAACGGTCACGTCTCCCGCCGCTTTCATTACTATTCATATTATGCAAAACTGGGCTAAATAATCCTACTGCATCGCGGTCCAAAAAAGTTATATGGCCCATGCCCATACATAACATAACACGACTCGACACGACTCGACGTGACACTACACGGTCGGATGGACAGACAACGCGCATGTGTTAATACGCATGTTCTCCCTCCTTGCAAAGAAGTAAGCATTGGATGCCCAAAGGGATCAATCTCTTATTTGAATATCTTATACTTATGCAAGTATATTTTTTCATACCCAATGTGGGACTCCTGTAACAACCCGGAATTTTGGGGCCAATTTAAAATTTTTATTTTAGAAATTTTAATGGATTTTGAATAGTTAAAATAATTTATTTTAAATAATAACGACTAAAAATTTTATTTTAATTGCAGTTAGAACGAATAAATTTTATTTATTTATAAAAGGAGTTAGAAATAGAGCGGTAGTTTGAAAATTTGAATTTGAACTTTGATTGACCGTACAGGATGCAAAATAAATCGGATTTTGGTGAAACCAAAAATATTAGAATCTATTTAATAATATCTTTCCAATGAATCTGGAAAATTAAAATTTCATAACGGGAATCAAAAGTTATGCCCAGTTTAATTTTCAGAATAGTCGCAATAGAATTTATATATTTTTTGATATAATATATTGGCCGTAAAATTAGCCATTTTACAAACGGCCTCTGTTTTCGACGAAACCACTTTTGTTGGAACCGGAATGTCAAATTATTGCTAAATTTCAATTTTCATGATTTTTCGATTTAATATGTGAGTGTGGCAAAGAAAAATGTGTTTTGTCAGTTTCGGTCAAATTTAATCGACTTGAAAATGGCCATTTTTCAAACGGTCTCGGAATTCGACGAAATTAGTTTTGTTAGGACTGTATCGTCAAAACAAAGCTAGATAAAAAAATTCTATTATTTTTAGAGGCCGTATGTGGCCCCGGTGAATTTAAATGTAAGATTGAATTAATTAAATAAAAGATTTAAATATTAAATTAAAGAAAACAAGCTGGATGATCAAACGGGCTGATGGGACTTAGCCCATTGCGTCCGGAACGTGGGTATTTGCCTAGAAACAACTTTTGTTGGGCCGGAATTAGAGTTGCTAAGAAGAAGTGGGTTTATTTGCGAAAACTAAAATTTAATAATAAAATATTATAAATATCAAACAAATCACTAAACCCTATTTCTAAGAACACGGCCGCTATCTCCCTTTTTAATGGCCAGAAATTGTGGATTCTTTTTCCCCTAAAATCCCTTAATCTAAATCGAATTAAACTAGGTTCTTCAGCCAATATCGAAGAGAATTTCTTGCTCCTCGATTCCATACGGATAAGATCTGAAACCATTAACTATGGTGGCCGAATTTGCTCTCCAAAGTCGACGGCGTCGGAGCAATTTTCTGGGCAAGTGGCAGGCCCGAGCGGCGATTGGTCGATGGGGGCATGGAGGAGTGAAGGAAGAGCTTTGGCGTGGTGGGTCTTGATCAGAGTACGGTGGTCCGATGGGTGGTGCGATTTGGTGAGGGGGTACTAAGTTCTGGGTTCGATTTGGCCAAAACAGACAACGATAAAAAGAAGAAGACACGGCAACGCTTTTGTTAAGTGTAATTACCTAATTAATTAAATTTAAACTATTATAAAATGTAATTTACATATAAAATGGTGTAACTCATTCAAACCTTAACGAAATTCAGCGATTTCAGTTTCGTTGGAATCCTTGTGATGGGTTCTAGACGATGGGACAGACCAGATCTGAAATCGAGCACCTTGAAAATTCAAACAAAAAGCAAGGTGAGAAATTCTATTTTATTTCTTCTTAAATAATTAAAATTATTTATGTTTGTGTTACCATCAATAATTCTATTTGTTATGTGATGTGATTTGATTCTATGATTGATGTGTTGTATAGATCTATTAATTGGATGATATCGTGTTGTTATAAAAATTGTTGAAAACAAAAATATAGATTTTTGTGGAATAAAATGGTTGAGACAAAAATGTCATTCTTATTAAAATAGAATAGTACACAAATAAAAACATATTTTTTATTTGTCATGTTAGTGTATAGGCTTGCTTGTAAAAAAAACATTATTTTTATGTCACATGTTTAAAATAGAATAGTAGACAAATAAAAACATTAATTTTATTTGTCATGTAAATATAAAATTTGTAGTCATATTAAAATATCGTTGTGGTTAGATCATGCTACGTTAACATTAAAGTATCATTGTTGTTTGATCATGTTATGTTGACATAAAAATAACATTTTGGTTAGAAATGACATTAGATTAAAAAAAATGTCATTATATGGGAAATGTCACTAGAATAAAAATGTTCATTTGTTTAAAATAAAAAACATCATTTTGTTACAAAATGGGAAGTTGGACTAAAAACATCATTGTTATTATACAATGTAATGTTAGATAAAAATCATATTTTTATTTGACATTTATGAACATAGACATTGTATAAACAAAATTGTTGAAACATAAAAATCACATTTTTATGTTAAAGAGGTATTTATTAAAATATTCAACTTAGAATGGAATTGTGTTAACAAAAAAAAAAAGAATGACAATAAAAATTATATTTTTATTGAAATATGAATCATTAGAAAAGAGTAGAGAAAAGTAGACAATGGAATCATTAGAAAGGATTTAACCAAAATAGACATTTTTGGTTCATTAAAAGTGATGAACAAAAAGATACATTTTTGTTCATTGGAAAGAAGAAAATGAAAGATTACATTTTATATGTAATTAAAGAAGAAAATGAAAGATTACATTTTATATGTAATTAAAGAGGAAAATGAAAGATTACATTTTATATGTAATTAAAGAGGAAAATGAAAGATTACATTTTATATGTAATTAAAGAAGAAAATGAAAGAATTATATATTTTTATTTGCATTTTTAGATGCAAACAATATGAAGAAAAAGAATTATATATTTTTGATTGCATTTTTAGATGCAAACAAATTGAAGAAAAAGAATTACATATTTTTGTTTGCATTTTTAGATGCAAACAAAACGTAGAAAAAGAATTACATATTTTTGTTCGCATTTTTGGATGCAAACAAAACGTAGAAAAAGAATTACATATTTTGTTTGCATTTTTAGATGCAAATAAAACATATGAAGGAATTACACTTTTTATTTGCAAATTGGTTGCAAATATGTAAAGCACATTTTTATTCACTTTTTAGATGTGAATAAAAGATATAAAAATAAAAAGCACATTTTTATTCACTTTTTAGATGTTAATAAAAATATGAAAAGAAAAAGTACATTTTTATTTGCATTCCATACGTAAATAACAACAACATCTTAAAAAATGAATTTTTATTTGCAAACTAGTTGCAAATAAAAACATGAATTTATGAAGCACATTTTTATTTGTAATTTATTTACGAATAAAAATATGACATGGAAATTATATTTTTATTCACATTTTAGATGTGAATAAAAACATGAAATTAAAAGGAGTAATTTATTCACATTTTAGATGTGAATAAAAACATGAAATTTAAAAAGTGAATTTTATTTATAATTTAGATATAAATGAAAAAAGAGATATAAAAGTGACATTTTTATTTACATTTTTAGATGTAGATAAAAAGAAGATTAGACTGAGAGTTACATCTTTATTTACATTTTAGATGTAAATAAATGGATAGATTAAAAACTTATATTTTTATTTACATTTTAGATGTAAATAAAAGGATATATTTAAAAATCTACATTTTTATTGATACTTTATATTCAATAAAAAGAATGGAATTAAAAGAAGCATTTTTATTGTCATTTTAGAGACAATAAAAAGAGTAGATTTAAAAGTGGCATTTTTATTGATGTTTTATGCTCAATAAAAAGAATATATTTTAATGTTATTTTTATCGTCATTTTAGATGCGATAAAAAGAGTAGAAATAAAGATTATATTGTTATCGTCATTTTAGATGCGATAAAAAGTGTAGAATTAAAAGTTACACTTTTATTGACATTTCATATGCAATAAAAAGGGTGGGAATAAAATACGTTTACATTAAAAAGCTACACTTTTAATGCTAGGTAAAGAATTTTAGAAATGTTCATGTTTTAGGATTTAAATATGATTTTATTAAAAAGGATTTACCAAAAATAAACTAGAACTATCAACAAAGGTGAAAGAATCATTTTTGTGGTATGTTCATACATCAGAATTTTTATGCAAAGTTAAATATTATTTTGTATGTAAAGTTAAACGCGAGTTAGCAGATTCGCTAAATTATTTCTATTTATATATATATTTATATATAAATATAAATTAAAATTAAAATGAAACGCGCGCGGTAGTTCGCGTTTCGGCAATCGTAACTTTAAACGATTATACCGAATGATCCGACCGTCGGATTTTCCCAAAACTGGAATCATTGGGACCGCTTTGGGAAGATCTTTCCAACGATATAAATTTTGTTAAAATCCCACGGTTAGATTTCGAGAAATGTGTAAATCAAATTTGATTAAAAACAGCGCCAGGGCCGCCATTGACCCGAAGCGTCGTTTAATTATAATTTAGCTATTTTAAATAAATAAAATAGCGATAAATCATTATAAATAGATTTGACTGATAGGAAATGATTTAAATGATAATTATTCGTGGATTATTTGAAAAGACCGAGTTCAACTCATTTCAAATAATTACTACGACGATTTAAGTCGAAGATTTGAAGACGGTGATTGAAGACCGACGATCTTCACATCGAATGGATGAGGACTACTAATGCCCATGATTGGAGTAGCTACCTTGAAGGGGCTGCAGTGATAGTTATCCGGACGTATTTGTTGATTGTTTGGATATGCGAGGAATAAGGTGCCTCCGGTTTCGTTCAGACCCAGAACGGACTTATAAATGGACGGTATGTCTGACGTTGTATTCCTTTATGCTATATAAGTTGATCTCTGCTATATATATATATATATATATATATATATATATATATGTTTGGTGTTTAACACCCTTCTCTGAGACATACGATCTTAGAGGTTATATACTGGTAGGAATCAATGGTATGGTATGGATTGACAATGTGGCATGCTAAGATGCATGGATCAAGGCTTTTGTTGAAAAGCAGAGCCTTGTGTTTGATGATCAAAGCATAGCCTGTTTAGGCATAGCTTTGTATATAGCGTGACTTCACGAGCCTCACACCCCGGTAGAGTCTAAAACGGGACAAGGGAATGCAGGGAGTGCACATGTTTCTTTCTAGCTAGAGTGATGTCAGCGACCTACCAGCCCTGACATTTTACTTATGTAGATGATCGATTATGAGGTACCTCGGTTTTATAGGTTGTTAGTGGCCATATTGAGGTCCAAAGGGACCGGAAAACGTGTGTTCAGGCATTAATAATCCACTAACATTAGGTGTGGACCAGCCCTGCAGAAATCCGAGGGTTGCCCATAGGCGTGATCCTGAGGCATTTGCTAGAGTGTCTCGAATCGGTAAGGAGACCGCCTCTAGCCTTGACTCTTGATGGAAACCCAATTTCCAATACGACACCGTGGTTTTTATTGTAAAACTAATATGGTGACATAGTATATGGTAGTTATGTCATCTATGATTAATACATTATGATTGAAATGTTTTTTTTAAATATATATACACTAATAATAATATCAAATCCATTTTTATCGTATCAAGCATTTTTGACCATTATAAGGTAAAACTCTATCCTCCGGTTTGCGTTGCATTGTGTGATGGGACTTGAGTCTTATAATGGTTTCATTTTTCTAAAGAGCATTGCGTTGTTTAACGATTTACTTTATTTTATGCACTGGCAATTCAGTGGAGTAAACCCGTTCCGCATTAGCGGTGTGGTCCTGTGATTATCCTTATTATTAGATTAGTTAAGTTAGATTTCTTATACCAGTCCCATGACTGACCTGTAGTTTGTTTCACTGGAAAACTTGGGTGCCCATATTTTCCACACGAGTAGTCGAGTAGCTTTTTGCAGATATTTATCTCTTTAGCAGGATCCTGGATCGGAGCCTAAAGCTGTTTCCAGAGCATAGTGAGTCTTCCGCTGTGTATTGTATTAATTTATTGTAAAATTATCTTCTGCTGTAGAATTATTTCTTTATCGATGCACTCTGATATTCTGTACTCTAATGTAACATTATTGTAATGTTTTATAAAAGTCTATTGTTGTTGTTCTAATGTATTGTATTCCCAAAGTTAACGTATGCAGGTTTTGAACGATTTTGATCGATCCAGCGATCGATTAAGGTCGGGCAAAATGCGTGTCGTTACAGTTGGTATCAGAGCTCAGGTTAGCTCAAATCTTTGGAGTAAACTCGTTAGAACTGAACAACAGACTCATCAGAGATTGGATTGGTAATATCCAAAAGGAATACTCATTAGAAATAGGATCAGTAGTATCCTCGAATGAGAAAACTCATTAGAGATAGGGTTAGTAATGCCCTAGAATGAGTTGAGAGCTACAAGTCTATAATTAACGTATTTATATCATTCGATCTTAGAAAATACGATTTTGATATATAAAAGTTATATATATTTGATAAGTCAATCACCTAATATAATTATTGAAACCAATAATAGCATGAAAATTGATTTGGTTAATTAGATAACCTTTAGCTTCATTCCTTTTCGAGAACGAAAAGATTTTAAGTAGGGGAGATTGTAACAACCCGGAATTTTGGGGCCAATTTAAATTTTTATTTTAGAAATTTTAATGGATTTTGAATAGTCAAAATAATTTATTTTAAATAATAGCGTCTAAAATTTTTATTTTAAATGCAGTTAGAATGAATAAATTTTATTTAATTATAAAATGAGTTAGAAATAGAGCGGTAGTTTGAAAATTTGAATTCGAACTTTGACTGACCGTACAAGATGCAAAATAAATCGAATATTGGTGAAACCAAAAAAATTAGAATCTTTTTAATAATATCTTTCCAACAAATCTGGAAAATTGAAATTTCATAGCGGGAATCAAAAGTTATGCCCAGTTTAATTTTCAGAATAGTCGCTATAAAATTTATATACATTTTGATCTAATATATTGGCCTTAAAAATAGTCATTTTACAAACGACCTCTGTTTTCGAGGAAACCACTATTGTTGGAACCGGAATGTCAAATTATTGCTAGATTTCAATTTTCATGATTTTTCGAATTAATATGTGGGCGTGGCAAAGAAAAATGTGTTTTGTCAGTTTCGGTCAAATTTAATCAACTTGAAAATGGCCATTTTTCAAACGGTCTCGGAATTCGACGAAATTAGTTTTGTTAGGACCGTATCGTCAAAACAAAGCTAGATAAAAAAATTCTGTAATTTCTAGAGGTCGTATGTAGCCCCGGTGAATTTAAATGTAAGATTGAATTAATTAAATAAATGATTTAAATATTAAATTAAAGAAAACAAGCTGGAGATGATCAAACGGGCTGACGGGACTTAGCCCATTCCGTCCGAAACGTGGGTATTTGCCTAAGAACAACTTTCGTTGGGCCGGAATTAGAGCTGCTAAGAAGAAGTGGGTTTATTTGCGAAAACTAGAATTTAATAATAAAATATTATAAATATCAAACAAATCACTAAGCCCTATTTCTAAGAACACGGCCGCCATCTCCCTTTTCAATGGCCAGAAATTGTGGATTATTTTTCACCTAAAATCCCTTAATCTAAAACGAATTAAACTAGGGTTCTTCAGCCAATATCGAAGAGAATTTCTTGCTCCTCGATTCTATACGGATAAGATTTGAAACCATTAACTACGGTGGTCGAATTTGCTCTCCAAAGTCACCGGCGTCAGAGCAATTTTCTCGGAAAGTGGCAGGCGTGAGCGGCAATTGGTCGATGGGGCGTGGAGGAGTGAAGGAAGGGCTTTGACATGGTGGGTCTTGATCGGAGTATGGTGGTCCGATGGGTGGTGCGATTTGGTGAGGGGTTGCTACGTTTTGGGTTTGATTTGGCCAAAACAAACAATGATAGAAAGAAGAAGACACGACAACGCCTTTGTTAAGTGTAATTACCTAATTAATTATATTTAAATAGGTGTGTTTTTTACAGGTCCCTATTAAGTTTTAAAATATATAAAAAACGCTGATAAAAAGAATATAAAATACATCCTTATTTTTGAACTTCCGCTCAAAAAATACCAGATGTACCCTTACGAACTTAAAAAACTATCCAACAACGATACGTCATCATTTACTCAGTCAATCGTTCCATCTATCTCGCTGAAAACCCTAATCCCACAATTCTGCAAATCGTTCGATCACTCCAGTCGTCCCCCCTCCTACGATCTGACATCGCCGTCGTTCCCCCTTGCAACAGCCATCGCGCCGCCCACCGATAGCTCCACCGCCATCGACAAACCCTCCTCTTCCTCCTCCTTCCCCAATCCGACCCCACCAAACCTCTACAGCCCCAAAACTGCACCCAACCGTGAAGTGACAACCGCCGCCGCCCCTAACTGGAATTTAGTTATTCAAAATACTTGCGGACTTGTGTGCATAATTACAAATTAATGCATTTGTGAATGCATATTTTTATTAAGCAGTAGTATGTTAATCAATTATGAATTGTTGCATGCTAGTATGCAACAATAAACAGATAATTGCACAATATATGAAGATAATCAGATAAACTGAATGCAAGTTTACATTTCGAACATGTATGATGCATAATTGAATCCATCCAATTACAAATATAGGATATAATTGTGAAGTTATCGTTTGATTATTGAAGAAATCTCTGAATTCAAATGTGAAGTGTTGATGGAAAGTTTGCAAATGTCAGCGGATAGTTACATATTTGTATGCAAATAATCAAAAATGTTGTTTACAAGTGTGCAATTATTTGTTCAGAAAATTTTTTATTCTTGCATAAACAAATAAATTTTGTAATAAAAGTTGCATGGTTATGTGCATTTATTACATGATTTTTTGTGAATATTTGTACTGGTATTTTGTTTTCAAACTATGGTCTGTTAGTTATTATTTTCAATAATGACTCGCTGGGGAATATTATGTAGGGTTTCAAGTTATTTTGGTTCTATATGATAACCTGGAATTTTTACATCCTGGTGTGCAGTTATTCAAAATATTAGCATCATTGTATGCAAATATTTTGAAAATTTGCAAATTTGAATTGTAGAAGTTAAATACTAGCATACTTATATGAAAATATTATTATTACTTGCATATGAATATTAATATTATTATTACTTGCAGAAGTTAAATACTAGCAAATTTGCAAATACTAAAATTATTATTACTTGCATACTGAACTGATTTTATTACATCACATAAATGTTTACAACAAATGGTAAAAGTAAACACTAAAACCAAGTGTCTTAAAAATAAAATAAAATAACAAAGCAGATCTAATGGTCTTTTGAAGAACAAGCTCTTTAGTTAAGACCCAGCTTATTGCACAAACAACATCTAGTAGTCTCTGTAGAATCAACTACAGATTTCAATGCTTTGGAAGAAATTGGAGGACCTGGCATTCTTCTACCTTTTGGAGGAGCACTGTTTAAAAAAAAAATCACCATTAATAAGCCTAATGTGCAATAATCAAATTAAATAAACAGCTTCAGATTAATATAAATACATGCGTACAAATCAGCAATATAACAATAATTCTGCATATTTATATGCAAGTATTCTATATATATGCATACATATATGAATATATTTTTAAAGTATCTGTTTTTCTGCATGTAAGATAAAAATATGCATACAGATATGAATATATTCCGAATATATGCACATTTGTAGGCAACTTTTCAACAGAATGCTGAAGACAAATATTTAAAATATATGCATATTTGTATGCATATATGTATAATATATGCATACTTATACTCAACTTTTCTACGTAGATGCAAACCCAAGTGTTCTAACACTAGTTTCGTACGTTTACGCTCAGATTGACAATATATGCATATTTTAATATATCTATTCAGAAATTATACATCTTTATAAAAAAATTACATTATGCAGCAATAAAATTATACAATTAAAGAATTTCAAAATAATAAATCAGCAAAAAACGACGTCAAAATGAAATCTGTACACAAAAAAATACTAACAATTAAAAGTCACCTGGAAGAAGAAACATCCTCGTTTTAAATGAAGGCTCGATCAGATTAAAACGCTGAAAAATTTGTCGCCATTAACAAGGAAGAAAAAACTGAATCAGTAATTTAAAAATAAGAACGAAAGAATCCAAAGACAAAAAAATAAATCGATACCACCGTCGCCTCCATGGATGTGAAAATTATGTTTCTGGAAAAAAATAAAACCCTAATACGTAACCCATAAACGTTAATTACATCGTAAAGTTGAATGAGGGCATTTCAAGAAAAATAAAAGCAGCATTTTAAAAATAGGGATGAGAATTATATGTTTTAGAACGGAGGGATGTGAGCCTAATTTAACTTTAGTTTAAGGATGTGACACTAATTTTCACTATTTAAATTATTGTAAAATGTAATTAACATATAAAATGGTGTAACTCATTCAAATCTTAACGAAATTCAGCGATTTCAGTGTCGTTGGAATCCTTGTGGTGAGATCTAGACGATGGGACAGACCAGATCTAAAATCGAGCACCTTGAAAATTCAGACAAAAAGCAAGGTGAGAAATTCTATTTTATTTCTTCTTAAATAATTAAAATTATTTATGTTTGTGTTACCATCAATGATTTTGTTTGTTATGTGATGTGATTTGATTCTATGATTGATGTGTTGTATAGATCTATTAATTGGATGATATCGTGTTGTAATAAAAATTGTTGAAAACAAAAATATAGATTTTTGTTCAATAAAATGGTTGAGACAAAAATGTCATTGTTATTAAAATAGAACAGTACACAAATAAAAATATTTTTTTTATTTGTCATGTTAGTGTATAGGCTTGCTTGTATAAAAACATTAGTTTTATGTCACACGTTTAAAATAGAATAGTAGACAAATAAAAACATTAATTTTATTTGTCATGCAAATATAAAATTTGTAGTCATATTAAAATATCGTTTTGGTTAGATCATGCTACGTTAACATTAAAGTATCATTGTTGTTAGATCATGTTATGTTGATATAAAAAAACATTTTGGTTAGAAATGACATTAGATTAAAAAAATGTCATTATATGGGAAATGTCATTAGAATAAAAATGTTCATTTGTTTAAAATAAAAAAACAACATTTTATTACAAAATGGGAAGTTAGACTAAAAACATCATTGTTATTATACAATGTAATGTTAGATAAAAATCATATTTTTATTTGACATTTATGAACATAGACATTGTATAAACAAAAGTGTTGAAACATAAAAATCACGTTTTTATGTTAAAGAGGAATTCATTAAAATATTATAGTTGGAATCGAATTGTGTTAACGTAAAAAAATAGAATGACAATAAAAAATATATTTTTATTGAAATATGAATCATTAGAAAAGAGCAGAAAAAAGTGGTCAATAGAATCATTAGAAAGGATTTAACCAAAATAGACATTTTTGTCTCATTAAAAATGATGAACAAAAAGATACATTTTTGTTCATTGAAAAGAAGAAAATGAAAGATTGCATTTTATATGTAATTAAAGAAGAAAATGAAAGATTATATTTTATATGTAATTAAAGAGGAAAATGAAAGATTACATTTTATATGTAATTAAAGAGGAAAATGAAAGATTACATTTTATTTGTAATTAAAGAAGAAAATGAAAGATTACATTTTATATGTAATTAAAGAAGAAAATGAAAGATTACATTTTATATGTAACTAAACAGAAAAATGAAAGATTACACTTTTTAGGTACTTAATAAAGAAAGTCTATTTTATTTACATTTTAGATGTAAATAAAAGGCATGGACAAAGAAGTATATTCTATTTACATTTTACATGAAAAGGAGAAAAGATTACATCTATTTACATTTAGGTAAATAAACATGAAAAGGAAAAATAATTCTATATTTTGTTTGCAATTTTAGATGCAAACAAAAAGAAGAAAAAGAATTATATATTTTTGTTTGCATTTTTAGATGCAAACAAAACGAAGAAAAAGAATTTCATATTTTTGTTTGCATTTTTAGATGCAAACAAAACATAGAAAAAGAATTACATATTTTTATTTGCATTTTTAGATGCAAACAAAACGTAGAAAAAGAATTACATATTTTGTTTGCATTTTTAGATGCAAATAGAACATATGAAGGAATTACACTTTTTGTTTGCAAATTAGTTGCAAATATGTAAAGCATATTTTTATTCACTTTTTATATGTGAATAAAAGATATAAAAATATAAAGCACATTTTTACTCACTTTTTAGATGTGAATAAAAATATGAAAAGAAAAAGTACATTTTTATTTGCATTCATACGTAAATAAAAACACCATCTTAAAAAGTGAATTTTTATTTGCAAACTAGTTGCAAATAAAAACATTAATTTATGAAACACATTTTTATTTGTAATTTAGTTACGAATAAAAATATGACATCGAAAAATATATTTTTATTCACATTTTGGATGTGAATAAAAACATGAAATTTAGAAAGTGAATTTTATTTATAATTTAGATATAAATAAAAACAGAAATATAAAAGTGACATCTTTATTTACAATTTTAGATGTAGATAAAAAGAAGATTAGATTAAGAGTTACATCTTTATTTACATTTTAGATGTAAATAAATGGATACATTATAAACTTATATTTTTATTTACATTTTAGATGTAAATAAAAGGATATATTTAAAAATCTACATTTTTATTGATATTTTATAATCAATAAAAAAAATGGAATTAAAAGAAGCATTTTTATTGTCATTTTAGAGACAATAAAAAGGGTAGATTTAAAAGTGACATTTTTATTGATGTTTTATACTCAATAAAAAGAATATATTTTAATGTTATTTTTATCGTCATTTTAGATGCGATAAAAAGAGTAGAAATAAAGATTATATTTTTATCGTCATTTAGATGCGATAAAAAGAGTAGAAATAAAGATAATATTTTTATCTTCATTTTAGATGCGATTAAAAGAGTAGAAATAAAGATTATATTTTTATCGTCATTTTAGATGCGTTAAGAAGTGTAGAAATAAAAGTTACACTTTTATTGACATTTCATATGCAATAAAAAGAATAGGAATAAAATACATTTACATTAAAAAGCTACACTTTTAATGCTAGGTAAAGAATTTTAGAAATGTTCATGTTTTAGGATTTAAACATGATTCTATTAAAAAGGATTTACCAAAAATAAACTAGAACTGTCAACAAAGGTGAAAGAATCATTTTTGTGGTATGTTCATACATCAGAATTTTTATGCGAAGTTAAATATTATTTTGTATGTAAAGTTAAACGTGCATTAGCAGATTCTCCAAATGATTTCTATTTATATATATATATTTATATATAAATATAAATTAAAATTAAAATGAAACGCGCGCGGTAGTTCGCGTTTCGGCAATCGTAACTTTAAACGATTATACCGAATGATCCGACCATCGGATTTTCCCAAAATTGGAACCGTTGGGATCGCTTTGGGAAGATCTTTCCAACGATAAAAATTTTGTTAAAATCCAATGGTTAGATTTCGAGAAATGTGTAAATCAAATTTGATTAAAAACAGCGCCAGGGCCGCCATTGACCCGAAGCGTCGTTTAATTATAATTTAGCTATTTTAAATAAATAAAATAGCGATAAATCGTTATAAATAGATTTGAGTGATAGGAAATGATTTAAATGATAATTATTCGAGGATTATTTGAAAAGACCGAGTTCAACTCATTACAAATAATTACTACGACGATTTAAGTCGAAGATTTGAAGACCGACGATCTTCACATCGAGTGGATGAGGACTACTGACGCCCGTGATTGGAGTAGCTACCTTGAAGGGGCTGCAGTGGTAGTTGTCCGGACGTATTTGTTGATTGTTCGGATATACGAGGAATAAGGTGCTTCCAGTTTCGTTCAGACCTAGAATGGACTTGTAAATGGATGGTATGTCTGACGTTGTATTCCTTTATGTTGTATTCATTGATCTCTGCTGTATATATATATATATATATATATATATATATATATATATATCTGTTTGGTGTTTAACACCCTTCTCTGAGACGTACGAGCTTAGAGGTTATATATTGGTAGGAATTAATGGTATGGTATGGATTGACAATGTGGCATACTAAGATGCATGGATCAAGGCTTTTGTTGAAAAGCAGGGCCTTGTGGTTGATGATCAAAGCATAGCCTGTTTTGGCATAGCTTTGTATATAGCGTGACTTCATGAGCCTCACACCCCGGTAGAGTCTAAAATGGGACAAGAGAACGCAAGGAGTGCACACGTTTCTTTCTAGCTAGAGTGATGGCAGCGACCCACCAGCTCTGACATTTTACTTATGTGGATGATGGATTATGAGGTACCTTGATTTTATAGGTTGTTAGTGGCCATATTGAGGTCCAAAGGGACCAGGAAACGTGTGTTAAGGCATAATTAATCCACTAACGTTAGATGTGGATCAGCCCTGCAGATATCCAAGGGTTTCCCATATGCGTGATCCTGAGGCATTTGCTAGAGTGTCTCGAATCGGTAAGGAGACCGCCCGTAGCCTTGACTCTTGATGGAAACCCAATTTCCAATACGACACCACGCAGTGTTGATTGTAGAACTAGTATGGTGACATAGTATATGGTAATTTTGCCGTCTATGATTGATACATTATGATTGAAATGTTTTTTTTTAAAACATATATACATTAATAATAATATCAAATCCGTTTTTATCATATCAAGCATTTTTGACCATTATAAGGTAAAACTCTATCCTTCGGTTTGCGTTGCATTGTGTGATGGGACTTGAGTCTTATAATGGTTTCATTTTTCTAAAGAGCATTGTGTTGTTTAACGATTTACTTTATTTTATGCACTAGCAATCCAATGGAGTAAACTCGTTCCGCGTTAGCGGCGTGGTCCTGTGATTAGCCTTACTATTAGATTAGTTAAGTTAGATTTCTCATACCAGTCCCATGACTGACCTGTAGTTTGTTTCATTGGCAAACTCGGGTGCCCATATTTTCCACACGGGAAGACGAGTAGCTTTTTGCAGATATTTATCTCTTTAGTAGGATCCGGGATCGAATCCTAAAGCTGTGTCCAGAGCATAGAGAGTCTTTCGCTGTGTATTGTATTAATTTATTGTAAAATTATCTTCCACTGTAGTATTATTTCTTTATCGATGTGCTCTGATATTCTGTACTCTGATGTAACATTATAATGTTTTATAAAAGTCTGTTGTTGTTGTTCTAATGTATTGTATTCCCAAAGTTAACATATGCGAGTTTTGAACGATTTTGATCGATCGACTAAGGTCGGGAAAAATGCGTGTCGTTACAGTTGGTATCAGAGCTAAGGTTAGCTCAAATCTTTGGGGAACAACTCGTTAGAACTGAACAATAGACTCATCAGAGATTGGATTAGTAATATCCAAAAGGAATACTCATTAGAGATAGGATCAGTAGTATCCTAGAATGAGAAAACTCATTAGAGATAGGGTTAGTAATGCCCTAGAATGAGTTGAGAGTTACAAGTCTATAATTAACGCATTTGTATAATCCGATCTTAGAAAATACGATTTTGATATATAAAAGTTATAAATATTTGATAAGTCAATCACCTAATAAAATTATTGAAACCAATAATAGCATGAAAATTGATTTGGTTAATTAGATAAACTTTAGCTTCGTTCCTTTTTGAGGACGAAAAGATTTTAAGTGGGGGAGATTGTAACAACCTGGAATTTTGGGGCTAATTTAAAATTTATATTTTAGAAATTTTAATGGATTTTGAATAGTTAAAATAATTTATTTTAAATAATAACGACTAAAAAAATTATTTTAATTGCAGTTAGAACGAATAAATTTTATTTAATTATAAAAGGAGTTAAAAATAGTGCGGTAGTTTGAAAATTTGAATTTGAACTTTGACTGACCGTACAAGATGCAAAATAAATCGGATTTTAGTGAAACCAAAAATATTAGAATCTATTTAATAATATCTTTCCAACGAATCTGGAAAATTGAAATTTCATAGCGGGAATCAAAAGTTATGCCCAGTTAATTTTCAGAATAGTCGCTATAGAATTTATATATTTTTTGATATAATATATTAGCCTTAAAAATAGCCATTTTACAAACGACCTCTGTTTTCGAGGAAACCACTTTTGTTGGAACCGGAATGTCAAATTATTGCTAGATTTCAATTTTCATGATTTTTCGAATTAATATGTGAGCGTGGCAAAGAAAAATGTGTTTTGTCTGTTTCGGTCAAATTTAATCGACTTGAAAATGGCCATTTTTCAAACGGTCTCGAAATTCGACGAAATTAGTTTTATTAGGAACGTATCGTCAAAAAAAAGCTAGATAAAAAAATTCTGTAATTTTTAGAGGTCGCATGTGGCCCCGGTGAATTTAAATGTAAGATTGAATTAATTAAATAAATGATTTAAATATTAAATTAAAGAAAACAAGCTGGAGATGATCAAATGGGCTGACAGGACTTAGCCCATTGTGTCCGGAACATGGGTATTTTCCTAGGGACAACTTTCGTTGGGCCGGAATTAGAGTTGCTAAGAAGAAGTGGGTTTATTTGCGAAAACTAGAATTTAATAATAAAATATTATAAATATAAAACAAATCACTAACCCTATTTCTAAGAACACGGCTGCCATCTCCCTTTTTAATGGCCAGAAATTGTGGATTCTTTTTCCCCTAAAATCCCTTAATCTAAATCGAATTAAACTAGGGTTCTTCAGCCAATATCGAAGAGAATTTCTTGCTCCTCGATTTTATACGGATAAGATCTGAAACCATTAACTACAGTGGCCGAATTTGCTCTCCAAAGTCGCCGGCGTCGAAGCAATTTTCTGGGCAAGTGGCAGGCGCGAGCGGCGATTGGTCGATGGGGCGTGGAGGAGTGGAGGAAGGGCTTTGACGTGGTGGGTCTTGATCGGAGTACGGTGGTCCGATGGGTGGTGCGATTTGATGAGAAGGTGCTACGTTTTGGGTTCGATTTGGCCAAAACAGACAACAATAGAAAGAAGAAGACACGACAACGCTTTTGTTAAGTGTAATTACCTAATTAATTATATTTAAATTATTATAAAATGTAATTAACATATAAAATGGTGTAACTCATTCAAATCTTAACGAAATTCAGCGATTTCAGTTTCGTTAGAATCCTTGTGATGAGATCTAGACGATGGGACAGACCAGATCTGAAGCACCTTGAAAATTCAGACAGAAAGCAAGGTGAGAAATTCTATTTTATTTCTTCTTAAATAATTAAAATTATTTATGTTTGTGTTACCATCAATAATTTTGTTTGTTATGTGATGTGATTTGATTCTATGATTGATGTGTTGTATAGATCTGTTAATTGGATGATATCGTGTTGTAATAAAAATTGTTGAAACCAAAAATATAGATTTTGTTGAATAAAATGGTTGAGACAAATATGTCATTCTTATTAAAATAGAATAGTACACAAATAAAAACATATTTTTTGTTTGTCATGTTATTGTATAAGCTTGCTTGTATAAAAACATTATTTTTTGAGACAAAAATGTCATTCTTATTAAAATAGAATAGTACACAAATAAAAACATATTTTTTATTTGTCATGTTATTGTATAGGCTTGCTTGTATAAAAACATTATTTTTATGTCACATGTTTAAAATAGAATAGTAGACAAATAAAACATTAATTTTATTTGTCATGTAAATATAAAATTTGTAGTCATATTAAAATATCGTTGTGGTTAGATCATGCTACGTTAACATTAAAGTATCATTGTTGTTAGATCATGTTATGTTGAAATAAAAATAACATTTTGGTTAGAAATGACATTAGATTAAAAAAATGTCATTATATGGGAAATGTCATTAGAATAAAAATGTTCGTTTGTTTAAAATAAAAAAACATCATTTTGTTACAAAATGGGAAGTTAGACTAAAAACGTCATTGCTATTATACAATGTAATGTTAGATGAAAATCATATTTTTATTTGACATTTATGAACATAGACATTGTACAAACAAAAGTGTTGAAACATAAAAATCACATTTTTATGTTAAAGAGGAATTCATTAAAATATTCAAGTTAGAATCGAATTGTGTTAACAAAAAAAAAATAGAATGACAATAAAAATTATATTTTTATTGAAATATGAATCATTAGAAAAGAGTAGAGAAAAGTAGACAATAGAATCATTAGAAAGGATTAAACCAAAATAGACATTTTTGGTTCATTAAAAATGATGAACAAAAAGATACATTTTTGTTCATTGAAAAGAAGAATGAAAGATTACATTTTATATGTAATTAAAGATGAAAATTAAAGATTACATTTTATATGTAATTAAAGAGAAAAATGAAAGATTACATTTTATATGTAATTAAAGAGGAAAATGAAAGATTACATTTTATATGTAATTAAAGAAGAAAATGAAAGATTACATTTTATATGTAATTAACGAGGAAAATGAAAGATTACACTCTTTAGGTAATTAATAAAGAAAGTCTATTTTATTTACATTTTAGATGTAAATAAAAGGCATGGACAAAGAAGTATATTCTATTTACATTTTACATGAAAAAGAGAAAAGATTACATCTATTTACATTTAGGTAAATAAACATGAAAAAGAAAAAGAATTATATATTTTTGTTTGCATTTTTAGATGCAAACAAAACGAAGAAAAAGAATTATATATTTTTGTTTGCATTTTTAGATGCAAACAAAATGAAGAAAAAGAATTACATTTTTTTTTTTTGCATTTTTAGATGCAAACAAAACGTAGAAATAGAATTACATATTTTTGTTTGCATTTTTAGATGCAAACAAAACGTAGAAAAAGAATTACATATTTTGTTTGCATTTTTAGATGCAAATAGAACATATGAAGGAATTACACTTTTTATTTGCAAATTAGTTGCAAATATGTAAAGCACATTTTTGTTCACTTTTTAGATGTGAATAAAAGATATAAAAATATAAAGCACATTTTTATTCACTTTTTAGATGTGAAAAAAATATGAAAAGAAAAAGTACATTTTTATTTGTAATTTAGTTACGAATAAAAATATGATATCGAAAAATATATTTTTATTCACATTTTAGATGTGAATAAAAATATGAAATTAAAAGGAGTATTTTATTCACATTTTAGATGTGAATAAAAACATGAAATTTAGAAAGTGAAATTTATTTATAATTAAATATAAATAAAAACAGATATATAAAAGTGACGTTTTTATTTACAATTTTAGATGTAGATAAAAAGAAGATTAGATTGAGAGTTACATCTTTATTTACATTTTAGATGTAAATAAATGGATAGATTAAACACTTATATTTTTACTACATTTTAGATGTAAATAAAAGGATATATTTAAAAATCTATATTTTTATTGATATTTTATATTCAATAAAAAGAATGGAATTAAAAGAAGCATTTTTATTGTCATTTTAGAGACAATAAAAAGAGTAGATTTAAAAGTGGCATTTTTATTGATGTTTTATACTCAATAAAAAGAATATATTTTAATGTTATTTTATCGTCATTTTAGATGCGATAAAAAGAGTAGAAATAAAGATTATATTTTTATCGTCATTTTAGATGCGATAAAAAGAGTAGAAATAAAGATTATATTTTTTATCGTCCTTTTAGATGCGATAAAAAGAGTAGAAATAAAGATTATATTTTTTATCATCATTTTAGATGCGATAAAAAGTGTAGAAATAAAAGTTACACTTTTATTGACATTTCATATGCAATAAAAAGAATAGGAATAAAATACTTTTACATTAAAAAGCTACACTTTTAATGCTAGGTAAAGAATTTTAGAAATGTTCATGTTTTAGGATTTAAACATGATTTTATTAAAAAGGATTTACCAAAAATAAACTAGAACTGTCAACAAAGGTGAAAGAATCATTTTTGTTGTATGTTCATAGATCAGAATTTTTATGCAAAGTTAAATATTATTTTGTATGTAAAGTTAAACGCGCGTTAGCAGATTCGCCAAATGATATCTATTTATATATATTTATATATAAATATGAATTGAAATTAAAACGAAACGCGCGCAGTAGTTCGCGTTTCGGCAATCGTAACTTTAAACGATTATACAAAATGATCCGACCGTCGGATTTTCCCAAAACTGGAACCATTGGGAACGATTTGGGAAGATCATTCCAACGATATAAATTTTGTTAAAATCCAACGGTTATATTTCGAGAAATGTGTAAATCAAAATTGATTAAAAACAGCGCCAGGGCCGCCATTGACCCGAAGCGTCGTTTAATTATAATTTAGCTATTTTAAATAAATAAAATAGCGATAAATCGTTATAAATAGATTTGAGCGATAGGAAATGATTTAAATGATAATTATTCAAGGATTATTTGAAAAGACCGAGTTCAACTCATTTCAAATAATTACTACGACGATTTAAGTCGAAGATTTGTAGACGGTGATTGAAGACCGACGATTTTCACATCGAATGGATGAGGACTACTGACGCCCATGATTAGATTAGCTACCTTGAAGGGGCTGCAGTGGTAGTTGTCCAGACGTATTTGTTGATTGTTCAGATATGCGAGGAATAAGGTGCTTCCGGTTTCGTTCAGATCCAGAATGGACTTGTAAATGGACGGTATGTCTGACGTTGTATTCCTTTATGTTGTATTCATTGATCTCTGCTATATATATATATATATATATATATATATATATATATATCTGTTTGGTGTTTAGCACCCTTCTCTGAGACGTACGAGCTTAGAGGTTATATATTGGTAGAAATCAATGGTATGGTATGGATTGACAATGTGGCATGCTAAGATGCATGGATCAAGGCTTTTGTTGAAAAGCAGGGCCTTGTGGTTGATGATCAAAGAATAGCCTGGTTAGGCATAGTGTGAAGACCCGCAACTTCCCCGTAAAGGAAAGCGTCGGATAGTTCGAGAACAAACCACAACAGAACGCATACAGAAGAACGTTTCATTGTATATTACAACAACGCATCAGATTACAAGAATATACAGAGTATAAATGAATATTACACAGAAATATCAGAGATTTAAATTACATTTAAATATATAGCAGCGGAAAATAATACAATACACAACTAGAAGAGATATACGGATACAAAGCTTTCCGGATATCATTCCAGCTGTAAACCAGGATCCTGTGAATATAAATCTGCAAAACCAAAACTACTAGCTGCCCGTGTCAAAATAAGGGCACCCAGAGTTTAGGTTAAAACAATAAACTCCAGGTCAGTCATGTGACTGGTGTGAGAACTAAAACAGTTAATCTTTATTTTAAAAGTTAGGTAAATCAAGGGACCACGCCGTATAACACGGAACGGGTTTCCTCCCAAGAGTACCAGTGCATAAAACAAACAGCGCAATGCTAAATAAAGAAAAATGAAGCTGTTATAAGACCCAGGTCCCATCACACAATGCAACGCAGCCGAGGATAGGGTTTTCCCTTATAACAGCCAAAGAATGCTTGATACGGTTAAAACAAATTGTTTGATACTATTATAAGTGCATAGTGTATAAAACAACTTCAAATCATAAGTATCAATCATAGGCGGCATGGGTACCATATATCATGTCGCCATACTAGTTTTACAATTAAAACCGCAAATGTCACGTATTTGGAAATTGGATTTCCGTCTATGAACCGAGGCAAAGGATAGTCCTCAACCGATTCGAGACAATCTAGCCCATGTCTCAGGCAAGTACTCAGTCAAGCCTTTGGATCGTCAGGGCCGGTCCACCGATGTGGATTAAAATGCCTGAACAATACGTCTCTCCGCCCTATGGGGCGTAAGTCTGGTCCGTCAGCCGACCAGAATGCATTCGGCCGAAACCGATATAACCGAGGCGCCTCGCAACAGCAACAACCACATAAGTCAAACTCGTCAGGGCGTGTAAAACCACTGACGCCACTTCTAGCTAGAAAGAAACGCAAGTCCTCCCTGAGGTCCGTCTCCCGTTTTTGGTTCATACCTGGTGTGAAACACGCGAGGTAAACGTTACACAAAGCTACGCCACAAAGGCCGTGCTTTGATCATCACCACAAGACTTTGCTTTTCAACAGAAGCCTTGATCATTTGCATCTTAGCATGCCACACAGGCAAACCATCCTATGCAACCGATATCAGTCACACAGAATGAAATCCGATGTCAGACACACAGTCCACTTACAAGTCCGTTCTGGGTCTGAACGAAGCCGGAGGCACCTAGTACCCCGCATATCCATCGATCTCCAAGTACGTCTGGACGATCACTAACTGTTTCCATCTTCTTGGGTGTACAGCCCAATCAAGATCATCAGTTATCACCCAAACGACGTGAAGACCTCCGGTCTTCGACCATCGTCTTCATCTTCGACTTATCGTCGTATCAGTTATTCAGAATGGGATAAACCCGGTCTTTCCGAATAACTCGCGTATATATTATAAAAGTGTTACACAAACACAACATACGCCTCATTCCAACTCATTAGTCATTAACCGTAAATTAATCAAGAGAATAATTCCCCAAATATTAACCCCGAAGGCCGAAACCAACATCAGATTAATATCCAGAAAACCATTCTACTTATCTAACCGACAGTTAGTTTCTAAATTTCACGTTCAAATCTAATTAAAGATTTAACTATCGCCTGGAGCAAAACTGGTGATACTCCATTCTCGATCTTTTCAATCTAATTAAAGATTCATTAAAACTCCACTTAGTTTTAATCATTATCTGGGTTAAAGAATCAGTGTCATTTAAAACACGATTCACGATAAACCCAAAATCACATTCCATCAATTATCGGGTTAAAGAACAAGTGTTATTTAAAACACTGTTCACGATAAACCCAAAAATCAATACCAATTCAATTCCAATTAAATATCATTTAATTGGTACACTTCATTAAATCTAAATAAAAAGATTTAATCTTTTCTCAACTGGGTTCAAGAACAGTGTTAGTGAAGACACCATTCACGACAAACCCAAATCACATTCGATATTAAACACAAGGCTCTGAATAGAAAATATACCGGCCTATATTCAATATCAAATTCTATGATTAACAAGTGTCGTAGTGGAAATAACGATATAAAAATATATCTTTCAAATTTCCATAACAACACCTGTATAATCACCAATTCCAACATCGAAATATTCCGAAGACAATTTCGATTCAAATCCACTCCAATGCAATCATTGGAAATTTTGGTTATTTTCAAAACCCTTTTCGAATTCAATTTATTTATTTAAAAATAAATAGAATTATAATTCTAGTTCAAAACTAGTTCATTTCGATAAAAATCTATTTTTATCTTTTCAAATATGGAGTTTTTCATCCCAAACTTTCACAAATCATTTCTTATGATTTTACACAAATTATTACTATTTTTAATAATTTTATCAAGGCCCGTACAGTCGATTTCCATCAACGGCCATCGAACTGCACTTACAGCGACCTTTTTCGAATTTGATTTGGACGTATCTCCAAATCCAACCGTTAGATTTCAAATTTCTAACATTCATTAGAAAGCTCTTTTCGATACGAACCCAACGGTTCCGGTTTTAGGAGAATCCGACGGTCGGATCTCCCGCAATGTCCGTTTGAAATAAATGGTCGAAATTCACGAACTGCCGCGGCGCGGCGCGTTCTATTAAGGCCATTATATTATATATATAATATATATAATATATACTTCGTCGATTACTATTTAAAAACGAATTATATAAATAGTTTTAAATTCGTTTCAAAAGCAATTTCAACCTCCTTTTCAATTCAAATCAAAATTGAATTCTTCTTTATAAATTCGTTTCAAAATTCATTTCTATTCAATTCAAATTTCAATTCAATTTGAATTCATTTCAATTCGTTTTCAATTCAATTCATTTCGAAATCGTTTTCAATTCAATTCATTTCGAAATCGTTTTCAATTCAATTCAATTCGAAATCGTTTTCAATTCAATTCAATTCGAAATCGTTTTCAATTCAATTCATTTCGAAATCGTTTTCAATTCAATTCATTTCGAAATCGTTTTCAATTCAATTCATTTCGAAATCGTTTTCAATTCAATTCATTTCGAAATCGTTTTCAATTCAATTCATTTCGAAATCGTTTTCAATTCAATTCAATTCGAAATCGTTTTCAATTCAATTCATTTCGAAATCGTTTTCAATTCAATTCATTTCGAAATCGTTTTCAATTCAATTCATTTCGAAATCGTTTTCAATTCAATTCATTTCGAAATCGTTTTCAATTCAATTCAATTCGAAATCGTTTTCAATTCAATTCAATTCGAAATCGTTTTCAATTCAATTCAATTCAAAATATTCGATTTCGAAATCACTTTTCAATATTCATTTTTAAGATGAATAAAATCGATATAAATATCGTTCACGTCAAAATGGTGTCAATCTAATCAACACGGCTTCATAAATTTCTATTTTCAAATATTCTATTTCAAATATTTCTTTTTCAAAATAGTTGTTATTATCAAAATATTTCGTTCAACACATGACCAATCTCAATGAATGAGTACTGTCAACACATGAACTTTTATTTTATAATATTCTTTATTTTTCAAATTGGAATGAGGCCCAATCAATCACCATATAAAGTTAATTATATGGATTTTCATACAACACATGTATATAATAACATTGAAAATAATCAACCATCAACCAAAGTGCACTACACTGTAAAAGCATCAAATATAGATATTCAACGCTTATAACAGCCTGTCAATCAATCGATCGACATATTTAATCAATCAGGATGAGTGAACTGCAAATTTCATCCCAACACCCGTGTGGGGTTTCAAACAATCAAACAAATATTTTATTCGTGCAGTTGGGCGATGTGTAAAATTTATCGTCCCAATCAATGTCATTCAAATAGGTGTACATAAACAAACCGTCTGGTTTATAAATGAATATTCTATTTTATTCACTTCACGTTAAAAATTATATTTTTAACCATAAAACATTTTATTCCAACATATGAATTTCTATTCAGTTCATTCTTTAAATAAAATGATTTTTTTATTTTTTTCTAACACATTTTAGAAAATTTCGGCGGCATAACGGCACGATACTAGAAACGGGACAAGGCCTAGCCTTATCCCCGGTCTAGTGAAGGCCCACGCCATTCACATATCAATTTAATCAATTTCATTTTGCAAACCACAAAACTTGGAGTAAGGGTCTAACCTAGCCTTACTCCTTCGCCTTATAACGGCGCACGTCTAATCCTAACCAATTCATCGATTCGATTTTTCATACCACAAATCACATTCAAACCAATATCGCAATCAATCACCAATCAATCAAACAAACAAGTCCATGGTCTGTGGACGATTGTGTCGGGTGCTACTAAGCACCGTCTGCATCCTAGTATATATATATATATATAACTAGAAAAATAAATTGAAAGGTGAGAAATTCTCACTTATAGCTATCCTAGCTCCACGGCTCTTCATTGGCAGAAGTCTTCGTCGTTTCGCCCTTTTTGAACCTCCGTTGTCCGCTTTCACTACCTATGTAAAAATCGAATTTTTACTTCGCTATTCCATATATAAAAATCGAATTTATATTTCTAAATTCAATATATAAAAATCGAATTTTTATCTCTAAGTTCAATATATAAAAATCGAATTTTTATCTCTAAGTTCAATATATAAAAATCGAATTTTTATCTCTAAGTTCAATATATAAAAATCGAATTTTTATTTCTAAGTTCAATATATAAAAATCGAATTTTTTATCTCTAAGTTCAATATATAAAAATCGAATTTTTATTTCTAAGTTCAATATATAAAAATCGAATTTTTATTTCTAAGTTCAATATATAAAAATCGAATTTTTATTTCTAAGTTCAATATATAAAAATCGAATTTTTATTTCTAAGTTCAATATATAAAAATCGAATTTTTATTTCTAAGTTCAAATCCTTTCCTTTTTAAAATCTAAATCTTTCACTTTTTAAAGTTTAAATCTTTTCACCTTTAAAGTTTAAATCCTTCCACTTTTAAAGTTTAAATCCTTTCACTTTTAAAGTTTAAATCTTTTCTTCATTTAAAGTTTAAATCTTTTCTTCATTTAAAGTTTAAATCTTTTCTCTTTTAAAGTTTTTTTCTTTTTTTTTTTTTCCTAAAATCAGTTTCAACTTTTAAAACAAAATCAGTTTTATAAATAAAGTAAAAATCAGTTTTTTTTTTTTTTTTTTTTTTATACCCTAACTAAAAATAAAAAGAAAAAGGGAAGGGAGGACTTACATCGTTCAGAGGGGGGTGTTCGCGTTGGAGCTGCTGACGGCGGATGGTCGGAGCGGTGGCCTAGGGCTGGCGGCGGTGGAGTGGTAGGAGTCTGCGGTGGTGGCCAAATGGCTGAGGGAGGCGTTCGATTCTGGGGTCGGAGGGTTTTGGGCTCGTCGAGAGATGGAGGCGCAGGCTCGTGGAGGGAGGAGCGAAGGGAGGTCGACGGCGCCTGGCGCCGATGGTGGCTGGGGATCGATGCGGTCTCCGTCGATCGATTTTTTTTCTTTTTTTTTTTTTTTTGTTTTTTTTTTTTCTTTGATTTCTGTTTTAACGGGGGGGGGGCCTGGGTAGTTAAGGGGAAGATAATATTTTTTTTTTTTTTTATTAATTAATTAATAAATTTTATCCTAAAGAGTTGACTTTCACATACGACCTCGAAACGGGGCCCACCGCCTGTCGTCCATAGCGTTTTACCCCCATTCCGAACACAATGGGATATATATCGCAAGCTGATTTGATTGTTACAATCAGTTTCCGTTAAATTTACATTTAAATCACTATATTGAATTTTAAACGTACATTTCTAATTACCGGGGTCACATATTAACTCGGAAAATTACAGAAAAATATTTTCTAGCTTCGTATTGACGACACGGTCCTAACAAAACTAATTTTGTCGAATTCTGAGACCGTTGGAAAAATGGCCAATTTCCAGTCGATTAAAATCAACTGAAATGGTCAAAACACGTTTTCTTTTGTCACGCTCACATATTAATTCGAAAAATTATGAAATTTGAAACCTAGCAATAACTTGACATCACGGACCCAACAAAACTGGTTTCGTCGAAATCCGAGGTCGTTTGCAAAATTGCTATTTTTAAGGGCCTTATATATATAAAAATATATATAAATTCCACAGCGACTATTTCTAATTTTAAACTGGACATATCTTATCATTTCTAAGATGAAATCTCAGTTTGTCAACTTCGTTACAAAGATATAGTTATACAGATTCAAATATTTCTTGTTTCGTTCAATTCTGACTTATATTGAATTCTGTATATTCATTTGAAATTAGAAATCGAATTTTCGAACTACCGCGCCATTTTCTATTCCTTTTATAATTATATATAATTATTATATATTCTAACGACGACGTATATAATATATACGTTCGAATTCTATTCAAAATAAATTTCTCGTCGATATTATTTAAAATAATTCATTTTAAATATTCAAAATCCGCTAAAATTGCCAAAATAAAATTTTCAAACTGGCTCGCATTTTACGGGTTGTTACAATCTCCCCCACTTAAAACTTTTCGTCCTCGAAAAGGAATAAAGTCGAAAGTGGTTTGATTATTCAGCTCTACGCTCGATCTGGCTTCCATTCTCCAACTCTTTAGTTTCTGAGAATTTTCAAAATTTCAAAAATTTGGCTAACTCCCTAAATTTTTGAAAAATTTCGCCATAACCTCCCCTGCAATGGGAGCATCGGGGAATTTCAAATAGCTTCCCCGGTCCTTCAGATCTCAAAAAGAAAAAGAAAAAGCCAAGCGGCTAGCCAATAGGCTCACAAAATCATCATCACCCAAACAAAACAGGAAATTATGTAGTAAACATGTACCTATTTGTCGGGCAAACAAATTTTATTCTCTGCTCTAGCCTCCTTGCTATGACCTGTTCTATGATATATATGTATATGCAAGCAAACGCGACCAAATTTCAATATAATCCAATATTTGATCCAATCAGGCTTAATGGTTAAAAATTAGCAAACAACTAACAAACAACACAAACATCAATCAATTAGTTGATTTAGAGTTTCAAATTCATAATTTTGATACATATACAAAATCAAATTTTGATACCAAATCACAACAATGAATTCTAGCTATATATAAGTTTTGGTTCTCACACCAGCCTAATGGAAATATATAGAAAATCACACCTTCGAAACTCGAACACACACTACTGATGCTATATAGTCATCAGTAGAATCATCTCCGGGCGACTAGAGTGTGATGCTATATCTATCCAATATATTAAAACTTCGAATACACGTGGATCAGACGTATACCCAAAATTTTTATATACTGCATTGTCCAAATCAATATAAACAAATAATCAATTACGAATAGTTGATTTAAATTTTCAAAACAAAATTTTGTTTTCATTTTAAAAATATACTCTTCACACTCGTTCTAGGATACTACTGATCCTATCTCTAACGAGTCATTCCCATTGGATTTTACTAACCCAATATCTGATGAATTCTTTCGTATGGTTCTAATGTGCCTTGTTCTCTGAGCTTTGTAAACCAAAGCTCTGATACCAAATGTGAAGACCCGCAACTTCCCCGTAAAGGAAAGCGTCGGATAGTTCGAGAACAAACCACAACAGAACGCATACAGAAGAACGTTTCATTGTATATTACAACAACGCATCAGATTACAAGAATATACAGAGTATAAATGAATATTACACAGAAATATCAGAGATTTAAATTACATTTAAATATATAGCAGCGGAAAATAATACAATACACAACTAGAAGAGATATACGGATACAAAGCTTTCCGGATATCATTCCAGCTGTAAACCAGGATCCTGTGAATATAAATCTGCAAAACCAAAACTACTAGCTGCCCGTGTCAAAATAAGGGCACCCAGAGTTTAGGTTAAAACAATAAACTCCAGGTCAGTCATGTGACTGGTGTGAGAACTAAAACAGTTAATCTTTATTTTAAAAGTTAGGTAAATCAAGGGACCACGCCGTATAACACGGAACGGGTTTCCTCCCAAGAGTACCAGTGCATAAAACAAACAGCGCAATGCTAAATAAAGAAAAATGAAGCTGTTATAAGACCCAGGTCCCATCACACAATGCAACGCAGCCGAGGATAGGGTTTTCCCTTATAACAGCCAAAGAATGCTTGATACGGTTAAAACAAATTGTTTGATACTATTATAAGTGCATAGTGTATAAAACAACTTCAAATCATAAGTATCAATCATAGGCGGCATGGGTACCATATATCATGTCGCCATACTAGTTTTACAATTAAAACCGCAAATGTCACGTATTTGGAAATTGGATTTCCGTCTATGAACCGAGGCAAAGGATAGTCCTCAACCGATTCGAGACAATCTAGCCCATGTCTCAGGCAAGTACTCAGTCAAGCCTTTGGATCGTCAGGGCCGGTCCACCGATGTGGATTAAAATGCCTGAACAATACGTCTCTCCGCCCTATGGGGCGTAAGTCTGGTCCGTCAGCCGACCAGAATGCATTCGACCGAAACCGATATAACCGAGGCGCCTCGCAACAGCAACAACCACATAAGTCAAACTCGTCAGGGCGTGTAAAACCACTGACGCCACTTCTAGCTAGAAAGAAACGCAAGTCCTCCCTGAGGTCCGTCTCCCGTTTTTGGTTCATACCTGGTGTGAAACACGCGAGGTAAACGTTACACAAAGCTACGCCACAAAGGCCGTGCTTTGATCATCACCACAAGACTTTGCTTTTCAACAGAAGCCTTGATCATTTGCATCTTAGCATGCCACACAGGCAAACCATCCTATGCAACCGATATCAGTCACACAGAATGAAATCCGATGTCAGACACACAGTCCACTTACAAGTCCGTTCTGGGTCTGAACGAAGCCGGAGGCACCTAGTACCCCGCATATCCATCGATCTCCAAGTACGTCTGGACGATCACTAACTGTTTCCATCTTCTTGGGTGTACAGCCCAATCAAGATCATCAGTTATCACCCAAACGACGTGAAGACCTCCGGTCTTCGACCATCGTCTTCATCTTCGACTTATCGTCGTATCAGTTATTCAGAATGGGATAAACCCGGTCTTTCCGAATAACTCGCGTATATATTATAAAAGTGTTACACAAACACAACATACGCCTCATTCCAACTCATTAGTCATTAACCGTAAATTAATCAAGAGAATAATTCCCCAAATATTAACCCCGAAGGCCGAAACCAACATCAGATTAATATCCAGAAAACCATTCTACTTATCTAACCGACAGTTAGTTTCTAAATTTCACGTTCAAATCTAATTAAAGATTTAACTATCGCCTGGAGCAAAACTGGTGATACTCCATTCTCGATCTTTTCAATCTAATTAAAGATTCATTAAAACTCCACTTAGTTTTAATCATTATCTGGGTTAAAGAATCAGTGTCATTTAAAACACGATTCACGATAAACCCAAAATCACATTCCATCAATTATCGGGTTAAAGAACAAGTGTTATTTAAAACACTGTTCACGATAAACCCAAAAATCAATACCAATTCAATTCCAATTAAATATCATTTAATTGGTACACTTCATTAAATCTAAATAAAAAGATTTAATCTTTTCTCAACTGGGTTCAAGAACAGTGTTAGTGAAGACACCATTCACGACAAACCCAAATCACATTCGATATTAAACACAAGGCTCTGAATAGAAAATATACCGGCCTATATTCAATATCAAATTCTATGATTAACAAGTGTCGTAGTGGAAATAACGATATAAAAATATATCTTTCAAATTTCCATAACAACACCTGTATAATCACCAATTCCAACATCGAAATATTCCGAAGACAATTTCGATTCAAATCCACTCCAATGCAATCATTGGAAATTTTGGTTATTTTCAAAACCCTTTTCGAATTCAATTTATTTATTTAAAAATAAATAGAATTATAATTCTAGTTCAAAACTAGTTCATTTCGATAAAAATCTATTTTTATCTTTTCAAATATGGAGTTTTTCATCCCAAACTTTCACAAATCATTTCTTATGATTTTACACAAATTATTACTATTTTTAATAATTTTATCAAGGCCCGTACAGTCGATTTCCATCAACGGCCATCGAACTGCACTTACAGCGACCTTTTTCGAATTTGATTTGGACGTATCTCCAAATCCAACCGTTAGATTTCAAATTTCTAACATTCATTAGAAAGCTCTTTTCGATACGAACCCAACGGTTCCGGTTTTAGGAGAATCCGACGGTCGGATCTCCCGCAATGTCCGTTTGAAATAAATGGTCGAAATTCACGAACTGCCGCGGCGCGGCGCGTTCTATTAAGGCCATTATATTATATATATAATATATATAATATATACTTCGTCGATTACTATTTAAAAACGAATTATATAAATAGTTTTAAATTCGTTTCAAAAGCAATTTCAACCTCCTTTTCAATTCAAATCAAAATTGAATTCTTCTTTATAAATTCGTTTCAAAATTCATTTCTATTCAATTCAAATTTCAATTCAATTTGAATTCATTTCAATTCGTTTTCAATTCAATTCATTTCGAAATCGTTTTCAATTCAATTCATTTCGAAATCGTTTTCAATTCAATTCAATTCGAAATCGTTTTCAATTCAATTCAATTCGAAATCGTTTTCAATTCAATTCATTTCGAAATCGTTTTCAATTCAATTCATTTCGAAATCGTTTTCAATTCAATTCATTTCGAAATCGTTTTCAATTCAATTCATTTCGAAATCGTTTTCAATTCAATTCATTTCGAAATCGTTTTCAATTCAATTCAATTCGAAATCGTTTTCAATTCAATTCATTTCGAAATCGTTTTCAATTCAATTCATTTCGAAATCGTTTTCAATTCAATTCATTTCGAAATCGTTTTCAATTCAATTCATTTCGAAATCGTTTTCAATTCAATTCAATTCGAAATCGTTTTCAATTCAATTCAATTCGAAATCGTTTTCAATTCAATTCAAAATATTCGATTTCGAAATCACTTTTCAATATTCATTTTTAAGATGAATAAAATCGATATAAATATCGTTCACGTCAAAATGGTGTCAATCTAATCAACACGGCTTCATAAATTTCTATTTTCAAATATTCTATTTCAAATATTTCTTTTTCAAAATAGTTGTTATTATCAAAATATTTCGTTCAACACATGACCAATCTCAATGAATGAGTACTGTCAACACATGAACTTTTATTTTATAATATTCTTTATTTTTCAAATTGGAATGAGGCCCAATCAATCACCATATAAAGTTAATTATATGGATTTTCATACAACACATGTATATAATAACATTGAAAATAATCAACCATCAACCAAAGTGCACTACACTGTAAAAGCATCAAATATAGATATTCAACGCTTATAACAGCCTGTCAATCAATCGATCGACATATTTAATCAATCAGGATGAGTGAACTGCAAATTTCATCCCAACACCCGTGTGGGGTTTCAAACAATCAAACAAATATTTTATTCGTGCAGTTGGGCGATGTGTAAAATTTATCGTCCCAATCAATGTCATTCAAATAGGTGTACATAAACAAACCGTCTGGTTTATAAATGAATATTCTATTTTATTCACTTCACGTTAAAAATTATATTTTTAACCATAAAACATTTTATTCCAACATATGAATTTCTATTCAGTTCATTCTTTAAATAAAATGATTTTTTTATTTTTTTCTAACACATTTTAGAAAATTTCGGCGGCATAACGGCACGATACTAGAAACGGGACAAGGCCTAGCCTTATCCCCGGTCTAGTGAAGGCCCACGCCATTCACATATCAATTTAATCAATTTCATTTTGCAAACCACAAAACTTGGAGTAAGGGTCTAACCTAGCCTTACTCCTTCGCCTTATAACGGCGCACGTCTAATCCTAACCAATTCATCGATTCGATTTTTCATACCACAAATCACATTCAAACCAATATCGCAATCAATCACCAATCAATCAAACAAACAAGTCCATGGTCTGTGGACGATTGTGTCGGGTGCTACTAAGCACCGTCTGCATCCTAGTATATATATATATATATAACTAGAAAAATAAATTGAAAGGTGAGAAATTCTCACTTATAGCTATCCTAGCTCCACGGCTCTTCATTGGCAGAAGTCTTCGTCGTTTCGCCCTTTTTGAACCTCCGTTGTCCGCTTTCACTACCTATGTAAAAATCGAATTTTTACTTCGCTATTCCATATATAAAAATCGAATTTATATTTCTAAGTTCAATATATAAAAATCGAATTTTTATCTCTAAGTTCAATATATAAAAATCGAATTTTTATCTCTAAGTTCAATATATAAAAATCGAATTTTTATCTCTAAGTTCAATATATAAAAATCGAATTTTTATTTCTAAGTTCAATATATAAAAATCGAATTTTTTATCTCTAAGTTCAATATATAAAAATCGAATTTTTATTTCTAAGTTCAATATATAAAAATCGAATTTTTATTTCTAAGTTCAATATATAAAAATCGAATTTTTATTTCTAAGTTCAATATATAAAAATCGAATTTTTATTTCTAAGTTCAATATATAAAAATCGAATTTTTATTTCTAAGTTCAAATCCTTTCCTTTTTAAAATCTAAATCTTTCACTTTTTAAAGTTTAAATCTTTTCACCTTTAAAGTTTAAATCCTTCCACTTTTAAAGTTTAAATCCTTTCACTTTTAAAGTTTAAATCTTTTCTTCATTTAAAGTTTAAATCTTTTCTTCATTTAAAGTTTAAATCTTTTCTCTTTTAAAGTTTTTTTCTTTTTTTTTTTTTCCTAAAATCAGTTTCAACTTTTAAAACAAAATCAGTTTTATAAATAAAGTAAAAATCAGTTTTTTTTTTTTTTTTTTTTTTATACCCTAACTAAAAATAAAAAGAAAAAGGGAAGGGAGGACTTACATCGTTCAGAGGGGGGTGTTCGCGTTGGAGCTGCTGACGGCGGATGGTCGGAGCGGTGGCCTAGGGCTGGCGGCGGTGGAGTGGTAGGAGTCTGCGGTGGTGGCCAAATGGCTGAGGGAGGCGTTCGATTCTGGGGTCGGAGGGTTTTGGGCTCGTCGAGAGATGGAGGCGCAGGCTCGTGGAGGGAGGAGCGAAGGGAGGTCGACGGCGCCTGGCGCCGATGGTGGCTGGGGATCGATGCGGTCTCCGTCGATCGATTTTTTTTCTTTTTTTTTTTTTTTTGTTTTTTTTTTTTCTTTGATTTCTGTTTTAACGGGGGGGGGCCTGGGTAGTTAAGGGGAAGATAATATTTTTTTTTTTTTTTATTAATTAATTAATAAATTTTATCCTAAAGAGTTGACTTTCACATACGACCTCGAAACGGGGCCCACCGCCTGTCGTCCATAGCGTTTTACCCCCATTCCGAACACAATGGGATATATATCGCAAGCTGATTTGATTGTTACAATCAGTTTCCGTTAAATTTACATTTAAATCACTATATTGAATTTTAAACGTACATTTCTAATTACCGGGGTCACATATTAACTCGGAAAATTACAGAAAAATATTTTCTAGCTTCGTATTGACGACACGGTCCTAACAAAACTAATTTTGTCGAATTCTGAGACCGTTGGAAAAATGGCCAATTTCCAGTCGATTAAAATCAACTTAAATGGTCAAAACACGTTTTCTTTTGTCACGCTCACATATTAATTCGAAAAATTATGAAATTTGAAACCTAGCAATAACTTGACATCACGGACCCAACAAAACTGGTTTCGTCGAAATCCGAGGTCGTTTGCAAAATTGCTATTTTTAAGGGCCTTATATATATAAAAATATATATAAATTCCACAGCGACTATTTCTAATTTTAAACTGGACATATCTTATCATTTCTAAGATGAAATCTCAGTTTGTCAACTTCGTTACAAAGATATAGTTATACAGATTCAAATATTTCTTGTTTCGTTCAATTCTGACTTATATTGAATTCTGTATATTCATTTGAAATTAGAAATCGAATTTTCGAACTACCGCGCCATTTTCTATTCCTTTTATAATTATATATAATTATTATATATTCTAACGACGACGTATATAATATATACGTTCGAATTCTATTCAAAATAAATTTCTCGTCGATATTATTTAAAATAATTCATTTTAAATATTCAAAATCCGCTAAAATTGCCAAAATAAAATTTTCAAACTGGCTCGCATTTTACGGGTTGTTACACATAGCTTTGTATATAGTGTGACTTCACGAGCCTCACACCCTGGTAGACTCTAAAACGGGACAAGAGAACGCAAGGAGTGCACACGTTTCTTTCTAGCTAAAGTGATGGCAGTGACCTACGATCCCTGATATTTTACTTATGTGGATGATAGATTATGAGGTACCTCGGTTTTATAGGTTGTTAGTGGCCATATTGAGGTCCAAAGGGACCAGGAAACGTGTGTTCAGGCATTATTAATCCACTAACGTTAGGTGTGGACCGGCCCTGCAGATATCCAAGGGTTGCCCATAAGCGTGATCCTGAGACATTTGCTAGAGTGTCTCGAATCAGTAAGGAGACCGCCCCTAGCCTTGACTCTTGATTGAAACCCAATTTCCAATACGACACCATTCGGTTTTGATTGTAAAACTAGTATGGCGACATAGTATATGGTAGTTATGCCGTCTATGATTGATACATTATGATTGAAATGTTTTTTAAAAAACATACATACACTAATAATAATATCAAATCCGTTTTTATCGTATCAAGCATTTTTGACCATTATAAGGTAAAACTCTATCCTCCGGTTTGCGTTGCATTGTGTGATGGGACTTGAGTCTTATAATGGTTTCATTTTTCTAAAGAGCATTGCGTTGTTTAACGATTTACTTTATTTTATGCACTGGCAATCCAATGGAGTAAACCCGTTCCGCGTTAGCGGTGTGGTCCTGTGATTAGCCTTATTATTAGATTAGTTAAGTTAGATTTCTCATACCAGTCCCATGACTGACCTGTAGTTTGTTTCACTGGCAAACTCGGGTGCCCATATTTTCCACATGGGCAGTCGAGTAGCTTTTTGCAGATATTTATCTCTTTAGCAGGATCCTGGATCGAAGCCTAAAGCTATGTCCAGAGCATAGAGAGTCTTTCGTTGTGTATTGTATTAATTATTGTAAAATTATCTTCCGCTGTAGTATTATTTCTTTATCGATGTACTCTGATATTCTGTACTCTGATGTAACATTATTGTTATGTTTTATAAAACTCTGTTGTTGTTCTAATGTATTGTATTCCCAAAGTTAACGTATGCGGGTTTTGAACGATTTTGATCGATCTAGTGATCGATTAAGGTCCGAAAAAATGCGTGTCGTTACAACTCCCCAACATTGTATAACTTCTCTTAGTTCCTTCTTTATTTTAAATTTGTTCTAACAATCCTCCACCAAATTTTAAATAAATTTTCCTTATAACATATTTTACAGGGAAATTTGTGCAAAAGTATAGATGTCTTATAAACTTGAATTTATACGTAGTGAAAACCCATCAATGTATATTAAGATGGAGTGGTTGACTAAGAATTGAACCATCGATGTTATATGATCTACCGGATGTGTTTATCACACGCTCGTTTTCATAATTTCTAGATAATATGTATACTTGATCCGTGGATTGGCCTTGGGTCTGTATCTTGTTTCATGTAATGCCTTCAGAGACTAAGCCAAAATCTCACTGAAGGCGGTATGACCTTCATTGCATCTATATTGGTAGGTTTATCAAAAGTGCCTTATAATACGCACCTCAACAATATGTTTGTTCTAAACCTATTAAGTTCCAAGTAGAACATCCTCACTTCGTCATTATAAGCACCAAGCACTTTTCTTTGGAATGTATGATAATAATTAGTGTTTTAGACTAAATATTATAATGCTTCCAACCACAAGCATATGAAGTACTTTTGCTTTTTGAACTCATGATAATTATTTTTATTATGTTGAGTTGAGTTTCTTTCATTGGCGATTTTGTATTGTACATGTTTTAAACTCATTATCTGTGATGTTTTTATCAATAAGTTTCTTGTAAATCCTTTAGTAAATGGATCTGCCAAATTCCGGTTAGATCTTACAAAATTTATGGTAATCACCCCGTTAATGAGAATTTTCCTAAGCAAATTGTTCCTTAGACCAATATGTCTAGATTTACCATTGTAAAGTTGGTTGTATGCTTGTGATAATGTTGTTTGACTATCACAATGCATAGATATTGGTGGCATAGGTTTTGGCCATATAGGAATTTCTAATAATAAATTCCTTAACCATTCTGCTTTTTTACTACCAGAACCTAGTGCTATAAATTCAACAGCCATTGTTAAATTAGCAATACACGTTTGTTTCTTTGAGGCCTAAGATATTGCTCCCCCGCCAAGAGTGAATATCTATCCACTAGTTGATTTATGATCTTCGCTTTCAGTGTTCCAACTAGCATCCATGTATCCTTCTATTACACTAGGATAACTATTGTAATTTACACCATAATTTATGGTACCTTTTAGATACTTTAGAATTCTACGTACTACATTCCAATGAACATGACTCGGATTACCGGTATATCTACTTATTTTGCCAATAACATAGTCAATATTTGGTTGGGTGCCTGTCATTACATACATCAAACTTCCAATAACTCTTCCATATTCCAATTGCTCTACAGCTCTACCATTATTAGTGTATAATTGCATATTTGGATCAGAATGAGTGGATATAGGTTAACGATTGAATAGATCAAACTTTTTCAAAATTTTCTCAATGTAACGAGACCGAATAATTGATAATCCATCTTTCTTTCGTGATTCTTATTCCAAGAATCATTTCAGCCACTCCCATATCTTTCATTTCAAAGCATGAGGATAAAAACCTTTTAGTTTCATTAGTGATTAAATATATATTCCAAATATAAGCATATCATCTACATAAAGGCATATAATTACACTCTTACCTGAATGGAACTTGCTATAAACACATTTATCAGATTCAAAAATCCTAAAACCAGTAGATATAATAGCTTAATCAAACATTTCATGTCATTGCTTTGGTGGTTGTCTAAAAATGTAAAGTGGTTTGATAAGTTTACACGCTTTACGTTCTTGTTCCGGCATTACAAAAACTTCTAGTTGAAACATATATTTCTTCATCAAGCTCTATTTAAAAATGTTATCTTGACATCCATTTGATGAATTTCAAACTTATAGATAAAAGCTAATGTAATTAAAATTCTAATAGCTAAAATTCTAGCTAATGGGGAATACGTATCAAAATAATCTATTCCTTCTTTCTACGTAAACCCTTTGGCAACGAATCTAACTTTAAACTTTTCAATTGTACCATCTGCTTTTAGATATTTCTTGAATATCCATTTACATCCTATTGGTTTAGAACCCGGAGGTAAATCTACTATTTCCATTTTTATTTCTCATAATAGAATCCATTTCATCATTTATGGCTTCTTGCCAAAATGATGAATCTTGGGATTTCATTGCCTTATTATATGTTAAAGGATCAGATTCTATGTTTGTAGAAATCATTAATTGGTGCTCAGCATTATCTCTAGATCTTCAACCAAATATATGACAAAATCTAGTCCAAAGTATTTCTCTTTCCTTCTTCATTTACTTCTCCTAAAAGAATTACCATTTTAGTTGATATTTAAATTAATGTTTTCTATAGGTTCAATATTAAGTTCAATAACCTCCACCGTTTCAACAATAGGTGTACTAATCTCTACCATTTCATGAACCGGTTTATTATTTTGAATAGATGTAAATTTACACCTTGATTCTATTACAGTATTTACCCTAATAGAACTATTAGTTTCTATTAATAGAAACTTGTATCCTTTGTTATGTTGAGCATATCCTAAGAATATGCACTCAACAGCTTTTTGTCCTAATTTTCTAATTTTTGGTTCATGTGATCAAACAATAGCTCTACAACCCCAAACTCGATAATCAAGATTGGGTTCCGTTTCTTCCAAAGTTCATTAGGAGTAACTCTACTTTTATTATGAGGTACTCTATTTAAAATATACCATGTAGTAAGTAAAGCTTCACCATAGAAACTAGTGTTAAGTTCGGAATTTCACAACATCACATTTACGGTTTTAGTAAGAGTTCAATTTTTCCCTTCAGCCACTCTATTTTGTTGCGGAGTGTAATAAATGTTTCATGATAATTCCTACTGATTCACAATATTCAGGAAATTGATATTCGCCACCCCTGTCAGACCTAAATGTTTTTATTTTTACTTGGTTTTCTACTTCAGTTTTGTAAGTAATAAATGATTTTAACACTTCACTTTTAGCATGTATAAGATAAATCTGACGGCCTGCCCCGCATTAACCGACATTTCCTCCAGAAGTGCGTTGTACACATGTCCGCTAGCACGGGCCGGTCGTCAAAGAAAGGAAAGAAGATGAAATAACTAACAAAGAAACCTGTAGAATGTCTCACAGCGCATGGAATAAAATATAATAGTAACATACTTGACATAAAACAGGCGAGACAGTGCATAAGCTGAAAACTAAAACCATCATCATAGCACCGGAAATCCAAAATACAGCTTATGATCCAACCTCATTATTACAACTTTAAAACTGTCTTTAAAGCAAAAGAAAGTGAAAAGAGGAGGTACACTACTAATGCCCAAGCAGTGACCTTCAACAACACAGGGAGAATATCTATATATCATACTTAGGAGCCTCCTGCGCGTCTCTAGTACAGCTACTCGTGCATACCACCTAACATGTCTCTAGTCTGCCCGTTTAAGAGCACCCAGAGTAATAAGAAGAGACATAAAACTCTGGGTCAGACAAAAACTCTGGTATGAGTGATAAGCAACAAAACAGAACAATAACAGGTATAATCCAATCATACCTGAACCTGGACCTACAACCAAAGAGTTAGCACAACATACTGTACTATACTCTAAGGTGACACTAAACAAAAGGTATAAAGATATGGGGGAGGGGGTGTGCATGTCAAGGTGATAGCAAACAATCAAACATAACAGTCATTCCTCAAGTCTCTCACTCAGTGCGTAAAGAATACGATATCCACTACTTTGGTCACCTAATCCTTTGGGCCATGACGGAGTCCAAACCCGTATAACTATCACTACAAGCCCACTGTTTGTCTCTCAGTGATGAACCAAAGTTATGAATACCGATAACCCCTTTGCACATGTCCCGCAGAAAGCCTAACTCATGAAGTTAACTCGTTGATTCCTATTTGGATCTTGAGTAATAACCTCCCACTTAGACTTCCTTTGCATCTTGGGTTTTGGTTGAATTAGAGTTGGTCTTCAGAAGAGTTACCATGCATATGTAGAAGCAAATCCGGTTCGGTTCGTATAAGGTGTCCAAGTCCATTTCTCTAATTCGGTTCAGTGCTCCGCTTCAGTTTGGTTCGGGTTCACATCCTCCATGCGGTTCGGTTTGGGTTCACCTCCTCCATCCGGTTTGGTTCGGGTTCACCTCCTCCATCCGGTTTGGTTCGATGCTTTGCTTCTCGGTTCCGTTCGTCCCTCCTGCTCCAGTTTGCTTATTCGATCCGACCCCACGTCCCATTCCGATCCATTCTGATCCTCAATTCCAACATGATCCCAATGGCTTTCTTTATTGCCCTTGCATTTGTATGTTGCTAAAGATGCCATCACTCCGGTTCAGTTCGGATATGTCCGATCCGATCCCCTATCCCGATCCGATCCGAATCTCTATAGCATTTCCAGCTTTCGTCCATTCTCGCCATACGACGGCGTTTTCAACCATTCTAACCTTACTAAACAATCAAAAGACATTCCAAATAGTAGTAATAACATGCATAATCAATCAAAAACATCGAAACATCCATCACATAGATTATTTTAGATCAAACATACCAAAAAAGCATGATTTTCCCCTTAATCTCCTAAAGCATGTTTTAACCATATGATTAGCAAAACATGTCCAAATGAACCCAAATTCATATCAGAGACATAAAATAATATTCTGGAACTTTACAAAATTTTCTAGATTTTTCTAAGTTATAATTTCGCTAATTACCCTAATTAGCTATAATTAGTGAAAAACAATGCAAATCACTCACCTTTGCTACAAATTAAACTATAGAACTGAAATATCCTCTATTTTAGGTCGAATCCCAATGCTTAGCAGTAGCCCCAACGCTGATTTGATGCTATCTTGGCTTGGTTTGATGTTGATTAGCTTAGTCCTTCATAAGAAAGTGATTTAGAGGTGTTTTGAAAAGATTTAGAAAGTGGAGGCCATGGTTAGGGTTCAAAGGAGGTTAGTGGCGGCTAAAAAATACTGAAAAAGAATGTTTTCTAAACCCTAGCAGCCCTCATATACTCCTAATCCTGAAATCCCCCAATGGGCCTAGCTACTAGTCACCCGGTTAAGCCCAATTAAGCTGTTTTTTACTCTCTAAACCTTAATTCAGCCATATCTCCCAAATGGTAAATCCGTTTGACTAATGTGATCACTCTACGGAAAGGTAAACCATCAAACGGATCTAATGGAAGAGGTTTCCGGTGAAAACTCCTTACCAATCAAAAGTTATGAATGAAACAAGATCAGCTAGGGATAGAACAGTCATTTAAAAATCGACAAAAATCATGAACATGGGAAATGACCCCACTAGTCGTTTCCCAAAAGTACATGACCATACGACTTACCAGAAAAATAAATAAATAAATATTCTATGATCCTCTGATGCATAGAATGCGGGTCGTTACATTCTCCCTCCCTTAAGAAATTTCGTCCCCGAAATCCCTTAACCGAAACATACAAAGAATTCTGCATGCCTATCAATCATTTTCAAACAACAAAACATACAAAACATACAAAACAACACAACAAGCCTATCCTAGAATGCGGTTTACTAACAAGGGAAGAACTATCACTACCAAAACCTTACCAGGCAAAGAGTTCTGGATACTTCTTCGTTATGTCCTCCTCTGTTTCCTAAGTGCAGCCTTTCTCATCATCACCCCATTGAACTTTGACTAATTTCACTGCTTTCCTTCGAAGCTGCTTTGTATCGTTCCCAACAATACGCATATGCTTGCGGTACCCAACCGCCTCTGGTTCAACCTCGATATCGTCCAACTAATCTGGTGAAATAGCCACATTAGGGTCTTGCACAAACTTCCTTAACTGGGAAGCATGAAATATGTTGTGAACTCCCGTCGTCTTGTCCGGTAACTCAACTTTATATGCCAAATTCCCATCTTGCTCGAGAACTGAAAATGGACCAACAAACCTTGGTGCTAACTTACCTTTCCCACCAAAACGAATCACATTCATCAATGGAGAGTCCTTGACGAACACCAAGTCATTAACGAAGAATTCCAAATCTCTTCGTCTCTTATTGACATAAGTCTTCTGCCTATCTTAGGTAGTCTTCATTCTCTGTTGGATAACCTTGATCTTGCCAGAAGTCCCTCTTATTATTTCTGGTCTGAGCTCAAATTTCTCACCATTCTCCAACCAACATGATGGTGCCTTGCACTGTCTTCCGTACAAAGTTTCAATTGGAACCATACCAATACTGGGCTAATAACTATAACTCAACCAGATACAAATGGCCATCCCATGACCCTCCAAAATCCAATATATAAGTTCTCAAAAGATCCTCTAGTATACGATTCACTCAAATACCATCATAACCTGACCTAGTCCTTGGTAAACCATCAATATAACCCATTGAGACTTGTTCCTATTTAGGAATTTCTAATGGTTGTAACAACCCACTAGGCTTCTTTTGCTCAGCTTTAACTAACTGGCAATTCATGCATTTGGACATAAACTTCCCAACGTCCTTATTTATCCGTTCCCAGCGGTAGGTCTGATCCATGTCTCAATACATTTTGTTACCAACGGGATGTATAGTCAGTTTCGAGTGATGATATGCTCTAAGCACTTCATCTCTCAGTCCGTCTACGTTGGGTACAACTAGTCCCCATTCTTTCGAAGCCATCCTTCTCGATCAATTCCTTTCTTGATCATTCTCTTTCCATCGATACCCATCTCTACCCTAGAGATGATTTCTAATAGGTTAGGATCGTCCTTCTAACTGGAACCAATCCACAAAATCAAAATCAATCTAATCGTCAAGCTTACTAGCGTTTCTGAATCCAATTCACTCTTGGGTCTGAAATCATATCCTGTGATATACTCTACTTGCTTCCAACCCAGAAACATAACCTCTAGACTGGCATGCCTCCTACTCAATGCAGCTGTTACTACACCTAAATCCTTTGCTATGTCCACTCTGCCCTATGAAGTCATGACAACTTCACTGCACTGGCTCATAGCCTTGCTACGATCACTCTGCCCCATAGAGTAATGATTACCCCACTGCACTGATATGTAGCCTAATGTCCGTCTATACTACCATCTCTTTGTTCCCCATCGCTAGAACCCTACAGGTGATAGTCTACTCAAGATAAGAAAGATAGGGACAAACATAGCAACCATAACATCCATCAAACAAGTCCTACCTATCACCTGCTAAAGCCATGAACACGTCGACACCTACATGACTGTCTAACCAATCCCAATATGTCGATTCTTGTATGTCTGGTCCAACCAACATCAAGAACTAATGGAATCCCAGCCTCCAAACGGACTACCGTACGTCCAACATACGTTTTATCCTCCAAAGATAACTAGATCACGTCCAACGGATCCAAGGTAACGGGCGTCCCCAGATACCCCTTCTTTAAGTCCGCCTAAAATACTTGAGTCCAACCCAAGTCTATCCATTATCTTGCTGCCATCTCGAGTCCAACTCGAGCCAAATCCAATTCCTTGCAGCCTTCTCGAGTCCAACTCGAGTCAATCTATAACTTAGACCTAGTCTTGAGTATCCATTACCGACAAACTCTAGTCCAACGTGAGTCGTCTCCCTATTCGTTGCATCTTCCATGATCAACGAACACATCCTATTTCTTCAAAGTTCTACTATCCAAAGAGAACATCAACATAGGGTCCTAAACAATCCATTACTTTGCATCTTTCTCGAGACCCAGTCAAGCCATCTCATTACCCTATCGAGTCTAACTCGGGGCAGTCTATACCATTGAACAGTCTTACCATATCACGGCTGCCCATCACTCCTCGAGTAAACCAAGATATCATCCAATGAAGAATCGCAACAACTATTTATCTCTCACGCAAACCATCCTAGTCGAACTCGACATTCCCCAAGCACAAGCCCCAAAGGTCTAAACCAACATCAGACAAGCACCCGAGGAACATCTCCTCCAAATTCGGACAATCCACGTGAGGTGATACTAGCAAAACAACTAAGCACTAGAGCACTGCTTTGCCTCCCAGAGACAACTAGAACTTATTACAACGATAACCTCTCAGCTTCCTTAACTCCAGTTACTATCGCCATCATTGGGTAGGTACCTAATACCACCCTATTGATTTAGAGTAGATCGACTCCCCAAAATAATGCTAAACCCAGTAAAGCCCAAAACAAAGCAATCATAAACAAACATACATCCATGACTCGATAAGACCACGTTATGGCAAATCATACTAAGGTTAGTCGAACCACCAACAGGGTATCGACTATCTCGGGTTTGTCAAACAATACTTGAACAGAAACATCTTAAATAGAAATCATACCTTTGATAACGACGCCTTTTCCCTTCTGCGCCGCAGTTGGAGCATTCGACGAAGAAGGAACAACGTTGATAACGTACACTTTCACAATCTGCTTCTCCCTAGGAGGTTGTGGACAATCATCCTTGTGGTGTCCCGTTTGGCCGCAGTTAAAGCACTTCCTTTCCCCGGGCTTTTCTCGACAATCTCTGGCATAGTGGCCCTTCTTGCCACAACTAAAGCACTCGCCACCATTCTTATTCTTCATATTCTGACCATCCTTGTTCGGGTTCTGCTTCCTTTTGTTCTAAGAATTCTTCTTTCCTTCATCGCCAGCTTGCGGATTTGGTTCCTCTGTAGATGCAATAGCAACTTCGGTCTTTGAATTTGGGAAAAGGCTCTCTGACCTTAATGCCTTTCCTACAATAGACTCGAATGTCTCATCGATATGGTTTATAAGTCTTTCTCCTAAGTACCCATCCAAGCCAGTTATGAACTTCCCGTTTTTCTTCTCAACTGTATCGATGAGGGACAATTCATATTTCGATAAAGTATCGAATTCATAGATGTACTCCGAGACTGCCCTACCATTCTGCTTAAGCTCCAAAAACTTCATGAACAATTCTGATTTCTGAGTAGCTGGGATAAACTTATCTCAAAAGCGAGTCTTAAACTGATTCCAAGTAATCTGATCCTCCGGGGTAGCTGCCTTAATAACATTCCACCAATTCATAGCCCGTCCCTGCAGTTGACGCGATGCTAGCTTCCTCTTCATTGCGTCCTCAATTCCCTGATCATCGAGCAACTATCTAGCCAATCTTGAACTTCTGTAGCCGACTCCGTTCCGTGGAACGGTTTCCCACCAAGACTAGTATAATCCTTGTTCAGCTTGGCGAAATCGGCCCTAGGCGCCTGCACCGCCACCGTTAGCAGCATTAGGAACTGCTCCTCGAGCATCCCTAAGCGTCTCTCGCATGAAGGTTGTAAACATCATCCTCATATCAGGAACATCCCTATTGTTTGCTCCTAAACCCGTACTTCTCGTATTTCGGCTCATCGTTCAATCTGTAAAGAGAAAACGATTAACCATCTCAATGTGGTACCCGTGCAGTGCGACTTCATCCTTAGATATACTAATAATATATATAGCTTTTGAAAACCAAAATAATCACAAATACGCGCTCTTATATACATATATTATCTCTCCCTGATGACTTCCCTAGGTTAACTACGCAACCTAGAGCTCTGATACCAAGTGTGACGGCCCGCCCCGCATTAACCGACATTTCCGCCGGAAGTGCGCTGTACACATGTCCGCTAGCACGGGACGGTCATCAAAGAAAGGAAAGAAAATGAAAGAACTAACAAAGAAACCTGTAGAATGTCTCATAGCGCATGGAATAAAATATAATAGTAACATACTTGACATAAAACAGGCGAGACAATGCATAAGCTGGAAACTAAAACCATCATCATCATAGCAGCAGAAATCCAAATTACAGCTTATGATCCAGCCTCATTATTACAACTTTAAAACTGTCTCTAAAGCCAAAGAAAGTGAAAGAAGGAGGTACACTACTAATGCCCAAGCAGTGACTTTCAACAACACAGGGAGAATATCTATATATCATACGTGGGAGCCTCCTGCTCGTCTCCGGTACAGCTACTCGTGCATACCACTGAACCTGTCTCTAGTCTGCCTGCTGAAGAGCACCCAGAGTAATAAGAAGAGACATAAAACTCTGGGTCAGACAAAAACTCTGGCATGAGTGATAAGCAAAAAAACAGAACAATAACAGGTATAATCCAATCATACCTGAACCTGGACCTGCAACCAAAGAGTTAGCATAACATACCGTACTATACTCTAAGGTGACACTAAACATAAGGTATAAAGATACAGGGGAGGGGGTGTGCATGTCAAGGTGATAGCAAACAATCAAACATAGCAGTCATTCCTCAGGTCTCTCACTCAGTGTGTAAAGCATACGATATCCACTACTTTGGTCACCTAATCCTTTGGGCCATGACGGATTCCAAACCCGTATAACTATCACTACAAGCCCACTATCTGTCTCTCAGTGGTGAACCAAAGTTATGAATACCGATAACCACTTTGCACATGTCCCGCAGCAAAGCCCAACTCATGAAGTTAACTCGTTGATCCCTATTTGGATCTTGAGTAATAACCTCCCACTTGGACTTCCTTTGCATCTCGGGTTTTGGTCGAATTGGAGTTGGTCTTCAGAAGAGTCACCATGCATATGTAGAAGCAAATCCGGTTCGGTTCGGTATAAGGTGTACAAGTCCATTTATCTAATTCGGTTCAATGCTCCACTTCGGTTCGGTTCGGGTTCACATCCTCCATGCAATTCGGTTCGGGTTCACATCCTCCATGCGGTTCGGTTCGGGTTCACCTCCTCCATGCGGTTCGGTTCGATGCTTTGCTTCTCGGTTCCGTTCATCCCTCCTGCTCCAGTTTGCTTACTTCGATCCGACACCGCGTCCCATTCCGATCCGATCTGATCCTCAACTCCAACATGATCCCAATGGCCTTCCTTATTGCCCTTGCATTTGTATGTTGCTAAAGACGCCATCACTCCGGTTCAGTTCGGATATGTCCGATCCGATCCCCTATCCCGATCCGATCTGGATCTCTATAGCATTTCCAGCAATCTTGTTTCGTCCATTCTTGCCATACGACGGCGTTTTCAATCATTCTAACCTTACTAAACAATCAAAAGACATTCCAAACAGTAGTAGTAACATGCATAATCAATCAAAAACATCGAAACATCCATCATATAGATTATTTTAAATCAAACATAGCAAAAAAGCATGATTTTCCCCTTAATCCCCTTAAGCATGTTTTAACCATACGATTAGCAAAACATGTCCAAATGAACCCAAATTCATATCAGAGGCATAAAATAATATTCTGCAATTTTACAAATGTTTCTAGATTTTTTTGATTTATAATTTCGCTAATCTTCGCTAATTACCCTAATTAGCCATAATTAGTGAAAAACAATGCAAATCACTCACCTTTGCTACAAATTAAACTATAGATCTGAAACATCCTCTGTTTTGGGTCGAATCCCAATGCTTAGCAGCAGCCCCAACTCTGATTTGATGCTATCTTGGCTTGGTTTGATGTTGATTAGCTTAATCCTTGATAAGAAAGTGATTTAGAGGTGTTTTGAAGAGATTTAGAAAGTGGAGGCCATGGCTAGGGTTCAAGGGAGGTTAGTGGCAGCTGAAAAATACTAAAAAGGAATGTTTTCTAAACCCTAGCAGCCCTCATATACTCCTAATCCCGAAATCCCCCAATGGGCCTAGCTACTAATCACCCGGTTAAGCCCACTTAAGCTGTTTTTCACTCTCTAAACCTTAATTCAGCCATATCTCCCAAACGGTAAATCCGTTTGACTAATGTGACCACTCTACGGAAAGCTAAACCATCAAATAGATCTAATTGAAGTGGTTTCAAATCAAAACTCTTTACCAATCAAAAGTTATGAACGAAACAAGATCAGCTAGGGGAAAAACGGTCATTTAAAAATCGACAAAAATCAAGAACATGGGAAATGACCCCACTAGTCGTTCCCCAAAAATACATGACCATACGACTTACTAGAAAAATAAATAAATAAATATTCTATGATCCTCTGATGCATAGAATGCGGGTCGTTAAAAATAAACATAACAATATTAAGAGGAATCATTTATAAACTAGTGTGAACCCGTGCTACGCACACAGGGTTCACCACATAATTTATTTAACAATGTGTTCTTTGATGTGTTGTTATATAAAGATGAAAACATATGTTCATGATCTTTTTTATTCTTAGATTAGCTTTTTCTTCAATGCCAATTATAAACATCTTTTGATAAATTTATTTAAATAATATGAAATAGAGAATTATTGGTAATATTTTTAGATTGCAATGAATTTAAAGAAAAAAATGTTAACACCGACTTTCTATTATTCTTCACCTTTTGGGCAATTATATTATTATGCATTTTCATACTTTTCAAGTTTAAGCCACATAATTTCATTATGAGTTCATTCCGTGTTTAACACAAAATTCAATATGTACATAGTTCGCTATAGCAAATAGCATTTTGGATCTAAAATGGAGAAATTATGCTCTAAGTGAAATATTATTTCACATTTTGTTAAATGAAGTAAAATTGCAACATTTTCATTACCACATATTTTGTTAAATGCAATATTAAAATTTTGTGGCAGATTGGAATTGTTATATTTTCATTACCCGTATAATGTAATATAAAATAAGAATTACCTATAAAATTTTATTAAAGATAATAATTAAATCAAACTGTATCGGAAAACACTATCAACAAAATGAAGTACAAATGATATTATTTTTATTACTATTGGAACATATTAATATAAGTAACCGTTTTATAGTACAAAACAAAGTATTCTATAAAATAGACGTCTAACCTTGCGCAGAAGCATCAAATATTGAGTTGAATGTAGTAGTGTGCAGTAAAATAACATTTTTATAAAATGCAAAAAATAGACAAAGTTAACTTGTTTTTCTCTATAAAGTAAATATCCAAAAACTATGGTGTAACAACCCGAAAATCTGGGCCAGTTTAAAATTTTTATTTTGGCAATTTTAGCGAATTTTGATTATTTAAAAATGAATTATTTTAAATAATATTGACGAGAAATTTATTTTGAATATAAATCGAACGTATATATTATATACGCCGTCGTTAGAATATAAATATTTATATATAATTATAAATAGAATTGAAAATGGCGCGGTAGTTCGATAATTTGATTTCAAACTTCAATTGAATGTACCGGGTGCAAAACAATCCGGATTTGTGTGAAACCAAAAACATTAGGATCTAATTGATAATATCTTTCCAATGAATCCGAAAAATCAAGATTTCATAGCGGGAATCAAAAGATATGTCCAGTTGAAAATTCTGAATAGTCGCTATGGAATTCAGGCCCTTAAAAATAGAAATTTTGCAAATGACCTCGGATTTCGACGAAACCAGTTTTGTTGGATCCGCAGTGTCAAGTTATTGCTAGATTCCAAATTTCATAATTTTTCGAATCAGTATGTGAGCGTGGCAAAGGAAAACGCGTTTGACCAGTTTCAGTTGATTTTAATCGAGTGGAAATTGGCCATTTTTTCAACGGTCTCAGAATTTGACGAAACTAGTTTTGTTAAGACCGTATCGTCAATACGAAGCTAGAAAATATTTTTCTGCAATTTATAGAGTTAGTATGTGACCCCGGTAATTTGAAATGCGCGTTTAAAATTCAATATAGTGATTTAAATGTAAATTAAACGGAAACTGATTCAAATGATCGAATCAACCTACGATACATATCCCATTGTGTTCGGAATGGGGGTGAAACGCTATGGACGACAGGCGGTGGACCTCGTTTAGAGGTCGTATGTAAAAGTCAACTTTTTGCAATTAAAATAAAATAAATTAAAAAAATTTAAATTACCTCTCTCCCTTCTCCTCCTTAAAATCGTTCTGCCCCCCCCCCCTTACTTTTCAACAGATAATCGATTTCAGAAAGAAAAAAAAAACCTAGAAACCCGTCGCCCTGATCTCGTCCGCCCACCGCGCATCCAGTCGCGTCGCCCATCCCGCCTCCAGGCCATCGCCTCCGCCCAGTCAACGCCACCAACGCCCGATCCCCCTTCTTCCTCTCTCTCCTCTTCTTCGAATGAACCGCCGCACCCCTGGACCCATGCCTTGACCTCGCCGCCGCGTCCCAGCAGACCGCCACCCTCCGTCCCCGTTCGTAGCAGCGACCCCCGCCCCCTTCTGACCTAGAAAATGGTGAGTTTTTAAATATTTTGTTTTAATTTAAAAACTGTATTTTGGTTATAATTTAAAAACTGTATTTTGGTTATAATTTAAAAACTGTATTTTGTTATAATTTAAAAACTGATTTTTGTTATATTTAAAAACTGAATTTTATTTGCTTTAAAAAAACTGATTTTTATTTACCTTAAAAACTGGTTTTTATTTATGTTGTAAAGTTATAAAAATATAATCTTTTATATGGTGGAAGTAAACATATGATTTATATATTTTTAAAGTATTAAAAATATGATTTTTATATTTTTAAAGTATTAAAAATATAATCTTTACTATATAGAAGATGTAAAAATATGATTTTTGGTTAGGTAGAGAATTAAAAATATAATTTTTACATGATAGGAATATTAAAAATATCATCTTTATATGTGTAGAAAAATAAAAATGAGATTTTTATAAAGATGAAATCTTTGAATTTGAAAAGGCGAAAACTTCATATTTGAAAAGGCGGAATCTTTATGTAAGGTATAGCGAAGTAAAATTCGATTTTTAAAGGTATGAAGCAATAGTAAAAATATGATTTTTATATATTGAACATCGAAGTAAAAATATGATTTTTATATATTGAACATCGAAGTAAAAATATGATTTTTATATATTGAATAGCGAAGTAAAAAATCGATTTTTACATATGTAGTGAAAGCGGACAACGAAGGTGACAAAAAGGCGAGAACGAAGAAGATTTATATCAAAGAAGAGTCAAGATGATTGGATAGCTATCGGTGAGAATTTCTCACCTTTCAATTTCTTTTTCTAGTTATATATATATTCTAGGATGCAGATGGTGCTTAGTAGCACCCGACACAATCGTCCACAGACCATGGACTTGTTTGTTTGGTTGCATAAATTAATTAGATGATTTGATTTGAAATTGATTTGTTTGGTGAAATGAATGGATTGATTGATGTGTGAATGGCGTGGGCCTTCACTAGACCGGGGATAAGGCTAGGCCTCGTCCCGTTTCTAGTATCGTGCCGTTATGCCGCCGAAATTTTCTAAAATAAGTTAGAAAAATAAAAATATCATTTTATTTAAAGAATGAACTGAATAGAAATTCATATGTTGGAATAAAATGTTTTGTCGTTAAAAATATAATTTTTAACGTGAATGTGAATAAATAAATATTCATTTACAAACCGGACGGTTTGTTTATGTACACCTATTTGAAGGATATTGATCGGGACGATAAATTTTACACATCGCCCAACTGCACAAATAAAATATGTGTTTGATTGTTTGAAACCCCACACGGGTGTTGGGATGAAATTTGAAGTTCACTCATCCTGATTGATTAAATATGTCGATCGATTGATTGATAGGCTGTTATAAGCGTTAGATATCTATATTTGATGCTTATGCAGTGTAGTGCACTTTGGTTGATGGTTGATTATTTTTCAATGCTATTATATACGTGTGATGTATGAAAATCCATATAATTAACTTTATATGGTAATTGGTTGGGCCTCATTCCAATTTGAAAAATTAAAGAATATATAAAATAAAGGTTCATGTGTTGACAGTACTCACCCGTTGGGATTAGTCATGTGTTGAACGAAATATTTTAGTAATAAAATTTACATCTTTATATATAAAATAAAGGTTCATGTGTTGACAGTACTCATCCGTTGAGATTAGTCATGTGTTGAACGAAATATTTTAGTAATAAAATTTACATCTTTATCAATATAAAATAAAGGTTCATGTGTTGACAGTACTCATCCATTGAGATTGGTCATGTGTTGAACGAAATATTTTGATAATAACAACTATTTTGAAAAAGAAATATTTGAAATAGAATATTTGAAAATAGAAATTTATGAAGCCGTGTTGATTAGATTGACGCCATTTTGACGTGAATGATATTTATATCGATTTTATTCATTTTAAAATAAATATTGAAAAGTGATTTCGAAAACGATTTTGAAATGAATTGAAAACGATTTAGAAATGAATTGAAAACGATTTCGAAATGAATTGAATTGAAAACGATTTAGAAATGAATTGAAAACGATTTCGAAATGAATTGAATTGAAAACGATTTTGAAATGAATTGAAAACGATTTCGAAATGAATTGAATTGAAAACGACTTCGAATTCGAATTGAATTTAAAACAAATTGAAATGAATTCAAATTGAATTGAAATTTGAATTGAATAGAAACGAATTTTAAAACGAATTTATAAAGAAGAATTCAATTTTGATTTGAATTGAAATAGAAGTTGAAATTGTTTTTGAAACGAATTCCAAACGATTTATATAATTCGTTTTAAATAGAAATCGACGATATATATATTATATATATTATATATATAATATATAATGGCCTGAATAGAACGCGCCGCGCCGCGGCAGTTCGTGAATTTCGACCATTTATTTCAAACGGACATTACGGGAGATCCGACCGTCGGATTCTCCTAAAACCGGAACCGTTGGGTTCGTATCGAAAAGAGCTTTCTAACGAATGCTAGAAATTAGAAATCTAACGGTTGGATTTGGAATTATGTCCAGATCAAATTCGAAAAAGGTCGCTGTAAGTGCAGTTCGATGGCCATTGATGGAAATCGACTGTACGGGCCTTAATAAAATTATTAAAAATAGTAATAATTTATGTAAAATCATAAGAAATGATTTAGAAAGAATTGGGATGAAAAACTCCCTATTTGAAAAGATAAAAATAGATTTTTATCGAAATGAACTAGTTTTGAACTAGAATTATAATTCTATTTATTTTTAAATAAATAAATTGAATTTGAAATGGTTTTGAAAATAACCAAAATTTCCAATGATTGCATTGGAATGGATTTGAATCGAAATTGTCTTCGGAATATTTCAATGTTAGAATTCGTGATTATACAGGCGTTGTTATGGAAATTTGAAAGATATATATATATATATCGTTATTTCCAATGCGATATTTGTTAGTCGTAGAATTTGATATTGAATATAAGCCGGTATATTTTCTATTCAGAGCCTTGTATTGAATATCAAATGTGATTTGGGTTTGTCGTGAATGGTGTCTTCACTAACACTGTTCTTGAACCCAGTTGAGAAAAGATTAAATCTTTTTATTTAGATTTAATGAAGTGTACCAATTAAATAATATTTAATTGGAATTGAATCGATATTGATTATTGGGTTTATCGTGAACAGTGTTTTAAATAACACTTGTTCTTTAACCCGATAATTAATGAATGTGATTTTGGGTTTATCGTGAACCGTGTTTTAAATGACACTGATTCTTTAACCCAGTCGAAGATTAAAACTAAGTGGAGTTTTAATGCATCTTTAATTAGATTGAAAAGATCGAGAATGGAGTATCACCAGTTTTACTCCAGGCGATAGTTAAATCTTTAATTAGATTTGAACCTGAAATGGTAATTGAATTTACCGATAACACTGAGGTGTTAGATATGAAGTATTACCAGTTTTACTTCATGGGATGAATAGTTTGGGATGGGGAAATTAAAATAAATAATTACTTCGGTAAGGTTCGCTAATGCCGACTAGTTTTGAATTGATATTCAAAAATAGATTAAAGAATAAATTCAAGAAATTTATCTTGGATAAAATTAATGGGAACCTTTCCCTATGAATGTGAAATCAGAAACTAACTGTCGGTTAGCTAAGCAGAATGGTTCTCTGGATATTGATCTGATGTTGGTTTCGGCCTTCGGGGTTAATATTTGGGGAATTATTCTCTTAATTAATTTACGGTTAGTGACTGATAAATTGGAATGAGGCGTATGTTGTGTTTGTGTAGCACTTATTTAAAATAATACGCGAGTTATTCGGGAAGACCGGGTTTATCCCATTCTGAATAACTGATACGACGATAAGTCGAAGATGAAGACGATGGTCGAAGACCGGAAGTCTTCACGTCGTTTGGGTGATTACTGATGATCTTGATTGGGCTGTACACCCAAGAAGATGGAAACAGTTGGTGATCGTCCAGACGTACTTGGAGATCGATGGATATGCGGGGTACTAGGTGCCTCCGGTTTCGTTCAGACCCAGAACGGACTTGTAAATGGACTGTGTGCCTGACATTGGATTTTAGTCCGTGTGATTGATCTCTATTAAATATATATCTGTTTGGCGGCGGAGAATTTATTCTCTTGCTTAACGCCCTTCTTTGAGACGTACGAGCTCAGGGGTTATATATTGATGGATATCAAACGCATGGAGTGAATTTCCTGTGTGGCATGCCTAAGTGGCAAATGATCAAGGCTTCTGTTGAAAAGCAAAGTCTTATGGTTGATGATCAAAGCACGGCCTTGTGTGGCGTAGCTTTGTGTAACGTTGATTCGCGAGTATCACACCCGGTATGAACCAAAAACGGGAGACGGACCTCAGGGAGGACTTGCGTTTCTTTCTAGTTAGAAGTGGCGTCAGTGGTTTTACACGCCCTGACGAGTTTGACTTATGTGGTTGTTGCTGTTGCGAGGCGCCTCGGATTGATCGGTCGTTCTCGAACCGATGGAGTCATTTAGTTGGCTCACTTACACCCCATAGGGTGGGGAAACGTAGTGTTCAGGCATAATAATCCACATCGGTGGACCGGCCCTGACGATCTAAAGGCTTGCCTGCGCGCTTGCCTGTGGCTCGGGCTAGAGAGTCACGAATCGGTAGAGGACGATCCCTAGCCTCGGTTCATACCATAAATGATAACCCAACTTCCAATACGACATTGCGGTTTTGATTGTAAACCTATATGTGGCGACATAGTGGCATGGGACGCTCATGTCGCCTATGATTGATACTTATGATTCGAAGTTGTTTTACACACTATGCACTTATAATAGTATCAAACGATTTGTTTTAAACGTATCAAGCATTCTTTGGCTGTTATAAGGGAAAACCCTATCCTCGGCTGCGTTGCATTGTGTGATGGGACCTGGGTCTTATAACAGCTTCATTTTTCTTTATTTAGCATTGCGTTGTTTGTTTTATGCACTGGTATCCTTGGGAGGAAACTCGTTCCGTGTTATACGGCGTGGTCCCTTGATTTACCTAACTTTAAAAATAAAGATTAATAACTGTTTTAGTTCTCACAGCAGTCACATGACTGACCTGGAGTTTATTGTTTTAACCGAAACTCTGGGTGCCCCTATTTTCGACACGGGCAGCTAGTAGTTTTGGTTTTGCAGATTTATATTCACAGGATCCTGGTTACAGCTGGAACGATATCCGGAAAGCTTTGTATCCGTATATCTCTTCTAGTTGTGTATTGTATTATTTTCCGCTGCTATGTAATTTATTGTAATCTCTGATATTTCTGTGTAATAATTATTTGTTTATACTCTGTATATTCTTGTAATCTGATGCATTGTTGTAATATACAATGAAATGTTCTTTTGTATGCGTTCTGCTTTGTCTTGTTCTCAAACGATAGGGCGTTTCGAACGGTCTGGGTCGGTTTAGCGACTGGTTCGGACCGAGCGAAAATTCCTTGCCGTCACATATGGTTTACTCAAGGATAATTAATCATAAAAATTATAGATGAAAATTCATTCAAATTATATGTTATGTGCATTAAGTACGTTCTTTATGTTGCTTAAAATTATTTGTTGTAATTTGCTTAATAAAATACCTATCATACCTCATCATTCTGAAATCAATGGCACCTATTAAAAGAAAACGATGTTATGTGCCAAAACTATGGTTTGTTATAAAGTGCCAAGTTAACTTGTTTAATTATAAAGTAAATTTGCAAAGACTATGGTTTACTCGAAGATAATTGATCATAAAAATTATAGATGAAACTTCATTCAAATTATATGTTATATGCATCAAATATATCCGTTATTTACCTTAAAATTATTTATAGTAATTTGCTTAATAAAACACCAATCGTATCTCTCATCATTCTGAAAGCAAATGGCACCGATCAAAAGAAATTGATTAGTTAAAAATAAATTCCTTAATGTATTATGACTGATTAAAAAAAATTCTAATTCTGCTAATGAATTAATTTTAGCTAAAGTTAATTGCTCCTTTACTTTATTTATATACATATAGTGGAATTTATTAACATAACGTATAACCATACAAATTAACTTGTAGATGCACCTAAAATTTACTTTTTAACTAATTAATAATGGAAATAACTATAAGGAATTGAATGGTTATAGTTAAGTCCTGTAAAGTATCAGGATCAAAGAGAATTATATATAACTGACTTTGAATTTCAAACTAAATAGAATTAGTTGTAATTGAATATTTAATTACTTTGAATTTCACTTGGTCAAATCAAAGGAAGTTAATTGTTTTAATAATTGCATGGTAATAATACTTTCTTTTGTGAAAGTCATATAGTGAAAATATTTTTGAAAACATTAATTACATGAAATAGTTCGATTGGAAATAATTACATCTTACCAATTTGTTATGAATGAACATTTCCATCATGATTAAAATAAAAAACATTATAACATAAAATAATCTTAATAAAAATCAAAGATATTTTCTTCATAGTTTCCTAATATCACTAATAATAAAGGGGAAGCTATAAATGTGAGTTTTTTTTAATATTTCATGATATATTAAACAAAGAGTAAAAACACATAAATGTCGATGGTTAAAAACGATAATACTCATGTCTACAAAAGAAATATTAAAAAACTAAGTTTGTAATATATGTAGCTGCAACAAAACTTTGTACAAAACTATAAGGTTGCCAACTAAAAAGAATACAAAAATGGAACATAAAGTCGCCAACTAAGTTACTACTTTATAAGAAACTATTTTTTATATACTTCTAACTATAGGTATAACTTTTCTTCCATCACTTTATTATCTGACTTAGTTATGTCCAAAAATAAAAAAAGACAATATTTTCTAATATTCGATTATATAGAACAAATGGGGGTGTGTGTATATATATTAACATGTTAATAAACATGATTATTCTCTACAAAATAACTCAACGAAACCGAAGTCATAGCCTTCAACAAAAAAAAAATCAAATGATAATGGATTTTGATAAAAAAAAAAAATGGGGATTGTTAAAGGGACTCCAAATTTTGTTAAGGGGAGGATAATTTTAAGGGAACTACAACTTAATATTTTTTTGTTAAGGGGGGTCTGGTTTATTTTAAAAGAAAAAAAAAGACGTAACTACCCTTGATTCGTCACTTATGTTGAACACTAACTTACTAAATTCAGCTCAACTGACAAACGTGCAAATTACAAAACATCTCAATTACAAAAAGGCTAATTCTATTCATACATCAATAACATCTTTACATACACCATAAAATAAAATAAACTACTATACATTAAAAATTACTTTTCATATGCCTTTTTTTTACAATACTAGCCTTATTTTTTTCTCCCTCTTCCCTCTCTAAAACTTTAAAGTTATTTACATAAAATAGGAAACCTATAGCACTAAATAAAGTTTAAATTTAGTAAAATGAATTTTAATTTTTTTAAAATATACGGTATACAATTTATTATGCTACAAAAAATTCTTAATTTCAGCAAAAGAAACCCTGCTTTTAAATTAAATAACTCTAAATTATCACTTACTTGTAAAAGTTATCGTAACTCAAATTTTAGGTTTCATGTTTAAAAATACATTATGTTCTTCATATTATTTTACATAGATTTAATCAAATATCATTAGTTACAATTTTTTAGTTTGATGGGTTATCATTAAAAATGTAAAAAAAAAAATGCAATAAAAAAGAAGGGTAATTTAGTAGTATATATTTTTAGCAAAATAGTGGTATACATAAAGTAATTTTTTGTGTATGAATAGAAATTGCCTTACAAAAATTTGATACAACAAATTAGAACAAAATATTCATTTTTGCATTTAAAATTAATCATACCAATTCCAATATGAAATTATAATTAATTACCTAATTCGACGCCCTCTGATTACCCATGAAATTTTCTTGTGTCTCTATTACATTAACTATATCCATTGTTTATTTTTATGTGCAACATTAAATTGTAACCATTAATTAAGGTTTAGGCTTTATAGTTTATATTAATGGGGATTATAGGGGGTTAATATTGGAATGTTAATTTATATGTTTAAGGGAAGGTTAATTTATTTTGTCCTCCCCATAACAATTATACAATAAATAAAAATTGGTCCTCCCCTTAACCAAATGTGGAGTCCCTTTAACAATCCCCTAAAAAATAGTTCAAGCTCAAAAATAATAAATACTCTAAGACTGGGATACGTTAATAAATCTTATAAAATTCTACGAAATAAATAAACAAGACCATGTTCTAAGATGTGAAACTTGAATAAAATTAAAGAATCGACAATGAATTCAATCATATTATATTTATGTGAAAGTAGTCATAATGTCGATACATGAAATATTTTTAAAAAAGGACTTTATAGTTATTCCATGTAATTGTACTTTGTTAATATGAAACTGGAGAAAGAGAAGAAGAAAATTGCGAGAATTGAATTTATAATAAAAGTAGTTATAGAAGATGAATAGACGGCAAAATGAGAAAGAAGAAAGTGAATATGTAAAATAACCAAGGAATAATAAAGTGAAGATATAAACCAATGAAGTAAATAATATTTTTCTCCATGACAATGTGGATAAAAGGAAGAGAATGTCAGCTGGATCATTTAAGAAGAATGAAATGAGGAACACAACATGTAATTAGCTTTATTATAGAATTATTAAATTTATGGAGGGGGAAAATGAATTTTGACCCTTGATATGATGAGAGAGGAGTATTTTGAATAAGAGTGAATGAGAGATTAACAGAGTGAGAACTGGAACATATCACTTTCATAAAACCAATTTAGCAACCATCAGTCCTATTTGCTAATATGAACTTAATCATCAAAATCAAAACTTGAAATGTGTCAAGTGAAAATTAAACCTCAAATTGCTCAAGGAGCTTCATTTGGTCAGTGTAGAAAGAGAAGCTAAAAAGTTCATTATTGGATTTCATGAATAAATAAAACTATGGAAATTGCATATATTTAACAACCATAAATAAATAGAATAGATTGAGAATTCGAATAAACCGCTTCCATGCAAGCAGCCGTATTTAACAACCATTATTTCTAATATGAACGTAAAATTTGAAAGTGAGATCACAAAAAGGTTCAATTGCAAAATTGTATCTCAAATTGTTGTGGGAGCTTCATTTAATGTGGGAATAAATATAAAGAGAGGAGTTAGAAAGTCCAATAGTAAACTTTATGTATAATAGAATACATAGATAATACGTGTGTATATGTGTGTATGTGCTATTAAATGAAATAATAACTTAAGCATAACAATCAACTACAAAACCACTACATATTTCGTTCATTAAATTTGGTAGTTCAATGCTATTGTCTTTATATAAAAATAAAAGGGAATATAAGGTCTTTGTCGAAAATAACATCTTCAAATCAAGGAGAATTGAGGATATGAGTTGAGAGAAAAAACGATGTATAAGAATGCTAAAAGTCAATATATTATTTTATATAGAATAAAATATACTAGATTAAATAATGAGCTTGCGCATAGCAAGAGATTGGTAATAGAATTTTCCAGCACGTTTCAACCATTAAATTTTGTAATTTAATGCTTTATAGAAAAAAGTAAATACAACATGAGGCATTAATGTAAAATTACAATTCTATATCAAAGAGAATTACTGATATGAGCTAAGAATGAATGAGGAAAATTTTTAGTTATCTAAAGTTTTAATATTCCAAAAATCAAATGTTTGTCATTAGAAAAAGCAAATTCCATTAAGATGGAACTAAATCTATCTTTGGTATAAATTTTGAATTGCCTTTGTAACATGGAATTAATACAAATTAATGTCCTTTTGTTTTTACAAATATTTATTACAGTTAAAACATCAGTAAAAATAATTAAGTATAGAAAATGTATAAGGAAATGCATATTTAGATGTATCAAATTATAATTCAATTATCAAATAAAAATTTAACAAAAATGATTTTTGGTAGTAACAATGGAACAGAAAGCATAAAAAAACCCATGGAGAATGTTCAATGCCTACAACAACAAAACAACATGGAATACATCATAGCTTCATAAATAGAAACAAAAAACAATACTTGAAAATTTATTAAAGAATGTTAATATAAGAAGATAACAAATAAGGGCATAACTTAGCCTTTTGAGCTCCACACTTCATGAAATAGACAACAACTCATATTTTTGAGAGGAGAAGGACATGCCTGAAACGATGGCCGAAAATAATTGTACTACAATAGAAGTGAAACAAAAATGAGATTTAAAAAATAAGAGTGCTTGATTAACCCTTTAGTAGCTTATCATAGATAATGTGCTATTAAATGAAATAATAAATGATAATCAGTCAAAAAACACAAAACCAATACATATTTCATCATCAATTTTTGTAATAATTAGTTCTTTTGTATTTAGAGTAAAATAAAAACAAACATAAAAGGTTTAAATTGAAATGACACATGTAGATCAAAGAGAATTGAGGATATGAGGTAAGAGTGATTAAGGAAAATTTAAGAGTATTGTTAATGCCACTCCAAAGACGGTTAAGGGGGGTCACCTTTTCTTCTTTTAATAATTTACTAAGGAGAGTATCATTTAACATAGCCCCCTTCAACAATTTATAAAGGGCATTGTTATTGACACTCCAAATATTGTTAAGAGGAGACCAATTTTTTTCTTCTTAAAAAAATTGTTAAGGGGAGTACCAACGAGAAAAGTAACCCCTTAACAAACAAAGGTAATTTTACCTTGTTACCCATTTAGCCCTTAATATATAAATGTAAGTTTACCTTAACAAATATAGCAAAGGCCCTTAGTAATTTTTTCGGTTCGCATATATCAACTTTTTTAAACCCTTAAAGGAAAAGCGTTTTTGAAGGAATAGGATCGAACTGGTTTTTTTTTGACATAAATATGCCGAATTTTATAATTACGGAGGCAATGCACCGAATTGATTATTAATTTTTGACATATCGTTGTCGAATACATATATAATTAATTACATGCTGCATTCGGTGTAGTGATGATGAACTGCTTATTTTAAATTTGATTTCGCTTATTAAATAAGTTTTTTTAAAATCTAATTTAAAGGGGCAATCCAGGAATATTGAGTAGTGTGAAATAATATGTTTGTGTAGCCCCTTAACAATTTTTCAAAGTGTGGAGTGTCTTTAAAAAATGACCTCCCCTTAACAATAGTTGGAGTGTCAATAATAACACCCTTTATAAAACATAAACCAAAATGCCCTTTTATTATTTTACCCTAATTACATTTTACTGTTTGTTAAAATCTAATCATCTTCTTCTTATCAAAGTAAACAATTAATCACCTTTTTCATGGAGGAACCAATTTCTAATGAAATTTCTAACTTTGAAAAAGAAGACAACATGATTTTTACTCAAAAAAGCGAATGACATGTTGAAGAAATAACCGAAAAGATAACAATTTACTGAAAAAACGGAGGCTCCTTTCGATCATTTATTTTTGGCATGTGTTTCCAAACTTTGTACAGAATTTCAGTATGTTTTGTCGATTTTTACTATGTTTTTTGTATTTGAATGGAGGGTAAAATCGGGTTTTTTAAACTTATTTTCCCATTGTGTTTGGCCCCCTTAACAATTAAATTTTTATGGGAGTGAAAATAAAATATGACTCCCCTTATCTGTTTTTGGAGTGGCATTAACAATACTCAAATTTAATATCATAATTAAATATATAATTTTTGTGCTAATAGAATGAGTTGAAAAATGGGGCTAGGATTTCATAAAATTGGAATAAAAAGCAAAAGATAAACATAAAGAGAGTACATATGTATTTGGGAAAACTTAAGAGTTTAAGTACATAGCGAATATTTGAAATGAAGAATTGATAATGTGCCATTAACTACAATTCATTAATTTTGGGAAACGTTGAGATTTTATTTTGGTGGACTAATTATAAAATTTCATCCATGGATGAGAGCGTATCACTTGAGTGGAGAGACAATACGGTGCAAAGAAAAAGTCAACATCACATTGACTTCCTTATATAATAGAATTGTTAATAGATAAAAATAGAAAGGGCACTATAAAATAGTAGAACAGATAAAAAATATAACAAATAAGATGAGATGACCCAAACCCGCCTTACTGGAAAGCCCGGATTGAATTGAGAACACGACAAATCAGAACACAAACCTAAGAGCATTTCATTGCTTATTACAACAATTACATCAGAGTACAAGAATATATCAGAGTATGAATAAATACTATACATCATAAAAATATCAGAGACTTAAAATACATTACATAGCAGCGGAAAAATAATACATAACACAACTGACAGAGATACACGGATACAAAGCTTTTCGAATATAGCACCAGTTGTAAATCCAGGATCCTAAAAAAAGAAATCTGCAAAACTAAAACTACTGACTGCCCATGTGGAAAATATGGGCACCCAGAGTTTAGGTAGAAACGATAAACTCTGAGTCAGTCATGGGACTGGTGTGAGAACTAAAACATTTATTTAAAACTTTACTTTAAAAATAAAGTAAATCAAGGGACCACACCGTATAACATGGAACATGTTTTCTCCCAAGAATACCAGTGCATGAAGCAGTTTATAAACAATGCAATGCTTTTTGGAAAAATGAAGCTATTATAAGACTTAGGTCCCATCACACAATGCAACGCAAGCCAGAGGATAGAGTTTTCCCTTATAATAGGCAAACATGCTTGATACGTTTTAAAACAAATCATTTTGATATTACTATAAGTGTATAGTGTCAAAATCACTTCAAATATAAATGTATCAATCATAGACGATATAATATCCCATGCTACTATGTCGCCATACTAGTTTTGCAATTAAAACCGAAATGTCACGTATTGGAAATTGGATTCCATCTATGAGTCGAGACCAGGATGGCTCCTCACCGATTCGAGACACTCTAGCAAATGCCTTAGGATCACACCTATGGGAAACCCTTGGTTCCTGCAGGGCCAATCCTCCCTTACTTTTGAGGATCAGTTATTTCTGAACACACGTTTCCCAGTCCTATCAGACCTATCCATCGGCCCCGTAGTGACCGATATAACCGAGGCGCCTCGCAATCCATCATCCACATAGGTAAAAATAAATAAATGTCTGGGCTCCATACCATGACACCAACCATAGCTAGAAGGAAACGTCGTGCACTCCCTGCGTCCCTGATCCCGTTTTTGACTCATACCGAGGTGTGAGGCTCGCAAATTAACGCTATACACAAAACTATGTTATTTAAAAATGTGCTTTGATCATCAACCACAAGATTCAGCTTTTCAACAGAAGCCTTGATCATTACATCTCTGCATGCCACATTGACAATTCATGCCATGCAACTGATATCTATCGATATATAACCTCTGAGCTCGTACGTCTCAGAGAAGGGTGTTAAGCAGGAGAATAAATTCTCCACCAACAAAAGGATATATATTTAATAGAAGTCAATTAACATAGAATAAAATCCAATGACAGACACACATCCATTTACTAGTTCGTTCTGGGTCTGAACAAAACCGAAGGCACCTTATTCCTCATCCCATTTGTCCAGTACAGAGAGAGGTCCTCGCATATCCGTTCAATCTCCAAGTACATCTGGACGATCACAACTTATTACCTTTTCTTGGGTGCACAGCCCAATCAAGACACCAGTAATCATCCAAATGATGTGAAGAACTCCGGTCTTCAACCACCAACTTCATCGTCGATTGATCGTCGGATCTGTTATTCAGAATCGGTATAAACCTAGACTTTCCGAATAACTCGCATATCTCATAAACAAGAGCTATTAAAAAAACAACATATGGATCATTCCAATTCAGAATATTCTTTTATTCAAATATTCACATCATTAGGGAATGGTTCATGTTAATTTTATCAAAGATAAATTCTTTAAATTTAGTCTTTAATCTTCCTTTGGATATCAGTTCACACCAAATTAAGGTTTATCCAAACTAGTCGGGACCGAAGTAATCATTTGTTTTATTTCCCAATCCCAACTTATTTATCCCATGGAGTAAAACTGGTAGCACTCCATATCTTATGTCGGTAAAATTAATTACCGTTTTACGTTCAAATCTAATTAAAGATTTAACTATTGCCTAGAGTAAAACTAGTAGTACTCCATTCTCGATCATTTCCCAAATTTAATAATTTAAATTATCACATTCACATTTAAACCTAATTAAAGATTCATTAAAACTCCACTTAGTTTTAATCTTACCAAAAATCATTATTAATGATTATTTAACTTTGGGAAATCAAACATGCCGCATCGACAATCTACACCTTACCATTGATTTCTATTGATATATAACCTCTAAGCTCATACGTCTCAGAGAAGGGTGTTAAGCAAGAGAATAAATTCTCTGCCACCAAACAGATATATATTTAGTGGAGATCAACAATACGGTTCGAAATACAATGTTAGACATGTAATCCTGTCTTTGACTGGGTTAAAGAACCAATGTCATTTAAAACACAGTTCACGATAAACCCAAAATCCTATTACATAAATTATGGAATCTTCAAGGGAAACAAATCAATATATAATCGAAATCAATTTCCGTATCCGACTAATAATATAAATGGAATAACGGCAAATCCTTTTAAATTCCATATATATTAACAGTCTTCCTCCACAGAAGCTCACTTCGATTATTACCAAATCGAATTCCATTCCATTCCAATTTATTTTATTAAATTGGTAAACATTACTTTGGAAAATTCCATTAAATCTAAATAAAAGATTTATATATTCCAAATCACATTTCACTGTTAATTGGGTTAAAGAACGAATGTCGTTAAAAACACAGTTCATAATAAACCCAATTCACGTTCCATTTTATTCCTATTATTAAATATAACTGGAAAATATATTAATCTTAATTAAAAGATTTATTCTTTTCATATGGGGTTTAAGAACAGTGTTACTGAAGACACCATTCACGACAAACCCAAAATCCACTTTGATATTAAATATAAGGCTCCAAATAGAAATTATATCGGCTTACATTCAATATCAAATTCTGAAACTAACATATATCATATGGGGAACAACGATATGGGGAACAGTGTTACTCAAATTATCTATCTTCCAAATTCCTCCACAATATCCATATAGTCACGGAATCCAATAACGAAATCTCCCGAAGATGATTTCTATTCAAATCCATTCCAATTTATATATTGAAAATTTCTGGTTTTATTAAAACCGTTTATAAATCCACTTTATTTATTTAAAAATTATTGGATTTCAAATATAGGTAATAACTAGTTCATTTTGATAAAAATATATTTTTATCCTTACAAAAATGGAATTTTTCATCCAAATCATTTATTATGATTTTACTCAAATTATTAATATTTTAATAATTTTATCAAGGCCCATACATTTGGTTTTCAATAACGGCCACCGAACTGCATTCGTAGCGACCTTTTTCAAATTTGATTTGGACATAATTCCAAATCCAACCGTTAGATTTCGATATTCTTTGGAAAGCTCTTTTCGATACGAACCCGGCGATTCCGGTTTTAGGAGAATCCAACGGTCGGATCTGCGGTAATATCAATTCGAAGTCAATGGTTGAAATTCGCGAACGGTCATGGCGTGACGCGTTCTATTCAGGCCATTAGATATATATATATAATATTTATTATATATATTTCGTCGACTTCCATTTAAAATGTATTTGATAAATCGTTTATATATTTGTTTTAAAACGATTCCCACTTTCATTTCGATTTTAAATCAAAATTGAATACTCCTTATCATTATAATATTTGAATGATAATATTTTCAAAATATCTGATTTCGAAATCATTTTCGTTTTGATATTCATTATAAAACTGAATAAAATCGATATAAATATCGTTCACGTCCAAAATGGCGCATATCTAATCAACACGGCTTCACACATTTTGATATTCTTGTGTCCATCCAAAGTCGGACATCAAATTCACTTTTTAATCCTTTACTGAATATTATTTTAAAATATTCATTATTTTAAAATATTCGTTATTTTAGAATATTCATTATTCCTGAATTGGAATCAGACACAGTCAATTACCATATAATGTTAGTTATATGGATTTCATACGTCACATATACACAACAGCAATGATAAACAATCATCTGTCATCCAGAGTGCATTACACAACTGCATAAGCATTAAATATAAATAATTAACGCTTACTACAGTCTGTCAACCAATCGATTGACATACAACTAAACAATTGGGTATAGTGTACGTTAAATATCATCCCAATACTCGTGGGGGGTTTCAACCAATAAACAATGAATATTATTTGTGAAGTTGGGCGATGTGTAAAATTTATCATCCCAATCAATGTCAGTTAAATGGGTGTATACAAACAAATCGTCTGATTTGTAAACAAATATTTGTTTCCATTTCAGGAGAATTTTAAGCCATTCACATATGCGTTAAAAATTATATTTTTAACGATAAAATATTTATTTCAACACTCGACTATTTTATATAGTTCATATACACATTAAAAATTATATTTTTAATGTACAAATATTTATTTCATAAAATTTCGGCATTATAATGATGCGATATTAAAATCAAAATAATGTATAGCATTATCCCTCTTCTGATACTGGCTCGCGCCATACGCAATCAATGAAATCTATCACAAAACCACAAAACAATCAATAATCACAATACAGACAATATTCCACAATATAATCCATACAATAAATAGTATCGGGGTCCACTAAGCCCCGTCTGCAACCTAAAATATTTTTAATTGTGAAATAATCAGAGTGAGAAGGAGTTCTCACACTCGGTTTCCACTCCGCCAGTTTTATTTCTGAACAGTTTGGATTTTAATTTACTCAAAATTCTAACTTGCTCCAAGTTGCACCCGGTTAGTCTTGTTGTGAAGCTCTCGTCCCCACGATCGCAACGGATCCAGTTTCGCGCGATTTGGACCTCGTACGTAAAAGTTACGCAATTTTAAACATTGGATAATAATTTGAGATAATTAAATTTTAATTAATTAATAATTAAACTAATTACTCTGGCCTAATCCTTCTTCCCCCATTGTATTCCTTCCAGGTGATAAAATCCCAAACCCTCGGTCAAAACTCCATCCGCCGCCGACCACCAGGACTGCCAGAACTTCATCAGCACCCACCACCTCGAAGTGCTACGCTCCCCCTTCCATCTCCGACCACCGCGCCACGTCCGCAGCCTCCAGTCGCCCACAATTGCCGTTCGAAACCGACGGCTTTGAGCCCAAGAATCACAAAAAAATACTCTATGATTTTTGATCAAGCTCGTATAAATCGAAAGAGCTCGGGAAGCTCTACAATATTTTCTTAAACATCACATGTTAATTTGAAATGACTAAGAGGATTTGGGGAGAGAAGTTTAGAACCATTTCCACCATTAAAACGATGAATGGCAGCTGCTTTAATGAATTAGGGTTGGCCAATTTTTTTATGTTTATAGTATTATTTTAATATTGTTTAATTCTTGAAATAACTTCTACGAACTCCGAATCGAACCCAATGACTATCGTTCCTAGCTAATTACCCCTATTCTGGACACAATGGGTTATGTTTCGTAAGCCAATTCAGTCGTTTCAATTAGTTTTTCTTTAAATTAAAATATAAATCAATATATATTGAATTCAAACGTACATTTTAATTTATCGGGGCCATATACTGACTCCAAAAATTCCCAAAAAATAAAATTAGCTATGTTTTAACGATACAGTACTAACAAAACTAATTTCGTCGAATTTGGAGACCGTTTGAAAAATGGTCATTTTCTAGTCAATTAAATTCAAACTAAATTGGCCAAACACGTTTAAATTCACAACGCTCACATATTAGTTCCAAAAATTATGAAATTTGAAAACTAGCAATAATTTGACATTCCGGATGCAACAAAAGTGGTTTCGTCGTAAAGGGAGGTCGTTTGCAAAATGGCTATTTTAAGGGCTATATATATATATTATATATTTAAAATATATATAAATTCCGTAGCGATTATTTTAAATTTTAAACTGGACATAACTTTCAATTTATATTATGAAGTCTCAATTTTTCACATTTGTAACACCCCACCTCCGCTAGTGTCACTCATAAAGGGAATGCACTAGTTTTGGTGGAGTATTATCTAGGTAAACATACATAGAGATATCACAAGGCAGAACATAAATAAAGCAACGGTAGAAATTAAAAACCAACTTTTATTACTTTCAAGAAAAGAGTCAAAACCCCATATATCCAAGGTACAAATCATTCCATTGCATCAAGTTCCAAATAAAGAAGCATAAACTTAAGATAACAAAAGTAAATTATTCCCCATAAATAGCAAAGCAGCCACAGCATAGCCCAAGGCCAAACCGTACATGAGCTGTCAGAAAGCAAGCTAAATCCAAGCTAAGAGCTAGTGTTTCCTCCTAGAGAACCTGGGGGGAAACGAAAGAAAAAGAGGCGAAAGAAAAAGGGTCAGTCATAAAGACTGGTAAGCCCTAGTGACTTTCAGTATGAAAACTAGTAAAGGTAACATGATATGTGAAAACTGGAATTAAACATAAGGATGATAACAGAATTGGTGGGATAATTAAGATAACAGGATAAGTCAAGTCTAGCATCGCATATTCGAGATTCTCTGCACCAACCGTACTAAAATTCTAACCCATGTCAAGTATTAATCATGAAATGATCCCTTGGCCCAATATCATGAAGTGACCCAGTATGGGGTCCTACAGTACGATCTTCTAATCGATCGGCTCCCTACAAGTTCTAGCTCGTCATGTGTCTGTGTCATATGGCCCTATCCTGAAATGTAGTTACCTGTGCTAGGTCCACCATAGGGTGTATCAAGTCCTATGGTGCCAACCACCGACATGAATCAAGCACGCACAGTGTAAATCTATGGGTGCCCAATGCCTGCTTTTTCAACTCCGGACTACGTGCACGACCATAGTCCGCCTGAACCTACAATGGTGCACCTACTCAGCCGTCATTCTGGTCGCTTACAGTCAGCCCAGTAATCGTGCCCCACCCTGCCTAGTCCCAGGGTACCGTGATACATTTAAGTGGGTTACTGCTGAAAAGGACCGCGTAACTAGGGTTTCTAGTGGGTTAAGTGTTGTCATTCAAATTCGTGACTTAACCCTATCCAAATTGTGTACCAAGTTGGTTAAGTGTGTTCAAGCGGTTCATGACTTAACCCTATCAAATCATCGTGTCAAGTTCATGTCCATATCCAGGTTCAAGTTATAATAACGTTCATGTTTAAAGCCAATTCATGTTTTACCTAACGTACCCAAATCGTATTCCCATCGCACATAAGCTCACAAATAAATCTAATTAGGGAATAACATAAAAAGAGATGGGTATAAGGTGGCAAAAGTGATTACTAGCATAGCATGGTATGACTTGATTATAATATTACAGGCATATGGAATATTGGCCTCAAACATAAAGATTCCAAATCTAGCAAAATAAGGTACTAGTCAAGATAACAGTTGTCATAAGGTGATAGTATCGTCATGGTAACGATTGACATAAGGTAATAGTATAGTCATGGTAACGATTGACATAAAGTGAAAGTCATAAACTTGTGACTAATAGCAGATTCAACATGATAATGTGAGGGGTTTTCTTTTTGATTTACAACATGAATAGGCCCCAAATCAATGTCATAGTAATATATCCAAAAGTCAAGATCCAAGATAAACAAGAATGGATGTAAAACAGTCATCATACATAGGTCCAATTTCAATTTACAACATATTCGTATTACGTTTACAGTTTAAATATAAAAATAAGTGGGGTTTACAAATCGTGGTTCGAGAATTAGAAAAAGAGAGTCGATGTTGAATCTTTATATGCTTAGTCAAGTCCTAACAGAAATCCCCAAATCAGCAACGTAGTTTCGACGTAGAAGAAGTAGTCCCTTTCTCTAACTTTTCAACCAGAATTGGAGCAGCATAAGGTCAGAAAGAATTTTGTGTAGAGAGACTAGTGTTAGGGGCTGTATATATAGGGTCAGGTCAACGAATGTAGACAGAAACGAGGCCAGAAACATCAAAGTGAATCCATCAAAAGTGGACTCGACCACCAGGTCGACCCCCAGGTCGACACTATGGTCGACCTGGTCCTGGGTAGGTTGACTACATAGTCGACCCCCAGGTCCACCTGGTCATGGGCGGGAAATTTCCCGCCCAGTCCATTCTGAGGTTTGAATTTCGAATTTTGAATTCGAATTGAGCTGTTTTGAACTTGAAAACTTCTGAAAACTTCGAAAGGTCATAACTTGGTCATACTGGCCCCGATTTTCGTAACTCGGACTCGTTTCCAAGCAGAATTTGGAGATGAACGCAATGGCACAACCGTTTCCCTTGATTCTTATTTTAAAAATTAATTCTACCTTGATTTACGGTTATTACACATTATAAAAACACGGGTTGTTACATTCTCCCCCCTTAAAGGATTTCGTCCCCGAAATCTCTAAGTTAGGGAGGATGTGTCCTACCATCCATCATCCATCTACTCAAAGCATCATCCACAGGCAACCATTGTCCTTAAAAGATTTCTAGTGTTGTATGAACATATGCAGAAAGTGTGTGTATATGTACTTATCTAAGGCAAAAGATCAGTCGGTTACTAATTCAGTAAACCTCCTTAATGCAAAATATGTTAGTGTAATGAATCCAACATGTATGCAAATTCCTAACATGGTTTATAATCTCTACATGAGTGCACAAACATTCATTCATATGCAACATCCAAGTAATAGCATAACAAGTTCCATCCATGTACAAGTATAAGCACTCATGTATATGCAACATGAAAATGTGACTGATCCGATCTAGTGCCTAATGTGTGTCATGCATCCACTAGCAACCACTTGCAACCACTTGCAACCATTTGCAAACATCAACCACAACATGTTTCAATCACATGTTTACATCCATATGGTTCTACCTAAGGTTCTCAAGATAAGATCGAGAAGATAACAAGGCAAACATAGATAGTAGAAGCATGATACGAAAAGGTTTTCAAGTTTATAGGAAAAAGAGATCGAGAATGTACCCTCAAAAAGAAATGGGTAAAGCGCGCGTATCTTCGGTTTCCCAAGTTGTGTCTTCTTGGGCTTCACTCCACTGCACTTTAACTAGCTTGACTTCTCGATTCCTTAGCTTCTTAATCTCCGTTCCTAAGATACGAATCGGAACTCGCCTCAATGTTGCTTCTTTTCCCACTTCTACCTCTTCAAGGATGCTTGGCTCAACCACTTCGGATGACTTATGCAAGCACTTCCGGAGATGCGAGACGTGAAAGACATTGTGCACCCCAGCCAGCTTCTCGGGTAAGTCTACCCTATAGGCCATCCGTCCAATCCTCTCAGTGATAGGGAACGGTCCTACGAACCTTGGTGCTAGCTTTCCAACTACTCCAAAATGAACTACATTGTGTAAAGGAGAAACTTTTATAAAGACCATATCTCCGACTTCGAACTCTAGGTATGTCCTTCTCTGGTCCGCATAAGATTTCTGTCTATCTTGGGCCGTTTTCATCCGTCTTCGTATCAACTCAATCTTCTCAGAAGTGTCCCTTATCATGTCGGGCCCAAGTATAAGTCTGTTTGTCGTCTCTCACCAACAAGTTGGCGATTTGCCGGTCTTCCATATAGGGCTTCGAATGGTGCCATTCCGATGCTAGCTTGGTAACTATTGTTATATGCAAACTCCACGAGAGGAAGATGGTCTTCCCAAGTACCACCAAAGTCAAGAATGCATAGCCTCAGGAAATCTTCTAGTACCCTATTTACCCTTTCGGTTTGTCCATCCGTCTGTGGGTGATAGGCTGTGCTTAAACTCAGTCGTGTACCCATTGCTTCTTGCAAACTATTCCAAAACTGGCTAGTGAAAATCGGGTCACGATCACTAACTATACTAGAAGGAACTCCATGCAACCGTACTATCCCTCAACGGTAAATAGACGCTAGCCATGATGCGGTCCTCTTGCTTTTCACTGGAATGAAGTGAGCACTTTTTGTGAGTCTATCAACTATGACCCATATGCTAGTATTTCCCTTCCTTGACCTAGGCAGTCCATCCACGAAATCCATCGAAATACTCTCCCATTTCCATTGCGGAACCTCCAAAGGATGTAATAGCCCACCAGACTTCTTCGACTCGGCCTTTACTTGTTGGCACACCATGCACTTTGAAACGGACTCTACCACGTCCTTTTTCATTCCAGCTCAAAAGAAAACGCGTTTCATATCCCTATACATCTTATCCCCTCCGGGATGTATAGTCATCTTCGAGTGGTGCACCTCTTTGAGAACTTTCCTTACTAGGTCTCCCACTTGTGGGACACATAGCCTTCCATCGCGCCTTAGCCATCCCTTGTCGTCTATGGCATACCTACTAAGGTGACTTGACGTCTCACCACTAATCAGCTTGTCCCTGATTTCGACTATCTGTGGGTCTTCCTTCTGTGAAGTCCCTACTTGATCTAGAAGTGTAGGCCTTAACTCAAGAGATGCAAATGTAGCAGTCAATGACTCAACAGCAGGTGTAAAATCAAAGGTTGCTATAAACTCAAGGCTTTTCCTTTCAACAAACAAGTGGCTCAAAGTCAACCTTTTTCTACTTAGCGCGTCCGCCACCACGTTACCCTTGCCAGGGGTATAAGCTATATCGAGGTCATATGATGCCAAGAACTCCATCCACCGCTGTTGTCTCAGATTCAAATCTTTCTGTGAGAAGAGGCACTTAAGAGATTTGTGGTCGGTATACAGCTCGAACCTCTCCCCTAGAAGATAATGGCACCAAGCTTTAAGTGCAAAAACAATCGCGGACAACTCCAAGTCATGTGTGGGATAGTTTTTCTCATGAACTTTAAGTTGTCTATCGCCGTAGCATATTACTCTTCCTTCTTGCATTAGGACAGCACCTAATCCCGTGTCGCACGCATTAGTGTACACCGTAAACACCTTGCTTCCGTCAGGTAATGCCAAAACTGGAGCTGTGGTGAGGGCTCTCTTGAGTCTCTGAAAAGCAACGTCACACTCTACGTCCCATACAAAAGCTAGGTTCTTCTTTGTTAACTTAGTAAGAGGGGCTGAAATCTTAGCGAAGTCCTTAATGAACTTCTTGTAGTAGCCCGCCAAACCGAGAAAGCTCCTCACCTCTGTCGCATTCTTAGGAATTTTCCAGTCTTGTACCACAACTTCCTTTGCGGGGTCCACGGTTATGCCTTGCTTAGAAACTACATGTCCAAGGAACCGAACTTCCTTCCTCCATAAATGGCATTTGGAGAGCTTAGCCTTTAACTGGTGTGCTCTAAGTGTTTCCATGACTTCCTTGAGACGTCTAGCATGCTCTTCTTCATCTTTTGAGAAGATCAAAATATCATCCATGAAAACTACCACAAACTTGTTAAGGAACTCCCGAAACACCTTACTCATCAAATCTACAAAGTACGCGGGTGCATTCGTTAACCCAAACGGCATGACGAGCCATTCGAAAAACCCATTTGGAGTCCTAAACGCAGTTTTGTCAATGCTATCCTCAACCACTCTAAGCTGATGGAATCCTGTGGCTAGATCGAGTTGAGAGAAAACAGATGCTCCCACAAGCTGATCAAACAAATCGTCGATTCTTGGTAGTGGGTGCCTATTCTTCTTTGTCAGCTTGTTTAACTCATGATAATCTATGCACAGACGAAGTGATCCATCCACCTTAGTAGCAAATACCACCGGAGCACCCCATTCAGAAATGCTTCGCCTTATGAAATTTTTCTCAAGCAACTCATTAACTTGTTTACTGAGCTTTCTTCTTTCTCACGGGGCCATGTGCCTAACGGGCAATGAAACTGGCTTGGCATTATCAACAAGATAAATTTGGAAGTCTATCTCGCATTTAGGAGGTAATCCCCTCACTTCATCAAAGACATATGGATATTCTCGAACCACTCTTTCAGATTGCAAATTATCGTCGGGCGAGTCAAGGGATTCAAGATAACACAACATGACCGGACCCTTAGGGTTACAAGAAATTTCAAGGGTATTACCGAGGCGAGTCACGTGCCTCACTGCCCTTCGTTCACAATCAAGAATGGCTCCATAATTGGCCAGCCAATCCATACCTAGGATCAAACCGTATCTCATAAATCCGAGAATATAAGCATTACACGTGAATTCTACGCTTAAGATAGAGATCCACTAATCCACACACATCATAGATAAATGGGCGGAGCCCCCAATTGGATTTGAAACTATAACGGGATCCTCAACCAGACTAGTACTTAGGTGCATATTTTCAACAATATCAGAAGAAATAAAAGTATGCGATGAGCCAGAGTCAAATAAGGTTCGAACAGGAAAGTCAGAAATGTAAACAAGGCTTTCTACGGAAATATTACTACCTTGGTCAGGAGCTGGAGTGGTGTTGAGAGCATGCAACTGCGCTCCAGAAGTTCCTGCTCGTTGGGTATGCCCTTGCCCCTGCCCTTGCTTCTTAGGGAAATCCTTGCTGATGTGCCCAGTATCTCCACAATGAAAGCACTCACCCAACTTCCTCTTCTTCTTTCTACAGTTTTTAGCTAGATGTCCAGTAATACCATAGAAGTTGCACTTCCTCGTCTTACGTGGTTTATTGTTGCTCTTGTTATTCTTGTTATTCTTGTTGCCCCCCTTCTTGAAGTCAGCTTTCTTATTCTGAGTCTCATTAGGCTTAACCTCCTTCTTGCTATTCTTGTCTTCCTCATGAAGTAGAGCCATATCCACCAAGCTTTCAAAGGTCGCCCTCATGGGTATATGAGTTATGGCCAAACTGTGCAGTGGCTCGTTCAATCCTCGAGCAAAGCGTACAGCCTTCTTCTGGGCTGTGTTGACCAAATCCAAACCGAACCGAGCAAGCTGATTAAACTTATTCACGTATTCCCTAACAGACATGTCCCCTTGCTTGAGTGCTAGGAACCTCTCCATCTGAAGGTTCTCTTCTGCTGACGATAAGAATTTAAGCCCAAACCTCTCTCTAAAGTCTGCCCAAGTCTCAACTGGCCTGGTAGCATTGGTGACTTCCCACCAAAATGTAGCTTCCTCTTTCAACAACCATGCTGCCAACTGAACTTTCCTATGGTCCTCCATATCAAAGATAATGAATAAGTCTTCCGTCTCCTTTAGCCAGTTTCGTGCCTCAACAAAGGTTTCAGTTCCAACGAAGTTCTTGCCGCCCATTGCTTTAAAGTCTTTGCATATTTTGGCAAAGGCGATACCAGGAGGAGGAGGAACCGCGGCCACTGGGGGAGGAGGAGGAGGGATGTCTACCGGGCCCGCGCCGTTGGCCCTGGCTTCTAAGTACCTTCGGAACCATCCAGGCACGGGTATTCCCTCAAGAAGGTTAAGATCAGCCATGCTGAAAAACGAAAAGAAAAAGATTCAAACGAGGAAACAAAGGAAAGTGCTAATGGCTTCTTGGGGAATAGCCTTTTTAAACATAAAACTTTTCTTGAAAAATGCTTCTTTATAAATGGTTTTGAAAATAGTTTCAGAAGGTTTTTAAAACTTTTTTCCCATCCTGGTAACCTTCTGCTCTGATACCAAGTGTAACACCCCACCTCCGCTAGTGTAACTCACAAAGGGAATGCACTAGTTTTGGTGGAGTATTATCTAGGTAAACATACACAGAGATATCACAAGGCAGAACATAAATAAAGTAGCGGTAGAAATTAAAAACCAACTTTTATTATGTAATGACCCGCATTGGCAGGGGTATTATGATTAATTTATTTAATTATATAAATAGTGATATAGTGCATTAAATGGTCGTGGAATTAAATAATGGTGAATATTTAATTTAAAATAACAAATTAAATAATATATTTAATTCTGAAATATCAGAATTGGCTGAAATGACGATATGGTGTGAACCGGATCATCTTTGATATTTAATTCAGCTTGGAATTGAATTTGAATAACGAATATATTTAATCGTCGACAATTGAACGCATAGTTTATAATATAATTATAAACGAGCTTGAAATGGCGCTGCAGTTCGTAAATTGGCGATTCGAACTTCAACTGAATGTATAGGATTCGTTTTAAGCCGGATTTCTGTGAAACAAGAAACGTGTGGAGCTGGTGGAGTATATCTTTCTAGTGGAAGAGAAAAATCAGGATTTTGTCGTGTAGATTTTGATTCACGTCCAAATCAAATTTCAGAAAAATCATTGTGGAATTCCTTTATAATTTATAAAGGAATTATTTATATTTTAAAAAGGAATTTCCATATAAAATGAATATCGGGTTGACCCAGAAGTGAATATCAAGTTAGAAATTCATATTGGAATATTCTAGAGCTGAACGATATCATATGTGGATATATACGATAATATTTATTTATTTATATTTAATTTAATTATATTTAAATATATTTATATATTTAAATGGGTCATCCAGAGCTTTAAAAATAGCCACTTTTGCAAACAAAGTCGGAATTCGACGAAACTAATTTTGTTGGATCCGCAATGTCAAATTATTGTTAGAGGTCAAGTTTCGAGATTTTTAGGGTCAGTATGTGGCCGTACGGATTTTTAGAGTGAAAAACAGTCAGTATTTTGACGGTTAAAAATACACTGTGTGAGCAAACGGAGTCGGAATTCGATGAAACCAGTTTTGTTGGGACCGTAATGTCGAACTGTAGCTGCATGTCCAGTTTGGTGATTTTTGGGTATCGTGCGTGATCACACGAATTTTTAGAAGGGGAAAACGAATATAAAAGGATTCAAATAAAATATCCTAACTAAATATCTAAAAAAATTATCTCGTTTGCCTATAAATAGTGTTCATTCCCTTAAGACCTAAAAAGAAAATTCAACAGACAAGAAAATGCGCCGTCACTATTTTTCCTCCTAACTCAAACCGCGATCTTTGAAATTCTCAAACAAATCAAAACAAAATCCGATAAATCTCCAGCCAAGCTTATTCGATTTCCTATAGTGATGCTCTTCAATTTTATGTACAAGTGGTTGGGTTCGGTTTCATTTCTCATCGCTGGAAATTCGAACAGCGGGTTCGACAATGCCTAGGGCATCGATTTTCATGAAAACGAAGCAACGATGCTCTGATTGGTGGGTGTTTTTGGATTCAGAAGGTTGCTTAACATCTGTCGGGAGTTTTTGGGGTGGTTCAGTGTTAATTGGGATCGGTGGTTGGCTGTACAGTGAAGAAGGAGGCTGTGCGATGGAAACTGGAACTGGACGTCGATCATTGCTTTGAGAGGATGGTTAGGTAGAGAGATTGAAGAGAAGCGTTTCGGTGGTGGCCTCGTATGATTCGGTTGGGAGATGGAAGCGTGGTTGATCGTGAAAGGAGCGGCTATGACAGGAGAAAAAGGGAGGAGCGTGTCCTCTTTTCGATCAGGAAGAAGGTATATGCGGGTTTTGGGTTTAGCAATTGGGAGTGGGCCGAATTTCAAACAGTAAGGCCCAATGGCAATTTTAATTAGTTTTGTTTAGTTTAAACCATTTATAACTTGTAAAATTAATAACTTTATCACACGTGATCAGAATTTCGAACGGTCGGATCCGACGGGACCGTATGGATGGACACTACCCAATGGGACTGACTGAGAGTGGATTGGTGTTCGTTTGAATTTACAGCGAAATAAATTGTTTGATTCAAATCAAACAACAGTTTATCGTTCTTTAACAATGAACTGCCAAAGTGAGTAAATCTCACTATTTCTGAACAGTTTATAATTTCACGTTGTATTTTTAGAACTGTTAATTGTTGGTTGATTGACTGTGTATTGACTGTTTGATTGAACTGTTAGTCAGTTAGTTAAATTTCTATATTGATTCTGTTTAACATAATATATCATATAGAACTTAAAGTGATGTTATCTATATTGTTTAACATCTTTGATGCAGGGAAACAGGTTGGAGGAATCCGACTGGATTCCTCAACATTTATTTACTGCTTTCATATATTGTGATATATGATGTGATGTATATTTGTTATGGGTTATGTGTGTTAGAATGATATTAATCATTGTTATTCGATATTTTAAATATCATAAAAGACCCTGGGATGTATAAAGAATTATTTCAATGTATATTGAAATAAAGGGATATTTTATAAAATCAATAGATTTTATAAAAGGAAATATTTTGGAAGTAAATAAAAGGGTAAACGTTTATAAAACGAATAGAGTTTTATAAAAGGGGAAAATGTTGATAAAACGAATAGAATAGAAAAAGGGAAATCATTTATAAAGTGAAGAACCGTTACTAAAAGTAAATCTTTATAAATGAATAGTTTAATCGAGTTAAAGGAGTTAATCGAATATATAGTTTATTCGAATAGAATAAAGGAGTTAATCGAATATAGTTTATTCGAATAGAATAAAGGAGTTAATCGAATATAGTTTGTTCAAATAGAATAAAGGAGTTAATCGAATATAGTTTATTCGAATAGAATAAAGGAGTTAATCGAATATAGTTTATTCGAATAGAATAAAGGAGTTAATCGAATATAGTTATTCGAACCGAAGAAAAGGAGTTAATCGAATATAATTTATTCGAATAGAAGCAAAGAAGTTAATCGAATATAGTTTATTCGAATAGAAGCAAATGAGTAAATCGAATATAGTTTATTCAAAGAAAGTAAAAGGAGTTATCGAATATAGTTTATTCGAAAGGAGTTAAGTGAAATGAGTAAATCAATAGTGTTAGTCAAATAGAGTTAATCCAATAGTGTTAGTCCAATAGAGTTAATTGATAACGGTTAATCGAATAGAGTTAAGTGAAAAGAGTCAATCGAATATAGCTATTCGAAGGAGGGTTAAGTAAGGAAGTTAGTAAAAGGAATATAAAGTGAACTTCGCCTATTTCAAAGTTAGAAATGTTGTTCAATTAAGGTCTGAGAGGTAGTATTACCCCAACTTGATTGACTTCATTTTTAACCAAGGAATAGTTAAAGTTCGGCAGTAAAGGAAATGGTTTGAGTTGGCATCGCGATGGTTTGTTTAAACATCTGTCTAAGTCCAATGAAGAAGCTTTGGAAATTTTTTCCAAATAAGAAACCAGAAATGTTTTCTAATAAAGAAAATAAGAAATGGAAATGTTTTCCATTGTTAATAACATATATTTTCCAAATTTAGAAAATAAGAAATATTGAATATAGGGAAACAGGAGATAAGTAAATTAATGAAATAAAGAGATAAATGTTGAATGATGTTTGATCGATATAAATTTCCATCTGGAAATAATATCGTTGTTTGCACACTTGTTTTTATTTGATAGTTAAATCACAGACTATCGAAGTTTTGACCGTTTTAACGTTGTTAATACGGAGAGACAGGTTGGATTATTACCCAAAGAACCACTCTATATTGGCATAAGCATTGTGAATCATATATGCCAAAGGAAATTGAAGATGGAGTTACGCAAGGGCTATCCTGTTTACAGAATAGTGCCTTTGGTTCATCATGTTCCTGGATGACTGGTATGGACGGATGTCTGACAGAGTATTTCCAGACGATCACGTATATTGATTTCTCCAACCGTACCAAGAGTGGAAGCGGAGAAGGAAACTTCTTTTAGCTAGCACATAATGTATGGTTGAGGATGTCAATCGATGATTTGATGGATTTGACGATGTGGCATTCAAAGTGAATCTGGTGTGATGATAAAGCGTATCTTCTAGCCTCATCAACCGGTAAATGACAGAAATCGGGCAGGCAGCATGGCTAAGTTGGTCGCACCGAAGTAGGGTGTATAATCTCCTGATCTAGAGTTTCATTTACTTCTAAAAATCTATTGTTGATGCTGTCCCATTCGGGAAACGGTTGCTGATCCCAACCATTGGTGATATACATTCGATACACTCAAGCGAAATGAGTGGTCGGTCATGTGTGGCCGGGTTGCAAGATGTTCTTGTTGAACCCAGTGTATTCCTTTCTAGAGGTACACTAGCGAAAGGTGGTTCCATACCTTGTCATAGTTGGAAACCCATTACCCAATACGTGCTTGCGATTTTGATTGTATACTATATATGTAGAACGTGAGATGAAAGCGTTTCTGCTAGATGATTATTATACTATAGTTGATAGACATTATTATAATATCAAAAGGTTTTTGATATAAAGACAATTTGGATTCTCATAAGGGAAAAACCCATTCCATTATACGGCATGGTCTTATGAGATATCGTTTATCTGTTTGAACTGTTTTAAACTGTTTTACACATACCAGTCCCATGACTGACCCGGAGTTTATTTTGTTGTTTTCCCTAAACTCTTGGGTTCCTAAATTTGTACGGGCAGTCAAGTAGTTAGGATTTACAGATATACTGGAAGAGCTGGAGCAGGAGGCTTCAGGATCATATAGCTATAGTTTATTTCCGTTGTGTTGTAAGTGTTGTACTTTGATAATGATATGTATAATCAAGTACAGATTTGTATTTCAAAGTTATGTTATGAAATATATTTATTCATTCCACTGTGAGATTCGTGTTACTCTGATATTGTGTTCTTTTTCTTCTTCTATTCTAAGTTTCTATCTTATCTTTCCTCACCCTCTAATTTCTTTCACTAATGACTGGTATTTTTCGATGTTTGGTTAGTCATCATTGAGTTTATGGCGATAACCAAAGTCGTCAAAATCCCGGGTCATTACAGTTGGTATCAGAGCTTAAGTTAAGTGAATTACCTTGGCTCTGTGGCGTAACTCAGTAGAGATGGGGTTAGAAATACCCTAGATTGAGTTGAGTGTATATATACAAGTGAACATATTTGTATTTGATATAAAATTGTTTTATATTGTGGAGATTCAATGGTTGATTCGTTTATGAGTTCTGGTCGATCAATTTGATCTACTGTATCGGTAGAAGTTACTAAACACTCGAATACGATGGGTCGACACGATATGTTTTGAAAAGAGGGTAAATTAAAATAAGTTTAACCAAGGTATCTCTTGATATAGAGAAGATATATATATCAAGATTATAATATAGTGGATATATTGGTTGTTATTATAATCGAGTAAGATTTTAAATTAAATGTTTATGTAAGTAACCAATTAGACTTCATATAAGTGAAATACGTGGAATCAGATGAGTTAAATCTGAATTTAAATCAGAAATTGAATTAAAAATGCTGGAAAATTTGATAAGTATTTGTAAATGGATTTGGATTAAAAATAAGGAAAATTTAAGATCCTGGGAGATTTTAAATTATTTTACAAGCAGTGTGAATTATATTTTGAAATGAATTTCAAAGTGGAAATGTTTAGAAATGGTTTTATAGTACTGAACTCACTTCGATCGCTGGAAAATAGATTTTGATGATGACAGCTACATCATCAGTATTCATTTTCGAGTTGTAAGTGACGAATTACTACCAGAGATACTGTTTTGAATTTGATTTGGGAAAGACAAGTTGTGTTGAATTTTAAAATGGGATTTATAATAAAGAATGAATAAAGAAAGTTTGAAATAGAAATTGAATATATGAAATTCAATGGAATTGAAATAGAAATTGAATATAGAAATTCAATGGGATGAAGATATGAAATTCAATGGAATTGAAATAGAGGAAGTGATATAGAATTTGAATATAGAAATTCAAATGGGGTTTGAATATAGAAATTCAAATGGAATTACAATATAGAATTTGAATATATAGAATTTGTATATAGAAATTCAAATGGCATTTGTAATATAAAATTTGAATAGAAATTGAATAGAATTAACTAAGTCGAAGAGGAATTAGTTAATCGAGTTGTGAATTTGAAGTTGAACTTTGAAAAGTGAATTGGATTTGTAAATGGATATTCGAAATCGAATATAGAACTTAAATTTGAAATTTGGATTCAAATTAGTTAATAAGCAAGTTAAAATATATTTGAACATGTCATGTTCAAATATAAAAGTGAAATAGACTAAAGAGTTAATTAACAAATTAATTAATGAATTGAGTTAAAACGATCAGGTATAGTAAAAATAGATTGGGCAGGTATAAATATATATGAGATAGGTATGGATAAGGTATGGAGATATATAAATAGAATGCCCGACAACAGGTACGTATTTAATTCATATATGAGATTTTATGTGCCGTATTGGCTAGCCACTTGTTTTTTTCTTTTTCTTTTGGATTGGTGAGAGCCATGGGAGGCTATTTGAAATATCCCAATGCACCTAGTACAAAGGAGGTTATGGCGAATTTTTCCATGAATTTAAGGAGTTAGAATATTTTTAAGATAATTAGATAGTTAGAAATCAACGTATCGATATATATATAGTAGTCGATAAGTAAACGAACTTAGAAATAGAATAGTAAAATCAAAAAGGAAGACTAAGAATAAAATCTAGTAAGAATAGAAAGAGAAGGTGTATACGTGTTTAAAAGTGAATAAGTAGTTGTATGGTATTGATTATTCGAGTAAGTAGTCATATCTGTTTTGACGTTATAAATGTTATTCAGTCAAGGTCTGAGAGGTAGTTATACCCCAACTTGATTGATTTCATTATTAACAAATAAATAGTAAGATTTCAGGCTCGAAGATCAATGATTAATAAGAGTTAGTTAAATATAGTATTTGGGTTGTCGTAACGAAGTTTTACACAACATCCGTTTTAACCCAAATAAGTGTAAGCTTGGAAATATAATAAAGAATATTTCCTAAGTATAAAAATAAACGAGATCGGAAAAGAGATAAGTAATTAGAATATTTTCCAATTATAAATAGCATATATTTTCTAAAGTTTAGAAAATAAAGGAAGGCGATATTCGGAAATGTTTTCCAAATAACATAAAAGGGCAATATGGTTATTGAAAATATTTGGTTAACAAATATTGATAAAGAAATAGGGAAGTGATTTAACTAATGGAATATTAATAAAGGGCTCAGTGACATGTTCAAAAAGGAAAATTTGATTTTTGAAAAGAGTAAACTGTTTAAAAACTCCCAGGGAAAGACTGTTTGAATTAAAAACAAATTTAACAGAAAGTTGTGAACGCAAAATTGAATTAAAGTAAAGCCAGTAAAGTGGTAACTGAGATTGAATTAGAATGATATCAAGACAAATTGGATTGTGAGATTCAAATTTGAAATGTAATGGGATAATCAAGTTAAGAGTTGGGAATCGAGAAGAAACTCGAGTTGAAATGACATTTGGCTCGGATATAAGCGAATGGTTGTGTGTGGATAAAATCAGATTGGAATTTGATTGGGATGACATTGGTATATGCTGAATTAGCAGCAGATGCAAAGGATATAATGATATGCCCGACCAAAAGGTACCAGTTTATATTATATATTGGGTTTGAGATTTTGATGAGCCGATTTGGCAAGCCGCTTGGCTGTTTGATTTTCTTTTGGGTTGAAGAAGGCCCAGAGAGGCGAGTGGGAGTTTGACCGATTGACCAGTACAAAGGAGGTGCTGGCAAAAAATTTCGAAGAGTTAAGGTGTTAGAAAATTTTCATGATTTTTGAAAATTTTCATTGATAAATATTAATTAATAATTTAATTGAAATTAAATTGGTTCAGATGAAACTGAAGTTAAGAAGTGAACAAATATGTTCTAACCAGTCGATAGGGTCGTCCTCTACCTTTTAGCAATTTCGAGGACGAAATTATTTTAAGTGGGGAATAATGTAATGACCCGCGTTGGCAGGGGTATTATGATTAATTTATTTAATTATATAAATAGTGATATAGTGCATTAAATGGTCGTGGAATTAAATAATGGTGAATATTTAATTTAAAATAATATATTAAATAATATATTTAATTATGAAATATCAGAATTGGCTGAAATGACGATATGGTGTGAACCGGATCATCTGTGATATTTAATTCAACTTGGAATTGAATTTGAATAACGAATATATTCAATCGTCAAAAGTTGAACGTATAGTTTATAATATAATTATAAACGAGCTCGAAATGGCGCTGCAGTTCGTAAATTGGCGATTCGAACTTCAACTGAATGTACATGATTCGTTTTAAGCCGGATTTCTGTGAAACAAGAAATGTGTGGAGCTGGTAGAGTATATCTTTCTAGTGGAAGAGAAAAATCAGGATTTCGTCGTGTAGATTTTGATTCACGTCCAAATCAAATTTCAGAAAAGTCGCTGTGGAATTTCTTTATAATTTATAAAGGAATTATTTATATTTTAAAAAGGAATTTCCATATAAAATGAATATCGGGTTGACCCAGAAGTGAATATCAAGTTAGAAATTCATATAGGAATATTCTAGAGTTGAAATATATCGTATGTGGATATATACGATAATATTTATTTATTTATATTTAATTTAATTATATTTAAATATATTTATATATTTAAATGGGTCATCCAGAGCTTTAAAAATAGCCACTTTTGCAAACGAAGTCGGAATTCGACGAAACTAATTTTGTTGGATCTGCAATGTCAAATTATTGTTAGAGGTCAAATTTCGTGATTTTTAGGGTTAGTATGTGGCCGTATGGATTTTTAGAGTGAAAAACATTCAGTATTTTGGCGGTTAAACTGTGTGAGCAAACGGAGTCGGAATTCGATGAAACCAGTTTCGTTGGGACCGTAATGTCGAACTGTAGCTGCATGTCCAGTTTGGTGATTTTTGGGTATCGTGTGTGATCACATGAATTTTTAGAAGGGGAAAACGAATATAAAAGGATTCAAATAAAATATCCTAACTAAATATCTAAAAAAATTATCTCATTTGCCTATAAATAGTGTTCATTCCCTTAAGACCTAAAAAGAAAATTCAACAGACAAGAAAATGCGCCGTCACTATTTTTCCTCCTAACTCAAACCGCGATCTTTGAAATTCTCAAACAAATCAAAACAAAATCCGATAAATCTCCAGCCAAGCTTATTCGAGTTCCTATAGTGATGCTCTTCGATTTTATGTACAAGTGGTTGGGTTCGGTTTCATTTCTCGTCGCCGGAAATTCGAACAGCGGGTTCGACTGTGCCTAGGGCATCGATTTTCATGAAAACGAAGCAACGATACTCGGATTGGTGGGTGTTTTTGGATTCAGAAGGGTGCTTAACATCTGTCAGGAGTTTTTTGGGTGGTTCGGTGTTAATTGGGATCGGTGGTTGGCTGTACAGTGAAGAAGGAGGCTGTGCGACGGAAACTGGAACTGGACGTCGATCATTGCTTTGAGAGGATGGTTAGGTAGAGAGATTGAAGAGAAGCGTTTCGGTGGTGGCCTCGTGTGATTCGGTTGGGAGATGGAAGCGTGGTTGATGGTGAAAGGAGCGGCTATGACAGGAGAAAAAGGGAGGAGTGTGTCCTCTTTTCGATCAGGAAGAAGGTATATGCGGGTTTTGGGTTTAGCAATTGGGAGTGGGCCGAATTTCAAACAGTAAGGCCTAATGGCAATTTTAATTAGTTTTGTTTAGTTTAAACCATTTATAACTTGTAAAATTAATAACTTTATCACACGTGATCAGAATTTCGAACGGTCGGATCCGACGGGATCGTATGGATGGACACTACCCAATGGGACTGACTGAGAGTGGATTGGTGTTCGTTTGAATTTACGGCGAAATAAATTGTTTGATTCAAATCAAACAACAGTTTATCGTTCTTTAACGATGAACTACCAAAGTGAGTAAATCTCACTATTTCTGAACAGTTTATAATTTCATGTTGTATTTTTAGAACTGTTAATTGTTGGTTGATTGATTGTGTATTGACTGTTTGATTGAACTGCTAGTCAGTTAGTTAAATTTCTATATTGATTCTGTTTAACAGAATATATCATATGGAACTGAAAGTGGTGTTATCTATATTGTTTAACATCTGTGATGCAGGGAAACAGATTGGAGGAATCCGACTGGATTCCTCAACATTTAATTACTGCTTTCATATCTTGTGATATATGATGTGATGTATGTCTGTTATGGTTATGTGTGTTAGAATGATGTTGATCATTGTTAATCGATATTTTAAATATCATAAAAGACCCTAGGATGTATAAAGAATTATTTCAATGTATATTGAAATAAAGGGATTTTTTATAAAATCAATAGATTTTATAAAAGGAAATATTTCGAAAGTAAATAAAAGGGTAAACATTTATAAAACGAATAGAGTTTTATAAAAGGGAAAAATGTTGATAAAACGAATAGAATAGAAAAAGGGAAATCATTTGTAAAGTGAAGAACCGTTACTAAAAGTAAATCTTTATAAATGAATAGTTTAATCGAGTTAAAGGAGTTAATCGAATATATAGTTTATTCGAATAGAATAAAGGAGTTAATCGAATATAGTTTATTCGAATTGAATAAAGAAATTAATCGAGTATAGTTTATTCGAATAGAATAAAGGAGTTAATCGAATATAGTTTATTCGAATAGAATAAAGGAGTTAATCGAATATAGTTTATTCAAATAGAATAAAGGAGTTAATCGAATATAGTTTATTTGAATAGAAGCAAAGAAGTTAATCGAATATAGTTTATTCGAATAGAGGCAAATGAGTAAATCGAATATAGTTTATTCGAAGAAAGTAAAAGGAGTTATCGAATATAGTTTATTTGAAAGGAGTTAATTGAAATGAGTAAATCAATAGTGTTAGTCAAATAGAGTTAATCTAATAGTGTTAGTCCAATAGAGTTAATTGATAACGGTTAATCGAATAGAGTTAAGTGAAAAGAGTCAATCGAATATAGCTATTCGAAGGAGGGTTAAGTAAGGAAGTTAGTAAAAGGAATATAAAGTGAACTTCGCCTATTTCAAAGTTAGAAATGTTGTTCAGTTAAGGTCTGAGAGGTAGTATTTCCCCAACTTGATTGACTTCATTTTTAACTAAGGAATAGTTAAGGTTCGACAGTAAAGGAAATGGTTTGAGTTCGCATCGCGATGGTTTGTTTAAACATCTGTCTAAGTCCAATGAAGAAGCTTTGGAAATGTTTTCCAAATAAGAAACCAGAAATGTTTTCTAATAAAGAAAATAAGAAATGGAAATGTTTTCCATTGTTAATAACGTATATTTTCCAAATTTAGAAAATAAGAAATATTGAATATAGGGAAACAGGAGATAAGTAAATTAATGAAATAAAGGGATAAATGTTGAATGATGTTTGATCGATATAAATTTCCATCTGGAAATAATATCGGTGTTTGCACACTTGTTTTTATTCGATAGTTAAATCACAGACTATCGAAGTTTTGACCATTTTAACGTTGTTAATATGGAGAGACCGGTTGGATTATTATCTAAAGAACCACTATATATTGGCATAAGCGTTGCGAATCATATATGCCAAAGGAAATTGAATACGGAGTTATGCACGGGCTATCCTGTTTACAGAATAGTGCCTTCGGTTCATCCTGTTCCTGGATGACTGGTATGGACGGATGTCTGACAGAGTATTTCCAGACGATCACGTATATTGATTTCTCCAACCGTACCAAGAGTGGAAGCGGAGAAGGAAACTTCTTTTAGCTAACACATGATGTATGGTTGAGGACGTCAATCGATGATTTGATGGATTTGACGATGTGGCATTCAAAGTGAATCTGATGTGATGATAAAGCGTAGCTTCTAGCCTCATCAACCGGTAAATGACAGAAATCGGGCAGGCAGCATGGCTAAGTCGGTCGCACCGAAGTAGGGTGTATAATAACCTGATCTAGAGTTTCATTTACTTCTAAAAATCTATTGTTGATGCTGTCCCATTCGGGAAACGGTTGCTGATCCCAACCGTTGGTGATATACATTCGATACACTCAAGCGAAATGAGTGGTCGGTCATGTGCGACCGGGTTGCAAGATGTTCTTGTTGAACCTAGTGTATTCCTTTCTAGAGGTACACTAGCGAAAGGTGGTTCCATACCTTGTCATAGTTGGAAACCCATTACCCAATACGTGCTTGCGATTTTGATTGTATACTATATATGTAGAACGTGAGATGAAAGCATTTCTGCTAGATGATTATTATACTGTAGTTGATAGACATTATTATAATATCAAAAGGTTTTTGATATAAAGACAATTTGGATACTCATAAGGGAAAAACCCGTTCCGTTATACGGCGTGGTCTTATGAGATATCGTTTACCTGTTTGAATTGTTTTAAACTGTTTTACTCATACCAGTCCCATGACTGACCCGGAGTTTATTTTGTTGTTGTCCCTAAACTCTTGGGTGCCTAAATTTGTACGGGCAGTCAAGTAGTCAGGATTTACAGATATACTGGAAGAGCTGGAGCAGGAGGCTTCAGGACCATATAGCTATAGTTTATTTCCGTTGTGTTGTAAGTGTTGTACTTTGATAATGATATGTATATTCAAGTACAGATTTGTATTTCAAGTTATGTTATGAAATATATTTATTCGTTCCGCTGTGAGATTCGTGTTACTCTAATATTGTGTTCTTCTTCTTCTTCTATTCCAAGTTTCTATCTTATCTTTCCTCACCCCCTAATTTCTTTCACTAATGACTGGTATTTTTCGATGTTTGGTTAGTCATCATTGAGTTTATGGCGATAACCAAAGTCGTCAAAATCCCTAGTCATTACATGTTACTTTCAAGAAAAGAGTCAAAACCCCATATATCCAAGGTACAAATTATTCCATTACATCAAGTTCCAAATAAAGAAGCATAAACTTAAGATAACAAAAGTAAATTATTCCCCAGAAATAGCAGAACCAGCCATAGCATAGCCCAAGACCAAACCGTACATGAGCTGTCAGAAAGCAAGCTAAATCCAAGCTAAGAGCTAGTGTTTCCTCCCTAAGAACCTAGGGGGAAAACGAAAGAAAAAAAGGCGAAAGAAAAAGGGTTAGTCATAAAGACTGGTTGGCCATAGTGACTTTCAGTATGAAAACTAGTAAAAGTAACATGATATGTGAAAACTGGAATTAAACATAAGGATGATAACAGAACTGGTAGGATAATTAAGATAACAGGATAAGTCAAGTCTAGCATCGCATATTCGAGATTCGCTGCGCCAACTGTACTAGTGTTCTAACCCATGTCAAGTATTAATCATGAAATGATCCCTTGGCCCAATATCATGAAGTGACCCAGTACGGGGTCCTACGGTACGATCTTCTAATCGATAGGCTCCCTACAAGTTCTAGCTCGTCATGTGTTTGTGTCATACGGCCCTATCCTGAAATGTAGTTACCTGTGCTAGGTCCACCATAGGGTGTATAAAGTCCTATGGTGCCAACCACCGACACGAATCAAGCACGCACAGTGTAAATCAACGGGTGCCCAATGCCTGCTTTTTCAACTCCGGACTACATGCACGACCATAGTCCGCCTGAACCTACAATGGCACACCTACTCAGCCGTCGTTCTGGTCGCTTACAATCAGCCCAGTAATCGTGCCCCACCCTGCCTAGTCTGAGGGTATCGTGATACATCTAAGTGGGTTATTGCTGAAAAGGACCGCGTAACTAGGGTTTCTAATGGGTTAAGTGTTGTCATTCAAATTCGGGACTTAACCCTATCCAAATCGTGTATCAAGTTGGTTAAGTGTGTTCAAGTGGTTCATGACTTAACCCTATCAAATCATCGTGTCAAGTTCATGTCCATATCCAGGTTCAAGTTATAATAATGTTCATGTTTAAAGCCAATTCATGTTTTACCTAATCTACCCAAATCGTATTCCCATCGCACATAAGCTCGAATCGATACAAATAAATATAATTAAGGAATAACATAAAAAGGGACGGGTGTAAGGTGGCAAAAGTGATTACTAGCATAGCATGGTATGACTTGATTATAACATTACTGATATATGGAATATTGGCCTCAAACATAAAGATTCCAAATCTTGCAAAATAAGGTACTAGTCAAGATAACAGTTGCCATAAGGTGATAGTATAGTCATGGTAACGATTGACATAAGGTAATAGTATAGTCATGGTAACGATTGACATAAGGTGATAGTCATAAACTTGTGACTAATAGCAGATTCAACATGATAATATGAGGGGTTTTCTTTTTGATTTACAACATGAATAGGCCCCAAATCAATGTCATGGTAATATATCCAAAAGTCAAGATCCAAGATGAACAAAAATGGATGTAAAACAGTCATCATACATAGGTCCAATTTCAATTTACAACATATTCATATTACATTTACAGTTTAAATCTAAAAATAACATGGGCTTACAGATCGTGGTTCGAGAATTAGAAAAAGAGAGTCGATGTTGAATCTTTATATGCTTAGTCAAGTCCTAACAGAAATCCCCAAATCAGCAATGTAGTTTCGACGTAGAAGAAGTAGTCCCTTTCTCTAACTTTTCAACCAGAATTGGAGCAGCATAAGGTCAGAAAGAATTTTGTGTAGAGAGACTAGTGTTAGGGGCTGTATATATAGGGTCAGGTCAATGAATGTAGACAGAAACAAGGCCAGGAACATCAAAGTGAATCCAGCTTCAAAAGTGGACTCGGCCACCAGGTCGACCCCCAGGTCGACACTATGGTCGACCTGGTCCTGGCTAGGTCGACTACACAGTCGACCCCCAGGTCGACCTGGTCCTGGGCGGGAAATTTCCCGCCCAGTCCGTTCTGAGGTTTGAATTTTGAATTTTGAATTCAAACTGAGTTGTTTTGAACTTGAAAACTTCTGAAAACTTCGAAAGGTCATAACTTGGTCATACTGGCTCCGATTTTCGAAAACTCGGACTCGTTTCCAAGTAGAATTTCGAGATGAACGCAATGGCGTAACCCGTTTCCCTTGATTCTTATTTTAAAATTAATTCTGCCTTGATTTATGGTTATTACACGTTATAAAAACACGGGTTGTTACAACATTCATCAGAAAGATATTATTAAACAAATTCTAATATTTTTTGTTTTAGTGAAATCCGATTTATACTGAATTCTGTACATTCAGTTAAAGTTTAAAATCGAATTTTCAAACTAGCGCGCCATTTCAGACTCGTTTTATAATTAAAATAAATGTATTTCGTTCTAACTTCATTTAAATAAAAAAAATTAGTCATTATTATTTAAAATAAATCATTTTAAATATTGATATTTCATTAAAATATCTAAAATAAAAAAAATTAATTGGTTCTGAAAAACCCGGGTTGCTACAATCCCCTCCACCTAAAATCTTTTCGTCCTCGGAAAGGAACGGAGATGAAAGTTGTTTAACTAACCAACTCAACTTTCATTCTGGCTTTCATCCTTTAACTTTTCAGTTTATAAGAATTTTCTAATTTCTCAAAAATTTGGCTAACACCCTAAATTTTCGAAAAAAAATCGCCATAACCTCCTTTATACGGGGTGACCTTTAAAACCGCAACTTGCCTCACAGGTCCGTCATTAATCCAAAAGAAAAAGGAAAAAATCCAATTGGCTCATAAAATCATCAAAATCCAATGAATACAGTAAGTATGTACCTATTTGTCGGGCATACAATTTTATTCCTCTTCTTAGCTTCCATGCTATGACCGGTTCATTATATACACATGTACATATATGCAATTCTGATAAATTTCAATTCAGTTCAATATTTGATTCGATTTGGCTAAATTTACCTTTGCATTCTCATTAGTTTTATTAGTTGGATTAATAATCACACATCACAACTAGCAATCAATTAGTTGGTTAAATTTTCAAACATATAACTTTTATATATTCAAAAATCCATTTTAATGCCAAATCACAACAAATAACCCTATCTTAGTTTTGGTTCTCACATCAGTCAATTGGAAATATACATATATATATATATCCTGCTTTCGAAACTCGAACATAAATACCGATGATGCCCGGGAATCATCAGAATTATCCCTGAGCGACTAGAGTGTGATTCTATATCCATCCAGCATATTTGAGACTTCGTATACACGTGGATTAGACGTATATTAAAATCTCTATATACCCGATAGTCCAAAATTAATTTATAATAAAATACTCAAATACGTATAATAAGGTTTAAATTTTCAAAACAAAATTTGTTTTCATTTTTATTTTAAAAATAACACTCTTTGAAACTCATTCTAGGATACTACTGATCCCTTCTCTAATGATTCATTCTTATTGGATATTACTAATCCAATCTCTGATGAATTCTTTCGTTTGGTTCTAACATGTCTTGTTCTCGAGCTTTGTAAACCAGAGCTCTGATACCACGCCGAGACGACCCAAACCTCCCTTACTGGAAAGCCAAGATTGAATTAAGAACACGATAAATTAGAACACAAACCTAAGAACATTTCATTGCTTATTACAATAATTACATCAGAGTACAAGAATATATCAGAGTATGAATAAATACTATACATCGGAAAAATATCAGAGATTTAAAACACTTTACATAGCAGAGGAAAAATAATACATAACACAACTGAAAGAGATACACAGATACTAAGCTTTCCGAATATAGCTCCAGTTGTAAATCCAGAATCCTGAAAAAAGAAATCTGTAAAACCAAAACTACTGACTCCCCGTGTGGAAAATATGGGCACCCAGAGTTTAGGTAGAAACAATAAACTTTGATTCAGTCATGGGACTGGTGTGAAAACTAAAACAGTTATTTAAAACTTTACTTTAAAAATAAAGTAATTCAAGAGACCACACCGTATAACACGGAACGGGTTTTCTCCCAAGAATACCAGTGCACAAAATAGTTTATAAACATCGTAATGCTTTTTGTAAAAATGAAGCTATTATAAGACTTAGGTCCCATCACACAATGCAATGCAAGCCGGAGGATAGATTTTTCCCTTATAATAGTCAAACATGTTTGATATGTTTTAAAACAAATCATTTTGATATTACTATAAGTGTATAGTGTCAAAATCTCTTCAAATATAAATGTATCAATCATAGACAGCATAGTTTCCCATGCTACTATGTCGCCATACTAGTTCTGCAATTAAAACTGAAATGTCACGTATTGGAAATTGGATTCCATCTATGAGTCGAGGCCAGGGATGGCTCCTCACCGATTCGAGACACTCTAGCAGATGCCTCAGGATCACACCTACGGGCAACCCCTGGTTCTGGCAGGGTCGGTCCTTCCTCACTTTTGAGGATTAGTTATTCCTAAATACACGTTTCCCCGTCTAATCGTACCTATCCATTGGCCCCATAGTGACCGATATAACCGAGGCGCCTCGCAATTCATCATCCACATAGGTAGGGCTCCATACCATGACACCACCCATAGCTAAGTGCACTCCATGCGTCCCTGATACCATTTTCGACTCATACCGAGGTGTGAGGCTCACGAATTAACACTATAATAAAAGCTACGCTATTTAAAGTCGTGCTTTGATCATCAACCATAGGACTCTGCTTTTCAACAGAAGCCTTGATCACTGCATCTCTGCATGCCACACTAACAATTCAGGCCATGCAACTGATGTCTATCGATATATAACCTCTAAGCTCGTACGTCTTAGAGAAGGGTGTTAAGAAAGAGAATAAATTCTCTGCCACCAAACAGATATATATTTAATAGAAATCAATTAACATAGAATGAAATCCAATGTCAGACACACATCCATTTATTAGTTCGTTCTGGGTTTAAACGAAATCGGAGGCACCTTATTCTTCATCCCATATGTCCAATACAAGAGAGAGGTCCTCGCATATCCGGTCGATCTCCAAGTACGTCTAGACGATCACCACTTGTTACCTTGTCTTGGGTGTACAACCCAATCAAGATATCAGTAATCGTCCAAACGATGTGAAGAACTCCGGTCTCTAACTACTGTCTTCATCATCGAATTATCGTCGAATCAGTTATTCAGAATGGGTATAAACCTGGACTTTCCGAATAACTCGCGTATCTCATAAACAAGTGCTATAAAAAAAACACAACATACGCCTCATTCCAATTCAGAATATTCTTTTATTCAAATATTCACATCATTAGGGAAAGGTTCCTATTAATTTTATCAAAGATAAATTCTTTAAATTTATTCTTTAATCTTCCTTTGGATATCAATACACACCAAATTAAGGTTTATCCAAACTAGTCGGGATTAGCGCACCTTACCGAAGTAATCATTTGTTTTATTTTCCAATCCTAACTTATTCATCCCATGGAGCAAAACTGGTAGCACTCCATATCTAACACCACGGTGTTATCGGTAAAATTAATTACCATTTCACATTCAAATCTAATTAAAGATTTAACTATCGCTTGGAGTAAAACTAGTAGTACTCCTTTCTCGATCATTTCCCAAATTTGATAATTTAAATTATCACATTCACATTTCAATCTAATTAAAGATTCATTAAAACTCCACTTAGTTTTAATCTTCCCAGAAACCATTATTAATGATCATTTAACTTTTGGAAATCAAACATGCTGCATCGACAATCTACACCGTACCATTGATTTCTGCCGATATATAACCTCTAAGCTTATACTTCTCAGAGAAGGGTGTTAAGCAAGAGAATAAATTATCCGCCACCAAACAAATATATATTTAGCAGAGATCAACAATATGGTTCGAAATACAATGTTAGACATGTAATCCTGTCTTTAACTAGGTTAAAGAACCATTGTCATTTAAAACACAGTTCACGATAAACCCAAAATCATATTCCATTAATTATGGAATCTTCACGGAAAACAAATCAATATATAGTCGATATCAATTTCCGTGTCCGACTAATAATATAAATAGAATAACGACAAAGCCTTTTACATTCCATATATATTAATAGTCTTTCTCCACAGAAGCTCACTTCGATTATTACCAAATCGAAGTCCATTCCATCCCAATTTATTTTATTAAATTGATAAACTTTACTTTGGAAAATTCAATTTCCAAATCACATTTCACTGTTAGTTGGGTTAAAGAATGAATGTCGTTAAAAACACATTTCATAATAAACCCAATTCACATTCCATTTTATTCTAATTATTAAATATAACTGAAACTCTATTAATCTTAATTAAAAGATTTATTCTTTTCACATGGGGTTTAAGAACAGCGTTACTGAAGACACCATTCACGACAAACCCAAAGTCAACTTTGATATTAAATATAAGTCTCTAAACAAAAATTATATCGACTTACATTCAATATCAAATTCTGAAACCAACACTATCGTATGGGGAATAACGATATATATCTATTTTCCAAATTCCTCCACAATATCAGTATAGTCACGGAATCCAATATCGAAATCTCTCGAAGATGATTTCTATTCAAATCCATTCCAATTTATATTTTGGAAATTTCTGGTTTTATTAAAACCCTTTATAAATTCACTTTATTTATTTAAAAATTATTGGATTTCAAATCTAGTTAATAACTATTTCATTTTGATAAAAATATATTTTTATCCTTACAAATGTGGAATTTTTCATCCAAATTCTTTCCAAATCATTTATTATGATTTTACACAAATTAATAATATTTTTAATAATTTTATCAAGGCCCGTACAGTCGATTTTCAATAACGGCCACCTAACTGCATTCATAGCGACCTATTCCAAATTTGATTTGGACATAATTCCAAATCCAGCCATTAGATTTCAATTCTCTTATATTCGTTGGAAAGCCCTTTTCGATAACCCAACGGTTCTAGTTTTAGGAAAATTCGACGGTCGGATCTCCCGTAATATCAATTCGAAGTCAATGATCAAAATACGCGAACAGCCGCGGCGCGGCGCGTTCTATTCAGGCCATTAAATATTTATGATATATTTATTATATATATTTCATCGATTTCCATTTAAAACATATTTTATAAATTGTTTATAATTTGTTTATAAATTCGTTTTAAAATGATTCCCACTTTCATTTCAATTCTAAATCAAAATTGAATACTCCTTATCATTATAATATTTAAATGATAATATTTTCAAAATATCTGTTTTTGAAATCATTTCCTTTTTTATATTCATTATAAAAATGAATAAAATCGATATAAATATCGTTCATGTCCAAAATGGCGCATATCTAATCAACACGGCTTCACACATTTCGATATTCTTGTGTCCATCCAAAATCGTACATCAAACTCACTTTTTAATCCTTTACTGAATATTATTTTAAAATATTCGTTATTTTAAAATATTTGTTATTTTAGAATATTCGTTATTTCTGAATTGGAAACAGACACAGTCAATTACCATATAATGTTAGTTATATGGATTTCATACATCACATATACACAATAACAATGATAAACAATCATCCATCATCCAGAATGCATTACACAACTGCATAAGCATTAAATATAAATAATTAACGGTTACTACAGTCTGTCAACCAATCGATTGACATACAACTAAACAGTTCGGATTAGTGTACGTCAAATATCATCCTAATACCCGTGTGGGGTTTCAACCAACAAATACTGAATATTATTTATGCAATTGGGCGATATGTAAAATTTATCATCCCTATTAATTTCAGTTAAATGGGTGTGCATAAACAAATCGTCTGATTTGTAAATGAATATTTATTTCCATTTCAGGAGAATTTTATGTTGTTCACATATGCGTTAAAAATTATATTTTTAACGATAAAATACTTATTTCAACACTTGACTATTTTATATAGTTCATATACACATTAAAAATTATATTATTAATGTACAAATATTTATTTCATAAAATTTTGGCATTACAACGGCGCAATATTTAGAGTAAAGTCTAGCATTACCCCTCTCCCGATACTGGCTCATGCCATACACATTCAATCCAATCAATCACAAAACCACAGTACAATCAATAATCACAATACAGTCAATTTTCCACAATATAATCCAAACAACAACCATGGTTTGTACAGTAAATAGTATCGGGGTCTACTAAGCCCCATCTGCAACCTAAAATATTTTTAACTGTAAAATAATTAAAGTGAGAAGGAGTTCTCACAGCCGGTTTCCACTCCACCAGTTTTATTTCTGAATAGTTTGGATTTGAATTTTCCCAAAATTCTAACTTGCTCCAAATTATGCCTGGTTAGTCTTGTTGTGGAGCTCTTGTCCCCACGATCGCAACGGATCCAGTTTCGCACGTTTTGGACCTCGTACGTAAAAGTTACGTTATTTTAAACATTGGATAATAATTCGAGATAATTAAAATTAAATTAATTAATAATTAAACTAATTACTCTAGCCTAATCCTTCTTCCCCGTCATTTTCCTTCCAGGTGATATAAACCCAAATCCTCGATCAAAAATCCATCCGCCGCCGACCATCAGGGCTGTCGGAACTTCATCAGAACCCACCACCTCGAAGTGCTATGCTCCCCCTTCCACCTCCGAATACCGCGCCGTGTAAGCAGCCTCCAATCTCCCCCAACTGCCGTTCGAAACCAGCGGCTTTGAGCCCAGGAATCATGAAAAATACTCCATGATTTTTGATCAAGCTCATATAAATCGAAAGAGCTCGGGAAGCTCTACAATATTTGCTTAAACATCACATGTTAATTTGAAATGGATTGAGAGGATTTGGGGAGAGAAGTTTAGAATGATTTCTACCATTAAAATGATGAATGTGGTGGCTGCTTTAATGAATTAGGGTTGGCCAATTTTTTTATATTTATAATATAATTTTAATATTATTTAATTCTTGAAAAAACTTGTTTTAATCTGCGAACTCCAAATCGAACCCAATGACTGTCGTTCCTAGCTAATTACCCCAATTCTAGACACAATGGGATATTTTTCGTAAGCCAATTCGATCGTTTCAGTTAGTTTTTCTTTAAATTAAAATATAAATCAATATATATTGAATTCAAACATACATTTTAATTTACCGGGGCCACATACTGACTCCAAAAATTCCCGAAAAATAAATCTAGCTATGTTTTGACGATACGGTCCTAACAAAACTAATTTCGTCGAATTTGGAGACCGTTTGAAAAATGGCCATTTTCTAGTTGATTAAATTCAAACTAAATTGGCTAAACGCGTTTAAATTCACCACGCTCACATATTAGTTCCAAAAATCAAGAAATTTGAAACCTAGCAATAATTTGGCATTCTGGATCCAATAAAAGTTGTTTCGTCAAAAACGGAGGTCGTTTGCAAAATGGCTATTTTTAAGGGCTATAAATATATATAAATTCCAAAGTGACTATTTTAAATTTTAAACTGGACATAACTTTCAGTTTATATTATGAAATCTCAATTTTTCACATTCATTAAAAGATATTATTAAATAGATTTTATTATTTCTTTTTTTACTGAAATCCGATTTATAATGAATTATGTACATTCAATTAAAGTTTAAAATCAAATTTTCAAACTACCGCGCCATTTCAGGCTCGTTTTATAATTAAAATAAATTTATTCGTTCTAACTTCATTTAAATAATAAATTTAGTCGTTATTATTTAAAATAAATCATTTTAGATATTCAAATTCCATTAAAATAGCTAAAATAAAAAAATTAAATTGGTTTTGAAAAATCCGGGTTGTTACATAAGAATTAGTTGAAAAGTTTGTATATATATATATATATGTAATAAACTCTAAAATAAATAAAAACATGCCTACAAAAGTCTATACGGAAATTGAATCAAACTTTTAAACAATTTCATTTTTTGATATATTCTAGCGAGCAAACTAACTACAACTTGATGTAAATCAAACACAATAATTTTTTGGAGGAATGACACATTTCAATTTTGGTTTTCTAGCCATGGAATATAGAGCAAAATAAAATATTACTTTGTAATTTTCACTACAACAAAAACACCATATTACAACTTTAATTTTACAACGGTGGTAAAAGCACCGTTGTAGTAAATGTTTTTTACAACTTTTTTTCAAAAAAGTTGTAATAAACTTATTTTTAACAACTGTGTTATTATGACAGTTGTAATAAAAGCCTATCACAACTTTTATTTTTTGACTGTTGTAATATATGACTATATTTTAATATAACTAACAACTAATAATTAATATTAATACATTTATATTGATTATTTGTAATTAATAACTAATAATTAATATTTAATAATCAATTGGGAAGTATGTTTTCAATAAATAATGATTGGTAATAATTTTCAATACTAGTAATTCAATAATTCACAACTTTTATGTTTTCAATAATTTTCATAAATAATGATTGGTAATAATTTTCAATACTAATAATGATTGATAATAATTTTCAATACTAATAATGATTGTTAATTAATATTTAACAACGATTGATAATAATTTAATTAATTAATAATTTACAAATAACTCACTATTAAATACTAGTAATTAATGATTGATAATAATTTTAAATAAATAATAATTAATCAAATACTTATTAATTTGTTCAATTCAAAAAGCCTCATCTGTTTGGAGTTCACATGTATTTGCGTGTGAGGTTCAAGTATGTTTTTTTAAGAGGTACTAGTTAGTTTATAATCTAAGATGTATAATCGTTTATTAAATTATTAAGTAATAAATGCAGGGTAGCTTACAGTAAAAATGTAATTTCATTTCCCGCTCACTATACATGAAAATTTCATTTCCCTCCACCCTCGTTTCCTTTTAATTTTCAGTTCCCTCTTATCACTTCTGTCCAAACCCTAATTTCCTTCTCGTTTCTTCTGCTGCCGCCCACTTTCAAACCCCAATTTCCTTTTCTCCTGTAACATCCTCTTCTTTCTCGCGGTTGCTCCTCCCCTCTCGTGTGAGTCCCCATCCGCTATCCTACCTCTTTTGCAACAACACCCTTGATTTTGCTCCATTTCGCTTCATTGTCGCTGGTTGAAAATCGCATGAGTTCTCATTTTCTGTACCCTCCTCCTTTTTAGCTCATTTATCCCAGGTTCACCTCTAAAGTAGCCCCCCTACTCCATATGCTTATCCCTAAATTTGCAGGAAACCCCAATTTGCAGGAAATCGCGTGACTAGGTCGTTTGGGGGAAGATCCGAACTCGTCCTCTCTAAATACTTGAAAGAAATGTTATTGATCGTTTCCTCTGGTGGTGCTGCCTGCATTTAATGCCGCGCTTCTCTCTTATAGATGGTATGTTCTTCGCTATTGGCTAGGTTATTTTATAGTATAGTCGTTTTTGACTTTTAGTCATTTCAGATGCATTGTTTTGGCATGTTTTCGCGTATCAAGTGTATTGAATCACCCTGTGTGGCATTACGAATGCCTAATGCAACTTGTTTTCATATTTGTAGCATTAACAAAAAGGTAATTTGTTGTAGTTTGATGGTTTTAGCAAATGAATGGTGTACGATTTATGGATGATTTTTGTAGATGGATGGTGGAGGAGGATTATGTCTTTCGGTTTGTGGGATTATGGATGATTTGTTAACTTCCAATTAATTTTAATCATCTGTTATTATTTCACAGGAATGCAACAAGATTTTGAGAATATATATTAATGTTGCTAATATGAGGTCACCGGCAATCAACTTTTATCTGTGATGAATTAGAGGCTTTTGATGCATCCTTGCTAATCTGTATAGTGGCCTTCAGAAGATTTGTTAACTCTAGGTTATAAGTTGTAGATATACATTCAGAAAACCAGTTTTGCTTGCAAGTGAAAAACTATGGAACAGTGTTTAATGCAGGCATGGGTTGTAGTTGATGATATAAGCTATTGAAATGTAGTTGATGGTTGATGAAAATGCAGATGAAAGTGGTCGATTAAAAGTGTAGAAAGAAAGGATTGAAAGTGTAGATTGATAATGAAAAATGTTGATTTTGTTTTGAATTGTCTTTCTTTCTTTATTTTTTAATCAGTATGCATATGTTCTTTGCTACTATTTTTTTTGCACATATGGCTAATTAGTGAACTTGGCGTCATATTTCTATTGTAAAGAAGTGAATGCTAAAATTAAATTGCTAAACTTTAAAAAAATCTGTAAACAAGTGAATTATAACAACAGTGGAACATTACAGTTGTAATAAAGTCTATTACAACGGTGGAAAACAATTGTAAAATACAAATGTAACAACGGTGTCGCAACAGTGCGTAAAAGTTGTAAAAAGTTTTAGTCTATTAAAACTTCTTAATACACGACGGTGGTGCCACCGTTGTAAAAAGTATTTTACAACTGTGTTCTACAGTTGTAATAGAGTGAATTTGTTGTAGTGTTTTTGAACTAATTCCTATAAGGAAAACTAATATAAAGCAGAATAGAATATTACATACCCAGAATCATGGAGAATGCTACGAATAATGCAAAAAATATTTTATAACTATAACCAAGTTATAAGAAAACAAAACCAACCAAAAAAACAAACTTTCAGCTTTGATTTAAAGGTTAAAAAGATAGGAAACATTTTATTATTCTTATATAAATCAAATTATGTATGCTACGCTTCAAGATAGGCATATCATAAGTAAAAAAAGATATTCGTAGTAGTTAAAACAAATAATTGAAATTTTAAATTATATTTTATAGAAACAAAGTATTATATGTAATTAACAATAGAAGAAAAGAATGAACTGAGTTGCATATAAGTGTCATTGATATTACAAAATAACCAAATGGATACAAAATGTAACGAAATAAAAATTTGTGAAGATTGACACAATGTTGTTAGAAATTCTAGAATAAATTAAATTTTCTCCTAGTTTCTTTATTTTTTCTTTTCAACGAACAACTTATCGATTGACACAATGTTGTTAGAAATTCCAGAATAAATTAAATTTTCTCCTAGTTTCTTTATTTTGTCTTTTCAACAAACAACTTACCTACAACCAAAGAAAAGAAACCATAATAATTTTTGGATAAAACCATTCCTTGCAATTTGATTACTTTGATCATTATTCTATGAAATTGATAACTTATTTCGGCCTAGATGATCTTTATTTTATGTAGTAATTTTCTTAAGAAGTATAACTAATCCTTATAAGATGAATTGACATAGATCATAGTAAAATATTACTAACCCAAACCATGATGGATGCGTTGAATGACGGAAGAGGGAATTCTACCACCATAACCATAGGTAGAAGAATCTCAATCAACGAAGGTAGTGGATTTTTCATTTGTATTTAAAGATAAAATAGTATTAATTGATTAATAGAATAGGAGAAAATGAAATAAAATGGAGAAATGAAAAGTGAAATGCTAACAAGCTGAAGAAATTATAAATGGAAGTTAAAGAGATGAAAGTAAAACTGAAAAATGAAGGTCGAAAAATGAAGGCGTAAGATATTTTTGAGTAGATGCAATAGAAAACGAAAAATCTCATTCTTACAACAATTAATATATCTATAACTGGAATTTGTTCTAGAGTCTTAAATGGTAAATAAATTAAATGTGCCAGGTGCAAATTCTCCCTTAAATTAAGAAAAGATGAGCATTCTGAATGAGATGAAATGAGAAGGATGCAATCAGTCACATATTCTACTTTATGTATAATAGAACGGATCCAGTAGAATATATATCCATTAAAATTCTTTAAAGAAATAACTACAATAAGCAAAAATAATGATAAATTTAAGACAATTAAACTTTTTGTATATAATAGATATAATAAATATAATAAGTATATAATAGGAAGATAATCGATAAAACATTCATGAGTCCATTAGAATTCTTATAAGAAATAACTACATAAGCAAAAAAGTATGACAAATTTAAGACAAAGGGATTTTTTCCATAAAAAAACAAAAAGAGCAAAAGGTTTGCTCAAAAGTACAAGGGCCAAAAAAATTGCCCAAAAGGACATTTTCTAGTCCAAATGGTGGAATTCAGGGGGGGCCCCTTGTTTTTTCACTTTACACTAAAAGTTGGTCTTTTGAGCAAAAATTTTGGCACTTGTCATTTTGGGCAAACTTTTTGCTTTTTTGTCCTTCACAAGTTTCTTATAAAGGACAATTATACTTCGATGACACATGTGCCACGTAAGATTTTTGAGAAAAAATGGAACCGAAAAGCATCCAGATGAATATTGTGATGTCTTTAGAACTTATTATTCAGAAATTCTGTCCTTAAAACTAATTATTCTAGAAATAGAAGCCCTTCAACGTAATTTCTACTTTGCGAAAACATAAGGATTTGAATACAATGAATGGAAAATTCACAATGCCCCATTAATTACAATTTATTACATAGGGAATGGTTGAGAAATATTTTTTATTTTCGGTGGGCTAATTGTAAATTTCCATCCAGATGAATGGGAATGGAAGATTTGAGCTAAGAGCAAATATAGTGCAAGGAAATAAACATCATATTGTCTTTCTTATTAATAGAGTTGATATAATATTTAGATATAATAGATGTATAATAGGAAGATGATCAACAAAACATTTATGGGTCCATTAGAATTCCTTTAAGAAATAACTACAGTAAGAAAAATAATGTTGAATTTAAAACAATTAAGCCCTCTTTTGCATAACGGATATAATAAATATAATAAGTATATAATAGGAAGATAATCAACAAAACATTCATTTATAATAGGAAGATAATCATTAAAACATTTATGAGTCCATTAAAATTCTTTTAAGAAATAACTACAATAAGCAAAAATAATGAGAAATCTAAGATAATTAAACTTTTTGTGATATATTAAGTATATAATAGGAAGATAACCAACAAAACATTCATGAGTCCATTAGAATTTTTTAAGAAACAATTGCAATAAGCAAAAAAAGTATGACAAATTTAAGATGATTATACTTCGTTGACACATGACACCATATAGGATTTTAGAAAAAAACCGGAACTGAAAAGCCTCCAAATGAATATTGTGCTTTCATATAATATAGTAGATGTGACAAAATATTTCTTTCCTCCTCTAATATGGGTAACTATGTATATCACATACGTCACTATGAACAAGTTGTAACAATTTTGTTATGCTTTATGCTAGATAGCCTTTTGTCCTAATTTCCAAATTTTTGGTTCATGTAATCGGACAATAGCTCTAAAACCGCAAACTCTATAATAATCAAGATTAGGTTTCCTTTTCTTCCGAAGTTTACAAGGAGTAACTTTACTTTTCTTATGAGGTATTCTATTTAAAATATAACATGCAGTAAATAAAGCTTCACCCCAGAAACTAGTGTTAAGTCCAAAATTGCACAACATGGCATTTACTATTAAGTTCTATTTTTTCTTTCAGCTACTCCATTTTGTTGTGGAGTGTAAGCAATAGATATTTCATGTATAATTCCTATTGGTTCACGATATTCGGTAAATTGATATTTGGCACGCCTATCAAACCTAAGTGTTTTTATTTTAACATCACATTGGTTTTCAACTTCAGTTGTATAAGTAATAAATGATTTTAGCACTTCACTTTAGCATGCATAAGATAAACAAAATAATATTTAGAGTAACCAACTATAAATGTGACAAAATATTTCTTTCCTCCTCTAGTAGAAGTACCATGTATATCACATACGCCACTATGAATAAGTTGTAATAATTTTGTTGTACTTTTTGTTTAAAAGGAAATAGTTTCCTAGTGTTCTTAGTTAGTGAACTTATTCTACACTTAAACTAACATATCATTTTTATGTTTGAGAATCAGATTTAAAGATATCATATCGAGCATGCGTTTATTATTAACATATCCTGATCTATTGTGCCATAATGAAAACATGAAAATAGGATGAAGGAAAAAGTTACAGAAAATTTTAGGCTACATGACAACAAGTTTGGATTTTAGGCTGAAGGACAAAATTTAGTGTAAAAGAGGAAATGATGGTAGGCCCCTGAATTCCATGATTTCCTAAAATCCCAAACTTATTGTCCCTGAAAAATAAATTATTCTCTAAGTTTTTTCCTTCCCGCTAAAAACCCCAAATGAAAAGGAGTTAATAACATAAGCATAATCAATACTTTTATTTATGTCAACATTGAGTTTAAACATACCATGACACATGTACCCTTTTCCTACGAACACACTGCCTTTGGCCAACTCATACTTGTCTGACTCAAAGACCAAACTTGTTTGAAACCAAACTTATTACGAAGACTTCCCGAAATAAGGTTCTTCCTAATTTCTGGTACATAATATACATCATTTAATGTCAGAACTTTTCCTGATGTGAATTCCAATCCATGATCCACTTCCCTTTGACTGCTGCTTTTGCTGAATTTCCCATATAAAGGTAATCTTCTTCTTCAATCAATTCTAGTTTCTTGAATTGATTCTTGTCAATGCAGACATGCTTAGTAGCACCAGAATCGATCCACCAAGAATTGTCTTGTTCAATCATATTTACTTCAAATATAACTACTGCAAACTTTTCCTTTTCAGGTTGTTGTCTGTTTTTGCAGATGCGATAATCTCTTTAAAGTGTCCTGGTGTTCCATAATTGAAGCAACCATTTGAACCTTTGCTTTCTTGTTTTGGGAATTTTTGTTGTTCTTCCCTTTTCTCATTTTGTTAAAATTGTTATGTGTAATGTCGGTTTCACCCCTGAACTAGTTTACTTTGTTTACCGGTTTACTTTGTTTCATAATCACTTGAACGTTGGGCATTGTCGCTATAGGAAAGACCCTCAATCACAGCAAGTGAACATTGGGCATTGTCATTATAGGAAACACTCTTATTTGATGCATGTGAACGTTGGATATTGTCACTATAGGAAAGACCCTCAATCACAGCATGTGAACTTTAGGCAAACATCCTATATATACTCACACTCTGTATTTCTTCCCCGTATTAAAAATTACAATCAGTAATATATTTGTATTGCTTTACTCTTCTATATCTCCATTACTCTTCTGTATCTCCAACATGGTATTAGCGCACCACTGCCGAAAGGCTTAACACCAAACAAAAAGTTCCATATCTCCATTGCTTGTCGAACTACTCTTTTCTTCAGGTTTTCAGCTATAATTCCTTGCCTCGCAGACCCCTGAATAGCTATGGCAAATAGCAACGAAGCCACCTTTGATGTCTTTGGCAGCGTGGACCATGATGCTCCCCAAAGTGGCACAACCTAATCAAACCAAAAATTCAAGTCAAGACCACATCTCTAGACTAATACAATTACATATTGTGGAAATATCAAATTGAAATTGCACTCAAAGGATACGGATTATAGAATTACATAAAAGTTCGTCAGATCTGCACTCCTCGCTCATGAAGGGAGAATAGACTAAAGGAAAGCTATACAAGGGGATTTCACTGCAAATTATGCTACGGCTAAAAACAAGCAAATTCAGAAGGACAGTAATTCAAATAAACAAGAAGGCCGGTACCAGAGGGGATACCAACCTCAGAGGGCATATCAACCATAGAGAGGTCGTGGACGAGGCGGATGGAACAACAACAGGGTGAAGTGCCAAATTTGTCAAAAACTTGGACATATGGCGAATCGCTACTTTTTCAGATACAATAGTGACTGACCACAGTGGACCACAAACATACCAAAACAGCCAAACACCAAGAGAAAACATGGCTGCCATAGAAAATCAGAACAAAAGCACTATTTGGGACAAAGGCAAAGGTCAGACCAGCGATGAAGACATGACTGACAAGGATGAACTCGACGAGTGGTACCCAGACTCTGGAGCCACACACCATGTCACAAGCAGGCTTCAGAACTTAAACATTGGAAACAAAGGCTATATAGGTATGAAATCACTACATGGGTAACGGCAACACTGCCAATATTACACACATAGGTAAAGGTACTATAGAGGGAAAAAGGCAACTTATGCTAGAAAAATTACTTAGAGTTCCCACAATTAACAAAAATTTATTAAGTGTTTCTAAATTTGCTAAAGATAATAATGTTTTCTTCGAATTTCGCCCCAAGTTTTGTCTAGTCAAGGACCTCCTAAGTCAAGAAATATTGCTACAGGGTGACCTTCACAATGGACTATACAAATTTGGCAACTTGAAGACTGGGAACATTTTGAATAAATAAATATGGCGCAACAACGTTGACATCAGTAACAGTAGCAATTATGATTATCTTGATAATATGAATAATGGATGTAATGACGATAATAATAATGTACTTGATTCTTGGCATATGAAACTTGGTCATCCCAGTTTGGAAACTGTTAGAAATGTTTTAAATAATAATGGCATCTATTTTGAAAACGTACCTGTGAAACACACTTGTACACACTGCCAACTCGGTAAAAGCCACAAACTTCCTTTTAGTAAGTCTCAAACAGTATATAACAAGCCCCTGGAGCTTATCGCAGTTGATCTGTGGGGACCAACACCAGTAAACTCATATCAAGGCCACATGTACTATTTATCCCTTGTTGATGCTTATTCAAGATACACGTGGATATACATGCTCAAAAACAAATCAGAAACATGCAATACAATCATTCAATTTATAACTTTTATTGAAAAGCAGACCAACTATAATGTTAAAGCTATACAAACAGATAGTGGGGGTGAATTTAAACCACCCGAAAATTTCTTCATCAAAAAGGGGATAAGACATAGGCTAACCTACCCCCACACATCTGAACAAATTGGTTTGGTTGAAAGAAAGCATAGACACATAGTTGAAACTGGTTTAACACTGTTAGCACAAGGGGCACTAGCAGTAAAATATTGGAATGAAGCATTCAACGCTTCTGTGTATCTCAAAAATAAATTACCTACAAAAGTGTTGAACAATACAACCCCACATGAAATGATATTCAATGAAAAAACCAGACTATAAAATATTGAAAAATTTTGGGTGTCTATGCTTTCCATGCCGAAGGGACTACAACGCACACAAACTTAGCATGAGATCATGTCCATGCACTTTCATTGGTTACCCACAAAATCAAAAGGGCTACAAATGCTTGGGCAAAAATGGAAAAATCTATATATCAAGGCATGTCATATTTGATGAAAATGTTTACCTACATGCAGATAAACAAGTTACAAAGGAAGAATGCAGACAAAATTATGGAATCAAAGTTATCAACATGCCACCCCTGATAGAGCAAGTGACAAACAGTAACAACAACGAAGAGGGACAAGACATATGCAACATACACACACGAATCGAGTATAACAATACAAGCAACACTCAAACAAATGCAGACGACGGTAATAATGAAGAAGCTCACAATAATCAGTAAGAACATGAGAATGAGGGAAGCAATAATGACCATAACTCAACCAGAATCAGCTCAGACTATCAACCTCAAGCACAAGAAACACAAACCAGACATCATATGGTAACCAGATCAAAGCATGGGATTTTCAAACCTAAGGTATATAATCTATCATTGAATGAGGTTAAACCAGTAAGTTATACTAAAGCTATCAAATCAGAAAAGTGGAAACAAGCAATGAATGATGAATACGAGGCATTACTAAAAAATAAAACCTGGAGCTTAGTTGCACCACCTACTCACAAGAACATCATAAGATGCAGATGGACTTACAAAATAAAAAGAAGGAAGATGGAACAATTGACAAGTACAAGGCTAGACTTGTTGCTAAAGGATACGCTCAACAGTTTGGGTTTGATTTTAACGAGACTTTTTCACCAGTCATAAAACCCACAACAGTTAGGATCATTCTGACTATAGATTTGTGTAAAAAATTGAATATCAATCAACTAGACGTGAATAATGCTTTTCTAAACGGTGAGTTAACTGAAGAAGTTTATATGCAACAACCGGAGGGATATGAGGTCAGCAATGGCAACAAACATTTAGTAAGAAAGCTGCACAAAACTATATACGGCCTCAAGCAAGCGTCGACCGCATGGTATGAAAAGTTAAAACTAACCCTATTTAGAATTGGTTTCTCACAAGTAAAATCCGACAACTCCCTATACATGAAAAAGGATAATGAAAACATCATATACATTCTTGTATACGTGGATGACATGCTAATAACAGGGAATGACACACAGGAAATCAACAGGATCATAAAAGTTCTCGACCAAAGCTTTGCCATCAAAGATCTTAGTGAATTAAACTATTTCTTAGGGATTCAAATCAGAAGAAATGAAAATGAAATGTTCTTATCTCAACAGAATTATATTGTTGAAATCTTACAAAGGACCAACATGCATCAAGCTAAATCTCTACCAACACCAATGACCAGCAGTTCACGTCTATCTAAATTTAAAGGTGAAGCCATTAATAATGCTACTCAATACAGAAGTATAATTGGAGCGTTGCAATATGCAACAATTACACGACCGAAAATATGTTATAGCGTAAATAAACTAAGCCAATACATGCAAAATCCGTTATTTGAACATTGGATAGCCGTCAAGAGGTTATTGAGATACTTGCAAGGAACCAAACACCATGGCATAACAATAAATGCTGATAAAGAAATGAACTCACAAGGATTCAGTGATGCGGATTGGGCTAATGACATCGACGATAGAAGATCCGTATTAGGATACTGCGTGTTTCTCGGCACAAATCTTGTCTCATGGTGCACCAAGAAGCAGACAACCACATCGAGGTCAAGCACTGAAGCGGAGTACCGTGCTCTTGCTAGAGCCACCGCTGAAATCTCGTGGATTGAGTTGTTGTTACAAGAATTAGGTCTCACTCCAAAAAGAAAATTGGTCATCTGGTGCAACAATAGAAGGGCGGTATCCTTATATCTCAATCCAATTCAACACTCAAGATAAAAACACCTCAAGATAGACCTACATTTTGTACGAGAACGAACCCAAGCTGGAAATTTATTGGTATGCCACATCCCAGCATATTATCAAAGAGCTGATGTGAGTATGAAACCGCTATCGCAAAGAATTTTACGAGATTGGAGGAGAAATTAAGAGTGAGCGATGGCGGTAGAATAAAGAAGACAGAAAGACCTAGTTTTGTTTGAGGGGGGCCAATGTCGGTTTCACCCCTGAACTAGTTTACTTTGTTTACCAGTTTGCTTTGTTTCACAATCACTTGAACGTTGGGCATTATCACTATAGGAAAGACCCTCAATCACAGCAAGTGAACATTGGGCATTGTCATTACAGGAAACACCCTTATTTGTTGCATGTGAACGTTGGATATTGTCACTATAGGAAAGACCCTCAATCACAACATGTGAACGTTAGGCAAACATCCTATATATACTCACACTCTGTATTTCTTCCCCATATTAAAAATTACAATCAATAAAATATTTGTATTGCTTTACTCTTCTATATCTCCATTACTCTTCTGTATCCCCAATAATGTGAAGCATTGTTTGGCAATTTTTCTTCCACTATATGGACCTTTGATGTATCTACAACTGTACCTTCTTGAGCATCCTTTTGCTTAGTTGTTGTTCAACCTGGAAATACCGTGTAAGGCTATCCAGACTTATATCCTCCCTCTTATATTTCAGTAGTTTCCTCTGATCCTTCCAAGAGGGAAGTAATTTGTCTATTATTGATGAGACTTTAATCTCACCATCCATGTTTAAATTATGCTGGCTGAATTGATTAAGTATGTGCATGATATCATTAAATTGCTCTATCACAGACACTACAACAAAAAGCTGATTTTGTAGCAGCGTAATCCGCTGGTAATTTGTCGCTATACAGGGTTTAGCGACCGAACATGGTGGATCATGGTGGTCGGAAAATTTCAAGATGGTGTTTGTGTGGAAATTTTGCGATGGATTTTAGCGTGACTTCTCCGACCATTTTCTGTCGTTTCTCCCAAAACAAAATTTTGAATTAATTTAAAATTTATTTACTGATGTTTTAGCGATGAATACTTAATTTTTAGAAATTATTATTTATAAATAACCATCGGTAAAGCCTAGCTAATTAGTAAGGGATTAGTGATGAATAGGTGTTTTTAGAAATTATTATTTATAAATAACCATCGGTAAACCCTTGCTAACTAGCAGGGGATTAGCAAGCAGTTATTAATTTTTAGTCAAAACATTTTTTGTAGGCAATATGTCATCAAACCCTTACACTTTTATCCTAAATATTGTCATAAAATTGCTAAAATACACAAAATTCATCGACTAAAATATATAAAATTCATCGATTCAAACAATAACATTTCATATACAAAATAATGTCTATAATAATAATGTACCATCAGGTTTATCTCCAATATAACTAGTTAAATCGGAACTTATATTTCTGTCAAAGAACTGTACATTAATTGAAGACAAAACGAATAACAATTTACATTAATCAAAACTTATATTTATGTTCTATATATATGTTTCAGATGTCTTTAGAAGGTCCAAAATAGTTCGTTTTTCCATTTATATAAAAAAAAGCCATTCGAATCTATTGCCATGGATGCGATGGTCGCCAATTTCTTTTCTACCATTTACACATGGAATACACCATGTGAACCAACTAAACGCATAATTTTATTATCTTAATATTAAATTAAATATTGAATTTAATATTAATAATCATTTGTAAAAAAAAATATGTTTATTTCAACTAGTAACAAAACGAAGTTTGTTAAAAGTTTGTTTATTGCAACTAGCAAAAAATAACTGTTGTTAAAAATGTGTTTATCACAACTTTATATTAATTTCAAAATTATGGAAACTTCAAAACTTTATATTTATTTTAGAAAATACCAAAGTTTTAATTTTTTGAATTAATATGTATTAAACATAATTATCAATTATAGTTATTGAACTTTATATACAAGATAATAAATTTTTCTCCTTAATTATTAAAAATTACCTATTAATCATTGATTATTCAAGATTACTTATGTTGACGGAGAAAATTGTCTACACGCCAACACCCAATGTGTATGTGTGGAGTTAACACAGCAAATCCAAAATAAATAAAGTAAATGCGGGAGACACAACTTTTATAGTGGTTCGGCACTAATGCCTACGCCTACTTTATGATGGTCATTCATTATATCTTTGTCGATTACAATTGATGTAACAATATTTGTGTTCAAAATTAAAAGTATGCTAAAGTTTGGCTAAATTATCCTTCTTCTCCTTCCTTGAGAAGAGTTGACTTGGTCAACTATGTCCAAAATTAGCTTTGATGTGCAAGAGGTCCAAAGGCGATGTGATTATGCTTGTTAGTGTCCAAACAGCAACGAACCATGTGTGCATCACCTTTTAATTATCCATGCCATGTCCAATGGCCATGGATAAAGTTTGACTAGAAGTCCAAAAATCCTAAGGGAGAAAGATCCAAATGAAGGCTAAGGCTTGGGGTATTTATAGGAGGGATGTTAGGTGGGAGTAAGTAGGAAATAGGGACCACAAAAAGAATTTTGGATCCTTGAATCAGCCCTAAAACACGAAATTCGTACCCTTTTGTAAGGGGTACTAAATTGTACCCTTACAGGGGATACGAATTTCGTACCCCCTCGCTCCATACCCCTCCGGGGATACGAGAAAGATGAAGAGAAGAGGGTCGAGATTCGGTACTAGGGGATCTAAAATCTTGTCGTTTTTAGGGTGTCGAGGTTCCTAAACGCGAAGTGGTGGGATACGAGTTTTCAGTGGTCCAACGTAAAGGGATCCGAGCTTCCGGTTCCGAGGAAATCGAATGAATTGGGCGGCGCCCACTTGTTCGACCTAACCGGTTAGGTCGATCGCCATCGGGACTGTGGGGCCCTGGACCCCCACCAGCGCCACGTCCGACCTCATTGATGGCTCTCCTTCGGCTCGGCTGACCATTCGCCCAAGAGTTATAGTGCAAAGCCTAATAATAGACGTTCTAGAGACCAAAAGAGGTCATATTATAGGAGTCTCGGGCCTTCTTGTGTTTGTGACGTGACTTTGACCAAGTTGCTTTATGTTTCCCGACGACGTTCCTCATGATCGAGCGCGTTACTAACTAAATAATTTACGTGTGACAACTTTGACTAAAAAGCATGTCAATGACTTATTAATCTATATTAGTAATTACTATTACCTCTTAATTATTTAGTAATTATTAATTAATCAATTCTAACTATCGAACTTTCTTTACTATTAACACTAGTTATTTATGTTTCATTATTGGTATATTATTATTAACACTAATTATTTAAAATTTATTTTTATTTATCAATTACTTAGTAAAAACATAGAAGTAAAATATTTTATTAAGAATAAGCATACCAATCCCTTGAAAACCTGCTACAAAATAGCTTCAAAAAATACATGATGGTAAATCATCTCAAATTGTGATAGAATTCAACGACAAGAAATGATGACGTTAAACCGTTGCAATTTGCTATGGTTTAGCAACGGAAAAAGAACTCGACCGTAATGTTTAAAAATAAGTTAAAATAAAAATTCCTAGATAATATCTCTTGCAAATTCCACAAAAATCCATTGATAATTTGCAATGGAAATTTCCGCTGCAAAACTTTGACGTTATTAGTTGTTTTTCTTATAGTGAGTCGATCATCGATAATTTTATAATTAAAAACTTTGTGGTAAGAAATTTCTTACTAGTCATGTAACACCCCGAAATTTTAAATATTAAAGTTAACAAATTAAAGAATACTTAAATTCAAATGTGGGAATTAGGCGAAACGGGTTGTGCCATTGCATTCGTCTCGGAATTCTGCTTGAGATAGAGTCCGAGTTTGCATAAAACAGACATCGTATGAAGGAGATATGGACGAACGAAGTTAGGTAGAAAAACCAAAAAAAAAAGACCAGAATGCACTGGCGCACTTATGAAGTGCACCAGTACAAAAATGCACTGGCGCACCTGCCAAGTGCGCCCAGGTCGGGCTAAAAGCCTGCACAGATTTCTGGAGTGTTCTGATCCGAACAGTGAGTCATTGTTGAGTCATCAAGGCTTAGGTGGCTATCGGAATGGTTCTGGTTATTCCTAGGGTAATTCGACAGTTCTTAATTAATTAATCTTCTATAAAAACACCCTAAACCCCTAACCCTAATCACATAAATTCATACCAAGTGCCGCCATGCCGTCAATGGAGAAGCTAGAGTAGCCGCCATACACATTCAACCCTAAAGCAAAATAGAGGCTTGAATCAAAATCAAATCAAATCTAAATAACAACTAAGTCTACATCAAAGGCGAGCAATTCAGTTTTAGAGTACAGATTCCAGAAAGGCAAGACTATTCTTTTTTATTGTGAGTATGATAGCTTTCACAAAATAATTCGTTAATTTAATTATGATAAGATATAATTGGGATCATAAGAATATGATTTTGAATCATGTGATGTAAATTATATGTATGTTTGTGGTGTTGAATCATATGTTAGTTCTTACATGAATTTTATGAAAGTTGGATCATATATTAGTTCTTATGTGAATCCTATGCAAGTTGAATCATATATATCTTATGCAAGTTTGTGGCGATTGGATCATATATTCTTATATGAATCTTATGCATGTTTGGGTTGTTAAAATATATGTGAAACATGTATATGCATATACTAGTTTATGTGACATTAATCTATATGTTTAAATCCATATGCAAGTTCACACCTATATGTTTAGATCCATAAGCAAGATTATATCTTTATGTTTAGATCCATATGCAAGTTCACACCTTTATGTCTGGATCTGTGGCAGTACATAAGTTATGCAAGTTTATGTCCATCACCTATGCTAGTTTTGTATCATATGCTAGTTTGAATGAAATTCATATGTAAGTTATTGGCTATGTAATCTTATGTCATGATCCTTAGATCTATTTTATGTGTTATGTGATGTTGTTTTTCTTTTTATGAGTTAGACTATTTGCGAGTCTAATATATGTCATATGATAACGTACGAATAGCGTGGGGATGATGGGATAATATTGAATATACATAAAATTGTGAATTGGCATAAATGGCCTTAAAAAGACATATAACTAATTTGAGACATTAATTGGCATAATTGGTATATATGGACATAATTTTAAGAGACAATTATCGACATAAATAAATTTGGAATTTATTTACAAATTTGAATAGGGATATTAATCCAATTTGGGGATAAATAAAGATGTATAATAATAAACCGCCTAAGACACGAGGTTAGACTCTTTTGTGGTGTAAGAATGTCCGGACCCGCCCGGTAAATCCAGCAGCCACAAATGCCAGTCTAATGTGAGAGGTCAAAGGCACGAATTAAATGCGTAACAATTGTAAAGACACGAGGTTAGGCTCGTTGCCGTATAAGATTGGTCGGACCCGGCCAGCAAATCCAGCAACTGCAAATGCCAGTCTAATGTGGGAGGTCTTTACAAGTTACGGTTCTAATGAATTAAGTAACACTTAACCAGATAAACATGTTGTGGGACATAGGGGGTTAAGTGGATGCCTTCGGTGGCATGTGAAATTAAGTGGGTGCCTTGGGTGGCATGTGAAATACGATTAGACACACTTAACCAAGTTGAAACATGTAAGAAGACATGAATAAAAATGGGGTTAAGTGGGAAACCTTAGTGGGGACCAAGCATAGGTGGAAAGCTTGTGTAGTGCATGAGGGGCCTTTTCAAACCAGTAACCCATTAAGTATCTTTGTTAGCTCGACCCAAGTCGAGGACGGGACACGCCTACTGGATTTGATTGTAAGAGGTCAAAACGGGTTAGCGGTGGCAACGCAAGTCCAATGGGGTCATGTGTGTGCGTGGGCCCGGGCTGGTAGGTACGACGTTGTTGCATCATGTAGATATAAGTCGTGCATCTTTAGTGGTATCGGGTTGCCTCTTTGGGGAGTGATACACCCCACTGTGGGACCAGCACGGGTATCTACGAGTTAGGGAGCCGATCAAATGGGGGTAGTGGGTACAACTAGTGGAGATAGGGGCAGACGACACCTATGAAGGCAGTTAGGGGTACACGAACTATCATTATCATTATTAAGTTTTGTAGGCGGGATCAACTTTTAGGGTGACTAGTGGTGGTGCAGTATAGTAATTATACTATAGTGATTAGGAACGAGATTAACGCCAGAATATTCCTCTTATTTGCTTTGTCATGCCCACTTGTTTCATGGTCATACCTTATCTTACCAGTTTATGCCTTATCCTAGTTACTTTAATAATTATATTGTTAAAGTTATTATACTCGCCAGACTTTATGCCTGACCCCCTTGTTTTTGCCTCTTCTCTTCCTTCCCCCCCCCCTGGTTCTTAGGGTGGGACTAGTACTAGTGGACCTTGATCTTGGATCTCTTTTTCTCTCTTTTGAAGTGCTTGGATTGTTGAAAGTAAAGTTCAGCTCATCCCTTTTATGGCTACTTGTGTTGGGGTTTATGCTTTTTATTTTATGTACTCTGAAACAGTTTATCAAGATGGATATTAAGTGCACTTGGTTTATGAAGTTGTTGTAATCAAACTATTTTCTCCGCTGCAATAAAAGTTGTTTTAAATTTTTCAAGTACCATTATTTATATCTGTCTTGTTATATTTTGTTCTATACACTAAATACGCTCCATGGAAGTTAATGCATTCCCTTTGTGAGTGACATTATTGGACGTGGGTGTTACAAGTCGCATCAGAGCTGAAGGTTACCAGACCATATATGAATTTTGAAAAACTATTTTTCAAAAAGCATTCTATAAAGAAATACTTCCAAAAGTATGTTCTAAGGAAAGTATTTTCAAGAGAAAAGATTTAAAAACATAACCCCCAAGAGCCATATATCTTTCTTTCGAATTCTCCATTTTGAATCTCTTCATTTTCTTTTCAGAGTGTCTGGAATTCCCGAGATACCCGAGGGGATACCGTTACTAGGATGGTTTAGAAGGTATCTGGAAGCTAGGGCCAATGTCGCAGGCCCAGCAAATGCTCCTCCTCCTCCTCCCCGTGTTGATACTTTTGCAAAGATATGCAAAGATTTTAGAGCAATGGGCGGAAAGCCTTTTCACGGATCAGAGACGTTTGGCGAAGCTCGAAATTGGCTTAAGGAGGTGGAAGATCTATTTGGTATTTTTGAAGTAGAAGATGGAAGGAAGGTCCAATTGGCTGCTTGGTTAATGAAAGACGAAGCCTCGTTTTGCTGGGTGGTCATGAACGGAGAGTGTCTAGTGGAGACATGGAGGGATTTCAAGCGTAGGTTCAAAATGAAGTTTCTCTCACGAGCAAAAGAGAATTTATATATGGAAAGATTCTTAGCGTTGAAGCAAGGGGATTTATCAGTAAAGAAGTACATCAACAAGTTCAATCAGTTGGCGAGATTTGGCTTGGAATTGGTAAACACACCTGAGAAGAAGGCCTTAAGGTTCGTTAAGGGTTTGAATGAGCCACTACATGGGTTAGCTATGACCCACATTCCTATGAGGGCTATCTTTGAGAAATTGGTTGACATGGCGCTTATGCATGAGGAAGAGAAAGGTGCTAATGCTAATTAGGCACCGGAGAAGAAAGGGGATCAAAAGAAACCCCAACAGCAAAACAAGAAAGGAGGGAAGAACAATAATGGCAAAGGAAAGAAGAAGTGCTTTAATTGTGGGACACCAGGCCATCTGAGTAAAGGCTGTAGGAAAAAGAAGAAGACTGATTGTTTCCACTATGGAGAGGCAGGTCATCTAGTTAAGGACTGCCCAAGGAAACAGGGGCAAAGGCAAAGAACTTCAGGAGGGCAGCTTCAGGCTCTCATGGCACCAGGCCAGGCAAGAGGGCAGATTTAGGCTCTCATGGCACCAGGACAGGAGAGAGGTAGAAACAATTCCGTTGAAAGTTTAGTTTTTCTATTTGATCATCCTATTCGTATTTTGTTTGACTCTGGCGCTTCACACTCGTTTGTATCTGCTTCGTTAGTTGAAACACTGCACCTAAATACTAGTCTAGTTACGGATCCCATAGTATTCTCAAATCCTATTGGTGGTTCGGCTCATCTTTCAATGATTTGTCGGGATTTGAGAGTGTCTATCTTGGGCGTTGGGTTTGAATGCAACGCCTTTGTTCTTGGCTTCATGGGCTACGGCTTGATTCTAGGTATGGATTGGCTAACTAGATACGGTGTCGTCCTAGATTGTGAAAGAAAGGTAGTTAGATTATTGACTCGTTGTGGAAAGACCCTTGATATTTCTTGTGACCCTAGAGGTCCGGTAATGCTTAGCTACCTAGAATCCCTAGATGCATCCAATGATGATTTGAAATTTGTTCGTGTGGTCCGTGAATATAGTGACGTCTTCGATGAAGTTCGAGGTTTACCCCCGAGGCATGAGACAGACTTTTGAATATATCTAGTAGATAATGCAAAGCTAGTTGCATTACCAGTGCGCCACATGGCTCCGAGAGAGAGATGAGAACTCAGTAAGCAAGTGAAAGAATTGCTTGAGAAGGGGTTCATAAGAAGAAGTATTTCGGAGTGGGGTGCTCCAGTCATTTTTGCTACAAAAGCTGATGGATTACTTAGATTGTGCGTGGACTATAGAGAGCTAAATTAGCTAACAAAGAAGAACAGACACCCATTGCCGAGGGTAGACAATTTATTCGATCAGTTGGTGGGTGCTTCAGTTTTCTCGCAAATGGATTTAGCTACAGGGTTTCATCAGCTAAGGGTGGCTGAAGAAACCATCGATAAGACTGCCTTTAGAACTCCTGACAGTTTCTTTGAGTGGCTCGTCATGCCTTTTGGTTTGACGAATGCACCCGCATACTTTGTTGACTTAATGAGTAGAGTGTTTATGGAGTTTCTAAACAAGTTTGTGGTAGTCTCTGTAGACGATATTCTGGTTTTCTCTAAAAATGAAGAAGAGCATGCCCTACATCTTAGGGAAGTCTTAGAGACCCTACGAGCGCATCAGCTAAAAGCTAAGTTCTCCAAGTGCCATTTTTGGAGAAAAGAAGTGAGGTTCTTAGGACACGTGGTCTCTAAGGAACGGATAGCTGTGGATCCCGCCAAGGTGGTGGCAATCCAAGATTGGAAAACTCCTAAGAACGCAACAGAAGTAAGAAGCTTTTTAGGGCTGGCTGGCTATTATAGAAGTTCATTAAGGACTTCGCGAAGATATCAGCCCCTCTCACTCGATTAACGAAGAAGAACTTGACTTTTTGTTGGGAGGTTGACTGTGATGATGCTTTCCAACGTCTGAAGAGGGCTTTGATGACTGCTCCAGTTGTAGTTTTGCCAGACGGGAGTAAGACATTCACTGTATATACCGATGCTTACAGGACAGGACTTGGCGCAGTTTTAATGCAAGAGGGAAGGGTGATATGCTACGGTGGAAGGCAGTTGAAAGCCCACGAGAAAAATTACCCTACCCATGACTTAGAGTTGTCGGCCATAGTTTTTGGGCTTAAGTCATGGCGTCATTATTTGCTTGGCGAAAGGTTTGAGTTGTATACAGACCATAAGTCGCTAAAGTACTTATTCTCCCAAAAGGACCTTAACTTGAGGCAACAGAGATAGATGGAGTTTTTGGCATCCTACGATTTTGAGATCGCATATACCCCTAGCAAGGGTAACGTTGTAGCTGACGCCTTATGTAGAAAGAAGTTAACTTTAAGTCCTTTGTTCGTAGAGCGACAGAGTTTGGAGTATATATCTTCCTTTGTCTTTAGACCCTCTGTCAATTATGTACTCGGATTATTGGCATCGTTAGAGGTGCAACCTACACTTTTGGGTCGAGTTGGAGAGGCACAGCGAAACGACCCACAATTGGTTGAGATAGTAGGCAAGCTTATAGGAGGGGAGTCCTCGAGTCATCTGAATAGATATGCTATAGATGAGAGAGGTTGGCTACGTAGAGATGGAAGACTTTGCGTACCACAAGACGAGAGTTGGAAGAAGGAAATTCTTGAAGACTCACATCGCTCTAAGATGACCATACATCCCGGTGGTGATAAGATGTATAGGGATATGAAGCGAGTTTTATTTTGGGCCGGAATGAAGAAGGACGTGGCCGAGTTCGTTGGTAGATGCTAAGTGTGCCAGCAAGTCAAGGCGGGCAAAAGAAGCCCGGAGGTTTGCTCCATCCTTTAGAGATTTCGCTTTGGAAATGGGAAAGTGTTTCCATGGATTTTGTAGATGGGTTACCAAGATCAAGGAAGGGTAATACAGGGATTTGTGTAATTGCAGACCGACTTACTAAAAGTGCCCATTTTATTCCCGTTAAAAGTAGAAGGACCGCCGCAAGGTTAGCATCCGTTTACCTTCAAGAGATAGTCCGTTTGCACAGCATACCCTCTAACATTGTGAGCGATAGAGATCCCATTTTCACGAGCGAATTTTGGAAAAACTTACAAGAGGCGGTTGGAACACAATTATGCTTAAGTACCGCTTACCATCCTCAAACAGACGGCCAAATCGATAGAGTAAATCAGATTCTCGAAGACCTTCTAAGGCTATGCATCCTAGACTTTGGAGGAACATGGTAAGAACATCTTCCACTAGTGGAGTTCGCCTATAATAATAGTTTTCAGGCTAGCATTGGCATGACACCTTTTGAGGCTCTTTATGGACGACCGTGGCGATCACCTACTTGTTGGTGGGAATCCACAGACAAGGTTTTACTTGGACTCAACATGATTAGGGAGACTTCGGAGAAGATAGACCTGATTCGATGGCAAGTGAAGACGACGCAGGACCGACATAAGTCATATGCTGATAGGATACGAACCGATCTTGAGTTCAATGTTGGGGATATGGTTTTTGTTAAGGTGTCACCGTTGAGAAACGTAGTCCGCTTTGGATCAGTAGGGAAGTTGGCACCAAGGTTCGTAGGACCCTTTCCAATTACAGAGAGATTGGGCAGATGGCATATAGAGTAAAGTTACCATAGAAGCTCAGCGGAGTTTATGACGTGTTTCACGTTTCGCATTTGCGTAAGTGTTTGCACGATACGGCGGAAGTAGTAGAGCCGAGCACGCTCGAAGAAGTGGAAGTAGAGTGTAATGCCACGATCGGACGAGCTCCTACACGCATTCGGAGGTCAAAAAGCTTCGCAACAAAGAGGTCAAGTTGGTCAAAGTGCAATGGGGAGATAATCAAAGAGACGCGACTTGGGAGACGGAAGATAAGATGCGTACGTTGTACCCTTTCTTTTTTGAGGGTATGTTTTATTTTCTCCTTTTTATACCTCTTTGTTTATACTTGTCCTATCTTTTAGTATTATCTTTGCGATGACATCTTCGATCTTTGGTTAGGAAGAACCCAATGGTTGCAAACATGTGTTTGAGACATATTATGTTTGCTGGATGCAAATGGATGCAAGTGGTTGCTAGTGGTTACTCGTGGATGCATGTACACACACTGTAGGCACTAGATAGGCTCAATCACCTTCATATTGCATATAAATCTGTGTGCATATTTAAATTAATGGATGTATAATGGTTATGTTATCATATGGATGCTGCATTTTGATGAATGGTTGTGCACACATGTAGAAATAATGTGTATCGATAGGATTCTTTCGCATACATAATAGACGCATGGCACTATCATGATTTGCATTAAGGAGGTCAACTGAATCAGTAGACCGCCTGATTTTGCATTTGGTAAGGAACATATACACACACTTCTTGCATATGTTCATACAGCATTAGAAATCTGGTAAGGACAATGGATGCCTGTGTTTGATGGTTGAGTAGATGGATGATTGGATGTTAGGATATGCATTCTCCTTAACTTGGAGATTTCGGGGGTGAAATCCTTTATGGAGGGGAGAATGTTGCACCCCGAAATTTTAAATATTAAAGTTAACAAATTAAAGAATACTTAATTTCAAATAAGGAAATCAAGGGAAACGGGTTGCGTCATTGCGTTTGTCTCGGAATTCTGCTTAAGATAGAATCCGAGTTTGCATAAAATGGACACTGTATGAAGGAGTTATGGACGAACGAAGTTAGGCAGAAAAACCGGAAAAAAAAAATCAAAATGCACTGGCGCACTTGTGAAGTGCGCTAGTACAAAAATGCACTGCCGCACCTGCCAAGTGCGCCCTGGTCGGGCTAAAAGCCTGCATAGATTTTTGGAGTGTTTTGATCCGAACAGTAAGTCATTGCTGAGTCACTAGGGCTTAGTGGCTACCTGAATGGTTCTGGTTATTCCTAGGGTAATCCGACGGCTCTTAATTAATTAATCTTCTATAAAAACATCCTAAACCCCTAACCTTAATCACACAAATTCATACCAAGAGCCGCCATGCCGTCAATGGAGAACCTAGAGTAGCCGCCATACACTTTCAACCCTAAAGCAAGATAGAGGCTTGAATCAAAATCAAATCAAATCTAAATAACAACTAAGTCTACATCAAAGGCGAGCAATTCAGTTTCAGAATACAGATTCCAGAAAGACAAGACTATTCTTTTTGATTGTGAGTATGATAGCTTTCACAAAATAATTCGTTAATTTAATTATGATAAGATATAATTGCGATCATAAGAATATGATTTTGAATCATGTGATGTAAATTATATGTATGTTTGTGGTGTTGAATCACATGTTAGTTCTTATGTGAATTTTTTGCAAGTTGGATCATATGTTAATTCTTATGTGAATCCTATGCAAGTTGAATCATATATCTTATGCAAGTTTGTGGTGATTGGATCATATATTCTTATATGAATCTTATGCAAGTTTGGGTCGATAAAATATATGTGAAACACGTATATGCATATACTAGTTTATGTGACATTAATCTATATGTTTAGATCCATATGCAAGTTCACACCTTTATGTTTAGATCCATAAGCAATATTATATCTTTATGTTTAGATCCATATGCAAGTTCACACCTTTAAGTCTGGAGCTATAGCAGTACATAAGTTATGCAAGTTTATGTCCATCACCTATGCTAGTTTTGTATCATATGCTAGTTTGAATGAAATTCATGTTCAAGTTATTGGGTATGTAATCTTATGTCATGATCCTTAGATCTATTTTATGTGTTATGTGATGTTGTTTTTCTTTTTATGAGTTAGACTATTTGCTAGTCTAACATATGTCATATGAAAACGTACGAATAGTGTGGGGATGATGGGATAATATTGAATATACATAAAATTGTGAATTGGCATAAATGGCCTTAAAAAGTCATATAATTAATTTGAGACATTAATTGGCATAATTGGTATTTATGGACATAATTTTAAGAGACAATTATGGACATAAATAAATTTGGAATTTATTTACAAATTTGAATAGGGATATTAATCCAATTTGGGGATAAATAAATATGTGTAATAATAAACTGCATAAGACACGAGGTTAGACTCTTTTATGGTGTAAGACTGCCCGGACCCGCCCGGCAAATCCAGCAGCCGCAAATGCCAGTCTAATGTGAGAGGTCAAAGGCACGAATTAAATGCGTAACAGTTGTAAAGACACGAGGTTAGGCTCGTTGCGGTATAAGAATGCCCGGACCCGCCCGGTAAATCCAGCAACCACAAATGCCAGTCTAATGTGGGAGGTCTTTACAAAGTTACGGTTCTAATGATTTAAGTAACACTTAACCAGATAAACATGTGGTGGGACATGGGGGGTTAAGTGGGTGCCTTGGGTGGCATGTGAAATACGATTAGACGCACTTAACCAAGTTGAAACATGTAAGAAGACATGAATAAAAATGGGGTTAAGTGGGAAACCTTAGTGGGGACCAAGCATAGGTGGAAAGCTTGTGTCATGCATGAGGGGCCCTTTTCAAACCAGTAACCCATTAAGTATCTTTGTGAGCTCGACCCAAGTCGAGGACGGGACACGCTTACTGAATTTGATTGTAAGAGGTCAAAACGGGTTAGCGGTGGCAACACAAGTCCAACGGGGTCATGTGCGTGCGTGGGCCCGGGCTGGTAGGTAAGACGTTGTTGCATCGTGTAAATATAAGCCGTGCATCCTTAGTGGTATCGGGTTGCCACTTTGGGGAGTGATACACCCCACTGTGGGACCAACACGGATATCTACGAGTTAGGGAGCCGATCGAGTGGGGGTAGTGGGTACAACTAGTGGAGATAGGGGCAGACAGCACCTATGAAGGCAGTTAGGCGTACACGAACTACCATTATCATTATTATGTTTTGTAGGCGGGATCAACTTTTAGGGTGACTAGTGGTGGTGCAGTATAGTAATTATCCTATAGTGATTAGGAATGAGATTAACTCCAGAATATTCCTCTTATTTGCTTTGTCATGCCCACTTGTTTCATGGTCATATCTTATCTTACCAGTTTATGCCTTATCCTAGTTACTTTAATAATTATACTGTTAAAGTTATTATACTCGTCAGACTTTATGTCTGGCCCCCTTGTTTTTGCCTCTTCTCTTCCCTCCCCCCTCCCCCCCGGTTATCTGGGTAGGACTAGTACTAGTGGAGCTTGATCTTGGATCCCTTTCTCTCTCTTGTGAAGTGCTTGGATTGTTGAAAGTAAATTTCAGCTCATCTCTTTTATGGCTACTTGTGTTGGGGTTTATGCTTTTTATTTTATGTACTCTGAAACAGTTTATCAAGATGGATATTAAGTGTACTTGGTTTATGAAGTTGTTGTAATCAAACTATTTTCTCTGCTGCAATAATAGTTGATTTAAATTTTTCAAGTACTATTATTTATATCTACCTTGTTATATTCTGTTCTATACACTAAATACGCTCCATGGAAGTTAATGCATTCCCTTTGTGAGTGACATTAATGGACGTGGGGTGTTACAAGTCGCATCATCCATAAGGTACTTTGCTTCTAATGAATCCCGGACGTTCTTTACGATGGTTTGTTGTAGTACATGTCAAAAAGTGTTTCAGTCATAGCATTACAAATATGGCCCTTGCAAATGTATTCATCTTGCTTCTGTTTGATTCTTTCCCGTGTCTGCGCATTTGTTTCATCTTCTGACTGTGTTGGCTTTGGCATAGTTTGTGACACCCCACGTCCGTTAATGTCCCTCTTTAATAAAATGCATTAAGTTCCGTGAAGCGTTATAGGTAAACAGAAACAGAATCACACAAGACAAACATATAAATTAGCAGTGAAAATTTAAAACTTTATTTTCAAACAGAAAACATCATAGTCCAAAATCCAGTTACAACATTAGTCTAAAATACTGAACACCAACTACATCAATAAAAGTATCTGCCTTGTACTAAAATCATCAGAGTACAATAATATAAAATCATAGACCCCAAAAAGAGCCATATCAGAGTAAATAAATAGCTAAAGCAGTGCATCTAAGCAGCTCAGCAGAAATAGAAGAGAGAGATTCTTAATCAAGCCTGAGCGTTCCCACCCTGAGAACCTTGGCGGAAGGGGGGAAGGAAGAGAAAAAAAGTAAACAAAACGGGTCAGACATAAAGTCTAGCGAGTCCAGTTACTTTAGCATACAAATAAGTAAAAGCATTATGATAGACATATAAACTGGATGGGAGATAATAGGAACTTGCAACAGATATAACAGGTAGAACTGGATAAGCAGAATAAACTGAATAGATTATGCTTCTCAAATACTTTTCTCTGCACCAATACTAGCATATCACATTAAGTGTTTTTCAACTACTTAACATAAATAGAATGATCCCAACATAGCATAAATGGTAGACTTAGTTGTACTTCTAGCAACGGGTTTTACCCCAAACAAAATAATAGGTACCTAAACAGAATAAAATGGGTAATACCCCCAAACAAAAACAATAGGTACCTAAACAGAAATAGATGTACCCTAATTACTACCCCCGCGATCGGCTCCCTATCACATAAATACCCTTTGTCGGCGCCACAGTAGGGTGTATTACTACCTAAAGTGGAAACCACCAAAAGGACACAAACCTATTTACAGGTGTTATGGCGTTTTATTTTCCCAGACAGACCGGATCCATGCACGCACATGACCCCATTGGAACGCCAACGAAACACCCCATCCCAAATGAACCTCTTATAATTAGTATCAGTAAGCGTGCCCTGACCCCTACCTAGTGCACGGTCCTCTTTTAATAGAATAACGGGTTACTGACTAATATGGGCCCCACATAACAAATGACACAAGCACCCCTATACTTGCATCCCCAATCAACTAGGCTATACACAGGTTAAAGTTTTACACGGGTTAATAGTGTCCCTACAGCCCCACTAGATTAACAAATTTACTTGACCCTCCCAACAAATCAAGCAGAATACATAGGTGACATACAATTTCATTTACATGTTTCCTTAATCTTTGTATTAAGCCTACATGTTTCAATATTCATACACCCCATATTTCAGTTATATTGCATAGTATAAATTATGCCCCAAGCTTTAGTCATATTCATAGTACAGGCTATGCCCCCAAATTACCATTCCCAATCATTCCCAATTATGTTCGTACGCATATTTCAGCGATATCGGCCTAGGCTCGAAGGTAGCCTGGCTATAAAAAGAAAAAGGAATGAGAGAGAAAGAAGAACAGATATAGAAATTACTGAATAAAATAGGTATATAGAAAATTTCATGTCATTATAGCAGATCTGTTTAAATATTAATCAACATCTTAACAGGCATAAGTTTTAGCTCCAGTTTATTAACATGTCAAGGTTACTTGTTAAATATTTATATATAAAAACAACATCATGAACTCACAGAGACTGTATCTAAATAACTGAGAAAATTATGTTGATGTTGTAGCAGAGATTCTTGTACACGTAAAAGCTATTGTTGAAAAGAAATCGGCTAGTTCAATCCAAATTGAGGCAGCATCTCCTTGTCTCCATTGTTTGGGATGAATAAAACAATAGAAATGTTGTCCTATTTATAGCCTACCGCCAACGAATCTCGTTCAAAAACAAGTCCAGGTTCAGGGTACGAACCTGGATGGATCTGGGATGGGTCGACCCTAGGGTCGACACCCCTTGTGTGGGTCGACTCCTAACGGGTCGAATACCCGCGTGCCTTCCCGCTCTTCGATTTTGATTTGTTTTGAATTCTGGACCGGTTTTCTATATTATTTTTTACTTATATGTATACATACTTCAAACTTTAATATCTTCTTCATACGATGTTCGTTTTATGCAAACTCGGAGTCTATCTCAAGCAGAATTCCAAGACGAACGCAACGGTACAGTCTAGTTCCCTTAGTACCCAATATTTAATTAAGTATTCTTTTAGTTTATCCTTATAGTATTCTTTAAAGTCATGAGGTGTTACATTCTCCCCTACTTAATGGATTTCGTCCCCGAAATATCTAAGTTAAAAAGAACGTATATCCTAACATCCACATCCATCTACTTATCCACCAATCACGGGCATCCATTGTCCTTATAAGATTTCTAATGCTTATATGAACATATGCAATAGTGTGTGTATATGTCCTTACACTAATGCGAAAAATTAGGCGGTCGACTGATTCAGCTGACCTCCTTTATGCAATTTCATGTTTGTGCCATGTAAAAAAAGATATTCAAATAATCCTAGTATAACATGTAAGTTCTGTATGTGTGCACAATAATTCACCTAAATGCAATATCCGTATGATGATACATCCATTTCCATCCATATAAAATTTTAACTGCACACACATCCATATGCAATATGTAAGTGATTGAGTCGATCTAGTGCCTAATGTGTGTATATGCATCCACGGGAAACCACTAGCAAACACTTGCATCCATCAAACATAACATGTTTCAAACATATGTTTACTCCCCTTGGTTTTCTACCTAAAGGTTAAAGATTCGATTGATAGGATACAGACGAATGATAGAAACAAGTACAGATAAAAGCTTGGAAAAAGAAGTTAAGAACATACCCTTGAAAAGAAAAGGGTACTGAGTGTGAATCTTGTCTTCAGTCTCCCAAGTCGCATCCTCGTTGTCTTATCTCCATTGAACTTTCATCAGTTTAACCTCTCGATTGCAGAGCTTTTTAACCTCTGATCCAAGTATGCTGGTAAGAACATGTCTTGTTGTTGCCTCCTTTTCTACCTCTACCTCCTCAAGCATGCTCGGCTCAACTACTTCTGTCGTATCATGTAGACACTTTCACAAATGAAAAATGTGGAAAACATCATGCATACTCGCCAGTCTCTCTGGTGGCTTTACTCTATAGGCCATTTGACCAATCCTTTGTGTTATGGGAAATGACCCTACAAACCTTGGCGCCAATTTCCGTAATGATCCAAAGCGAACCACATTCCTCAAAGGTGATACCTTGATGAAAACCATGTATCCCACCTTAAACTCAATATCAATCCTTCTCTTATCTGCGTAGGAATTTTGCCTGTCTTGAGCTGTCTTCATGCGTCTACAGATAAGGTCAATCTTCTCTGAAGTCTCTCTAATCATCTCAAGTCCAAGTAGAAGCCTATCTGTAGACTCCCACCAAAAAGTTGGTGATCTACAGGGTCGTCCATACAATGCCTCGAAGGGTGCCTTGCCAATACTAGCTTGATAACTGTTATTGTAGGCGAACTCCACTAATGGAAGATGCTCTACTCAAGTCCCTCTGAAGTCTAGGATACACAACTTCAAAAGATCCTCAAGCACTCTATTCACCCTCTCAGTCTGCCCATCTGTTTGAGGGTGATATGCGGTGCTCAAACACAACTGCATACCAAGTGCCTCTTGTAAGCTCTGCCAGAACTCACTGGTAAAGATGGGATCATGATCACTCACTATGCTGGAAGGTGCTCCATGTAGTCGGACTATCTCACGAAGACAAACTTATGTCAACCATGTCGTCATTATCTTGCTTTAAACTGGAACGAAATGAGCGCTCTTAGTAAGCATGTCTACTATAACCCAGATGCTCGTATTGCCCTTCCTCGATCTATGTAAACCATCAATAAAATCCATAGAGACGCACTCCTAGTTCCACTATGGGACCTCCAAAGGGTGCACAACCCGCCAGGCTTTTTCTGTTCAGCTTTAACTTGTTGGCATATCAAACACTGGGCTACGAATTCTGCTACATCTTTCTTCATACCAGCCCAAAAGAAAACCCTCTTCATATCTCTATACATCTTATCGCCACCCGGACGGATAATCATTCTAGAACGATGGGTTTCCTCAAGGACTGTCCTCAACAGACTCCCAACTCGGGGAACACAAAGTCTTTCATCCCTTCGTAGCCACTCTTTATCATCCGTGGAATATCCACTAAGGTGACTAGAAGTCTCTCCTCTATTGAGCTTATTCAAAACGTCTGTTGTCTGTGGGTCCTTTCGCTACGAAGATCCTATCTGATTCGAAAGAGTAGGTCGCACCTCTAATGGTGCTAACGAACCTAGTGTAAGATCCTATGAGGCCTAAAATCGAAGGTCTGTATACTCTTAGATCTGCCTCTCTACGAATAGAGGACTCAAGGTCATCCTCTGCCTACTCAACGTGTTTGCCACCACATTACCCTTTCCAGAGGTATAAGCAATCTAAAAATCATAGGACACTAGGAACTCCATCCATCTTTGTTGTCTCAAATAGAGATCCTTCTGCTAGAATAGATACTTGAGAGATTTATGGTCCGTGTATAACTCGAACCTTTCTCCGAGTAGGTAATGTCGCCAAGACTTAAGTGCGAACACTATAGTAGCCAATTCCAAATCATGAGTGGGGTAGTTTTTCTCATGAACCTTCAAATGTCTAGTCCTCTACCACATGAATCAGTGTACACTGTGAACAACTTGCTCCCATTAGGTAATGTTAGAACTGGGGTTGTTGCCAAAGCCCTCTTTAATCGCTGAAAATCATCTTCACAATCAATGTTCCAAGCAAAGGTCAAATTCTTCTTCGTCAGTCCGGTGAGTGGGGCTTATATCCTCACGAAGTCTTTAATAAACTTCCAATAGTAACCTGCTAAACCAAGAAAACTTCTCACCTTTGTTGCATTCTTTGGAGCTTTCCATTCTTGAACTGTAACAACTTTTGCGGGATCCACTGCTATCGCTTTCTTGGAAACCACAAGCCTTAAAAATCTTACTTCCTTTCTCCGAAAGTGGCACTTGGAGAATTTCGCCTTAAGATGGTGTGTTCTAAGAGTCCTTAAGACCTTCCCTAAATGCAGGGCATGCTCTTCTTCATTCTTCGAGAAAATCAAGATGTCATCAATAAAAACAACAACAAATTTATTCAGAACTCCCTGAACACCATACTCATCAGATCCACAAAATATGCGGGTGCATTAGTCAACCCAAAAGGCATGACTAACCACTCAAAGAAACCATTTGGAGTTCTGAAAGTAGTCTTATCTATACTGTTCTCGGCCACTCTCAGCTGATGAAATCCCATAGCCAAATCTAATTGCGAGAAAACAGATTTACCAACAAGCTAGTCAAACAGATCATCAATGCTCGGGAGTAGGTGCCTATTCTTCTTAGCGAGCTTGTTCAACTCTTGTAATACACACATAAGAGAAGCGAGCCTTCCGCCAAAGTTGCAAAAATAACTAAAGCACCCTATTCTGATATGCTTTGCATAATACAACCCTTCTCAAGTAGCCCATCTACTTACTTGCTGAGCTCCCTCCTTCCCTTAGGAGCCATGTGGCGCCCAAGCAATGCAACTGGCTTTGCATTGTCCACCAAGCATATCCGAAAATCAATCTCGTGCCTCGGAGGTAAGCCTTGAAGCTCCTTAAAATTATCGGGATACTCATAGACTATCGGTAAAGATCACATATCATCTATAGAAGCATCAAGCGATTATAGGAAACTAAGCAAGACAGACCCCTTAGGGTCACAAGAAATCTTAAGAGTCCTCCCATGGCAAGTCACAAGTCTAATGACCCTCCTCTCACATTCTAAAATGGCATCATACATGGCTAGCCAATCCGTCCCTAGAATCAAATCGTAACCCATAAAACCAAGCGCATACACGTCGCACTCAAACTCGACGCCCAACACAAATATCCTCAAACCCCAACAAATCATAGACAGATAAGCCATACCACCAATGGGGTTTGAGATAACAACAGGATCCGAAACCATACTAGTACTAAGGTGCAAAAACTCAACCACAGAATCAGATATAAAAGAATGCGAAGCACCAAGATGAAAAAGAGCCCTAACAGGATGATCGGAAAGAGAAATCAAACCTTCAACAGAAACTTTCCTACATCTGTCCGGTACATTGGCCTCGAGAGCATGCACCTGCCCTCCAAAAGATCCTGCCCTTTGGCCCTGTCCTTGCTTCTTCGAGCACTCCCTAGAATAGTGTCTGACATCACCACAGTGATAACAAGATTCATCCTTTTCTCAAACCCTTTAACAAATGATCCAAGATCCCATAACCATAACATTTCCTTTTGCCTTTATTTGAACTTTATTAGGCTTTCCTTCTTTCATATATGTTCCCTTTTTAGGCCAACATTTTTCTCATCCTTGGGCTGTGCTCCTTGGCCTTAACTCCCTTTTTCTCCTCTTTACCATCCTCATGTTGCATGTTGACAAGTATCTCGAAAGCTGCCTCCATCGCACAGAAATCCTTATGAAGTTTGAGAGAAAATTAGCCATAGGTGGAATTACTGCGGCTGCAAATGAAGATTGGGCACTTCCTTTCCCTTCGAGATGTGCCGTAGTTTTGACATGCCTACAAAACCATGCCGCAATGGGGGCACCCTTTGGGAAGTTGGGAGCCCCAGATATTCAGAAAAGAGAAGAAAGAAAGTTTCATCAAGATATTGAGATAATGTTGAATACGGCTTTGGGGAATATGTTTTTCAAAAAGAGACTTTTCTAAGAAAATACTTTCTTTTTGAAAACAATTTTCAAAACCTTTTATCTGAACTTATAACGTTCAGCTCTGATACCAAATGTGACACCCCACGTCCGTTAGTGTCATTCTTTAATAGAATGCATTAAGTTCCGTGAAGCATTATAGGTAAACAATAATAGAATATCACAAGACAGACATATAAATTAGAAGCGGAAATTTAAAACTTTATTTTCAAATAGAAAATATCGTGGTCCAAAATCCAGTTACAACATTAGCCTAAAATACTGAAATCCAACTACATCAAATAAAAGTACCTGCCTTGTGCAAAAATCATCAGAGTACAGTAATATAAAATCATAGTCCCTAAAAAGAGCCATATCAGAGTAGATAAGTAGCCAAAGCAGTACATCTAACCAGCTCCAAGCAGAAACAGAAGATAGAGATTCCTAATCAAGTCCGAGCATTCCCACCCTGAGAACTTAGGAGGGAGAAGGAAGAGAAAGAAAAGGAAATAAAACGGCCAAACATAAAGTCTAGCGAGTCTAGTTACTTTTAGCATACAAATAAGTAAAAGCATCAGATGGGCATATAAACTAGATGAGAGATAATAGTATCTTGCAACAGATATAACAGGCAGAACAGGATAAGCATAATGAACTGAATAGATTACGCTTCTCAAATACTTTTCTCTGCACCAATACTAGTATATCGCATTAAGTGTTTTTCAACTACTTAACATAAACAGAATGATCCCAACATAGCATAAATGGTATACTTAGGTGTACTTCTAGCAACGAGTTTTGCCCTAAACAGAATAATAGGTACCTAAACAGAATACAGCGGGTATTACCCCAAATAGAAACAGCAGGTACCTAAATAGAACTAGATGTACCCTTATTACTATCCCCGCGATAGGCTCCCTACCACGTAAATACCCTATATCGGCTTCACATTAGGGTGTATTACTTCCTAAAGTGGCAATCATTAGAAGGACACAGGCCTATTTACAGGTGTTATGACGTCTTATTTTCCCAAACAGATCGGACCCATGCACGTGTATGACCTTGTTGGAACGCGCCATCAGAACACCCCATCCCAAATGAACCTCTTATAATTAGTCTCAGTAAGTATGACCTGACCTCTACCTAGTGTGGGGTTCTCTTTTAATACCATAACGGGTACTGACTAATATGGGTCCCAAACAACAAATGACACCAGCACCCCTAGACTTGCATCCCCAATCAACTAGGCTTTACACAGGTTAAGTTTTACATGGCTTAAAGTGTCCCTACAACCCCATGAGATTAACAAGTTTACTTAACTCTCCCAACAGATCAAGCATAATACATAGGTGACATATAGTTTCATTCACATGTTCCCTTAATCTTTGTGTTAATCCTACATGTTTCCATATTCATAAACCCTATATTTCAGTTATATTGCATAGTATAAGTTATACCCCAAACTTTAGTTATGTTCACAGTAAAGGTTATGCCCCCAAATAACAATTCTCAATCATTCCTAATTACATTCTTATGCATATTTCAGCAATATCCGCCTAGGCTCGAAGGTAGCCTGGCTATAAAAAGAAAAAGGAATGAGAGAGGAAGAATAACATAAATAGGCATAGAAATAGGTATATAGAATTAACTGAACAAAATAAGTATATAGCAAATTTCATGTCACTATAGCAGATCTGTTTAAATATTAATCAACTTCTAAACAGGCATAAGTTTTAGATCTGGTTTATTGACATGTCAAGATTACTTGTTAAATATTTATATATAAAAGCAACATGAACTCATAGAGACTGGATCTAAAGAACTGAAAAAAGTATGTTGACGTTGTGGTAGAGATTCTTGTATACATATAAGCTGTTTTGAAGAGAAATAGGCTAATTCAATCCAATCTGAGGTAGCATCTCCTTGTCTCCATTGTTTAGGGTCAATAAAACAATAGAAATGTTGTCATATTTATAGTCTACCGCCAACGAATCTCGTTCAGAAACAAGTCCAAGTTCAGAGTACGAACCTAGATGCATCTGGGGTGGGTCGACCCTGGGGTCGACCCTAGGGACGACCCCTTTAAGGCATGGGTCGACCCCCAGTGGGTCAAATTCCCGCGTGCCTAGAAGGGACTCTTCATACGATGTCCATTTTACGCAAACTCGGAGTCAATCTCAAACAGAATTCCGAGATGAATGCAATGGAACAGTCCGTTTCCCTTGATTCCCAATATTTAATTAAGTATTCTTTTAGTTTATCCTTATAGTATTCTTTAAAATTATGGGGTGCTGCATAGTTGGAACATAGACAACCTTCATTTCAACCAACAAGTGCATTTTCTTCGGCCAGTGTAAGAAGTTGACATCATTAAACCTTTTGAATTTTGTAAAGTCAGCAACGAACTCCTTAAGACTATTTGGAGCCATTGCGAAATACTGTTTTAGATTGTTGGTTTCATTAGGCGCTGCTATTTTTTTTCACTATGCCATAGATGGCTTATCACAACGAAAATCCATGGTGTTGCTAGCTACGATGTTGCCATTGCTATGTGTTTTTTGTCTATTGCAACACACGTTTTGATGTGTTAGCATAAATATTAAACTGTGTTGCAGTAGTTGTGGATATATTATAATTAAAAAACTAATAAAATTATCAATCATCATAAACATAATCCAACGGTCTATATTATAAATCCGTGTCAATCTAATTTTCTTTATCAATCCATGTCAATCTAATTTTCTTTCACTACCTCTTTTTTGCCCCAAATTTTCATTTTCCCGCCGCAACATATTTTCATTTTCCTGGTGAAACAAACAGCTCCGATGTGTGAAAAATGGATCTGACAATTTATCAAATCTTGTGGTCTCACTTCAATTATTTCGAGCAATTCGAGTCCAATTTATTTCTCAAATTATCGCAAACTGCTTGAAGATAATTCAGTTGAAAATTTCAGTGAAGCTTGGGTGCTTCGGTCAAATTATCGCAACTTATTTCTCAAATCCCGTTTGAAGATCGGATTTACAAACTATCACGACTGCTACTGAATTCACAACGAGTAATTATCTTGCAACTTTTTTTAATGCATCAGATTTAGGTCAGTATGTTATTGATAGCTCGAAGTGTTTTAAGTTTCCAATTTGGGGAATGATGATTTCAGCTGTAGTTTTCGTCATATTTCTCAAATTATATGTTGTGTATGTATGTCTTGAAGAAGCAAAGCTCATTCAATCCCTTGGCATTTCAGGAATGGGCCTATTTGCATTACTTTTGAATTTTTGCATGGAAAGGGGAAATTATAGGTGCTTTCCTCACTGCATTTCTTACTGATTGAACCTTTCCTTTGGAGATAACATAAACAGAGCAGAAATCTGGTGCTCCTTTAGACATATTCGAAGGTACATTTGAAGTCTTGAATCTTCTGAGTTAGAATAGCTTGATTAATTACTAAACAATCCAATCATAATATTGAGAATCTGGACATAGAAATAACCTGACAAATCCTCCTTTTATGAGATGAACTCCACTATTACTTTTGCTACATCGGCGTCTTCAAGTACTACATCCTCACAACTTATCTACACAATTTTATCATCAAATGCTAAAACTTTTTGATCAGATTATACTATATATTTCTAGTTGCTTTTGCACATGATACAATTTCATACTTAACCATTACCATGGATATGATTTCATATGTTGTCATATAGACAGTCAGAGCAGAACCATGGATATGATTTCACATGATACAAACACTTTTCTGTGTTTCCCCCTCCGCCATTTCATTTATCACAGGGGTGTTGGTGTTGAGGTATCTACATAATTATCAGACTGATTGCTCGCAGAGGCACTGATCTTGTGGTTACAGTAATTTTCCTGGTCCATTGATGTACTTATGAGACTGTAATTTCTCACTGAAACATTAATGTGCGTAATGTATTTTTAGGTACACATTGCATGGATATTCAATACGTATTGGCCTCGTATGTGCTTAAATGATGGGCGCATTGTCGGTAATTTTGCTGCACAGGTTTGCGCTGACCCTTCATTTGCAACTTTTTATGGGGTCAAATATATATTGGAAATTTATAACCATGTTGCATTGAAATATAAGAGGATCTATTATAAGCCCTCCGTAAACAACCAATGACCATTTATGGTGACAGAAAGCAAACTCGAAGTTTCCAATATGTTTCCAATTTGGTAAAGTTTTATGCTTTTATATGTCAAGTATGTGCTACTTTATCCCTTGTTGAGTTTATCTATATTGAACTTCTTAGGTTGCCGGATCAATGGCATTTATGGATGGAGATCATATAGGTCCTTTCAATTTGGGAGTCCCGGGAGAATTTACAATGTCAGAGCTTGCTGAGGTTAATTTCATAGACTTCTTTTGTTTCACATGTAATTGCACTTGTGCCAAAATGTATCTTCGTGATGGTTAATATTTCCATAACAGAACACAATTGTTACATATTATAGGTCCAAATATTAGACTGCTCTGGCCCTTTATAAATGAAGAAACCCAAAATTAAAATTCTTTGTGGCTATAAAGTTTGAGTTTTCGCTTCCCTTACAATAACCTTTTTTCGTCCGAGGTTTTGTGATTTTGTGGTGCAAGTAATTGCTCGACCGCAGTTTCCAGTGAGGAGTGTTGTGTCTTCGGTGTTGTGAGTCTATTTTGTGACTGCCTAGGCAACTTATCATGGTGTAAGTTTTTGTTTTCTTGATTTCTAGCATCTCTTTCACCCTGCATGGTGTATTGTGGTTGTTTATTAAGCTAGGAAATGTATGAAGTAGGTAGGAAAATAAAATAAAAAATAGAGCAAAATTTCATTTAATGTATGCGGTAGGTAGGAAAATGAAATAAAAAATAGAGCAGAATTTCATTCAATGCATGCAGTAGGTAGGAAATGTATCCTGTTGTCTTTGTTCTTGTGTATTCACATTTGCTAATAGCATAATGTACCGAGCCCTTGAATACTTCGCTACAAGTGGAAAGCATATCATGAATAAGATGAACATGCAGCCACATACTTCTGCTTCTAGCATTACATTTTATGTTTGGAATTATCATTCACTAGTGTTAATTGTAATAGGGGAGGTCACCAAGTGGTACCAGTGAGAGCCATTCGGTTACAATTGGTGTTGCAGATGAGCATATTGGAGCAGTAGTTGGCTGAGCAGGGAGAAACATAATGGAAATTACTCAGGTTTTATTTATGAAATGTTGCTTTAGTTTTGTATCTTATGATTTTTGAAGAAGGGAAATGACTCGTATTTGTACATTTATGCAGGCCAGCGGAGCAAGAATTAAGGTATTTAATAGAGTGAGTCTGTATATGAGTGAATCGAGTAACAATGTAGCGAGGAATGATTGTGTAATATACGAGTGAATGTACAATAGTGGAGTCAAAAAATTTGTACCAGTTGAAATGTTGAAATAAAATATTTATTTGAATAAAATACTGCGTTATAATAATATTTATTATAATATGATGAAATCTTTGATTAATAGAAGTTGAGGTGTAGTTATTTTGCAGTTGTAAAACAAATTTTAACAACTGTTAGAAACAATTGTAAAAAAGGTTGACTTTATTACGATTGCTAGCTGTACTAGACATATTACAACTGTTTTTGGTAGTTGTGAAAGGGTATTTTTTGTTGTAGTAGCACATGTGGCAACATTTGTACTGATGTTACCATAGGGTCGCAAAGGTGTTGCCTTTGACTATTAGGCAACGCGGCAAAAGGCAACCCCGAAAAAGTGTTGCCATAGATCATTTTTTTTCCTATAGCAACACTTTTTGGCACTTTCTGCATTACTTCTCTGGGGTTGCAATAGGCCATCTATGGCGTAGTGTTTAACGAATGAATCTCTTAGGCATGAAGTGGTGATTGCTATCCTAAAACAGTATTTGCCCTCTTATATCAGTGCACGAGTATTGACAAATCTGTCTGAAAATATAATGGAGCAGATAAATTGAATATCTTCAGTCGACTGTGTTGGAGAATGGAGTTTTGATGACAACAACTTTATTTCAATTATCACTGATTATAAAATATATACTAACACTTTTTGTATAGAATATATATGTATATATATGTAGGATTTATATACAGGAATTTTTACTGAAGACTGTACAGTTTTCAAGAAGATAGAGATTCAAAGATCAGAGAAATTTCAATACTCATGAGTGCTCAAGATTTCAAGAATTCAAGAGTCTAAGATTAATATAGTTATAGAGTCTAGATTATGTAAGACTCTAAATAGCACTCCAGGTCCAAATTCAAATTCAAATTTTCAAATTTTGATTTTCAATTCTATCCTGAATCCTCTCTATTTTATTTTCTATCTTTTCCATTTTTTCCTTTTCTTTTTTGTTTTTCAAACTTAAATTTTGTATATTTATATTCTTATACTTTATATTTATATAGTTTAAAACCTTACAATTTTATAATTTTATAAATATGTTTATATAGTTTAATTTTATGTTTTCATATGATTTTCTACTTTATAATATTAATTTACAATATTATATTTTGATTCAAGAATTTCCAGAATTATATTAATATCGAAACACTTGAAAAATTCTTTAAAATCCAAAAATACACTAGGGTATGTCGACATACCAAAAACACCATGTCAACATATAATTGTCACTTTTTCAATTTTGAAAGGAAGTGTCTTTTCACTATTTGAAACGATTCAGAAACGTTGCAACCTTTCACACTATAAAAAGGGGTTAAAACTGAATTTTTAATCATATCTTCTTCTCCACTTTCATCCTCTTTCATTATATAATCATTTTTATGATTTCTACACTTATACTATGTTGAATTCAATTCCATTTTGATTAAACTTCTTCTCTCTACACTCTATACTTTTTACTCTCTGAATCAAGTGCTAGTGAAGAGTTATAGGGCTGTTTGTAATTTGTTTGGGTTGAGTAAAGGAATCGATGGTATCCCTTGTAGCCATGAAATCAAGGACGGGTAATTGGTGGTATCCCTTGTAGCCGTGAAATCAAGGAGGTTGGAATCAGTGGTATCCCATGTATCCGTGAAATCAAGGAGGTTGTAATTGGATTTTGATATAGTAATAAAACTCTGCGCAATCCAGCATTGCGTGGGACTAGACGTAGGAGTAATCCGAACCAGTATAAAATCCGATGTGTTCTTTCCATTTCTAAATCTTTATTTCTGTTTATTTTGTATTTGTGTTTGAATCTGTGTCTGTGATTGTGTTTGTGATGTTTGATTCATCTCGTAGTTCACATAAGTTTTAGATTTTGTTTAAATTCTCACAAACACTATTTACCCCCCCCCCCCTCTAGTGTTTGTTTTGCCGTAACGATTCATTCCGCATTCCCTAACAATTGGTATTGGAGCAAGGTTTTTCAAAAAGTTCATAATCTGATTTTTTGAAAATTTTAAATGGCAAATTTTGAACACTAGTTTAAATTCATGTCTTGCATCAGTATTAGATGATTCTACGTTCAATTTGATTGAAAATTCAAGTTATCATGGTATGATTTCTTGAAAAGTTTAAATAGATATGTTACTGACTCATCATGATGTTATTATTTCAAATTACAATTTGTTATTTTGAAAAGTCACTTGATTCTTTGAAAAGGTATGTTGTTTTGCAGGGAGAAAGTTATGTCTGATGACTATTGGCCGAAAGACACCAAGATATTATTCATCAATCAAGAAAAGAAGAGTTTATGAAGAGATATTACTATTGGGGTTATAGTAATTGAAGTGTCCATTCATTCAAAATTCAAAAATTTGAAGCCAATTTGGTTAAACTACTGAATCATTGATCTCATTGTCAAATTCTAGAAGATGTAAATTTGATTCAGATTCACATCAAGCGATGGAGGGCCAGAAACCGGAGATTCAAATATGTGTTTCACAATAATTCAGAATTTAGAAAATATCAAAGAAATGGATCTAAAAACCGGGTACGCCTTAATTAATTTTTAAATTCCTTTTTGGCTGAATGGATGTTTTGTTTGCTTTGTTTTGATTGCCTAGATTTGAATTTGAAAATTAAACTTTAAAATTCAAAATTGAAATTTAAAATTCAAATTTGAAATTCAAATTTTGAAGTTCAAAATAATAATAAACATAAATTTTGATTGTTTGTTTGGATTAATATTATTTCAGAAAATAGTTAAACTTGAAATATAAATCGATAATATAAAATCAAGAAGTCAAAACAATATATCTTTTGATTTTCTACATATATGTCGACATACATAAATGGTCATGTCGACATAATGAAATTAAAATTTTGAATTTCAAAAGTTTAAAATTTCAAACTTCCCTCCATCTTCTCAATTAGGAAATGTCAGTTAGTTATTAACTTTATCTGTCTACTTATTTTCTTATATCTTGTTTCAAAATATATATTAAAAGTATATAAATTAATAAAATTATATAGACGTGTTAATATGATATACAAAGTTAATATAACTTTTTGATATTGCTATAAAATATAAATTTATTCATCTTTTATATAGTTTAAACAAGCATAGTTTAACTTATATATTATTCGTATGATTTCATAACAATTTTGGGTTGCATTATCACAAATACTATTTCTAAATTAATACTTATTTTGATTTCTTATCAAAATTTGTAAAAGCTTTAGTATTTAATCTAATATTTTGATATAATAATAATAATATATGTATATATACGATTTTATGTCTTAAATAGAAGAAATTATAGTTTTATAATTTAATTTGTATATAGATTTCATAATTTTGTTATGACTATAGATTTATTTTTAAAGTTTTAACATGTAAATGGTTTCTTAACAAATTAATAGATTTTGATTTCTAAAAGTTTAAATTTAAAATTGATTTGTATCAAAAGATTGATTCAAATTTCATAATACATTAAATTTTAAGTCTATTTTAAAAATAAGTTTATATATATATAATTATGACTATATTTTTACTTCATATGATACAATTTTATATTCTCTTTAAAAAAGATCTTCAATGTTTACAATATTAAAGAAGCATTCTACTAAGATTTTTTTAACTCCAAATTTCTCATTGAATTATTTTAAATTTTTATTATTTATTATGAATACATAAAACTTTTGTCTTTACTATCCTTTCAATCTCTTTCATAAGTATCATTAACCTAAGTCTAGAAATTAATATATATTACCCTTGTATATATGTATATGCATAATAGTTAGATAGTACTTTGGATATGATTTACCTAAATATATATAATTACCAAATCATTTTGCATACTATAATTACACATCTTATTTTATATCATACATCACTATTATAAATTACAGTACATCTCAAATTAAAACATTCATATCACAAGTTGCATTTCATTCAATATATTACTTCATATAGTTTTGCATATAACATACTGCATTTTAACCAACACACTGCATTACATGTTAACTTTAACTTCACACATAACAAATATATAGTATTAAAAGTTTTTATCTAGGATTGTTAATCAAATACATAACTTATTTACTTTGTCTTGATTAACTTGATTGATTTGTTTGGCTTTGAATTGATTGAATAGATAGGCTTGATTGAATTGATTGAATTTCTTTATTTATATCATAATTTTAAGGATATCTTATTAGAGTTATTTCTAAGTCTAGATTAAGGTCTTATTATAGTTTTAAGGGAATTGGAGTTAAGGATAGGTTTAGTCTTGTATTAAATTAAGGGGGAGTTTTAGAGTTTCTAAGAATTGGTTGAAGATTCTAGAGTACTTTGGTTGATTTAATTATTTAGATTGATTGTTTGAATTGCTTGTTTGCTTGAATTGTTTGTTTTGAATTGTTTGTTTGAATTGCTTGTTTGTTTGAATTGTTTGTTTGAATTGCTTGTTTGTTTGAATTGTTTGTTTAAATTGCTTGTTTGAATTTCTTGTCTGGATTGAATTCTTGTTTAGATTAATTTGCTTGATTGAATTGATTGGTTTTCTTAGCTTATTATCCTTCTATTTAGTCTATTAGACTAGTGTAGTAATAGATTTAGGGGGAGTTATAGAAATTTATTGAGAATTATATATTAAGAAAGAGTTATAGATTTAAGGGAAGTTATATATAGAATTAGGGTATTATATAGGCATAAATTTAGGGGGAGTATTTTATAAGATATAGATAGATTTTGGATTAAGGGGGAGTACTTTACTTTAGTATAGGAATTATTTATATAATTATAGGATTTAAGGGGAGTAATTTTAGAATTTCTTTTTGATAATGACAAAGGGGGAGAAATTATAAAATATAGACATAGTTTATAAGATTCTTACAGATAGGGGGAGTATTAGAAGGATCATCATCAACAGGTATATACAGGTATGATATTTTATAAACTAAGGTTGTCATCATCAAAAAGGGGGAGATTGTTGGAGATTGGAGTTTTGATGACAACAACCTTATTTCAATTATCATTGATTATAAAATATATACTAACACTTTTTGTATAGAACACACACACACACACACACACACACATATATATATATATATATATATATATATATATATATATATATATATATATATATATACGAGAAATCATATGAGAAAACCTAAAACCAAAATACCTGGACATGAGCGAACCTATAGCCAAAAATATATATTTGCCTGCATTACCTTTTTCCATCTTCAAATTCCTACCAAAATCAAATAGTTTAGAACAACAGAAATATACACAAAAGAGAATCAATACACTTAGAAATAGCTAATGTCGCAATCATTCAGAAACTCGGTAACCGCACTGGCTCAAATTCCTACCAAACTCAAATAGATTAGAACAATAGAAATTTACACAAAATAAAATCGATACACTTACAAATAGATGATGTCGCAATCATTCAACAACTCGGTAACTGCGCTAGCTCAAATTCCCACCAAAATCAAACTGATTAGAACAATAGAAATTTACACAAAAGAAAATCAATACACTTACAAATAGCTAATGTTGCAATCATTCAGCAACTCTGTAACTGCGTTGGGTTGAACAATAAACTCATCTCGATCTTCTGAGTGAGAGGGATCATCAACCAAATTTGAAGCACAAAGGCATTAGAGGAAGCGAGAGGTTCTGTCATTTTTTAGGTTAGGAAGAGAGAAAAGAAAAATAGTATAGGAATTGAAGAAACGGCAGGGGAGATATGGATGAAAACGTGGAGACATGGTTATCTTCCACTATGCCTTCTAAAATGATGGAAATGTCCTTGTACAACGGGTTTAGAAAACTATGGAAAGAAGACTATTTTAGAGAAACCGAAAAAAGCTTCACTTTGACTGGTTGACTGAAGTGTTTGCATTGTATATAAGAAATATGCAGGATTTATGTAGAGGAAATATTACTGAAGACTGTACAGTTTTAAAGATGATAGAGATTCAAAAATCAGAGAAATTTCAAGACTCATGAGTACTCAAGATTTCAAGAATTCAAGAGTTCAAGATTAATATAGTTATAGAGTCTAGATTATGCAAGACTCTAAATAGCACTCTACGTTCAAATTCTAATTTTCAAATTCTGATTTTCAATTCTATGCTCAATCCTCTCTATTTTATTTTTTATCTTTTCTATTTTTTCCTTTTCTTCTTTGTTTTTTAAACTTAAATTTTATAAATTTATATTCTTATACTTTATATTTATATAGTTTAGAACCTTATAATTTTATAATTATGTTTATATAGTTTAAATTTATGTTTTCATATGATTTTCTACTTTATACTATTAATTTACTATACTATATTTTGATTCAAGAATTTTCAGAATTATATTAATATCGAAACACTTGAAAAATGCTTTAAAATTTAGAAATACACTAGGGTATGTCGACATACCAAAAACACCATGTCGACATATAACTGTCACTTTTTCAGTTTTGAAAGGAAGTGTCTTTTCACTATTTGAAATGATTCAGAAACATTGCAACCTTTCACACACTATAAAAAGGGGTTAAAACCGAATTTTTAATCATATCTTCTTCTCCACTTTCATCCTCTTTCATTATGTAATCATTCTTAATCATTTTTATGATTTCTACACTTATACTCTGCTGAATTCAATTCCGTTTTGATCAAACTTCTTCTCTCTACATTCTGTACTCTTTACTCTCTGAATCAAGTGCTATTGAAGATTTATATGGCTGTTTGTAATTTGTTTGGGTTGAGTAAATGAATCGTTGGTATCCCTTGTAGCCGTGAAATCAAGGATGGGTAATCTGTGGTATCCCTTATAGCCGTAAAATCAAGGACGGGTAATCGGTGGTATCCCTTGTAGCCGTGAAATCAAGGAAGTTGGAATCGGTGCTATCCCTTGTAGCCGTGAAATCGGGGAGGTTGTAATTGGATTTTGATATAGTAATAAAACTCTGTGTAATCCAGCGTTGCGTGGGACTAGACGTAGGAGAATTTCGAACCAGTATAAAATTCGGTGTGTTTTTTCCTTTTCTGCATCATTATTTCTGTTTATTTTGTATCTGTGTTTAAATTTGTGTCTGTGATTGTGTTTGTGGTGTTTGATTCATCTCGTAGTTCACATAAGTTTTAGATTTTGTTTAAATTCTCACAAACACTATTCACCCCCCCCCCCTCCCTCTAGTGTTTGTTTTGCCTTAACGTTCCATTCCGCATTCCCTAGCAGATCGTGGTTGCACGGGAGTGGCGATCCATTGCCGAAAAAGTTTGGCTGCAGTGACAAGAGAATGGAGTTATAACATGTAGGAACTTGAACTCCTTTTCAGTATTTAAGAAAACTGCAGTGGTTGCAAGAGGAAGAAGATGCAGAAATAAAATATTCGAGACTAAGTCAAAAAACCGGAATGTAGTCCAGTTTTATAGTTGTGAGGAGGCGCAGTCGCATTTATTCGATGGAATGGTTGCATCCATTTAGTGAAAACGACAGTGTCCTTTTGAACCCAAACGGTCATTATTCCGATGCTTTCATCAATGTTCATAATATATGAAACCGAGCAAAAAACCATGTTGCGTCGTGGTCCAAAAAATATATATATGGCCCAAACCCATACATAACGCGATGTCGCGACACGACACTGCATGGCACTGCCTGACACGGTCAGTCGGATGGACGGACGGGCGACGCTTGTGTATTGATATGCACGGTTTCCATTCTCTCAAAGAAGTAAACATTGGATGCCCAAAGAGATCAATCCTTTATATTTGAATATCTCATACTTATGCAAGTATATTTTTGCATACCCTAAAATGTGGGACTCATAATCTACATTGTAGGATTTCTCTTCCTTCCTTCTTTACTACTGTGTAACCCATGCGTTGCACATGACACAGTTGTTAACAATAGTAATTATATTTTATTTATTGTTAGAATAGTATGTTGTATATTTTTTTTTTCAAATTTAACCGTGATATATTAATTACAAATTAAAAAGATAATCAGTTATCGCTATATATATATGCCTAGTTATTAATGTATTAATGGAAAAAACTAAATTTCTTAATAATATAAATGTGAATAATTTATGCTACATGAGATATAATTATTGTGTATATGAGTGAATAAATAACTTTATCATTCTTATTGTATAGTAATTTGTATGTGCATTCAACTCTCATTTTTGTAAAGATATATAAACGAAGGAGTGAATGTTAAATAATTTAACTTATTTATATATTTAATAATCAACACAACTAATTCAATTAAAGAGTTGAAGAAAGGCTAAAAAAACTTTGTATCTATTTGTAACTGAGCATTACTTAATTTTAGTTTTTAAATTTTTTTTACTTTTGTAGTCAACCATATATTTCATGTTGTCGTAAGGACCATACGTACAATTGTGATAATTGCGAAATAATATTATGTAGTGTCAAGGTGAATTGTGATTTTGGTATGGTTTGTAATGTATTCAAAGAAGGAATGTTAAAAAAAATTATCAACTAATTTGTGCGTTCACATCTTAATGTTGTAAAATATAAATTTGTCTTCTAAAAGTTTCATTATACAATAAACACTGATTTTTTTGGAGTAAACGAACTGAGAATTAAAGGAAATATCGTAGTATACATTTATGTTACTTCATTTGACTAAAGCAAATATTTTATTGTTACATTTAATTGTATAGGAATATTGCATATATTGAAGTTATCGTATTTATAGGATTTATTTGATAGATTAATAAGTGATAGTTTTTTTTAATTTGTTCAGGAGGGAAACCGACCGGAGTCGTAAAACCCTCCCTAGTGCACCTAGCCTACTCCGCGAGCACCACGCAAGTGGCTGATCTGAGCGTATGCACATGACAAGCTTTTGGCATGCCATTTTGGGTTTTAAACTCACGCCACTGTTGCCATGGCGCAAAGTCCTTTACCGCTGGAATACTGCTGCGGACTAATGAGTGATAGCTGATCACTTATTAACTAATGAGTGATAGTTAATCAAATATTTAAATAGCTTAGATTTAAGTCTTACACAATTAATTAAATATATGGACTTGTGCGTAAAATATTAAGAGAGAACCAAGAAGAGTTTTTAAGTAACTATAAAAAAAATAGATGTTGAAGTTAAAGAAATTCTACATTTTAATATTTGATAAATTTGTGGATGAAATATTATAACATAAAGTGGAAAATGGGCTGGAGGACAAAGTTTTAAATTTTTTTGGCCTAAAAAACGCGGCTCAGATATTTTCACGTAAAGGCCAAACTTCAGCTTATTTTTAGGCCTAAGTGAATAATGCTTTGTTTTTAATTTTCTCCTTCCCTATTTCGATTTTCTTTCAATTCAAATGGAATTTCGAATCATTCACTGATTACGTGCATTTTACATCGTTAATTGGATTATTTCGATTCTTTTATTAAATCGATCTCAGCAGATAATTTTACCCTAATTTAGGTTTTTATTTTGGATCGATTCGATCTATTATTTACTGTTTTTTTTTTGTTATGTTTTGTTGATCTTATTTTTTTATGAATTTACAGGTTATTTGCGTCATGTCTGATTTGATTTTAATCGGTAGAGAAGAATAAGGGTATGTATTTGGATACGATGTTATGATTTTTTTAGGTTTTAATGCTATGTGCTTTTAGCATTTTCTTGCTGTTTAATATTTATTTTGACTGTACATGGTTTTTTGACATCTTATAATATCATTTGTTATTTATGTCTGAATCTATATAATTTTTGGCAGGAGCAGTCTTGGGAATAACATTTTGGTTTTATTTTTACTTGATGAGTGTAGTTACTCTATTCGACTGGACATGAGTTGTTCTTTACTTGCTGTTAAGAATAGCATATGTGAATATTGGACACATCTTACTCCTAGTTCTATTGAAATATCATATAATTTGGAAAGTAAGATTATCACAGTTGATACTGATTCGGATTTGCATACAATAATGTGCTTTCAAATTTATAAGAAGAGTCCTTTTTTGTTTTCACTGTTAAGTTGTGCCATCGTGCTCTGGAGCTCAATGTTGACAGTGATTTTTCAGTAAATTCTAATCAGCAGAGTATTTCAGTTTGTTCTGGTTCTTATAGCATCAAGGATTCTGGTGAATCAAGTTCTTATTTGAAAGATATTATGAAGAAAGGGTTTCAGTTGAATCTTATGGATTTTATTGGTTATTGTTTTAGTGGTGCTGAAGATTTTAGGGAGTTTCTAATGGCTTATCAAATAAAAGAAGGACATGAATTGATTTTTGTTAAAACTGTCCTGAAAGAATATCTGTCATATGCTCTAGGAATAAGGAAGGTTGTAAATTCAATTTAAATGCTTCTTCGGATCCTAGACAGCCTCTTCGTTTCTTTATTAGAACTTATAACTTTGAACATTCGTGTGGTGCTGGATTAAGGGATGTTAAGAAAGTCCAAATTTCTAGTCAATTTATTAAATCTTTGATTATTGATCAAATTGGAGATGTCCCTATGAAGAAGCCGAAAGATATTAACACTGAATTTAGAAGAGAGTTTAATTTTGATCTTTCTTATTATTTTGCATACTCCAGAAAACAATTGGCTTTGAAGGAAATTTATGGAGATGATGCTATGTCATATAATGAATTAAATTGGTATTTGGAGACTTTGAAGAAAACTAATCCAGGAAGTTATGTTGCTTTGGATGTTGATCCGTCGAGTCAGAAATTTGAAAGAGTTTGTATTGGATTTAATGCTTGCTTAGTTGGTTTTCGACATTGTCGTCCTCTTATATTTCTAGATGCAACATTTTTAAAGGGTAGACCAGGAGTCTTATTAGCAGCCACTGCAAAAAATGGAAACCAAGGTTTGAGTTTTAGTCTTTGTCTTTTATTTTTTTAATTTGTTTAGTATTTTGTTTTTGAATTCTTTAGTATGCGATTTTTGGTGAAGTTCGTGTATTTTATAGGAAGAATATTGTTACTGAAAAGTATTTCTTTACAAAAAAATTCTACTTGTTGCCTTTAGTTGATGATATATCTCTGGTTTCCCTTGGCTGCTCTGGAATTGACAATAGGCTTTTCATGCTGTATAACAATATAACATTAGGTTTCATTCACTGTAATAGGATTGGGTTTGTAACTAATTAATGCATGTTGGCATGCATGCTACAATCCCCATTAGAGGCTGGCTTTCTTTGGTGTAAGGTTGTCGTACATGATGTACATTTCTGTGCCAAGGCTACTAGCTAGTGTGACGGCCCAGGAGCCATTATATGGATAACATATTGCATATATTTTCCACACTGAATATTGCATTTCATTTGCATTATATTTGATAATGCTAATCTAGTTAGCATTTTTTGTTCATAGTTGTACAAATTCAATTTTCAAACAGATATTGAAATACTGGATGTTCTGTTTTCTTATTTTACTGCTGCATTTTTTGTTTGTTTAATACTATGGAATACATAATGCTGGATTTTTTTTTATTGTATTGTATATTATTGCTTTTTTTTTCTATGCATTCATGAAATATATTATGACAGTTTGCATTAGCATTTTAATCTTTGTTTCTTATAAGAGTGTATTAAAAAAAATCACTACTGTGAATTTGAAGCACATTAATTTTCTTTTTTTTAGAATTTTTCCTCTGTGTATTATATTGCTTATTTTGTTTCCCTTTTGCTTTGTCTGTTATTCTGTGCGTCTGTGTTATTCTTTTTTTTTTTTTTTTTTGAGAGAGAGAGAGAGAGATTGACATAGAAATATTATAAGACTGCTTTTTTTCCTATTTATTTAACAGTTGCAATATTAAAGTACATGATACTCTTTTTCGTTTAGCAATTTTTTTTGTTTATCATATTGTTTCATTTTTTTCTATTTGCTTCATTAATTTGGTCATGAAATTCATTATGCTAGGTTACATTAGCATTTTTAAATCCTTGTGTATTGTACGACTCCTGTGTATCATATGACTGCAATTTTATCATACTTGTTTCTCAGTTTTCATCCAAAGATACATTATGCTTTTTTGCTTTACCCTTTTTTGTTCTACTTCATATTGCTGCTTTTCTTTTTTATTTGTTTCGGTGATTTAGTCATGACATATATTATTATAGTTTACTTTAGCAATTTTTAATTCCATATAGCATGGTATATGTAAGATATTGAATTGATTTATATTTTGTATATAGTTATGGTATATCAGTTTTTTTTATGTTAGCATTTTAATTTGTATTGCATTTTTTTAGGTTTCTTTCCACTAGCTATGAGAGTCGTCTCACATGAAAATGAATCAAATTGGACTTGGTTTTTAGAGAATCTTAAAGAGATGCTTCATGAAGATCGTGAATTAGTTTTTATGTCTGATCGTCAATGGGGTTTGCTCTTAGGTGTTCTGAAAGTGTTTCCATCTTCTTTTCATAGTTATTGCACATTTCATATGGAGCAAAATATTGGTTCAGTGGTTAAATCTTGCAAGTGTGATACATCAATTGTTGATTTGTTTAAACTTATAACTCGAGCTTCCAATCTATCAGATTTTGAACGTTATATGTTAAAATTTAAAGAAATTGAAGATGCTGCTGCAATCAACTTCCTTAAAGATAAACCTTTAGAACATTGGGCATATTTGTTTTTTCAAGGTAGAAGGTATGGAGAATATTCTTCTAATGTGGCTGAGAGCTTTAACTCTTGGATTGTGGACGGTAGGTTAATGCCGATTACCTCTTGTTTAGATGGAATTCAAGTGAAAGTAATGGAACAAATGGCAAAGCGAAGGGAAGAATGCCATAAGTGGACTACTGTTTTATGTCCAGTCATGGAGCAACGATTGTCAAAGTTAGTTAAAGATGGGTTTGGATGGAATGCATATAGGTCTAATGAAAATATTTTTGAAGTTAGATCTCCTATTTCACATCATGTTGATCTTGAAAAAAGATTGTGTAGCTGTAATCAGTGGAAAGTTACCGGTTTTCCATGTGCACATGCTGTAAAGTGTATGAATAAATCAAGGCTATCAGTATATGAATTTGTGGAATATTATTTTACAGCTAATGCTTTTAGAGCTAGTTATGCACATGTTATTAATCCAATTCCAACTGTCGGTAAGCCAATTATTACTGAAGATGAAATTGTAATTAGACCGCCTAAAGAAATTTGAGGTGCTGGAAGACCTTGTACTAAAAGACATGGTGGCTTTTCTTATTCTCAGAATAAGCGGAATAAATGCAGCAAGTGTGATCAAGTTGGACATAACAAGAGGAATTGCCAAGCTTCAAAGAAGATTTAAATTTGAATTTTATTTTTCAGTTTTTTTTCCATTGGATACGTTACTATATACTTAGTATGTTGTTTTTACTTTTTATTGGTTATTGGGACACGTTGAGTTGTTATTCTTAATATAAATCTAACTTGTATTTCTGCTTTCATTTTATGTTTTGTGTTTTTTTTTTGGTTTAAATTATGAAGTGCTTTGTCTGTGGTTGCTGGCATTTTATCACCTATTATTATTTACATCAATTAAACAGTATAATGCTATATTAATTTAGCATTTTGTTGTGTATATTGTAAAAGTAATTGGCTGATTAGATTATTAGTTGTATAAAGTAAAAGTGGTTATGTAACTTTATTAATATAAATTTAACTTGTATTTGTGAAACTTATGTGGTTGCTTTCAATTTTTTTTTTTTTTTTGCATATTTTGTGTAAAATATGCACTGTTGTGTTTGTGATTGTTGGTATTTTATTATCTGCTATTTTCTATGTCATTTATAAAGACTAATGCCACATTTATATGTTTGCTTTCATTTATTTTGTTTTATGTATTTTATTTGTAAAGCATGCATAGTTATGTTTGTTGTTTGTGGCATGTTTTTACCAGCTATTTTCTACATTAATTCTACAGACTAATGCTATATTGATTTAGTGTTTCGTTTTGTATGATGTTAAACTGATTGACCTATTTGATTAGTAGTTGTGTAATAATAAACTATGTGATGCTACTTTATGTGTTATTTGGATAATGTCGTATGCTATTTCAATATAGCATTTTCTGCTAATTAATTTTTGAAATATAGTTAATTTCTAAAACAATTATATTATGGTAATTGAATCTAAAGCATACAATTAAGTACATTATAACTATGCATCCAGAAGACTTTTACGTGTCATAGGTATCTGATTAGGCCTTGTGTCAGGATGTGTTTTACGTGTCATTGTATCTGTTTGGTTAAACAATCCCTACTAGGTCCAGAATCATTGCTGGAGTACCCGATTAAGTCTTGCATCCAAAAGTCTTTTACGTTTCATAGGTACCCAATTAGGCCTTATGTTTGAATGTCTTTTACGTATCATGGGTACTCGCTCGGTTAAGCAATCCATACTGGGTGCAGAATCGTTGCTGAACGACCCGGTTAGGCCTTTCGTCCGGAAGTTTTTTACATGTCATAGGTACCCGATTAGGCCTTGTGTCTGAATGTCTTTTACGCATCATGGGTACCCGCTCAGTTAAACAATCCCTACTGGGTGCAGAATCGTTGCTGAACGACCCGATTAGGCCTTGCGTTCGGAAGATTTTTATGTGTCATAGGTACCCGATTAGGCCTTGTGTCTAAATGTCTTTTACCTGTCATGGGTACCCGTTCGGTTAAACAATCCCTGCTGGGTGCAGAATCATTGTTGGAGTACCCGATTAGGCCTTGCATCTAGAAGTCTTTTACGTGTCATCGGTACCTGATTAGGCCTTGGGTGCGGATGTGTTTTATGTGTCATTGTACCCGCTCGATTAAACAATTCATACTGGGTGCAGAATCGTTGCTGAACGACCCGATTAGGCCTTGTGTTCGGAAGCTTTTTACATGTCATAGGTACCCGATTAAGCCTTATGTTTGAATGTCTTTTACGTATCATGGGTACTCGCTCGGTTAAGCAATCCATATTGGGTGCAAAATTTTTGCTGAATGACCCGATTAGGCCTTTCGTCCGGAAGTTTTTTACATGTCATAGGTACCCGATTAGGCCTTGTGTCTGAATGTCTTTTACGTATCATGGGTACCCGCTCGGTTAAACAATCCCTGCTGGGTGCAGAATTGTTGCTGAACGACCCGATTAGGCCTTGTGTTCGAAAGATTTTTATGTGTCATAGGTACCCGATTAGGCCTTGTGTCTAAATGTCTTTTACGTGTCATGGGTACCCGCTCGGTTAAACAATCCCTACTGGGTGCAGAATCATTACTGGAGTACCCGATTAGGCCTTGCATCTAGAAGTCTTTTACATGTCATAGGTACCCGATTAGGCCTTGGGTGCGGATGTGTTTTACGTGCCATTGTACTCGCTCGGTTAAACAATCCATACTGGGTGCAGAATCGTTGCTGAACGACCCGATTAGGCCTTTCGTCCTCGAGATTTTTACATGTCATAGGTACCCGATTAGGCCTTGTGTCTGAATGTCTTTTACGTATCATGGGTACCCGCTCGGTTAAACAATCCCTACTGGGTGCAGAATCGTTGTCGAACGACCGATTAGGCCTTGTGTTCGGAAGCTTTTTATGTGTCATAGGTACCCGATTAGGCCTTATGCCTAAATGTCGTTTACGTGTCATGGTTACCCGCTCGGTTAAACAATCCCTACTGGGTGCAAAATCATTGCTGGAGTACCCAATTAGGCCTTGCATCTAGAAGTCTTTTACGTGTCATAGGTACCCGATTAGGCCTTGGGTGCGGATTTTACATGTCATTGTACCTGCTCGGTTAAGCAATCCATACTGGGTGCAAAATCGTTGTTGAACAACTCGATTAGGCCTTGCATCTAGAAGCTTTTTACATGTCATAGGTACCCGATTAGGCCTTATGTCTGAATGTCTTTTACGTATCATGGGTACCCGCTTGGTTAATCAATCCCTACTGGGTGTAGAATTGTTGCTGAACGACCCGATTAGGCCTTGCATTCGGAAGCTTTTTATGTGTCATAGGTACCCGATTAGGCCTTGTGTCTAAATATTGTTTACGTGTCATGGGTACATTCTTGGTTAAACAATCCCTACTGGGTGCAGAATCATTGCTGGAGTACCCGATTAGGACTTGTGTTCAGAAGCTTTTTACATGTCATAGGTACCCGATTAGGCCTTGGGTGCGGATGTGTTTTACGTGTCATTGTACCCGCTCGGTTAAGCAATCCATACTGGGTGCAGAATCGTTGCTGAACGACCCGATTAGGCCTTACGTCCGGAAGCTTTTTACATGTCATAGGTACCCGATTAGGCCTTGTGTCTGAATGTCTTTTACGTATCATGGGTATCCGCTCGGTTAAACAATCCCTACTGGGTGCAGAATCATTGCTGAACGACCCGATTAGGCCATGCGTTCGGAAGCTTTTTATGTGTTATAGGTACCCGATTAGGCCTTGTGTCTAAATGTCTTTTACGTGTCATGGGTACCCGCTCGGTTAAACAATCCCTACTGGGTGTAGAATCATTGCTGGAGTACCTGATTAAGCCTTGCATTTAGAAGACTTTTACGTGTCATAGGTACCCGATTAGGCCTTGGGTGCGGATGTGTTTTACGTGTCATTGTACCCGCTCGGTTAAGCAATCCACACTGGGTGCAGAATCGTTGTTGAATGACCCGATTGGGCCTTTCGTCTGGAAGCTTTTTACATGTCATAGGTACCCGATTAGGCCTTGTGTCTGAATGTCTTTTACGTATCATGGGTACCCGCCCAGTTAAACAATCCCTACTAGGTGCAGAATTGTTGCTGAACGACCCGATTAGGCCTTGTGTTCATAAGCTTTTTATGTGTCATAGGTACCTGATTAGGCCTTGTGTCTAAATGTCGTTTACGTGTCATGGGTACCCGCTCGGTTAAAATATCCTTAATGGGTGCAAAATCATTGCTGGAGTACCCCGATTAGGCCTTGCATCTAGAAGTCTTTTACGTGTCATAGGTACCCGATTAGGCCTTGGGTGCGGATGTGTTTTACGTGTCATTGTACCCGCTCGGTTAAGTAATCCACACTGGGTGCAGAATCGTTGTTGAACAACTCGATTAATCCTTGCATCAAGAAGCTTTTTACATGTCATAGGTACCCGATTAGGCCTTGTGTCTGAATGCCTTTTACGTATCATGGGTACCCGCTCGGTTAATCAATCCCTACTGGGTGCAGAATTGTTGCTGAACGACCCGATTAGGCCTTGCGTTCGGAAGCTTTTTATGTGTCATAGGTACCCGATTAGGCCTTGTGTCTAAATGTCGTTTACGTGTCATAGGTACCCGCTTGGTTAAACAATCCCTACTAGGTGCAGAATCATTGCTGGAGTACCCGATTAGGCCTTGCATCTAGAAGATTTTTACGTGTCATAGGTACCCGATTAGGCCTTGGGTGCGGATGTGTTTTACGTGTCATTGTACCCGCTCAGTTAAGCAATCCATACTGGGTGCAGAATCGTTGCTGAACGACCCGATTAGGCCTTTTGTCCGGAAGCTTTTTACATGTCATAGTTACCGATTAGGCCTTGTATCTGAATGTCTTTTACGTATCATGGGTATCCGCTCGGTTAAACAATCCCTGTTGGGTGCAGAATCATTGCTGAACGACCCGATTAGGCCATGCGTTCGGAAGCTTTTTATATGTTATAGGTACCCGATTAGGCCTTGTGTCTAAATGTCTTTTACGTGTCATGGGTACCCGCTCGGTTAAACAATCCCTACTGGGTGTAGAATCATTGCTGGAGTACTTAATTAAGCCTTGCATCTAGAAGTCTTTTACGTGTCATAGGTACCCGATTAGGCCTTGGGTGCGGATGTGTTTTACGTGCCATTGTACCCGCTCGGTTAAGCAATCCATACTAGGTGCAGAATCGTTGCTGAACGACCCAATTAGGCCTTTTGTCCGGAAGCTTTTTACATGTCATAGGTACCCGATTAGTCCTTGTGTCTGAATGTCTTTTACGTATCATGGGTACCCGCCCGGTTAAACAATCCCTACTGGGTGCAGAATCGTTGTTGAACGACCCGATTAGGCCTTGTGTTCGGAAGCTTTTTATGTGTCATAGGTACCTGATTGGGCCTTGTGTCTAAATGTCGTTTACGTGTCATTGGTACCCGCTCGGTTAAACAATCCCTACTGGGTGCAGAATCATTGCTGGAGTACCCGATTAGGCCTAGCATCTAGAAGTCTTTTACGTGTCATAGGTACCCGATCAGGCCTTGGGTGCGGATGTGTTTTACGTGTCATTGTACCCGCTCGGTTAAGCAATCCATACTAGGTGCAAAATCGTTGTTGAACGACTCGATTAGGCCTTGCTTCGAGATATGTCAAAGGTGTCAGCTTAGGCTTGAGTCCAACAATCTTTTAAATCTCATAATTACTCGCTTAGGTTTGAATCTAGTCGTACTTTAAAATTAATCAGATTGTTCGACCAACCAATATATTTTCGGTATAGATTGGTTATCAAAGGTACCCAACTAAGCCTGAGTTGGATGTCCTTTGAATTTTGTAAATACTCACTTAGGTTTGAGGGATGTTCTTTACAGTCATTTAAATTGTTCGGCTAACTAATTTGTTTTTGGTATAGTTTAGTTTTGAAAAGTACATGACGAAGCTTGAGTCTGGCCGTCCTTTGAGACTCGTAAGTACCTGCTTAGTTTTAAATCGAAATGTCCTTTACAATCATTTATATTGTTCGATTAACGGTATAAATTGGTTTTTAGAGGTTTTGGCTTAGGGTTCAGTCTGGTCGTCCTTTACAATCATTTATATTGTTTGGTTAGCCAATATGTTCTCGGTATAAATTGGTTTTTAAAGGTGCTTGATTAGGGTTGAGTCCTGCTGTCATTCGAATCTCGTATGTACTCGGTTAGGTTTGAATTTGGTTGTCCTTTACAATCGTTTTTTTTTTGTTTGGTGTATATTTATTTGCATGGGTATCTGATTAAGTTTTGAATATTGTCTTCTTTTATATCCATACGTACCCGATTGAACTTGGAGTCTGAATTTCGTTTGCGTTTCTGGGTTTGGTCGGTTGAATGAAATATTTTGGTTATAGATTCATTTATGGTTATTTTGTTTAAATAATTTATTTTTATTTTACATTGATATGCATAAACAATTAGTTATAAAAATATTATTTGTTATAGCGTTTTTAATTTAGGATACAGTAGATTCATTTATGGTTATGTTGATTAAATAATTTATTTTTATTTTAGATTGGTATGCCTAAACAATTATTTATAATAATGCTATTTGTTTATAACACTTTAATTTATACATTTCATCACATAATATCAGACATAACCCAACCCATACACATAATGGTTGATCGAACAGTAACACATAACAGTAACCACCAAACCATAAGCATAACAGTAACCACCAAACCATCACATACACATAACAGTAACCACAAAACCATCACAAAGATCTCAAAAAGCCAAATGATCACAAAGATCTCAAAGACAAGCATAACTCAACACATTTGTATAACAGTAATCACCAAACCATCACAAAGATCTCAAAAAGCCAATATACAGTTGCCATAAAACAACAATTTTCCCAAAATTCTTATTGCACAAAAACATCAGACATAAGCCAATCCGAACAACAGGCTACAACCTGAATTTTCATTAAAACAGCAAGTCACAATCAATTCAGCTTCAACTACTATGTATGAAATTAAAACAGAGCAATTAACCACGTGTAGGTATGAAATTTGTATAGGTACAATTATGTCCGTACCATAATTTTTTAATCCAGGTTCAGCCACTACTTTAACATCAATTCAAATTACTAAAACTCAATTACAATTAGCAACTAAATGTCTAACAGCAAATTCAAATTGAATTAAAACAGGCGCTACATCAACAATTCAGTGTTTCCTTCGTTCATGTTCTTTCTTCTTCACAGCGTTTTCAATTTCTTCTGGGGACGAGTTTGCAAAGTAACTCATAATATCCCAACTTCTTGGTGGGTCATTCAATATGTTGAACACTGTGTTAGCACGGAGAAGACTGATATCTTCCTTTTTATATTCCTGTGGTAGATTTTTGTCTCTGTCCAATTTTTTGATGAATTTCATTACAAATAATGCACAGTCGCAACTGCAAAATAATAAATAAATAAGGATTGGTATAAGAAATGCAATGCTATGATCATTTAGCTTTTTGCCAACGGATTATTTGGCAAAAACCATGTGTTGTGTTCAAATATTATCCAATTTCCAGGAAGGAACACATAATCGTCGAATATCGTTCAATTTCTCTGGTTTATATTTTATTTTTCTAGAATTTTATGAAATGAAACATTATTGCATGGTACATCAACTTTCCCCTTAAGTAAACTATTGCATAATAGAATGAACTGATGATTTTATTTAGTTTGTCAGTCGTAGAATATGAACTGATGATTATTTGGTAAAAGGCAGTATTGGTACAAAAATATAATGGTTTGAGCATTTAGTATCTATTAAAAAAAACTATTAATGTTTACTTACGAGTCGAAATCTTGTTGTGGGCATTGTGGCTGTTTCATCGGCTTTGTTCCAATATTTTTGTTTATAATGTTGTTTTCAGCCAATTTCTCATAGATGATCATTTCAATCTTTTTTCTCTGTATCAGAAAAAAAAAATACATAGTTTTTTTTCAATTTACATCCAAATATATATTTATATATGATAATAACAATCTTACCATCTTCAGCGCTTCCTTATAGTGTTTATTTGATACAGAGGTTGATCTTCTGGGCCTCAATGAATCATAGTGGTTCCATTGCATTTTAACATAGTCCAAAGTTAGTAAAGTCCAACGGTTGATGTAATGCAAGGGAAAGGATATGGTCTCTGCAACTTCGTCTTTGACAATTTTTTGGACCATTGGGTTAACCAATGTTTGAACAACATTTTCAACATCTATTTGTATGGCATGCTGCAAATAAACATTAAAAATATTAATTTGTTTCTAATATTTACAATTTTAAAGTAAAAGTTTTGTTTATCGTCATGATTATACTGAATATGTAGTTGTGTTCATATGTGTTTGCATTTGAAGTAAACCAGTCAATAACCTGCATTTTAAAACTAATGTTAGCTTAGTATATTATTTTAACATGGAATTTGCTTCTATATAAATTTGTTACCAAGATGTTGCATTGTATATAAATAATGCTAGCGGGAGATAGCATTTTATTACCAGTATGTTGTCTGATATAAAAATCAAAATGATAGGAGAGTTTATCATTTTTGTAATAGCATGTTGACTACCCAATTAAAAATCAAAATGTTGGTAGAAGCTAGCATTTTTTGAACAACATTTTGTATTATCATAAATTTCATTATAATGCTAGCAGAATTTAGTATTTTTCAATCACCATGTTATTAAAAAAAAATCATAATGCTAGGAGAATTAGTATTTCACGAACATTATTGTTTATTTAAAAAGTGATCATAATGGTAGCGGAAAAAAGTCTTTTTGGAACAACATAATGGTTTATAAAAAAAATTCCAAAATGCTAGTGAAGGCTAGAATTTTAAAAAATAACAATCACAATGCTACAAGTTAGCATCTTAGGAATAGAATATTGCTTAATAATTAAAAAAAAATACCTATTACAATTAACATTTACCTGACCATCTGTAAATTCTTCAAATACCAGTTCTTCTAGCATGGACTATACAATTGTTATCCCTCCTCTTCCAGTATCATCATTTCGCCATGCTATCGTGCTATATTTATATTTTAATTTAAAAATATAAAATATCACAGATTCATTTAAAGAAATTCAGATTTTAACGAGTATAAAAAACTTACTTTGTTTTGTCTGCGCATGCGAATAATGCCCTGATTGTGTTTTGTTTGTGAGTATCTAGGAGTTGTAATATCGGACTCTTTAAAATATTTCTTTGGCGATATACTTTCTTTCTTGGAGAATATTTGTCAACATCCATAGGTTCTACATCTTGAGCTTCATCATCTGTACTGGATTCTTCTTTCTCTTCTTCGACCGGTTCTTTTTCTTTTTCAGTTTCTTCGAATTTTGTATCACTTTCGTCACTTCCATCTTCATCCTCAGCTTCATCTTCATATTCATCCTCATCTTCATTGCTTGTATTTTCAATATTTACTTCACCATCGGTTACATCTTTTTTATTCTCCTCTTCTTCACCTTCATCTTCATTCTCTTCATCATGTGTTTTATCTTCTCTTTTATTCTCTTCACTTTCTTCTTCATTCTCATTTTTTATTTCATCATTTTTTTCCTCCACCATTCCACTGTCTTTTTCATCGTATTTGGTTTTTTTGCGGTGTACTACTTTATACTGAAATTGAGAATCAACTTTTGGCTTCCTCTTTTTCCCTTTTAATCTTTCAATCATTGAACTTGGTGTTACTTTTTTAAGCCGCTGGCATCTTCTTCTCACATCCTTCTCTTCTTTGTTTTCCACTTTTTTGTACTCTTCCCGAGTCTCATTATCTTCTTGAGTCTCGTTATCTTCCCGAGTCTCATTATCTTCCTGAGTCGCATTATCTTCCTGAGGCTCATTATCTGGTGTGCTTAGAAGGTCGAAAGAAGGAGGGGTAAGTTGCTCTATAAACTTCTGAATGATCAGATTTCGCTGTTCCTTATCAGATTCTTGGAGCACTGATTTTAGCATGCTATTTTTTTTTTTTTTTTTTGAACTAATTCTTCTTCTCTTTTTTCCTTAGCTGTTTTTCTTCCTCCAACTTTGTTTTCACATCCTTCATTTTTTTCTTCTAATTGTCTAATTTGGAAATTTTGCATTTCGATTTGCCTGTCTTTTTCATCAACTCATAACTCTTCATCTTCACCTTCACTTGTAATCTCTTTTGTTTGCATAAATGCTTTGTTCTTCGACTCATCAAGTAACATCTTCTCTTTAGATGTTATTTTCTTAATTCCAAGTGAAATCTGTAATAGGCGAACATAAGAATTTTTCGGTCATAAATTCATATATCATTTATAATATTTTGAAGTGCTAGGATGTTCTAGTATATTAATATGTGCACATGAAAAAATATATAATTACTTACTGAAATACGATTACTAAGTTTTGAGATATAAAGGGATTGTTACAAAACTAAGTGCATTGTTGAAATGCTACCAGAATTTAGTATTTTCCAATAGCCATATTAATCACACAAAAAAATTAATAATGCTAGGAGAATTAGCATTTCACTGACAGTGTTCTGTTTATGTAAAAAATTGTTATAATGGTACGATGGTTTAGCATTTTATTAACAGCAAATTGCTTAAATAAAAAAAATCAAAATGATAGGAGAGGTTAGCATTTTTGTAATAGCATGTCGACTGATTGACTAAAAATCAAAATGCTTTTAGAAGCTAAGCATTTTTTGAACAACATTTTGTAATAAAATAAAAAAAAAACTTCATTATGCTAGGAGAATTAGCATTTCACTTACAGTGTTTTGTTTATGTAGAAAAATTATTATAATGGTAGGATAATCTAGCATTTTATTAACAGCAAATTACTTAAATAAAAAAAATAAAAATGATAGGAGAGGTTAGCATTTTTGTAATATCATGTCGACTGGTTGACTAAAATTTAAAATGCTTTTAGAAGCTAAGCATTTTTTGAACAACTTTTTGTAATCCAAAAGAAAAAAAAAACTTCATTATGCTAGGAGAATTAGCATTTCACCGACAGTGTTCTGTTTATGTAAAAAATTATTATAATGGTAGGATAGTCTAGCATTTTATTAACAGCAAATTGCTTAAATAAAAAAAAATCAAAATGATAGGAGAGGTTAGCATTTTTGTAATAGTATGTCGACTGGTCGACTAAAAATCAAAATGCTTTTAGAAGCTAAGCATTTTTTGAACAACTTTTTGTAATAAAAAAAAAACTTCATTATGCTAGGAGAATTAGCATTTCACTTACAGTGCTTTGTTTATGTAGAAAAATTATTATAATGGTAGGATAGTCTAGCATTTTATTAACAGCTAATTGCTTAAATAAAAAAAATCAAAATGATAGGAGAGGTTAGCATTTTGGTAATAGCATGTCGACTGGTCGACTAAAAATCAAAATGCTTTTAGAAGCTAAGCATTTTTTGAACAACTTTTTGTAATAAAACAAATTTAAATAATGCTAGGAGAAAAACATTTACATTAATCAGTGTTAACTACTGTGTTTCCAGTATTAAACAAAAAATTACAAAAGCAGTTGCATTATTAAAATTTTAACAAAATAAAATATTATCATACCTTTTACCATCCATATTGGCTAGGATTTCCTTTGACACATTGTTTTTCATCAAGTTAAGCGACCATTTTGCAAATCTTGGAGCCCCGCTTATCCAGTCTTTTCTTGGCTTAAGTATACCCACATGTTCACATAGAAAATACTAAAAAAAAAAGAACAAAATATTAGTTAGAATAAATTATCATACTATATTATAATGAATAAATTATCATTGATTTATTCTTACCAGCGGAAGAATGGAACAGCCAGACATATTTCTTGGTTTATCTTTGATTTTTTTTAATGATTTAGTTAGATGATAATGAATACTTTTAGGCCAAGAAATTTGATTCATTTTTTTTGGATCAACGGTGTATTGAAGATAACCCCAGTTGAGCATTCTTTGATTGTCAGGGAAAAAAAATGTTATAAAAAGAAGAATTAGAATTAATCTTGGCAAATCATTTTCCTCTTCTGGAATCTCTTTTTCAATTTCTATTTCTATTCTTTTAATAACAAGATCTTTGGTTATATGATCTATGTTAATAAAATTTCTTGAAACAAATCTTTGACAGTTTTCAGTAGTGCATGATAAAGACACTTTAGGTAATGGAAAAATATTTTTCCCACTCATAGGCAAACCAAAAATTAATGAAATATCTTTCATTGATAATTTTAATTGTTTCCCCCCAATCGAAAAACATTCCTCCTTAACTGAATAACAACTTATTAAATCATCTAAACTTTTAGAAGATTTTCTAATTTGCTTTGGTCCAATGTTAGTTGAAAAAAAATCATTTATAAATTCAAAAAAAGGAGTCAGTTTTAGAAAATTTAATTGATTACTTGAAAAATCATTTTTTTTTATTTTTTCAAGAATTTTAACCAGTGATACTAGACCACACCGGTATTGGACAGTCTCTTTTTTCCTTTTTTGGCTTGCAGCTATTTTTCTCTTTATGCTTTTCTTATTCTCAGGAGAAGAATCTGATATTTCCTGCAAGACAGAGATAACAAAATAATATTAATTTTTTTTTAAATATAGATTTGTATTATAATACAATATTAAAGAAATCATTTCGTGCAATATAATGTTAGATTAATCTAGCATTTTCATACATTATAATGCTAGGTTTAACTGGAATTTTCATATACTGGTTAAGGCTGGGTAATGCACTATAATGATAGGTTAACCTGGCATTTTCATACAATTTTCAAGGGCTCGGCCACTGGCTGTAGTGCTAGGTTAACCTGTCATTTACATATGTTGGTTAACGGCTCGGTCGGGCCATGTAATGACAGGTTAATTTAGCACTTTTGTAAACTTGTAAAGGTTTCGGCCACTCGCTATAGTGCTAGGTCAACCTGTCATTTACATATATCGGCTAACGGCTCGGTCTGGCCATGTAATGACAGGTTAACCTAGCACTTTTGTAAACTTGTAAAGGTTTCGGCCACTTGCTATAGTGCTAGGTCAACCTGTCATTTACATATATCGGCTAACGGCTCGGTCGGGCCATGTAATGACAGGTTAACCTAGCACTTTTGTAAACTTGTAAAGGTTTCGGCCACTCGCTATAGTGCTAGGTCAACCTATCATTTACATATGTCGGTTGACGGCTCGGTCGTGCCATGTAATGACAGGTTAACCTAGCACTTTTGTAAACTTGTAAATGTTTCGCCCACTCGCTATAGTGCTAGGTCAACCTGTCATTTACATATGTCGGTTGACGGCTCGGTTGTGCCATGTAATGACAGGTTAACCTAGCACTTTTGTAAACTTGTAAAGGTTTCAGCCACTCGCTATAGTGCTAGGTCAACCTGTCATTTACATATATCGGTTAACGGCTCGGTCATGCTATGTAATGACAGGTTAACCTAGCACTTTTGTAAATTTGTAAAGGTTTCGGCCACTCGCTATAGTGCTAGGTCAACCTGTCATTTACACATGTCGGTTAACGGCTCGGTCGTGCCATGTAATGACATGTTAATCTAGCACTTTTGTACACTTGTAAAGGTTTCGGCCACTCGCTATAGTGCTAGGTCAACCTGTCATTTACATATGTCGGTTGACGGCTCGGTCGTGCCATGTAATGACAGGTTAACCTAGCACTTTTGTAAACTTGTAAATGTTCCGGCCACTCGCTATAGTGCTAGGTCAACCTGTCATTTACATATGTCGGTTAACGACTCGGTCATGCCATGTAATGACAGGTTAACCTAGCACTTTTGTAAATTTGTAAAGGTTTCGGCCACTCGCTATAGTGCTAAGTCAACCTGTCATTGGTTAACGGCTCGGTCATGCCATGTAATTACAGGTTAACCTAGCACTTTTTTAAACTTGTAAAGGTTTCGGCCACTCGCTATAGTGCTAGGTCAACCTGTCATTTATATATGTCGGTTAACGGCTCGGTCGTGCCATGTAATGACATGTTAACCTAGCACTTTTGTAAACTTGTAAAGATTTCGGCCACTCGCTATAGTGCTAGGTTAACCTGTCATTTACATATATCGGTTAACGGCTCGGTCATGCCATGTAATGACAGGTTAACCTAGCACTTTTGTAATCTTGTAAAGGTTTCGGCCACTCGCTATAGTGCTAGGTCAACCTGTCATTTACATATGTCGGTTGACGGCTCGGTCGTGCCATGTAATGATAGGTTAACCTAGCATTTTTGTAAACTTGTAAAGGTTTCAGCCACTCGCTATAGTGCTAGGTCAACCTGTCATTTACATATGTCGGTTGACGGCTCGGTCGTGCCATGTAATGACAGGTTAACCTAGCATTTTTGTAAACTTGTAAATGTTTCGGCCACTCGCTATAGTGCTAGGTCAACCTGTCATTTACATATGTCGGTCAACGACACGGTCATGCCATGTAATGACAGGTTAACCTAGCACTTTTGTAAACTTGTAAAGGTTTCGGCCACTCGCTATAGTGCTAGGTCAACCTGTCATTTACATATGTCGGTTAACGGCTCGGTCGTGCCATGGACAGGTGAATTTAGCACTTTCATTCACTAGTTAAGGGCCTGGTAATATGCCATAATGCTAGGGTAACGTAGTACTTTCAGCACCAAATACAGATAAATTAAACTGACATATTATGCACTACACATCAATCCTAAAGTAATCTAGCATTTTATAATATATTTCTGTTCGTTTTCCCCAATTAACCTGTACATAATTTATAACTACAGCTACATCAACTATGCACACTCAATTTAAGTAATTAAGTTTCATTTTGTCAAAATATTCTTATACCTGATCTCGTTTTTCCTTCTCCTTCGCCATCATCTTTCTAGCCTTTATCGCTGATAGTGATAGTTTCGACGAAGCCCTAGTTTCTTTTCTCGGTGGCGAATTTGGGGATTTCTCTACTGACGATGACTTTTCATTAGACGATTGAATTTGAATTTGATTTCGAATTGTTTTTTCTCGACGAAACCCTAACTGACTTTGAACAACTGAAGAAATGAAATGATAGAATGTGGAAAGAGGAAAATGCTAAATCGATTTAGCGGGTTTGCTTTATTTTCTAATTTTATTCCGCGGGTCCTTCAGCCCAATTATCAAAAGTTACGGCCTAGAGAATTAATTTTAAAATAACTTTGTCCTTTTGCCTAATTTACTCTAACATAAATTTGTGGATGAATTATTTATATTTATAAGAAAAAACTAATTTATTTTGTATCTCTCATAACAATTGTACGGTACATTAAAAATATAACACTCTCTTAATCAATCATTTTAAGAATCCTCAATGAATAATAAATTGCAAAATGAGGGGATTTAATACATTTCCGACAAGCTAAGTACTTTAGTAACGTCTTCCCGTGAACAGGTTTAGTTCATGCACTCATTGAAACCCCGTCCTTCGCGCCGAAGCAAAATTTCTTTTTAATAAATAAAAATCCAATATACAAAAGGACATTAGCAATTTCAGATCTCTCACCAGCTCAAAATTCACCGATTCCATTCAGAATTTCAGGTAAAATATTAAACATTTCACATAGATCTAGGGTTTGCGCGTCTTAAATTCACATTAGTTTTGTAATCAGATAGAGCGACAGATTTGGAATTTGATACGACAGTAAATTTGGTGAAAGATGGGAGAAAAAACAGAGAAATTTCAGCTGGGAACTATTGGAGCATTGAGCTTGTCAGTGATTTCTTCAGTCTCCATCGTGATTTGTAATAAGGCGCTTATGAGCACGCTTGGATTTAATTTTGGTAAGATAACTTGACTACAATTGCAATCCAATTTAGGTTGAAGTGTTTCGCTTTGCAAAAGTAGAAAAAACGATGAATGCCTATGCATTTGTTTTGAAGCTTGGTTACTTTCCACTGAAATTATACTTTCTAAACTATCTGTAAAACTTTGAGATGATTGTTACCCAGACATCAAAGAAAATAGCATTTTGCATTTATGCGATGTAAACCTACAAATCTGCTACCAATACGACCTTTTCTGTCATTCTATTGTATTCTTTATAGATCGATATATGTGCTCCTGCATAGCAATGTTTGCTTTAGCTTCTGTATGACCATTTTATTTGCTTTGTAAGCTCTCAATATGCTAAATGCCATCAAAGAGATAAATGCTTGAACACATATACGCACATGAGGGAAGTTGACTGAAATGTATTTTCGTAGAGTGATTTATTTCTAGATTCTGCATATATGCATAGTTTTATTCTTCATAGCAGCAACCTCCTAATTTGTGGGGAATTATTAAGTTAATTTATATGCATTAAGTTGATGAATTCACGCAATTTAATGTATTCACCATTTTAAAAAAAAAAGCATGTTGTGGTTGTATGATATAACTGATGACAATTGGTTAGTACGTCGTTCATACTTTGAATACGTGACTTTATTTTCAAAGGCATATTTTTAGAAAAATAAAATAGATCCAACCGTAACAAAATTTACTAATTAGATTAAGGATCAAGGTTTTAAATCTTGGATTTTGTTCGCGTCTCGTCTCGAGAAATTGCCGTACAATATTTCGTCTCGAATAAGATGAGTGTATCTCAAGTGCACAACTTGGCTCGACATCTCGTATCTTAAAGTCCATCCCGAGCCTATCTCGGGGTAACTTGAGCATATAGAATTGACATTTGAAAGTTCTTTATAAAATCTGTTATCTAAATTTAAACATGTGTTATTAAAGTGCGCACTATAGAGACAAATAGCGCATAGCGCAGTGCTAGCGCTATTGTACTTATAATAGCGCTAGGGTTTCCTATAGCGCAAAAATAGTGCGCTATTTTATCATAGCGCAAAATAGCGCATAACTCTAAATAGTGCGCTATTTTGTTTTTGTCTCTTTTTTAAATGATTGGAGAGTGAATTAAGCCCGAAATAGCATGCTATTTGTATTTATAGTGATTCGGAGGAAAAATGCCGTTGAGTATGACTCGAAAGAAGAAGAAATTGATGATCGTTTAAATAATGATGAATGGTTATGATTTAGGTGAAACTAGTGAGTATGTTTTAAAAATTTAGAAGCATAATATAATTTCTATGTAATTACGTTTAAATTTTGTTTATTTGAATTTTGTTATTGTAGACTTCATATATTATTTTCATTTGAGTTTATTTTCTCTTTACAATTTTTCTTATATATATATATTTTTTTTTTTGCTTAGTACTTGTTCGTACATTTTTTTAACATTTTGTACAAAAGTGTATTTTAATGCATTTTTTCTTAGTGTTTTATATCCATAATTGATAAACAGAAATAAATTTCATTATAACTCACAATTACAAGAATAAATTTCAAATTTGTAAGACAAATATATTGTATCCATCACTTATTTTGAATGTGCAATATGAACTTATCAATTTTTTTGTAATATAACTACATTTTACATAAAAATAATTTAATGCATGCATAAAGTATGGTAGTGCTTGTATTTGGATTTTTGAACGGTTTGAATACGGTGCAAAATATGCAAAAAAAAAAAAAAAAAAAAAAAAAAAAAATCCAGTTAGGCAAAATATACTTGATTTTTTTTTTAAAATGAACGCAATAGCGCATAGGGCAAAATAACGCATAGCGTAAGCCTTGCGCTATAGACTACACTGATTTAAACCTTTTAGCATACATATCATATTATCATATATAAAACTGCAATATTTTTCTTAAAGGAGAATGGCGCTATGATCGATTTGGAATTGACTGAATGAATTCTACTGAATATTGATCTGAATATTAAATATAAATAATAAATAAGTAGTATTTTATTTTTTCTTACCGTTAGAAAGAAACACGATTTGAAGATTAGTACAAATCCATTAGAGAGATTTCTTTTTAACCCATGAAAAAGGGAAGTGATACGTGTAAATGAAAAAACATAACTTCGCATGAGATCTTAGTGCAAATTTCCTTTGAGATTTAGCATCGTAGATGAGATGAGTATCAATAAGGTATGAACAATATTCGATATCTCGTTTCGCTAAATTTTGTCTCGTCCGAGTTCGTAAATGATATCTCCGCGATTTGTTGGATGAGATAATCGAGATTTGGAACAAATGTTAGAGACGAAGGCCCCATCATGTTATATAAACATCAATTTTATTTTTTAGTACTCATTTTCGGAAGATTAATGGAAAAAAAGAAAGAACAACCAAATTACATAGAAATAAATAATGATGATGATGATGATAAAAGTGACTTCAAAAGGATTTCTTTGGATTAATATTAGCATAAAAGTGTAAAATCAAGCAGTTTGAAAATCTAACTGAATATAACTTCATCATTTAAATTATAGCGTTTTTAAAATGTTAAGTAAAAATAGTTATACTAGTCATTTTTTGTCTACAAAAAGTTAAGTGCAAATAGTTTCATCAGTTAAATGTAATACATATTTTAATAATGACTAGGCAGAAATAACTTTAATAGTTAAAAATGTACATATTTGTAGAACCTAAGTGCTACTTGATCAGTTAAAGATAACATAATCTAATAGATGCTAAGTGATGAAATTAGCTTTATAAACTGAAATAGCTTTATAAAGTGAAACAATGGATAAAAGGTGATATTAATATCATATAGTGATATTTTCATAAATAAAAAAGTGAGTATAGCTTTATCCTTATCATATTGTTTGCTACTTATGAGTTGTCTCTCTTGTTTGATTGTACCATATATAGAGTATACACATAGCGAACCTATGTTTTCATTTGCCCAAAATACGAATAATAACATACAACAATATAACATAGAATAAAAACGTAAAGACTGTTTTCATTGCCCAAAATATATGTTTTCACTAATGCACTATGAAATATGGGATAAAGCAATCGGCCACCTGGTCGTTCCAACTTCAAGTTCTCTCCATTCGAATACATCTCACTTCATGCTTCGCAATGCATCCTGTCACGGTAGATTTTGAGCTGCTTGGGCAATTGCCTAACTATAGTCCTACAAAAGTGCAATTTCCATTTCAGCAGAAAATGTGAGCATTGTAAAGCAATATACATATTTATTTCTTTTATTAAATTCTTTTTTTTATTGTTGACATAGTTTAAGATTTGAAAAAAAAAATACATTATAAATAAATCTAAAGCTAACAAAGCGGCACGTTGTCATTTACATTAAATATGCTTAAAAATTTTTAACTAGCTTATTAACAAATATAGAATATGCTATAGCTAAATTGTGCTTTTATAAAATTTAAGAAATACTACCATATACTTATTCTATCAAAAATCATTTTTACTTCATACGAAATATTCTCTATTGATATACTATGAAAGAGATCAAACTCATACACACATAAATATTAGGACACGGTAATGCATAAAATGGAGACACAATGGATGTTGATTGTGGTCTCACTGAGGGTTGAGTTCAGAGGAAGAACCTAATGGTTGACATCTTTGTATCGGCCCCTGTGTCATATGTTTGTGTCCAACTTGGTTGCCCTCACACACACACACACACACACACACACACACACACACACACTCTCTCTCTCTCTCTCTCTCTCTCTCTCTCTTTCTCGTTTTGCTAATAGCATTTGATTTGTTTGCTAATGTCACTTGTTTCGTGTCTGGTATATTCATGTTGCTCTTATGTTTTGTGAATACTTGTGCTTGGTGGATGAATTCACTGTCCTTTCAAAATAGTTTAACTTGCTTCAATAAAATCTCATGCCCTGTCATTCTTGTGCATTGCATACAAGTTTTTTTTTTTTTTTGTTGTTGTTGTTGTTGTTGAAATAAAAAAGATAATATTGCATTTCAAACAAATATTTATGTCTGAATATGTGTATATGTTATTGCGTCATAGACTGCTTTAAATATGCAAGACTACTGCAAGTTTTACTCACACATTGTTGGATTTGGTTTTGATGAACACATTGTCTTTTGATTAAGTTTCAAGAAGTCTTTACAATAACGGGGTAAAAACTGCGTACAGTTGCCTATCTTAGACTCTGCTTAGGCGAAAGCCTTATGCTCTGGGTAGATAATGATAGATGGTTTAGTTCATACTTTCAATGATGCTACCATCCAGTTTCGATAATGATTATTGTTGATCAATCACAATAATTAATTGACGTGCAGTGATTTCAGGGATCACCACGTACAAGGAGTGAATCTCCTAATTTCTAATAAGAGTGTGAGGGTAACATTGGTCTAATGCTCTTAATTTTTGCGCACATTTTAGGGATCAACTTTTGCTTTGAATGTGTAATTTGTTGGCACTAAATTGAATATGTTCAGCTCCTTTATTTGGCATTAATAAGTCGCAGATATTCACTTCATTCCCAGTAATAATATATCTAGTTGTTTTCTACATCCTGAATTTTTGAAATATTCCCTTTTTTTTTAAATCTAAACTTAACTATTTTTTAGATGCGGCACTTGCCTATTCTTCTTGAAACCAATATATAAATTTTGTCCACTTATTTTTACTTGCCCATTCATTAGCTTTCTGGAATTTCATTATTCTGCATATGGGTGTAAAATTGCCTTCTTATATCGAATACTCGTATCATGGTAGTTGGCCCAATCCTGATGGCATGACAATTCTCATTGTTGCTGAAAATGAGAGATGCTGTACACGTAAGAAAGTATTTCATTGGTTGCTATCAATTCATTTCCTACATTTTTAATTGACCAACACTTGTTAACAATCTTGTTTGTAATCTTTATCAGCATTTGCTACTATAACTTGAGTGACTGGTTTCTTTCACACCATTTATACCATTAATTTTCGAGAATTTTGAATCACAAATGAATATGCAAAAATATGATTTATCTCCCTGCGATCGTATTTATCATAGAAAATCATATTGAGTAAAAAAATTATGTTTTTGCAGCTACTACTTTAACAAGCTGGCATCTTTTGGTCACATTTTGTTCACTCCATGTCGCGATGCAAATGAAATTCTTTGAGCACAAACCTTTTGATAAAAAGGCTGTTTTGAGCTTTGGAGTACTCAATGGTTGCTCTATTGGGTTATTGAACTTAAGCCTGGGTTTCAACTCTGTTGGTTTCTATCAGGTGTCCCATTTACCTACTGCATACTTGAGAGTTAATATCATGCAGCAAACCATATTCATTAGCCATTCTACAAAAAAAAAAAAAAAAAAAAAAAAAAAAAAAAAAAAAAAAACGATATTGGATGGAGAAATGTCAGATGGATGTATCATAGTACTCTGGTACTTCTAGACCCTGACAAGTGATACCATCATTTGTATGAGAGCCTTCTCATAAGTTGCAGTGATTCTTGCAGTTGTTACATGTGTGGAAGTTAGTATGCAATATTGCAGTTTTGTGTATAGACAGTGTATTATTATATTACTTCAAAATTTGATAATTGGTGTCCGGAGCATAAGGTATTTACAATTCTTGTTTTAGCAAAAGTATAACTCATTTTTCTATAGCATGGTAAAAGAATTCCATCATGCTCTGGATGATAATGTAATTATAAATTTTATTTTAGTTAATTTGTAACTCATTAATTCCATCATGCTCTGGATGATAATGTAATTATAAATTTTATTTTAGTTAATTTGTAACTCATTTTTTTGCTTCTTGGCAAAAAAATTCCATCCTGCTTGAATCTGTACCCTTTCTCTTTTCAGTATTGGTTATAGTATATCTAGTTTCTCATCCTCAATTTATTTTTCTGCTAGATGACAAAGCTGGCAATAATTCCTTGCACAATTTTGCTGGAGACTCTCTTCTTTAGCAAGGCGTTCAGGTTGTACTTATTTTTCAAAATCATATATCCAAACTGCCTCATTCTCTTATCTCAATATTTTTAGGAGACATTTTCTTACTATGTGGCTGCAATGCCTAATTGTTACTCGTAGTTTCATTCTGTTTCCCCTTTTTATAGAGAATCTGTCTGTCTGACATGGATTTTGTTGTGCAATTAAAAAATTGTGGTCGCTGAGCTGCTCATAAATTCAATAGTAGACGTTAACATGCTTTTTTAAGAACTTAAACAAGCTTGTATGTATCATTATATTGTACGTCTGTCACAACCGTTCATTACTTCTCAAATAATAGGCAAAACAAGCCTAACACTACAGGCATCTGAACACATCAGTATACTAATCCAACCTTTATTGAGTAATTTATACTTGAATTCAAAATATAGAGGCATTTTAATTTTGATTCGTAAGAAAATAGGGTCAGCATGCATGATTCCAGAAATAATTTTGCTCTCAAACGTGAAAGTACTTTATAGCATTTTAAGAAAAATGCAGGGAGAGACCCAAAGTGACGATGCACAGAGTCTAATGCAAAATATCTCTTATTAATTAGCTTTATTGAATCAGTAGCTCTTTTTGGTGTTTGCCTATCATCAAACATATGAATTGTTTTTTTTAAACTGAACAGATAATTTTTTGTGAGGTCCAGAGCCTTATAATAAGTCGCAAATAAATCCAATACACAGACATATACATTATATGTACATGCATATACATATATGAAGGTTATATGACACCCTCGTTTCGAAGCACCCCTTTTGTACCTGAATCACAACCACTCGTTTATATTTAAAAATAGGTGGGTTTTTATTTGGTGGGGAATGGGGGGGGGGGGGGGGGGACAAACTCCTTTTTATTTGCAGTAAATAAATACAAGGTTCCCCAACAAACTCCTTTTGTTTTCTATAAGAACTCAAATATGCTAAAGACATTTTAAATCAGTTCAATAAGTACAATATCCTTTTAATAGAAAATTTAATTTGAAGTTATGTTTCAAACTTTGATCATCAAATCATAATATACATTTGTTGTTTATTCTTCCAGAATGACGTGTGCGTGTACACACATATGATAATATGCATATCCGAAATCATGCATTTATCTACATATAAAAGTGAATTGACATGTGATTGTGATTTAATTCAAAAATAAATTCTTATAGCTTTGTATTTTAGACAAAATATAAAAATATGTACACATACTATACATAATTGAGCACTGAAAACTAGATGGTCATGATTCGATTTTATATTACATGCAGCAATAGATGGTAATGATTTGATTTTGTATTACACACAGCAGTAGATTATCAAATACAAGATGAATATGGTGGAATTCTAATTGAGTGATTAAAATTTGTTATCCACAAAAAACTATTTTATTTTCAAATAAATGACTCTGTGTGTGTGTGTGTGTGTGTGTGTGAGTTTGTCTGTGATATATATAAATGAATGTTATTATAAAATGTGCTAATTTTAAAGTACACAAAACAGTCGGAATAGGTTTATATTTGAGTGGTTAAAATTAATATTGATATTAAACGTATAGTATAAAACTATAAATAGAAAAATTATTGATTGGTTACCACCATATGTCATCGGCATTGTTTAAGGGGGAAAGCATACGCGAGGCATTTTCGGGTCCATGACCAAGGCATAAGCCTCGAAACGTTGAGACATAAGCTTTTCTGGTAAAACAAAAAACATAAAATATATAATGACATTTGACTTAAGCACTTCCATGCATTATCTTTCGTGCTCGTTTCAGTTTACACTATGCACAAGATAGGGGAAAAAATCATTCATGCTTTCTGCAGGTATGCAGTTTTTTTTTGTACTCCAGTTACCGGAATCGAGCTGGATTCCAGTTTCTGGCATTGATTTCGATTTCAGTACTGGAATGGAAGTTGATTTGAGTTACTGGGGTAATCGCATGATCTAAAAAATTAACCTAAAAGGCTTGAGCCTCGCTAGGTTGAGGCTCTGAGGCTTGCGTTTTATGTGTCCATGCGTCAAAGGTCCAAGGCTTACGCCTGTGGGATAAAATGCCTTTTGAATTGCGTCTTGACGCGTTTTAGCTTACGCCTCGTCTTAAGGTGGCACCTCATAGGTGCTCCTCATGCGCGTTTTTAATACATTTGTCGTCGGTACTAATTTTGGATTATCTCAAGGTCAGATGAGTTTTGAATATTCACCTAGGAGATATATTTTCATTTCACGCATGTATTCTTTAGAACATTCTGTTAAGTATTGTAACAATAGGTTCACGAGATCAGGGTTCTCAAGATGGAAGGAAAATCGTAAAATTCAAATCGTAAATCTTGAATTCATACGATCCGCATTTTGAGCTATGTACATCCTTTGAAATTGATGTTTCAACTTTTACAACTAAACTTAAAACCTAATTTCTCTTTTATTACATTTTTATTTTTATTTCCTAAAAATATTATAGTTGGAATTGTGAATCCAAATAAGTATATTAAATATGTTCGTGTTAAGTATGTGGTTTTTTAAATTACGGTTTAGTCTAAGTTTGAATCGGAATATAAATCGAACCGTAAATGGAGAGATCTGATCTGAATCGGGATTCAAATCGTAAGATTTTAATATTATTAACAATGATGCCCGCGATATGAGCATGTATATTACTTCTATATTCAGGAATTGAGCTTTTCCCAGTGTCGATATGATGAAAGCACACTTCTTAGGTGCTTGCCTGCAAACTTGCATATATTTTTCATCCATGTCACTTCTAGTTGTGAATACCCTAATTCTTCCTTTATAATTTTGGTTTTTCGTAATATATGTTTTTTGTTTAAAATGTTCTTGGTTAACATGATTTATACTTGATTACCTTTGTAACTGCAGTCGGAGTATTCAGCTTTCACTTACCATCCTTCTTTTGGGTGTTGGCATAGCAACTGTGACAGATCTACAGCTCAATCTTCTTGGCTCTATCTTGTCTTTGCTTGCCATTCTTACAACTTGCATTGCACAAATTGTATCCTTAAATCAGCAATTTGTCAGTAGTTTCTACATCTCTGAAGTTATCTGAAATGCTAAGCACTAACTTATACAGTCTCACCTGTAGCAACATGAAATTACTATATTTGTTAGTATGTCATACAGGCTTTTCATTTACAAGGACGAGTAAGATATTTTGTTACGCATAGCTTTAGCTTCAGTTATATTACAACAAGGCCTTATTTGGTCTGCAAAATTCAGTTTTGGGTTTTCGTAAAAATTGAAAGGCATTGAGTTTCCAAAATGGTCGATTTATGCAAATAAATATGATTTAAAATTGAAAACAACATTTTCTTTTTCCTGTTTTTGGGAAATATAAAAACATGGCAAACTGGCTTTAATGTAGTCTATTCATGTAACTCAGTGTTGACATGTTAAATTCTGGCATGTATTAATGAATCTCAACTATACCCCAGAGCCCGGCTGGTAATCTGGAGCGTGCAGGTTCGAGTCCCGGCCTCTTCACATATGTGAGGGAAAAGCTTTGGCACTAATCGACCACCCCCAGAGCCCGGAAAGCCGTGAGAATAGTACCAGGACGGGAGACTGACCTGGGAAGTCCTCTCGCGCTTGAGTACGGGAGCCTTTGGCACTGGGTATCCACCTTAACTATACCCCAAAGAATGGGAAAAAAATAAACAAATTTGCGTGCAAATGCAGAATATTTCACTGCAGAATTGACCATCAACAACGTCATTCGGTTGCAGAAAAATAGAATGCATGAACCTTCTTCCAGAAAAAGTCAGTGCACATCTAAACTTTTTGCAGTCTACTCTTTTGCATTGCATACATAAAGAAATCTTTAGTCCTTTTGTGTTAATTTTCCTGTTTCCGTACTTGTCTGTTATTTGGCTAGTGTTAAACCTTCGCCTTATGCTCTACTCTTTCCATCCATTTAAAATAATCCTTGACGATATTTTTTTTTAAAGATGACTAACACCATACAGAAGAAGTTCAAGGTTTCTTCCACCCAACTTCTTTATCAATCTAGTCCCTATCAAGCTTTAACCTTGTTCATAGTTGGTCCATTCCTTGATGGATTACTTACAAACCAAAACGTGTTCGCTTTCAACTACACTTCCCAAGTTACTGTAAGTCGTAAAACACCAGGAAATACAACCCTTTCACATTATACAATTGCTTACATCTTGATTTTCTTTCGTTGAAGGTTTTTATTGTGCTGTCTTGCATGATATCGGTTGCTGTAAACTTCAGTACATTTCTTGTCATTGGAAAGACATCACCCGTGACTTACCAAGTACTGGGTCATTTAAAGACATGTCTGGTTTTGGCTTTTGGCTATGTTTTACTGCATGACCCATTCAGCTGGAGAAATATATTGGGTATTTTTGTTGCTTTAGTTGGAATGATATTGTATTCGTACTTCTGCACAAGAGAAAGCCAGCAAAAAGCGCTTGATGCGTCAACCCAACTTCCACAGGTATTCTTTTGTCATCTGTTATGTATGTAGAAAATTATACCTGCTTCCGGTTTCGTTGAACGTGAACTATGAATATCCATTAGAACATTAGTGAGAAATAGTTTTTATAATGATAAGCAACACCAGAGATTGTACATGAAAGATAAAGAGTGCAAAACATTCTGTAATTTCATGTCAACAATATTCCATTAGTTACAAATATCAATTCCGATGGGTACTATGGTCAGTTGTAATTATGATAACTCATCAGCTTCCAACGTTTATGGGTGTTTGTGAGTAACTTATTCTTTGGGATAAAATTGAGAATAATGTTCATTTCATACTGATAATTTAACAGGTAAAAGATAGCGAACTAGGTCAGCTACTCAGCGTAGAAAATGGAACAAATGCTGGAGGCAACGGTGCCAATGCTCAGGTGTCGCCAACATGGAAACCTAACAAAGATTTAGATGCATGAAAAGCTCAATTGTATTTTTATTTCTAGTACATATTCAAGTGCCTGGAGGTAGTTATTTTTCTCGAAGGGGAAACATGTTATACTGGGGAAGTCTCACAAGAAATATACGTCTTTGTATTTTCAGTTTGTTATTAATGAATGAGATATAGATAGTGTATTAATTCCTTCTGAGTTACCACCTCTCCAATATTTGTAAGGATTCTTTATATAAATTCTGAATTTTCAAAAGATGTATCAATTGATTCATCTGTTGATGCTTGTTGTGCATTTTGCAAATTTTCCAGGTATATAAGCTACAGTCTTTATGCATAATTCCTATTACTGTTATCCGTAAAGCATGGCTGATAACTGTAGAAATTTCACTTTCATTATTGTGATCAGATAGTTTTCAGTGTGAACAGCTGATAAAAGTTCCAATATTTTACCAAACTATTGTTTGTTTTCCATCATTTGTATTGATGCTGTTGCTCTGTTTTTACAACAGAAACTGTGGCCATTGAAGGCAGACTGATGTTGATTCTTTGGATTTGGGCAAACTGGTTGAGGCAGAAGGTAAGCCCACAACAAACAACAGACTAGTATATTATTATTATTATTATTATTATTATTTTCTCTTGGTTACACATTATTATTATTATTATTATTATTTTCTCTTGGTTAGACATTGAACGAAGGAGTGTTCTGCAATCAAAAGGTTGCCCCTGTATTGTAACAAAATGAATTTTCAATGTTATGTTCCTCAAATAACATATATGTACCACGATCTTTTTTAGTATCTTGCGATATGGGATAATTCTTCCATTCAATCCTCACATCCACTCCATTTCAATAAGAGTCACACCTAATACTATTCTTTAGAAAGCTCTCTTGTGTTCTTGCCTACTTCATACCTATATTTAATATATAACAAACACAAGCATGCTGGCCGCATTTCACCGCTTCCGCTGCAAATATTCATCAATCCATGTTGTACTGTAAGAATTTCAAAACTCGTATATTTAATATTAGTATTGGTTTAAATTCTTTAGTTTTTGAATATAGCTTTAATCAGAGGTATTCTTCTCAGAAGTGGACTGCGTACATGGCAGCTGCATGTGCCATCTAAACATACACTGATACACATGTCAGTCGTGGACGCTTCTGGAAGAAAAGCAGTAGATGTCTCAATTCCGCGTAACTTAAGCTTTTGCCATTGGAATGTACACTGTTAATCATCCGTGCTAATGAAAGTGTGTTTCAATTCGATGATCAGTGTGACATTATTGAAAGTTTATCACACACACACCCGCCCTCTTGTATAATACTTCATTCTATTAAAACAAAGAGCCCACCCACTTAAACTAAATTAGCAAAGTCCAAATCAGTCTAATAAAAAATAGATCATCGCCTTTAATACTATAAACAGAACATGAAAGAAATTAGTCAATGAGGAAGAAGAGCCAACACAATCAAGCCATTTGTGAAGACACCTTCAGCAACAGCTGTGGTCCTGCCGATGGATTGGGTTGGGTCTGGGTATCATGGAAACCGGACCCGAGTCTATCGACAAAAATTGAGACCGCAGCCCGGCCTGAACACGGTATTTTAAACCAACAGTCGAGCTTAGTCCGTCGGCCTTTTCAAACTAAGTGAACAATACCCGTATACCTAACTCAGAATATTTATTCTAAAATGATATTTTAACATTGCAATTTTGGTAAGATTTGATTACAAACAATATTACATATAAACTGAATGGTGATGTAGACAAATTTAGAATAAATGCATGTAAAAACATCTACATATAAATAAATAAAATGATAAACAAACAACAAGCAAGTTTATATTTGATAGGGCCGAAAATTAATGGTCCGATGAGTCCTAACCGGGCCGTTTTGATAGAATAATATCCGACCCTATTAGTAATATGGTTTTGCAAGTTAGGTTTCAAATCAAGGTTGCAAGTAATCCAAGGATGTAGAGTTCCTTACTTCCTATCAACGACGACAAAGGGTAATCATAGAGGAAGTGACGAGTAGCAGAAAGAACATCGAACGTACTTTCGAGGTTTGCATGGTTTCAAATTCAATTCATAACATGATTATGAACGATAAAGCAGGCGCATACAAAAACCAGCAAAACAATTAGCTGCAAAGATTCAAAAGTTCCACCATCTTTAGGTGCACAAAGGAAGAAATGCTGGGACTACCCATTGGTATGAAGTGTGCTTGTGAAGTTTGTGCAAGTTGCCTACCGTATTTTTTTTAGTTATTTGTGAAGTTGCTTATGTGATTTATCTGCTGTGCTTTTTTACTAAGTTCTCTATAGATTTCTTTGTTGAGATGCTTGTGGGGGTGTTTAAGTTATTTGTTTGTGGGTTTTTTCCTTGGTGTTTGTTTATTGAATTTTGTACTAAGTTGTTTGTCTACTGAACTGTTACTTTGCGTATGTTTTAACAAACAAAAATTATTTACTTACGACATAGAATGGTTCTTTAGTAGACAAAACATATAACAAACATATGAATTGCACAAATTCTTCATAAATTAAACAAACATTACAAGACCAGAGCCTATCTTTAATCGTCATCTCTAGAAGCACGTTTTATTTTATCTTCAATACAATTACATTTTTTTTCTTTGGTCATTTCATGTTGTGAAGAAGAAAACTTGATAAATTCACAAGTGATAAGTTTAATCGTGTTCTTCTCCTTGTATCTTGGTTCTTCTTCTTTTGCTTGGGTTGCTTGCTTCAACTCACGGTCTTGCAGAAGTATTTGAAGTTCGTTTCTTGACTACAACCAACTATGTTGAAAATTTTGTTTGCTTTCTCTAGCTTTAAAACAAAATTTTCTTATGTCCCTATTTGTCTTGCAAATATGTTGTTCTAATTGATTATTTTTATTTCTTTCAAGTGGACTACTATTTGTGTTTCCAAATAATAGTGATTTTTCTTGGAAGCAAGGTCCACTGCTTGGACTAAAATCGGAATAATTCATTCTTCTTGTCTTGTATTGCTAAGTTGTTTTGGTCCACTTTGGAAGAGTCGCAACTAGTTCAAAGCAGTCTTAATAGATAGCCGCAGTGGCGGAGTTTGAGATTCTTTTCAAATAGGGCAAAAAGTAAAAAAGGGCTAACAAATCATTTCAACTGAGTCAAAATTACAATTTTTACATAGGGTCCACAAATTTTGAGTTAAGGCTTGTGCCCTACCTAGGCATAGAGTGGCTCCGCCCCTGGATAGCCTTACTGAGTTTGGTAGTCCTTACGAGTTTCTTTTATTTGTTACAAAACCAAGACATAAGTCAGCTATATAACCAAGAAAAATTCATGTTCTTGGAACACATTCTTATCAAAGAAACATTGTTGTATCAAATCCTATTCCTCCGGGCGAAACGAGGGCTATCGGTTAGTAAATTCTGAATGGGAGTTTCGGGATTGGACGTAGGACGAAAGGTCCGAACCAGTATAAAATCTCTAGTGTGATTTATTCTTACTTATCTGCATTTCCATATTAAGTTGTTTATATTACTCGATATAATTACTTGCTATATACAAAATATACGATCCACTTAGACTTTCAATTGGTATTAGAGTCTGAGATTCTAAAGATCGTAACAACATCTTAGATGAATGGCTATAAAGAGATATAGTTAAGGCAATATAAAGAAGAGAAGCAATAAAGCAAAATCAAAGAAGCAAGCAAACAAATGTTTTATGGCTAAACTCAGATCACAATAGGTATGTGTAGATTCGTTATATAAAGATCTTTTGATAACACATAAAGAATTATTAAAAGATTGTAAAACTTTGAATAAAATTGTTTTAGCTAAGTTAAAAGGTTGTGAGCAAGAAATTTCCAATTTAAAAAAGGAAAATAAATTCTTGGTAAAACAAACTAAATGTTTTGAAAATGTCGTAGAAGAACTTGTTTTCCAAAAAGATTTCTTACGAAAAGAAAATGAACGATTAGAAGTAAAAACTAATGATTTTTTTGAAGGAAACCAATGTTCTACAAAATAAAAATATATCTTTAAAAGATTCTTTAAATAATTATAGCTCTTTAATTTTTTCTCTTGAAAAGAAGAATGAAGCTTTAATTAGAAAGAATGTAAAATTATCTAAAGAATATGAGATTTTAAAAGATAATAATAATATTTTACAAAAAGAAGTTTGTGGTTCAAAAGAAAATTTTGAAGTATTAAATAACAAAGTCATAAATTTTAACAAAGGTAAAGATATCATATCTTCCTTGGTTATAAATTCAAAAACTCATATTAATAAAAGTGGTTATGTTGTAAATAAGTTAAAAACAAAAGTAGTACTGGATATCCATTCTTCTATACTGATTTTAGTGCTAGTATGAGGAGCCAAGATAAAACCACTTACAGTCGTTTAGAAATGATAGAAAATATTTTTCAAATACTAAGCTAATGGCTAATAATATAGAATAAGGGTTCTACGTAATATGATTGATTATGATAAGCAACTTTATATTAGCAACTACTATAAGATAGTGATCTGTAATGAAAACTATATTTATAAAAGTTTAGGTTTCCTCCTGCTTTGTTTCATTGCTTGCCAAGTCTGTGTGTTGGATCCTTACCTATGTAAAACCAATCGATATTTTAGGGTGTTGCTCTGCTTCAATCTGCTCGAGTTACTAGTGCTTGATCTTCCTTGTTGATATAGTATTGTCGTCTTTGTCCTGTGTTTGCCAAAGTGTCTTGATAGTCTTTGAGGTTGTGCATCTCTGGTTTATGTCTTCTGCTTCTTCTCAACTCCACCTATCTCCATGGTCTTGTGATGTTTAGGTGTTGATTGTTGTTCTTCCTGGGAGTTTGGCTTGACTGGTGGCGCTCCTTTATCTTTGTTCTTTGTTGTCCGCTAAGGCATGCACAGTGCTTGGATTGCTTTGTTATATCTCATGTGCTGATCTTGGTCCTCTGGCTTGCGATCTTGAGACACTATGGATATGTATTTGTTGCTTGGCTCTATTTGTGGTTCTAGGTCTTCCGTGGCTATATTTAGAAGCGCTTCTTCTGTGTGTTTGTTTTTATTCGCACTCCCTTTTGTTTTGGTGTGATGATTTTGTTTTGTTTGATTATGTGTTGGGTATTTCGCATTTTTGTGTGCGAGCACCCTCTTTGGCTAGCGGTCAAGCCTTGTTGGCCGTTATTTTGGTTTATTATTATATGCTTACGTTGTTGAAAAATATATATTTATAAAGGTTTAACCACACGCAAATGGTATAATTTCCCAAAATTTAGGAAATTATAAGAATCTTGGTTATCGTATGCTTCAAATATTTTTCTTGATACCCTAGTTTGTAAATAGTAGTTACTTCTATTTGATAAAATTGTTTCATTATTTTAATTTCTTTTAGAGGGTACAACTACATCGACTTTTGGGTAAGGGTTTTACTCCATAATTAACCCTTTTGGACCCTAGCATAGGAAGTAGGTACCAAAATATATCTTATTTTTTTCAGGTACACCACATATGGAGCAGAAATTATCCCAGCATCTATGATAACTTTAGAAATAGAGCCAAAAATGAAGGACTAATCTAGTGACTACTCATAAGAAAATCTATCATTTGTGCTCTATATGTCCTTTTGATAATGACAAAGGAAGGAACGTATGAATAGATTCATATAAGTAGGAGGAGTTCATATATGCAGGGGAGCTCAAATATACAAAAAGAGGTCACAAAGAGTATAATTATTGTTTAATTACATTGTATAGTTGTCATCATCAAAAATGGGGAGAATATTAGAACCTCTGCTATACAGTTTCGAAGACAACAACTATACAACGCGATACATACATACGAGTATATATATATATATATATATATATATATATATATATATATATATATATATATATATATATATATATATATATAGTGTGGTGCTAAGGGCACCTCAATATGTTCTTCCTAATATCACGACTAAAAAATACCACAAGAATTAGTAACACTCTTCTTAATACCAAACTTAAAAAATATGGGCTACCACACTGTTTTACCATATTTCTATTATGCCTGATGTTCGTTCGTTCTCATTTGTAAAACCGATCAACGAGCAAAACCCTAAATCTATAACCAATCAACGAATTCGACGCCGCAATATACAAAAGCCATAAATAAGGTTTGAATTAAGCAAACTAGAAGAGGAAATGAGAGAATAAGGTTTTCAGATCACCAAACAATTACAAGATTACCGTACGAATTTGAATTTTCTCGCGAGAGATGCGAAGAAAACAGTGATTACGAGAGATTATGGTATTTAGATTAGCTTAATACATGATTAGTTTGACAAATAGTGATTGAGTGGGAGATTAGAATGGAGAGGTAATGTGGTATTAGAAAACATACAAAATTTCACTACTACAAAACAAGCCTGTTGCATCGTCTCTGTTGCATCAGTTGTACAAACGACTGATGCAAATAGTATTAGTTGAGTCAGTTTCTCCATAACTTCTGAAGCAATTGATGTAGTGGAAGCAACAGAAGATGTGAAATTATGATTAGCGTCGGTTGTGCATCATTTTCGAAGCAACTAGGCAGAAGCAAATGTTTTAGCTTGCATCACCAACCTTGACAACTGATGCAAGCGTGTTCATTTGCATCCATAACATAATTTTGAAGCAAACAGGGTGAAGCAAATAGGTTGTCAAAGTTGGATCCGTATGCAACAAGGCCCACTTCCCTTGTTTCCATCGTACGCGCTGAAATTTCACACTTTCGCGCCAGTACGGAGAAAAAAAATTAGTGTTTGCCTTTTTCCATACGAAAAGAAGACTAGAGATTACGAGTGCAAATCGACTCGATTCCGATTACCCTAAAAACTCAATGATCGCTCTTTCAGGTATTATCTTTTTACCGATTTCGATTTGCCCTATTTTTATTTCAAAAGCAATTGAAGTGGAACTCGATTTTGAAACAAAGTCAATTGGCTTGAGGAGTTTGGTCCCAGAGTTTTGTGGTTTCGAGTTCAGGTGAGTTTTAGGTAGTCCCCATTTGAATTAATATCAGAGTGGTGAATTGATATTTTGTGGTTCTGGCGCTTGGTAATTTTATGTGTTCGCGGTCCGGTTAGGTGATTTCTGTATTTGAACTCGACGATTAGAAAATTGTCGATGATGATAGTTGGTATATATGGATTAATTTCATACGACTCCATTTAGTCCATTTACACTAGATCTTATTTCGGCTTGAATATTTCTATTCATGAATTTTCTGTTGATCTCAGCAGTTATTTCTAATTGATTATTGGATCTACAGTTTGAAGTTTTTTTTACAACTTGGTATTTTTGCACTTACTTCTTGAACTGTGATCTTCTGAGCTAGTTCTAAAGATTTTGCACAGCTTCACCTTTTTGGCTTTCTGTACTGTTGTTGCCTTTGTAACTTAAATCAGTGTTACTTTCAGATATGCGTTGCTCATTTTTGAAATTTGAACTTGCATGTTGCATTTTCCCTAGTGCATGAGTATGTGCATTTGTTTGTATTGCTGTCCATTTTCCTCATTGAACTGTGATGCGCCTAATTTCCCTCTACATACTCATATTCATGCATGCTTATGTGTATGTATGTATGTATGTATGTATGTATGTATGTATGTATGTTTATATACATATGCATACATATATACATACATACATAATTGGTTTTCCAGTTGTACATGCTTTGATGTTATATTTGTATATACTTGTGTTTAGTTGCATTTGTATGTTCTAATTTCTTGTCTGTATTGTGCATTCTGCGTGTAGTTAAAGCCTTGCAAATTCATCGCTATAACTCATAACTTTTTTCAGCCGTTGCGTTATTTTAATTTAACGTTAATGAACAATAGATCCGATTTTAACTTCATTAATTTCCATTGCATTTGCTAAATTAAAGTTTTTTTTAACATTCGCATTAGCAATGTTAATATACAAAGGTATATTTGACTGGATCTTTTTCAAAACAAAACAAAAGTGATATTATAAATAGTGAGTTTTAAGGGACAAATGTCCAATATAAATGAAAAATCTATTGTAGTTATCAAATTTAGTGTATATAATCATGATATTCTTTGATTTTGTTATAAAAGTTTAAACAATATTAGTTTTTTCAACAAAAAGGATTTGATAACGATAATTAATTAATTTTAAATATTTGATTTTACATGAGATGAACCTTTATACACTTTCCTTATATTTCAGTTAAATCTCTGTTTTATTTTTACTATAACTTTTTGTACCTCCACTGCTGAAGAATCATTAAACGGTCTAACTGCACAGGTTTCTACTTTATGTTTGAGTGTCAAGCATCCTTGTGCTTATGCTCTTTGAGATGCTGAACTGGTTGAATCCTTCCCACACTTGTTTGTTGTTGCATTTTCCTGTTGCGCTGCATGAATGTGTCATACTGGTTGTGCAGGTATTTGAATGTGTTCATTCTTTTCTGTGCACTTTTGAACTGGTTATGCTGGTATTTTGTATGTTCACCTAGTTGCGTTTTGTGGTTGTAAACTTGTGCACTTCCTTCTTGTCTGGTAACAGGCTAACAGCCTTATTGCACCCACTCGACTTGAGTTACGATTGTTTTGTTTAGTATGCTACATGTTGCACAGTTGTGTATGCTTGTATTCTTCTTGTATTGTGCTTTGCATCTCTGCTACTTTCAGTTTTGCACTTTTCCATCCTTCTGCTAGTTTTGATCTTGTGCGTTTACATCTTCATGTACACTTGATTTTGAGTTTCTGTTTTACATCCCTTGTGTCGAGCAGCTTAGCTTGACCTTCCACTGTTTATGTTGAGCTATTTAGCTTGACGTTGCATCTGTGTCTATAATTTAATGACGCAAGTGTATTTTGTGTATGGGCTTGGCGTTATGACACGTACGGCACTGTGTTGTGTATATTAGTATTATTTTACAAGAATTTGTGTATTTTAAAAAACATGGAAAGAACAAAACCAATAAATCAAGATGGTGTTGATTCCAAAAATTATTTATATTTTTGCAATTTTTGTTTGTTTGTTTTTTTAATCTTTTTTACAATATTGTTGCTTGACAGACAAAGCGCTTAATAAAGAAAAGTTAGAGCAAGAAGACAACAAATTATTTTCTGTTGATCGAGGTTAGGTGGGATTATATCTGGGAGTGCGCTTTACGCAAGAGTGAAAATGTAGCGTTCTATTCTTAAATGAAACACAAACGGAGACTGTGTTGTAAATGTGTACTATTTTAAATTGTGTTGAAAATGCTATGTTCTTTGAAATAAAGTTTCATTTGCTTACTTCTATCTATGATTTTGCAGTAGTGCTAAATCCAACACCTCTCAAAATACCCCTGTTCAATTATCATTAAACAAAAATCATACGTTATGATATTCTGCTCTCTCCCTTCTTTGATAATAACTGTAACGACTCGGAAAATTCAATGTCTAAATTACGACGCTAATACGTATTTTGACTGATGATTTCATTATTCGTTATTTGGATTGCAGGACGCTGTCACATAGATCATAGGAGTATGCTTTTTTCGATTTCGTTATTTGGAAGGTGCCCAGATTCAAAAATTTGAATGATAAAGAAAGATTTTAGTCGGTGAATGGTCAGCTCTGACCGCCAGACAGCTGCTGCATACCAGATGAGTTTATGCATGTGTTATTGTTTCGTCATTAGCGTAATATGTACATGCAAACCGACTCTTCAACCCAAATGCATCTACTCAGTATTGACAAGTAGTCCATGGTTGAAACTGATGCATAACTGATGTATATATTACGAAGATGCACTGCATGTTGTCAAAAAAAGCTTCATGCAATTCTCATGGACAGGACTTGTCATACTTCATTGGCTGGCAAGAGTATGAGAGAAACCCATATCATCCAACTCAGAATCCTTTAGGAGTTATACAAACGGGACTTGCAGAGAATCAGGTTAGCCATAACCCCTGATTTCACTCTCATAACAGCACATTTCAATCATTGAAATTGTATCGGAAAGTATTATTTTTGTGCAATTTGTAGCTGTCCTTCGATCTGCTTGAATCTTGGATCAATCTCAACCCTGATGCTACTGCATTTGAATCCAATGGTGTTTCCATGTTTAGAAATTTGGCTTTTTTTAAGGATTATCATGGCCTCCCCGCTTTCAGGAATGTAAGCTACCCATTCTGCTAATATTATAATCAGATTATGTAACTGGGTTATCATTCAAACAGCCCCATGTGATAACGTGAGCTTGCTCCACATGCGCCCATTTTATATGACATAACGGTTCCATGATCATTGGAAGCGTATAATTCTGCAGTTAACATATGTATGTTTATGCAGGCATTTACGGAATTCATGGGCGAGTTAAATGGCAACAGAGTGAAGTTCGACCCTGACAACTTGGTCCTCACTACTGGTGCAACATCTGCGAATGAAACTCTTATGTTCTGCCTTGCTGATCCTGGTGAGGTGTTTCTTGTTCCAACTCCATAATATCTGACTGGTACAATCGTTGTTGTTTTTCTAGAGATATGTCAAGTATTTTGAGCGTGTCTTGAGTCTTTTGACGTACTTCAACGGTGAAAATCTACCTGGCCGTAGGTATATCTGTTTGAACACAAACCTCAAAATTTCAGATAGATTATTCTGAGTCAATTTTCCTTTTGGATAAATTCTAAAAGTAGATTGTTGTATTAGAAGCATGCTCAGGGGTTTTCGACTTCATCGATGTCCATATTGGATTAGGCCTTCAATTAATGTTTCTGATCATAATGGTAAGGTTGGATTATATCTCTTCGTAATGCCAACATTTAAACTACTATTGTGCGGTGGTGAAGCGGATACTTGTCACTTTTTTAATGCCAATATTCATGTACCATTGTGCGGTTAGTGAAGCAGATACCTGTTACAATCCAACACCCCCCTTCCCGTAAAAAGAAAGAAGGAAAAAACCCATCCCTTTCTTCCTCCCTTTTTTCTAACAAAAATATATGACCACAATGTTACATGTTTACTGTGTTTTCATTTATTCTCCCATAAACTCATGGTTGTTGCTCTGATTATTATTGTTGGTGTTCGTTATTACGTGGATCTGCTGCTTCAAAATACGTTTTTTTTTCTCTATATTTAGAAGGCGTAAAATTTCAATGGAAAAAGCAGATACTGCATTGTCCTGAACATGGCATTTTGTGGTTTGTATCCCTACCTATCACCATGGTTTAAGATAAGGTGTATCAAACTGTAAAGTGTAGCCTGGAAGTGTTGCGCAGATTTAAGATACAGTAAACTTTTTCTCATCTAACTGTAATTCCAACCAGAATTTCCAATCCTTAGGCAAACACTTCAGCAACCGGGTGAGTATTATCTTGGATAAGTAACATTAGGATTATGTAGAAACACAAGAATATAGCTTTACCAAGGTCGTCTATTTATTGAACATCCATGTCTAATTTACACCAAATATCCACCAAAAACAAAGGCTTGCTATGTTTGATGGGTCATTGTTGTGTCTGTAATTTTTTGACCAGTTGCAACCTCCTCTGTTCAAGTTAGTCAGTGGAATACTTTTTCATGGTTGATGTTATTATGTATTTCCGTTCACATTAGTTTTGTTATGAGAAAATTATGAGTCTGAATATTCACATAGGAAATGCTAATTGATCATCTAAAATTGGATGTTTTCAGTTGTGATTCATATGATGAACACATGACCTACTATATTCCATACATATACCGACATTGAACACGAAACTTGGTTGGTAGTTTGTGATCAGAGTATTAAATTTGTAGGAAAATGCTTAAAAATAATTGGTTTCAGTGACAAACAATTAAAAATATATCATTAAGTATCATTTTCCCCTATCACTTCAGGTAATTTCGTCCTCGAAACTAATTATTTTAAAGTGCAATCCTAAAAGCCTTCAAAATGAATGCATGTATGGTTTGCCTATTACCTTGGGCTGAGAAATCCTTTTGCCTATTTCTTGTATAGTATGCAGTATTACAGTTGACAACGGCCATGTATATCTAGTTTTTCATTTTTCTTGCACTGAAAAATATATGATGCATGAATATCAGTGGCTATTAGAGTTAAATGTGACCATTATTGACATACTATTTTCTGTTTATTTTCTTTCATCTGAATCATGTATAGAGCCTATAGATTGGATTTTGGAAACTTTAGCTTACATGATGTGCTTCGATCATATATTATTGACCATAATTTGGATGCAGTACTAACTTTCATATATGTTTCTATCCTTCAGGAATTCTTTTCTCCAGTAAGAAACACCCCAGGACTAAGGATCTGTTAGTACATGTTGATTTTGTCTTCCACTCGTATCTTGGTCAAGAAAATAATAACAGCTCGAACAAAGATTCAGTCAACTATGATGTTAGCGGAGAGGTAAATGTTAATCATTGACTAAATGCTAATAGTATAGCAATGCGCACTGTATCTGAAAACTATTACTCATAATAGAAAATAGGAACATAGCCACGCTGACTTGGCATACACTATTCGATAGCAATTCAAAACAATCCATTTTCACCTGACATCTGAAATTCTTCATCTACCTTACCAATCTATTACTTATAATAGAAAATAGGAACATAGCCACGCTGACTTGGCATACACTATTCGATAGCAATTCAAAATAATCCATTTTCACCCGACATCTGAAATTCTTCATCTACCTTACCAACTGTTCCCTCCCCAACAAAATTCTTTATTTCCCCTTTACTGTCCACGATTTTCTCTTTCCTTCCCACCGATTTATCTGGTAAATCCGACCCCATGGTTGTCATCTACTCCGCCTGCCTAATTGCAACCCACCATTCATCACCCCATGGTTGTCATCTTCCTCATTCAACCAGAGCACGACGACCAGTCGAGGATGGTTGTTTGACTTCTACCAACTCTGTACGCGTCAGGCGGACCCATCTTCACTTCCTTCCATTTTCGCTCGCATCAATTTGTTAACCTGGGCATCCATCATTTATACTGGTATGAATTACGGACCCTCGCTTGATACTCTTTGCAAGTCCAATCGATCGTCCTGCATTAGAAGATTTTATTTCAATTGACATCGCTGCCTTTCACGCATCCACAGGCACATAGATTTTTTTATTCGCCTTCAATTTTCACACTAAAACACATAGAATTAGTGAAAGCATAGAATTAGTAACAAATAAGAGTTAGAAAGCATATTTCCACCAGCCACTGCATTGTTATTTTCACATCAACAGGAACCAAGAGTTTTGATCCATCAGTCTTCCCTACACCCAACTTCTCCTCCCACGAGCACAACTACAAACCACCAGGTTTGAATTTCACCACCAGAACATATTGAATTACCTTTTTGTTGTGTTAACTATTGAGTAATGATCTGCGAGAGTTTGATTTTATTAGAAATTCTGAATTGGTCCATGCCCATAGAACAGTAATCAGATGCATTTCTTAAATTATTTAATGGAAAATATATTACTGAAGTTAAAATAATAGTATAATACAACCATGAGCTTCCTAATTTTCTAATTGCATGTGATATTAATATGATGTTTATAGTCCTTCGTTTAAGTTTACATGATATTAGCATCTCTTTAGATTTATACGCCTAACTTTATTTGACCTTTTCCTGATAATTAGATGTTTGCAAACTTATCAGGGCCAGCTACAGTGAAACCATGAGCATTAAAATAATACAACAGTGATAATCAGACGTGTTTCTTAAATTATTTAATGCAAAAATAAAAAATTCAACCATGCTTGCCATCTACTCTGCCCGCCTAACTGCAACCCACTGTTCATCACTCCTATTGTACCAGAAATTGAAACAATTTTATCTTCCTCATCCAACTAGCGCCACTATGACCAGTCTAGGAAAGTTGGTTGACCTCTACCAAGTCTGATTTATGCGTCAAGCGGATGCATCTTTGCTTCCTCTGTTTTCGATCGCATCAATTTTATAACCTGGGTGTCCTTCCTGCTCATTTTATTCCACATAGCTGTTGCTTGGAAGTTATGCTACAAAATTTTTTGCAACCCATCACCATCAGGGCAACCACATGCTGACAGCAATCGACAAGCAGATGAGAGGAGGTATCATGTACTTTTATATTTGTTTATTCACCCAGAAAATTTTACATGTTCGACAACAGTCAATGTGCAATTCCTGATGTCCACTTCTGTTTAGGCTGTCTCCTCAATCTGGAGAACATGCATTATAGTTTAAAGCACAAGCCTGCTGGTAGAGCAACATCAAGTAAGTACGTTTTTCTTTTTTCCTATATTTGTCTACGGTTAACTAACCTAAACTGTGTATAAACTTTTTTTCGGTTTACTCAGTATTACTAACGTCTGTATTCGTATATGAAATGATGGATATGAATATCTGATTCCATGTCCGATAAATTTATTTCTAGCATTTTATTATTCGACAATACAGATAGAATACGCTACTTCTGATTATGTTTTGGTCAGCCCTGTTGGGGTTGAACCATCCTCAAAATTTGCACATAACGTTGTTGTTTCCCTAAAGGCGTACAATTTAATTTTGTTATGTTTGTTTCCCTGTTTCAGCGAAACTAAGTTAATAAACTTGCAGGTCAAATCTTATTGCCATGGAACTTTGATCCACCAACAGTTACATGTTCTTACTACAGCGCTACACTACGGTATGAAGATCAGGTAAAAAAAATATAATGTTCTTTATGTGTGACATTTTAGGAACTTTGATGAAATTCTGATTGTGTGTTCAACTCTGTTACTTAAAAGCATGGACTTATTGTTACTTACATCTTTATAACTGAATATACAATTTACTTGCAATGATTTATTCTGATAACTTTTTATTGTGCAACTAATAAAATGGGTTTATTCGTCTGTTTCGTAGTAGCATTTATTTTGCAATGTGAGTACCTATATATAAATGTTTAGATTCGGTTTTATAATTAGTATCCTCAATATTGGTGGTGATAAATGAAATTTTTCTTCACTTCGTCCCTTACAGATGGTACCTATGTAAGAACTTCGATGGAATTCCTCTTGGTGATACTGTTAGTGAATAAAACGATTAATGAAAATTAATAATTGTTTATGAAATTAAATACACCCTTCAAATTAAATATCATATCATAAATAATTGTTTATTATGATTAGTAATGTATTTTTAGTCACTTATCAATTATTGAATCATTTTTTATGCATAGATTGTCATCTGAAACATTATGCAAAATAAATTAGCTTCAAAAATATTAGTTTCTTAAATAAATTTGATTGTCTAGCTAACAGAGTGTTTTTAAATTATGAATTAAATTAGCTCTCAATTTACGATATACTAATTTTTAGTCAAAGACAGTACTTTATAGTACCAATTCATAATACCATATATTAGTGCTTATACGCTATGTCTTAAAAAATTCTTGATCAAGTTGTCTTTTTATGCTTAAGAATTGTCAACATTCAAACTAAGAAAGAAATGATAATTCTGATGCATGGTACTTTCTACTCAAAGTTTGTGGAATTTGCTAGCTACATCCACCCATTCATATCTCAGTGCAACTTATATAATTTAGTATGCTTTATATTTATCAAATCAATTTACTCTGAATTGGCTTCTCGATTATCAATAGGATAAAAGCATAATGAGACAAAAAAGTGTTGTTATTTCTCAAAAGCACTTCATGGTTGTGATGCAGTTGCACCGAAGGAATGCACAAAGTTACCCTATCAGATTTTGGAACCATATACCAGCAATATTGTATTACAATTGCCTATTTCAGACAAGCGGGTGATTCAATATATATATATATATATATAATTACCTATTCTATTTTTGTCTCTGATATAGGCATAAAAGTCATTCTATTACAATTGACTTATTCTATCTTTATATTAAGTATAATGATACTGTCATATTTGACCGTGTTTGCATTATAGAAATTTAAATATGATACTTAACTGAAAGATCATGCCAAAAGTGCTTAGTATGTAGCCATAGTTTGCCTATATTTCTTGACAATCAGTAAACCCGGTTCATATTTGTATTTGTGTGTATTAGATTCTTAAAGCCAGTTAAGGTGACAGATTCTACGAAACCATAATTACCATGGACTACAAAGATTGTCATTGGAGTTCCATATTCATACAAACTTAATCACAATTTGAGGTTTGAATTTACAATCATGATAATGCACAGGAACCTCACTAATTTAATTAGCGTCAATTTAGATTAACTGAGATTTATTATACCTTGCAATTCTGATTAGGTACTGCTGTTAATCTAAATTATTTTATAAAATGGTTATTGACAAGTCATTTGGATTTGGTACTGCTGTTGAAGAGGCACAAAGGGCTATCAATGCAGCACATGTAGAAGCTGAAAGTGCCGAAAATGGTATAGGCGTTGCAAAACTGATGGGTTGATGTAGTGGTTAGTCCCTTGTACTACCTTATTTTTTACTACATACATTAAATTGCTGTATTAGAGAGGTGCATATATTCAGTTCTATTACTTGCATCCATGGTAATTTGTCCATCTTTCTACATCGGTATGACCACTCATTTTTTTGGAGATACTTATTGTTTCAGGGTTTATCGCAATGTATGAAACTTACCTAAAAGGATTTATTTTACATATATTCAGTTGGGACGTGGTATGTACATCATCACACAGATTTCTTTTACATATGTTACCGGTGCACTTACCTGAAAGGATTTTATGCCACTTGTTAGGATTGCTACCAGATCCCTGAGTCGGCATTTTATTTTGAGGGAAAAGTGGGCTTATGGAATATGTTGAATAGCTACTGAAATAGAATGGGCACAAGGCTATTGTTATTCCTGAAGGTGCAGGGCAAGAGCTTGTTGCTGAAAGCATAACACATAATAAAGATGCTCCTGGCAACAAGCTACTTCTTGATTGTGGATTGTGGTCATCACAGAATATAAAGGTGCGATCTTTGCTAGTCAGTTCAGTTGTGCAATTACCAAATGCTATTTTCATAAATTAGCTTGCAATTCACACTATAGATGTTAATATCAATGAAATTCTCATGTACTAGTGCTACTTCGATTTTGCTTCATTTTTCTAGAAGTAGTTGTCTTTATGAGTGCATTTTAGAAAAGTTATAAGATTTGCCTGGTTACACAACTCTTCATTTTTCTAAAAGTAGTTGTCTTTATGAATGTATTTCGAGGTTTGTTTCTGGATGTTATGCTGCTGACTGTCCAGTAGTTTTCATTGGTTTTAATGGAGACAATGTCGGTCAGATTATTGATGGTTCAAATATGGGTTTGAAGTCAGTTTCTAAAATAAGTCTTGGTTCAGATATGGCTGTGGTTTTTTGAATTGTGCTTTGCTCCACCAATATACAAACTGTTATTAATGTTGGTTGTATATAGTTAATTCACTTGTTTTGTAGATAATTAATTTGTTCATTTTTTCCCCAAAGTTCAAACTGTGTTTTTTTAGCATAAAAGTAATATGGCATGGTAAATTTACTATAAACAGTCTAGTGGAGTTTCAGTTGAAATGACTTTAATTTTTTTTGATATGGTTTTTGAAACGACCCGCAAATCCGAGCTATCTGAGTTGACTAAATACACCACACGTCCAACCCAAATAACCCAGAAATACGACCCATTAATAGAAAGAAGTTAGAGGATGAGAAATAGAAAGAAAGAAATATTAGAATAGAAGAAAAAATGAAGATCACAACTCACAGCGGAACGAATAAAATATATTCTATAACATAAGCTTTGAAATACAAATTCTGTTTGTACATATATACATACCATCATCAGAGTACACATAACATTTGATCCAGCGGAAGTAACTCTAAATAACTAACGTTGAAGCCTCCTGCTTCAAGCTCCTCCAAGTGTATCTGTAAAAGCCTGAAACACTTGACTGCCCGTACAAATTTGGGCACCCAAGAGTTTAGGGAAAACAAAACAAAATAAACTCTGGGTCAGTCATGGGACTGGTGTGAGTAAACTCCAACCACTTGTTTAACTTTTAAAAATCCTTTCAAAAGAAAAGATAATAGTAAGACCAGTCCACACATAAACATGGACGGTTTTTACCTTACTATAACCCAAATCACTTGATATCAAATCCAATGATATTATAATAATGTCTACATCAAGTAAATAACCAAATAACAGAACGCTTGCATCTCACGCTCCACATATATAGTATATAATCAAAAACCGCATAGCGCTTATTGGAGATTGGATTTCCAACATGACAAGGTATGGAACCACCTTCCGATGATGTATCTCTAGAGGCGAATACACCTGGGTTCAACAAGAACGTCTTGCAACCCGGCCCACACATGACCGACCACTCATTTCGCTTGAGTGTATCGAATGTATATCACCAACGGTTGGACTCAAACCACCGTTTCCCGAATGGGCAGAGTCGATAGATTTAGAAACAAAAGGAATTTCTCTAGATAGGTGATTATACACCCTAATGGGAGCGACCCACATAGCCATGCTGCCTGCCCGATTTTTGTCCTTTCCCGGTTGTTGAGGCCTGAGGCTACGAATACTTACCATTCATTGATAGCACAATCACTTTGAATGCCACATTGTCAGATCCGTTAATCACTAGTTGAGTTTGCACAAATATTCTGGATATTATGCTAAGGGAATAAATCCGTTGCAACCATATATATTCGTACAGACCAACCCATTTGATCATTGGAAATACTTTGTCAGACATCCGTCCATTTACGTTTGTTCTGGAATTGAACGAAACCGAAGGCACTATTTCTATAAATAGAAAAGTCCTTGCACTTTACTCCGTCTTCAATATATTCAGCATACTTGGTTCACAACGCTTATGCCGATACGGAGTGGTTCTTCGGATAATAATCCAACCGGTCTCTCCATATTGACAACGATAGTCAAAAACTTCGATAGTCTGTGATTTAACTATCGAATAAAAACAAGTGTTCATCCAACATATCAAACAAATCACTGGGCTCTTTAATTAATATTTCATTAATTAAATCTCTTCTCCGTTTTCTCTATCAATATTTGTTAGCCAAATATTTTCAATAACCATATTGGCCCTTTACGCTATTTTTGATTTCGTTTCCTTATCGAATTCTATATATATCGATATATAGATTTCTAATTTGTCAAATTTCTTAAAAATATTCTAACTCCTTAAATTCCCGGAAAAATTCGCCATAACCTCCCCTGTATCGGGAGCATCGGGAAATTTCAAATAGCTTCCCGGTATCTTCCTCAATCAAAAAGAAAAAGGAAAAGCCAAGCGGCTTGCCGATACGGCGCATAAAACCCATATATGAATTTAAACATGTACCTTATTGTCGAGCACATAAATTTAAATCTTCATATACTTCATATCCAACCTGCTTACACATGTTCACCTGTTTTCAATTCAATTCAATACCATCTAATCGTTTGAATTCAGTTTCGCCCATTTATTCTTTAATTAGTCATTTTGCCTATTTCACTTCTTTGTTGAACATAACATGTTCAAACAAAATATTTAACTTGTTCATAACCAAATTGAATTTCAATTTCAAGTCTAGTTCTCTTTTCTATTTCGAATAAATTTTTTTAAATCGAATTCACTTATTTAAGGCCCAATATCCATTCAAAAGCTCCTTAACTAATTTCTATTCAATTCAGTTAAATCAAAATCTGGTTTCTGTTTCCAAAAATCATATTCATTTACACACTTGAATTCGCATATATTTTACAACTCAACTCTGAAATTTTCTAAATAGACAATTCGGATTTTCTCGCTTAAAATCCTTTTATAATATTAAATAAACCATTATGGTTTTAAAACGATTCTGGCGCTGTTTTTCTGAAAATTTGATTTTGACATAACTCAAAATATATACGACGAAATCCAGATTTTTCTCCTTCATTAGAAAACTATTATCAAATCGGTCCTGACGTTTCTTGTTTCGAAGAATTCCGACTTCAATTGCGTTCTGTATACTCAATTGAAGTTCGGATTGCCAATTTACGAACTGCAGCGCTGCGGCGAGTTCGTTTTTTATTATATTTATATATATAACCCTTTTAAACTTCGTTTAAAATAAATTTAACTCGATTTAACTCTATTTGAATTCCTTGATTCAAATTCAAATCTCACTTTTATTTGAATTCTAAATTCAAATTCCAATTCCTTTTCTATTTGATATTCAAATTCAATATTTGAATTTCTATTTGATTTCCCTTATTCAAACTCCATATTTAAATTCCATTTGAACTTTCTATATTCCAATTTCTATATTTGAATTCTATTGGAATTCAAATGTTCAAACTCCTTTTAAATTCTATATTCAAAATTCCATAGTTAGAAACCCATTTGAATTTCATATTCAAATCCCATAGATTAATTCCTATTTGAATTCAATTTGAATCTCTTACATTCAAATTTCATTTTTCATTTCCGACCCCATTTGAATTTCTAATATTCAAATTCATTTTCAATACCATTTGAATTTCTAATATTCAAATTCATTTTCAACACCATTTGAATTTCTAATATTCAAATTCATTTTCAACACCATTTGAATTTCTAATATTCAAATTCATTGGAATTCCCTTGAATTCAATTCCATTTCAAAACTATTTGGATTTCCTATTTTGAAATCCTATTTCAATCCTACTTTGAAATCCTACTTTCAAAGTTTATTTCAAATTCTATTTTGAAATCTCATATTCAAATTTCTACTTGAATTTCTATATTCAATTCCATGTTCAAATTCAACACTTGAATTTCTATTTCAAATCTCAATTCAAATCTCATATTTAAATTCCATTCAAATCTCTATTCAAATTTCACATTTGAATTCTTCCTTGAAATACTATATTTCAAATTCTATTCAATTCTTCTTTGAAATTCTATATTTCAAATTCTATTTTGAAATTCTACATTCAAATCTCTATTTGAATTTCTTTATTCGAATTCCTTTGAATTCAAATTATAATTAAATTCCTTGAATTCAAATTCTATTTTTCATTCTAATCTCGCCTATTCAAATTCTTATCTGAACTTCTTATTTGAATTTCTAATATTCAATCCCCTTTTAAAATTCAAATATTTAACTCCCTTTTAAAATTCAAATGTTATACTCACTTTTCATTCGAGTTCTATATTTAAAAATCCCATTTCACATCCTATTTCTTTTAAACAAGTCTCGACTTCAATAGATATTTCTACTTTTCCTTGAAGATAGATTTCCCATTTCCAATTTCATACTTGTATTTCTATTTTTGAATTATCTAATGATAATTCTTTTACTTCATTTATAATTTCGTTATAAAAGAACTATTTACAACTTCGTTTAAAAAAAGAAACTACTTGTTTATTTTAAAAAAACAAGTTTATATTCTATTTCCATTTAAAATTCAAATTCTATTTAAAAATAGAATTTTTCCTTTTTAAAATCTCAAATATCCTTTTATGATATTTTTAAATATCATTACTTAAGCCCAGTGATATTTAAACACACAAAACAACGAATTATTTATTTTTCTAACACATCATATATAACAATATATATATGCAAACAAATAAACAAACAGATAATATATTTTTGAGGAATCCAGTTGGATTCCTCCAATCTGTTTTCCTGCATCCACAGATGTTAGCACATAAATAATACCCATTCTGCTTCGTGGCAGAATATCGCGGTATAGAAGGTCATCCACTAATCATAGCGTGGGGCGTATAGGGTAATCATCCGCTATGAAACTGCGGGCATCCGCTAATGAGACTGCGGGAATCCAACCAATCAATCAACCCAATATATATATATATATAATAGCCTAAATAACTAATATATATAAATCAACCATAAAGCATTCACACAAGCAACAAACAATTATTTTTAATGAAATAAAAATAATTCTAAAGGTGAGTGAGATTTACTCACCAGGGTTTTTTCCCTTTGACGAAACATCCAGTAAATCCCAAATTAAATGACTACGAGTTGCCTCGACCGAATCCATTCAACATCTACGATTATTAAATTTCATTCAACAATTAATCGATTTCTAATTTAAATTATCCTACCGGATAAATAAATAAATTTATGTATTTTTAAACCTTAAACCTTTTGTACATTTAAAGCTTGCTTAATAAAATAACAGATGTTAATTACCTTTTAAACATTTTTATTTTATTTAAAATAAAATAATATATCTTAATTATATACTCAAATGATTAGCTTACAAATTAACTACAACACTAACTAACTACTTATGTTCACACCATTTAAATTAGTTGCTAACTTATATAAATTAATTTCCCTATACATTCTAAATAAATAAACAAAACAAATATATACCTTACTGCCTTTGCCTATTACTCGGCAAATCCACTAAGCACTCCCATATCCACGTCAACTCTACACTTCCCAAAGGCCAGCGTTGACCTTCGTTCACCCATCAGAGATACACCAAAACCCACCTGTTGCCATGTCGAGCTCCTCAGTGAACTTGGTTTCCCCTTCCAGCTCGTCGTTGAAGTCGCGACACCCACTCCTTCGCGAGACCCAGAATTGCTTCGAGCTAGGGTCGAGCGTCAGGCCGTGCGATGGTCGAGTTGCTCGCCAAACCCCCTTGCGATGAACACTAGCCCTAGGCGCCCTGTTCGAACATGATTGTTCCCTTCAACAATCTCTAAACACACCAAGATCGAATCCCCCTTTTCTGGAGAGTTCGAATAGGATAAGAGGACTTCGATTTCATTTAGAAATCAAGGAGGAAGCAGCTTTGATCTCGGTTTGCTTGGAAAACGAGACAGAAAAGAGGAGAAGGGTTTTCCGTTGGTTTCAAAATGCGGATTCCAGAGGGTAATGGCCTTAATATATAGAGGAACGAAGGAAACATATCGTACTGCCATTAAATTATTGTTCCTTTGATTTTGAAGAAGGGGGACAAAAGTTTGAGCTCGAGGAAAAATATAGACGTCGCGATGTCCACCTATAGGTCCGCGTTAGTAAATGCATAGGTCGGCCTTCTTTTTATTTTATTCATTTTGATTTTTATTTTGTTTTTAAATTTAAACAACTGAAATATCTCGCGGTCCTCGAACCACCATATTAAACCTAACGACTGACATTACTAGATTATAGCGTTGTTCTGGACTAAATGGAGCCGATCCTAAATTTTAATTCGATTGTATAGAGGAAATAACAATTTAAAATTTACCATTTAAATTTAATTCAATTTAAAATATTATCGATTTCCAACAATTAAATTTATTGATACTAAATAATTATTATCGTTCTAATTCAATACATAATTTTTTATTGGTCGACTGAATTGTTTCAGTTCAGTTTCAAATCCTGAATTCACTTGTTACCACTCACATTAAATATATTCGATATTAAATCGTATATTGATTATTAAATCGACAACTAAATAAAAAATCCATTTATCTTATCAACTCAATATTTAAAAACCATACTAAATATTTAAAATAAATCGATCAAAAATCCGGGTCGTTACATTCTTCCCCCCTTAAAATAATTTCGTCCTCGAAATTGCTAAGATAGGAAAATTGGTACAAACTTATTACTTTTCAACACTCAATTATAGTTGAAACTCACCTCCTTATATTTCAACAAATTTAGTTCTACCAAAACATTTGGTTTCTCATTCACATGCATTCAAATTGATTCTAAATCAATTCATTCACTTGATTTATTTAACTTGTTTTAAGTTAAATTTTAATTCCAGCATTCAAATTCCTGGATTTTATTTCAAATCCTTCTGAAGTCACATAAATATATATATACATATATTTATTTCTATTTGAAATTCAAAACATTTGAATTTTTTTTTCCATAACTTGTTTTCTTTCAAACAAATTTCCATCAAAAACTTTGTCTAAGGTAGCAATTCATCACTTAGAAACTCGGAAATGAACACCGATGATGTTGCAATCATCATCAGAATTATTTCCCAGCCACTGAAGTGAGTTCATTGCCTTATTATTTCAAAATCCATGATTTTCTTTCAAATCCTTTAAAACAAATCTATATTATTTACTTTTTTTTTTAGAAAATATTTTCAAACTTCCCAGGATTTTGAATTCTTAATTCTGGTTTGAATTAAATTCTAATTCATCTCATTTGTATATTAAATTTCTATACAAATTCTATTTGGTTATAAATAACCATTCTAATTTTAAAATCTCATTGATTATAATCCTAACAATCAACACATTCATATATTATAATAATTTCAGAAAATTATTCTTTCTATATCAAAATAGAATTTTGGGTAAAATTATTTCATTCACCCACTTTAAAACAATACTGTGTCGAATTTCTCTGTTCAAGTGTTTAGAAATTCCTATCGACTTCGTGGCGTCCCACGATTCGACCAGAATTCATAAACCACTCAACAGACTAGCCAACACAATATAAAACAACTTTTATATCCGCTTACAAATACGCTCTCTCATATATACACTCAACTCATTCTAGGGTACTACTGACCCTATCTCTAATGAGCACATTTCCACCAAAGCCTAGGTATTCGCTCAACCTAAGCTCTGATACCAACTGAAACGACCCGCAAATCCGAGCTATCTGAGTTGACTAAATACACCACACGTCCAACCCAAATAACCCAGAAATACGACCCATTAATAGAAAGAAGTTAGAGGATGAGAAATAGAAAGAAAGAAATATTAGAATAGAAGAAAAAATGAAGATCACAACTCACAGCGGAACGAATAAAATATATTCTATAACATAAGCTTTGAAATACAAATTCTGTTTGTACATATATACATACCATCATCAGAGTACACATAACATTTGATCCAGCGGAAGTAACTCTAAATAACTAACGTTGAAGCCTCCTGCTTCAAGCTCCTCCAAGTGTATCTGTAAAAGCCTGAAACACTTGACTGCCCGTACAAATTTGGGCACCCAAGAGTTTAGGGAAAACAAAACAAAATAAACTCTGGGTCAGTCATGGGACTGGTGTGAGTAAACTCCAACCACTTGTTTAACTTTTAAAAATCCTTTCAAAAGAAAAGATAATAGTAAGACCAGTCCACACATAAACATGGACGGTTTTTACCTTACTATAACCCAAAACACTTGATATCAAATCCAATGATATTATAATAATGTCTACATCAAGTAAATAACCAAATAACAGAACGCTTGCATCTCACGCTCCACATATATAGTATATAATCAAAAACCGCATAGCGCTTATTGGAGATTGGATTTCCAACATGACAAGGTATGGAACCACCTTCTGATGATGTATCTCTAGAGGCGAATACACCTGGGTTCAACAAGAACGTCTTGCAACTCGGCCCACACATGACCGACCACTCATTTCGCTTGAGTGTATCGAATGTATATCACCAACGGTTGGACTCAAACCACCGTTTCCCGAATAGGCAGAGTCGATAGATTTAGAAACAAAAGGAATTTCTCTAGATAGGTGATTATACACCCTAATGGGAGCGACCCACATAGCCATGCTGCCTGCCCGATTTTTGTCCTTTCCCGGTTGTTGAGGCCTGAGGCTACGAATACTTACCATTCATTGATAGCACAATCACTTTGAATGCCACATTGTCAGATCCGTTAATCACTAGTTGAGTTTGCACAAATATTCTGGATATTATGCTAAGGGAATAAATCCGTTGCAACCATATATATTCGTACAGACCAACCCATTTGATCATTGGAAATACTTTGTCAGACATCCGTCCATTTACGTTTGTTCTGGAATTGAACGAAACCGAAGGCACTATTTCTATAAATAGAAAAGTCCTTGCACTTTACTCCGTCTTCAATATATTCAGCATACTTGGTTCGCAACGCTTATGCCGATACGGAGTGGTTCTTCGGATAATAATCCAACCGGTCTCTCCATATTGACAACGATAGTCAAAAACTTCGATAGTCTGTGATTTAACTATCGAATAAAAACAAGTGTTCATCCAACATATCAAACAAATCACTGGGCTCTTTAATTAATATTTCATTAATTAAATCTCTTCTCCGTTTTCTCTATCAATATTTGTTAGCCAAATATTTTCAATAACCATATTGGCCCTTTACGCTATTTTTGATTTCGTTTCCTTATCGAATTCTATATATATCGATATATAGATTTCTAATTTGTCAAATTTCTTAAAAATATTCTAACTCCTTAAATTCCCGGAAAAATTCGCCATAACCTCCCCTGTATCGGGAGCATCGGGAAATTTCAAATAGCTTCCCGGTATCTTCCTCAATCAAAAAGAAAAAGGAAAAGCCAAGCGGCTTGCCGATACGGCGCATAAAACCCATATATGAATTTAAACATGTACCTTATTGTCGAGCACATAAATTTAAATCTTCATATACTTCATATCCAACCTGCTTACACATGTTCACCTGTTTTCAATTCAATTCAATACCATCTAATCGTTTGAATTCAGTTTCGCCCATTTATTCTTTAATTAGTCATTTTGCTTATTTCACTTCTTTGTTGAACATAACATGTTCAAACAAAATATTTAACTTGTTCATAACCAAATTGAATTTCAATTTCAAGTCTAGTTCTCTTTTCTATTTCGAATAAATTTTTTTAAATCGAATTCACTTATTTAAGGCCCAATATCCATTCAAAAGCTCCTTAACTAATTTCTATTCAATTCAGTTAATTCCATTCAATAAATCAAAATCTGGTTTCTGTTTCCAAAAATCATATTCATTTACACACTTGAATTCGCATATATTTTACAACTCAACTCTGAAATTTTCTAAATAGACAATTCGGATTTTCTCGCTTAAAATCCTTTTATAATATTAAATAAACCATTATGGTTTTAAAACTATTCTGGAGCTGTTTTTCTGAAAATTTGATTTTGACATAACTCAAAATATATACGACGAAATCCAGTTTTTTCTCCTTCATTAGAAAACTATTATCAAATCGGTCCTGACGTTTCTTGTTTCGAAGAATTCCGACTTCAATTGCGTTCTGTATACTCAATTGAAGTTCGGATTGCCAATTTACGAACTGCAGCGCTGCGGCGAGTTCGTTTTTTATTATATTTATATATATAACCCTTTTAAACTTCGTTTAAAATAAATTTAACTCGATTTAACTCTATTTGAATTCCTTGATTCAAATTCAAATCTCACTTTTATTTGAATTCTAAATTCAAATTCCAATTCCTTTTCTATTTGATATTCAAATTCAATATTTGAATTTCTATTTGATTTCCCTTATTCAAACTCCATATTTAAATTCCATTTGAACTTTCTATATTCCAATTTCTATATTTGAATTCTATTGGAATTCAAATGTTCAAACTCCTTTTAAATTCTATATTCAAAATTCCATAGTTAGAAACCCATTTGAATTTCATATTCAAATCCCATAGATTAATTCCTATTTGAATTCAATTTGAATCTCTTACATTCAAATTTCATTTTTCATTTCCGACCCCATTTGAATTTCTAATATTCAAATTCATTTTCAATACCATTTGAATTTCTAATATTCAAATTCATTTTCAACACCATTTGAATTTCTAATATTCAAATTCATTTTCAACACCATTTGAATTTCTAATATTCAAATTCATTGGAATTCCCTTGAATTCAAATTCCATTTCAAAACTATTTGGATTTCCTATTTTGAAATCCTATTTCAATCCTACTTTGAAATCCTACTTTCAAAGTTTATTTCAAATTCTATTTTGAAATCTCATATTCAAATTTCTACTTGAATTTCTATATTAAATTCCATGTTCAAATTCAACACTTGAATTTCTATTTCAAATCTCAATTCAAATCTCATATTTAAATTCCATTCAAATCTCTATTCAAATTTCACATTTGAATTCTTCCTTGAAATACTATATTTCAAATTCTATTCAATTCTTCTTTGAAATTCTATATTTCAAATTCTATTTTGAAATTCTACATTCAAATCTCTATTTGAATTTCTTTATTCGAATTCCTTTGAATTCAAATTATAATTAAATTCCTTGAATTCAAATTCTATTTTTCATTCTAATCTCGCCTATTCAAATTCTTATCTGAACTTCTTATTTGAATTTCTAATATTCAATCCCCTTTTAAAATTCAAATATTTAACTCCCTTTTAAAATTCAAATGTTATACTCACTTTTCATTCGAGTTCTATATTTAAAAATCCCATTTCACATCCTATTTCTTTTAAACAAGTCTCGACTTCAATAGATATTTCTACTTTTCCTTGAAGATAGATTTCCCATTTCCAATTTCATACTTGTATTTCTATTTTTGAATTATCTAATGATAATTCTTTTACTTCATTTATAATTTCGTTATAAAAGAACTATTTACAACTTCGTTTAAAAAAAGAAACTACTTGTTTATTTTAAAAAAACAAGTTTATATTCTATTTCCATTTAAAATTCAAATTCTATTTAAAAATAGAATTTTTCCTTTTTAAAATCTCAAATATCCTTTTATGATATTTTTAAATATCATTACTTAAGCCCAGTGATATTTAAACACACAAAACAACGAATTATTTATTTTTCTAACACATCATATATAACAATATATATATGCAAACAAATAAACAAACAGATAATATATTTTTGAGGAATCCAGTTGGATTCCTCCAATCTGTTTTCCTGCATCCACAGATGTTAGCACATAAATAATACCCATTCTGCTTCGTGGCAGAATATCGCGGTATAGAAGGTCATCCACTAATCATAGCGTGGGGCGTATAGGGTAATCATCCGCTATGAAACTGCGGGCATCCGCTAATGAGACTGCGGGAATCCAACCAATCAATCAACCCAATATATATATATATATATAATAGCCTAAATAACTAATATATATAAATCAACCATAAAGCATTCACACAAGCAACAGACAATTATTTTTAATGAAATAAAAATAATTCTAAAGGTGAGTGAGATTTACTCACCAGGGTTTTTTCCCTTTGACGAAACATCCAGTAAATCCCAAATTAAATGACTACGAGTTGCCTCGACCGAATCCATTCAACATCTACGATTATTAAATTTCATTCAACGATTAATCGATTTCTAATTTAAATTATCCTACCGGATAAATAAATAAATTTATGTATTTTTAAACCTTAAACCTTTTGTACATTTAAAGCTTGCTTAATAAAATAACAGATGTTAATTACCTTTTAAACATTTTTATTTTATTTAAAATAAAATAATATATCTTAATTATATACTCAAATGATTAGCTTACAAATTAACTACAACACTAACTAACTACTTATGTTCACACCATTTAAATTAGTTGCTAACTTATATAAATTAATTTCCCTATACATTCTAAATAAATAAACAAAACAAATATATACCTTACTGCCTTTGCCTATTACTCGGCAAATCCACTAAGCACTCCCATATCCACGTCAACTCTACACTTCCCAAAGGCCAGCGTTGACCTTCGTTCACCCATCGGAGATACACCAAAACCCACCTGTTGCCATGTCGAGCTCCTCAGTGAACTTGGTTTCCCCTTCCAGCTCGTCGTTGAAGTCGCGACACCCACTCCTTCGCGAGACCCAGAATTGCTTCGAGCTAGGGTCGAGCGTCAGGCCGTGCGATGGTCGAGTTGCTCGCCAAACCCCCTTGCGATGAACACTAGCCCTAGGCGCCCTGTTCGAACATGATTGTTCCCTTCAACAATCTCTAAACACACCAAGATCGAATCCCCCTTTTCTGGAGAGTTCGAATAGGATAAGAGGACTTCGATTTCATTTAGAAATCAAGGAGGAAGCAGCTTTGATCTCGGTTTGCTTGGAAAACGAGACAGAAAAGAGGAGAAGGGTTTTCCGTTGGTTTCAAAATGCGGATTCCAGAGGGTAATGGCCTTAATATATAGAGGAACGAAGGAAACATATCGTACTGCCATTAAATTATTGTTCCTTTGATTTTGAAGAAGGGGGACAAAAGTTTGAGCTCGAGGAAAAATATAGACGTCGCGATGTCCACCTATAGGTCCGCGTTAGTAAATGCATAGGTCGGCCTTCTTTTTATTTTATTCATTTTGATTTTTATTTTGTTTTTAAATTTAAACAACTGAAATATCTCGCGGTCCTCGAACCACCATATTAAACCTAACGACTGACATTACCAGATTATAGCGTTGTTCTGGACTAAATGGAGCCGATCCTAAATTTTAATTCGATTGTATAGAGGAAATAACAATTTAAAATTTACCATTTAAATTTAATTCAATTTAAAATATTATCGATTTCCAACAATTAAATTTATTGATACTAAATAATTATTATCGTTCTAATTCAATACATAATTTTTTATTGGTCGACTGAATTGTTTCAGTTCAGTTTCAAATCCTGAATTCACTTGTTACCACTCACATTAAATATATTCGATATTAAATCGTATATTGATTATTAAATCGACAACTAAATAAAAAATCCATTTATCTTATCAACTCAATATTTAAAAACCATACTAAATATTTAAAATAAATCGATCAAAAATCCGGGTCGTTACAGTTTTAATCTGGGAAACAAAATTGTTCCACTTCTGATTAGATTCAACAAATGGTCACACTGATTACTACTTCCTCACCTTTAAGGTTATTCAGATTAATTCTGCTTCTCCCCCTTTAGAAACTGGGATTTAAACTGTCTATTTCTTCCTTGTCTCTTCTACACCGGAGCTATCATTATCATGACTACCAGTATTTAACTATGGACTAATATTAATCTGCACAACATTACATGTGTTATTTCCAGGTTGATATAAGGGTTGCATTGAGTTTTCCCCATACATGCATCACCATATATTCAACTCTATCTAGTTAGGTTCTGACATATACAAATAAAACTATTTCACTGTATTATGCAGCATCATGCAACACTGACACACATTATAAGCTGCAATGAATTAATACTATGCTTTTTTTTTTGTTTCATTTTAAACTAACTATTCAATTATTTTGTAATATTGCCAGTGTCCGCAGCAATCTGAAGCAACGGATTGTGTACATTATGTGATGGGATATATGCTTGACATAGTAAAACACCACAATCAAAGCATCGATTTACGAAAGGTATATTTTAATTTATTTCATTCGCCTAGTTATTATATGTTATTTACGACGTTTTAAAACAACACTACTCTTATAAATTGTAGGACTTAGCACAACGTGGTTCTTATGACCGCCAAGAGATAGGTGAAGTTCGGGATTGCTTAGCGATTTATATCATGCATAATTGGATGTAGTTATGTTAGTCTATTGTTATGTACGTTGACTTTAGTTTTATGATCAGAGTATGTGTTTTTTTGGGTTGTACACATGAACTATGGTGATTGATAATACAATTATATTTTTTGTTTTATCAGATTGGTGGTATTAATGCATATGTAGAATTTTAAATTCTATTTAATATTGCTTTAGTTTTAAATTTTTGAAATTGGGTTTTTTTTACTTCACTTAATTTGCATCAGTTGTAATGGCATAGGCAACTGATGCAATACGCTAAAGGTCATAACAAATGTCATTTTTGCATCTGTTCATTAACATCAGTTATTTCAAAACTTTGATGCAATTGACCAAGGCTTCGAAAGCAAATGTAGACATTTGCATCTGTTCTATAGCATCAGTTGTATTAAACAACTGATGCAAGTGATCGTCATTTGCATCAGTTCTTTAACTGATGCAATAAAAATTTGTCTGTTGCATCATCTTCACTTGTATCAGTTCAACAACTGATGCAACAGGGGTTTAACAACTGATGCAAATGACCTGTTTTGTAGTAGTGTTTAATGAGTTTTTTTTAATCACGGTATTAGGAAGAACATATTGGGGTGCCCTTAGCAACACTATATATATATATGTCAATTATTCTTATGCAGATATGAAGAAGATCGTAATTGAAGACTCAAGGCAAAGCAAGAAGAAGAAAAAGTTAGTTTTTAGAGTGTATATGTCTAGTACAAAATATGTACCATCTCCTAAGTATATATATATACACACACACACACACACACACACACACACACACCCATATATGCTAAAATGCCAGAGTCAAACGTATAGTAGCATAAGTCAGACATCTAACCTCATGATTTGGAAATAATAAACATACCAAATTAGACATCTGAACGCAGAACATCTGACACCTGAACCTAGGCTCTGGATTTTTTTTACTTAAGGTTAGATGTTTGACCATGACCTTCATACATTTGAACCGGCTACAATTCGATTTTTAATGAAGCACAACAGTCAAGTGTGAATGGACACTTGCATATCTCTTCTACAAATTCCTTCATCTCTAGATAGAAGCATCTCTATGAGTGAAGAGGAATGGAAACAACCACCTATGACAACTTTATACACATATATATATATATACATAGATCGAGATTATAACTAATATATAAATTCTAACTAACTTTCTTATATCAATCTCTATTTATAACTTCTTGGTATTTGAATTCACAGTCAAATCATATCCACTTTGATATATTTACTTCCATATTCTCACACACACTCACGTATATATTACATAAGGAGATTATAGGAAGTTATTCTAACTATAGAAAAAATTTGTGTTGTTTGGAATACATTCTTGTTAAAGAAATACTGTTGTATCAAACCTATTCCTCCGGGTGAAGCGAGAGCTACTGGTTCATGAAATTTCGAAGGGGAGCTTTGGGACTGGATGTACGATGGGAGGTCTGAACTAGTATAAAATCTCCGGTGTGATTACTTTTATTTATCTGCATTGCTATATTGAGTTGTTTATATCACTAGATATTTACTTGCTATATATATACACACGATCGACTAAGACTTCCATAAAACTGGGAAGACTGACTTCAGATTGGAATAGGTTTTGATGGTCGGTAAGCTGCATTAATAGTTCCGGATATACAAACTTTACGGAATGGAAACGTGAATTGTGAAATAGGGAATCATACATGGTAATGATAATAAATGGAGAATACAAGTCAAATTTCGGAATAAGATAGTAGGAAAATTGCAAAAGTATTGGCTTCTATGTCAATTTTGTGATTTCAATTTAGATTTGTGCGATCTGGGTATCATGTTCATACTACATTCAAGGTTTAAGCGTCTAAGGTAAACCAAGATCTAAAAACTGAATTATTGAAATATTAAATGCGAGTACAGTAGTGGGAAACCGACAAATGGCAGTGACGATCTCGCCCCAGATGTGATCTAGTTGGCAAATATGTAATACCTTCAACCCCTTAGAATGCCTCAAAATAAGGTTATGCTAAGAAATATGGAGTGATTTAGGTAAAAAAAAAGAACTAATAATAGAGACTAAGTTTTACAAGATATGAAAATAACAGTATACACAGTGCATTTTTTTTATATCAAAGCCCTACATTTATTTCAGTCACAAAGCGTAAAGCCAAACCACCATATGTCTAATAAAAAGAAAACCTTAGCCTCATAAATTAGATTGCAACGATTATCATCTCTTTCAATGTCAATATTACAACCTTAGATACCCGTCGTTTGTAGCCCGGGTGGTTTGAAGTTGGGAGATGGGGATCAAAGCACCATGTGCGGGCAGGTTCGAATCCCACCGCAAACCACTTTGGGGGCTAGGACATTAAGCATCCATGTGTGACGACTGTACAAAACGGGGTAGACACACGACGCAGGGTTTACTTAAGTGAGCGTCAATGTATGCTGTGATCTTAAGGTTCCACGTGTTATTCAAAAATAGTACAACCCTATATAAAAGAAAAAGATACAAAACAGAAAAATACATTAGAATTTAACAGAGATCTCCAAAATGCATCTGAAAGCCAAGCCAAGCTGTCTACAACTATCAACCTTGCGAGCCTAATAGGGGAGAAAAAGGTAAAAAAGAGGAGTGGGTCAGACATAAAGTCTGGTGAATGAGGTAATTATTATCATGATTAAGAAAGATAAAGAAAATAGACCTAGTAGCAGTTCTAGTATCATAAGAAAATGTGTATGTGTACAACTTATAATAGTTTCTAATGAGATAGGGTTTTATTTGTCTAATCCAAGATAAAAATAACTTTTCGAATGTTTGCACTTTTCCGTACAGTAAAAAAATTGATTAGGATAAGTTTTCCTAGTTATACTCGTCGATCGGCTTTTTCTACTTACCACCTCATGGTATTCAGCCATTTGTAAGCCTGCATCTACTAACAAATGCCACGAACTAGTGCATGGATGCAGTAGTGAATTATCTCCACACACATGTTAATCGATCGAATACACTATCATGTCCCCCCATCCCTTTGACCTCTTATTTATCTACTTCCACATAAGTGTGCCCGATCTTCTTGAAATCATCAATCCTTGATTGAAAGGGAATGCAGCTACTACAGATTCTAACAAACAATATTCTAATTTGCGCTTCTAACCCATTCTTGTTAACTATTATCTTAGCCTCTTACTTAATTACTTCCGCATAAGCATGCCTGATCTTTCCGAGATCATCAGTCCTCAAATGAAAGAGAATGCTCTTGGTACGGGTCCTATATGATAATCTGCGTTCTCTTTTTCTTAGTCCAATCCTAGATCTAAGCCTAACATATTAACCCAGTTCCTGCCTAAGCCTATGATATTCTACTTTTATCATAATAGGTTTTATTCTTCTTTTTATTATGATTGTATAACATGTAAATATAGTTTTTAATTATCATGATTTTACTGCAAATTCCCAGAAATTTGCCTAATTCAATCTGATTCTTTTTTATTACAGATTTACAATATATATATATATGTTTACTATAAATTTAGTTTTTTTATTTAATTTGTGCTTACGAAATTTACTTTTTGTTATATTTTTCATATGTAAAAAGAGGATAAATCTGTGTTTTCTAACTAACATTTACAAATCTATGCATTTTACGAACATATGTAAATAATTGCAGGGGAAAGACTGAAAAACTAACTTACAGAATTTTACTAAGAAAATTTGTAAGAAAAAAACAGAAAATACTTCTTACACAAAAACTACTAAAAATTGTAAGAAAAAATGTAAAGGAAAACATAACTATTAAGAACTTTGTTTCTTTAAATTAAATAAAAGTCTAAATAATTATAACACTCCTCTGTAGTCTTTAGTTCTTGCACATGCGGCCTTTTCAGGTCCCGTCCCTAGGTTGATTATAAATATGTCTATTTTTAAATATTACCTGAAGATTTTTGTTTTTGTTTTAGGTTCATTTCATCTAAGGGCGAACCCAGAGGGAGAAGATTTGTGTTGTGAATTAATAGTTAGGTCTAGGGTCTTATTTATAGTGGAGTCAGGGGATCTCCAGCCATTAGATTTATTAATTTAATCTAGTCCAAATACGTCACTTATTCTTTTTCATCCTTTATATCACGATAATAACGAGCCAAATTTAATTAAAAAGCCTTAAATTTTCGTTCGGCTCGTACCTTGACGAAATCTCATCCAAGTAAAAGTGCGGAGTGACTTGGCCCTCCCTTGGGTCGACCTGTATAAGGTCGAGTTTAGCATGTATATTTTTTTGTTTATTAATTCTCTTATTATTTATGAATCTTATTCCTTTGATAACTTTTTCATACTAACTCGGATTTTGATGAATTATATATCTAAATTCCCCATAAAATCGTCATGAACACAATGTGCAACTCCCCTAGCTAAATCTGACCACTTCACAAACTTATTCATTTCTTAATTAATTCTTTAATTAATTAATTATTACTAAAATTTTCGGCCATTACATTCTCCTTTTTTTAATGAATTTCGTCCTTGAAATCTCCAAGGACAGAAGAATGAAATAAGAATCACAACCAATGCCTACACCCGTATACTCAAACATCATCCGCTGCATCCATTGTCCTTATGTTTTCTAATTTAGTTCATGTTATTATGCAATAGTATAGTGTACATGTCTCTTACTAACACAAAGATTAGGTGGTCTTCTGATTCAATCGACCTCCTTTTTCTACATATATGCTTGTGCCATATATCCAAATGTATGCAAATATCCTAATGATAACTCATGGTTCTACATGCATGCTACAATCATCGTCCATATGCAACATTCATATGATAATCATGCAACATCCATATGATAATCATCCATTTACATTAACCTTGAAAATGAAATAAAAATGCATACATATCCATATGCATATGCTTGGTGTCCTAGTTTGTCGATCTCTAATAGTGTCTAGATTTTGTATATGCATCCATTTGCATACACTAGCAAACACTTGCAAGTACATTATAGATAACATGTTCTGTCAACATGTTTGCAATCAATCCTATCATTCATAGGTTATATCCTAAGATCTACCCTTCCTAAGTATATGAAAGATAAGAAAGTAATCAAAAGAAATGCTAAAGATAGAAAAGTTCAAAGAATACAACAGAAAAGAAAATGAATACACATCTTCTCCTCTACCTCCCACATTGCTTCTTCTATGCTATCTCTCCATTGAACTTCATAAGCTTAACCTCCTTATTCCTTAGTTTCTTCACCTTTTGTCCTAAAATTCAAGTAGGCACATGATGAAAAGATGCTTCTCGCTCGACTCCATCTCCTTGAGCTGACTGGACTCAATTACCTTTATTGAATCATGTAAGCACTTCCTTAAGTGAAAAACATGAAATACATTGAGAACTCCCATAAGCCTCTTTGGTAGTATCACCTTATACGTTATCTTCCCTACTCTAGCTACAATGGGGAACGGTCCAACGAATCTGGGGGCAAGCTTCCTAACTAAACTAAACTTCACCACATTCATAAGAAGTGACACTTTAACAAAAACCAAATATCCATTCTCGAACTCTATTTTTGTCCTTCTCTTGTCAGCATAAGATTTTTTCCTATCTTGAGCCATCTTCACCATTTTCTTATCAAATCAACCTTCTATGGGTTTCCCTAACCATATCGGGTCTAAGCAGCAGTCTGTCTGTAGTCTCCCACCAACGTAAAGGTGATTTACATGGTCATCCGTAGAGAGCCTTAAAAGGAGCCATCCCTACACTCGTCTGAAAACTGTTATTGTTGGAAAATTCTACCAAAGGTTGGTGATCCTTCTAAGTCCCTCTAAAGTCTGGTATGCATATTTTTAATGAATCCTCAAGGACTCTGCTCACCCTCTTAGTTTGTCTCTCGATCTGAGGGTGATAGCCTATACTCAATCTTAGCTGGGTGTCTAACGCCTCTTATAGGCTCTTCCAAAACTCGTCGATAAAGATTGAGTCTTTTCCGCTCACAACATTGGAAGGTATATCATGAAACTGAACAATCCCTTTGATGTATAAAGATATCAACTGCAGTCCTCTTACTCTTGATTGGAATGAAATGGGCGCTCTTCGTCAATCTATCCACAACTACCTAAATTCTGGCTATTTCCTTTCTAGATCAAGGAAATCATTTATGAAATCCATAGATACATGCTTCCACTTTGACTATGGCATATCTAATGGATGAAGCAGTCCACAGTGCCTCTGTTGCTCTGCCTTGACTCTCTGTAAAACTAAGCACTTAACCACATACTTAGGGACATACTTTTTCATACCGCTCCAATAAAACACTCTCTTCGTGTCCATATACATTTTATCACCACTAGGATGGATGGTTATCCTCGAATGGTGTGCCTCTATAAGTATTGCGCTCACCAAGTCATTGGTGTGAGGGACACAAAGTCTTTCATCTCTTTGTAGCCAACTGCAACTTTCTATGGAACACCGTTAGAGATTCCCAGAGGCCTCTCCTCTACTAATACGATCAAAAATATCTACAAGCTCTGATTCTCTTATAGCCTCAATTCAATCTGATCTATAAGAGTAGGCTGAGCTTCTAATAATGATAATAATCCGGGGGTATAGTCCATAGAGGGGTAAAATTCAAAAGTAGAAATGAACTCTAAGCTCTTCCACTCTACTAAAAAAGGACTCAAAGATGCCATTTTCCTACTCAACACATCAACAACCATATTCTTCTTACAGAGGGTATAGGATATCTCAAAATCAGACGATGCCAGGAACTTTATCCATTGTTGTTGCCTTAAATTCAAATCCTTTAGTAAAATAGGTACTTCAATGACTCGTGATCTATATATAGCTCGAATCTCTCTTCAAGAAGGCAATGTCTCTAAGACTTAGGCACGAATACTATAACAGCTAACTCCAAGTTATAGGTTGGGTATTTCTTCTTGTGGGTCTTCAATTGTTTGCTCCCATAGAATACTACCCTCCCTTCTTGCATTAGCACTGCCTCGAGGCTAGTACTACATACGTTAATGTAAACTATAAATGTCTTAAAACCATATGGAAGTACCAACATTGGTGCACTGGTAAGAGTCCTTATTAGTTCCATGAAGGAATTTTCACAAATCTAAGTCCCACATGAATGCCAAAATTTTCTTGGTAAGGCAGGTTAGTGGGGGATGAAATCCTCGCAAAGTCCTTGATAAACTATGTAATACCCAGCCAAAGCTAGAAAGCTTCTCTTCAATAGCATTCTCTGAGGCCTTCTAATCTTGCACCACCAATGCCTTGGTGGTACCTACTGCTTATCCCTCTTTCAAAACCATATGCCCCAAGAAACGCACCTTCTCTCTACAGAGATGACACTTCGAAATATTTGTTTCAAATGATGTACTCAAAGTGTGCAATGAACCTTCTCGAAGTGAACATCATACTCCTATTTTCTTTTAGAGAATACAAGAATTTCATAGAAAAAACTACTACAAACTTGTTTAGAACATCATGGAAAACCCTACTCATAAGGTCACAAAATATGTTGCGGCATTCATCATCCCAAACGGCGTAACTAGCCACTCGAAGAATCCATCTAGTGTTCGAAACATCGTTTTATCAATGTGGTCCTCTATTACTCGAAGTTGATGAAATCCACTGGCTAAGTCTAACTGAGAAAATACTGAAGCACCAAACAACTAGTCAAAAAGATCTTCTATCCGAGGGATTGGGCAACGGTTCTTCTTAATGAGCACATCCAACTCTCGGTAATCCACACAAAGCCGAAGAGAACTATCTGCCTTTGTAGCAAAGGTGACTGGCGCGCCCCATTCAAAAATGCTACATCTAATGAATCTCTTCTCTAGAAGCTTACTAATTTTCTTACTCAACTCCTTTCTATCCCTCGGAGCCATATTTCTAATAGGTAATGCCACATGTTTGACACTGTGACTCAAATAAATCACGAAATCAAACTCTCACTTAGGAAGTAGCCCTCTCACCTCCTCAAACACATATGGAAAGCTTCTTGCAACAGGAAACGAATTGATATCATCTAGGGATACATAAAGGGAATAAATGCATCGTGATTGACCCCTTCAGTTTGCAAGAAATCTTTGGGGTTAGTCTGTTGTATGTCTCTCGTCGAACAATCTACCTCTTGTAGTTTAAAATAACCTCGTACGTGGCTAACCAATCCACCCCTAAGATCATCATATATCCCAAAAAATGAGATCGTATGCATCACACTTCAACTCCATCCCTTGTATCATAATCTTAAAACCCCTACAAATCATCAATAAATGTGCCAAACCCCGACGAGGTCCAAAACAACTATAGGTTCTAAAACTAGAGAAATACATAAGTGCAAACAATTGACTAATGAGCTAGAAATGAAAGAGTGTGATGCTCCCTAGTCAAAGAGTACATGAATAGGAAAATCAGAAATGGTAATAAAACCTAGTGCATAAGTGGCTTAGGTTCCCATTTAAACTGAAACATAGGTTATTATACCAAAACCGAACGTTAATTTGAGTCACAAATCATAAAGTCAAACCACCTTATGTCTCATAAAAAGAAAACCTCGATCTCATAAATCAGTGTACAACAATAATCATCCCTCTCAATGTCAATAGTATTACCCAAGATAACAAAATAAGATACAAAGAAGAAAAATACATCAGAATAGAACTACGATATTTGAAATGTGTCTGAAATCCAAGCTATATGCAATGATCAACCCTTCCATTATAACGCGAGAGAGAAACAGGAAGAAAAAAGAGCGGGTCAGACATAAAGTCTACCGAAGAAGTAATTACTAGAATGACAAAGCAAACTAAAGCAAATAGACTTATTAAAAGTTCTAGTGTCATAAGGAAATGTGTACGTGTCAACTTATAATAGTTTCTGATGGGATTGAGTTATTTTCAATTTAAGACGAAATAATATTTTGATTGTTTGCATTTTTCTACTACTATGAAAATCTTATTAGGAAAAGTTTTCCTAATTCTACCATCAATTGGCTCTTCTTACATACAGTCTTGCAATGTCGTGTTACTGGTAAGCCTGCACCTACCAGCAAAAGACACGAACTAGCGCATGGATGCAGTAGCGAATTATTTTCGACTTCGACTCTGCATGCATGGTAATCACTCAGACACACTATCCCGTCGTGCTATCTCTTTGACCTCTTATTTACTTATTTTTGCAAAAGCATTCCCGATCATTTTGAGATCGCCAGTTCTTGACTAAAAAGGAATGCAATTGGTATAATTTCCAACAAATAATATTCTAATTTGCACTTCCATCCCATCTTGTTAACTATTCTCTTAACCTCTTATTTACCCACTTCTGCATAAGCATGTCCGATCTTCTCGAGATTATCGTTCCTCAATTGAAAGGAATACAGTGGCATGGGTCCTATTTGATAATCTGCATTCTCTTTTTCTTAGCCTAATCCTATATCTGAGCATAACCTGTTGACCCAGTTCCTGCCTGATCCTATGATATCATAATTTTATCATAATAAGTTTTATGCTTCTTTTTATTATGATTTTCTTGCATGTTAACACAATTCTTAATTTCCATAATAATCTGCTCATTTTTCTCTTACTTATAAAATTGTAGCACTTTTCATAATTTTACTATAAATTCCTACCAATTAGCCAAATTCAGTCTGTTTCCTTTTCAGATCTACAATTTATACATATATTTACTGTAAATTTAGTTTTCTTTTATTTAATCCATGTTTGCAAAGTTACCTTTTTTCAAATTTTCATGCGCAAAAGGTGGATTAAATTTGCGTCTGTTAACCAACATTTACAGGTCTATGCATTTTAAGAACGAACGTATATAATTGTAGAAAACTGTAAATAACTAAAGGAAATAAAATAACTATTAGCGAAAAAAGATCGAATAACTCGCTTATAGAAATTTACTAAAAGAAACTGTAAGAAAAAGACTGAAAATACTTATAGAAAAACTACTAAAAACCATATCTAGATCCATGCAAACTTCTTTGTCTCTTCTAATATCTTCAAAGAAATAAAATAATATATATTTAGACCTACCGTCCAATAAGACCATCGAACGCGTTTAAGTCATGATCAAGGTGATCTTGATACGGAAGTGACTCCCGAGCTCTCAGGAACATCCAGATCGGTTAAGACCTGGACCGACCAAGATTCTGCTATGAGGTAAACCCGGTTCGGTTAAAATCCTGGATTGACTAAATAAACGTGGTGAAAATCCGGGTCGAACAAGATCCAGTACGGTGAAGGTGAAGACGCAACATCCATATCGGCTAGTGTAATAACCCGTATTTTTCAAATATTTAAGTTATTAAATTTAATATGATTTTTGAATATTTTATAGTTAGAAATAAATTTTTATAATTTAATTATGTAAGTTTTATTGCAAACTTAATTGAATCAATTACGTAAGGAATTTCAACCAGTTATAACAATAAGGAACTTGTGTTGATTGTAAACATAACTATGATTCGGTTTATATTGTTAAATATTAGAGCTTGAATTTAATATTAAATTATTTAAATAAATTGATTTAATTAATTTATAATTGAAATCCAATTGGATTTTATAAATAATTAAGAACAAATTCAAAATAAGTGAGTTAAATTTACGAGGTTTATGTGAATTCTATTTGATTTGATTAAATTTAATAAACATTTAAATTAAATTTAAACATGAACAAATGGGAGTTGAATATTTTATTACATTAATGAATTTGTTAAAATAGCTATTTTGCAAACGATCTCAGAATTCAATGAAATTAGTTTCATCATATCCGGAATCATAAATTATTGTAAGATTTCAAGTTTCGCTTCAATTGGAGTTGTTATGTGGGTGTGCGCGATATAAACCCGTATATTGATTTATGATTTTAGTATAAAATAGTCTTTTTCAAACAATCTCGGATTTCAATGAAACCATTTTCATCGAATCCAAAATAATGAATTATTGTAAGATTTTAAATTTCGTATCTATTTGATTTATCGTTTGATTGTACAAATTAAAACACGTAGAAATTTATATTTACAATTTAATTAGAATAATGCAAGTTTAAGTGCAATTGCTGTAGACTTACGAATCGGGTGTTGCCACTAGTCCCATTACTTTCAAAAGGCCTTAAAAACCTATAGGTAGGCTGTAAGCAGGCCTGATTTAGACATAGACCCGTTTTGGCTTTAAAACACGTAAAACGATAAACTTATTAATAAAATATTTCTGAAACCCTAATCCATTTTCAGGCTGCCTCTTGTTTTCAATGGCCATGAATACACCATTTTCTTCTCTTGATTTCACGCAATTCTTACAATGAAATCACAATTGTCCAAAACAAAAATTGTAGATCTCAAAGAGAGCTTTTAATCCATACGGTGGATCGATTCTTATGATGGCACAATTCGCCAGAAATAACCCATGGAGTGTGCGCAGTTTATGGGTTACTGGGGGTCGGAGATGCGATCATAGGTCATCAAATTTTTGGCGAAGGTAGTGTTTTGAATGGCGGTTGTTGTGGTAACATTGGATCATTGTATTTTTGGAATTAGGTAGTGCATGTATTACAGTTGAACGCATATTTGGGTTCGATTTTTCCTGGGAGGGATTCTTTGGAACCAACGGAGAAGAAGAGATGGAGTGGGCAAGCTGATGTGTCACGTTTTGGTTGGGTAAGGAGAGATTTATATTATTTTATATATTAAAATTCCATACATTTAAACGTTAATAACTTATTCATACGAACTCACATTTACACGGGGTTGGATCCACTGGATTCGTATTGAAATTCCGAACAACATGGAGCTGTTGCGGACTGATTCTGAGATTGTTGATTTTTGGGCTAAAATTTGGATTTCAATCTCGCTTGAAATAAAAGATGAGTAATTAAACTCACTTAAACTTAACTAAAATATTCGAGTGTTATTTAAATTATAATCATGCTATGATATAATTGTATTAATTGTCGTTTGATAGTTAAAATTGCATATTTATGTTGATTGACACCAATAACGTAATTTAATTTAACTTTTAGTTTAAATTTTACTGTTAAGTTAAAATTTAATATTCAATCGCTAGTTTAAAACCCAACATCTAGTAACTAGTAAATTTATATGATATTGAACTATTTGGGTGTATTGATTTGATGGAAGGCTTCAATTGATATATTTGACATGTTGATGTTTAATGGCGTGAATTTTCCAGTTATTCACATTTTGATATATGATTACTTGTTTGTGCTAATTAATCCCAACCATTTACCTTAGATGTTATAGGCATCCAATAAACCCGTGTGAAAACCCGTAACTTCCCCTTAAGGGAAGCGCGGATAGTTCGAGAACAAGCCACAAAATAGAACGCAGACGGAAGAACATTTCATTGCTATTACAACAATTCCATCAGATATAAGAATATACAGAGTATGAATAAATAATATACATCACAAATTATCAGAGATTACAATAAATTACATAGCAGCGGAAAATAATACAATACACAACTAGAAGAGATATGCGGATACAAAGCTTTCCGGATATCATTCCAGCTGTAAATCAGGATCCTATGAATATAAATCTGCAAAACCAAAACTACTAGCTGCCCGTGTCAAAATAAGGGCACCCAGAGTTTAGGTCAAAACAATAAACTCCAGGTCAGTCATGGGACTGGTGTGAGAACTAAAACAGTTATTAATCTGTACTTTTAAAGTTAGGCAAGTCAAGGGACCACGACGTATAACACGGAACGGGTTTCCTCCCAAGAATACCAGTGCACAAAACAAATAGCGCAATGCTAAATAAAGAAAAATGAAGCTATTATAAGGCCCAGGTCCTATCACACAATGCAACGCAAGCCGGGGGATAGGGTTTTTACCTTATAATAGCCAAGAATGCTTGATACGTTTAAAAGAAATCATTTGATACTATTATAAGTGTATAGTGTATAAAACAACTTCAAATCATAAGTATCAATCATAGGCGGCATGAATGCCCCATACCACTATGTCGCCATATATAGGTTATACAATCAAAATCGCAAAGTCACGTATTTGGAAATTGGGTTTCCATCTGTGAACCGAGGCTAGGGATCGTCCTCTACCGATTCGAGACTGTCTAGCCCAAGTCTCAGGGACAGAACGCATCGACCCTTGGATCGTCAGGGCCGGTCCACCGATGTGGATTATTATGCCTGAACACTACGTTTCCCCGCCCTTTGGGGCGTAAATGAGCCAACGAATGGCTCCATCGGACCCGGATCGTCCGATCTAACCGAGGCGCCTCGCAATAGCAACAACCACACAGGTGAAAAGTATATAAATGTCAGGGCTGGTAGGTCACTGACACCACCCTAGCTAGAAGGAAACGCATGCCCTCCCTGAGGTCCTCTCCCGTTTTTGGTTCACAACCGCGGTGCGAAACTCGCGAAGCAAACGTTACACAAAGCTACGCCACAAAGGCCGTGCTTCGATCATCACCACAAGACTTTGCTTTTAAATAGAAGCCTCGCTCAATTGCCACTTAGGCATGACACACAGGCAATTCACTCCATGCGTTTGATATCCATCAATATATAACCCCTGAGCTCGTACGTCTCAGAGAAGGGCGTTAAGAAAGAGAATAAATTCTCCGCCGCCAAACAGATATATATTTAATAGAGATCAATCACACGGACAAAAATCCAATGTCAGACACACGGTCCATTTACAAGTCCGTTCTAGGTCTGAACGAAACCGGAGGCACCTAGTACCCCGCATATCCATCGATCTCCATGTACGTCTGGACGATCACCAACTGTTTCCATCTTCTTGGGTGTACAGCCCAATCAAGATCATCAGTAATCACCCAAACGACGTGAAGACTTCCGGTCTTCAACCATCGTCTTCATCTTCGACTTATCGTCGTATCAGTTATTCAGAATGGGATAAACCCGGTCTTTCCGAATAACTCGCGTATATTTTAAATAAGTGTTACACAAACACAACATACGCCTCATTCCAATTTATCAGTCACTAACCGTAAATTAACAAGAGAATAATTTCTCAAACATTAACCCCGAAGGCCGAAACCAACATTAGATCAATATCCAGAAAACCATTCTGCTTGGCTAACCGACAGTTAGTTTCTAAATTTCACATTCATAGGGAAAGGTTCCCATTAATTTTATCCAATATAAATTCCTTGAATTTATTCTCTAATCTCCTTTTGAATTTCGATTCAACTAGTCGGGATTAACGAACCTTACCGAAGTAATCATTTGTTTTAATTTCCCAATCCCAACCTATTCATCCCATGAAGTAAAACTGGTTATACTTCATATCTAACACCACGGTGTTATCGGTAAATTCAATTACCATTTCACGTTCAAATCTAATTAAAGATTTAACTATCGCCTAGAGTAAAACTGGTGATACTCCATTCTCGATCTTTTCAATCTAATTAAAGATTCATTAAAACTCCATTTAGTTTTAATCTTTAACTGGGTTAAAGAATCAGTGTCATTTAAAACACAGTTCACGATAAACCCAAAATCACATTCCATTAATTATCGGGTTAAAGAACGAGTGTTATTTAAAACACTGTCCACGATAAACCCAAAATCACATTCCATTAATTATCGGGTTAAAGAACGAGTGTTATTTAAAACACTGTCCACGATAAACCCAAAATCACATTCCAGTAATTATCGGGTTAAAGAACGAGTGTTATTTAAAACACTGTCCACGATAAACCCAAAAATCAATATCAATTCAATTCCAATTAAATATTATTTAATTGGTACACTTCATTAAATCTAAATAAAAAGATTTAATCTTTTCTCAACTGGGTTCAAGAACAGTGTTAATGAAGACACCATTCACGACAGACCCAAATCACATTTGATATTCAATACAAGGCTCTGAATAGATAATATATCGGCTTATATTCAATATCAAATTCTACGATTAACAAATGTCGTATCGGAAATAACGATATAAATATATATCTTTCAAATTTCCATAACAACATCTGTATAATCACGAATTCCAACATCGAAATATTCCGAAGACAATTTCGATTCAAATCCACTCCAATGCAATCATTGGAAATTCTGGTTATTTTTAAAACCCTTTTCAAATTCAATTTATTTATTTAAAAACAAATAGAATTTTAATTCTAGTTCAAAGCTAGTTCATTTCGATAGAAATCTATTTTTATCTTTTCAAATATGGAGTTTTTCATCCCAATTCTTCCCAAATCATTTCTTATGATTTTACACAAATTATTGATATTTTTAATGATTTTATCAAGGCCCGTACAGTCGATTTCCATCAATGGCCATCGAACTGCACTTACAGCGACCTTTTTCAAATTTGATTTGGACATAATTCCAAATCCAACCGTTAGATTTCTAATTTCTCACATTCGTTAGAAATCTCTTTTCGATACGAACCCAACGGTTCCGGTTTTAGGAGAATCCGACGGTCGGATCTCCCGCAATATCCATTCAAAGTCAATGGTCGAAATTCGCGAACTACCGTGGCGCGACGCGTTCTATTCAGGCCATTATATTATATATATAATATATACTTCGTCGATTTCCTTTCGAAATGAATTTTATAAATCGTTTTAAATTCGTTTTCAAAACGGTTTCAACTTCATGTTCAATTTCAAATCAAAATGGAATATTCCAATATAAATTCGTTTTAAATTCATTTCAATTCAATTCAAATTCGTTTTCTATTCAATTCAATTCGAATTCGTTTTCTATTCAATCTAATTCGAATTCGTTTTCTATTCAATTTAATTCGAATTCGTTTTCTATTCGATTTAATTCAAATTTCATTTCAAAATATTCGATTTCGAAATCACTTTTCAATATTCATTTTAAAATGAATAAAATCGATATAAATATCCTTCACGTCATAATGGCTTCAATCTAATCAACACGACTTCATATATTTCTATTTTCAAATGTTCTATTTCTTTTTCAAATGTTTCGATTTCAAATATTTCTATTTCAAATATTTCTATTTCAAATATGGAATGAGGCCCAATCAATTACCATATAATGTTAATTATATGGATTTTCTACAACACATGTATTCAATAACAATGATGAATAATCAACCATCATCCAAAGTGCATTCTACACTGTATAAGCATCAAATATAAATATTCAACGCTTATAACACCCTGTCAATCCATCGATCGACATACAACTAAACAATCGGGATTGGTGTACGTCAAATATCATCCCAATACCCGTGTGGGGTTTCAAGCAATCAAACACAGATTTTTATTTGTGCAGTTGGGCGATGTGTAAAATTTATCGTCCCAATCAATGTCCTTCAAATAGGTGTACATAAACAAACTGTCCGATTTGTAAATGAATATTTATTTATTCACATTCACGTTAAAAATTATATTTTTAACGATCAAACTATTTTATTCAACCTATGAATATTCTATTCGGTTCATTTATTAAATAAAATGTTATCTTCATTTTTCTAACTTATTTTTAGAAAATTTCGGCGGCATAACGACACGATACTAGAAACGAGACCAGGCCTAGCCTTATCCCCAGTCTAGTGAAGGCCCATGCCATTCACACATCAATCAAATCATTTTCATTTCACCAAACTATTCAATTCAAACCAAATAACCTAGCCAACTACACAACCAAACAATTAAACAAACAAGCCATCCATGGTCTGTGGATGACGGGTGTCGGGTGCTGCTAAGCACCGTCTGCATCCTAGTATATATATAACTTAGAAAAAGAAATTGAAGAGTGAGAAGTTCTCACCAATAGCTATCCTAACTCCACGGCTCTTCCTTTATAGAAATCTTCGTTGTTCTCGCCTCTTTGTCATCTTCGTTGCCCGTATTCACTACATATATAAAAATCGAATTTTTACTTCGCTATTCAATATATAAAAATCGAATTTTTACTTCGCTATTCAATATATAAAAATCGAATTTTTACTATGCTATTCAATATATAAAAATCGAATTTTTCTATTATAAAGATTTCGCCCTTTCAAATATAAAGATTTCACCTTTTCAAATATAAATATTTCACCTTTTCAAATATAAAGATTATATTTTTCTCGAAGTAAAAATCATATTTTTACTTCACTACTCATACCAAAATATCGTTTTTTCATATTTAAAAAATATCATCTTTTCATATTTAAAAATATCGTCTTATCATATTTAAAAATATCGTCTTTTCATATTTAAAAATATCGTCTTTTCATATTTAAAAATATCGTCTTATCATATTTAAAAATATCGTCTTTTCATATTTAAAAATATTGTCTTTTCATATTTAAAAATATCGTCTTTTCATATTTAAAAATATCGTCTTATCATATTTAAAAATATCGTCTTTTCATATTTAAAAATATCGTCTTATCATATTTAAAAATATCGTCTTTTCATATTTAAAAATATCGTCTTATCATATTTAAAAATATCGTCTTATCATATTTAAAAATATCGTCTTATCATATTTTTACATCTTCTATATAGTAAAGACTATATTTTTACTACTTTAAAAATATAAAAATCATATTTTTAATACTTTAAAAATATAAAAATCATATTTTTAACTCTCCGATCGAATAAAAATTCTATTGCTAATTTTCCTATCGAATAAATTCAGTTTTAAAATCAAATAAAATGGTATCTGAAAATAAAAAAATAAAATAAAGACTTACATAGAAATAGAAGGGGGAAGAGCAGCGTTCACGGTCGGAGGGGGGGGGGGGTGTCGCTGTGGTCGAGGTAGAGGGTTTCGTGGGGGGGGGGGGGGGAAGGGGGTCGGCGCGAGGCAGAAAAAAGGGGGGGGTCTTCGGAGGTGGCGCGTCGATCGATTGGGGGGGGGTATCGCGTCGCGGTTTGGCGCAAGGGGGGGGGGGTATCGCGTCGCCTCTGGCGCCTGGGGGGGGGTCTCCGATCTGACGAGGAGGGGGGGTGTCGCTGTGAGGTGGCGGCGGTTTAAGGGGAGGGGCGATGCTCCTCTCCGCTTTCTTTCTTTTTTTTTCTGAAAAATGATTTTGAACGGGGGGGGGGGGGGGGGGGGCGGGGGGGTGCAGAGAAAGATAAAGGAGAGGGGAGATAAAGTTTCTTTTTAATTTATTTAATTATTTTATTTACGAAAAAGCTGACTTTTTATTTCGACCTTGAAACGAGGCCCACCGCCTGTCGTCCATAGCGTATTACCCCCATTCTGAACACAATGGGATATGTATCGTAGGTTGATTCGATCGTTTCGATCAGTTTCCGTTAAAATCAACATATAACTCTATATATTGAATTTGACCGCGCATTTCATTTTACCGGGGTCACATACTAACTAGAAAAATTCCACAAAAATATTTTCTAGCTTCGTATTGACGATACGGTCCTAACAAAACTAGTTTCGTCGAATTCTGAGACCGTTGGAAAAATGGCTATTTTCCAGTCGATTAAAATTAACTGAAACTGGTCAAACGCGTTTTCCTTTGCCACGCTCACATATTGATTCGAAAAATTATGAAATTTGGAATCTAGCAATAATTTGACATCACAGACCCAACAAAAGGGGTTTCGTCGAAATCCGAGGTCGTTTGCAAAATTTCCATTTTTAAGGGCCGAATTCCATAGCGACTATTCTGAAATTTCAACTGGACATATCTTTTGATTCCCGCTATGAAATTTCAATTTTTCGGACTCGTTGGAAAGATATTCTCAATTAGATCCTAATGTTTTTGGTTTCACTAGAATCCGGTTTGTTTTGCACCCGGTACATTCAATTGAAGTTTGAAATCGAATTATCGAACTACCGCGCCATTTTCAATTCTATTTATAATTATATACATAATTATTATATTATAACGACGACGTATATAATATATACGTTCGAATTCTATTCAAAATAAATTTCTCGTCGATATTATTTAAAATAATCTATTTTAAATAATCAAAATTCGCTAAAATCGCCAAAATAAAAATTTTAAACTGGCCCAGATTTTCGGGTTGTTACAATCTCCCCCACTTAAAACTTTTCGTCCCCGAAAAGGAACAAAGTCGAAAGTGGTTTGATTAATCAACTCTACGTTCGATCTGGCTTTCATCCCCCAACTTTTCAGTTTCTGAGAATTTTCAAATTTTCAAAAATTTGGCTAACACCCTAAATTTTCGAAAAATTTCGCCATAACCTCCCCTGCACCGGGAGCCACGGGAAATCCCGAAATTGCCATACAGGCCTTCTGATCTCAAAAAGAAAAAGAAAAAGCCAAGCGGCTAGCCAATAGGCTCATAAAATCATCATCACCCAAACAAAACAGTAAATTATGTAGTAAACATGTACCTATTTGTCGGGCAAACAAATTTTATTCTCTGCTCTAGCCTCCTTGCTATGACCTGTTCAATGTAAGTACATGTATATGCAAGCAAATGCAGCTAATTTTCAATACAATTCAATATTTGGTCAATTTGGTTAAAGGTTCAACATTTAATTATTCAAACAATAATCAAACAACATAACCATCAATCAATTAGTTGATTAGCTTTTGAAATTCATAACTTTGATATATAGTCAAAAATCAGATTTTTGGTGCTAAATCACAACAATAAGCCCTATCTTGTTTCGGTTCTCACACCAGTCAATTTGGAAATTTATAGAAATCTCACTTTCGAAACTCGAAAATAAATACTGGCGACGGTGCCCCATCACCAGAATTATCCCCGGGCAACTAGAGTATGATTCTATAACTATCCAGTATATTAAAACTTCGAATACACGTTTGCAAGACATATATGCAAAATCTTTATATATCGGATTGTCCCGATCAATATAGAATAAATAATCAAATACGAATAGTTGATTTAAATTTTCAAAACAAAATTTGTTTTCACTTTAAAAATATACTCTTCACACTCGTTCTAGGATACTACTGATCCTATCTCTAACGAGTCATTCCCATTGGATATTGCTAATCCATCATCTGATGAATTCTTTCGTATGGTTCTAATGTGCCTTGTTCTCTAGCTTTGTAAACCAAAGCTCTGATACCAACTGTGAAAACCCGTAACTTCCCCTTAAGGGAAGCGCGGATAGTTCGAGAACAAGCCACAAAATAGAATGCAGACGGAAGAACATTTCATTGCTATTACAACAATTCCATCAGATACAAGAATATACAGAGTATGAATAAATAATATACATCACAAATTATCAGAGATTACAATAAATTACATAGCAGCGGAAAATAATACAATACACAACTAGAAGAGATATGCGGATACAAAGCTATCCGGATATCATTCCAGCTGTAAATCAGGATCCTGTGAATATAAATCTGCAAAACCAAAACTACTAGCTGCTCGTGTCAAAATAAGGGCACCCAAAGTTTAGGTCAAAACAATAAACTCCAGGTCAGTCATGGGACTGGTGTGAGAACTAAACCAGTTATTAATCTTTACTTTTAAAGTTAGGCAAGTCAAGGGACCACGCCGTATAACACGGAACGGGTTTCCTCCCAAGAATACCAGTGCACAAAACAAACAGCGCAATGCTAAATAAAGAAAAATGAAGCTATTATAAGACCCAGGTCCTATCACACAATGCAACGCAAGCCGGGGGATAGGGTTTTTACCTTATAATAGCCAAGAATGCTCGATACGTTTAAAAGAAATCATTTGATACTATTATAAGTGTATAGTGTATAAAACAACTTCAAATCATAAGTATCAATCATAGGTGGCATGAATGCCCCATACCACTATGTCGCCATATATAGGTTATACAATCAAAATCGCAAAGTCACGTATTTGGAAATTGGGTTTCCGTCTGTGAACCGAGGCTAGGGATCGTCCTTTACCGATTCGAGACTGTCTAGCCCGAGTCTCAGGGACAGAACGCATCGACCCTTGGATCGTCAGGGCCGGTCCACCGATGTGGATTATTATGCCTGAACACTACATTTCCCCGCCCTTTGGGGCGTAAATGAGCCAACGAATGGCTCCATCGGACCCGGATCGTCCGATCTAACCGAGGCACCTCGCAATAGCAACAACCACACAGGTGAAAAGTATATAAATGTCAGGGCTGGTAGGTCACTGACACCACGCTAGCTAGAAAGAAACGCATGCCCTCCCTGAGGTCCTCTCCCGTTTTTGGTTCACAACCGCGGTGCGAAACTCGCGAAGCAAACGTTACACAAAGCTACGCCACAAAGGCCGTGCTTCGATCATCACCACAAAACTTTGCTTTTCAACAGAAGCCTCGCTCAATTGCCACTTAGGCATACCACACAGGCAATTCACTCCATGCGTTTGATATCCATCAATATATAACCCCTGAGCTCGTACGTCTCAGGGAAGGGCGTTAAGCAAGAGAATAAATTCTCCGCCGCCAAACAGATATATTTAATAGAGATCAATCACACGGACTAAAATCCAATGTTAGACAAACGGTCCATTTACAAGTCCGTTCTGGGTCTGAATGAAACCGGAGGCACCTAGTACCCCGCATATCCATCGATCTCCATGTACGTCTGGACGATCACCAACTGTTTCCATCTTCTTGGGTGTACAGCCCAATCAAGATCATCAGTAATCACCCAAACGACGTGAAGACTTCCGGTCTTCAACCATCGTCTTCATCTTCGACTTATCGTTGTATCAGTTATTCAGAATGGGATAAACCCGGTCTTTCCGAATAACTCGCGTATATTTTAAATAAGTGTTACACAAACACAACATACGCCTCATTCCAATTTATCAGTCACTAACCGTAAATTAACAAGAGAATAATTTCCCAAACATTAACCCCGAAGGCCGAAACCAACATCAGATCAATATCCAGAAAACCATTCTGCTTGGCTAACCGACAGTTAGTTTCTAAATTTCACATTCATAGGGAAAGGTTCCCATTAATTTTATCCAAGATAAATTCCTTGAATTTATTCTCTAATCTCCTTTTGAATTTCGATTCAACTAGTCGGGATTAACGAACCTCACCGAAGTAATCATTTGTTTTAATTTCCCAATCCCAACCTATTCATCCCATGAAGTAAAACTGGTTATACTTCATATCTAACACCACGGTGTTATCGGTAAATTCAATTACCATTTCACGTTCAAATCTAATTAAAGATTTAACTATCGCCTAGAGTAAAACTGGTGATACTCCATTCTCGATCTTTTCAATCTAATTAAAGATTCATTAAAACTCCACTTAGTTTTAATCTTTAACTGGGTTAAAGAATCAGTGTCATTTAAAACACAGTTCACGATAAACCCAAAATCACATTCCATTAATTATCGGGTTAAAGAAAATGTGTTATTTAAAACACTGTCCACGATAAACCCAAAATCACATTCCATTAATTATCGGGTTAAAGAACGAGTGTTATTTAAAACACTGTCCACGATAAACCCAAAATCACATTCCATTAATTATCGGGTTAAAGAACGAGTGTTATTTAAAACACTGTCAACGATAAACCCAAAAATAATATCAATTCAATTCCAATTAAATATTATTTAATTGGTACACTTCATTAAATCTAAATAAAAGGATTTAATCTTTTCTCAACTGGGTTCAAGAACAGTGTTAATGAAGACACCATTCACGACAGACCCAAATCACATTTGATATTCAATACAAGGCTCTGAATAGATAATATATCGGCTTATATTCAATATCAAATTCTACGATTAACAAATGTCGTATCGGAAATAACGATATAAATATATATCTTTCAAATTTCCATAACAACATCTGTATAATCACGAATTCCAACATCGAAATATTCCGAAGACAATTTCGATTCAAATCCACTCCAATGCAATCATTGGAAATTCTGGTTATTTTTAAAACCCTTTTCAAATTCAATTTATTTATTTAAAGACAAATAGAATTTTAATTCTAGTTCAAAGCTAGTTCATTTCGATAGAAATCTATTTTTATCTTTTCAAATATGGAGTTTTTCATCCCAATTCTTCCCAAATCATTTCTTATGATTTTACACAAATTATTGATATTTTTAATGATTTTATCAAGGCCCGTACAGTCGATTTCCATCAATGGCCATCGAACTGCACTTACAGCGACCTTTTTCAAATTTGATTTGGACATAATTCCAAATCCAACCGTTAGATTTCTAATTTCTCACATTCGTTAGAAATCTCTTTTCGATAGGAACCCAACGGTTCCGGTTTTAGGAGAATCCGACGGTCGGATCTCCCGCAATATCCATTCGAAGTCAATGGTCGAAATTCGCGAACTGCCGCGGCGCGGCGCGTTCTATTCAGGCCATTATATAATATATATAATATATATAATATATACTTCGTCGATTTCCTTTCGAAATGAATTTTATAAATCGTTTTAAATTCGTTTTCAAAACGGTTTCAACATCATGTTCAATTTCAAATCAAAATGGAATATTCCAATATAAATTCGTTTTAAATTCATTTCAATTCAATTCAAATTCGTTTTCTATTCAATTCAACTCGAATTCATTTTCTATTCAATTTAATTCGAATTCGTTTTCTATTCAATTTAATTCGAATTCGTTTTCTATTCGATTTAATTCAAATTTCATTTCAAAATATTCGATTTCGAAATCACTTTTCAATATTCATTTTAAAATGAATAAAATCGATATAAATATCGTTCACGTCATAATGGCGTCAATCTAATCAACACGGCTTCATATATTTCTATTTTCAAATGTTCTATTTCTTTTTCAAATGTTTCGATTTCAAATATTTCTATTTCAAATATGGAATGAGGCCCAATCAATTACCATATAATGTTAATTATATGGATTTTCTACAACACATGTATTCAATAACAACGATGAATAATCAACCATCATCCAAAGTGCATTCTACACTGTATAAGCATCAAATATAAATATTCAACGCTTATAACACCCTGTCAATCCATCGATCGACATACAACTAAACAATCGGGATTGGTGTACGTCAAATATCATCCCAATACCTGTGTGGGGTTTCAAGCAATCAAACACAGATTTTTATTTGTGCAGTTGGGCGATGTGTAAAATTTATCGTCCCAATCAATGTCCTTCAAATAGGTGTACATAAACAAACCGTCCGGTTTGTAAATGAATATTTATTTATTCACATTAAAAAATATATTTTTAACGATCAAACTATTTTATTCAACCTATGAATATTATATTCGGTTCATTTATTAAATAAAATGTTATCTTTATTTTTCTAACTTATTTTTAGAAAATTTCGGCGGCATAACGGCACGATACTAGAAACGGGACCAGGCCTAGCCTTATCCCCGGTCTAGTGAAGGCCCATGCCATTCACACATCAATCAAATCAATTTCATTTCACCAAACTATTCAATTCAAACCAAATAACCTAACCAACTACACAACCAAACAATTAAACAAACAAGCCATCCATGATCTGTGGATGACGGGTGTCAGGTGCTACTAAGCACCGTCTGCATCCTAGTATATATATAACTTAGAAAAAGAAATTGAAGAGTGAGAAGTTCTCACCAATAGCTACCCTAACTCCACGGCTCTTCCTTTATAGAAATCTTCGTCGTTCTCGCCTCTTTGTCATCTTCGTTGCCCGTATTCACTACATATATAAAAATCGAATTTTTACTTCGCTATTCAATATATAAAAATCGAATTTTTACTTCGCTATTCAATATATAAAAATCGAATTTTTACTTTGCTATTCAATATATAAAAATCGAATTTTTACTATGCTATTCAATATATAAAAATCGAAATTTTCTATTATAAAGATTTCGCCCTTTCAAATATAAAGATTTCACCTTTTCAAATATAAAGATTTCACCTTTTCAAATATAAAGATTATATTTTTCTCGAAGTAAAAAATCATATTTTTACTTCACTACTCATATCAAAATATCGTCTTTTAATATTTAAAAATATCGTCTTTTCATATTTAAAAATATCGTCTTATCATATTTAAAAATATCGTCTATTCATATTTAAAAATATCGTCTTATCATATTTAAAAATATCGTCTTATCATATTTAAAAATATCGTCTTTTCATATTTAAAAATATCGTCTTTTCATATTTAAAAATATCGACTTATCATATTTAAAAATATCATCTTTTCATATTTAAAAATATCGTCTTATCATATTTAAAAATATCGTCTTATCATATTTAAAAATATCGTCTTTTCATATTTAAAAATATCGCCTTATCATATTTAAAAATATCGTCTTATCATATTTAAAAATATCGTCTTATCATATTTAAAAATATCGTCTTATCATATTTTTACATCTTCTATATAGTAAAGACTATATTTTTACTACTTTAAAAATATAAAAATCATAATTTTAATACTTTAAAAATATAAAAATCATATTTTTAACTCTTCGATCGAATAAAAATTCTATTGCTAATTTTCCTATCGAATAAATTCAGTTTTAAAATCAAATAAAATGGTAACTGAAAATAGAAAAATAAAATAAAGACTTACATAGAAATAGAAGGGGGAAGAGCAGCGTTCACTGTCGGAGGGGGGGGGGGTGTCGCTGTGGTCGAGGCAGAGGGTTTCGGGGGGGGGGGGGGGGGGGAAGGGGGTCGGCGCGAGGCAGAAAAAGGGGGGTGGGTCTTCGGAGGTGGCGCGTCGCGGTCTGGTGCGGGGGGGGGGGGGGGGGTATCGCGTCGCCTCTGGCGCCTGGGGGGGGGGGTCTCCGATCTGACGAGGAGGGGGGGTGTCGCTGTGAGGTGGCGGCGGTTTAAGGGGAGGGGCGATGCTCCTCTCCGCTTTCTTTCTTTCTTTTTTCTTCTGAAAAATGATTTTGAACGGGGGGTGGAGGGGGGCAGAGAAAGATAAAGGAGAGGGGAGAGAAAGTTTATTTTTAATTTATTTAATTATTTTATTTACCAAAAAGTTCACTTTTTTATTTCGACCTTGAAACGAGGCCCACCGCCTGTCCTCCATAGCGTATTACCCCCATTCCGAACACAATGGGATATGTATCGTAGGTTGATTCGATCGTTTCGATCAGTTTCCGTTAAAATCAACATATAACTCTATATATTGAATTTGAACGCGCATTTCATTTTACCGGGGTCACATACTAACTAGAAAAATTCCAGAAAAATATTTTCTAGTTTTGTATTGACGATACGGTCCTAACAAAACTAGTTTCGTCGAATTCTGAGACCGTTGGAAAAATGGCCATTTTCCAGTCGATTAAAATCAACTAAAACCGGTCAAATGCGTTTTCCTTTGCCACGCTTACATATTGATTCAAAAAATTATGAAATTTGGAATCTAGCAATAATTTGACATCACGGACCCAACAAAAGGGGTTTCGTCGAAATCCGAGGTCGTTTGCAAAATTTCCATTTTTAAGGGCCGAATTTCCATAGCGACTATTCTGAAATTTCAACTGGACATATCTTTTGATTCCCGATATGAAATTTCAATTTTTCAGACTCGTTGGAAAGATATTCTCAATTAGATCCTGATGTTTTTGGTTTCACTAGAATCCGGTTTGTTTTGCACCCAGTACGTTCAATTGAAGTTTGAAATCGAATTATCGAACTACCGCGCCATTTTCAATTCTATTTATAATTATATACATAATTATTATATTCTAACGATGACCTATATAATATATACGTTCGAATTCTATTCAAAATAAATTTCTCGTCGATATTATTTAAAATAATCTATTTTAAATAATCAAAATTCGCTAAAATCGCCAAAATAAAAAATTTAAACTGGCCCAGATTTTCGGGTTGTTACAACCCATAATTAATCATTAAAATGAATTAAGAACATAGGCTGAAATGATAAATACCTATAACCCTTATTTGGACTGAAATGATATATATCCCTCCCAAAAATACTAAAATTAAATTTTAAGTATCACACCACCATAGGATAGAAAATTAAATATGAAAACCGGTTGGTTAAACAAATTAGTTTTAACCTTGAATCTTGAAATATTTCTTTAAAGATAATATATTTGGTATTTTATAAATTGATTTCCTTTGAACTTGAAATTTGGATTTTGAAATATAAAGCTAAGGAAATTATTCGCTATTGTAAACTGAAGTTAAATGAAACTGAGTATGAAACGAATCGGTCGAAATTGAATTATTTATCTATCTTTGAAATTTACTTTAAATTAACTTGATTTAAAGTGATATTTAAATTGTGAAATCGATATTGTTATAACTGAAATAATTCAAAGTGGGAATTCTAATTAGAAATTTTGAATATATGAATCAAATTTTTTTTATTGGATTGAACTTAAATTGGAAGTTTAATTGAATTAAAATATCGAAGCTAGGTGATTTGATTTGAAATTAGAATATAATTTCGAGTTTGTTTGAATTTTTTTGAATAGACAATTTTAATTAATTTATTTAAACCTTATATGTATATTATTTTTATTTAGCAATTATTTTCTTTATAAACTATGCTATTTTTAACTTATACATAGTAACTATTTTAATAAAACACTTTAATAACTATTTTACATTTTTAAATATTTATTTTACTTATACATACACACCCTATTTTAGATAAAACCATTTTAATAATTAACTATCTATTTTATAAACTAGTTTAATATTTTTACCAATAGATTTTACTAAATTTTGATAATTCTATTTTAAATACAAACTATTTATTTTTAAACTATTTCAAGTATATCTAAACTATTTAGTATATGTATATACATTTAACTATTTAATATTTAAATTATTAACCGAGCCCATAACCGAGTCCATAACCGAGCCCGTTTGAATTTTTTCAAGGATTTGAGTTTGATTTAAATTTAAATTTTAGTACGAAGGTATATTCTATTTGGATATAAAATGATTTGGAGTAAAAGTATGACATTTTGATACGAAGTATGAACCGTGTAAAATGTACAAATCCGGCCGATGTGAAAAATGAAAACGTTTGGTTGTTAAAAAGATCAGGATCAGATATTGTCATACTCTCTACCGATACCAAAAAACACTTTAGTAACTGTGTATGTGGTGAAGAATCCAGAATGAAGTAGGATGGTTTGACGAACGCTACTGGAATGAAGTAAGAGAACGATGATGGATATCCTTGACTTTGGGTCATAATTGAAATGACTAAAACAAGTGCCATTGCTGAGCCAAGCGAGGTCGCTCCTCCTATTGAACAAGCTTCTACGAACCATATCTATTACTTTTGTGATTTGATCGGTGGATCCACCCTTGATTTTGGAGTGTTGTTTGAGGTGGGCAGTAGTGGCTGGCTATGCGTTACCACCAGCTCGGTCTTGCAATCCGGTAGAATCCTACTGTGGGTATTCCTCTTGTGCCTTGTCATATTATCCTGATTGCTCCCACTTTGATTTTGATATGCGTTGTACCTATGGAGTGCTCCTTGATAGCCCACTGGTTTGGTGGAGTTTACTGTACCATATAGACTACTATGTTTACAAACGACGTAAGGGTAAAAATGTAATCCTGCTTACGCTATTTTGATATTTTACTTTACTGATAAACACTATTATAATAGCAAAATTATGTTATATAATATCAAATTTGACGGATCCTTTGGAGATGGAAATTCCCGTCACATCTCTTAAGTTATTGCACTCATGAACACCTTAGGAGATGTGAATTATCGTAAGTATCTCTGATGTCGTGACACTCATTTTATTACCTGATTTTGGTTTGACTGATATGAGAATATTTTAGTTCTGATTCGAGTATTTTTGTAATTTCGTTGGTGCTCGGATCAACCCGAGTTTTTTAGTTAGTGAAGACCACATTGTATTGAAGATGCAGATGGAGCTTGATAGACGTAATTACAAGTATTATTCCACTGCATATATTGATATGTTTTATGGTAGTAACTCTAATGTATTGTGTAATGTAAAATCAAATGTATAATTTAACATCTTCATGAACTGTTATTTGATTATTATATTTTGTCCTTCCGCTATAAGATTCTGTGATTGTTTTTTCCTTTTCCTTCTTTTTATTATATTAATCCTAATAACTACCAATATTTTTTATTTGTTTAGGTCGACAAGTATGGATTATTATCGACTTAAACGGTCAAAAATGCGGGTCGTTATAGTTGGTATCAGAGCTAAGGTTTAGCGATAACCTTGGCTCTATTTGGTTAGCTCATTAGAGATAAGGTAGTAATACCCTAGAATGAGTTTAAGTGTATATAAGAGAGCACACTTGTAATTTTGATATAAAAATGGTTTTGTATTGTGTTAATTTGTTCTGTTGAGTATTTATGAATTCTGGTCAATACTTGGGGCGCTAGTGCATCAATAAGGATTTCTAAAAACTCGAATAGGACTAATCAACACAATATTGTTTTGGATAATATTTTATATAGAAGGAATTATGTTGAAAACCAATTAAATTTGTTTATTTAGTCAATATAACTAAACTATTGAGTATTATATGACTTTAAGAAAAATGAAATATTGAAAATTAATTTGTAATGAAATAAGATGAAGTTAAATATGAACTTGAGAATTTAATCTCGGTGCTTTTGAAATATTGATTCGCAATGGTTTTGAAATAATATAAGCATAACAGAAATCATCTTCAAAGATATTTTAAAAATAAATGTATATTCCCTTCTTGTCTTTGGAAATTACTTCGATGATCAGTGCACGCATCATCAACGTTTATCTTCAAGGGCCTGAATGGGGAGACCACTTAGAACTTTTATATCTTATTTTGCGAAACTGAATTTTATTTATATCTTTTATAGTATGGTTTATATAAAAGATATTGTGCATATATTATTTTGAAAGTTGATTTGGAACCCGAAGTTAAATTCTTGACTCAAGAATAATTTTTGAAATGAATTAAACTTGGAATTTTAGGAAATTCTTAATTGTGAAATAAGAAAATGAACCTAAGAGAAATAAATTAGAGTTGAATCTCTTAGATATGTGAAATTGTGAATTTGAACAAATTGAAACCATTGAACTTGTATAATAATCAATCCTTTTCTATAACATATATATAACTTACCAAATATTTAAGAAGTTAAAATGTTATAGGAATAAGCAATTGAAAAATATACAAGTATTGTTATGGATAATGAATGGTGAAATTGAAGAAAACTGGATAATATTGGATTTGAATAATATTAAACCTTTTCTATAGCATATACAACTTACCACAATATATAAGAAGTGAAATGTTATAGGAATTGGCAATTACATAATATACAAGTATATTTATGAATAATAAATGGTGAAATTATATTAATGGGTTATGAAAGTAAAGAAGACTTAAGTTATGACCATAACGACGTACACTTGGTTTGTTCTGAAATTTGAATTCCAACAAGTAAATTTAAATTGATGAAATAAACTAGTTAAATGAATCTATTGTTACAACCTAGAAAATCAGAACCAAATTTAAAATTTTATTTTTGCAATTTTGATGGATTTTGAATATTTAAAATGATTTATCTTAAATAATAACGACTAAAAATTTATTTAAATCGAAATTAGAACAAATAAATTTAATATGGGGGCATTTTACAATAAGGGCTTACTCCCCTCAACCAATTAATTTTAAGGACGCGGGTTTAAAATAATTATTTTTAAGTACAAAATTTTATCGTCTCATTTCATATGCATTCTCGACGCTAGAAAAAACCCCAAATCGATTTCAAACCCGCTTTCTTCTTCATCTTTATACTTTGGAAATCAAATCTACTGCTAATCTACTTTCGAAACAAAATCGCCTCAGCTAATTTGTCGATTGACTGAAGAAATCTAACCGCATCACTTTTCTCAGCTGAACAAGTAAGTAATTGTTTATTTATTTTATTTGTTATATATTGATTTCTGATGTTAATCGCCTCACCTTTATCCAGGTGATGAAACTAAGGCACAATTTCTATTCACTATTTGCAAGACACGATTTGTGTTCATTGTTGTTTGTTGTTCCTCAATTATTTTTGTTTGCTATATATTGATTGTTTTTGTTAGCTGAAGTAAGTAGTCATTCACTGATTGATTTTATTTGCTATATAAAACAGTTTATACATATATATTCAGTGGTAGATTTTATTTTGTTTCACAACTTAAAAAGATAAAGGTTTTTTTCTTTTGATTTGAATAATTTAATTATGTATTAAAATTTAGTAATATTTGAAAATTATTGATACATGTAAAACATATTTTTTGTTTTGTTAATCATATGTATATACTCAGTGGGTTAATAATACGTAATATGAATCAATTTATAGTGATGATGAAACTGTTCATACATATATTTTCAGTGTAGATGTTAATTTATTTGACAGCTTGAAAATATAAAGGTGTTTATCTTTTGATTTGAATGATTTACGTGTTAAACCTTAGTAATATTTGATAATTACTGATACATTTTAAACATATTTGTAGTTTTTCTTATGATTTGGATTTATTGTGATAAAAGCAATAAAAGATAAGTTACATAGAATATCTTATTTTTTCTTTTACTAACTGATAAATAGTTACATGTTTATTTTTTACACAGAATATCATACTTTATTTCAAATTTTAAAAAAGATAATTGCATCTATCTTTTACTAAAAGATAAGTTACATATAATATCTTTTTATTTCATATTTAGTAGAATACGAAATAAGTTACATAGAATATCTTATTTTATATTTTACTAAATGATAAATATTAACATGGTTATTTTTTACATAGAATACCTTGTTTTATTTCAGATTTAAAATAGATAATTGCATCTATCTTTTACTGAAAGATAAAAGATAAGTTATATAGACTATCTTATTTTATCTTTAACTAAATGATGAATATTAACATGTTTATTTTTTTACATAGAATAACTTATTTTATTTCGGATCGTAAAAAGTTAAATGCATTTATCTTTCACTAAAAGATAAAAGATAAGTTACATAGAATATCTTTTTTTATTTCATATTTAGTATAATACAAGATAAGTTACATAGAATATCTTATTTTATCTTTTACTAAATGATAAATATTAACATGTTTATTTTTTACATAGAATATTTTATTTTATTTTAGATTTAAAATTAATAATTGCATCTACCTTTTACTAAAAGATAAAAGATAAGTTACATAGACTATCTTATTTTATCTTTAACTAAATGATAAATATTAACATGTTTATTTTTTACATAGAATAACTTATTTTATTTTAGATTTAAAAAAGATAATTGCACCTATCTTTTACTAAAAGATAAAAGATAAGTTACATAGAATATATCATTTTATTTCAGATTTAGTAGAATAAAAGATAAGTTACATAGAATATCTTATTTTATCTTCTACTAAATAATAAATATTAACATGTTTATTTTTTACATAGAATATCTTATTTTATTTCAAATTTAAAAAAGATAGATGTGTCTACCTTTTCAAAACTGAACTTCAGATTTAAAAAAGATAAATATATATATATATATATATATATATATATATATACATTTGTCATGTGTTAATTGTTAGTTGCAAATATGCAATGTTAATGATAAAAATGACCTTTTGATTACAAAATTGCAATTTTGTAATTAACAATTTTTAAATGTAGTAGAGTATCTTAATTTATTTCTGATTTTAAAAAATATAGTTACATCTATCTTTTCAAAACCGAGCTTTAGATTTAAAAAAGATAAATGAATATATATGTCATGTGTTAATTGTTAGTTGCAAATATGCAATATTAATGATAAAACTGAATTTTTGATTACTAAATTTCAATTTTTTAATTAACAATTTTTAAATGTTTAGTAGAATACCTTATCTTATTTCAGACTTAAAAAAGATAGATGCATCTATCTTTTCAAAATTGAACTTCAGATTTAAAAAGATAAATGAATATATATGTCATGTGTTAATTGTTAATTGCAAATAGGGAATGTTAATGATAAAACTGAACTTTTGATTACAAAATTGCATTTTTGTAATTAACAATTTTTAAATGTTTAGTAGAATATCTTAATTTATTTCAGATTTAAAAAAGATAGTTGCATCTATCTTTTCAAAACCAAAATTCAGATTTAAAAAAGATAATTACATGTTTAGCTCTACTTATGTTTGAAAAAAAAGGGTACATGTTAAGCAAGTTTGATGTTTTACTTATTATATACAATTATTACATACCATATGAACTTGATTTAAAGCCTACATAAAAAAGATAAAAACATTTATGTTTTTGTACAAACAACTTAGTTACATAATAAAATATAATGAAATGCTTTTAGTTGTTTATGAATATCAAAAGATATTCTAAAATTTAGTTACATAATAAATTACAACACAAGAGCATATAACTCCAAATTCATGGTAGACTAACTAAGTCAAAAATATGTTATCATTTTATCAATTATTTTTATTTCTTTCTAATTTCATCTTTGTTGATACATATTCAAATTTCCTTTGTAAGAATTCGAGGATCAACATTTGACGACCCCATTCCCCGTACTGACGGTGGCAAGGGTAATCTTTGGAATATAACACATAAATAGATAATAGCAAAACAGAAATAAATAAATACACCAGATAAAGTACAAATAATACACTGGATAAACGACAACATCAGAGTTACACAGTATACAGGATCATACTTAGTACAAATACAGTTCTACTATACATAAATGTTTACAGCGGAAAACAAACATAATATGTACAATAGGAGCTGAACAACATAAAAAGAGATAAATGATGGAATCCATCTTCAACTCTAGCTATCCAGAAAGAGCCTGTTAAAACCTGAACACAAGGCTGCCCGTGTAGAAAAAGGGGCACCCGAGTTTGCAAGTGAAACAAACTACGAGTCAGTCATGGGACTGGTATGAGAAATCTACTTAACACATTTCAAATGTGGCTAATCACAGGACCACGCCACTTTCGTGGAACGGGTTTACTCCATCAGATTGCCAGTGATTTAAAACAAATGATTCTTTTAAACATCGCAATGCTTTTTAAAAAATGAAGCCATTATAAGACTCGGTTCCCATCACACAATGCAACGCAAACCGGAGGATAGAGTTTTTACCTTATAATGGCCAAAATATGCTTGATATGAATAAAACAAAAGAATTTGATATTATTACTAGTGTTTATACGTTTCAAAAACAATTTCAAATCATAAGTATCAATCATAGACGACATTAATGCCCCATACCACTATGTCGCCATATATAGGTATACAATCAAAACCGCACAGTCACGTATTTGGAAATTGGATTTCCGTCATGAACCAAGGCAAAAGATAGTCCTTACCGACTTCGAGACGCTCTAGCCCATGTCTCAGGCAAGCACGTAGGAAAGCCTTGGATCGTCAGGGCCGGTCCACTAATGTGGATTATTATGCCTGAACACTACGTTTCCCTGCCCTTTGGGGCGTAAATGAGCCAACAAATGACTCCATCGGTCCCGGATCGACCAATATAACCGAGGCGCCTCGCAACAGCAACAATCACATAGGTGAAAATAGTATAAATGTCAGCCCGTTTAAGCACCGACACCACCTCTAGCTAGAAGGAAACGCATGCCCTCCCTGAGGTCCTTCTCCCGTTTTTGGTTCATACAGGGGTGGGAGGCTCGCGAATTCACGTTATACACAAAGCTATGCCACACAGGCGATGCTTTGATCATCAATTACAAGACTTTGCTTTTCAACATAAGCCCTGATCACTGCATCTTAGCATGCCACACAGGCAATTCACACCATGCAACTGATGGCTATCAATTACACAGAATAAATTCCCATGTCAGACACATAATCCATTTACAAGTCCGTTCTGGGTCTGAACGAAACCGGAGGCACTATATACCTCGCAAACCCATCGATCTCCATGTACGTCTTGACAATCACCACTCATTATCCATATTTCGGGATGCCTCCCAATCAGGACATCAGTTACCATCCAAATGAGGTGAAGAACTCCGGTCTTCGACCACCGTCTTCATCTTCGATTTCTTATCGTCGATTCAGTTATTCAGAATGGGATAAACCCGGTCTTTCTGAGCAACTCGCGTATATAATAAACAAGGGAACACAAACACACATACGCATCATTTCAATTCATTAGTCGCTAACCGTAAATCAGTAAAAGAACGATTTCCCAAATATTAACCCCGAAAGCCGAAACCAACATCATATCAAAACCCAGGAAACCATTCGACTTAGCCAACCTTCAGTTAGTTTCTAAATTTCACATCCATATCATTTATAATATTTTATAACGATTTATCGCTATTTTTATTTATTTTAAAATAGCCAATTTATTCAAACGATGCTTCGGGCCATAACGCGGCCGTGGCGCTATTTTTCTTCAGATTTTATTTACACATATCTTAAAATCTAACCATTGGATCTTCACAAAATTTATATCATTAGAAAGATCTTTTCAAAACGAATCCAACGGTTCCAATTTCGGAAAAATCCGACGGTCGAATCTCCCGGTATAATCGTTTGAAGTTTCGATTTCAAAATACGAACTGCAGCGTCGTTATTCGATTTAATTTAATTATATATATATATATATATATATATATAATCGATTCTGACGCTGTTTTTCTTCAGATTTGAATTAAACATTCCAGACAATCCAACCGTTGGATCTTCACAAAGTTGGTGTCGTTGGAAAGATATTTCCAAAGCGAACCCAACGGTTTCGGTTTCGGGAAAATCCGATGGTCGAATATCCTGCACTAATCGTTTGAAATCACGGTTTCAAAACACGAACTGCAGCTTCGTTGATCGATATATTTCAATTCTGTTTATATATATATATATATATATATATATCAATTCTTTGATTTCAAAACTATACTCTTTTCATACATTTGATAAAAATGATATTTTTATCCGACCAACAATTATTTCAACACTACGCTATTTTTAACAATTCATGTATATAGTAAAAATTTGATTTTTATCGTAAAACAATTCATTTCAAAACACGATTATTTTATATAGTTCATATAGGTGATAAAAATATGGTTTTTATTATAAACAATTTATTTCAAAACACGAATTCCATTCAACACATGAATTTCTATTCAACGAATGAATTTCTATTCAACACATGAAGGTTTTCTATAGTTTGTATATATATAGTAAAAATGTGATTTTTATTGCAAAACAATTTATTTCAAAACACGATTATTTTATATAGTTCATATAGATGATAAAAATATGATTTTTATTATAAACAATTTATTTCAAAACACGAATATCATTCAACACATGAATTTCTATTCAACGAAGGAATTTCTATTCAACACACGAGTATAGTTTCAACATATGAAAATAATTCTAACACATGAATATTATTCAAAATTTCAGCAGCATAATGGCAGGGTAGTTAAAACCGGGGCCGTCTGAAACGACCCGAACTTCCCCGGTCTCCGAAGAGGAGAGAAAGAACGAATTGTTTTGAGAACACGACAAATCAGAACGCATACAGAAGAACATTTCATTGTATATTACAACAATGCATCAGATTACAAGAATATACAGAGTAAAAATGAATATTACACAGACATATCAGAGATTTAAATTACATTTAAATACATAGCAGCGGAAAATAATACAATACACAACTAGAAGTAGATATACGGATACAAAGCTTTCCGGATATCGTTCCAGCTGTAAACCAGGATCCTGTGAATATAAATCTGCACAACCGAAACTACTAGCTGCCCGTGTCAAAATAAGGGCACCCAGAGTTTAGGTTAAAACAATAAACTCCAGGTCAGTCATGTGACTGGTGTGAGAACTAAAACAGTTAATCTTTATTTTAAATCATTAGGTAAATCAAGGGACCACGCCGTATAACACGGAACGGGTTTCCTCCCAAGAATACCAGTGCATAAAACAAACAGCGCAATGCTAAATAAAGAAAAATGAAGCTGTTATAAGACCCAGGTCCTATCACACAATGCAACGCAAGCCGGGGGATAGGGTTTTCCCTTATAACAGCCAAAGAATGCTTGATACGTTTAAAACAAATCATTTGATACTATATAAGTGCATAGTGTATAAAACAACTTCAAATCATAAGTATCAATCATAGGCGGCATGGGTACCATATATCATGTCACCATATATAGGTTTACAAATAAAACCGCAAATGTCACGTATTTGGAAATTGGATTTCCTGCTATGAACCGAGGCAAAAGATAGTCCTCAACCGATTCGAGACTGCCTAGCCCGAGTCTCAGGATCAGAACGCATCGACCCTTGGAGCGACAGGGCCGGTCCACCGATGTGGATTAAACTTAAACCCTGGACACTGCGTTTCGCCGCCCTTTGGGGCGTAAGCGAGCCAACGAATGACTCCATCGGACCCGGATCGTCCGATCTAACCGAGGCGCCTCGCAACAGCAACAACCACATAAGTCAAACTCGTCAGGGCGTGTAAAACCACTGACGCCACTTCTAGCTAGGAGGAAACGCAGGCCCTCCCTGAGGTCCGTCTCCCGTTTTTGGTTCATACCTGGTGTGAAACACGCGAGGTAAACGTTACACAAAGCTACGCCACAAAGGCCGTGCTTTGATCATCAACCACAAGACTTTGCTTTTCAACAGAAGCCTCGATCATTTGCATCTTAGCATGCCACACAGGCAAACCATCCTATGCAACCGATATCAGTCACACAGAATGAAATCCGATGTCAGACACACAGTCCATTTACAAGTCCGTTCTGGGTCTGAACGAAACCGGAGGCACCTAGTACCCCGCATATCCATCGATCTCCAAGTACGTCTGGACGATCACCAACTGTTTCCATCTTCTTGGGTGTACAGCCCAATCAAGATCATCAGTTATCACCCAAACGACGTGAAGACTTCCGGTCTTCGACCACCGTCTTCACCTTCGACACCACGTCGAATCAGTTATTCAGAATGGGATAAACCCGGTCTTTCTGAATAACTCGCGTATATATTATAAAAGTGTTACACAAACACAACATACGCCTCATTCCAATTCAGAATATTCTTTTATTCAAATATTCCTATACTTTGGGAAAAGTTCCCATTAATTTTATCCAAGATAAATTCTTTAAATTTATTCTTTAATCTCCTTTGAATACCAATTCAAACTAGTCGGGATTAGCGAACCACACCGAAGTAATCATTTATTTTATTTCCCAATCCCAACCTATTCATCCCATGAAGTAAAACTGGTAGTACTTCATATCTAACACCACAGTGTTATCGGTAATTCAATTACCATTTCACGTTCAAATCTAATTAAAGATTTAATTATCGCCTGGAGTAAAACTGGTGATACTCCATTTTCGATCATCTCCATCTAATTAAAGATTCATTAAAACTCCACTTAGTTTTAATCTTTAACTGGGTTAAAGAATCAGTGTCATTTAAAACACGGTTCACGATAAACCCAAAATCACACTCCATTAATTATCGGGTTAAAGATCAAGTGTTATTTAAAACACTGTTCACGATAAACCCAAAAATCAATATCACTTCAATTCCAATTAAATATCGTTTAATTGGTACACTTCATTAAATCTAAATAAAAGATTTAATCTTTTCACAACTAGGTTCAAGAACAGTGTTAGTGAAGACACCGTTCGCGACAAACCCAAATCACATTTGATATTCAATACAAGGCTCTGAATAGAAAATATATCGGCTTATATTCAATATCAAATTCTACGACTAACAAATGTCGTATTGGAAATAACAATATAAATATATATCTTTCAAATTTCCATAACAACATCTGTATAATCACGAATTCCAACATCGAAATATTCTGAAGACGCTTCGATTCAAACCCACTCCAATGCAATCATTGGAAATTTTGGTTATTTTCAAAACCCTTTTCAAATTCAATTTATTTATTTTAAAAATAAATAGAATTATAATTCTAGTTCAAAACTAGTTCATTTCGATAAAAATTTATTTTTATCTTTTCAAATATGGAGTTTTTCATCCCAATTCTTTCTAAATCATTTCTTATGATTTTACACAAATTATTACTATTTTTAATAATTTTATCAAGGCCCGTACAGTCGATTTCCATCAATGGCCATCGAACTGCACTTATAGCGACCTTTTTCAAATTTGATTTGGACATAATTCCAAATCCAACCGTTAGATTTCTAATTTCTCACATTCGTTAGAAAGCTCTTTTCGATACGAACCCAACGGTTCCGGTTTTAGGAGAATCCGACGGTCGGATCTCCCGTAATGTCCGTTTGAAATAAATGGTCGAAATTCACGAACTGCCGCTGCGCGACACGTTCTATTCAGGCCATTATATTATATATATAATATATACTTCGTCGATTTCTATTTAAAACGAATTATATAAATAGTTTTGAATTCGTTTCAAAAACATTTTCAACTTCCTTTTCAATTCAAATCACAATTGAATTCTTCTTTATAGATTCGTTTTATAATTCATTTCTATTCAATTCAAATTTCAATTCAATTCGAATTCGTTTTCAATTCAATTCATTTCGAAATCGTTTTCAATTCACTTTGAATTCGTTTTCAATTCAATTCATTTCGAAATCGTTTTCAATTCACTTCATTTCGAAATCGTTTTTCAATTCACTTCATTTCGAAATTGTTTTCAATTCACTTTGAATTCGTTTTCAATTCAATTCATTTCGAAATCGTTTACAATTCACTTCATTTCGAAATCGTTTTTCAATTCACTTCATTTCGAAATCGTTTTCAATTCACTTTGAATTCGTTTTCAATTCAATTCATTTCGAAATCGTTTAAAATCGATATAAATATCGTTCACGTCAAAATGGCGTCAAACTAATCAACACGACTTCATAAATTTCTATTTTCAAATATTCTATTTCAAATATTTCTATTTCAAATATTTCCATTTCTAAACTGGAATGAGGCCCAATCAACTACCATATAAAATTAATTATATGGATTTTCACACAACACATGTATATAATAACATTGAAAAATGATCAACCATCAACCAAAGTGCACTACACTGTATAAGCATCAAATAAAGATATCTAACGCTTATAACAGCCTGTCAATCAATCGATCGACATATTTAATCAATCAGGATGAGTGAACTTCAAATTTCATCCCAACACCCGTGTGGGGTTTCAAACAATCAAACACAGATTTTATTTGTGCAGTTGGGCGATGTGTAAAATTTATCGTCCCAATCAATGTCATTCAAATAAGTGTACATAAACAAACCATCTGGTTTGTAAATGAATATTTATTTATTCACTTCACTATTTTCATATTCACGTTAAAAATTATATTTTTAACGATAAAACATTTTATTCCAACATATGAATTTCTATTCAATTCATTTATTCAATAAAAACGATATTTTTATTTTTCTAGCATATTTTAGAAAATTTCGGCGGCATAACGGCACGATACTAGAAACGGGACAAGGCCTAGCCTTATCCCCGGTCTAGTGAAGGCCCACGCCATTCACACATCAATCAAATCAATTTCATTATGCAAACCACAAAATTTGGAGTAAGAGTCTAACCTAGCCTTACTCCTTCGCCTTATAACGGCGCACGTCTAATCCTAACCAATTTATCGATTCGATTTTTCACACCACAAACCACATTCAAACCAATATCGCAATCAATAACCAAACAGCCAAACAAACAAGTCCATGGTCTGTGGACGATTGTGTCGGGTGCTACTAAACACCGTCTGCATCCTAGTATATATATATGTAACTAGAAAATAAATTTGAAAGGTGAGAAATTCTCACAGATAGCTATCCTAGCTCCACGGCACTTCATTTGCAGAAGTCTTCGTCGTTTCGCCTTTTTGTCACCTTCGCTGCCCAAGGCCACTATATATATAAAAATCGAATTTTTATTTCGCTATTCAATAAATAAAAATCGAATTTTTATTTCAAAGTTCAATATATAAATATCGAATTTTTATTTCAAAGTTCAATATATAAAAATCGAATTTTTATTTCAAAGTTCAATATATAAAAATCGAATTTTTATTTCAAAGTTCAATATATAAAAATCGAATTTTTACTTTGCTATTCAATATATAAAAAATCGAATTTTTACTTCGTTATTCAATATATAAAAATCGAATTTTTATTTCAAAGTTCAATATATAAAAATCGAATTTTTATTTCAAAGTTCAATATATAAAAATCGAATTTTTATTTCAAAGTTCAATATATAAAAATCGAATTTTTATTTCAAAGTTCAATATATAAAAATCGAATTTTTACTTCGTTATTCAATATATAAAAATCGAATTTTTACTTTGCTATTCAATATATAAAAAATTGAATTTTTACTTTGCTATTCAATATATAAAAAATCGAATTTTTACTTTGCTATTCAATATATAAAAAATCGAATTTTTACTCGACTTTCCATATATAAAAATATGATTTTTATCTCGACTTTTCTACAAATCCGATCTTTTTAAAGTTTAAACCTTTTGCTTTTAACTTAAAATTAAAATCAGTTTTAATCCCTTAAAAAAAAAACAGTTTTGAATTCTTAAAAAAAAAACAGTTTTGAAATCATAAAAAAAAACAGTTTTGATCCTAATGAAATTTCAGTTTTTCTTTGCTTTTTTTAAAAAAATCAGTTTATATTTCTAAAACAAAATCAGATTTTTTTCTTTAAAAACAAAATCAGGTTTTTTTTTTCTATTAAAAATAAAATAAAATAAAATAAGAGAATAAAATAAAAATTAAAAAAAAACATACCAGCGAGGGGGGGGGGCGACTTCGGGTTTGGGGATTGAAGGGCGTGGGGGTTTTGGCTGAGGCACTGCGTCGGAGTCGAGGGTGGTCGGAGCGGTGAGGGGAGGTGGCGAATTCTGGCGATCGGGTGCGGGGTTTAGGGCTACAGCTTCGGGTCTGGCGGGGCTTCGTTGGTCCTGCGAGGCGGAGGGGCTGGCGAGCTTGGACGGAGGTGGGGGGCATCGTCGTCGACGACGAGGGGGGGGGCTGGCGATTCCGTCATCGTCTCCCCCTTTTTTTTTTTTTGAAACTGTCGATTAGAACGTGGGGGGGCTAGAGGGAAATAAGGGGAGAGAAATAAAAATTATTTTTATTATTTTATTATTTTATTATTTAATTTCGTAAAAAGGTTGACTTTTACGTACGACCTCGAAACGAGGCCCACCGCCTGTCGCCCATAGCGTTTTACCCCCATTCCGAACACAATGGGATATTTATCGCAAGCTGATTTGATCGTTACAATCAGTTTCCTTTGAATTTACATTTAAATCACTAAATTGAATTTTAAACGTACATTTCAAATTGCCGGGGTCACATACTAACTAGAAAAATTCCAGAAAAATATTTTCTAGCTTCGTATTGACGATACGATCCTAACAAAACTAGTTTCGTCGAATTCTGAGACCGTTAGAAAAATGGCCATTTCCCAGTCGATTAAAATCAACTGAAACTGGTCAAACGCGTTTTCCTTCGCCACGCTCACATATTGATTCGAAAAATTACGAAATTTGGAATCTAGCAATAACTTGACATCCCGGACCCAACAAAACTTGTTTCATCGAAATCCGAGGTCGTTTGCAAAATGTCCATTTTTAAGGGCCTGAATTCCATAGCGACTATTCAGAATTTTCAACTGGACATATCTTTTGATTCCTGCTACGAACTTTTGATTTTTCGGATTCGTTGGAAAGATATTCACTATTAGATTCCATTATTTTTGGTTTCACTAAAATCCGAATTGTTTTGCACCCGGTACATTCAATTGAAATCTGAAATCGAATTATCGAACTACCGCGCCATTTTCAATTCTATTTATAATTATATATAAATATTTAATATTCTAACGACGACGTATATAATATATACGTTCGAATTATATTCAAAATAAATTTCTCGCCGATATTATTTAAAATAATTCATTTTAAATAATCAAAACTCGCTATAATTGCCAAAATAAAAATTTTAAACTGGCCCAGATTTTCCGGGTTGTTACACCGTCCCTAGTACGGCTCCTCGCTCTACCTTAAAGCCTCGCAGCTTTTGACAATGGGGATTTCATGCATCTAGTTCGCACGCAGGCGACATGTATATATTTTTCATTTCCACAAACTAATCCTATGTGGTTTCAACCAAATAATTCTCAACCACAAACGGGTATTTTTCAACCACAACCAATCAATTTCAACCACAAACAATTCTAATCAACCATTCGCTATCAATCAATTTTCACACTAATCACAACCAATAAATATCGTCCATGGTTTGTGGACGAGGGGCGTGTATATATATATATATATATATATATTTATATAAGCATTTCATTTTTATTTCAACACATATATAATTTTTACAACGCATATATAACTTATACATTGAACGTACAACTTATACAACGCTTATACATGAGGTGTACAACGCTTATATAACTCATACATCGATTATATAATTTATACATCATCGTTTTCCATATCGTTTATAATTTAGAAATCTCACATTGGGTTCCACTCCACCAAAAATAGCAGAAGGCTCAGAAAAATATGCGGTCTCTTCTAGAATGTAGAAGACGTCCACACGAGTCCACTGTCTCTTGTTTCACTGAATTTCGTCAACAAACGAAAAAGATATGATTTTTACAGTGAAATCAAAAACCGTAGCGCTTTAAACTGCTATTAAATAGTTGAAAATAGTTTCATCCGTATACCTCCTTGAAGCTTCAAAACTAGGTTATCGTTTTTCGTTCAATCCGTGCAACTATATGACGATCGGCCTGCGCAGCGTCGAAGAGCTTGGAAGCGGCTTCTCGCGCGTGGTGATGGCTCTCAGTTCGGTAGCGCGGTTAAGGGGTGGCAGCGCTCGAAAACCCGGAGGTTTGGGGGCATGATTCGCGAGGCACATGCTATGATGGGGGGTGCCACTAGTATGGATTTGAAGAGGGAGGGGAGTTCTTCAAAAAGCTCCAAAGGAGCAAGGGCTAACGATGCACGGAATCGCCGGAATGTGGTCGGGAAGGGTTGAATAGTGGTCGCCGTCGAGATCGGGGAGAGAGAAAATCGGGGGGGGGGGGGTTCTGATGTGGACCAATCTTTTTATTTATTTATAAAGTTTTAAAAATCCAAAAATGCCCCTTGCCTCCCATGAACTCCAATCCAAACCCAACGACTGTCGTCCCTAGCATTTTACCCCCATTCCGAACACAATGAAATATGTTTCGTAGGCCCATTCGACTGTTTCAGTCAGTTTTCCTTCAATTTAAAATATATAACATTCAATATTCGATTTGAACGTACATTTCAATTTGCCAGGGCCACAAACTGATTCAAAAAATTCCAGAAAAATAAATCTAACTATGTTTTGACGATACAGTCCCAACAAAACTAGTTTCGTTGAATTCTGAGACCATTTGAAAAATGGCCCTTTTCTGGTCGATCCAATTTAATAGAAATCGACCAAACACATTTTCCTTTGCCACGCTCACATACTAACTTCAAAAATTATGAAATTTGAAACCTAGCAATAGTTTAACATCTTGGATCCAACAAAAGTGGTTTGATCAAATTCCGAGGTCGTTTGCAAAATGGCTATTTTCACGGGCTATATATATTCTATAGCGACCTTTCTGAAAATTCATTTGGCCATAACTTTTGCTTCCCGCTATGAAACTTCGATTTTTCAGATTTGTTAGAAAGGTATTCACTAACAGATTTAAATATTTTTGGTTTCACTCAAATCCGTTTTGTTTTGCACCTGGTACAGTCAGTCAAAGTTTGAATTCAAATTTTGAAACTACCGCACCATTTCAGGCCTTGTTTATATTTAGAATTAATTATATTCATTTTCAAAGGTCGATTCAAACTTACTTTTCATCACTATTATTTAAAATATTTATTTTAAATATTTAAAATATTTATTTTAAATATTTAAAATTCACTAAATTAGCCAATTAATTTTTTTTTAAATTGGTTCAGATTTTCCGGGTCGTTACACAACAAGCGTTATTTAAAGGGTGTAGCGATATGGAGACTGAACTACCATGATAGTCTTATTGCTTATTGTTGTGCTTGTAAATAGAATGGCTATGAACTTGCAGAGTCATGTTTATTTGTTTTTTAGTGACCTTAGGTTTTTTTTTGTTAATTGTTCTTTGTTGCGGAGTTAAAACCATAAATGAGCTGTGCAAATTTGTGTATAAAAGAGTTGGAAAGAACAGTGGGAAGCTATGCAGTTGGGTGTTCTTCCTTTTTAATTATCCTTTTGTGTTAAAAACAATAGCTACGACTTCTGCATTGTTCGCAATTTTCATTGTACTGTAGTACACAGTATGCAAAAAAAGTTCAAGTATGCCACTATGATTTAGATCATTATTGCAAGTTGTTCTTCCTTTTCTAAAAAAGATAGAAGTATTTATCTTTCTCTGAAAAATATAAAAATATATACATGACAAACACTTAAAGCTAGTATTCCATTGTATCAAAAGTATATACATTAGTAGACAGTTTCACAGTTAAATCACATAAACCAACTAGTATTCCATTGTATCATTACTGCGACGTGTTCTTCCTTCTCTGAAAAAGATAAAAGTGTTTATCTTTGTCTGAAAAAAATAAAAAGAAGCACATGAAACCAACTATGTGAACATTATAACTATTAGTTATAAAACCGGAAAAGCACCTGCATTCACTCCACACAAAATAATATTTTACATTGCACTTGCAGTATTGTTAACTATTGTTTTAAATTTGATTTCCATTTGCTTCCCATCTTCTCTCTGTTTTGCATTTCTATGCACTCTGAAACCAACCATCCATCATCAAAACACAACAGTCCTCCTTCACTTCATCAACACTTGACATAAAATGAAAAGCATTTGAAAATCAAATCGTTCAATCGATTCGTTCAAGCGAATCGTTCAATCGATTATGGCTGTAGAAATAAAATCGAATCGTTCAATCGATTCATTTGAAATATGAAAAGCTTTTGAAAATCGCCATTTTAATAAAGATCGACTACGGTTTCAGATTTGCAAAATAACGGTTGCGACATTTTTTGTCCTTGAAACTTATTCTTTAAAAGTCGTGTCCTTTAAACTAATTGGATCTGACTAGTGAGCCCTTCATGCAAATTTCCACTTTAACATAATTATAAATGGAGTTTGAAATGGCGAGGTAGTTTAAAAATTCGATTCCAAATTTCAAATGAATGTACATGATTCAAAATAAATCGGATTTTAGTCAAACAAGAAATATTTGAATCTGTTTAAAAATATCTTTCCAACGAAAGTGAAAAATCCAGATTTCATAGTGGGAATAAAAAGTTATGCCAGTTTAAAATTTAAAATAGTCGCTATGGAATTTAATATAATATAATATATAGCCGTTTTGCAAATGACCTCCGTTTTCGACGAAACCAATTTTGTTGGATCCGAAATGTCAAATTATTGCTAGGTTTCAAATTTCATAATTTTTGGATTAATATGCGAGCGTAGTAAATTTAATTGTGTTTGGTAATTTAAATTTGAGTTGGACCAACCAGAAATTGACTTTGTTTAAACGGTCTCCAAATTCGGCGAAATTAGTTTTGTTAGGACCGTATCATCAAAACATAGCTAGATTTATTTTTCTGGAATTTTTGAAGTCAATATGTGGCCCAGGTAAATTAAAATGTACGTTTAAATTCAATATATATTGATTTATATTTTAATTTGGATAAAAACTTATCAAAACGATAGAATTGGGTTACGAAACATATCCCATTGTGTCCTGAATGGGGGTATTTGGCTAGGGGCGACAGTCGTTGCGTTGGATTTGGAGTTCGTATGCAAAAATCTCATTTTTCAAATTAAATAATATTAATATATATATATATATATATATATATATATAAATTATTTCCAAACCCTAGTCATCATTTAAGAGCCACCGCCCTCTTCTAATCAACGGTCAGAATTGTCATGATCTCCTTATTAAAAATTTCCCTATCTAAAGTGAATTAATCCAAGGTTCCAAAACGAAAATCAAACAACTTTTTGTGCTCTTCGATCTGATATAAACAAGATGGATTTTTGTTTCGTGGTTAGTTCAAAATCACAGCTTGAAGTAGCCACCGTCGAGTGGATTTCCCCATCGATCTGTGGCGTCATGCCACCTGAGGTGGCTGGCGAAGACAGACGGCATGTAGCCGCATCTCGAGGTGAAGTCTGATCGTCCTCTGGCGTGTTGTGGTGCTTGCGATTTGCAACCCTAGGTTGCGAGCAGATGTTTTCATGGAGCAGAAATAGAACGAGAAAGATGATGTAAATGTAATTAATAATATAATTAATTATTTTAGTTAATTTAGTTATTTCAGTGATGTCATTAACCTTTAAAATATCATATCTAGCTTGTACGTTATCGGAATCAGATGAGTTCAAAAGCGTTGGACTCGTCTCAACGAGAGCTTCACGATGGAACTGACCAGAACGAGAATGGAGTCAATTAGAATTTCAAGCAAATTCAAATCCAAACAGAACATAAATTTAGAAATAAAAAGAATGGAGGAGTGGAAACCAAAGTGAGATCTCTCTCACACTCAAATTATTTTCCAGTTATTATATACTAGGATGCAGACAGGGCTTAGAAGCCCCTGACACTATTTATTGTATAGACTAGTTGATTGTTTGTTTGGATTGTCATGTATTGATAGTGTTGTATATCAAAATTATTTATATAATATATATATATATATATATATATAAATTATCAGGAAACGAAATAAAATAAATATTCATTTACAAACTGGACGGTTTGTTTATGTACAATTATTTGTCTGATATTGATTGGGACGATAATTTTTACACATCGCCCAACTGCACAAATAATAAACAGTATTTGTTGTTTGAAAATCCCACATGGGTATTGTGATAATATTTGACATACACTGATCCCAATAATTAATGGTTTGTCAAACGATGGGTTGACAGTCTGTATAAGCATTATTTATTTATTTTAATGCTTATCAAGTTGTAGAATGCACTCTGGATGTTGTACGAATTTTTAATGATTGTTTATCATTATTGTTGTATACATGTGATGTACGAAATCCATATAACTAAAATTATATGGTAATTTATTAAGTCTGATTCCAGTTTAGAATTAACAAATATTTTAAAATAATAATCAGTGAATATTGAAATGTGAAGCCGTGTTAAGTAGTTAAACGTCATTTTAATGCGAACGGGATTTTCTGTCAATTTTATTCATTTTATAATGAATATCGAAAAGTGATTTCAAAATCTGTTATTTTGAAAATATTATCATTTTAATATTATAATGATATAAAATATTCAATTTTGATTTAAAATTGAAATGGAATTGAAATCGATTTGAAATGAATTTATAAATGAAATATTCAATTTTGATTTAAAATTGAAATGGAATTGAAATCGATTTGAGATGAATTTATAAATGAAATATTCAATTTTCATTTAAAATTTAAATGGAAATCATTTTTATGATGACCCCAAACTTCCATGGTGCGGAAGTAAGGATAATCATTTGGAATACAACTATTTATAACAACAACAGATCTCAGATAATATCATAACACATAATTATTGCAGCGGAAAAGATATAAGTCATAAACATCACATCAACAGAACCACAGAGTACGCAGTTTATAGGATACAACTTAGCAAAATAAGAGTCTGAATCAAGGGAAATAAGTTCCAACTTCAAACGTACATCCAAATACAGAAAGGAGTAAAGTTTCTAAAGCAAAAGATAAAGATAAAAGAGAGTCTTCGTTTCTCTTCCAAGCAGTCTTCAATCCAGAAAATGTCTCCTTAAGAACCTGTCACTTGGCTGCCTGTGTAAAGAGAGGGCACTCGAGTTTGCAAAGTGAAAACAAACTTCGAGTCAGTCATGGGACTGGTATGAGAAATCCTTCTATACTAGCTAACATTATGGTGAATCACAGGACCACGCCGCTAACGCGGAACGGGTTTACTCTATTGGATTTCCAGTGCATAATTTAATAAAGTTTATACAAAAACAACGAAATGACTTTTGAAAAATGAAACCATCGTAAGACTCAAGTCCTATCACACAATGCAACGCAAACAGGAGGATAGAGTTTTCCTTTAGGATGATCAAACATGCTTAATACGTGTAAAATAATATTTTAATATTATTATTAGTGTCTAAGCAGTATTAAAATACTTCAATATAAATGTATCAATCCTAGACGGCATAGTACCCCATCCTACTATGTCGCCGTATATAAGTTTACAATCAAGACTGAAATGTCGTATTGGAAATTGGTTTTCTGTCATGAAATCGAGGCTAGGGATCGTCCTCTCCGATTCGAGATACTCTAGCAAATGCCTCAGGATCCCCCGTAGTGAACCCTTGGAGCGGTAGGGCCGATCCCCACCTAACAGTAGTGGATTAGTTATGCCTGAACACACGTTTCCCGGTCCCTTTGGACCTCGATATGGCCACTAACAACCTATAAAACCCGAGGTACCTCAATCCATCATCCACATAAGTAAAATGTCAGCCAGTTTAAGCACTGACACTACCCCTAGCTAGAAAGAAACGTGTGCACTCCCTACGGTCCATATCCCCTTTTTGACTCATACCGGGATGTGAGGCTAGCGAAGTCACGCTATACTCAAAGCTATGCCTAAACAGGCTATGCTTTGATCATCAACCACAAGGTCTGGCGTGCCACATTGACAATTCACGCCATGCGATCGATAACTATTACTATATACCAGGGTGTTAAGCAGAGAATAAATTCTCCACCACCAAACAGACATATATTAACACGAATCGATTTAATTACATGGAATGGATTCCAACGTCAGACGCACATCCATTTACAAGTCCGTTCTGGGTCCGAACGAAACCGGAGACACCTGATAGGTTCTCGCTTATCCGGACAATCAACACATATGTATGGACGACTACTACTTCAACCCCGTCCTGGGAGCAAGTCAGTCCAAAGCATCAGTAGTCGTTGCCCATTCGATGTGAAGATTGCCGGTCTTCAATCACCGTCTTCTACATCTTTTATTTAATTGTCATGTAATTATTTGAAATGAGTTAAACTCGGTCTTTTCAAATAATTATTCGCATAATTATCTTTTAAATCATTTCATATCGTTAATAACTGTTTATAACAATTTACCACTGTTTTCATTTATTTAAAAATAGCTCAAAATAAATAAACGACGCTTCGGGTCAGTGGGCTGCCCTGACGCTGTTTTTACCAAATTTTGTTTTACACATATCTTAAATTCTAACCGTCGGATTTTGACGAATTTTATATCATTGGAAAGCTCTTCCCAAAGCGGTCCTAACGTTTCCAGTTTTGGGAAAATCCAACGGTCGGATCTTTCGGTATAATCGTTTAAAGGTACGACCGTCGAAACGCGAACTGCCGCGCATGTTTCGTTTAATTATATATATATATATAAACCATTTGGTGATTTAAGCTATAAAAATTCATTCCTTTTTATCGCATCTAAAATGACGATAAAAAAATATCACTATCAATTTCGCTCTTTTTATCGTATCTAAAATGACGATAAAAATATCGCACTTTTTATTTATATCTAAATTATAAATAAAATTCACCTTTTAAAATTCAGGTTTTCATTGTAACTAATTATAATTAAAAAGGTGGAATTCCTTTCTATGTTTTGTTTGCATCAAATAATGCAAACCAAAATATGTAATTCTTTTTCTATGTTTTGTTTGCATCTAAAAATGCAAACAAAAATATAATTCTTTTTTTTTTCTTATTTATTTTCTCTACATGTAAAAGTGACCCTTTTTCCCTTTTTTCTTATTTATTTACCCATAGGTAAATAAATGTTTCTTTTTTTTCCTTTTACCTATTTATGTGACGGGAAGGAATTTCGCTCGGTCCGAACCAGTCGCTAAACCGACCCAGACCGTTCGAAACACCCTATCGTTTGAGAACACGACAAAACAGAACGCAAACAGAAGAACATTTCATTGTATATTACAACAATGCATCAAATTACAAGAATATACAGAGTACGAATAAATATTACACAGAAATATCAGAGATTTAAATTACATTTAAATACATAGCAGCGGAAAATAATACAATACACAACTAGAAGGGATATACGGATACAAAGCTTTCCGGATATCGTTCCAGCTGTAAACCAGGATCCTGTGAATATAAATCTGCAAAACCAAAACTACTAGCTGCCCGTGTCAAAATAAGGGCACCCAGAGTTTAGGTTAAAACAATAAACTCCAGGTCAGTCATGTGACTGGTGTGAGAACTAAAACAGTTATTAATCTTTATTTTAAATCATTAGGTAAATCAATGGACCACGCCGTATAACACGGAACGGGTTTCCTCCCAAGAATACCAGTGCATAAAACGAACAGCGCAATGCTAAATAAATAAAAATGACGCTGTTATAAGACCCAGGTCCCATCACACAATGCAACGCAGTCGAGGACAGGGTTTTCCCTTATAACAGCCAAAGAATGCTTCATACGTTTAAAACAAATCATTTGATACTATCATAAGTGCATAGTGTATAAGACAACTTCAAATCATAAGTATCAATCATAGGCGGCATGAATGCCCCATACCACTATGTCGCCATACTAGGTTCTACAATTAAAACCGCAAATGTCACGTATTTGGAAGTTGGATTTCCATCTATGAACCGAGGCAAAAGATAGTCCTCAACCGATTCGAGACGCTCTAGCCCATGTCTCAGGAACAGAACGCATCGTCCCTTGGAGCGACAGGGCCGGTCCACCGATGTGGATTAAACTTAAACCCTGAACACTACGTCTCCCCACCCTATGGGGTGTAAGTCTGGTCCGTCAGCCGACCAGAATGCATCGGCCGAAACCGATATAACCGAGGCGCCTCGCAACAGCAACAACCACATAAGTCAAACTCGTCAGGGCGTGTAAAACCACTGACGCCACTTCTAGCTAGAAAGAAACGCATGCCCTCCCTGAGGTCCGTCTCCCGTTTTGGTTCACAACCGGGGTGCGAGGCTCGCGAATTCACGTTACACAAAGCTGTGCCACACAGGCTGTGCTTTGATCATCACCACAAGACTTTGCTTTTCAACAGAAGCCTCGATCAATTGCCACTTAGGCATGCCACACAGGCAATTCACTCCATGCGTTTGATATCCATCAATATATAACCCCTGAGCTCGTACGTCTCAGAGAAGGGCGTTAAGCAAGAGAATAAATTCTCCGCCGCCAAACAGATATATATTTAATAGAGATCAATCACACAGACTAAAATCCAATGTCAGACACACAGTCCATTTACAAGTCCGTTCTGGGTCTGAACGAAACCGGAGGCACCTAGTACCTCGCATATCCATCGATCTCCAAGTACGTCTGGACGATCACAAACTGTTTCCATCTTCTTGGGTGTACAGCCCAATCAAGATCATCAGTAATCACCCAAACGACGTGAAGACTTCCGGTTTTCGACCATCGTCTTCATCTTCGACACCACGTCGAATCAGTTATTCAGAATGGGATAAACCCGGTCTTTCTGAATAACTCGCGTATATATTATAAAAGTGTTACACAAACATAACATACGCCTCATTCCAATTCAGAATATTCTCTTATCCAAATATTCCCATACTTTGGGAAAAGTTCCCATTAATTTTATCCAAGATAAATTCTTTAAATTTATTCTTTAATCTCTTTTGAATATCAATTCAAACTAGTCGGGATTAGCGAACCACACCGAAGTAATCATTTATTTTATTTCCCAATCCCAACCTATTCATCCCATGAAGTAAAACTGGTAGTACTTCATATCTAACACCACAGTGTTATCGGTAATTCAATTACCATTTCACGTTCAAATCTAATTAAAGATTTAACTATCGCTTGGAGTAAAACTGGTGATACTCCATTCTCGATCCTTTCAATCTATTTAAAGATTCATTAAAACTCCACTTAGTTTTAATCTTTGACTGGATTAAAGAATCAGTGTCATTTAAAACGCAGTTCACGATAAACCCAAAGTCACATTCATTAATTATCGGGTTAAAGAACGAGTGTTGTTTAAAACACTGTTCACGACAAACCCAAAAAAAATCAATATCCATCAATTCCAATTAAATATCATTCAATTGGTACACTTCATTAAATCTAAATAAAAAGATTTAATCTTTTCTCAACTGGGTTCAAGAACAGTGTTAGTGAAGACACCATTCACGACAAACCCAAATCACATTTGATATTCAATACAAGGCTCTGAATAGAAAATATATCGGCTTATATTCAATATCAAATTCTACGATTAACAAATGTCGTATTGAAATAACGATATAAATGTATATCTTTCAAATTCCCATAACAACATCTGTATAATCACGAATTCCAACGTCGAAATATTCCGAAGACAATTTCGATTCAAATCCACTCCAATGCAATCATTGGAAATTCTGGTTATTTTCAAAACCCTTTTCAAATTCAATTTATTTATTTAAAAATAAATAGAATTATAATTCTAGTTCAAAACTAGTTCATTTCGATAAAAATCTATTTTTATCTTTTCAAATATGGAGTTTTTCATCCCAATTCTTCACAAATCATTTCTTATGATTTTACACAAATTATTACTATTTTTAATAATTTTATCAAGGCTGTACAGTCGATTTCCATCAATGGCCATCGAACTGCACTTACAGCGACCTTTTTCAAATTTGATTTGGACATAATTCCAAATCCAACCGTTAGATTTCAAATTTCTAACATTCGCTAGGAAGCTCTTTTCGATACGAACCCAACAGTTTCGGTTTTAGGAGAATCCGACGGTCGGATCTCCCGTAACGTCCATTTGAAATCAATGGTCGAAATTCGCGAACTGCCGCGGCGCGGCGCGTTCTATTCAGGCCATTATATTATATATATAATATATATAATATATACTTCGTCGATTTTTTTATTCAAAACGAATTATATAAATAGTTTTAAAATTCGATTCAAAAGCAATTTCAACTTCCGTTTCAATTCAAATCAAAATTGAATTCTTCTCTATAAATTCGTTTTAAAATTCATTTCTATTCAATTCAAATTTCAATTCAATTTGAATTCGTTTCAATTTGCTTTCAATTCAATTTGAATTCGTTTTCAATTCAATTCATTTCGAAATCGCTTTCAATTCAATTCATTTCGAAATCACTTTTAATTCAATTCACTTTGAATTCGTTTTCAATTCAATTCACTTTGAATTCGTTTTCAATTCAATTCACTTTGAATTCGTTTTCAATTCAATTCAATTCGAAATCACTTTCTATTCAATTCATTTCGAAATCACTTTTAATTCAATTCACTTTGAATTCGTTTTCAATTCAATTCACTTCGAAATCACTTTCAATTCAATTCATTTCGAAATCACTTTCAATTCAATTCATTTCGAAATCACTTTTAATTCAATTCACTTTGAATTCGTTTTCAATTCAATTCATTTCGAAATCGTTTTTAAAATCGATATAAATATCGTTCACGTCAAAATGGCGTCAATCTAATCAACACGGCATCATATATTCCTTTATTTTCAAATATTCTATTTCAAATATTTCTTTTTCAAAACTGGAATGAGGCCCAATCAATTACCATATAAAATTAATTATATGGATTTTCATACAACACATGTATATAATAGCATTGAAAATAATCAACCATCAACCAAAGTGCACTACACTGTATAAGCATCAAATATAGATATTCAACGCTTATAACAGCCTGTCAATCAATCGATCGACATATTCAATCAATCAGGATGAGTGAACTTCAAATTTCATCCCAATACCCGTGTGGGGTTTCAAACAATCAAACACAGGTTTTATTTGTGCAGTTGGGCGATGTGTAAAATTTATCGACCCAATCAATATCAGTCAAATCAGTGTACATAAACAAACCGTCCGGTTTGTAAATGAATATTTTATTTTATTCACATTCACGTTAAAAATTATATTTTTAACGTTAAAACATTTTATTCTAACATATGAATTTCTATTATTCATTTACACCATAAAATGATATTTTTAATTTCTAACATATTTTAGAAAATTTCGGCGGCATAACGGCACGATACTAGAAACGGGACGAGGCCTAGCCTTATCCCCGGTCTAGTGAAGGCCCACGCCATTCACACATCAATCAAAATCACCAAACAACCAAATTCAAATCAAATCATATAACTAAGCTATGCAACCAAACAAACAAGTCCATGGTCTGTGGACGATTGTGTCGGGTGCTACTAAGCACCGTCTGCATCCTATTATATATATATAATTAGAAAAGAAATTGAAAGGTGAGAAATTCTCACATATAGCTATCCTAGCTCCACGGCTCTTCTAATGCAGGAAATCTTCACTGTTCTCGCATCTTCGTCATCTTCGTTGCCCGTAGCCACTACATATGTAAAAATCGAATTTTTACTTCGCTATTCAATATTTAAAAATCAAATTTTTAGTTCAAAGTTCAATATATAAAAATCGAATTTTTATTTCAAAGTTCAATATATAAAAATCGAATTTTTATTTCAAAGTTCAATATATAAAAATCGAATTTTTATTTCAAAGTTCAATATATAAAAATCGAATTTTTATTTCAAAGTTCAATATATAAAAATCGAATTTTTAGTTCAAAGTTCAATATATAAAAATCGAATTTTTATTTCAAAGTTCAATATATAAAAATCGAATTTTTATTTCAAAGTTCAATATATAAAAATCGAATTTTTATTTCAAAGTTCAATATATAAAAATCGAATTTTTATTTCAAAGTTCAATATATAAAAATCGAATTTTTATTTATATAGATTCCGCCTTTTCCATTTCAAAGATCTAATCTTTTCTTTTACTTTTCAAAGTTTAAATCTTTTACCTTTTAAAAATTCAAATCTTTTAAAACCTTTTTAAAATAAAGAATCAGTTTTAAACATTTAGAAAAAAAACTGTTTTAACCTTTTAATTAAAATCAGTTCAGTTTTCTTTTCTTTTCAAAATCCTGTTTTTAAAATTCTTTTAAAAATTTCTGTTTTTCAAAATTCTTTTAAAAATTTCTGTTTTACTTTCTTTTATAAAATTTCTGTTTTAAAGTTTTAACACATCAGTTTTTTTTTTTATAAAATCTGCAGCTTTCAGTTTCTTTAAAAAAAACAGTTTTTAAAATCAGTTTTAACTTTTAAACAAATCAGATTTAAAATCTTAAAAAAAATCAGTTTTTGTTCTCATTTTAAAAATTCAGTTTTTAAAATTCTTTAAATTCAAATCTTTTTAAAAATCAAAATCAGATTTTTTACTCTAAACCCTAACTAAAAATAAAAAGAAAGAAAGAAAGAAAAAGAAAGAAAAAAAAAACAAAAGGAAAGGGAGGACTTACATCGTTCAGAGGGGGGGGGGTCTCCACGCGAGCGCGTCAGGGTAACCGCGTCGGAGGGGGGGGGGGGGGGGAGGACAGGCGGTGGTAGGGTTCTGGTGACTGGCGGCCTCGCGGCGGTGAAGTGGTGCGGCGTCTGGCGTCGCGGTCTTCAACCGGGGGGGGGGGGGAAGAGGATGCTGGCGCCTTTGACTGGGAGGAGGGGGAAGAACTGGTGGAGGTGGCGGTGGTAGGGAAGGCCAACGCGATGGGGATTGGCGAGGGCGTGGAGGATCGATCGCCTCTTTTTTTTTTCCTTCTCTTCTGATTAACTGAACTAACGGGGGGGGGGGGGGGGGGGGGCTGGAGTATAAAGAGGGAAAGGAAAGTTTTTTTATTTTTTTATTTTTATTTTTTTATTTAATTTAATTTTCCACCCAAAAAGCAACTTTTATTTTCGACCTCAAAACGGGGCCCACCGCCTGTCGTCCATAGCGTTATACCCCCATTCCGAACACAATGGGATATGTATCGCAAGCTGATTTGACCATTTGAATCAGTTTCCGTTTACTTTACATTTAAATCACTTTATTGAATTTTAACGTACATTTCAAATTACCGGGGTCACATACTAACTAGAAAAATTCCAGAAAAATATTTTCTAGCTTCGTATTGACGATACGGTCCTAACAAAACTAGTTTCGTCGAATTCTGAGGCCGTTTGAAAAATGGCCAATTTCCAGTCGATTAAAATCAACTGAAACTGGTCAAACGCGTTTTCCTTTTCCACGCTCACATATTGATTTGAAAAATTACGAAATTTGAAATCTAGCAATAACTTTACATCCCAGACCCAACAAAACTGGTTTCATCGAAATCCGAGGTCGTTTGCAAAATGTCCATTTTTAAGGGCCTGAATTCCATAGCGACTATTCAGAATTTTCAACTGGACATATCTTTTGATTCCCGCTACGAACTTTTGATTTTTCGGATTCGTTGGAAAGATATTCACTATTAGATTCCATTATTTTTGGTTTCACTAAAATCCGGATTGTTTTGCACCCGGTACATTCAATTGAAGTTTGAAATCGAATTATCGAACTACCGCGCCATTTTCAATTCTATTTATAATTATATATAATTATTTATATTCTAACGACGACGCGTATAATATATACGTTCAAATTCTATTCAAAATAAATTTCTCGTCGATTATATTTAAAATAATCTATTTTAAATATTCAAAATTCGCTATAATCGCCAAAATAAAAATTTTAAACTGACCCAGATTTTCGGGTTGTTACAATTTATTTACTCTACATGTAAATAAATGTTTCTTTTTCTTATTCCTATTATTTACACTACATGTGAATAAATGTAACTTCTTCTATTTCTTATTTATTTACACTACATGTAAATAAATATAACCTTTTTAATTTCTTATTTATTTACCCTACAGGTAAATAAATGTAACTTTTACTATTTCTTATTTATTTACACTACATGTAAATAAATGTAACTTTTACTATTTCTTATTTATTTACACTGCATGTAAATAAATGTAACTTTTTCTATTTCTTATTTACATAACAATGAAAATAAGGTGTTCGTTCTTTTCATTTCCTATTCACATAACAATGAAAATAAGGTGTTCGTTCTTTTCATTTCCTATTCACATAACAATGAAAATAAGGTGTTAGTTCTTTTCATTTCCTATTCACATAACAATGAAAATAAGGCGTTCATTCTTTTCATTTCCTATTCACATAACAATGAAAATAAGGTGTTCGTTCTTTTCATTTCCTATTCACATAACAATGAAAATAAGGTGTTCGTTCTTTTCATTTCCTATTCACATAACAATGAAAATAAGGTGTTCGTTCTTTTCATTTACACAAATAAATGTAAATAAAATAGCATCACAAATTTTGTTCTTTTTCCAATTATCAAATTTTGTACTTTTTCTAATGATCCAAATTTTGTTCATTTTCTAATGATCAAAATTTGATCTCTTTCTAATGATCAAAATTTGATCTTTTTCTAATGATCACAATTTTTACTTACAACTAAATTTGTTCTTTTTATCTACATATGAAATGCAAATAAAATTCAATCGCTAAACTTGTTCTTTTTTATCTACCTATGAAATGTAAATAAGGTGTCATCGCTAATTTTGTTCTTTTATTTACATAGAAAAATGTACATAAGGTTTCATCGCTAATTTTGTTCTTTTATTTACATAGAAAAATGTAAATAAGGTTTCATCGCTAATTTTGTTATTTTATTTACATAGAAAAGTATAAATAAGGTTCAGTCGCTAACTTTGTTCTTTTATCTACTAGAAAAGTATCAATAAGGTTCAATCGCTAACTTTGTTCTTTTTTATTCACATAGAAATGTAAATAAAATACATCGCTAAATTTTGTCCTCTTTCTAATGATCAAAGTTTGATGTTTATTCTAATGATCAAAATTTGTACTTTTCTAATTACAAATATAATTGTAAATAAAAATTCCCTTTTTAAGGTTTGTGCGTCGACTAACATGTCCAATTCAGTATCACGATATATGAAATCAATATGTCATTTGGTATGAAGTTCTCATGCCAACACAAACGATAGCAACATATAATTTGGGGTCAAGTTTCATGTCAACACATGCAACAACAACATATGATTTGGGGTATAACTTTCATGAATCAACATAAGAGGTCCCATCTTTATTTTATTTTGTGAATCAAAATAAAATATCTAAACTTCATTTATCTTATAAATCAAAATAAAAGATCTAAGCTTTCTTTTATTTTAATAAATCAAAAAGATTCAAACTTACTTTTATTTCATAAATAAAAATAAAAGGTTCAAACTTTCTTTTATGTTATAAATCAAAATAAAAGATTCAAACTTTCTTTTATGTTATAAATCAAAATAAAAGATTCAAACTTTCTTTTATGTTATAAATCAAAATAAAAGATTCAAACTTTCTGAAAGGAATAAAATAAAAAGAAAATAAAGATGAGAACTTATATGAAGATTACATCAAAATGTGTGATTCAACAACTGGTTTATCATTAACATACAGATCTCAGTTAATAGCATAATAAACAAACAGATCTAATAAAACATCACACATCAGCATATGAACATTTAACAATTTCATAACAACACATATCTGGTTTATTAACAACAATTATTTAAACAGCGAGAAATTTATTTAAATAATTTAATTATAAAAATTCAGAGACCTCACTGTCGTCGCAAAATTGTCTAAAATTCCAACTGTCCAGAATTGTCCCGTTTCTGTCCAGAGTCGTAGATCTTGTCAATACGATCACGACGTCGCTGAAATCATCGAATTCCGAGTTGAAACGAATCAGTTATAGATAAATCAAGTTTTAAAACAATTTTAAATTAATTAATTAATTAATTAAAGAATTAACCCACCGTCTTTAAACCAGTTCTCGGCCGTTAGTTTCAGCGATTGTTCAAAACTTTGATTCCAATATGTACGCGATTGGATGATCGATAGGAGGTGCAAGTTGTTGGAGGTGGTGCGGCTAGGAGAGGCGCACGTGCGCCTGTAGCAGAGGAGGGTGCGGCACTGCCACGTGGGCCCGGCGGCGGTCCAAAGGCAGCAACTTTGGGTGGTCGAGGCGGCAAATTCAGGTCATGGGGAGGGGCGTTTCGGGTATGGGTGGAAAGAGGAAGAGGAGCTCTTCGAAGTGGTGTATGAGTTGGATGCTAATTCGTGGAGAGGGGAGAGAAATTGGAAGAGGAAGAATCAACCACGAAAGGAGGGTGGCGGCTGTGTGTTAGAACGATGAACAGTGATTTGTGTTCTCGGGTTTTTTTATTCTAATATTTATAATAATTTCCATGTAATTTTATAAAAAATCCATATCTTTTAACCCGTACTGATTCCAGTCCAGCAGAAGGTGTCCCCAGCAAATAACCCATATTCCGGATCTAACGGGCCAGGTCCCGTCAGCCCAAACGGCTGTCTGTGGCCTGCTATATTTTAATTAATAATTAAATCCTTTATTAATTTAATTTGTTCGCATAAATAAATTCACTGAGGCCACATACGGACTGAGAAAATCCAGAAAAAATATATTTGGCTTCGTTATGACGAAACGGTCCTAACAAAGTTAATTTTGTCGAATTCTGAGACCGTTTGAAAAATGGCTATTTTTCAGTCGATTAAATTTGACTGAATTGAACAAAACACAGTTTCTTTCGCCACTCTGACATACTAACACGAAAAATTCTAAAAATTGAAATCTAACAATAATCTGACATTCCGGTTCCAATAAAAGTGGTTTCGTCGAAAACAGAGATTGTTTGAAAATTGACTATTTTCACTGGCTTTAATATTATTTAAAAATGAAAATTTTAATTTCTGCCACATTTTCCCACTAAATTATTTAAAATAAAAATTTTAAACTGGCTCGGATTTTCCGGGTCGTTACAATTTTAAAATGAATTTATAATGAAATATTCAATTTTGATTTAAAAATGAAATGGGAATCGTTTTAAAAATGAATTTAAAACAAATTTATAAAGGAATATTAAATTTTGACTTAAATATGAAAATCAAATGTAAATCGTTTTAAAATGAATTTAAAACGAATTTATAATGGAATATTCAATTTTGATTTAAATTTGAAAATCAAATTGAAATCATTTTAAAATGAATTTAAAACGAATTTATAATGGAATATTCAGTTTTGATTTGAAATTGAAATGGAAGTGGAAATCGTTTTTAAAACGATTTTAAAACGATTTATAAAATTCGTTTTAAATGGAAAACGATAAAATATATAATATATATATATGTATGTTATATATATTATAATTGTCTGAACAGAACGCACCGCGCAGCGACCGTTCGCGAATTTCGACCAATAACTTAAAATGGACGTTACGGGAGATCCAAGCGTCGGATTCTCCTAAAGCCGGAACCATTAGGTTCGTATCGAAAAGAGCTTTGCAATGAATATAAGAGATTTGTAATCTAACAGTTAGATTTGGAGATATGTCCAAATCAATTTCAGAAAAGGTCGCTATAGATGAAGTTCCGTGGTCGTTATTGGAAACCGACTGTATGAGCAATAATAAAATTATTAAAAATATGGAAAAATTATGTAAAATCATAGTAAATGATTAGGAAAGATTTTGGATGAAAAACTCCAGTTTTGAAAGGATAAAAATAAATTTTTATCGAAATGAATTAGTTATTAACTATAATAATAATCGAATTATTTTTAAATAAATAAATTTGATTGAGAAATGCTTTTAAAACAACTAGAATTTTTCCAATAAATAAATTGGAAAGGATTCGAAATGGAAATAATCATCGGAATATTTCGATATTGGATTCCATGATTACATGCATACAGTTGAGGAATTTGGAATATATATATATATATATATATATATATATATATATATATATATATCGTTATTCCCAATACGATATTTGTTGGTTTCAGAATTTGATATTGAATATAAGCCGATATAATTTCTATTCAGAGCCTTGTATTTGATATCAAATTTGATTTTGGGTTTGTCTTGAATGGTGTCTTCATTAATACTGTTCTTAAACACAACTGATAAAAGAATAAATCTTTTAATTAAGATTTAGGAAAATTTACGAATTAATTAATATTTAATTGGATAGAATTTGGAGTTTGGGTTTGTCGTGAATGGTGTCGTCATTAACCCTGTTCTTAAACCCAGTTGAGAAAAGAATAAATCTTTAAACTAAGATTTAGTGAAGTTTTTCAATTAATTAATATTTGATTGGAATTGAATAAAAGAATTGGATTTTTGGGTTTATCGTGAACGGTTTTTTAAATAACACTTGTTCTTTAACCCAATTAATGGTGAAGAATTTGTTTTGGTATCTATAATCTTTTAATTAAGATTAAGGAAATCTTCCAAAGTAAAAATTTCCAATTTAATATACTAAATTGGAATTGAATTGGATTCGATTTGGTAATAATCGAAGTGAGTTTCTGTGCAGGAAGACTGTTAATACATATGGAATTTAAAAGGCTTTGTCGTTATTGCATTTATATTATTAGTCCGATGCGGAAATTGATATCCATTATATATTGATCTGTTTTCTGTGAAGATTCCATGATTAATGGAATGTGATTTTGGGTTTATCGTGGACCGTGTTTTAAAGGACACTGGGTTTTTTAACCTAGTAAAAGACAGGATTTCATGTCTAACATTGTATTTTATACTGTATTCCTTGATCTCTGTTAAATATATATCTGTTTGGTGGCGGAGAATTTATTCTCTTGCTTAACACCCTTCTCTGAGACGTACGAGCTCAGAGGTTATATATCGGCAGAAATCAGTGGTATGGTGTGGGCGGCCGATGTGACATGCTTGATTTCCCAAAGTTAAATAATCATTAATAAAGATTTCTTGGAAGATTAAAACTAAGTGGAGTTTTAATGAATCTTTAATTAGATTGAAATGTGAATGTGATGCTTTAAATTATCAAATTTGGGAAATGATCGAGAATGGAGTATCACCAGTTTTGCTCCAAGCGATAGTTAAATCTTTAATTAGATTTGAACATGAAATGGTCATTAATTTTTACCGATAACACCGTGGTGTTAGATATGGAGTATTACTAGTTTTTCTCCATGGGATGAATTAGTTGGGATTGGGAAATAAAACAAATGATCATTTAAGTAAGGTGCGCTAATCCTGACTAGTTTGGAAAACCTTAATTTGGTTTAAATTATGAAAATAATATTTGAAATGAGGCGTATGATGTGTTGTTATAATACTTGATTGTAAGATACGCGAGTTATTCGAAAAGACCGGGTTTAACCCATTCTGAATAACTGATACGACGAAAAGTCGAAGAGATTGAAGACGATGCAAGACCGACGATCTTCACATCGAATGGATGGGTTGCTACTGATGCGATGATTGGAGTAGCTACTTTGAAGGGGCTACTGTGGCAGCCGTCCAGACGTACTTGTTGATTGTACGGATATGCGAGGGCTTCTCTCCTATATTAGACATACGGGACGAGGAATAAAGTGCCTCCGGTTTCGTTCAGACCTAGAACGGACTGATAAATGGATGGTGTGTCTGACATTATATTCCTTTATACTGTATTTGTTAATCTCTGCTAAATATATATCTGTTTGGTGGCGGAGAATTTACTCTCTTACTTAACACCCTTCTCTGAGACGTACGAGCTCAGAGGTTTTATATTGGCAGAAATCAGTGGTACGGTATGGATTGACAGTGTGACATGCTGAGATGCGGTGATCCAAACATTTGTTGAAAAGCAAAGTTTGGTGGATGACGATCAAAGACCAGCTTTAAATAGCACAGCTTTGTGTAGCGTTAATTCGCGAGCCTCACACACTGGTATGGTGGCAAACTGATGGTTAGATCAGTATGCTTTAGATCAGTATGCTTTAGAGATGAGCCCCACACAACCCGTAGGATGTCTATCCTCATCTCTAATGCATACTGATTTAACCATCAGTTTGCCACCATACCGGTGTGTGAGGCTCATGAATTAACGCTACACAAAACTGTATTATTTAAAGCTGTGCTTTGATCATCATCCACCAAACTTTGCTTTTCAACAGAAGTTTGGATCACTGCATCTCAGCATGTCACACTGTCAATCCATACCGTACCACTGATTTCTGCCGATATATAACCTCTGAGCTCGTACGTCTCAGAGAAGGGTGTTAAGCAAGAGAATAAATTCTCCGCCACCAAACAGATATATATTTAGCAAAGATCAGTGAATACAGTATCGAAATACAATGTTAGACATGCAATCCTGTCTTTACCTGGGTTAAAGAACCAATGTCATTTAAAACACAGTTCACGATAAACCCAAAAATCACATTCCATTAATTATGAAATCTTCACGAAAAACAGATCAATATATGATCGATATCAATTTCCGTATCCGACTGATAATATAAATGGAATAACGAGAAACCCTTTTAAATTCCATTTGTATTAACAGTCTTCCTCCACAGAAGCTCATTCGATTATTACCAAATCGAATTCCATTCAATTCTAATTTAATATATTAAATTGGAAATCTTTACTTTGGAAAATTCCATTAATCTTAATTAAAAGATTATAAATTCCAAATCATATTCTTCACCGTTAATTGGGTTAAAGAATAAGTGTTATTTAAAACACCGTTCACGATAAACCCAAAAATCCAATTCTTTTATACAATTCCAATTAAATATCAATTAATTGAAAACTTCACAACATCTTAATTTAAAGATTTATTCTTTTCTGACCAGGGTTTAAAAATAGTGTTAATGCAGACACCGTTCACGACAAACCCAAAATCCAATTTGATTTCAAATACAAGGCTCTAAATAGAAATTATATCGGCTTATATTCAATATCATATTCTGAAACCAACGGATATCGTATTGGGAATAACGATGTATATATCTTCCAAATTCCTCAACAATATCCATATAATCACGGAATCCAATATCGAAATATTCCAAAGATTATTTCCTTTCCAAATCCATTCCAATTTAATCATTGGAAAATTCTGGTTATTTTAAAATCATTTCCAAATCCAATTTATTTATTTCTAAAAATATTTAAATTATTATTCTAGTTAATAACTAGTTCATTTCGATAAAAACATATTTTTATCTTTTCAAAACTGAAAATTTTCATCCAAAGTCTTCCCAAATCATTTATTATGATTTTACATAATTTTTCCATATTTTTAGTAATTTTATTCTCGTCGTATAGTCGATTTCCAATAACGGTCGCGGCGCGGCGCGTTCTATTCAGGCCATTATAATATATATAATATATATACATATATTATATATTTCCTCGATTTCTATTTAAAACGAATTTTATAAATCGTTTTAAAAACGATTTCCACTTCCATTTCAATTTCAAATCAAAATTGAATATTCCTTTTAAATTCGTTTTAAATTCATTTTAAAATGATTTCAATTTCATTCCAATTTTCAAATAAAAATTGAATATTCATTTTAAATTCATTTCAAAACGATTTCCATTTCATTTCAATTTTCAAATCAAAATTGAATATTCCTTTTAAATTCGTTTAAATTCATTTAAAAACGATTTCCATTTCATTTTAATTTTCAAATCAAAATTGAATATTCCTTTTAAATTCATTTTAAATTCATTTTAAAACGATTTCTATTTCATTTCAATTTTCAAATCAAAATTGAATATTCCTTTTAAATTCGTTTTAAATTCATTTCAAAATGATTTCCATTTCATTTCAATTTTCAAATGAAAATCGAATATTCCTTTTAAATTCGTTTTAAATTGATTTTAGAACGATTTCAATTCCATTTCAATTTTCAAATCAAAATTGAATATTCCTTTTAAATTCGTTTTAAATTCATTTCAAAATGATTTCCATTTCATTTCAATTTTCAAATCAAAATTGAATATTATTTTTGAATTTGTTTTAAACAAACTGAAACGACCCAAACTCGCCCGTAAGGGAAAGCCCGGATTGAGTTGAGAACACAACAAATCAGAATGCAAACAGAAGAACATTTCATTGCTTATTACAACAATTCACATCAGAGTACAAAATATACAGAGTATGATAAATAATATACATTAGGAAAATATCAGAGATTAAAATACATTACACAGCAGCGAAAAAATAATACATAATCACAACTGTAAGGAATACACGGATACAGAGCGTTCTGAATATAGCTCTAGCTGTAAATCCAGGATCCTGGAAAAGAAAAATATGCAAAACTAAAACTACTAGCTGCCCATGTGGAAAATAAGGGCACCTAGAGCACACGGGCGGCTAGTAGTTTTGGTTTTGCAGATATTATATTCACAGGATCCTGGTTTACAGCTGGAGATATATTCGGAATGCTCTGTATTCGTGTATTTCTTTCAGTTGTGTTTTGTATTATTTTCCGCTGCAATTATAATTTGTTAGTCTCTAATATTTACCAAATGTATATTATTTGCTCATACTCTGTATATTCTTGGACTCTGATGTAAATTGTTGTAGTAGCAATGAAATGTTCTTCTGTTTGCATTCTGATTTGTCGTGTTCTCAACTCAATCCGGGCTTTCCAGCTAGGGCGAGTTTGGGTCGTTTCATTTTGGTCCCATATCAGCCTGGCACATCATACAACGTCCCTTAGTTTAGTGCAGGAGTTATGGGACGGTCGTCACACTTCCCCTAAAATGTGACTTCAGATTCAACCCAAACTATGCAATAAAACAAAATGGTAATAATCAAAGAAGTTCACCCGGCCTTTCCGAATAACTCGCGTATATAATAAACAAGTGCTATAAAAACACAACATAAGACTCATTCCAATTCTGAATATTCTTTCATTTAAATATTCATATTCTTTCGGAAAGGTTCCCATTAATTTTTTAAAAGATAAATTCTTTAAATTTATTCTTTAATCTTCCTTTGGATATCAATTCAAACCAAATTAAGGTTTTCCAAACTAGTCGAGATTAACGCACCTTACCGAAGTAATCATTTGTTTTATTTCCCAATTCCAACCTATTCATCCCATGGAGAAAAACTGGTAATACTCCATATTTAACACCATTGTGTGATTGGTAAATTTAACTTCCATTTCACGTTTAAATCTAATTAAAGATTTAACTATCGCTTGGAGTAAAACTGGTGGTACTCCATTCTCCATCATTTCCCAATTTTGATAATTTAAATTATCATATTCCTATTTCAATCTAATTAAAGAGTCATTAAAACCCCACTTGGTTTTAATCTTCCCAAAAATCAATATTAATGATTATTTAACTTTGGAAACACAAACATGTCGCATAGACAATCTACACCGTACTATTGATTTATGCCGATATATAACCTCTAAGCTCATACGTCTTAGAGAAGGGTGTTAAGCAAGAGAATAAATTCTTCGCCACCAAACATATATATATTTAACAGAGATCAACCATACAGTTCGAAATACAACATTAGACATGTAATCATGTCTTTAACTGGGTTAAAGAACTAATGTCATTTAAAACACAGTTCACGATAAACCCAAAATCCCATTCCATTAACCATGGAATCTTCATGGAAAAACAGATCATGTAACGACCCAGAAAATCTGAACCAATTTAAAATTTTTAAATTGGCTAAAATTTTGGATTTTAAATATTTAAAATAAATATTTTAAATAATGGCGATGAAAACTGAGTTAAATCGACATTTGAAAACGAATATAATTAATTATAATTATATATAGAATTGAAAATGGCGCGGTAGTTCGATAATTCGATTTCAAACTTCAATTGAATGTACCGGGTGCAAAACAATCCGGATTTTAGTGAAACCAAAAACATTAGGATCTTATTGGTAATATCTTTCTAACGAATCTAACCAATCGAAATTTGATAGCGGGAATCAAAAGATATGTCCAGTTGAAAATTCTGAATAGTCGCTATGGAATTCAGGCCCTTAAAAATGGATATTTTACAGATGACCTCGGATTTCGACGAAACCACTTTTGTTAGATCCGCAGTGTCAAGTTATTATTAGGTTTCAAATTTCATAATTTTTCGAATCAATATGTGAGCGTGGCAAAGGAAAACGCGTTTGACCAGTTTCTGTTGAATTTAATCGACTGGAAATTGGCCATTTTGCAAACGGTCTCAGAATTCGACGAAACTAGTTTTGTTAGGACCGTATCGTCAATACGAAGCTAGAAAATATTTTTCTGAAATTTTTCTAGTTAGTATGTGACCCCGGTAATTTGAAATGTGCGTTTAAAATTCAATATAATGATTTAAATGAAAATTCAAAAGGAAACTGATTGTAACGATCAAATCAGCTTGCGATACATATCCCATTGTGTTCGGAATGGGGGTAAAACGCTATGGACGACAGGTGGGCCTTGTTTCGAGGTCGTATGTAAAAGTCAACCCTTTTGCAAATTTTAAATAATAAAAAAATAAAAAAATAATTTTTAATTTCCCTCCCCCCCCTTTATCTTCGTTCTGGCCCCCCCTTTTCACTTTTATTTCAGTTAACAGAGAAAAAAAAGAAGAAGACCTAAATCGAATCATCGCCGCCGCCAGACCCCGAAACAGCCGCCCCCTCGTCTCGACGCCGACCCCGAAGCAGCCGCCAGACCCCGAAGCCATCGCCCCCCGTCGAATCCCATCGCGACGCCACCCTCGCGGAGCATCCTCCCACCTCGAACCCTGCCGACGCGACACCACCGAACCCCACGCCGACGCTCCCTCTTCTTCCCTCCACTTCGCAAGCCAACGGTGAGCTTTTAGTTATTTTATTTTTATTTTTATTTTCGTTTTAAGAAAAACTGATTTATAAAATGCTTTAAAAAATTAATTTCTGAATTTGTTTGAGAATTTAAAACTGAATGTTTAAAAGTATTTAAAACTGAATGTTTAAAAGAATTTAAAACTGAATTTTAAAAAAAAAAAAGTTTAAAACTGAATTTTAATTAGTTTAGAACTAATTTTCTTTTTAGGATAAAAAAATGATTTGTATAAAAAGAGTAAAACTGAAACCTGATTTGAAAGAGTATGAAACTGTTTTTTTTATTTATTTTAAAAGTATAAAACAGATTTTTATAAAAGAATTTTTAAAACTGGTTTTTATTTTTAAAAGCAAAGAAAACTGATTTTTAAAAGCAAAGAAAACTGATTTTTAAAAGCAAAGAAAAACTGATTTCTTTAGTCAAAAATCAGATTTTTATATATTGAATAGCGAAGTCAAAATTCGATTTTTATATATTGAATAGCATAGTAAAAATTCGATTTTTACATGTGTAGAGAATACGGGCGAAAGCAACAAAAGGTGAAGATTTCTATAAGTGAAGTGTCGTGCAGTTGGATAGCTATAGGTGAGATTTCTGATTTAAAATTTATATATATATGTGTGAAGTAAAAGTGAATTTCTATATATAAATATATATATATATATATACGGCCCTCGTCCACAAACCATGGACGATATTTATTGGTTGAAATTGTTGTGGAAATTTGATTGATAGCGAATGATTGTTTGGGATTGTTTGTGATTGATATTGGTTGATTGCGGTTGAAAAATACCCATTGGTGATTGTGAAATATTTGGTTGAAACCACATAGGATTAGTTTGTGGGAAATGAAATAAATATATATACATGCCGCCTGCGTGCGAACTAGATGCATGATTCCCATTGTCAAAAACCGCGAGGTTTTAAGGTAGAGCGAGGAGCCGTACTAGGGACGGTGCCGGTGTAACTACCCTGCCGTTATGCTGCCAAAATTTTGAATAATATTTGTGTGTTTGAATTATTTTCATATGCTTAAACTATATTTATTCCTTATATAGAAAACATTCATGTGTTGAATTGATATTCATTCGTTGTTTAGAAATTCATGTGTTGAATGGTATTCATATTTTGAAATAAATTGTTCGATAATAAAAATCACATTTTTATCTATATATAGAAACTATAGAAAACATTCATGTGTTGAATTGATATTCATTCGTTGTTTAGCAATTCATGTGTTGAATGGTATTCCTATTTTGAAATAAATTGTTCGATAACAAAAATCACATTTTTAGCTATATATAGAAACTATAGAAAACATTCATGTGTTGAATTGATATTCATTCGTTGTCTAGCAATTCATGTGTTGAATGGTATTCCTATTTTGAAATAAATTGTTCGATAACAAAAATCACATTTTTATCTATATATAGAAACTATAGAAAACATTCATGTGTTGAATTGATATTCATTCGTTGTTTAGAAATTCATGTGTTGAATGGTATTCATATTTTGAAATAAATTGTTTGATAATAAAAATCACCTTTTATCGACTATATGAACTATATAGAAAAATAGTGTTTTGAAATGAATTGTTTTACAATAAAAATCACATTTTTATTGTATGCATAAATCGTTGAAATGTGAAGTGTTAAAAATAGCTACTTGTTCAAAATAAACATATATGAGTTGAAATATTCATTAATTAGCTAATGAAATGATTTGCACCTATTTATGTAACGTTAGAATGAATGGTGTTTTTAAACCAAATAGAAACCAAATATGAAGTTGAATAGAAAATGAAAAATGATATGGACTGTATATATATGTACATGCATATTCATTGAACAGGTTATAGCAAAGGGGCTAGAGAAGAGGAATAAAATTTGTGCCCGACAAATAGGTACACATTTACTGATTTGTTTGGGTGATGATTTTGAGCCTGTTGGCTAGCCGCTTGGCTTCTTCTTTTTCTTTTTGAGATTAGAAGGACCGGGGACGCTATTTGCGATTTCCCGATGCTCCCGGTGCAGGGGAGGTTATGGCGAAATTTTTCCAAAATTTAAGGTGTTAGAAAAATATTTGAAGTGAAAACGATATTGAAATTGTTGAATGAACTATATTTATATAAATATATAAATATAAATAAAATTAAAACGAAACGAAGCCGTGCAGTTCGTATTTTGAAACCGTGATTTCAAACGACTAGTGCGGGAAATCCGACCATTGGATTTTCCCGAAACCTCAACCGTCGGGTTCGCCTTGGAATAATCTTTCCAACGGCACCAACCTTGTTAAAATCCAACGGTTGGATTGTCTGGAATGTTTAATTCAATTCTGAAGAAAAACAGCGCCAGAAACGATTATATTTATTTATATATATAAATATAATTATATTTAATCGAATAACGACGCTGCAGTTCGTATTTTGAAATCGAAATTTCAAACGATTGTACCGGGAGATCCGACCGTCGGATTTTCCCGAAACTGGAACCGTTGGGTTCGTTTTGAAAAGACCTTTCTAATGATGTAAATTTTGTGAAGATCCAACGGTTAGATTTTCAGATATGTGTAAATCAAATCTGAAGAAAAACAGCGCCACGGCCGCCTTATGGCCCGAAGCGTCGTTTTGAATAAAATGGCTATTTTAAAATAAATAAAAATAGCGATAAATAGTTATAAAATATCGTAAGCGATATGGAATGGAAATAAACTGAATTTGCTTGATTTATGTGATGTTTGATGGTTGAATGTGTTTGGTGTGGAAACTATATAAAGAACACAATTGGTGTTGTCGAATAATTTAACCATTGAAATAAATCGATTTGAAATTCTAAATATACGTGAATTATTTGAAAAGGCCGAGTTAATTCTCATTTCGAATAATCGACCGACGATTGAAATTCGAAGATGAAGACGATGGTCGAAGACCGGAGATCTTCACCTCGTTTGGATGGTAACCGAGGTCCTGATTGGGAGGCATCCCGAAATATGGATAATGAGTGGTGATCGTTCAGACGTATGTGTTGATCGAAGGGTTTGCGAGGTATTTAGTGCCTCCGGTTTCGTTCAGACCCAGAACGGACTTGTAAATGGACTGTGTGTCCGACATTGGAATTTGTTCTGTGTGATTGATAGCCATCAGTTGCACGGGGTGAATTGCCTGTGTGGCATGCTAAGATGCAGTGATCAGGGCTTCTGTTGAAAAGCAAAGTCTTGTGGTGATGATCAAAGCACCGTCTGTGTGGCATAGCTTTGTGTATAACGTGAATTCGCGAGCCTCACACCCCGGTTTGAACCTAAAACGGGAGGAAGGACCTCAGGGAGGGCATGCGTTTCTTTCTAGCTAGGGTGGTGTCAGTGACCTACCAGCCCTGACATTTATATACTTTTCACCTATGTGGTTGTTGCTGTTGCGAGGCGCCTCGGTTTGATCGGACGATCCGGGTCCGATGGAGTCATTCGTTGGCTCGTTTACGCCCCAAAGGGCGGGGAAACGTATTGTTCAGGCATTTTAATCCACATCGGTGGACCGGCCCTGACGATCCAAGGGCCCACCTGAGTCTGGGTCCTGAGGCTCGGGCTAGACAGTCTCGAATTCGGTAAGGACTATCTTTTGCCTTGGTTCATGACGGAAATCCAATTTCCAAATACGACATCGTGCGATTTCGATTGTATATATATATATTTGGCGACATAGTGGCATGGGACGCTCATGTCGTCTATGATTGATAGTTATGATTTGAAATTGTTTTCAAAACATATAAACACTAGTAATAATATCAAATGCCTTTGTTTTATTCGTATCAAGCATATCTTGGCCGTTATAAGGAAAAAACTCTATCCTCCGGTTTGCGTTGCATTGTGTGATGGGAACTGAGTCTTATAACGGCTTCATTTTTATAAAAAGCATAGCGATGTTTAAAAGAAAGATTTGTTTTAAAGCACTGGCAATCCAATGGAGTAAACCCGTTCCACGAAAGTGGCGTGGTCCTGTGATTAGCCAATTATATATGTGTTGAGTGGATTTCTCATACCAGTCCCATGACTGACTCGTAGTTTGTTTCACTCTCAAACTCGGGTGCCCCTTTTTCTACACGGGAAGCCTTGTATTCAGGTTTAGCTGGTTCTTTCTGGATAGCTGGAGCTGAAGATGGATTCTATCATTTATTTCTGTTTATGCTGTTCAGCTCCTATTGTACATATTTTGTTTATTTCCGCTGTAGACATTTATGTATAGCTGAACTGTATTTGTACTAAGTAAGATCCTGTATACTGTGTAACTCTGATGATTACTTTTATCCAGTATATTTTGTTGTTCATTCTGGTGTATTTATTTAATTCTGTTCTGCTATTATATGTTTCTGTGTTATATTCCAAAGATAACCTTGTTTCCGTGAGAACGGGAAATCGGGTCGTCTCAGATCAATATATAATCGATATCAATTTCCGTATCCGACTAATAATATAAATGGAATAATGACAAAGCCTTTTAAATTCCATATATTTTAACAGTCTTCCTCCACAGAAACTCACTTCGATTATTATCAAATCGAATTCCATTCAATTCCAATTTGATATATTAAATTGGAAAACTTTGCCTTGAAAAATTCTCGTTATATCTTAATAAAAGATATATAAATTCCAAATCACATTTCACTGTAAATCGGGTTAAAGAACGAATGTCGTTAAAAACATAGTTGACAATAAACCCAATTCACATTCCATTTTATTCCAATTAAATGTTAATTAACCGGAAACTCTAATAATCTTACTTAAAAGATTTATTCTTTTCACATGGGGTTTAAGAACAGTGTTAATGAAGACACCATTCACAACAAACCCAAAATCCAATTCTTTTATTCAATTCCAATTAAATCTTAATTAACTGGAAAACTTCACTAAATCTTAAATAAAAGATTTATTCTTTCCTCAACTGGGTTTAATAATAGTGTTAATGAAGACATCATTCACGACAAACCCAAAATCCAATTCAATATTAAATACAAGGCTCTGAATAGAAATTATATCGGCTTATATTCAATGTTAAATTATGAAATCAACAAATATCGTATTGGGAATATAGATATATATATCTTCCAAATTCCTCCAAAATATTTGTATAGTCACGGAATCCAATATCAAAATATTCCGTAGATAACTTCGATTTAAATCCATTTCAATTCATATATTGGAAATTCTGGTTATTTTTAAAATCATTTCAAACCCAATTTATTTACTTAAAAATATTGGATTTTAGTTCTAGTTCATAACTAGTTCATTTTGATAAAAGTATATTTTAATCTTTACAGACGTGGAATTTTTCATCCAAATTCTTTCCAAATCATTTATTATGATTTTACACAAATTATAAATATTTTTATCAACGCCCATACAGTCAATTGCCACTAACGGCATCGAACTGCATTCATAGTGACCTTTTCTAGATTTGATTTGGACATAATTCCAAATCCAACCGTTAGATTTCAAATCTCTTATATTCGTTGGAAAGCTCTTTTCAATACGAACCCAATGGTTCCAGTTTTAGGAGAATCCGACGGTCGGATCTCCCGTAATGTCAGTTCGAAGTCAATGGTCGAAATTCGCGAACGGTCGTAGCGCATGCTTTCTATTCAGGCCATTATATATATATATATATATATTTAATCGATTTCCATTTAAAATGTATTTTATAAATCATTTTAAATTCGTTTTAAAAACGATTTCAACTTCATACTCAATTTTAAATCAAAATTGAGTATTCCATATCATTAATATAAAAATGATAATTTTTCCAAACATTAGATTTTAAAATCACTTCCTTTTCGATATTCATTATAAAAATGAATAAAACCGATATAAATATTGTTCACGTCAAAATGGCGTTAATCTAATCAATATGGCTTCATATATTTAAATATTTTCATGTCCATCCCAAATCGGACATCAATCGTATTTTGATCCATTACTGAATATTTTTTTAAAATATTAGTTAATTTAAAATATTACTTATTCATCAATTTAAACTATTCATTAATTTAAAATATTCATTCTTTCCGAATTGGAATCAGACACAGTCAATTACCATATAATTTTATTTATATGGATTTCATACACATATGTACACAACAATAATCAAACACAGTCAGCCATCATCGAGAGTGCATTACACAACTGCATAAGCGTTAAATATAAATAATTAACGCTTACAACAGTCATTCAACCCATCGATTGACGTACAACTAAATATTGGGATTAGTGTATGTCCAATATCGTCCCAATACCCATGTGGGGTTTTCAAACAACAAGCGCTGATTATTATTTTTACAGTTAGGCGATGTGTAAAATATATCGTCCCAATCAATATAAGTCAAATGTGTGTACATAAGCAAATCGTCTGATTTGTAAATGAATATTTATTTTATTCATATACACGTTAAAAATAATATTTTTAACTATAAAATATTTATTTCAACACATGAATATTTTATACAGTTCATTTATACAATAAAAAATATATTTTTATTGTTCTAACATTTTTAGAAAATTTCGGCAGCGTAACGGCGCGATACTAGAACCGGAATAAGGTCTAGCCTTATCCCTCGCCTAATAATGGCTTGCGCCATATACAAACCAAATTCTAATTAATTCATTTCATTTCCCAGACTAAATTCAACCAGATAATCCAACCAACCAAACAGTCAAACAAACATGGTTTCAAACAAAGGTGTCGGGTGCTACTAAGCACCTCTGCATCCTAATATATATATATTTAACTAGAAAATAAATTAGAGTGAGAAGTTCTCACCTTTGGGATCCACTCCGCCAGTTTTATTCCTGAATTTCTGAATCGCTTGGATTTACCCAAAATTCCTACGCAACCCTTTTCACGCTATTCATAGTAAAAAATCACATTTTTAATATGATGCTTATATATTTAAAAATTTCATTTTTGAACCTTTCTATATATATTAAAAATCGTATTTTTATTTCACTATTCATATATAAAAATGATATTTTTATATTGCTACTCATATATAAAGATTATACGTTTACAATGCTACTTCATATATAAAAATTATATGATTACAATGCTGCTTCATATATAAGAATTATATTTTTATGCCGCTACTTCTTATATAAAATCATATTGTTATATTGCTACTTCTTATATATGAATCATATGTTTATATTGCTATTCTTCATTATAAAAATCAAATTTTTATATTTGCTACTTCATTATAAAAATCAAATTTTTATATTCGTAGAAATCATAACTTTATTTCCACGTAATCTATATAAAAAATCAAATTTTTATTCACATAAAATCTATATAAAAATCAAATTTTTATTCCAAACTTATATATATAAATTGGGTTTTTTAAACTATGCTATTTAAAAAGAAAAATGATTTTTTTATATATAACTAATTACATTAAGTAAAAATAAATAAAAACTCACGTTGCAAAAATCGTATCTTTGTCAAAAGGGGGTGGGGTTGAGGGGCACGCCAGAGTTTAGAGGTAGCTGGGGAGGATCCAGGTGGCGGCGCAGGGGCATAGGGGTGGTGCTTGGGCCCCACATTGGCTAGCGGTGGGTCTTTTGGCGAACTGGGGTGAGTTGGGTTCGAATTGGAAGAAGGGGGACGCGGAGGTGGGAGGGGCGGCGAGGGCGCGGCGTGGGGCTAGGCGGCGCGGTGGAGCGGTGATCGTAGAGACTGTACATAGGAGACGGAAGATATCATTAATCAGGCTTATCCCAAGTGCAGAGTGGACATATTTGATTAGCTCTGGTGCAAGGTGCATTTACAGTATATTCCATTTTCCGTTTCGTTTCCTACTTTACTGTTGTTTCCTTTTCAGGGATCGCCAGACTCGCCGTAACTGTTGGCAGTAGGACTTCTGGCCAAAGCACAGTGGAAGCGTGGTGGGCCCATAACCCAAAGGTCCCAGGATCGAAACCTGGCTCTGATACCGGCTGTAACGATACGGATTTCGCTCGGACCTAATCGTTCGCTAAATCAACCAAGACCATTCAAAATCCGGATACGCTAACTCTGGGCATACAACACATCAGAACAAATAACTGAAGACTTTTATAAACATCATAATAATGTTACATCAGAGTACATAATATCATAGTACATCGAAAAATAATAATACAGTGGAATATTTATTTATAACAAACATAATACAATGCACAGCGGGAAAACAAATAACCACAGCGGAAGACTATCAATGCACTGGACAGCTTTAAGCTCCAATCCAGAATCCTGCTTAATATATCTGCAAAATAAACTATTCGACTGCCCGTGTGGAAAATAGGGGCAACCGAGTTTGCAAGGAAAAAGCAAACTACGAGTCCGTCATGAGACTGGAGTGAGAAACTCTGTAGTTAACATTAACATATATAAATGATAAGGAAAATCACAGGACCATGCCAATAACGCGGAACAGGTTTACCCCTATGAACGCCAGTGTATAAACAACAATCAGTAATAGAGATATGGATCTACTATGCATCAATCAATATGCAATATCCCAATCTACCATTTAGATTAATCACCACACTTAGATTTTCCAAATTCAATTCAATTTACAAAAATTATTCCTTTGGACTTTATTTCCAGATTTCTATTTCAAATCATTTGAAATACATATCTAGCTTTTACATCAAAGTAGATTTCACTTCGGGATCTCAAACCAAATCGTTTGGAAATATGAATTCCAAAACATAACAATGCATACAAACAAGTTTGCAACCAAATACCGGGAATCTTCCCTTAAACTAGGCAGTAAGCGCCCCTCTAACTCGATATACCACGCATGGAGCAGGCTACACTGCTGACCACTCACCCTAAGGCACTAGGTCTAGCCCATACTTTTAGTCGCTCTCAGGTCACCCGAATCTTTAGCCACACACTAAACAATTTTATATCCTGCAGTAGGGAAAATCATTTCACAACACAATAATCACAAGTACTTTCAAACTGTAGTACTTCACATCAGCAATTCACACATATGATCAGTCACTATTAATCACATAACCATTGAGCTCGTACATCTCAAAGAAGGGTGTTAAGCAAGAGAATAAATTCTCTACCACCAAATTGATACATCATTAATAGCAACTAATCGAATATGTGATGAACTACCATGTAAAACCATAATACATTTCCAAATCACTTTGAAATCATCGGGTTTTAGCCCTCGAAATCCTTTCTGTTTTATAAAACATTTTTATAAAACATTCCCTGTCCAAAATCGGGAATAGTATTCTTTTCACTTAAGAAAAATATCATTTCAAAATCATTCATTAAATTTGAAATGAACACAACTCGCTAAACACCTTATTGTCAAATCGTGAAGTGTTTCATAAGGCGTTAGCACACAAATATTTCTATCCAACCTAATGCTAAATGTAAAAGCATGTTCTGCTCATAAACTGATCGCGCACAATCCAAATAGTCAATCTATCACAATCAATATTAGTAACCAAGTATATTTGGTTTAATCACATTTCATATGTGGGTAATTTAATTACCATCTATACATTCACAATCTAATTAAAGATTTATTCAAACTCCAGTTGGTTTCAGTCTCTAAAATCATTTCTTATTGATTGTTCAACTTTCTGGAAATTAATCCTACTTTAACTGGGTTGAAGAACCAATGTCATTTAAACACAGTTCACGAAAAACCCAAAATCCAATTCAATATTAAATATAAGGCTCTAAATAGAAATTATATCGGCTTACATTCAATATCAAATACTGAAACCAACGGATATCGTATTGAGAATAATGATATATATATATATATATATATATATATGTCTTCCAAATTCCTCCATAATATCCGTATAATCATGGAATCCAATATCAAAATATTCCGAAGATAATTTCGATTCAATTCCATTCCAATTCATATATTGGAAATTTTGGTTATTTTTAAAACCATTTCAAATCCAATTATTTATTTAAAAGTACTGGATTATAATTCTAGTTCATAACTAGTTCATTTTGATAAAAATATATTTTTATCTTTGAAAACGTGGAATTTTTCACCCAAATTCTTTCCAAACCATTTATTATGATTTTACACAAATTATTAATATTTTTAATAATTTTATCAAGGTCGGTACAACCGGTTTCCAATAACGGCCACTGAACTGCATCCATAACGACCTTTTCCAAATTTGATTTGGACATAATTCCAAATCCAACCATTAGATTTCAAATTTCTTATATGTCTTGGAAAGCCCTTTTCCATACGAACCCAACTTCCGGTTTTAGGAGAATCCGATGGTCGGATCTCCCGTAATGTCAATTCGAAGTCAATGGTCGAAATTCGCGAACAGCCGCGGCGCAGCGCGTTCCATTCAGGCCATTAAATATATATAATATATATTTCATCGATTTCCATTTAAAACTTATTTTATAAATCATTTACAAATTCATTTTACTTTCATTTTAATTTTTAATCAAAATTGAATATTCCATTACATGAAAATTTTATACATCTCATATATATAAGCTAAAGATATATTTCTAGCCAACCAATATTTATTTCATTCACGCTTCATATATATTATTCACATTGAATATATATTTCATATATATATATATATCTTATTCACATTCCATATATATATATATTTTATTCACACTTCATTTTTTTTCACATTTCATATATATATATATATATTATTTTCATTTCATATATATATTATTCACATTTCAAATATATATATATATATATATATATATATAATTTTCATTTCAAATATATATTATTCACATTTCATATATATTTAAATTTCATTTCAAATATATATTATTCACATTTCATATATATTTAATTTTCATTTCAGATATATATTATTCAACTTCATATATAAATATATATTTCACATTTCATATATGTGTGTATATATATATTCATTTCATATACATATATATTATTCCATTTCACTATATATATTATTTTCATCGTATATACATATTATTCACATCGTATACATATATATAATTTTCACTTCGTATATATATATATATATAATTTTCACTTCGTGTATATATATATTTTTCACATCGGAAATATATATTTTATTCACATCGCAAATATACATTTTATTCATATGATATTTTTATTGTTCAAATATTTTATTCCATACATGAATATTTTATATATTTCATATATACAATAAAAATGATATTTTTATTGTTCAAATATTTTATTCCATACATGAATATTTTATACAGTTCATTTCACATCACAATACAGTCAAATAAATCGTCCATGGCCTTTAGATGACAGGGAGGTGATCTAACAGAAAATAAATAACTATACAAAAATTTATAGTAGCCAATTTTCATAATTTTTGGAATCAATATTTGAGCATGGTGAATTTAAACATGTTTGATCAATTCAGTTTGAATTTAATCAACTGGAAAATGGCCGTTTTTCAAACTGTCTCCAAATTCGACGAAATTAGTTTTATTAGGATTGTATCATCAAAACATAGCTAGATATATTTTATGGATAATTAAATTAAATAAATAATTTATTATATAACCTCCCCATTCTTTCTATCTGAAACGACCCAAACTTCCCAGTAAAGGAAAGCCTGGGTTGCTTTGAGAACAATACACATCAGAACACAAACTGAAGAACATTTTATTGCTGATTACAACAATTACATCAGAGTACAAGAATATAACAAAGTATGAATATATGTTACACTACAATGTTTTTATTCTAAATATTCCTTGTTTTAAAAGATATTCTTTATTTAAAAGAAATCCTGAATAGGAATGCGACTCAATCAGTTACCGTATAACTTTGGTTATACAGATTTCATACATTGCATGTACATGGCAATAAAAATAAATCATCATCAAGCATCCATTCACAACCAGAGTGAAGTTTATAACTGTGTGAGCATTAAAATGAGATAATAACGCTCATCGCAGCCTGTCAATCTATCGATCGACATACAACTAAATATCGGGACTAGTGTATGTCAATTATCATCCCAACACCCGTGTGAGGTTTTCAGCCAACAACAATCCATATAAATAAATGATTGGTTAAAGAATTTAACCAATTTTAATTCTACTAGCATGTTGATGACAATGAACTAACATGTTAGTTATTTCTAATGTCGAGTAAAATTATATTTTACTCATATAGTTTCCCTATACATTTCTAATGTCTAATAAAATGTAATTTATTTATATGACATTATTGTGGAGGACAAATAAAAGATAATTTCCTAATTTATTTTATTTGTGTGCAAATATTCTCAACATTAACTCACCTACACATTCTAATGTATATTTTGACCAATAATATGATTCTTATATTTGAATATAATTCCTAATATAAGTTTACAAATAAAGATTGATTTTTATTTTTACTTATAAATTCTATTACATGTTATGCAAATAAAAACAATTATTATATTTGCACATTAGTTCTATTATGTGTTATGCAAATAGAAATGATCATAATATTTGCATATAAGTTTTATTTCAACAAAATGTATAAGAAATGATACATTCATTTTGTTGTAACACAAACTTATCTTTCAAAATGCTATTTGTGTTTAACTCTTTTATTCAATCAAAGATGTAATTTTTGTTGTACCCAATTCTAATTAACAAAAATGAAATTTTTGTTCTAACTATTATATTTTGACAAAAGTGCCACTTTTGTTTCTACTGTTACATTTTGATAAAAGTGACAAAAATGCTTTCAACCTTTAAAATTTAACAAAGCGACAATTTAGTTTTAACTCTTGTAATTTAATAAAATTGTATATTTGTTCGCATAATAAAATTGTATATTTGTTCGCATAACATATTTTGATGTTTATATGACAAATAAAAGAAAATTTATTTACATACATCTTTCCACGTATGACAAATAAAAGTACATTTTATTTGTATACAAATTCCAAGTTTTCTAATGACAAATAAAAAGTGAATTTTATTCACATAACAAATTCTAAGTTCATATGACAAACAAAAGTTACTTTAAGAATTTTATTCACATAACAAATTCTAAGTTCATATGACAAACAAAAGTTACTTTAAATCTATTCCTTTTTATTGGTAGTTTTATATATATCCAGGAATGTAAATAAAAGATCCAAATTTTAATTTGATGTTTATTTACATCAAGGAATGTAAATAAAAAGTTGTAACTGTTAATTCTAGTTTTATTTGCAACAAGGAATGCAAATAACAAAAATGTAACTTTTTAATTTCAATGTATATATGAGTGAATGTAAGAAAAAGAACAAACTTATTTCAATGTATATTTACATTAGTGAATGCAAATAAAAGAACAAATTTTGTTTTCAATATATATTTTGACAAAAGCACTATTTTTGTTACAATTAACATATTCAGACAAAAACACTGTTTTTATTTCAATGCACATGTTTTGATGAAAATGTTATTTTTATGTCAAATAACCTGTTTTGACAAAGATCTATATTTTTATTTCAATACTCATGTTTTGATAACAATGTTATTTTTATGTCAATTAACATGTTTTCGACAAAAACGATTATTCCTAATTTGTTAACATGTTTTGACAAAATGAGTGTTTGGTTTTTTTTAATAAATATGTTTTGACAAAATGAATATTTTGGTTTTAATAACCATGTTTTGACCAAATCTATTTCAATTTAATGTCATTGTGACTAATGGAAGATAAAAATGAAGTATTTTATTTCAATTCAAATCCTTACAAAAACCATAGTCATAAAAAAATGATATTTTTTATCGTGAACAATTTTTAATGTTCATGTATTAAACAAAGATTTTATCTTTGTTATAAAAACGAATCAATAAACATGAATCCATATAAAAGGTACAAACTTTATTATAAAATAAACATATATTCCTAGACCCAAAAAATAAAAATATGATTTCTATTTCAAATCAAAGTCTAACAGCAAACTATAGATTTTAGCGAATAAATTTTCATCGTAGATTTAGATGAACAAACAAGAGCATCATATTCAACCACAACAACAATCAACTAATTTCAATCGTGAATCACAGATCAGATTTTATTATATACATACATCAAGTTCAAATAACTAGAGAATAATTAAATTTTAATTATTTAATAAAAATAGAAATCTCACAGTCGGGTTTTTGTCTGAATTTTCAATTGCTTTGTTTCAGGTCTAGACGGTCCTATGTTGTAGATCTCTGAAAGACGATTCCAGCGCTTTCCGTTTCGTTCGATTTCATCTCTGTTTGCAAAAGTTATAGTTGTTTAAACATTATACAAATTAAATACTAAATAAATTAATAATTAGTTTAACCTATAATTAGTTTCACTAATCCTTCTTCATCATCGTTATCAGCCGAAGCCAAGAACCCAAAGTTCGATTCCTCAACTCCGACGCCGCACGCACACCGTAGCACTCACCGCCGATCAACGTTGACCGCCCGAAGCCCCTTCACCTCCTCTCCTCGCGCGCCAATTCCGAGGCAACTCGGTGGGCCCCCCTCATCAAAAACCCACCACGAACGATGCCCCTTTGGGCCATGATTCCAGCCACGCTGGTGAACAATTCTCAATCATCACTGTACCAAATTAAAGAGCTCAGTTCCCTCTTCGATTCGGTATATGGTACTTGATTTAATTCTCAGTGGATTGGAATAAATTAAAGATTGTATTCTGGAGCGTTTTGGTCATTAATTCAAGTATACGGCGGCTGTAATATGATGTTAGGATTTAGCGTATTCTGACCGTATTTATACTGTATTTTTCGTATTATTTATATATTTAATTCAGATAATTTCAATTTAATGTCACATATTCCAAATCGAACCCAACAAGTGTTGTCCCTAGGCAAATATCCCCCTTCTGGACGCAATGGAATATGCCTCGTAACCCAATTTGACTGTTACGATATGTTTTTCTTTAAATTAAAAGATAAATCATTTAATTATTAAATTCAAACGTACATTTTAAATTACCGGGGCCACATACGGACTCTAAAAATTACAGAAAAATTATTTTTGGTTATGTTTTGACGATACGGTTCTAACAAGACTAATTTCGTCGAATTCTGAGACTGTTGGAAAAATGGCCATTTCTAAAACAGTCAAAACACGTTTTCCTTTGCCACGCTCACATATTAACTCGAAAAATTATGAAAATTGAAACTTAGCAATAATTTGACATTCCGGTTCCAACAAAAGTGGTTTCTCGAAAACAGAGGTCGTTTGAAAAATGACTATTTTTAAGGCCAATATATTTAATATTAAAAATACATTTTTAAACAAATAAATTCCGAAACTCAAAATATATAAGTGTTTACTGTTTTTCAATGCAGAAACGTCATTCCGAACTCAATGGAAGTGGTTTCGAGTCGAAATTCCTTCATATGTGAAAAGTAGCCTTTCGGGCCCTATATAATATATATATATATATATATATATATATATATATATATATATATAAATTCTACAGCGACCTTCCTAAAAATTGAATTGGCCATAACTTTTGATTTTTAAAACGAAATTTCTGTTTTTCAGATTCGTTGGAAAGATATGATTAAACAGATTTAAATATTTCTGGTTTCGTTCAATTCTGATTTAAAATGAATGATGTACAGTCAGTCAAAGTACAAATTCAAATTTTCAAACTGCAGCGCTGTTTTAAACTCCCTTTTTTAATTAAATTGAATTTATTTTTAAAATAAATTTTTAGTCGTTCTTATTTAAAGTAAAATATTTTAAATATCAAAATTCCCTTAAATTTCTAAAATAAAAATTTTAAATTGGCCCCAAAATTCCGGGCCGTTACACTATCTCTCCTCACCTCAGATCCAACGCAGAAAAAAATTAAAAGAAAAAAACACAAAATCGCGATCGAACCTCGTGACCCAGTCCCCCCGTCACTCCTCCGATTCACCCCCGCGACCCACCGCCAGGTAGCTGCTGCCGGTGCCTCCACCCTCGCACACCCCCCCTCTTGACCTCCGCCCCCTCCGATGCTCTCCCCTCTCTTATTTGAAGAACGCACCAAAAAAAAACCATCCCATCAGAAAACTGCCGCAAACCCCCCTGAGCCGCCAACTGAAAGAAATACATGGATACAGAGCGTTCCGATTATAGCTCCAGCTGTAACCTAGGATCCTATGATTATAAATCTGCAACACCAAAACTAATAGCTGCCCGTGTGGAAAATAGGGGCACCTAGAGTTTAGGTTACAACAATAAACTCCAGGTCAGTCATGTGACTGATATCTATCGATATATAATCTCTGAGCTCGTATGTCTCAGAGAAGGATGTTAAGCAAGAGAATAAATTCTCCGCCACCAAACAGATATATATTTACAAGAGCCTGGGTTACAGCTGGAGCCATATGCGGAACGCTCTGTATCCGTGTATTTCTTTCAGTTGTGTTATGTATTATTTTTCCATTGCTATGTTTATTTCCTCGTCCCAACCTATTCATCCCATGGAGCAAAACTGGTAATACTCCATATCTAACACCACAGTGTTATCGGTAAAAATTAATTACCATTTCACGTTCAAATCTAATTAAAGATTTAAGTATCGCTTGGAGCAAAACTGATGATACTCCATTCTCGATCATTTCCCAAATTTAAAATTTTAAATTATCACATTCACCTTTCAATCTAATTAAAGATTCATTAAAACTCCACTTAGTTTTAATCTTCCCAAAAATCAATATTAATGATTATTTAACTTTGGGAAATCAAACATGTCACATCGACCATCCACCCCGTACCACTGATTTCTGCCGATATATAACCTTTGAGCTCGTACATCTCAGAGAAGGGTGTTAAGCTAGAGAATAAATTCTCCTCCACCAAATAGATATATATTTAGCAGAGATCAACAAATACAGTTTGAAATACAATGTTAGACATGTAATCTTGTCTTTAGCTATTATAAGACTCAGGTCCCATCACACAATGCAACGCAAGCCGGAGGATAGGGTTTTCCCTTATAATAGCCAAACATGCTTGGTACGTTTAAAAACAAATCATTTGATACTATTATAAGTGCATAGTGTATAAAACAACTTCAAATATAAATGTATCAATCATAGGCGACATGGGTACTATCTATCATGTCGCCATACTAGGCTCTATAGTCAAAACCGAAATGTCACGTATTGGAAATTGGTTCTCCGTCATGAGTCGAGGCAAGGGATGTACTCCTCGTCGACTTCGAGACACTCTAGCAAATGCCTCAGGATATCCCGTAGAAGACCCCTGGATCCTCCAAGGCCGGTCCTCCCTTACGATTGAGGATTAATTATTCCTGAACACACGTTATGAATTGATTAGATTTTGGTTTTTATATGGCGGGAGCCATTATTAGGCGAAGAATAAGGCTAGACTTTATTTTGGTTCTAGTATTGCGCCGTTATGATGCCAAAATTTTTTAAAATGTTAGAACAATAAAAATCTCATTTTTGTTGTATAAATGAACTGTATAAAATATTCATGAGTTGAAATAAATATTTTATAGTTAAAAATATAATTTTTAATGTGTATACGAATAAAATGGATATTCATTTACAAATCGGATGATTTGTTTATGTAAACACATTTAACTGATATTGATTGGGACGATATATTTTACACATCGCCCAACTGTACAAATAATAATTAGTGTTTATTGTTTGAAAACCCACATGGGTATTGGAATGATATTGGACATACAGTAATCCCAATATTTAGTTGTATGTCGGTCGATGGGTTGACAGACTGTTGTAAGCGTTAATTATTTATATTTAACGCTTATGCAGTTGTGTAATGCACTCTAGATGATGATCAACTGTGTTTGATTATTGTTGAGTACATGTGTGTATGAAATCCATATAAATAAAATTATATGGTAATTGACTGCGTCTGATTCCAATTTGGAAAGAACGAATACTTTAAATTAATGAATATTTTAAAATAATGAATAATGAATATTTTAAAATAACTAATATTTTAAAGTAATATTCAGTAATGGATCAAAATATGATTTTGATGTCTGATTTGGGATGGACACGAGAATATTGAAATATATGAAGTCGTGTTGATTAGATTAACACCATTTTGACGTGAATGATATTTATATCGATTTTATTCATTTTTATAATGAATATAGAAAAGTAAATGATTTCAAAATCTGATATTTTGAAAATATTAACATTTATATATTATAATGATAAGCAAAAATCAATTTTGATTTAAAATTGAAAATGAAGTTAGAATCATTTTAAAACGAATTTATAAAATACGTTCTAAATGGAAATCGATGAAATATATATAATATATATTATATTATATATATTTATTGGCCTGAATAGAACGCGTCGCGACAGTCCGCGAATTTCGACCATTGACTTCGAATGGATATTACGGGAGATCCGACTGTCGGATTCTCCTAAAACCAGAACCTTTGGGTTCGTATCGAAAAGAGCTTTCCAACGAATATAAGAGATTTGAAATCTAACAGCTGGATTTGGAATTATATCCAGATCAAATTTGGAAAAGGTCGCTGTAAGTGCAGTTCGATGACCGTTTATGGAAATTGACTGTACGGGCTTTGATAAAATTATTAAAAATATTGATAATTTGTGTAAAATCATAATAAATGATTTGGAAAGAATTGGGAAGAAAAATTCCACGTTTGTAAAGAGAAAAATATATTTTTATCAAAATGAACTAGTTATGAACTAGAATTAAAATCCAATATTTTTTAAATAAATAAATTAAATTTGAAATGGTTTTAAAAATAACTAGAATTTCCAATATATGAATTGGAATGGATTTGAATCGAAATTGTCTTCGGAATATTTCGATATTGGATTCCGTGATTATACAGATATTGTGGAGGAATTTGGAAGATATATATCGTTATTCCCAATACGTTATTCGTTGATTTCAGAATTTGATACTGAATATAAGCCGAAATAATTTCTATTCTGAGCCTTGTATTTAATATAGAATTGGATTTTGGTTGTGTCGTGAATGATATCTTCATTAACACTGTTCTTAAACCCAGTTGAGGAAAGAATAATTCTTTTAATTACGGTTTAGTGAAGTTTTCCAATTAATTAAGATTTAAATGGAATTGAATAAAAAAATTGGATTTTGGGTTTGTCGTGAATGGTGTCTTAAATAACACTGTTCTTAAACCCCATGTGAAAAGAATAAATCTTTTAATTAAGATTATCAGAGTTTCCAGTTATTTAACATTTAACTGGAATAAAATGGGATGTGAATTGGGTTTATTGTGAGCTGTGTTTTAAATGACATTAGTTCTTTAACCCAATTAAAGACAGGATTACATGTCTAACATTGTATTTCGTACTGTATGGTTGATCTCTACTAAATATATATCTGTTTGGTGGCGGAGAATTTATTCTCTTGCTTAACACCCTTCTCTAAGACGTACGAGCTTAGAGGTTATATTTAGGCAAAAATAGATAGTACGGTGTAGATTGTCGATGCGGCATGTTTCTGTTTCCAAAGTTAAATAATCATTAGAATTGATTTTTGGGAAGATTAAAACTATGTGGAGTTTTAATGAATCTTTAATTAGATTGAAAAGAGAATGTGATAATTTAAATTATTAAATTATCAAATTTGGGAAAATGATCGAGAATGGAGTATCCCCAGTTTTGCTCCAAATGATAGTTAAATCTTTAATTAGATTTGAACGTGAAATGGTAATTAAATTTACCGATAACACCGTGGTGTTAGATATGGAGTATTACCAGTTTGTAATCATTATATAATGATTTTTGGGGATTAAAACTAAGTGAAGTTTTAATGAATCTTTAATTAAATTGAAATGTGAATGTGATAATTTAAATTATCAAACTCGAGAAATGATCGAGAATGGAGTACCACCTGTTTTACTCCAAGCGATAGTTAAATTTTTAATTAGATTTGAACGTGAAATGGAAATTAATTTTACCGATAACACCATGGTGTTAGATATGAAGTATTACCAGTTTTGCTTCATGGGATGAATAGGTTGGGATTGAGAAATAAAACAAATGATTACTTCAGTAAGGATCGCTAATCCCGACTAGTTTGGATAAACCTTAATTTGGTCTGAATTGATATCCAAAGGAAGATTAAAGAATAAATTTAAAGAATTTATCTTTGATAAAATTAATGGGAACATTTCCCAAAGGATATGAATATTTGAATTAAAGAATATTCAGAATTGGAATGAGGTATTCATGAGCATCAGTAGCAACCCATCCATTCGATGTGAAGATCGTCGGTCTTGCACCGTCTTCAATCTCTTCGACTTTTCGTCATATCAGTTATTCAGAATGGGTTAAACCCGATCTTTCCGAATAACTCGCGTATCTTAAAATCAAGTGTTATAACAACACATCATACGCCTCATTCCAATCCATAATATTCTTTTATTCAAATATTCTTTCTTTAAAGAAAGGTTCCCATTAATTTTATCAAAGATAAATTCTTTTAAATTTATTCTTTAATCTTCCTTTGGATATCATTACAAAAGATTTCATTATCTTTTGAATTCTAAACCAAATTAAGGTTTTCCAAACTAGTCGAGATTAGCGCACCTTACCAAAGTAATCATTTGTTTTATTTCCCAATCCCAACCTATTCATCCCATGGAGCAAAACTGGTAATACTCCATATCTAACACCACGGTGTTATCGGTAAAAATTAATTACCATTTCACGTTCAAATCTAATTAAAGATTTAACTGTCGCTTGGAGCAAAACTGGTGATACTCTGTTCTCGATCATTTTCCCATATTTGGTAATTTAAATTATCACATTCATGTTTCAATCTAATTAAAGATTCATTAAAACTCCACTTAGTTTTAATCTTCCTAAAAATCATTATTTAACTTTGGGAAATCAAACATGTCACATTGACCATCCACACTGTACCACTGATTTCTGCCAATATATAACCTCTGAGCTTGTACGTCTGAGAGAAGGGTGTTAAGCAAGAGAATAAATTCTCCGCCACCAAACAGATATATATTTAGCAGAGATCAACGAATACGGTTCGAAATACAATGTTAGACATGCAATCATGTCTTTAACTGGGTTAAAGAACCAATGTCACTTAAAACACAGTTCACGATAAACCCAAATCACATTCCATTAACCATGGAATCTTCACGGAAAACAAATCAATATATAAGGAGTGGAAACCAAAGGTGAGAACTTCTCACTCAACCTTTTTACAGTTAAATATATGTTAGGTTGCAGATGGGGCTTAGTTGCTCCTGACACCGTCGTCCATAGACCATGGTGACTTGTTTGATTGTATTGTGTTGTGGGAATTGATTGTGATGGTGATGTGAAATGGAAAATAAAATATTCATGTATGGAATAAAATATTTGAACAATAAAAATGCAAAAAAAATTTATTGAATATATGAACCATATAAAATGGTCATGTGTTGAAAGTAAATATTCATTTACAAATCAGACGATATTGATTGGGATGATAAATTTTACACATCGCCTAACTGCACAAATAATAATCGGCAATTGTTGTTTGAAAACCCCACACGGGTATTGGGATGATATTGGACATACACTAATCCCAATATTTAGTTGTATGTCAATCGATGGGTTGACATGCTGTGATGAGTGTTAATTATTAATTTTTAACACTTATACAGTTGTAAATTGCACTCTGGATGATGGTTGATTGTGTATCATTATTGTTATGTACATGTGTTGTATGAAATCCGTATAAATAACATTATATGGTAATTGACTGTGTTTGATTCTAATTCAGAAAGAACGAATATTTTAAAAATAAAAAATATTTTAAAATGATGAATATTTTAAAATAATATTCAGCAATGGATCAAAATATGATTTTGATGTCCGATTTGGGTTGGACACGAAAATATTGAAATATATGAAACCATGTTGATTAGATTAACGCCATTATGACGTGAACGATAGTTATATCAATTTTATTCATTTTTATAATGAATATCAAAAAGGAAATGATTTCAAAATCTAATTTCCAAATCATTTATTATGATTTTACATAATTTTTCCATATTTTTAATAATTTTATTATCGCCCGTACAGTCGGTTTCCAATAACGGCCACCAGACTGCATCCATAGCGACCTTTTCTGAAATTGATTTAGACATATCTCCAAATATAACCATTAGATTTTAAATCTTTTATATTCATTGGAAAGTGCTTTTCGATACGAACTCAACTGTTCTGGTTTTAGGAGAATCCGACGGTCAGATCTCCCGTAACGTCCATTTGAAGTTAATGGTCAAAATTCGCGAACGGTCAGTGCGCGGCGCGTTCTATTCAGGCCATTATAATATATATAATATATACGTATATTATATATATATTTCATTGATTTCCATTTAAAACGAATTTTATAAATCATTTTAAATTTGTTTTAAAAACGATTTCCATTTCAAATCAAAACTGAATATTCCATTATAAATTCGTTTTAAACTCATTTTAAAACGATTTCAATTTGATTTTCAAATTTAAATCAAAATTTAATATTCCATTATAAATTCGTTTTAAATTCATTTTAAAACAATTTCCATTTGATTTTCAAATTTAAACCAAAATTGAATTTTCCTTCATAAATTCATTTTTAAAACAGTTTCCATTTCATTTTTAAATCAAAATTGAATATTTCATTATAAATTCATTTATATTCATTTTAAAACGATTTCCATTCCAATTTTAAATCAAAATTGAATATTTCATTTATAAATTCATCTCAAATCGATTTCAATTCCATTTCAATTGTAAATCAAAATTGAATATTTCATTTATAAACTCATTTCAAATTGATTTCAATTCCATTTCAATTTTAAATCAAAATTGATTTTTTCTTAGCATTATAATATTAAAATGATAATATTTTCAGAATATCAAATTTTGAAATCACTTTTCAATATTCATTATAAAATAAATAAACTCGACAGAAAATCATGTTCGTGTTAAAATGGTGTTTAACTACTTAACATGGCTTTATACATTTCAATATTCACTGAATATTATTTTAAAATATTCATTAATTCTGAAATGGAATCAGACTCAATCAATTACCATATAATTTTAGTTAAATGGATTTCATACATCACATGTATACAACAATAATGATAAACAATCATTAAAAATTCATACAACATCCAGAGTGCATTCTACAACTGTATAAGCATGAAAATAAATAAATAACGCTTATACAGTCTGTCAACCATCGGTTGACATACCACTAATTATTGGGATCAGTGTATGTCAAATATTATCTCAATACCCGCGTGGGGTTTTCAAACAACAAATACTGTTTATTATTTGTGTAGTTGGGAGATGTGTAAAAATTATCGTCCCAATCAATATCAGATAAATGTGTACATAAACAAACCGTCCAGTTTGTAAATGAATATTTATTTTATTTCATTTCCTGATAATTTATATATATATATATATATATATATATATATATATATATTGTAAATAATTTTGATATACAACACTAGCAATACATGAAAATCCAAACAAACAATCAACTGGTCTGTACAATAAATAGTGTCGGGGGCTTCTAAGCCCCGTCTGCATCCTAGTATGTAATAGCTGGAAAATAATTTGAGTGTGAGAGAGATCTCACTTTCGCTTTCACTCCTTCATTCTTTTTATTTTTGAATTTATGTTCTGTTTGGATTTGAATTTGCTTGAAATCCTAATTGACTCCAATCTCATTCTGATCAGTTCCATCGTGAAGCTCTCGTTGAGGTGAGTCTAACGCTTCTGAAATCATCTGATTCTGATATCATAAGAGCTAGATATGATATTTTAAAGGTTAATGACATCACTTAAATAACTAAATTAACTAAAATAATTAATTATATTATTAATTACATTTACATCTTCTTTCTCGTTCTATTTTTGCTCCATGAAAACATCTGCTCGCAACCTAGGGTTGCAAATCACAAGCACCACAACGCACTAGAGGACGATCAGACTTCACTTCAAGAAGCGACTACAAGCCGTCTGTCTTCGCCAGCCACCTTAGGAGGCGCGACGCCCTAGATCGCTGGAGAAATCCACTCGATGGCGGCTACTTCGAGCTGTGATTTTGAACTAACCACGAAACAAAAATCAATCTTGTTTGTATTAGATTGAAGTGCACAAAAAGTTGTTTGATTTTCGTTTCGGAACCTTGGATTAATTCACTTTAGATTGGGAAATTTTTGGAAAGAAAATCGCGATAGTTCTTATTGCCAACTAGAAGGGGGCGGCGACTCTTGAATGATGACTTGGGTATGGAAATAATTTATATATATATTGATATTATTTAATTCAAAAAATGAGATTTTTGCATACGAACTCCAAATCTAATGCAACGACTGTCGCACCTAGCCAAATACCCCCATTCCGGACACAATGGGTGTTCGTAACTCAATTCTATTGTTTTGATAAGTTTTTATCCAAATTAAAATATAAATCAATATATATTGAATTTAAACGTACATTTTAATTTATCGGGGCCACATGCTGACTCCAAAAATTCCAGAAAAATATATCTAGCCATGTCTTGATGCCTAACAAAACTAAATTCGATTTAAACAAATTTTTAGTCATTATTATTTAAAATAAATCATTTTAAATATTCAAAATCCATTAAAATTGCCAAAATAAAAAATTTAAATTGGTTTTCCGGTTTCGTTCAGATCTAGAACGAACTTGTAAATGGATGTGTGTCTGACATTGGATTTTATTCTGTGTTGATTGATTTCTATTAAATATATATCTGTTTGGTGGCGCAAAATTTATTCTCTTGCTTAACACCCTTCTTCGAGATGTATGAGCTCAGAGGTTATATGTCAACAGACATCAGTTGCATGGCGTGAATTGCCTATGTGGCATGCTAAGATGCAAATGATTAAGGCTTCTGTTGAAAAGCAGAGTCTTGTGGTTGATGATCAAAGCATGACTTTAATATAGCATAGCTTTGTATATAGCATTAATTCGTGAGCCTCACAACCTGGTGTGTACCAGAAACGGGAGAGGACTTCGGGGAGGACATGCATTTCCTTCTAGCTAGGAGTGGTTTCATGGTATGGAGCCCAGACATTTTACTCATGTGGATGTTGCATATTATTTTTTGGATAGCGAGGCGCCTTGGATACATCGGTTACAACGGAGCAGATGGATATTGAGTCATCTAACTACGGCGCAGAAAGGAGGAGTCGTTATTCAAGGTATGCTTTCTATTTATGATGTTCCTATTCGAGTATTGTTTGATTCCGGGGCTTCTCATTCTTCGTATCTAGTGACCTAGTAGATAGGTTGGAATTAGAAACCAAGATAGTTGATAGACCTTTAGTTGTGACGAACCCGATCGACTATTCCATAGCAACTATTCTGAATTTTTAAGTGCTCTGATACCAACGTGTAATGACCCGAACTTCCCCGGTCTCCGAAGAGAAGAGAAAGAACGGAATGCTTTGAGGACAAGACAAATCAGAACACAAACAGAAGAACATTTCATTGCTTATTACAACAATTTGCATCAGAGTACAAGAATTTACAGAGTATGAATAAATAATATACTCAGAGAAATACCAGAGATTTACAAATTACAATGCAACGGAAAATAATACAAAACACAACTGAAAGAGATACACGGATACAGAGCTTTCCAAATATCATTCCAGCTGTAAACCAGGATCCTGTGAATATAAATCCGCAAAACCAAAACTACTAGTTGCCCGTGTGGAAAATAGGGGCACCCAGAGTTTAGGTTAAAACAATAAACTCCAGGTTAGTCATGCGACTGCTGTGAGAACTCAAAACAGTTGTTAAATCTTTTACTTTAAAAGTAAATCAAGGGACCACGCCGTATAACACGGAAAGGGTTTCCTCCAAAGAATACCAGTGCATAAAACAAACAACGCAATGCTTTTTGAAAAAATGAAGCTATTATAAGACCCAAGTCCCATCACACAATGCAACGCAAGCGAGAGGATAGGGTTTTCCCTTATAATAGCCAAACATGCTTGGTACGTTTAAAAACAAATCATTTGATATTATTATAAGTGCCTAGTGTATAAAACAACTTCAAATATAAGTGTATCAATCATAGACGGCATGGGTACCATATATCATGTCACCAATACTAGGCTCTACAATCAAAACCGAAATGTCACGTATTGGAAGTTGGATTCCCATATGTGAACCAAGGCAAGGGATCGTCCTTACCTCTTTGATACAATCTAGCCTACCATGTATAAGGGCCCAGACTCAGGTAGGCCTTTGGATCGTCAGGGCCGGTCCACACGGAGTGGATTAAAATGCCTGAACAATGCGTTTCCCCGCCTTATGTGGCGTAAATGAGCCAGATGACTCAATATCCATCGGCTCCGTAGAAACCGATATATCCGAGGCGCCTCGCTTTCCATCATCCACATAAGTAAAAATGTCTGGGCTCCATACCATGAGCCACTCCTAGCTAGAACGAAACGCTTGTCCTCCCTGAGGTCCTCTCCCATTTCTGGTTCACATCGGATGCGAGGCTCGCGAATTAACGCTATACAAAAAGCTATGCTATATTAAAGCCGTGCTTTAATCATCAACCACAAGACTTTGCTTTTTCAACAGAAGCCTTGATCATTTTCATCTCAGCATGCCACACAGGCAATTCACGCCATGTGACTGATGTCTATCGATATATAACCTCTGAGCTCGAACGTCTCAGAGAAGGGTGTTAAGCAAGAGAATAAATTCTCTGCCACCAAACAGATATATATTTAATAGAGATCAATCAACACAGAATAAAATCCAATGTCAGATACACATCCATTTACAAGTTCATTCTGCGTCTGAACGAAACCGAAGGCACCTTATTCCTCGTCCCATATGTCCAATACAAGTGAGAGGTCCTCGCATATCCGGTCGATCTCCAAGTACATCTGGACGATCACTACTTATTACCTCGTTTTGGGTGTACAACCCAATCAAGACATCAGTAATCATCCAAACGATGTGAAGACCTCCGGTCTTCAACCAACATCTTCATCCTCGACTTATCGTCGAATTAGTTATTTAGAATGGGATAAACCCGGTCTTTATGAGTAACTCGCGTATCTTATAAACAAGTGCTATAAAAACAAAACATATGCCTCATTCCAATTCTGAATATTCTTTTATTTAAATATTCATATCCTTTGGGAAAGGATCCCATTAATTTTATCAAAGATAAATTCTTTAGATTTATTCTTTAATCTTCATTTGGATATCAATTCAAACCAAATTAAGGTTAATCCAAACTCGTCGGGATTAGCGCACCTTACCGAAGTAATCATTTGATTAATTTCCCAATCCCAACCGATTCATCCCACGGATCAAAACTGGTAGTACTCCATATCTAACACCCACGGTGTTGTCGGCAAAATTAATTACCATTTCACGTTCAAATCTAATTAAAGATTTAACTATCGCTTGGAGCAAAACTGGTGATACTCTGTTCTCGATCATTCATGAATTCGATAAATTTAATTATCTTGTTCACATTCCAATCTAATTAAAGTTCATTAAAACTCTAATTCAGTTTTAATCTCAAAATAATTACTTACTGTTCATTTGAAGTTAAGAAATTAATCTTATCTTTAACTGGGTTAAAGAACTAATGTAATTTAAAAAACAGTTCACGATAAACCCAAATCACATTCCATTATTTATGGAATCTTCACGGAAAACAGATCAATATATATAGTCGATATAAACTTCTGTATCCAACCAATAATACAAATGGAATAACGGCAAAGCCTTTTAAATTCCATATATAGTAACGGTCTTCCTCCACAGAAGTTCACATTGATTATTACCAAATCGAATTCCATTCCATTCCAATTTATTTTATTAAATCAAAAAACTCTTTTTTGGAAAATTCCCCTAAATCTTAATTAAAAGATTTATAAATTTAAAATCATATTTCATTGTAAATCGGGTTAAAAAACGAATGTCGTTAAAAACACAGTTCACAATAAACCCAATTCACATTCCATTTTATTCCAATTATTAAATATAACTGGAACTCTAATAATCTTAATTAAAAGATTCGTTCTTTTCACATGAGGTTTAAGAACAGTGTTATTGAAGACACCATTCACGACAACCCAAATTCCAATTCTTTTATTCAATTCCAATTAAAAATTAATTAATTGGAAAAAACTTCACTGAATCTTAATTAAAAGATTTATTCTTTTTCTCAACTGGGTTTAAGAATAGTGTTACTGAAGACGCCATTCACGACGAACCCAAAATCTCATTTGATATTAAATACAAGGCTCTGAATAGAAATTATATCGGCTTGTACTCAATATCAAATTCTGAAATCAACAAATATCGTATTGGGAATAACAATATATATATCTTCCAAATTCCCATATCAATATTCGTATAATCATGAAATCCAATACCGAAATATTACAATGATTATTTCCATTTCAAACCCTTCAAATTTACTTATTGGAATATTCTGGTTATTTTTAAAACCATTTCAAATCCAATTTATTTATTTTAAAATATCGGATTATCATTCTAGTTCATAACTAGTTCATTTCGATAAAAATATATTTTTATCTTTTCAAACATGAAATTTTTCATCCCAATTCTTTCCAAATCAGTTATTATGATTTTACACAAATTATTAATATTTTTAATAATTTTATCAAGACCCTCTCAGTCGCTTTCCATAAACGGTCATCGAACTGCACTTATACCGACCTTTTCCAAATTTGATTTGGACATAATTCCAAATCCAACCGTTAGATTTCAATTCTCTTATATCTGTTGGGAAGCTCTTTTCGATACGAACCCAACGGTTCCGTTTTTAGGAGAATTCGACGGTCGGATCTCCCGTAATGTCCATTCGAAGTCAATGGTCGAAATTCGCGAACTACCGCGACGCGGCATGTTCTATTCAGGCCATTAAATATATATATATATACATATATATATATATAATATTATATATATTTCGCCGATTTCCATTTAAAATGTATTTTACAAATCATTTATATTTAAAACGATTCCAACTTCATTTTCAATTTTAAATCAAAATTGAATTTTCCTTATCATTATAATATATAAATGATAATATTTTCAAAATATTAGATTTTGAAATCATTTCCTTTTCGATATTCATTATAAAAATGAATGAAATCGATATAAATATCGTTCACGTCAAAATGATGTTAATCTAATCAACACGGCTTTATATATTTAAATATTTTCATGTCCATCCCAAATCGAACATCAAAATCATATTTTGATCCATTACTGAATATTATTTTAAAATATTAATTATTTTAGAATATTCATTATTCGTCATTTTAAAATATTTGTTAATTTAAATTATTCGTTCTTTCCGAATTGGAAACAGACACAGTCAATTACCATATAATTTTATTTATATGGATTTCATACACACATGTACACAACGATAATCAAACAAAGTCAACCATCATTCAAAGTGCGTTACACAACTGCATAAGCATTAAATATAAATAATTAACGCTTACAACAGTCTGTCAACCCATTGATTGACATACAACTAAATATTGGGATTAGTGTATGTCCAATATCATCCCAATACCCGTGTGGGGTTATCAAACAACAAACACTGATTATTATCTGTGCAATTGGGTGATGTGTAAAATATATCATCCCAATCAATATCAGTCAAATGTGTGTACATAAACAAATCATCCGATTTGTAAATGAATATTTATTTTATTCATATACATGTTAAAAATTATACTTTTAACTATAAAAAATTTATTTCAACTCATGAATATTTTATACCATTCATTTTTACAATAAAAATGATATTTTTATTGTTCTAACATTTTTAGAAAATTTCGGCAACATAACGACGCGATACTAGAGCCGGAATAAGGTCTAGCCTTATCCCTCGCCTAATAATAGCTCGCGCCATATACAAACCAAATCCAATAAATTCATTTCCCTTCCCAAACCAAATTCAAACAAATCAATCAATCCAAAAATCAACCAAACATCCATGGTTTCAAAAAAAGGTGTCGGGTGCTACTAAGCACCGTCTGCATCCTAGTGTGTACATACATGCATATATATATATATATATATATATATATATAAAACCCGAAAATAAATTAAAGTGAGAAGTTCTCACTGTCGGTTTTATTTCTGAATTTTTACACGGTTTGGGTTTGAACTTGTTTTAGTCGTTATGGAATTTTTGAACGGTTCGGGTCCGAACCCGTGTGGTGGCGGAGGCGGTTGGATTTTCAAATTGATTGTTGGGTTTCGTTAGGGACTGAAGACGACGGGTTGGAAAATGAAGATGGGGGTAAAAATGGTAAAGGAAAAGTTTAATTAAATTAAAATTATTATATTTTATTAATAATGTAATTAACTTTTAAATGGCCATAACTCGTTCAAATCAAAACAGAATTTGATGAGGCTGGAACTGTTGGAATCCTCTTGTCGAGAGCTACAACACAGAACTGACCATAATTAAAAAGAAGCAAATCAGAATTAGGGGGAAATTCAAATTCAAATAGAACAGAGAATTCAAAAATAAGAACGGATGAGTGGAAACGAATGTGAGAGAACTCTGTCACACTCAATTTAATTTACAGTTATTATATACTAGGTTGCAGACGAGGCTTACAAGCCCCCAACGCTATTTTTTTTGTACAGACCAGTCGATTGCTTGTTTGGATTGTGTTTGGATTGTCATGTGTTGATATTATTGTATATAAAAATTATTTATATAAAATATATATATATAAATTATCATGAAATGAAAATAAAATAAATATCCATTCATGTTATAACCCGGAAAATCCGAACCAATTTAAAAATTTTATTTTGGCAATTTGGATGAATTTTGAATATTTAAAATGATTTATTTTAAAAGATAACGATGAGAAATTTATTTTGAATACAATTAGAACATATATATTTATTTGAATCGGCGTTAGAATATAAATATTTATTTTAAATTATAAAAGGAATTGAAAATGGCGCGGTAGTTTGAAAATTCGATTTCAAATTTCAAATGAATGTACAGGATTCAAAATAAACCAGATTTTAGAGAAACCAAAAAGATTAGAATCTATTTGAAAATATATTTCCAATGAATCCGAAAAACAAAACTTTCATAGCGGGGATAAAAAGTAATGCCTAGTTGAAAATTCAGAATAGTCGCTATGGAATTTTGGCCCTTAAAAATGGAAATTTTGCAAACGACCTCCGCTTTCGACAAAACCACTTTTGTTGGATCCGGGATGTCAAATTATTGCTAGATTCCAAAATTCATAATTTTTGGGATTAATATGTGAGCGTGGCGAAGGAAAACGTGTTTTGACAGTTTTAGTCAATTTGGATCGACTAGAAAATGACCATTTTTCAAACGGTCTCCAAATTTGACGAAATTTGTTTTGTTAGGACCGTATCGTCAATATGAAGCTAGAAATAATTTTTCTGGAATTTTTAGAGTTAGTATGTGGCCACGACAAATTGAAATGTGTGTTCAAGTTCAATATATATTGAATTATATTTTACAAAATAGGTCGAAATGATAAACTTGGCTAATGAAATATATCCCATTGTGTTCGGAATGAGAGTATTTGGCTAGGGGCGATATTCGCTGGGATTCGTTTGGAGTTCATGGTGGTAAACAACTAAGGGAAGAATTAAAATATTATTAAATTATAAAATATAATATATATTTCCTATAAACTCCATATTCTTCCTTCAATCAAAAAGAAAATCGATTCCCCCTTTCTCAATTTAAAATCCCGCCGCCTTCAATTCCTTCCCTCCGTCGCTTCCCTAATTCGCCACCAACGGAACGCCGCCCACCACCTCTGACCGCCGCCATGCCCCACATCGACGACCCCTCCCTCCACCTTCCCCCCTCGCGCGCTTCTCTCTCCTCCTCTAATATCCATGCCCTAGCCTAACCGAACCGGGAGCCGCCAGTCACCGCAGATCGCACCGCCGTGCCCCTGACCTCCGTTCGCCTCCCTCAGATCATCGTCCGACCCTCAGATTTGCTAGCGCGGTGGATGTTCGGCAACATGAAACTGGGTTTTGGCATTCGTCTAGAATAGAGAAAGAAGATGAGGGGTATGATTATGGTTAATTATGTTTAATTAGCTTAAGGATGTCATTAGTGTTTAAAGTTCTGATTTTTATTATATAAGCATAGTTAAAAATTTAGGTTTTGATTATATAATTGAAGTTGGTTTAAAAATATTATTTTTATATTATATAGATGATAAAAATATGATTTTTATATTATATAGATGATAAAAATATGATTTTTATATTATATAGATGATAAAAATATGATTTTTATATTACATAGATATTAAAAGTATAATTTTTATATATGTAACGAAGTAAAAAAATGATCTTTATATATGTAGCGATAGGATAAGAATACGATTTTTATATATGTTGTTTTGAAATAAAATATGATTTTTATTCTGAAGAGGGCGTTCTGGAAATATAATTTTTATGTGAGTAGCAGTATAAAAATAACGATTTTTAAATATATGAACATCATATTAAAAATGTGATTTTAATATGAGCAGCGTGGAGAAGACTACGTTGGAAGTACGGGCAAATCTAGAATGTTCTGAATTTCAGAAGTAGAGAATGGAGGAGTGGATCCCAAAGGTGAGACTCCTCACTGAAATTTTCTTATATAGTTATTTATTTTATAAATGCATATATAAACTGTTCCCCGTCGTCCACAGACCATGGACGACTTGTTTGATTGTTTGGTTTAGTTGATTAGATTGTTTGGTTGGATTTGGTTGTTTGGGTGAAATGAATTGATTAGAATTGTTGTGTGTGTATGGCGCGAGCCAATATCAGGAGAGAGGTAATGCTAGACATTACCCGATTTTGATATCGCGCCGTTATGCCGCCAAAATTTTCTAAAATATGTTAGAAACATAAAAATATCAATTTTATTGTATAAATGAACTGAATAGAATATTCATACGTTGAATAAAATATTTTATGTTAAAAAATAAATTTTAACGTGTATATGAAATAAAATAAATATTCATAAACAAGTCGAACGATTTGTTTATGTACACACATTTGACTGATATTGATTGGGATGATAAATTTTACACATCGCCCAATTGCACAAATAAAATTCATTATTTGTTGATTGAAACCCAACACGGGTATTGAGATGATATTGGACATGCACTAATCCCAATAGTTAGTTGTATGTCAATCGATTGGTTGACAGACTATTATAAGCGTTAAATATTTATATTTAATGCTTATACAATGTAGAATGCACTCTGGATGATGGATGATTATTTATCGTTGTTGCTGTATACATGTATTATATGAAATCCATATAATCAAATTATATGGTAATTGACTGTGTCTGATTCCAGTTCAGAAAGAATGAATATTTTAAAATAACGAATATTTTAAAATAATGAATATTTTCAAGTGATATTCAGAAAAGAATCAAAATATGATTTTGATGTCCGATTTGAGATGGACACGATTATATTTAAATATATAAAGCCATGTTGATTAGATTAACGCCATTTTGACGAGAACGATATTTATATTGATTTTATTCATTTTATAATGAACATTGAAAAGGAACTGATTTCAAAATCTAATGTTTTGAAAATATTATCATTTATGTATATCGCGATGATATGGAATATTCAATTTTGATTTGAAATTGAACATGAAGTTGAAATCGTTCTGAAAACGAATTTAAAACGATTTATAAAATACGTTTTAAATGGAAATTGATGAAATATATATTATATATGAAACGACCCGCAAATCCGAGCTATCTGAGTTGACTAAATACAACACACGTCCAACCCAAATAACACAGAAATACGAACCATTAGTAGAAAGAAGATAGAGGATGAGAAATAGAAAGAAAGAAATATTAGAATAGAAGAAAAAGAATACACAACATCAGGGTAAACATGAACCTCACAGCGGAACGAATAAAATATATTATATAACATAAGCTTTGAAATACAAATCTGTTTGGTACATATATACATACTGTAACGACCCAGATTTTTCGTCGATTAATTTTAAATATTTAATATAGTTTAAATATTGATTCAAAAATAAATGGATTTTTATTATAGAATTTATCAGTTTAAAAATCATTATATGATTTAATATCGAATAGAACGATAATAATAGATTTTTATCGATGAATTTAATGTTTAAAATCAAGTTATATTTTAAATCGTATTTAATATAATTCGTTAATTTAAAATAGTTCTCTCTTCTATACAGTCGAAATAAAATTTCAAAACCAGATCCATTAAATTCAGAATAGCAGTATGACTTGAAGATGTCATTCGTTAAGTTAAAATAAGGGTTTGTGGTTGAGGTTGGGAACCGTAAAATATCTTGGAATAGAAAACTAATTAAAAATTCAAATCAAATTTAATTACTGTCTGTACTTAACCCCGCATACGTTCTTCAGGCCGACCTAAATTTCTACATCGCAGACCTAATATCCTCGAGTTGAATGTTCTGTTCCCTTTCTTCACTTCAAAGAAACAACTAATTAATGGTGCTGTACATTTTGTTTCTCCTTCGCATTCTATATAAACGAGCCAAGCCTCGTGTACTTCATTCCAAAACGACCAAGTTTCCTCCTCTATAAAAATCGAGCTGACCCCATCTTCCTTTTCCTCTGTATTTTTGATTCCATCTCGTTCATTTCAGTTCTTCTGTTTGATTTGAAATAAAATGGCCGAATTCATTCCTCTCGTTCCTCTTCTAATTTCTGTTTAATGAGATGAATTTCTAAATCAAAATCAAAATGGCCACCGCTAAATTGAAAACCCCTTTTCCATCTAAATTCCGAAATCTGGTCAGTTCGAGGCTTTTAAAGATGAATATCGCAAGGATTAAATCGCGATTACGGAACCGCGATAACCACCTGGAGCTCGAGACCTGGTCAGCAACGCTCGCGATCAAATTGAGGGATTTCCCGAAGCTCAACTAGTTCTGCAGGGATGCGCGTTCAAATGGGGTTGCTCGATTTGGTCCCTGCGATGTCAAGGCAAGGTCGCGGTGGTATAAAGAGTGGTCGGGGTCAGTCAAAGGCAGTGTGATGAGGGTACGGGTTTGAGAAAATGATGTGGTGCGACTATTAAATGATGGAGGTTGGGAAGTTCGATTTGTTGATTCTGGAGGGAGCAGATTACGGGTTTGGTCTTTTTACTAAGTGCTGGTTATTGTCAAATGATGTCGAGGTTGACGTGGTAATAGAGCAGCAGTTCGAAAATTGTCTGTAAGGTGCTTGGTGAAATGCTAGAGTGGAATAAGTCTGGGGCTGATTTGCAGTGTTAATGATTCTGTTATTTCTGAATTGGTTTCGGACAGCAAGGTACACGTTATTTAAAAAATATGAAATGCATAAACTAAATTATTAGTGATTAATATTGAAATGAATAATAGCTTAATCGATTAATTTAAATAATCATAGGTATAGAATTCACTCGAGTTGGTTCATTAGACACAACAATACAGAATTAACCGGGTATTCAGCGCAAAAGAAAAATCACGGTGAGTAAATCTCACTCACCTTTAGAATTATTTTTAATTCATTAAAAATAATTGTCTGTTGCTTGTGTGAATGTTTTCTGGTTGTTTTATATATATTAGTTATTTAGGCTATTATATATATATATATTGGGTTGATTGATTGGTTGGATTCCCGCAGTCTCATTAGCGGATGCCCGCAGTTTCATAGCGGATGATTACCCTATACGCCCCACGCTATGATTAGTGGATGACCTTCTATACCGCGATATTCTGCCACGAAGCAGAATGGGTATTATTTATGTGCTAACATCTGTGGATGCAGGTAAACAGGTTGGAGGAATCCAACTGGATTCCTCAAAAATATATTATTTGTTTGTTTGTTGTTTGTTTGATTACATATATATTCATATATGATGTGTTAAAAATCAAACGATTGAAGATTTGGTGATTTGATTGTTTTAAATATCACTGGGCTAAGTGTTAATTTATTTAAAATATCGTAAAAAGGATATTGGAGATTTAAAAAGGGAAATTCTATTTTTAAATAGAATTTGAATTTTAAATGGAAATAAAATATAAACTTGTTTTTGAAAAAATAAAACAAGTAGTTTCTTTATAAACGAAGTTTATAAATAGTTCTTTTATAACGAAGTTATGAATGAAGTGAAAAGAATTATCATTTGATAATTCAGAAATAGAAATACAAGTGTGAAATTGGAATTTGAAATGAAATTTTCAAATAGGATGTGAAATGAAATTTTCAAATATATAACTCAAATGAAATTTGAGTATAACATTTGAATTTTAAAAGGAGTTTAAATATTTGAATTTTAAAAGGGGATTGAATATTAGAAATTCAAATAGAAGTTCAAATAGAATTTGAATAGACGAAATTAGAATGAAAAATAGAATTTGAATTCAAGGAATTAAAATATAATTTGAATTCGAAGGAATTCAAATAAAGAAAATTCAAATAGAGATTTGATATAGAATTCGAATGAAATTCAAATATAGAAATTTGAATATGGAAGTTCAAATGGAATTTTAAATATAGAGTTTGAATAAGAGATTCAAACAGCATTTGAATAAGAGAGTTCAAAATGGAATTTGAATAAGAAAATTGAAATAGAATTTGAATAAGGAAATTCAAATAGGGATTTGAATATAGAATTTCAAAATAGAATTTGAAATAAACTTTGAAAATAGGATTTCAAAGTAGAATAGGAAATCCAAATGGTTTGAAATGGAATTTGAATTCAAAGGAATTCAAATGGGTTTGAATAAAGAAATTCCAATGGGATTTAAATATGAGATTTCAAATAGAAATTTAAATGAAGTTTAAATATTTAAATTCAAATATGATTTTCAAATATAACCATTCAAAAGGGGATTTGATTATAGAATTTAAAGTGGAATTTAATTCAAAGGAATAAATTAAGGTATTGGGATTCAAGAAAATTAATTGTGGAGTTTAACTAATGAATTTGAATTTAGAATTCAAATGGTATTTGTAAATGAATTCGAATTTAGAATTCAATGGTGTTTGAAAGAAAATTTGAATATTTTAATTCAAATAGAATTGGAAATAGATTTGAACATAGAAATTCAAATGGGGTTTGAATATTTGAATTTCAAAAGGGAATTCAAAATGGAGTTGAATATCTAAATTCAAGTATGAATTTCAAATATAGAAATTCAAAAAGGAGTTGAATTAAAGTAGGAATTCGAATAGAGGATTTGAAGTGGGAATTCGAATAGAGGATTTGAAATGGAATTCGAATAAAGGATTTGAAATGGAATTCGAATAAAGGATTTAAAGTGGGAATTCGAATAGAGGATTTGAAATGGAATTCGAATAAAGAATTTGAAATGGAATTCGAATAAAGGATTTCAAATGGGATTTGAATACAGGATTTAAAACTATGGAATTTGAAATGTAAAGATTCAAATGGAATTTGGAATATATATATCTATATATATATATATTAGAAGGGAGTTGAATTCATTTAACGAAGTTTAAAAAGTTTATATATATAAATATAATTAAAACGAACTCGCCGCAGCGCTGCAGTTCGTAAAATTGGCGATTCGAACTTCAATTGAATATACAGAACCCAATTGAAGTCGAAATTCCTTGAAACAAGAAACGTCAGGACCGATTTGATAATAGCTTTCTAATGAAAGAGAAAAATCTGAATTTCGTCGTATAGATTTTGAGTTATGTCAAAATCAAATTTTCAGAAAAACAGCGCCAGAACTATTTAAGAATCATAACGGTTTATTTAATTTTATAAAAGGATTTTAAGGAAATAAAATCCGCATTTTTATTTAAGAAAATCCCAGGTTTTGAGAGGTGAAATATATCTGTACTCAAGTGAAGTAGTGAGATGATTTTTGAAACAGGAATCTGATTTCTGATTTATTGAATAGAATTAACTAATTTGAATGGTAATTAGTTAATGGGATTTTGAATTGATATAGGACTTTGAATAAGGGAATTTGATTTGAAAATTTATATTCGAAATAGAAAAGGAAACTAGAATTGAAATCGAAATTCGATTTGGTTATGAACGAGTTAAATATTTTGTTCGAACATGTTATGTTCAACAAAGAAGTGAAATAGGCAAAGGGGCTAATTAAAGAATAATTGAGCGAAACTGAATTCAAACGATTCAAAATTGAATTCCAACAAATGGATTGAGTTGAATTAAATTGGAAACTGGTGGACAGGTGTTAAACAGATATGGGAAGGAGTATATGAAGATTTAAATTTATGTGCTCGACAAAAAGGTACATGTTTAATTCATATATGAGATTTTATGCGCCGTATCGGCAAGCCGCTTGGCTTTTCCTTTTTCTTTTGATTGAGGAAGATACCGGGAAGCTATTTGAAATTTCCCGATGCTCCCGATACAGGGGAGGTTATGGCGAAATTTTCCGAAAATTTAAGGAGTTAGAATATTTTTAAGATATTTTGATAATGTGAAATCATTGTATCGACGTATCGAATTCGATAGCAAAGTGAATATAAAAATCGAATGTTGTAAACAAAAAGGGATAGAGATAAGTGATTGAAATTGTTTTCAATTACAAATAGAGACATTTCCTAATATATAGAAAATAAGAGAAGTTAATATTTGGAAACGTTTTCCAAATGGCATAAGAGGCCGAGGTGATTATTGAAAATATTTGGTTAACAAATATTGATAAGGAAATGGAGAAGAGATTTAATTAATGAAATATTAATTAAAGAGCCCAGTGATTTGTTGATATGTTTGGATGAACACTTGTTTTCATTCGATAGTTAAATCACAGACTATCGAAGTTTTGACCATCGTTGTCAATATGGAGAGACCGGTTGGATTATTATCCGAAGAACCACTCCGTATCGGCATAAGCGTTGCGAACCAAGTATGCCGAATATATTGAAGACGGAGTAAAGTGCAAGGGCTTTTCTATTTATAGAAATAGTGCCTTCGGTTTCGTTCAATCCCAGAACGAACGTAAATGGACGAATGTCTGACAAAGTATTTCCAATGATCAAATGGGTTGGTCTGTATGGATATATATGGTTGCAACGGATTTATCCCTTAGCATAATATCCAGAATATTTGTGCAAACCCAACTAGTGATTAACGGATCTGACAATGTGGCATTCAAAGTGATTGTGTTATCAATGAATGGTAAGTATGCGTAGCCTCAGGCCTCAACAACCGGGAAAGGACAAAAATCGGGCAGGCAGCATGGCTATGTGGGTCGCACCCATTAGGGTGTATAATCACCTATCTAGAGAAATTCCTTTGTTTCTAAATCTATCGATTCTGCCCATTCGGGAAACGGTGGTTTGAGTCCAACCGTTGGTGATATACATTCGATACACTCAAGCGAAATGAGTGGTCGGTCATGTGTGGGCCGGGTTGCAAGACGTTCTTGTTGAACCCAGGTGTATTCGCCTCTAGAGATACATCATCGGAAGGTGGTTCCATACCTTGTCGTGTTAGAAATCCAATCTCCAATACGCGCCATGCGGTTTTTGATTGTATACTATATATGTAGAGCGTGAGATGCAAGCGTTCTGCTATTTGGTTATTTATTTGATGTAGACATTAATATAATATCATTGGATTTGATATCAAAGTGTTTGGGTTATAGTAAGGTAAAAACCGTCCATGTTTATGTGTGGACTGGTCTTACTATTATCTTTTCTTTCGAAAAGGGTTTTGAAAGTTAAACAAGTGGTTGGAGTTTACTCACACCAGTCCCATGACTGACCCAGAGTTTATTTTGTTTTGTTTTCCCTAAACTCTTGGGTGCCCAAATTTGTACGGGCAGTCAAGTAGTCGGGATTTCACTGATGCAATTGAAGGAGCTGGAAGCAGGAGGCTTCACCGGTTAGCTATAGGCTATCATATATTCCGCTGTGGACCTTGTTTGTATCTGGAAACAGATGTTTATAACTGTTCCAGAAATGACTGTTGTGCTCTGATGATGGTATGTATATAAAGTTACTGATTTGTATTTCAAAAGTTATGTTGTATAATATATTTTATTCGTTCCGCTGTGAGTTTGTGATCTTCGTTTTTCTTCTATTCTAAGTTTTCTATCTTATCTATTCTCACCCTCTATCTTCTTTCTATTAATGGTTCGTATTTCTGTGTTATTTCGGTTGGACGTGTGGTGTATTTAGTCAACTCAGATAGCTCGGATTTGCGGGTCTTTACAGTTGGTATCAGAGCTTAGGTTGAGCGAATACCTAGGCTTTGGTGGAAATGTGCTCATTAGAGATAGGGTCAGCAGTGCCCTAGAATGAGTTGAGTGTATATACGAGAGAGCGTATTTGTATTTGATATAAAAGCTATTTATATTGTGTTGACTAATCTGTTGAGTGGTTTATGAATTCTGGTCGAATCGTAGGACGCCACGAAGTCGATAGGAATTTCTAAACACTTGAACAGAGAAATTCGACACAGTATTGTTTTAAAATGGGTAAATGAAATCATTTACCAAAATTCTATTTTGATATAGAAGGAATAATTTTCTGAAATTATTATAATATATGGATGTGTTGATTGTTAAGATTATAATCAAACGAGATTATTAAATTGGAATGGTTATTTATAACCAAATAGAATTTGTATAGGAATTAAATATACAAGTGAGATGAATTAGAATTGAAATTCAAACCAGAATTTGAAAATTTAATCCTGGGAAGTTTGAAATATTTTTGGAAGTATATTAGAACAATATAGCTTTGTTTTAGAAGGATTTGAAAGAAAATCATTTTAGATGGATTTTGAAATAATAAAGCACTGAACTCACTTCAGTGGCTGGGAAATAATTCTGATGATGATTACAACATCATCAGTGTTTATTTTCGAGTTTCTAAGTGATGGATTGCTACCTTAGAAAAAGTTTTTGATGGAAATTTGTTTGAAAGAAAACAAGTAGTTTGAAAATTCAAATGTTTTGAATTTGAAATGGAAATAAATATATGTATATATTTATGGGATTTCAAAAGAATTTGAAAAGAAAAAGCCAGGGATTTGAATTCTGGAATTTAAATTTAACTTAAACAAGTTAAATGGGTCGAAGTGAATGAATTGATTAGAATCAATTTAAATAGATTTATTGAAATAAATTGAAATAAATATGAATTGAATGTGAAGGCATATGAAAGGAAGAAGACCAAAAGTTTTGGTTGAAATTAAAGTCATAGAAATATGAGGAGTTGAGTTTCAACATAAGTGAGATGTTGAAAAGAAATAGATTTGTACCCTTTTTCCTACCTTAACAATTTCGAGGATGAAATTATTTTAAGGGGGGAAGAATGTAACGACCCAGATTTTTCGTCGATTAATTTTAAATATTTAATATAGTTTTAAATATTGATTCAAAAATAAATGGATTTTTATTATAGAATTTATCAGTTTAAAAATCATTATATGATTTAATATCGAATAGAACGATAATAATAGATTTTTATCGATGAATTTAATGTTTAAAATCAAGTTATATTTTAAATCGTATTTAATATAATTCGTTAATTTAAAATAGTTCTCTCTTCTATACAGTCAAAATAAAATTTCAAAACCAGATCCATTAAATTCAGAATAGCAGTATGACTTGAAGATGTCATTCGTTAAGTTAAAATAAGGGTTTGTGGTTGAGGTTGGGAACCGTAAAATATCTTGGAATAGAAAACTAATTAAAAATTCAAATCAAATTTAATTACTGTCTGTACTTAACCCCGCATACGTTCTTCAGGCCGACCTAAATTTCTACATCGCAGACCTAGTATCCTCGAGTTGAATGTTCTGTTCCCTTTCTTCACTTCAAAGAAACAACTAATTAATGGTGCTGTACATTTTGTTTCTCCTTCGCATTCTATATAAACGAGCCAAGCCTCGTGTACTTCATTCCAAAACGACCAAGTTTCCTCCTCTATAAAAATCGAGCTGACCCCATCTTCCTTTTCCTCTGTATTTTTGATTCCATCTCGTTCATTTCAGTTCTTCTGTTTGATTTGAAATAAAATGGCCGAATTCATTCCTCTCGTTCCTCTTCTAATTTCTGTTTAATGAGATGAATTTCTAAATCAAAATCAAAATGGCCACCGCTAAATTGAAAACCCCTTTTCCATCTAAATTCCGAAATCTGGTCAGTTCGAGGCTTTTAAAGATGAATATCGCAAGGATTAAATCGCGATTACGGAACCGCGATAACCACCTGGAGCTCGAGACCTGGTCAGCAACGCTCGCGATCAAATTGAGGGATTTCCCGAAGCTCAACTAGTTCTGCAGGGATGCGCGTTCAAATGGGGTTGCTCGATTTGGTCCCTGCGATGTCAAGGCAAGGTCGCCGTGGTATAAAGAGTGGTAGGGGTCAGTCAAAGGCAGTGTGATGAGGGTACGGGTTTGAGAAAATGATGTGGTGCGACTATTAAATGATGGAGGTTGGGAAGTTCGATTTGTTGATTCTGGAGGGAGCAGATTACGGGTTTGGTCTTTTTACTAAGTGCCGGTTATTGTCAAATGATGTCGAGGTTGACGTGGTAATAGAGCAGCAGTTCGAAAATTGTCTGTAAGGTGCTTGGTGAAATGCCAGAGTGGAATAAGTCTGGGGCTGATTTGCAGTGTTAATGATTCTGTTATTTCTGAATTGGTTTCGGACAGCAAGGTACACGTTATTTAAAAAATATGAAATGCATAAACTAAATTATTAGTGATTAATATTGAAATGAATAATAGCTTAATCGATTAATTTAAATAATCATAGGTATAGAATTCACTCGAGTTGGTTCATTAGACACAACAATACAGAATTAATCGGGTATTCAGCGCAAAAGAAAAATCACGGTGAGTAAATCTCACTCACCTTTAGAATTATTTTTAATTCATTAAAAATAATTGTCTGTTGCTTGTGTGAATGTTTTCTGGTTGTTTTATATATATTAGTTATTTAGGCTATTATATATATATATATTGGGTTGATTGATTGGTTGGATTCCCGCAGTCTCATTAGCGGATGCCCGCAGTTTCATAGCGGATGATTACCCTATACGCCCCACGCTATGATTAGTGGATGACCTTCTATACCGCGATATTCTGCCACGAAGCAGAATGGGTATTATTTATGTGCTAACATCTGTGGATGCAGGTAAACAGGTTGGAGGAATCCAACTGGATTCCTCAAAAATATATTATTTGTTTGTTTGTTGTTTGTTTGATTACATATATATTCATATATGATGTGTTAAAAATCAAACGATTGAAGATTTGGTGATTTGATTGTTTTAAATATCACTGGGCTAAGTGTTAATTTATTTAAAATATCGTAAAAAGGATATTGGAGATTTAAAAAGGGAAATTCTATTTTTAAATAGAATTTGAATTTTAAATGGAAATAAAATATAAACTTGTTTTTGAAAAAATAAAACAAGTAGTTTCTTTATAAACGAAGTTTATAAATAGTTCTTTTATGACGAAGTTATAAATGAAGTGAAAAGAATTATCATTTGATAATTCAGAAATAGAAATACAAGTGTGAAATTGGAATTTGAAATGAAATTTTCAAATAGGATGTGAAATGAAATTTTCAAATATATAACTCAAATGAAATTTGAGTATAACATTTGAATTTTAAAAGGAGTTTAAATATTTGAATTTTAAAAGGGGATTGAATATTAGAAATTCAAATAGAAGTTCAAATAGAATTTGAATAGACGAAATTAGAATGAAAAATAGAATTTGAATTCAAGGAATTAAAATATAATTTGAATTCGAAGGAATTCAAATAAAGAAAATTCAAATAGAGATTTGATATAGAATTCGAATGAAATTCAAATATAGAAATTTGAATATGGAAGTTCAAATGGAATTTTAAATATAGAGTTTGAATAAGAGATTCAAACAGCATTTGAATAAGAGAGTTCAAAATGGAATTTGAATAAGAAAATTGAAATAGAATTTGAATAAGGAAATTCAAATTGGGATTTGGATATAGAATTTCAAAATAGAATTTGAAATAAACTTTGAAAATAGGATTTCAAAGTAGAATAGGAAATCCAAATGGTTTGAAATGGAATTTGAATTCAAAGGAATTCAAATGGGTTTGAATAAAGAAATTCCAATGGGATTTAAATATGAGATTTCAAATAGAAATTTAAATGAAGTTTAAATATTTAAATTCAAATATGATTTTCAAATATAACCATTCAAAAGGGGATTTGATTATAGAATTTAAAGTGGAATTTAATTCAAAGGAATAAATTAAGGTATTGGGATTCAAGAAAATTAATTGTGGAGTTTAACTAATGAATTTGAATTTAGAATTCAAATGGTATTTGTAAATGAATTCGAATTTAGAATTCAATGGTGTTTGAAAGAAAATTTGAATATTTTAATTCAAATAGAATTGGAAATAGATTTGAACATAGAAATTCAAATGGGGTTTGAATATTTGAATTTCAAAAGGGAATTCAAAATGGAGTTGAATATCTAAATTCAAGTATGAATTTCAAATATAGAAATTCAAAAAGGAGTTGAATTAAAGTAGGAATTCGAATAGAGGATTTGAAGTGGGAATTCGAATAGAGGATTTGAAATGGAATTCGAATAAAGGATTTGAAATGGAATTCGAATAAAGGATTTAAAGTGGGAATTCGAATAGAGGATTTGAAATGGAATTCGAATAAAGAATTTGAAATGGAATTCGAATAAAGGATTTCAAATGGGATTTGAATACAGGATTTAAAACTATGGAATTTGAAATGTAAAGATTCAAATGGAATTTGGAATATATATATCTATATATATATATATATTAGAAGGGAGTTGAATTCATTTAACGAAGTTTAAAAAGTTTATATATATAAATATAATTAAAACGAACTCGCCGCAGCGCTGCAGTTCGTAAAATTGGCGATTCGAACTTCAATTGAATATACAGAACCCAATTGAAGTCGAAATTCCTTGAAACAAGAAACGTCAGGACCGATTTGATAATAGCTTTCTAATGAAAGAGAAAAATCTGAATTTCGTCGTATAGATTTTGAGTTATGTCAAAATCAAATTTTCAGAAAAACAGCGCCAGAACTATTTAAGAACCATAACGGTTTATTTAATTTTATAAAAGGATTTTAAGGAAATAAAATCCGCATTTTTATTTAAGAAAATCCCAGGTTTTGAGAGGTGAAATATATCTGTACTCAAGTGAAGTAGTGAGATGATTTTTGAAACAGGAATCTGATTTCTGACTTATTGAATAGAATTAACTAATTTGAATGGTAATTAGTTAATGGGATTTTGAATTGATATAGGACTTTGAATAAGGGAATTTGATTTGAAAATTTATATTCGAAATAGAAAAGGAAACTAGAATTGAAATCGAAATTCGATTTGGTTATGAACGAGTTAAATATTTTGTTCGAACATGTTATGTTCAACAAAGAAGTGAAATAGGCAAAAGGGCTAATTGAAGAATAATTGAGCGAAACTGAATTCAAACGATTCAAAATTGAATTCCAACGAATGGATTGAGTTGAATTAAATTGGAAACTGATGGACAGGTGTTAAACAGATATGGGAAGGAGTATATGAAGATTTAAATTTATGTGCTCGACAAAAAGGTACATGTTTAATTCATATATGAGATTTTATGCGCCGTATCGGCAAGCCGCTTGGCTTTTCCTTTTTCTTTTGATTGAGGAAGATACCGGGAAGCTATTTGAAATTTCTCGATGCTCCCGATACAGGGGAGGTTATGGCGAAATTTTCCGAAAATTTAAGGAGTTAGAATATTTTTAAGATATTTTGATAATGTGAAATCATTGTATCGACGTATCGAATTCGATAGCAAAGTGAATATAAAAATCGAATGTTGTAAACAAAAAGGGATAGAGATAAGTGATTGAAATTGTTTTCAATTACAAATAGAGACATTTCCTAATATATAGAAAATAAGAGAAGTTAATATTTGGAAACGTTTTCCAAATGGCATAAGAGGCCGAGGTGATTATTGAGAATATTTGGTTAACAAATATTGATAAGGAAATGGAGAAGAGATTTAATTAATGAAATATTAATTAAAGAGCCCAGTGATTTGTTGATATGTTTGGATGAACACTTGTTTTCATTCGATAGTTAAATCACAGACTATCGAAGTTTTGACCATCGTTGTCAATATGGAGAGACCGGTTGGATTATTTTCCGAAGAACCACTCCGTATCGGCATAAGCATTGCGAACCAAGTATGCCGAATATATTGAAGACGGAGTAAAGTGCAAGGGCTTTTCTATTTATAGAAATAGTGCCTTCGGTTTCGTTCAATCCCAGAACGAACGTAAATGGACGAATGTCTGACAAAGTATTTCCAATGATCAAATGGGTTGGTCTGTATGGATATATATGGTTGCAACGGATTTATCCCTTAGCATAATATCCAGAATATTTGTGCAAACCCAACTAGTGATTAACGGATCTGACAATGTGGCATTCAAAGTGATTGTGTTATCAATGAATGGTAAGTATGCGTAGCCTCAGGCCTCAACAACCGGGAAATGACAAAAATCGGGCAGGCAGCATGGCTATGTGGGTCGCACCCATTAGGGTGTATAATCACCTATCTAGAGAAATTCCTTTGTTTCTAAATCTATCGATTCTGCCCATTCGGGAAACGGTGGTTTGAGTCCAACCGTTGGTGATATACATTCGATACACTCAAGCGAAATGAGTGGTCGGTCATGTGTGGGCCGGGTTGCAAGACGTTCTTGTTGAACCCAGGTGTATTCGCCTCTAGAGATACATCATCGGAAGGTGGTTCCATATCTTGTCGTGTTAGAAATCCAATCTCCAATACGCGCCATGCGGTTTTTGATTGTATACTATATATGTAGAGCGTGAGATGCAAGCGTTCTGCTATTTGGTTATTTATTTGATGTAGACATTAATATAATATCATTGGATTTGATATCAAAGTGTTTGGATTATAGTAAGGTAAAAACCATCCATGTTTATGTGTGGACTGGTCTTACTATTATCTTTTCTTTCGAAAAGGGTTTTGAAAGTTAAACAAGTGGTTGGAGTTTACTCACACCAGTCCCATGACTGACCCAGAGTTTATTTTGTTTTGTTTTCCCTAAACTCTTGGGTGCCCAAATTTGTACGGGCAGTCAAGTAGTCGGGATTTCACAGATGCAATTGAAGGAGCTGGAAGCAGGAGGCTTCACCGGTTAGCTATAGGCTATCATATATTCCACTGTGGACCTTGTTTGTATCTGGAAACAGATGTTTATAACTGTTCCAGAAATGACTGTTGTGCTCTGATGATGGTATGTATATAAAGTTACTGATTTGTATTTCAAAAGTTATGTTGTATAATATATTTTATTCGTTCCGCTGTGAGTTTGTGATCTTCGTTTTTCTTCTATTCTAAGTTTTCTATCTTATCTATTCTCACCCTCTATCTTCTTTCTATTAATGGTTCGTATTTCTGTGTTATTTGGGTTGGACGTGTGGTGTATTTAGTCAACTCAGATAGCTCGGATTTGCGGGTCTTTACACATACCATCATCAGAGTACACATAACATTTGATTCAGCGGAAGTAACTCTAAATAACTAACGTTGAAGCCTCCTACTTCAAGCTCCTCCAAGTATTTCTGTAAAAGCCTGAAACACTTGACTGCCCGTACAAATTTGGGCACCCAAGAGTTTAGGGAAAACAAAACAAAATAAACTCTGGGTCAGTCATGGGATTGGTGTGAGTAAACTCCAACCACTTGTTTAACTTTCAAAATCCTTACGAAAGAAAAGATAATAGTAAGACCAGTCCACACATAAACATGGACGGTTTTTACCTTACTATAACCCAAAACACTTTGATACGAAAATCCAGTGATATTATAGTAATGTCTACATCAAATAAATAACCATATAGCAGAACGCTTGCATCTCACGCTCCACATATATAGTATAAAATCAAAAACCGCATGGCGCTTATTGGAGATTGGATTTCTAACATGACAAGGTATGGAACCACCTTCCGACTGTGTATCTCTAGAGAGGAATACACTGGGTTCAACAAGAACATCTTGCAACCCGGCCCACACATGACTGACCACTCATTTCGCTTGAGTGTATCAAATGTATATCACCAACGGTTGGACTCAAACCACCGTTTCCCGAATGGGCAGAATCGATAGATTAAGAAACAAAAGGGATTTCTCTAGATAGGTGATTATACACCCTAATGGGTGCGACCCACATAGCCATGCTGCCTGCCCGATTTTTGTCCTTTCCCGGTTGTTGAGGCCTGAGGCTACGCATACTTACCATTCATTGATAGCACAATCACTTTTAATGCCACATTGTCAGATCCGTTAATCACTAGTTGAGTTTGCACAAATATTCTGGATGTTATGCTAAGGGATAAATCCGTTGCAACCATATATATTCATACAGACCAACCCATTTGATCATTGGAAATACTCTGTCAGACATTCGTCCATATACGTTCGTTCTGGGATTGAACGAAACCGAAGGCACCATTTCTATAAATAGAAAAGCCCTTGCACTTTACTCCGTCTTCAATATATTCAGCATACTTGGTTCGCAACGCTTATGCCAATACGGAGTGGTTCTTCGGATAATAATCCAACCGGTCTCTCCATATTGACAACGATGGTCAAAACTTCGATAGTCTGTGATTTAACTATCGAATAAAAACAAGTGTTCATCCAAACATATCAAACAAATCACTGGGCTCTTTAATTAAAATTCATTAATTAAATCACTTCTCCATTTTGTCTATCAATATTTGTTAACCAAATATTTTCAATAACCATATTGGCCCTTTACGCTATTTTGAAAAACATTTCCCAATATCAACTTCTTTTATTTTCTATATATTAGAAAATATCTCTATTTGCAATTGAAATACAATATAACTTTTGAAATACAAATCAGTAACTTTATATACATACCATCATCAGAGCACAACAGTCATTTCTGGAACAGTTATAAACATCTGTTTCCAGATACAAACAAGGTCCACAGCGGAATATATGATAGCCTATAGCTAACCGGTGAAGCCTCCTGCTTCCAGCTCCTTCAATTGCATCAGTGAAATCCCGACTACTTGACTGCCCGTACAAATTTGGGCACCCAAGAGTTTAGGGAAAACAAAACAAAATAAACTCTGGGTCAGTCATGGGACTGGTGTGAGTAAACTCCAACCACTTGTTTAACTTTCAAAACCCTTTTCGAAAGAAAAGATAATAGTAAGACCAGTCCACACATAAACATGGACGATTTTTACCTTACTATAACCCAAACACTTTGATATCAAATCCAATGATATTATATTAATGTCTACATCAAATAAATAACCAAATAGCAGAACGCTTGCATCTCACGCTCTACATATATAGTATACAATCAAAAACCGCATGGCGCGTATTGGAGATTGGATTTCTAACACGACAAGGTATGGAACCACCTTCCGATGATGTATCTCTAGAGGCGAATACACCTGGGTTCAACAAGAACGTTTTGCAACCCGGCCCACACATGACCGACCACTCATTTCGCTTGAGTGTATCGAATGTATATCACCAACGGTTGGACTCAAACCACCGTTTCCCGAATGGGCAGAATCGATAGATTTAGAAACAAAGGAATTTCTCTAGATAGGTGATTATACACCCTAATGGGTGCGACCCACATAGCCATGCTGCCTGCCCGATTTTTGTCCTTTCCCGGTTGTTGAGGCCTGAGGCTACGCATACTTACTATTCATTGATAACACAATCACTTTGAATGCCACATTGTCAGATCCGTTAATCACTAGTTGGGTTTGCACAAATATTCTGGATATTATGCTAAGGGATAAATCCGTTGCAACCATATATATCCATACAGACCAACCCATTTGATCATTGGAAATACTTTGTCAGACATTCGTCCATTTACGTTCGTTCTGGGATTGAACGAAACCGAAGGCACTATTTCTATAAATAGAAAAGCCCTTGCACTTTACTCCGTCTTCAATATATTCGGCATACTTGGTTCGCAACGCTTATGCCGATACGGAGTGGTTCTTCGGATAATAATCCAACCGGTCTCTCCATATTGACAACGATGGTCAAAACTTCGATAGTCTGTGATTTAACTATCGAATAAAAACAAGTGTTCATCCAAACATATCAACAAATCACTGGGCTCTTTAATTAATATTTCATTAATTAAATCTCTTCTCCATTTCCTTATCAATATTTGTTAACCAAATATTTTCAATAATCACCTCGGCCTCTTATGCCATTTGGAAAACGTTTCCAAATATTAACTTCTCTTATTTTCTATATATTAGGAAATGTCTCTATTTGTAATTGAAAACAATTTCAATCACTTATCTCTATCCCTTTTTGTTTACAATATTCGATTTTTATATTCACTTACCTATCGAATTCAATACGTCGATACAATGATTTCTAATTATCAAAAAATCTTAAAAATATTCTAACTCCTTAAATTTCCGGAAAATTTCGCCATAACCTCCCCTGTATCGGGAGCATCGGGAAATTTCAAATAGCTTCCCGGTATCTTCCTCAATCAAAAGAAAAAGGAAAAGCCAAGCGGCTTGCCGATACGGCGTATAAAATCTCATATATGAATTAAACATGTACCTTTTTGTTGAGCACATAAAAATTAAATCTTCATATACTTCATCATGTACCTGTCTAACACATGTTCACCTGTTTTCAATTCAATTCAACACTATCTAATCGTTTGAATTTAGTCCGCCCATTTATTCTTTAAATCGGCCATTTTGCCTATTTTACTCCTTTGTTTGAACATAGCAATTTCAAACAAAATATTTAACTCGTTCATAACCAAATTGAATTTCAATTTCAATTCTAGTTTCCTTTTTGATTTCGAATATAAATTTTCAAATCGAATTTACTTATTCAAACCCCAATATCCCTTCGAAAACTCATTAACTAATTTCTATTTAATTTAGTTAATTCTATTCAATAAATCAAAAATCTGGTCTCTGTTTCAAAAATCATATACATTTACACAACTTGAATTCGCATATATTTTACATCTCAACTCTGAAATTTACTAAATAGACAATTCGGATTTTTCCCGCTTAAAAATCCTTTTATAACCTTAAATAAACCATTATGGTTTTAAAACGATTCTGGCGCTGTTTTTCTGGAAATTTGATTTTGATATAACTCAAAATATATACGACGAAATCCAGATTTTTCTCCTTCATTAGAAAACTATTATCAAATCGGTCCTGACGTTTCTTGTTTCAAAGAATTTCGACTTCAATTGAGTTCTGTATATTCAATTGAAGTTCGAATCGCTATTTTACGAACTGCAGCGCTGCGGCGAGTTCGTTTTCATTATATTTATATATATAAACCGTTAAACTTCTTTAAAATGAATTCAATTCCATTTTAACTCTATTTGAATTCCTTGATTCAAATTCCAATCTTACTTTTGAATTCTATATTTCAAATCCCAATTCCTTTTCTATTGGATATTCAAATTCAATACTTGAATTTCTATTTCAATTCCATATTCAAATTCTATGTTTGAATTCATTTGAATTCTCTTATTCAAACTCTATATTTAAATTCCATTGGAACTTCTATATTCCAATTTCTATATTTGAATTCTATTGAAATTCAAATATTCAAACTCCTTTTTAAATTCTAGATTCAAAATTCCATAGTTTAAAATTCCATTTGAATGCTATATTCAAATTCTATAATTTAAATTCCATTTGAATTCCTTTTTGAATTCTACATTCAAATTCCCTATTCAATTCTCTTCGAATTCAAATTCTATACTTATTCTATTTGAATTTCAAATATCCAAACTCCGATTCAATTCTATTTTGAAATTTCAAATATTCAACCCCTTTTTAATTCTATCATTCAAATCCTCTTATTTGAATCCTATTTCAAATCTAGTTTCAAAACTTCATTTGAATTTCTATATTCAAATCTATTTTCAAAACTTCATTTGAATTTCTATATTCAAATCTCATAGATTAAATCCTATTTGAATTCAATTTGAATCTCTTATATTCAAATTCCATTTCAAAACCATTTGGATTCCCTATTTTGAAATCCTATTTGAAATTCTATTTCCAATTCTACTTTGAAAATACTATTTCGAAGTTTATTTCAAATTCTATTTTGAAATTCTACATGCAAATCTCTATTCGAATTTCTTTATTCGAATTCCTTTGAATTCAAATTTTATTTTAATTCCTTGAATTCAAATTCTATTTTTCATTCTAATTTCGTCTATTCAAATTCTATTTGAACTTCTATTTGAATTTCAAATATTCAATCTCCTTTTAAAATTCAAATATTTAAACCCCTTTTCTAATTCTACTATTCAAATGTTATACTCAAATTTCATTTGAGTTATATATTTAAAAATTTCATTTCACATCCTATTTTGAAATTTCATTTCAAATTCCAATTTCACACTTGTATTTCTATTTTTGAATTATCAAATGATAATTCTTTTCACTTCATTTATAACTTCGTTATAAAAGAATTGTTTCTAAACTTCATTTAAAAAGAAACTACTTGTTTTATTTTTTCAAAACAAGTTTATATTTTTATTCCATTTAAAATTCAAATTCTATTTAAAAATAGAATTTTCCCTTTTTAAATCTCAAATATCCTTCCACGATATTTTTAAATATCATTACTTAAGCCCAGTGATATTTAAACACACAAAGCAACGAATTATTTATTTTTCTAACACATCATATATAAAAATATATATGCAAACAAATAAACAAACAGATAATATATTTTTGAGGAATCCAGTTGGATTCCTCCAACCTGTTTTCCTGCATCCACAGATGTTAGCACATAAATAATACCAATTCTGCTTCGTGGCAGAATATCGCGGTATAGAAGGTCATCCACTAATCATAGCGTGGGGCGTATAGGGTAATCATCCGCTATGAAACTGCGGGCATCCGCTAATGAGACTGCGGGAATCCAACAAATCAATCAACCCAATATATATAATAGCCTTAAATAACTAATATATATAAACAAGCGGAAAAATCCAAACAAGTAACAACAATTATTTTTAATGAAATAAAAATAATTTTAAGTAAAGGTGAGTGAGATTTACTCACCATGATCTTTCATTTCCGGATATTCAATTAAATGTTGTATCTTTGCGGCTACAAAACTACTCGAGACATCTCGACTGAATTTATTTGCACCTATGAGTATTTAATTAAATTTATCGATTAAGTTATATAAATTTTAAATTAACAAATATAAATAAATTCTTTCATGTAATTGAATTCCGAAATAACGTTTACCTTGCTGCTTTTCAAATCTTTGATCAATCCATGGAGAAACTCAACACATATTTCCCTTGCCACTAAAACAGACCAAAGCTGACTCAACCCCTACTCCGGCATTTCCCCAAACAACTCGCCGACAATCTCCATCCATCGTTAACTCCTTCACCCTGGCCAATAACATACACCGCAATCTCCAACCATACTCAAACTTCCTCCGACTTCGCCAGTCTCGAGCCAAGCCAACCCTAAATCGATCCCTAATCCCGCTGTCGAACCCTGACAGAAACCCAACAATCCTTTCGCTTGTACATCCTCCACCTCGCATCGCCCTAAGCCCATTTGTCTCATCTTCATTTTCCCAAAAATCTCGATTTCCATTATCGCACCCTCACCGAACCCTTGAAAAATACTCCGACCTCCCAATCAGTAAGATGAACCCTAAATCCCCTAGTGCCATCACCATCGATGGAGTACCCAGCTCGACTCGGGCTCCTGAGAGAATCACCTTTGTGTCGCGATTACCATTTCAATTTAACCCCTTTTTATATACGGTGGCTTTGGTTTCAAAAAGAAAGAAAAAGAGGCAGCGGTGACCTTTTAAATGAAGTGTGCGGCTTTGATTGAAAGAGGCTCGGGATCTTTTTGAATTGGAGAAACCATTTTGATTTCCAAACCCTCGCTTGTTTTCTGTTGAATGAAGGAATGAAGTTGCGATGGTTTTAAATAAGCAAAGGGAAGAGAAACAAATAGTACGTGCCATTGAAATGTTGTCTGCTTGATCCTGAAAGGGAGAGACATTTTCTACAGCTGGGGAAGAGTATAGGTCTGCGAATTGAAGAATAGAGGTCGGCTGAAATGAAAATATAGGCTTTGAAAATAATTAATCTTACTTTATTTAAAATAAATAACTAAAATATCTTGCGGTCCTTTAATTTGAATCCCAAACCACTATCTAGTCGCAACGACCGATATTTCCAACATTATACGATATTCTGAACTCAACGGGACCAGTTTTAAAATTTTAATTCAACTGTACAGAACAGATAATAATTTAGATTTACGATTTAAATTAAACTCAATTTAAAATATAAATTGATTTCAGACAATTAAATTTAACGAAAATAAATAATTATTATCGTTCTAATCCACATAGATTTTATATTGATTGACTGGATTGTTTCGATTCAGTTTCAACTGCGACTTCAATTATACTTCGTATTACGATAATTTAATATATTCGATCGAAATCAATTTTTTTTTAAATCGATAAATAGAAAAATTCATTTATATTATCAATTTAATATTTAAAACCATATTAAATATTAAAAATTAATCGTTCAAAATCTGGGTCGTTACAATATATCTATAATATAATGGCCTGAATAGAACGCGCCGCACTGCGGTAGTTCGCGAATTTCGACCATTGACTTCGAATGGACAATACGGGAGATTCGACCGTCGGATTCTCCTAAAACTAGAACCGTTGGGTTCGTATCGAAAAGTGATTTCTAACGAATACTAGAGATTTAAAATCTAATGGATGGATTTGGAATTATGTCCAAATAAAATTTGGAAATGGTCGCTGTAAGTGTTGTTCGATGGCTGTTTATGGAAATCGACTGCACAGGCCTTGATAAAATTATTAAAATATCAATAATTAGTGTAAAATCATAAGAAATGATTTGGAAAAGATTGGGATGAAAAATCCCATTTTTGTAAAAAAATAGATTTTTATCGAAATGAACTCGTTATGAACTAGAATTATAATTCAAATATTTTTAAAATAAATAAATTGGATTTGAAATGATTTTAAAAATAACCAATATTTCCAATATATAAATTGGAAATGGATTTGAACCAAAATTTTCTTTGGAATATTTCGATGTTGGATTTCGTGATTATATAGATATTTTTATGGAAATTTGAAAGATATATATATATATATGTATATATGTTATTTCCAATACGATATTTGTTGATTTCAGAATTTGATGTTGAATATAAGCCGATACATTTTCTATTCAGAGCCTTGCATTTAATATCAAATTGGATCTTGGGTTTGTCGTGAATGGTATCTTTAATAATACTGTTCTTAAAACCAATGGAGTTAAGAAAATTATAAACTGATTGGAGATTAGTTAAGTTGAATAGTTTCCTGGGTATTGATCTGATGTTGGGTTTAGCCTTCGGGGTTAACACTTAGGGAACTTTTCTCTTACTAATTTACGGTTAGAGACTGATGGAATGTGAATTGGGTTTGTTGTGAACTGTGTTTTAGCGACATTCGTTCTTTAACCCGATTTACAGTCAAATGGGATTTGGAATTTTAAATCTTTTGTTAAGATTTAAAAGAGATTTTCAAAAGTAAAGTTTTCCAATTTAACATATTAAATTGGAATTGAATGGAATTAGATTTGGTAATAATCGAAGTAAGCTTCTGTAGAGGAAGACGGTTAATATATATGGAATTTAAAAGACCTTGTCGTTATGCCATTGATATTATCGGTTGGATATGGAAGTTTATATCGATTGTATATATCGATTTGTTTTCCATGAAGATTCTATTGTTAATGGAATGTGGTTTTGGGTTGTCGTGAATGGTATCTTTAATAATACTGTTCTTAGGCCCAACGGAGTTAAGAAATTCAAAAACTAACTGGAGATTAATTAAGTTGAATGGTTTCCTGGGTATTGATCTGATGTTGGTTTTGGCCTTTGGGGTTATTACTTAGGGAATTATTCACTTGCTAATTTACGGTTAATGGCTGATGGTTTGGAATGTGATTATGGGTTTATCGTGAACCGTGTTTTAAATGACATTGGTTCTTTAACCCAGTTAAAGACAGGATATGATTTCCCAAGTTAAACAATCGTTAATATTGATTTTTGGGAAGACTAAAACCAATCTTTAATTAGATTGAAATGATATCCAAAGGAAGATTAAAGAATAAATTTAAAGAATTTATCTTTGGTAAAATTAATGGGAACCTTTCCCAAAGTATAAGAATATTTGAATAAAGGAATATTCTGGATTGGAATGAGGCGTATGTTGTGTTTTTATAGCACTTGTTTATTATATACGCGAGTTATTCAGAAAGACTGGGTTATCCCATTTTGAATAACGGATTCGGCGATGTGTCGAGGATGAAGATGGTGGTTAAAGACCGGAGGTCTTCACATCGTTTGGATGATTACTGATGTGTTGATTGGGCTGTACACCCAAGAAAAGGTAATAAGTGGTGATCGTCCAGAAGTACTTGGAGATCGACCGGATATGCGAGGACCTCTCCCCTGTATTGGACATATGGAGGAGGAATAAGGTGTCTCCGGTTTCGTTTAGACCCAGAACAAACTTGTAAATGGATGTGTGTCTGACATCGGATTTCATTCTGTGTGATTGATATACATTGGTTGCATAGCGTGAATTGCCTGTGTGGCATGCTGAGATGCAAATGATCAAGGCTTCTATTGAAAAGCAGAGTCTTGTGGTTGATGATCAAAGCACGGCTTTAATATATCATAGCTTTCTGTAGCGTTAATTCGTGAACCTCACACCCTGGTGTGGACCAGAAACGGGAGAGGACATCATGGAGGGCATGCGTTTCCTTATAGCTAGGAGTGGTGTCAGGCGTTTTGCACGCCCTGGCATTTTACTTATGTGGATGATGGATAGCGAGGCGCACTGTGACGGCAAGGAATTTCGCTCGGCCCGAACCAGTCGCTAAACCGATCCAAGCCGTTCGAAACGCCCTATCGTTTGAGAACAAGCCACAACAGAACGCATATAAAAGAACATTTCATTGTATATCACAACAATGCATCAGATTACAAGAATATACAGAGTATAAATGAATATTGCACAGAAATATCAGAGATTTAAATTACATTTAAATACATAGCAGCGGAAAATAATACAATACACAACTAGAAGAGATATACGGATACAAAGCTTTCCGGATATCGTTCCAGCTGTAAACCAGGATCCTGTGAATATAAATCTGCAAAACCAAAACTACTAGCTGCCCGTGTCAAAAATAAGGGCACCCAGAGTTTAGGTTAAAACAATAAACTCCAGGTCAGTCATGTGACTGGTGTGAGAACTAAAACAGTTATTAATCTTTATTTTTAAAGTTAGGTAGATCAAGGGACCACGCCGTATAACACGGAACGGGTTTCCTCCCAAGAATACCGGTGCATAAAACAAACAGCGCAATGCTAAATAAAGAAAAATGAAGCTATTATAAGACCCAGTTCCCATCACACAATGCAACGCAAGCCGGAGGATAGGGTTTTTACCTTATAATAGCCAAGAATGCTTGATACGTTTAAAACAAATCATTTGATACTGTTATAAGTGCATAGTGTATAAAACAACTTCAAATCATAAGTATTAATCATAGGCGGCATGGGTACCATATATCATGTCGCCATATATAGGTTTACAAATAAAACTGCAAATGTCACGTATTTGGAAATTGGATTTCCGTCTATGAACCGAGGCAAAAGATAGTCCTCAACCGATTCGAGACGCTTTAGCCCGCCCCTCAGGATCAGAGCTCGAGTGACCCTTGGATCCTCAGGGCCGGTCCACCGATGTGGATTAAACTTAAACCCTGAACATGCATTTCCCCGCCCTATGGGGCGTAAACGAGCCAACTAAATGACTCCATCGGTTCGAGAACGACCGATCAATCCGAGGCGCCTCGCAACAGCAACAACCACATAAGTCAAACTCGTCAGGGCGTGTAAAACCACTGACGCCACTTCTAGCTAGAAAGAAACGCATGCCCTCCCTGACGTCCTCTCCCGTTTTTGGTTCATACCGGGTGTGAAACTCGCGAAGCAAACGTTACACAAAGCTATGCCATAAAGGCCTTGCTTTGATCATCACCACAAGACTTTGCTTTTCAACAGAAGCCTCGATCAATTGCCACTTAGGCGTGCCACACAGGCAATTCACTCCATGCGTTTGATATCCATCAATATATAACCCCTGAGTTCGTACGTCTCAGAGAAGGGCGTTAAGCAAGAGAATAAATTCTCCACCGCCAAACAGATATATATTTAATAGAGATCAATCACACGGACTAAAATCCAATGTCAGACACATAGTCCATTTACAAGTCCGTTCTGGGTCTGAACGAAACCGGAGGCACTTTCCTCGCATATCCATCCATCTCCAAGTACGTCTGGACGATCACCAACTGTTTCCATCTTCTTGGGTGTACAGCCCAATCAAGATCATCAGTAATCACCCAAACAACGTGAAGACTTCCGGTCTTCGACCACCGTCTTCATCTTCGACTTATCGTCGTATCAGTTATTCAGAATGGGATAAACCCGGTCTTCCCGAATAACCCGCGTATATTTTAAATAAGTGTTACACAAACACAACATACGCCTCATTCCAATTCAGAATATTCTTTTATTCAAATATTCCTATACTTTGGGAAAAGTTCCCATTAATTTTATCCAAGATAAATTCTTTAAATTTATTCTTTAATCTCCTTTGAATATCAATTCAAACTAGTCGGGATTAGCGAACCACACCGAAGAAATCATTTATTTTATTTCCCAATCCCAACCTATTCATCCCATGAAGTAAAACTGGTTATACTTCATATCTAACACCACGGTGTTATCGGTAAATTCAATTACCATTTCACGTTCGAATCTAATTAAAGATTTAACTATCGCCTGGAGTAAAACTGGTGATACTCCATTCTCGATCTTTTCAATCTAATTAAAGATTCATTAAAACTCCGCTTAGTTTTAATCTTTGACTGGGTTAAAGAATCAGTGTCATTTAAAACACAGTTCACGATAAACCCAAAATCACATTCCATTAATTATCGGGTTAAAGAACAAGTGTTATTTAAAACACTGTTCACGATAAACCCAAAAATCAATACCAATTCAATTCCAATTAAATATCATTTAATTGGCACACTTCATTAAATCTAAATAAAAAGATTTAATCTTTTCTCAACTGGGTTCAAGAACAGTGTTAGTGAAGACACCATTCACGACAAACCCAAATCACATTTGATATTCAATATAAGGTTCTGAATAGAAAATATATCGGCTTATATTCAATATCAAATTCTACGACTAACAAATGTCGTATTGGAAATAACGATATAAATATATATCTTTCAAATTTCCATAACAGCATCTGTATAATCACGAATTCCAACATCGAAATATTCCGAAGACAATTTCGATTCAAATCCACTCCAATGCAATCATTGGATATTCTGGTTATTTTTAAAACCCTTTTCAAATTCAATTTATTTATTTAAAAATAAATAGAATTATATTCCTAGTTCAAAACTAGTTCATTTCGATAAAAATCTATTTTTATCTTTTCAAATATGGAGTTTTCATCCCAAATTTTCCCAAATCATTTCTTATGATTTTACACAAATTATTACTACTTTTAATAATTTTATCAAGGCCCGTATAGTCGATTTCCATCAATGGCCATCGAACTGCACTTACAGCGACCTTTTTCAAATTTGATTTGGACATAACTCCAAATCCAACCGTTAGATTTCTGATATTCTTTAGAAAGCTCTTTTCGATACGAACCCAACGGTTCCGGTTTTAGGAGAATCCGACGGTCGGATCTCCCGTAATGTCCGTTTGAAATAAATGGTCGAAATTCACGAACTGCTGCGGCGCGGCGCGTTCTATTCAGGCCATTATATTATATATATAATATATATTTCGTCGATTTCCATTTAAAACGAATTATATAAATAGTTTTAAAATTCGTTTCAAAAGCAATTTCAACTTCCATTTCAATTCAAAGCAAAATTGAATTCTTCTTTATAAATTCGTTTCAAAATTCATTTCTATTCAATTCAAATCTCAATTCAAATTGAATTCATTTCAATTCGCTTTCAATTCAATTTGAATTCGTTTTATATTCATTTCATTTCGAAATCGTTTTCAATTCATTTCATTTCGAAATCGTTTTCAATTCAATTCATTTCGAAATCGTTTTCAATTCAATTCATTTCGAAATCGTTTTCAATTCAATTCATTTCGAAATCGTTTTCAATTCAATTCATTTCGAAATCGTTTTCAATTCAATTCATTTCGAAATCGTTTTCAATTCAATTCATTTCGAAACCGTTTTCAATTCAATTCATTTCGAAATCGTTTTCGATTCAATTCATTTCGAAACCGTTATAAATATCGTTCACGTCAAAATGACGTCAAACTAATCAACACGGCTTCATATATTGATATTTTCAAATATTCTATTTCAAATATTTCTATTTCCAAATATTTCTATTCAAATATTTTTATTTCAAAACTGGAATGAGGCCCAATCAATTACCATATAATGTTAATTATATGGATTCTCATACATTACACCCATATAATAGCATCGCAAAATAATCAACCATCAACCAAAGTGCACTACACTGTATAAGCATCAAATATAGATATCTAACGCTTACAACAGCCTGTCAATCCATCGATCGACATATTTAATGAATCAGGATGAGTGAACTTCAAATTTCATCCCAACACCCGTGTGGGGTTTCAAACAAACAAACACAGATTTTATTTGTGCAGTTGGGCGATGTGTAAAATTTATCGACCCAATCAATGTCCTTCAAATAGGTGTACATAAACAAACCGTCTGGTTTGTAAATGAATATTCATTTATTCACATTCACGTTAAAAATTATATTTTTAACGATAAAACATTTTATTTTAACTTATGAATTTCTATTCAGTACATTATATAGATAAAATGATATTTTTATTTTTCTAAATTATTTTAGAAAATTTCGGCGGCATAACGGCACGATACTAGAAACGGGACGAGGCCTGGCCTTATCCCCGGTCTAGTGAAGGCCCACGCCTTTCACACATCAATCAAACCATTCAATTCACCACACAATTCAATTTCAATCAAATAATCTAACTAATTTTTGCAATCAAACCAACAAGTCCATGGTCTGTGGACGATTGTGTCGGGTGCTACTAAGCACCGTCTGCATCCTAGTATATATATATAATTAGAAAAGAAATTGAAAGGTGAGAAATTCTCACCGATAGCTATCCTAGCTCCACGGCACTTCATTTGCAGAAACCTTCGTCGTTCTCGCCTTTTTGTTATCTTCGTCGCCCGCTTTCACTACCTATGTAAAAATCGAATTTTTACTTCGCTATTCAATATATAAAAATCATATTTTTCTTTCGAAGTTCAATATATAAAAATCATATTTTTATTTCGAAGTTCAATATATAAAAATCATATTTTTCTAAAAATTCTATCTTTCTTCTTTGAAAAATCCTATCATTTCGTTTATAAAAATCAAAGCTTTTTGTTTTTAAAAATCATATCTTTGTTATGATACAAATCACTCCTTTCTACTAATAAAAGTCCTAACTTTTTATTTATAAAAATCCTAATCTTTTTATACAAACAAAATCAAATCCTCGTATTATAAAAATCAATCCTTTTACTTCATGAAAAGATTATATTTTTATTTTCAAATCATACATATAAAAAAAATTAGTTTTTATTTTTAAATCATATGTATAAAAATTCCTATCCTTATATATACTGAAAATCAGATTATATTTAAAGGAGGATTACTTAAAAACTAAAATAAAACAAACAAAATAAGTAAAAGAACTCACAGCAAATGGGAGGGTTGTCGGGGCTTGTTGGTGGCGCGCGGGACCAGGGTGCGGCGTTGGCGAGGCCAGGTGGCGGCGGAGGGCGGTGCTCCGGGCTTGGGCGATGGGCTGCTCGATTTGGGCATTAGGGTTAGGGGGGCCTCAGTTTTTGGAAGGGGTGGAGGAGCGATAGGGGGTGGAAGCGTCGGGGAGGGCGTGACGCGAGGGCGGCGACCTGGGGATGAACGGAGGTGGCGGCGTGGCCATGGGGGAGGGAGCGGGTTCAAAGAACGACGGGTTTTTTTGGATCTGAGGAAAATAAAGGGAGAGAGAAACAAGGGTGGACTTATATATTAATATATATTTAATTTTATTTTATTCTCTTTTAAGGTTACTTTAAAATTCGAACTCAAAATTGAGCCCACCGACTGTCGTCCCTAACGTATTACCCCCATTTTGAACACAATTGGATATGTATCGTAGGCCAGTTCGACTGTTTGAATCAGTTTCCGTTGGATATAAAGTATAATTCTTTATATATTTCATTTAAGCGCACATTTCAATTTACTGGGGCCACATACGGACTCGAAAAATTACAGAAAAATTATTTCTAGCTTCGTATTGACGATACGGTTCTAACAAAACTAATTTCGTCGAATTCTGAGACTGTTTGAAAAATGGCCATTTTCCAGTCGATCGAAATTGACTGAAATTGCTAAAACACGTTTTCTTGTGCCACGCTCACATATTGATTCGAAAAATTATGAAATTTGAAACCTAGCAATAACTTCACATCACGGATCCAACAAAACTAGTTTCGTCGAAATCCGAGTTCGTTTGCAAAATGTCCATTTTTATGGGCCTGAATTCCATAGCGACTATTCAGAATTTTCATCTGGACATATCTTTTGATCCCCGCTATGAAATCTTGATTTTTCGGATTTGATAGAAAGATATTATCAATTAGATCATATCATTTTTGGTTTCACTAAAATCCGGATTGTTTTGCACCCGGTACATTCAATTGAAGTTTGAAATCGAATTATCGAACTACCGCGCCATTTTCAATTCTTTTTATAATTATATATAAATACTTATATTCTAACGACGACGCGTATAATATATACGTTCGAATTATATTCAAAATAAATTTCTCGTCGATATTATTTAAAATAATTCATTTTAAATAATCAAAATTCGCTAAAATAGCCAAAATAAAAATTTTAAACTGGCCCAGATTTTCGGGTTATTACAATCTCCTCCACTTAAAACTTTTCCTCCCCGAAAAGGAACAAAGTCGAAAGTGGTTTGATTATTCAGCTCTACGTTCGATCCGGCTTCCATTCTCCAACCTTTCAGTTTCTGAGAATTTTCAAAATTTCAAAAATTTGGCTAACACCCTAAAATTTCGCCATAACCTCCCCTGCACTGGGAGCATCGGGGAATTTCAAATAGCTTCCCCGGTCCTTCAGATCTCAAAAAGAAAAAGAAAAAGCCAAGCGGCTAGCCAATAGGCTCACAAAATCATCATCACCCAAACAAAACAGGAAATTATGTAGTAAACATGTACCTATTTGTCGGGCAAACAAATTTTATTCTCTGCTCTAGCCTCCTTGCTAGACCTGTTCAATGTAAGTATATGCATATGCAAGCAAATGCGACCAATTTTCAATACAATTCAATATTTGATTCAGTTAGGCATAAAGGTTCCAAATTTGCAAACAAATAAACAAACAACACAAACATCAATCCATTAGTGAATTAGAGTTTCAAATTCATAATTTTGATACATATACAAAAATCATGTTTTTGATGCCATTTCACAACAATGGGTTCTAACTATATAAGTTTTGGTTCTCACACCAGCCTGATGGAAATATATAGATATCACACCTTCGTCACTCGAAAATAAATACTGGTAACGCTGCAGCATTATCAGAATCATCCCCGGGCAACTAGAATGTGATTCTATATCTACCCAATATATTAAAACTTTGAAAATACGTTTGCAAGGCGTATATGCAAATTCTTTATATACTGAATTGTCCAAAATCAATATAAATAAATTATTCAAATACGTGTAAAACGATCTAAATTTCAAAACAAAATTGTTTTCATTTGAAAAAATATACTCTTCACACTCGTTCTAGGATACTACTGATCCCATCTGTAACGAGTCATTCTCGTTAGATATTACTAATCCAATATCTGATGAATTCTTTCGTATGGTTCTAATGTGCCTTGTTCTCTAGCTTTGTAAACCAAAGCTCTGATACCAACTGTGACGGCAAGGAATTTCGCTCGGCCCGAACCAGTCGCTAAACCGATCCAAGCCGTTCGAAACGCCCTATCGTTTGAGAACAAGCCACAACAGAACGCATATAAAAGAACATTTCATTGTATATCACAACAATGCATCAGATTACAAGAATATACAGAGTATAAATGAATATTACACAGAAATATCAGAGATTTAAATTACATTTAAATACATAGCAGCGGAAAATAATACAATACACAACTAGAAGAGATATACGGATACAAAGCTTTCCGGATATCGTTCCAGCTGTAAACCAGGATCCTGTGAATATAAATCTGCAAAACCAAAACTACTAGCTGCCCGTGTCAAAAATAAGGGCACCCAGAGTTTAGGTTAAAACAATAAACTCCAGGTCAGTCATGTGACTGGTGTGAGAACTAAAACAGTTATTAATCTTTATTTTTAAAGTTAGGTAGATCAAGGGACCACGCCGTATAACACGGAACGGGTTTCCTCCCAAGAATACCGGTGCATAAAACAAACAGCGCAATGCTAAATAAAGAAAAATGAAGCTATTATAAGACCCAGTTCCCATCACACAATGCAACGCAAGCCGGAGGATAGGGTTTTTACCTTATAATAGCCAAGAATGCTTGATACGTTTAAAACAAATCATTTGATACTGTTATAAGTGCATAGTGTATAAAACAACTTCAAATCATAAGTATTAATCATAGGCGGCATGGGTACCATATATCATGTCGCCATATATAGGTTTACAAATAAAACTGCAAATGTCACGTATTTGGAAATTGGATTTCCGTCTATGAACCGAGGCAAAAGATAGTCCTCAACCGATTCGAGACGCTTTAGCCCGCCCCTCAGGATCAGAGCTCGAGTGACCCTTGGATCCTCAGGGCCGGTCCACCGATGTGGATTAAACTTAAACCCTGAACATGCATTTCCCCGCCCTATGGGGCGTAAACGAGCCAACTAAATGACTCCATCGGTTCGAGAACGACCGATCAATCCGAGGCGCCTCGCAACAGCAACAACCACATAAGTCAAACTCGTCAGGGCGTGTAAAACCACTGACGCCACTTCTAGCTAGAAAGAAACGCATGCCCTCCCTGACGTCCTCTCCCGTTTTTGGTTCATACCGGGTGTGAAACTCGCGAAGCAAACGTTACACAAAGCTACGCCACAAAGGCCTTGCTTTGATCATCACCACAAGACTTTGCTTTTCAACAGAAGCCTCGATCAATTGCCACTTAGGCGTGCCACACAGGCAATTCACTCCATGCGTTTGATATCCATCAATATATAACCCCTAAGTTCGTACGTCTCAGAGAAGGGCGTTAAGCAAGAGAATAAATGCTCCGCCGCCAAACAGATATATATTTAATAGAGATCAATCACACGGACTAAAATCCAATGTCAGACACACAGTCCATTTACAAGTCCGTTCTGGGTCTGAACGAAACCGGAGGCACTTTCCTCGCATATCCATCCATCTCCAAGTACGTCTGGACGATCACCAACTGTTTCCATCTTCTTGGGTGTACAGCCCAATCAAGATCATCAGTAATCACCCAAACAACGTGAAGACTTCCGGTCTTCGACCACCGTCTTCATCTTCGACTTATCGTCGTATCAGTTATTCAGAATGGGATAAACCCGGTCTTCCCGAATAACCCGCGTATATTTTAAATAAGTGTTACACAAACACATCATACGCCTCATTCCAATTCAGAATATTCTTTTATTCAAATATTCCTATACTTTGGGAAAAGTTCCCATTAATTTTATCCAAGATAAATTCTTTATATTTATTCTTTAATCTCCTTTGAATATCAATTCAAACTAGTCGGGATTAGCGAACCACACCGAAGAAATCATTTATTTTATTTCCCAATCCCAACCTATTCATCCCATGAAGTAAAACTGGTTATACTTCATATCTAACACCACGGTGTTATCGGTAAATTCAATTACCATTTCATGTTCAAATCTAATTAAAGATTTAACTATCGCCTGGAGTAAAACTGGTGATACTCCATTCTCGATCTTTTCAATCTAATTAAAGATTCATTAAAACTCCACTTAGTTTTAATCTTTGACTGGGTTAAAGAATCAGTGTCATTTAAAACACAGTTCACGATAAACCCAAAATCACATTCCATTAATTATCGGGTTAAAGAACAAGTGTTATTTAAAACACTGTTCACGATAAACCCAAAAATCAATACCAATTCAATTCCAATTAAATATCATTTAATTGGTACACTTCATTAAATCTAAATAAAAAGATTTAATCTTTTCTCAACTGGGTTCAAGAACAGTGTTAGTGAAGACACCATTCACGACAAACCCAAATCACATTTGATATTCAATATAAGGTTCTGAATAGAAAATATATCGGCTTATATTCAATATCAAATTCTACGACTAACAAATGTCGTATTGGAAATAACGATATAAATATATATCTTTCAAATTTCCATAACAGCATCTGTATAATCACGAATTCCAACATCGAAATATTCCGAAGACAATTTCGATTCAAATCCACTCCAATGCAATCATTGGATATTCTGGTTATTTTTAAAACCCTTTTCAAATTCAATTTATTTATTTAAAAATAAATAGAATTATATTCCTAGTTCAAAACTAGTTCATTTCGATAAAAATCTATTTTTATCTTTTCAAATATGGAGTTTTCATCCCAAATTTTCCCAAATCATTTCTTATGATTTTACACAAATTATTACTACTTTTAATAATTTTATCAAGGCCCGTATAGTCGATTTCCATCAATGGCCATCGAACTGTTCTTACAGCGACCTTTTTCAAATTTGATTTGGACGTAACTCCAAATCCAACCGTTAGATTTCAAATTTCTGATATTCGTTAGAAAGCTCTTTTCGATACGAACCCAACGGTTCCGGTTTTAGGAGAATCCGACGGTCGGATCTCCCGTAATGTCCGTTTGAAATAAATGGTCGAAATTCACGAACTGCCGCGGCGCGGCGCGTTCTATTCAGGCCATTATATTATATATATAATATATATTTCGTCGATTTCCATTTAAAACGAATTATATAAATAGTTTTAAAATTTGTTTCAAAAGCAATTTCAACTTCCATTTCAATTTAAAGCAAAATTGAATTCTTCTTTATAAATTCGTTTCAAAATTCATTTCTATTCAATTCAAATCTCAATTCAAATTGAATTCATTTCAATTCGCTTTCAATTCAATTTGAATTCGTTTTATATTCATTTCATTTCGAAATCGTTTTCAATTCATTTCATTTCGAAATCGTTTTCAATTCAATTCATTTCGAAATCGTTTTCAATTCAATTCATTTCGAAATCGTTTTCAATTCAATTCATTTCGAAATCGTTTTCAATTCAATTCATTTCGAAATCGTTTTCAATTCAATTCATTTCGAAACCGTTTTCAATTCAATTCATTTCGAAATCGTTTTCGATTCAATTCATTTCGAAACCGTTATAAATATCGTTCACGTCAAAATGGCGTCAAACTAATCAACACGGCTTCATATATTGATATTTTCAAATATTCTATTTCAAATATTTCTATTTCCAAATATTTCTATTCAAATATTTTTATTTCAAAACTGGAATGAGGCCCAATCAATTACCATATAATGTTAATTATATGGATTCTCATACATTACACCCATATAATAGCATCGCAAAATAATCAACCATCAACCAAAGTGCACTACACTGTATAAGCATCAAATATAGATATCTAACGCTTATAACAGCCTGTCAATCCATCTGTGATAACCCCAAACTTCCACAAGTGAAAGCAGGAGAAATCATTTTTGGAATACAACATAAATACAATAAAACAGAACACAGATACAATATAGCAAAGGAGATTCATAGAGTAATAACATTATAGCAGCGGAAAAATATAATGCCATCAATCACAGAAATTCCACAGTCACAGAAAACTAAGATTATTACAACAAGTTTGCAGAAAAGAAATAAGTTTGATGTCTAAAAAGAAAAGAAAAGAAAAGATGCCAATAGAAACAAAAAGTCTTCAAGCTCCAAGTCATCACCTCTTCTCCCAAGCAGAATCCAAGAGAGAGAAAATAAGCAGCTTCAAAGAAAAGCTCCAAGCAAAGAATGAACCTGTCTACTTTGGCTGCCCGTGTAGAAGAGAGGGCACCCAAGTTTGCAAAAAAGGTGAAACAAACTATGGGTCAGTCGTGGGACTGGTGTGAGAATTCTTAAATAACTTATACTAATAAAAATAAGGCAAATCCAAAAGACCACGCCGCTAACGCGGAACGGGTTTACTCTAAGGGACTGCCGTGCATAATTTAAAGTGTCATAATAAATGATTAAATAAGTCGTCAACAACGCAATGTCTTTTGAAAAATGGAACCACCATAAGACTCGGGTCCCATCACACAATGCAACGCACACCAAGAGGATAGAGTTTTACCTTATGGTGGTTAAACATGCTAAATACGCCAAATACGTAACTAATACTATTATTAGTGTATATGGTTTCAAACAATTCAAATTATAAGTATCAATCCTAGGAAGCATAGGTACCATTATATTATGCCTCCGTACTAGTAATACAATCAAATCCGTCGGGGTCGTATTGGAAATTTGGGTTTCCATCATGAGTCCAGGCTAGGGAGGACTCCTTACCGATTCGAGACACTCTAGTTAATGCCTCAGGATTACCCGCAGTTAACCCTTGGAAATGGCAGGGCCGGTCCTCACATACAGCATAGAGGATTAGTTATTCCTAAGTACACGTTCCCCGGTCCTATAGGACCTATCCGAGGTGCCTCATTTCATCATCCTCCAAAAAGTAAAATGACTACTAACTAGAAAGAAACGTGCTACTTTCCCTGCGTTCCCTTCCCCCTTTTTAGACTCTACCGGTTTGTGAGGCTCGTGAAGTCATGTTCTTCATACCACAAGGTTCTGCTTTTCAACAAGTAACCCTGATCATTGCATCTTAGTATGCCACACCGCCACTCCATACCGTACTATTGATCGTCCGTCACTATATAAACGGGTGTTAAGTAGAGAATAAATTCTCTACCACCAATCGTTTATATATTAACTGAATATCAACAACATAATATTTTGTGGGGTACGATGTCAGACACACTATCCATTTATACCCATGCTCTAGGTTTGAACTAGGGTCAAACCCGTGAAATCAACACGTACGTTTGGGCAATTACCCCGACCCTTGAATTGGGATCAAACCAATTCAGAGTCTTGATCGTTGTCCATTCGAGGGGAGATTTACGGTCTTCATACGCCGTCTTCATACTTGAATTCTTGAAATCGTACGATCATTTGGAATGGGATTAACCCGGACTTCCCAAATAATCTCGCATTCATATATTTTGAGAAAAACATATTTCATATCGTTATTTTATTTTATAACGATTAATTCTTGCCTTAATTATTTTAATATAATTAATTTCCTTATTTAACGACGCTTCAGGTCAAGTGCGACCTTGGCGCTGTTTTCAATCAATTTTGTTTTTCGCTTTCTTCAAAATCTAACCGTTGGATTTTAGCGTAGCATATATCGTTGGAAAGATTTTTCCAAGACGGTCCTAACGGTTTCAGTTTTGGGAAAATCCGACGGTCGGATCTTCCGGTATATTCGTTTAAAAGTTCGATTTCAAAACGCGAACTACCGCACTTAATTCGTTTAATTATAATTATATATATATATATATAAATATATATAAATAGCTCGTTTAACTCTTCGCTCCTATATATAACTGTCGTTTCTCTTATCTTTTACTTTTCTACTTACATGACAATATAATTTAGAATTAGACGATGAACTTTTTCTTTTAATTTATTATTATTTATTTTAATATTTTATAATTTACATTCGAAAATGAAAATTATAACATACCATTCCATTAATTTCTTTATATGTTTCTTTTCCAGTTTCATTATGAATAATGAACACTTTCCTATGGTGTAAGTTCCCTTTTACCTACATTATAAATAATGTTAATGTTTCAATACAGTTCCTTACCTTTCATTTAACATTATAAAAATGTTATTCTTACATACGTTTCATTTCTTTTATTTAACATTATAAATAATGTTAAACCTTACATACAGTTTCATTTCTTTTATATAACATTATAAATAATGTAAATTCTTCCTACGGAGTGAATTCTCTTTTTATATACATTATAAAATAATGTTAATACCATACGGTATAAATTCTTATGTGTTAACATTAAAATTAAATGTTAACTTGACATACGATGAAATTTTCTCTTATATTAACATTAAAAATAATGTTAACTATATACAGTGTTATTTTCTTTTTAACATTAACATTAAAATGTTAATATCATACAATGGTGTTATTATTATAATATAATGCATAAATAAAATGTAATCTCTTTCCTACAGTTAATCCTCTTTAAATTACCATTATAACTAATGTCGATTTCCCATGCATTGTAAATTACTTATTTTTAACATTAAAAATAATGTACTCTTCCTACGATAGAAATACTCTTTTTATTAACATTTAAAATAATGTTACATTTACATACAATAAATGTTAATGGACCATATAGTGAGTTTTTCTCTTTTATTTTCCATTCCATTAACATTAGAAATAAATGTTAATGAATCATACAATGCATTTTCTATATTTTTAATATAGACAAAAATGTTAAATTATCATATGGTGAAATTTTCTATATAACATTAAGAAAAAATTTCCATTCAACATACGGTGAAAATTTTCTATAATTCTAATATTAACACAAATGAATGTTAATCTCATACGGTTCATTTTCTTAGTACATAACATTAAAAATAATGTTAATGAATCATACAATGCATTTTCTATATTTAACAAAATAAGTATCAATCAATCATACGGTAAATATTTTCATTTTTTACAAAATGCTATTTTATCATACGATACAAATTTATATTTTTATAACATGCCCAAAAATGTTATTTAACATACAATGCAAACTTATATTTTTATAACATGACCAAAAATGTTATTTAACATACAATGCAAACTTATATTTTTATAACATTAAATAAAAATGACAAAAATACCATTCACATACAATGCATTCTTATATGTTAAACATTAAATAAAAATGACAAAAATACTTTTCACATACAATGCATTCTTATATGTTAAACATTAAATAAAAATGACAAAAATACTATTCACATACAATGCATTCTTATATGTTAAACATTAAATAAAAATGACAAAAATACTATTCACATACAATGCATTCTTATATGTTAAACATTAAATAAAAATGACAAAAATACTTTTATCTTGACATTAAAATAATGCTAAATCATCCCTTCTTTTTATATAACAAAAATGAATGTTAATTTAATATGCATTCATTTCATTTTTAATTAACATAAAAAAAATAAATGTTAATTTAACCTACAATACATTTTCCTTTTTATTAACATTAACAATAAATGTTAATTTTACATGCCTTACATTTCATATTTATTAACATTAAAAATAAATGTTAATTTTTCATGAAATGAAAATTCTTTTATTTCTTAACACTTAAACAAAAATGTTATTTTACTTACAATGCATTTTCTATTTTTTTAACATAACCAAAATGCTAGTTTACATAAAATGCAAATTTATATATTTTTAACATGACAAAACGCTGGTTTAACATACAGTGCATTTTTATATTAATAACATGACAAAAATGCTGATTTAACATACAGTGTATTTTCTATGTAACATTAACAAAAATGTTATTGAATCATACGGTGTATATTTTCATATTTTTATCATAACAAAAATGTCATTTATTTCATACGATGTATATTTTCATATTTTAACATAATAAAAATGTCATTCATTTCATACGATGCATATTTTCATATTTTAACATAACAAAAAGTTATATTATCATACGAAGTCATTTTCTATATTAATATGTACAAAATGTCACTCTAACATACAATGAACAAATTCAACATTTTCTATTTTAGTATATTAAAATGTTAATTATCATACAATGAACATTTTCAACATTTTCCACAAATGTCATTATCATAAGGTGACCGTTTTTTTTATTAACATTAAATAAAAATGTTAATTTCATACGGTGAACATTATATTAACAAAAATTGCTCATTAACATACGGTGAATAATTTCTATTTTAATATTGACAAAATTTATCAATTAACATACTATGGCAATTTCTATTTTATTAATGAACAAAAATAGTGCCCATCAACATACGGTGTATAATCCCATTTTATAATGACACAAATTTGTCCATAAACATATAGTGACATATTCTATTTTATAATGACAAAACTAGTTCATTTCATACGGTGACATATTCAACTTTATACATACCAAATGTCATTGAACATACAATGAATAATTTTCTATTTTTAAACATTGACAAAAATGCCAATGAACATACCATGAATAATTTTCTATTTTAAACATTGGCAAAAATGCCAATGAACATACCATGAATAAATTTCTATTAAATATTGAACAAATTTGTTCATTAACATAGTCAATTCTATTTACTTATGAACATGAAATCAAGGGATCTAATATTAGCCATTCAATCATATAACAAGGCATCACCAAATCATAACCAACAACAGATCAGAATCATATTATAATCGCATCATATACTGAATAGTTTATTTTAATGTAAAATTTTTAAATAAAGGATTCTCACCTTGCTTGGATAATAAATATAATAAATCCAAATTAATTTTCAGAAGGCTCCAATCGGTCTCAGCAAATACTACTCGTCCTCACGGTCATGTCGGATCTTAAGAACTCAGTTTTGTTCAAAACTTCAATCTCGATTTTCTCTTGATTTACTGAATGAAATTGAGCGACGTTTGTTGGAAAAGGACCAGGAAGGAGGGGGCTTTGCTCACCGGGAAGATGGTGGCGTTCGGTGGTGCCAAGCGGGGCCCACGTGCGTGCGACGGCGGCGGTTGCTCGGGCTCGGGGCGGGCGGCACGGGTCATGGGGGAGGCTAAGATTTGTCGGAGAACGTAGAGCTCGGAGAGAGCTTCGAAACGGTATATGGTACGATGAAAACCGTTGAGAGATGAAGGAGAAAATTGAGTTTGAAATTTTGATCACTTATGGGTTACGGCGGCTCAAGACAACGGAGGAGAAAGAAGAAGGATACGGTCTGTATACGTGCGTATTTATACTATAATACTAGGTTTTTCTAATGATTATTTTATTTATTTAATTAATTAATTCTAGAAAATACAGTTTTCACATACGATCTCCGATTCGCGCTCAACGACTGTCGAACTTAATGTTTTGATGTCTTCTGAACGCGATGGCGCTATCGCCAAGGTCCAATTCTGAAGTTACAGTATGGTTTACTTTTATTTTCAAATAAATCTTTTATTTTTAATTCGAACGTAAATATAATTTTGCCGGGGCCACATACGAAGTCAGAAAAATCCGGAAAAATTATTTTTGGCTTTCTTATGCCGATACGATCACAACAAAATTTGTTTCGTTCGATTCTGAGACTTTTCGAAAAATGGCTATTTTCAGGGAGAATATATTTTTAATATTTAAAAATACATTTTTAAACAAATAATTTCTGAAACTCGAAACATATAAGTGTTTACTGTTTTTCAATGCAGAAACGTCATTCTGAAACCAATGGAAGTGGTTTCGAGTTCAAATTCCTACATATGTGAAAAGTAGCATTTTTGTCCTATGCAAATTACCCACCGACCTTTCTAAAAATTGAATTAGCCATAACTTTTGATTTCCGCTATGAAATTTCGATTTTTCGGATTCGTTGAAAAGATATTTTTAAATAGATTCTAATATTTTTGGTTTTACTAAAATCCGTTAAATTTTGCATCCTGTATGGTTAGTCAAAGTTCAAGTTTGACTTTTCAAACTACCGCGCCATTTCTAGCTCTTTTTATATTTAAAATTAATTTATTCATTCTAACTTCGATTTGAACCAAATTTGTGATCCTTATTATTTAAAATAGATCATTTTAAATATCAAAACTCATTTAAAATCACTTAAAATAAATTTTAACTTGGCCCCAAAATTCAGGGTCGTTACACCATCGATCGACATATTTAATCAATCAGGATGAGTGAACTTCAAATTTCATCCCAACACCCGTGTGGGGTTTCAAACAAACAAACACAGATTTTATTTGTGCAGTTGGGCGATGTGTAAAATTTATCGACCCAATCAATGTCCTTCAAATAGGTGTACATAAACAAACCGTCTGGTTTGTAAATGAATATTCATTTATTCACATTCACGTTAAAAATTATATTTTTAACGATAAAACATTTTATTTTAACTTATGAATTTCTATTCAGTTCATTCTATAGATAAAATGATATTTGTATTTTTCTAAATTATTTTTAGAAAATTTCGGCGGCATAACGGCACGATACTAGAAACGGGACGAGGCCTGGCCTTATCCCCGGTCTAGTGAAGGCCCACGCCTTTCACACATCAATCAAACCATTCAATTCACCACACAATTCAATTTCAATCAAATAATCTAACTAATTTTTGCAATCAAACCAACAAGTCCATAGTCTGTGGACGATTGTGTCGGGTGCTACTAAGCACCGTCTGCATCCTAGTATATATATATAATTAGAAAAGAAATTGAAAGGTGAGAAATTCTCACCGATAGCTATCCTAGCTCCACGGCACTTCATTTGCAGAAACCTTCGTCGTTCTCGCCTTTTTGTTACCTTCGTCGCCCGCTTTCACTACCTATGTAAAAATCGAATTTTTACTTCGCTATTCAATATATAAAAATCATATTTTTCTTTCGAAGTTCAATATATAAAAATCATATTTTTCTAAAAATTCTATCTTTCTTCTTTGAAAAATCCTATCATTTCGTTTATAAAAATCAAAGCTTTTTGTTTTTAAAAATCATATCTTTGTTATGATACAAATCACTCCTTTCTACTAATAAAAGTCCTAACTTTTTATTTATAAAAATCCTAATCTTTTTATACAAACAAAATCAAATCCTCGTATTATAAAAATCAATCCTTTTTCTTCATGAAAAGATTATATTTTTATTTTTAAATCATACATATAAAAAAATTAGTTTTTATTTTTAAATCATATGTATAAAAATTCCTATCCTTATATATACTGAAAATCAGATTATATTTAAAGGAGGATTACTTAAAAACTAAAATAAAACAAACAAAATAAGTAAAAGAACTCACAGCGAATGGGAGGGTTGTCGGGGCTTGTTGGTGGCGCGCGGGACCAGGGTGCGGCGTTGGCGAGGCCAGGTGGCGGCGGAGGGCGGTGCTCCGGGCTTGGGCGATGGGCTGCTCGATTTGGGCATTAGGGTTAGAGGGGCTCAGTTTTTGGAAGGGGAGGAGGAGCGATAGGGGGTGGAAGCGTCGGGGAGGGCGTGACGCGAGGGCGGCGACCTGGGGATGAACGGAGGTGGCGGCGTGGCCATGGGGGAGGGAGCGGGTTCAAAGAACGACGGGTTTTTTTGGATCTGAGGAAAATAAAGGGAGAGAGAAACAAGGGTGGACTTATATATTAATATATATTTAATTTTATTTTATTCTCTTTTAAGGTTACTTTAAAATTCGAACTCAAAATTGAGCCCACCGACTGTCGTCCCTAACGTATTACCCCCATTTTGAACACAATTGGATATGTATCGTAGGCCAGTTCGACTGTTTGAATCAGTTTCCGTTGGATTTAAAGTATAATTCTTTATATATTTCATTTAAGCGCACATTTCAATTTACTGGGGCCACATACGGACTCGAAAAATTACAGAAAAATTATTTCTAGCTTCGTATTGACGATACGGTTCTAACAAAACTAATTTCGTCGAATTCTGAGACTGTTTGAAAAATGGCCATTTTCCAGTCGATCGAAATTGACTGAAATTGCTAAAACACGTTTTCTTGTGCCACGCTCACATATTGATTCGAAAAATTATGAAATTTGAAACCTAGCAATAACTTCACATCACGGACCCAACAAAACTGGTTTCGTCGAAATCCGAGTTCGTTTGCAAAATGTCCATTTTTAAGGGCCTGAATTCCATAGCGACTATTCAGAATTTTCATCTGGACATATCTTTTGATCCCCGCTATGAAATCTTGATTTTTCGGATTTGATAGAAAGATATTATCAATTAGATCTTATCATTTTTGGTTTCACTAAAATCCGGATTGTTTTGCACCCGGTACATTCAATTGAAGTTTGAAATCGAATTATCGAACTACCGCGCCATTTTCAATTCTATTTATAATTATATATAAATACTTATATTCTAACGACGACGCGTATAATATATACGTTCGAATTCTATTCAAAATAAATTTCTCGTCGATATTATTTAAAATAATTCATTTTAAATAATCAAAATTCGCTAAAATAGCCAAAATAAAAATTTTAAACTGGCCCAGATTTTTGGGTTATTACACGCCTCGGTTATATTGGTCGATCCGGGACCGACGGAGTCATTTGGCTCATTGGCGCCCCATAGAGCGGGGAAACGCAGTGTTCAGGCATTTTAATCCACATCGAGTGGACCGGTCCTAACAATCCAAGGGACAATGCGTTCTGTTCCTGATGGGCGGGCTAGAGCGTCTCGAAGCGGCAAGGACGATCCCTTGCCTTGGTTCTCAGATGGAAATCCAACTTCCAATACATGACATTTGCAGTTATGATTGTAGAGCCTAGTATTGACGACATGATATATGGTACCCATGTGTCTAGGATTGATGCATTTATATTTGAAGTTGTTTTATACACTATGCACTTATAATAGTATCAAATGATTTGTTTTAACGTACCAAGGATGTTTGGCTATTATAAGGGAAAACCATATCCCCCCGCTTGCATTGCATTGTTTGATAGGACCTGGGTCTTATAATAGCTTCATTTTTCCAAAAAGCATTGCGTTGTTTTGTTATATGCACTGGTATTCTTGGGAGGAAACCCGTTCCGAGTTATACGGCGTGGTCCTTTGATATATCTGATTTAAAGTAAAGTTTTAAATAACTGTTTTAGTTCTCACACCAGTCACATGACTGACCTGTAGTTTACTGTTTTAACCTAAACTCTGGGTGCCCCTATTTTCCGCACGGGCAGCTAATAGTTTTGGTTTTGCAGATATATATTCACAGGATCCTGGTTTACAACTGGAATGATATTCGGAAAGCTCTGTATCCGTATATTCCTTTCAGTTGTGTATTGTATTATTTTCCGCTGCTATGTAATGTATTGTAATCTCTGATATTTATCAAATGTATTTTATTCATTCATACTCTGTAATATTCTTGTATTCTGATGGAATTGTTGTAATAAGTAATGAATTGTTCTTCTGTTTGTGTTCTGATTCGTCTTGTTCTCAAAGTTATCCGGGCTTTCCTTCACGGGGAAGTTTGGGTTGTAATAGTTTGGTATCAGAGCTCTGGTTTACAGAGCTCGAGAACAAGACACATTAGAGCCATACGAAAGAATTCATCAGAGATTGGATTAGTAATATCCAATAAGAATGACTCATTAGAGATGTGATCAGTTGTATCCTAGAACGAGTGTGAAGAGTATATTTTTAAAATGAAAACAATTTTGTTTTGAAAATTTAAACCTTATTCAACGTATTTGAATATTTATTTGTATTGACTTTGGACAATCCAATATATAAAGATTTTGCATATACGCCTTGCAAACGTATATTTGAAGTTTCAATATACTGGATAGATATAGAATTACACTCTAGTCGCCCGGAGACGATTCTTATGATAGTCTAAACATCATCAGCATTTGTGTTCGAGTTTCGAAAGTAGGATATCTATATATTTCCAATTGACTGGTGTGAGAGCCAAAACTAGATAGGGTCTATTGTTGTGATTTAGCATCTAAAAATCTGATTTTTGGACTATGTATCAAAGTTATGAATTTGAAAAGCTAATCAACTGATTGATTAATGATTGAGTTGTGTGATTATTTATTTAAAATCAACTTATGAAAGAAAGGTAAATTTAGGCCAAATTGTATCAAATATGGAATTGTATTGAAAATTGTTTGAAAATGCATGCATGTACATATATATGTGTGAACAGGTCAATGCAAGGAGGCTACAGAAAAGGAATAAAATTATATGCCCGACAAATAAGTACATGTTTACTAATTTATTGGGTTTGGATGATTTTATGAGCCGATTGGCTTTTTTTTTGGATTGGAGAGGCCTATATGGCAATTTCGGGATTTTCCCAGTGCTCCCGAACAAAGGAGGTTATGGCGAAATTTAAGGTGTTAGCCAAATTTTTGAAAAATTTGAAAAGTTCTTTGAAACTGAAAAGATGAAGAACTTAAGCCACAATAAAAATAATGAAAGTTGAGGTTGTTTGTAAAACAACTTTCAACTCCGTTCCTTTTCGAGGACGAAAAGATTTTAAGTGGGGGAGATTGTAATAACCTGGAAAATCCGAACCAATTTAAAATTTTTATTTTGGCAATTTTGATGAATTTTGGATATTTAAAATGATTTATTTTAAATAATAAAGACGAGAAATTTATTTTAAATATAATTAGAATATATATTTATTTGAATCGACGTTATAATATAAATATTTATTTTAAATTATAAACGGAATTGAAAATGGCGCGGTAGTTTGAAATTTCGATTTCAAATTTCAAATGAATGTACATGATTCAATATAAACTGGATTCTAGCAAAGCCAAAAATATTAGAATATATTTGAAAATATCTTTCCAACGAATCCGAAAAATCAAAATTTCATAGCAGGGATAAAAAGTTATGCCCAGTTGAAAATTCAGAATAGTCGCTATGAAATGTTGGCCCTTAAAAATGGAAATTTTGCAAACGACCTCCGTTTCCGACGAAACTACTTTTGTTGGATCCGGGATGTCGAATTATTGCTAATAATTTTGGGGATTAATATGTGAGCATGGTGAAGGAAAACGTGTTTTGACAGTTTCAGTCAATTTGGATTGACCAGAAAATGGCCATTTTTCAAACGGTCTCCAAATTTGACGAAATTAGTTTTGTTAGGACCGTATAATTAATACGAAGCTAGAAATAATTTTTCTAGAATTTTTAGAGTTAGTATGTGGCTACGGTAAATTGAAATGTATGTTCAAATTCAATATATATATAATTATATTTTAATTTAAATCAAAACGGGTCAAAACGATAAAATTTGCTAACGAAACATGTACTATTGTGTTCGGAATGAGGGTATTTGGCTAGGGGCGACAGTCGTTGGGATTCGTTTGGAGTTCGTGGTGGTAAATAACTAAGGGAAGAATTAAAATATTATTAAATTATAAAATATAATATATATTTCCTATAAACTCCATATTCTTCCTTCAGTCAGAAAGAAAATCGATTCCCCCTTTTTCAATTTAAAATCCCGCCGCCTTCATTCCCTTCCTTCCGTCACTTCCCTGATACGCCACCAACGGAACGCCGCCCATCCCCTCTGACCGCCGCCATGCCCCACGTCGACGACCCCCTCTCTCTGCCTTTCCCCCCTCACGCGCTTCCTGCTCCTCCTCTAATAACCGTGCCCTAGCCCAACCGAACCGGGAGCCGCCAGTCACCGCAGATCGCATCGCCGTGCCCTTGACCTCCGTTCGCCGCCCTCAGATCATTGTCTGACCCTCAGATTTGCTCGCGCGGTGGATGTTTGGCAACGTGAAAATGGGTTTTGGCATTCGTCCAGAATAGAGAAAGAAGATAAGGGTATGATTATGGTTAATTATGTTTAACTAGCTTAAGGATGTCATTATTGTTTAAAGTTCTGATTTTTATTATATTAACATAGTTTAAAATTTTGGTTTTGATTATATAGTTGAAACTGGTTTAAAAATATGATTTTTATAATATATAGATGATAAAAATATTATTTTTATATTATATAGATGATAAAAATATGATTTTTATATTATATAGATAATAAAAATATGATTTTTTATATTATATAGATAATAAAAATATAATTTTTATATATGTAGCGTAATAAAAAAAATTGATCTTTATATATGTAGCGATAGGATAAAAATACGATTTTTATATATGAAGTGGTTTTTATTACATGAATCATTATAGAAAAATTCGATTTTTATATATGTTGTTTTGAAATAAAAATTGGATTTTTATTCTGAAGAGGGCGTTATGGAAATATAATTTTTATGTGAGTAGCAATATAAAAATAACGATTTTTAAATATATGAACATCATATTAAAAATGGGATTTTAATATGAGCAGCGTGGAGAAGACTACGTTGGAAGTACGGGCAAATCTAGACTGTTCTGAATTTCAGAAATAGAGAATGGAGGAGTGGATCCCAAAGGTGAGAACTCCTCACTGAAATTTTCTTATACAGTTATTTATTTTATAACTGCATATATGAACTGTTCCCCGTCGTCCACAGACCATGGATGAATTGTTTGATTGTTTGGTTTAGTTGATTAGATTGGATTTGGTTGTTTGGGTGAAATGAATTGATTAGAATTGTTGTGTGTGTATGGCGCGAGCCAATATCAGGAGAGAGGTAATGCTAGACATTACCCGATTTTGATATCGCGCCGTTATGCCGCCAAAATTTTCTAAAATATGTTAGAACAATAAAAATATCAATTTTATTGTATAAATGAACTGAATAGAATATTCATATATTGAATAAAATATTTTATCGTTAAAAATATAATTTTTAAAGTGTATAGGAAATAAAATAAATATTTATAAACAAATCGGACGATTTGTTATATACATACATTTGACTAATATTGATTGGGACGATAAATTTTACACATCACCTATTTGCACAAATAAAATTCATTATTTGTTGATTGAAACCCCACATGGGTATTGGGATGATATTGGACATGCATTAATCCCAATAGTTAGTTGTATGTCAATCGATTGGTTGACAGACTGTTATAAGCATTAAATATTTATATTTAATGCTTATACAGTGTTGAATGCACTCTAGATGATGGATGATTATATATCGCTGTTATTGTATACATGTATTGTATGAAATCCATATAATCAAATTATATGGTAATTGAATGTGTCTGATTCCAGTTCAGAAAAATGAATATTTTAAAATAATGATTATTTTAAAATAACGAATATTTTCAAGTGATATTCAGAAAAGAATCAAAATATGTTTTTGATGTCCGATTTGAGATGGACACGATTATATTTAAATATATAAAGCCGTGTTGATTAGATTAACGCCATTTTGACGAGAACGATATTTATATCGATTTTATTCATTTTATAATTAACATTGAAAAGGAATTGATTTCAAAATCTAATGTTTTGAAAATATTATCATTTATGTATATATCGATGATATGGAATATTCAATTTTGATTTGAAATTGAATATGAAATTGAAATCGTTTTGAAAACGAATTTAAAAAGATTTATAAAATACGTTTTAAATGGAAATTGACGAAATATATATTATATATATATATATATATAATATAATGGCCTGAATAGAACGCGCCGCGCTGCGGTAGTTCGCGAATTTCGACCATCGACTTCGAATGGACAATACGGGAGATTCGACCGTCGAATTCTCCTAAAACTAGAACCGTTGGGTTCGTATCGAAAAGAGCTTTCTAACGAATACTAGAGATTTAAAATCTAATGGTTGGATTTGGAATTATGTCCAAATCAAATTTGGAAAAGGTCGATGTAAGTGCTGTTCGATGGCCGTTTATGGAAATCGACTATACGTGCCTTGATAAAATTATTAAAAATATCAATAATTAGTGTAAAATCATAAGAAATGATTTGGAAAAAATTGGGATGAAAAATCCCATTTTTGAAAAGATAAAAATAGATTTTTATCGAAATGAACTCGTTATGAACTAGAATTATAATCCAAATATTTTTAAAATAAATAAATTGGATTTGAAATGGTTTTAAAAATAACCAGAATTTCCAATATATAAATTGGAAATGGATTTGAATCAAAATTGTCTTCGGAATATTTCGGTGTTGGATTTCGTGATTATACGGATATTGTTATGGAAATTTGAAAGATATATATATATATATATATATATATATCGTTATTTCCAATACGATATTTGTTGATTTCAGAATTTGATATTGAATATAAGCCGATATATTTTCTATTCAGAGCCTTGTATTTAATATCAAATTGGATTTTGGGTTTTCGTGAATGGTATCTTTAATAATACTGTTCTTAAACCCAATGGAGTTAAGAAAATTAGAAACTGACTGGAGACTAGTTAAGTTGAACGGTTTCCTGGGTATTGATCTGAAGTTGGTTTTGGCCTTCGCGTTTAACACTTATGGAATTGTTCTCTTACTAATTTACAATTAGAGACTAATGGAATGTGAATTGTGTTTGTTGTGAACTGTGTTTTAGCGACATTCGTTCTTTAACCCGATTTACAGTCAAATGGGATTTGGAATTTATAAATCTTTTGTTAAGATTTAAAGGAGTTTTTCCTAAGTAAAGTTTTCCAATTTAACATATTAAATTGGAATTGAATGGAATTCGATTTGGTAATAATCGAAGTAAGCTTCTGTAGAGGAAAACAGTTAATATATATGGAATTTAAAAGACCTTGTCATTATTCCATTGATATTATCGGTTGGATATGGAAGTTTATATCGATTATATATATCTATTTGTTTTCCATGAAGATTCCATTGTTAATGGAATGTGATTTGGGTTGTCATGAATGGTATCTTTAATAATACTGTTCTTAGGCCCAACGGAGTTAAGAAATTCAGAAATTAACTGGAGATTAGTTAAGCTGAACGGTTTCCTGGGTATTGATCTGATGTTGGTTTCGGCCTTCGGGGTCATTACTTAGGGAATTGTTCACTTGCTAATTTACGGTTAAAGGCTGATGGAATGGAATGTGATTTTGGATTTATCGTGAACTGTAAAAATAGAATCTTTATCTATATAGTAGCGGTGGGAAAATTCGATTCTTACATATATAGTAGCTAAATAAAAAGGTGTTTTTTATATATGTAGTGAATACGGACGATGAAAGTGATCAAAGGAAGAATGATAAAGATTTCCTACATATGAAGTGTCGAGGTGAATTGGTTAAGCTAATCGGTGAGAACTTCTCACTTTAACTTTTCTTTTCTAGTTATATAAATATATACTAGGATGCAGACGGTGTTTAGTAGCACCCGACACCATCGTCCACAGACCATGGACTTGTTTGTATGGTTGTGTAGTTGGTTAGATTATTTGGTTTGAATTGAATTGTTTGGTGAAATGAAATTGATTTGATTGATATGTGTATGGCGTGGGCCATCACTAGACCGGGGATAAGGCTAGGGCTTGTCCCGTTTCTAGTATCGTGCCGTTATGCCGCCGAAATTTTCAAAAATAAGATAGAAAAATAAAGATATCATTTTATTTATTAAATGAACCGACCAGAATATTCATAGTTGAATAAAATAAATTAATTATCGTTAAAAATATAATTTTTAATGTGAATGTGAATAAATAAATATTCATTTACAAACCAGACGGTTTGTTTATGTACACCTATTTGAAGGACATGGATTGGGACGGTAAATTTCACACATCGCCCAACTGCACAAATAAAATCTGTGTTTGATTGTTTGAAACCCCACACGGGTATTGGGATAAAATACGGCATACACTAATCCCAATAATTAGTTGTATGTTGATCGATGGATCGACAGGCTGTTATAAGCGTTAGATATCTGTATTTGATGCTTATACAGTGTAGTGCACTTTGGATGATGGTTGATTATTTATCGTTGCTATTATATACATGTGTTGTATGGAATCCATATAATTAACTTTTTATGGTAATTGATTGGGCCTCATTCCAATTTAGATAATAAAGAATATTATAAAATAAAGGTTCATGTGTTGACCGTACTCATCCGTTGAGATTAGTCATGTGTTGAACGAAATATTTTAACAATAAAATTTACATCTTTATCATATATGAAATTAGAAACTAACTCGAAAATAGATAAGATGAGCGGTCTCCTGGATATTGATCTGATGTTGGTTTCGGCCTTCGGGGTTAATATTTAGGGAATCGTTCTCTTACTAATTTACGGTTGGAGTCTGATTTGAAATCAAATGATAGATACTATAATTTTTATAAAATATATTAAATAACCAAAATAGTCACACGTGGACAGTACTCATTCGTTGAGATTAGTCATGTGTTGACAAAAATATAGAGTCATGTATTGAAAGAAATATAGATTCATTTGTTGAATAGAATAACGAAGTTATTAAAAAATATAAAGCCATTGTAACAACCCGGAAATCTGGGCCAGTTTAAAATTTTTATTTTGGCAATTTTAGCGAATTTATATTATTTAAAATAGATTATTTTAAATAATATCAACGAGAAATTTATTTTGAACAGAATTCAAACGTATATATTATATACTTCGTCGTTTGAATATAAATAATTATATATAATTATAAATAGAATTGAAAATGGCGCGGTAGTTCGATAATTCGATTTCAAACTACAATTGAATGTACCGGGTGCAAAATAAACCGGATTTTAGTGAAACCAAAAATAATAGGATCTAATTGTGAATATCTTTCCAACGAACCCGAAAAATCAAAATTTCATAGCGGGGATAAAAAGATATGTCCAGTTGAAATTTCTGAATAGTCGCTATGGAATTCAGGCCCTTAAAAAAATGGGAATTTTGTAAACGACCTCGGATTTCGACGAAACCACTTTTGTTGGATCCGCAGTGTCAAATTATTGCTAGATTCCAAATTTCATAATTTTTCGAATCAATATGTGAGCGTGGCAAAGTAAAACGTGTTTGACCAATTTTAGTTGATTTTAATCGACTGGAAATTGGCCATTTTTCAAACGGTCTCAGAATTGGACGAAAGTAGTTTTGTTAGGACCGTATCGTCAATACGAAGCTAGAAAATATTTTTCTGGAATTTTTCGAGTTAGTATGTGGCCCAGGTAATTTGAAATGTACGTTTAAAATCCAATATAATGATTTAAATGTTAAATCTAACGAAAACTGATTGTAACGGCCGAACTGGCTTAGGATACATGTCCCATTGTGTTCGGAATGGGGGTAATTAGCTAGGGGAGTCAGTTGTTGGGTTTGAATTGGTGTTCGTATCAATACAAGGGTATTTTTGTAAATTAAAATTATATATATATATATATTTGCTGGCCAATGAAAATTTAGAAAAACCCTAATCATTAACTGGGAAATTAAATCCGCCGCCCCCGATTGTTTTCAACGAACGGAATCAACCCCTTTTTCTTCCTCGAATCCCTCTCCAATCAGTTCGAATTAAATCCCCAAATCATAAGCAAAATCCAAGAGCCTTACAAGCTCTCTCCATCCATACCACTTTGATGATGTTCCGAAGCTTGAGGCATTCAAATCTGGCGTTGGAACCACCGGAGTTCGAGCGCGTTTCTGGTGGAAGGGAGGGCGTCGCGCCTCCTGGCATCCCTGGCAGTGGAAGAGGGCGCACTGGTCTTCGATGGGGTAAGGTCTGATCAAGGTCTGGTCTACTACGGTGGTGGTGGCTACCTGTTTCTCCGAGCGACGATGGGTTCGATCGAACCAGGAAGAGAACGAAGGGTTTAAAATCCCTAACGAAGTAATTATCTGCTAATCGAGGTAATTGGTTAACAATTTATTTCAATTAATTATATTGCATGTTTAAAAATCTGGTTTTGGATTATAAATTGTTTTTTTGAAAAATATAGAATACTTTGTTTTAAAAATATAGAAGAATACTTTGTTTTAAAAATATAGAAGAATACTTTGTTTTAAAAATATAGAAGAATACTTTGTTTTAAAAATATAGAAGAAGACTTTGTTTTAAAAATATAGAAGAAGGCTTTGTTTTTTAAAATAGAAATAGGATATGATTTTAAAAATATAATAGCAAGGAGCTTTAAAAATATAAAAGGATTTTTAAAATAAAAATAGCAAAGTAAAAATTCGATTTTTATATATTGAACAGCGGAGTAAAAATTCGATTTTTACATATGTAGTGGCTACGAGCAACGTAGATGACAAAAAGGCGAGAACGACGAAGATTTCTATAAATGAAGTGTCGTAGAGTTGGGATAGCTATCGGTGAGAACTTCTCACTCAAAATTTCTTTCTCTAGTTATATATATATACTAGGATGCAGACGGTGTTTAGTAGCACCCGACACCCGTCATCCACAGACCATGGATGGCTTGTTTGTTTAATTGTTTGGTTGTATAGTTGATTAGATTATTTGGTTTGAATTGAATTTTTTGGTGAAATGAAATTGATTTGATTGATGTGTGAATGGCGTGGGCCTTCACTAGACCGGGGATAAGGCTAGGCCTTGTCCCGTTTCTAGTATCGTGCCGTTATGCCGCCGAAATTTTCTAAAAATAAGTTAGAAAAATAAAGATAACATTTTATTTAATAAATGAACCGAATAGAATATTCATAAGTTGAATAAAATAGTTTGATCGTTAAAAATATAATTTTTAACGTGAATGTGAATAAATAAATATTCATTTACAAACCGGACGGTTTGTTTATGTACACCTATTTGAAGGACATTGATTGGGACAATAAATTTTACACATCGCCCAACTGCACAAATAAAATCTGTGTTTGATTGTTTGAAACCCCACACGGGTATTGGGATGATATTTGACGTACACTAATCCCGATTGTTTAGTTGTATGTCGATCGATTGATTGACAGACTGTTATGAGCGTTGAATATTTATATTTGATGCTTATACAGTGTAGAATGCACTTTGGATGATGGTTGATTATTCATCGTTGTTGATATATACATATGTTGTATAAAATCCATATAATTAACATTATATGGTAATTGATTGGGCCTCATTCCAGTTTTAAAATAGAAATATTTGAAAAAGAAATATTTGAAATAGAATATTTGAAAATAGGAATATATGAAACCGTATTGATTAGATTGACGCCATTTTGACGTGAACGATATTTATATCGATTTTGTTCATTTTATAATGAATATCGAAAGTGATTTCAAAATCTGATAATTTGAATTGAAATTGAATATAAACGAATTCGAATTGAAATTGAATATAAACGAGTTCGAATTGAAATTGAATATAAACGAATTCAAATTGAAATTGAATATAAACGAATTCGAATTGAAATTGAATATAAACGAATTCGAATTGAAATTGAATATAAACGAATTCGAATTGAAATTGAATATAAACAAATTCGAATTGAAATTGAATATAAACGAATTCGAATTGAAATTGAATATAAACGAATTTGAATTGAAATTGAATATAAACGAATTCGAATTGAAATTGAATATAAACGAATTCGAATTGAAATTGAATATAAACGAATTCGAATTGAAATTGAATATAAACGAATTCGAATTGAAATTGAATATAAACAAATTTGAATTGAAATTGAATATAAACGAATTCGAATTGAAATTGAATAGAAATGAATTCGAATTGAAATTGAATTGAATTGAAAATGAATTGAAATTGAATTAGAAATCAATTTGAAATGAATTTAAAATGAATTTAAATTGGAATATTCAATTTTGATTTGAAATTGAATATGAAGTTGAAACCGTTTTGAAAACGAATTATAAAGCACGTTTTGAGTTGAAATCGACGAAGTATATATTATATATATATTATATATATAATATAATGGCCTGAATAGAACGCGCCGCGCCGCGGCAGTTCGGGAATTTCGACCATTGACTTCGAACGGATATTACGGGAGATCCGACCGACAGATTCTCCTAAAACCAGAACCGTTGGGTTCGTATCGAAAAGAGCTTTCTAATGAATATTGGAAATTAGAAATCTAACGGTTGGATTTGGAATTATGTCCAAATCAAATTTGAAAAAGGTCGTTGTAAGTGCAGTTCGATGGCCATTGGTGGAAATCGACTGTACGGGCCTTGATAAAATTATTAAAAATAGTAATAATTTGTGTAAAATCATAAGAAATGATTTAGAAAGAATTGGGATGAAAAACTCCATATTTGAAAAGATAAAAATAGATTTTTATCGAAATGAACTAGTTTTGAACTAGAATTATAATTCTATTTATTTTTAAATAAATAAATTGAATTTGAAAAAGGGTTTGAAAAATAACCAGAATTTCCAATGATTACATTGGAGTGGATTAGAATCGAAATTGTCTTCGGAATATTTCGATGTTGGAATTCGTGATTATACAAATGTTGTTATGGAAATTTGAAAGATATATATTTATATCGTTATTTCCAATACGACATTTGTTAATCGTAAAATTTGATATTGAATATAAGCCGATATATTTTCTATTCAGAGCCTTGTATTGAATATCAAATGTGATTTGGGTTTGTCGTGAATGGTGTCTTCACTAACATTGTTCTTGAACCCAGTTGAGAAAAGATTGAATCTTTTTATTTAGATTTAATGAAGTGTACCAATTAAATAATATTTAATTGGAATTAAATTGATATTGATTTTTGGGTTTATCGTGGACAGTGTTTTAAATAACACTCGTTCTTTAACCCGATAATTAATGGAATGTGACTTTGGGTTTATCGTGAACCGTGTTTTAAATGACACTGATTCTTTAACCCAGTTAACGATTAAAACTAAGTGGAGTTTTAATGAATCTTTAATTAGATTGAAATGATCGAGAATGGAGTATCACCAGTTTTGCTCCAAGTGCTAGTTAAATCTTTAATTAGATTTGAACGTGAAATGGTAATTGAATTTACCGATAACACCGTGGTGTTAGATATGAAGTATAACCAGTTTTACTTCATGGGATGAATAGGTTGGGATTGGGAAATTAAAACAAATGATTACTTCGGTAAGGTTCGTTAATCCCGACTAGTTTGAATTGATATTCAAAAATAGATTAAAGAATAAATTCCAGAAATTTATCTTGGATAAAATTAATGGGAACCTTTCCATATGAATGTGAAATTTAGAAACTAACTGTCGGTTAGCTAAGCAGAATGGTTTTCTGGATATTGATCTGATGTTGGTTTCGGCCTTCGGGGTTAATATTTGGGGAATTATTCTCTTGATTAATTTACGGTTAGTGACCAATGAATTGGAATGAGGCGTATGTTGTGTTTGTGTAACACTTATTTAAAATCTACGCGAGTTATTCGGGAAGACCGGGATTATCCCATTCTGAATAACTGATACGACGATAAGTCGAAGATGAAGACGGTGGTCGAAGACCGGAAGTCTTCACGTCGTTTGGGGGATTACTGATGATCTTGATTGGGCTGTACACCCAAGAAGATGGAAACAGTTGGTGATCGTTCAGACGTACTTGGAGATCGATGGATATGCGGGGTACTAGGTGCCTCCGGTTTCGTTCAGACCCAGAACGGACTTGTAAATGGACTGTGTGTCTGACATTGGATTTTAGTCCGTGTGATTGATCTCTATTAAATATATATCTGTTTGGCGGCGGAGAATTTATTCTCTTGCTTAACGCCCTTCTCTGAGACGTACGAGCTCAGGGGTTATATATTGATGGATATCAAACGCATGGAGTGAATTGCCTGTGTGGCATGCCTAAGTGGCAATTGATCGAGGCTTCTGTTGAAAAGCAAAGTCTTGTGGTTGATGATCGAAGCACGACCTTTGTGGCGTAGCTTTGTGTAACGTTTGCTTCGCGAGTTTCGCACCCCGATTGTGAACCAAAAACGGGAGAGGACCTCAGGGAGGGCATGCGTTTCTTTCTAGCTAGGGTGGTGTCAGTGACCTACCAGCCCTGACATTTATATACTTTTCACCTGTGTGGTTGTTGCTGTTGCGAGGCGCCTCGGTTAGATCGGACGATCCGGGTCCGATGGAGTCATTCGTTGGCTCATTTACGCCCCAAAGGGCGGGGAAACGTAGTGTTCAGGCATTTTAATCCACATCGGTGGACCGGCCCTGTCGCTCCAAGGGTCATTCGAGCTCTGATCCTGTGGCTCGGGCTAGAGAGTCACGAATCGGTAGAGGACGATCCCTGGCCTCGGTTCACAGACGGAAATCCAATTTCCAAATATGTGACATTTGCGGTTTTATTTGTAAACCTATATATGGCGACATAGTGGCATGGGACGCTCATGTCGCCTATGATTGATACTTATGATTTGAAGTTGTTTTATATACTATGCACTTATAATAGTATCAAATGATTTGTTTTAAACGTATCAAGCATTCTTTGGCTGTTATAAGGGAAAACCCTATCCCCCGGCTTGCGTTGCATTGTGTGATAGGACCTGGGTCTTATAACAGCTTCATTTTTCTTTATTTAGCATTGCGCTGTTTGTTTTATGCACTGGTATTCTTGGGAGGAAACCCGTTCCGTGTTATACGGCGTGGTCCCTTGATTTACCTAAATTTTAAAATAAAGAATAATAACTGTTTTAGTTCTCACACCAGTCACATGACTGACCTGGAGTTTATTGTTTTAACTTAAACTCTGGGTGCCCCTATTTTGACATGGGCAGCTAGTAGTTTTGGTTTTTGCAGATTTATATTCACAGGATCCTGGTTTACAGCTGGAATGATATCCGGAAAGCTTTGTATCCGTATATCTCTTCTAGTTGTGTATTGTGTTATTTTCCGCTGCTATGTATTTAAATGTAATTTAAATCTCTGATATTTCTGTGTAATGTTTATTTATACTCTATATATTCTTGTAATCTGATGGTATTGTTGTAATATACAATGAAATGTTCTTCTGTTTGTGTTCTGATTTGTCATGTTCTCAAACGATAGGGCTATTCGAACAGTCTGGGTCGGTTTAGCGACTGGTTCGGACCGAGCGAAATTCCTTTTCGTCACAGCCGTGTTGATTAGAGATGCGCTATTTTGACGCGAACGATATTTATATCAATTATATTCGTTTTTATAATGAATATTGAAAAGAGATAAAAATCGAATATTTATAACAGGAAAACGAATTTGATTTGAATTGAATAGAAAACGAATTTGATTTGAATTGAATAGAAAACGAATTTGATTTGAATTGAATAGAAAACGAATCTGATTTGAATTGAATAGAAAACGAATTTGATTTGAATTGAATAGAAAACAAATTTGATTTGAATTGAATAGAAAACGAATTTGATTTGAATTGAATAGAAAACGAATTTGATTTGAATTGAATAGAAAACGAATTTGATTTGAATTGTATAGAAAACGAATTTGATTTGAATTGAATAGAAAACGAATTTGATTTGAATTGAATAGAAAACGAATTCGAATTGAATTGCAAAGAAAACGAATTCGAATTGAACTGAATTGAAAAGAAAATGAATTCGAATCGAATTAAAATCGATTTGAATTGAAATCAAATAGAAATGAAAGTAAAAAGGATTTATAATAGAAAATTCAATTTTGATTTGAATTTGAAATAAGGTTGAAATTGTTTTTGAAACAAATTTGAATCTATTTATAAAATTCATTTTGAATAGAAATCGACGAAATATATATTATATATATAATATAATGGCCTGAATAGAACGCGTCGCGCCGCGGCAGTTCGTAAATTTCGACCATTGACTTCGAACGGACATTACGGGAGATCCGACCGTCGGATTCTCCTAAAACTGGAACCGTTGGGTTTGTATCGAAAAGAGCTTTCTAACGAATATTAGAAATTTGAAATCTAACGGTTGGATTTGGAGATACGTCCAAATCAAATTTGGAAAAGGTCGTTGTAAGTGCAGTTCGATGGCCGTTGATGGAAATCGACTGTACGGGCCTTGATAAAATTATTAAAAATAGTAATAATTTGTGTAAAATCATAAGAAATGATTTGGAAAAAATTGGGATGAAAAACTCCATATTTGAAAAGATAAAAATAGATTTTTATCGAAATGAACTAGTTTTGAACTAAAATTAAACCCGTTTATTTTTAAATAAATAAATTGGATTTAAAATGGGTTTTAAATAGAATTGATTTGTGGGTTTATCATGAACGGTGTTTTAAATAACATTTGTTCTTTAACCCGATAATAATTAGAATGTGATTTGGGTTTATCATGAACTGTGTTTTAAATGGCATTAGTTCTTTAACCCAGAAAAAGGAGTCTTAATGAATCTGTAATTAGATTGAAAATGAATTGATAATGAAAATTATCAAATTTGGAAAGTGAGCGAGAATGGAGTATCACCAGTTTTGCTCCAAAGCGATAGTTAAATCTTTAATTAGATTTGAACGTGGAATGGTAATTAATTTTACCGATAACACCGTGGTATTAGATATGGAGTATTACCAGTTTTGCTTCATGGGATGAATAGGTTGGGATTGGGAAATAAAATAAATAATTACTTCGGTGTGGTTCGCTAATCCCGTCTAGTTTGAAAAACCATAATTTGGTTTGATATGACATCCAAAGGAAGATTAAAGAATAAATTTTAAAGAATTTATCTTTGATAAAATTAATGGGAACCTTTCCCTAAGAATAGGAAATTTAGAAACTAGCTGGAGGTTAGTTAAGAAGAATGGTTTCCTGGGTATTGATTTGATGTTGGTTTCGGCCTTCGGGGTTAATATTTGGGGAATTGCTCTCTTACTAATTTGCAGTTAGTGACTAATGAATTGGAATGAGGCGTATGTTGTGTTTGTGTAACATTTGTTTATAATATACGCGGGTTGTTCGGAAAGGCCGGGTTTATACCTATTTTGAATAACCGATTCGACGATAAGTCGAAGATGATGACGGTGGTTGAAGACCGGAAGTCTTCACATCGTTTGGGTGATTACTGATGATCTTGATTGGGCTGTACACCCAAGATGAGGGAATCAGTTGGTGGTCGTCCAGACGTACTTGGAGATCGATGGATATGCGAGAAAAGTGCCTCCGGTTTCGTTCAGACCCAGAACGAACTTGTAAATGGATTGTTTGTCTGACATTGGATTTTATTCTATGTTGATTAATTTCTGTTAAATATATATCTGTTTGGCGGCAGAGAATTTATTCTCTTGCTTAACGCCCTTCTCTGAGACGTACGAGCTTAGAGGTTATATATCGATAGATATCAATCGCATTGCATGAATTGCCAGTGTGGCACGCTGAGTTGCATGGATCAAGGCTTCTGTTGAAAAGCAAAGTCTAGTGGTTGATGATCAAAGCACGGCCTACGTGGCAGCTTTGTGTATAGCGTGGATTCGCGAGCCTCACACCTCAGTATGAGTCAAAAAGGGATACGGACCGTTGGGAGAACACGACGTTTCTTTCTAGCTTTGGTGGTGTCAGTGACATACCAGCCCTGACATTTATATACTTTTCACCTTTGTGGTTGTTGGAATGAGGCGCCTCGATATTAGGTCTGATAGGACCGGGAAACGTGTGTTCAGGAATTGCCAATCCTCAAACGTAAGAGAGGACCGGTCCAACCGATCCAAGTGGTTGCCCAGAGTGTGTAGTCCTGGGACATTTGCTAGTGTCTCGAAGCGGAGAGGAGCTTGCCACTTGCCTCGACTCATGACGGAAATCCAATTTCCAATACGTGTATTTCGGTTTTATTTGTAGAGCCTAGTATGGCGACATAGTGGGATGGGGCGCTTACGCCGTCTATGATTTATATTTATGATTGAAATTGTTTTGACACTATACACTTACTATAGTATCAAATGATTTGTTTTAAACGTATCAAGCATGTTTGGCTATTATAAGGGAAAACCCTATCCTCCGGCTTGCGTTGCATTGTGTGATGGGACATGGGTCTTATAATAGCTTCATTTTTCGAAAAAGCATTGCGTTGTCTTTTCTATGCACTGGTATTCTTGGGAGGAAACCCGTTCCGTGTTATACGGCGTGGTCCCTTGAATTACTCTCTTTTAAAGAAAAGTTTTAAATGACTGTTTTAATTCTCACACCAGTCACATGACTAACCTGGAGTTTATTGTTTTAACCTAAACTCTGGGTGCCCCTATTTTCCGCACGGGCAGCTAGTAGTTTTGGTTTTGCAGATTTATATTCACAGGATCCTAGTTTACAGCTGGAATGATATCTGGAAAGCTCTGTATCCATATATCACCTTCAGTTGTGCTTTGTATTATTTTCCGCTGCTATGTAATTTATTGTAATCTATGATATTTATCGAATGTAATTTATTCATTATACTCTATATATTCTTGTATCTGATGGAATTGTTGTAATAGCAATGAAATGTTCTTCTGTCTGTGTTCTATTTTGTCCTATTCTCAAACGATCAGGGGTTTCGAACGGTCTAGATCGGTTTAACGACTGATTCGGATCGAGCGAAATTCCTTGTCGTTACATGAACCGTGGTTTAAATGACATTGGTTCTTTAACCCAGTTAAAGACAGGATATGATTTCCCAAGTTAAACAATCGTTAATATTGATTTTTGGGAAGACTAAAACCAAGTGGAGTTTTAATGCATCTTTAATTAGATTGAAATGATATCCAAAGGAAGATTAAAGAATAAATTTAAAGAATTTATCTCTGATAAAATTAATGGGAGCCTTTCCCAAAGTATAAGAATATTTGAATAAAGGAATATTCTGGATTGGAATGAGGCGTATGTTTTGTTTTTATAGCACTTGTTTATTATATACACGAGTTATTCAGAAAGACCGAGTTATCCCATTCTGAATAACGGATTCGATGATGTGTCGAGGATGAAGACGGCGGTTGAAGACCGGAGGTCTTCACATCGTTTGGATGATTACTGATATCTTGATTGGGCTATACACCCAAGACAAGGTAATAAGTGGTGATCGTCCAGATGTACTTGGAGATCGACCGGATATGCAGGGACCTCTCCTCCATATTGGACATATGGGGTAGGAATAAGGTGCCTCCGGTTTCGTTCAGACCCAGAACGAACTTGTAAATGGATGTGTGTCTGACATCGGATTTCATTATGTGTGATTGATATACATCGGTTGCATAGCATGAATTGCCTATGTGGCATGCTGTGATGCAAATGATCAAGGTTTCTGTTGAAAAGCAGAGTCTTGTGGTTGACGATCAAAGCACGACTTTAATATAGCATAGTTTTGTGTAGCGTTAATTCGCAAGCCTCACACCCCAGTGTGGACCAGAAACGGGAGAGGACATCAAGGAGGGCATGTGTTTCCTTCTAGCTAGGAGTGGTGTCAGCGTTTTGCACGCCCTGGCATTTTACTTATGTAGATGATGGATAGAGAGGCACCTCGGTCATATCGGTCGATCCGGGACCGATGGAGTCATTTGGATCATTGACGCCCCATAGGACGGGGAATCGCAATGTTCAGGCATTTTAATCCACATCGAGTGGACCGGCCCAGACGATCCAAGGTACGATGCGTTCTGTTCCTGAGGGGTGGGCTAGAGCGTCTCGAAGCAGTAAGGACGATATCTTGCCTTGGTTCACCGATGGAAATCCAACTTCCAATACATGACATTTGCGGTTTTGATTGTAGAGCCTAGTATTGGCGACATGATATATGGTACCCATGCCATCTAGGATTGATACATTTATATTTGAAGTTGTTTTATACACTATACACTTATAATAGATCAAATGATTTGTTTTAATGTACCAAGCATGTTTGGCTATTATAAGGGAAAACTCTATCACCCGGCTTGCGTTGCATTATTTGATAGGACCTGGGTCTTATAATAGCTTCATTTTTCCAAAAGGCATTGCGCTGGTACTCTTGGGAGGAAACCCGTTACGTGTTATACGACGTGGTCCCTTGATATATCTGATTTAAAGTAAAGTTTTAAATAACTGTTTTAGTTCTCAGACAAGTCACATGACTGACCTGGAGTTTATTGTTTTAACCTAAACTTTGGGTGCCCCTATTTTCTGCACGGGCAGCTAGTGTTTTAGTTTTGCAGATAAATATTCATAGGATCTTGGTTTACAGCTGGAATGATATTCGGAAAGCTCTGTATTCGTATATTCCTTTCAGTTGTGTATATTATTATTTTCCGCTGCTATGTAATGTATTGTAATTTCTGATATTTATCAAATGTATTTTATTCGTTCATACTCTGTAATATTCTTGTATTCTGATGGAATTGTTGTAATATGCAATGAAATGTTCTTCTGTTTGTGTTCTGATTCTTCTTGTTCTCGAAGCAATTCGGGCTTTCCTTCACGGGGAAGTTCAGGTTGTAATAATTTACAAACCGGACGGTTTGTTTATGTTCATTTATTTATCTGATATTGATTGGGACGATAAATTTTACACATTGCCCAACTGCACAAATAATAAACATTACTTGTTGTTTGAAAACCCCACACGGGTATTGGGAGAATATTTGACATACACCGATCCCAATAATTAGTGGTATGTCAATCGATGGGTTGACAGACTGTATAAGCGTTGTTTATTTATTTTAATGCTTATACAGCTGTAAAATGCACTTTGGATGTTATTTTAACTTTTAATGATTGTTTATCATTATTATTATATACACACGATGTATGAAATCCATATGACTGAAATTATACGGTAATTGATTGAGTCTAATTCAAGTTTAGAATTGACAAATATTTTAAAATAATATTCAGTAAAAATTGAAATATGAAGCCGTATTAAGTAGTTAAACGTCATTTTAACACGAACGGGATTTTCTGTTGATTTTATTCATTTTATAATGAATATCGAAAAGTGAATTCAAAATCTGATATTTTGAAAATATTATCAATTTAATATTATATTGATAATGGAATATTTAGTTTTGATTTGAGAATTAAAATGAAATGGAAATCGTTTTAAAAATGAATTTAAAACGAATTTATATAGGAATATTCAATTTTGATTTAAATTGGAAAATGAAATTGAAATTGTTTTAAAAATGAATTTAAAACGAATTTACATAGGAATATCCAATTTTGATTTAAATTTGAAATGAAATGGAAATCGTTTTAAAAATGTATTTAAAACGAATTTAAAAGGAATATTCAATTTTGATTTGAAAATTAAAACGAAATAGAAATCGTTTTAAAAACGAATTTATATAGGAATATTCAATTTTGATTTAAATTTGAAAATCAAATTGAAATCTTTATAAAATGAATTTAAAACGAATTTATAAAGGAATATTCAATTTTGATTTAAATTTGAAAATCATATTGAAATCGTTTTAAAATGAATTTAAAACGAATTTATAAAGGAATATTCAATTTTGATTTAAATTTGAAAATCAAATTGAAATCGTTTTAAAATGAATTTAAAACAAATTTATATAGGAATATTCCATTTTGATTAAAATTTGAAAATGAAATGGAAATCATTTTAAAATGAATTTAAAACGAATTTATAATGGAATATTCAGTTTTGATTTTAAATTGAAATGGTAGTGGAAATCGTTTTTAAAATGAATTTAAAACGATTTATAAAATTCGTTTTAAATGGAAATCGACGATATATATTATATTATATATATATATTATAATGGCCTGAATAGAATGCACTGCGCACAAAAACGATATCCAATGTCAGACACACATCCATTTACAAGTTCGTTCTGGGTCTGAACGAAACCGGAGGCACCTTATTCCTCGTCCCATATGTCCAATACAGGAGAGAGGTCCTCGCATATCCGGTTGATCTCCAAGTACGTCTGGATGATCACCACTTATTACCTCGTCTTGGGTGTACAACCCAATCAAGACCTCCGTAATCATCCAAACGATGTGAAGACCCCCGGTCTTCACCCACCGTCTTCAACGTCGAATTATCGTCGAATCAGTTATTCAGAATGGGTATAAACCCGCCCTTTCTGAATAACTCGCGTATATAATAAACCAGAGCTATCAAAACACAACAAACGCCTCATTCCAATTCAGAATATTCTTTTATTCAAATATTCTTATACTTTAGGAATGGTTCCCATTAATTTTATCAAAGATAAATTCTTTAAGTTTATTCTTCAATCTTCCTTTGGATATCAATTCAAAGCAAATTAAGGTTTATCCAAACTAGTCGAGATTAGCGGACCTTGCCGAAGTAATCATTTCTTTTATTTCCCAATTCCAACCTATTCATCCCATGGAGCAAAACTGGTAATACTCCATATCTAACACCACAGTGTTATCGGTAAATTTAATTACCATTTCATATTCAAATCTAATTAAAGATTTAACTATCGCTAGGAGCAAAATTGGTGATACTCCATTCTCGATCATTTCCCAAATTTGTAAATTATCAATTCACATTTCAATCTAATTAAAGATTCATTAAAACTCCACTTAATTTTAATCTTCCCAAAAATCAATATTAATGATTATTTAAATTTGGAAACACAAACATGCCGCATCAACATTCTACACCGTACTATTGATTTCTGCCGATATATAACCTCTAAGCTCGTACATCTTAGAGAAGGGTGTTAAGCAAGAGAATAAATTCTTCGCCACCAAACAGATATATATATTTAGCAGAGATCAACCATACAGTTCGAAATACAATGTTAGACATGTAATCCTGTCTTTAACTGGGTAAAGAACTAATGTCATTTAAAACACAGTTCATGATAATACTAAATCACATTCAATTAATTATGGAACCTTCACGGAAAACAGATCAATATACATAATCGATATCAATTTCCGTATCCGACTAATAATATAAATGGAATAACAACAAAGCCTTTTAAATTCCATATATATTAACAGTCTTCCTCCACAGAAGCTCACTTCGATTATTACCAAATCGAATTCCATTCCATTCCAATTTATTTTATTAAATTGGAAAACTTTACTTTGGAAATTTTCCATTAAATCTTAATAAAAAGATTAATAAATTCCAAATTACATTCCACGGTTAATCAGGTTAAAGAACAAATGTCATTTAAAACATCGTTCACTATAAACCCAAAAATCCAATTCTTTTATTCAGTTCCAATTAAATATTAATTAATTGAAAACTTCACTAAATCTTAAATTAAAGATTTATTCTTTTCTCAATTGCGTTTAAGGAAAAAGTTATTTAAGATACCATTCACGACAAACCCAAAATCCAATTCGATATCAAATACAAGGTTCTGAATAGAAATTATATCGGCTTATATTCAATATCAAATTCTGAAACCAACAAATATTGTTTTGGGCATAATGATAAATATATATATTCCAAATTTCCATAACAATATCTGTATAATCACGAAATCCAACATTGAAATATTCCGAAGATGATTTCCATTTAAATCCACTCCAATTCATATATTGGAAATTCTGGTTATATTAAAACCCCTTTTCAATCCAATTTATTTTATTTAAAAATAACTGGATTTTAAATCTAGTTAATAACTAGTTCATTTTGACAAAAATATATTTATATCTTCACAAAAGTGGAATTTTTCATCCCAATTCTTTCCAAATCATTTATTATAATTTTAGACAAATTATCAATATTTTTAATAATTTCATTAAGGCCCTTTCGGTCGATTTCCATAAACGGTCATCGATCAACGACACTTACAGCGACCTTTTCCAAATTTGATTTGGACATAATTCCAAATCCAAATATTGGATTTCAAATTTCTTGTATTCGTTAGAAAGCTCTTTTCGACACGAACCCAATTGTTCCGGTTTTAGGAGAATCCGACTGTCGGATCTCCCGTAATGTCAATTCGAAGTCAACGGTCGAAATTCGAGAACTGCCGCGGCGCGACGCGTTCTATTCTGACCATTAAATATATATAATATATATTATATATATTTCGTCGATCGCCATTTAAAACATATTTTGTAAACTCGTTTTAAAACGATTCTAACTTCATTTTCAATTTTAAATCAAAATTGAATTTTCCTCATCATCATAATATATAAATGATACTATTTTTCAAAATATCATATTTCGAAATCAATTCCTTTCGATATTCATTATAAAAATGAATAAAATCGATATAAATATCGTTCACGTCAAAATGGCGTTAATCTAATCAACATGGCTTCATATATTTCAATATTTTCGTGTCCATCCCAAATCGGACATCAAAATCATATTTTGATTTTTTCTGAATATTATTTTAAAATGTTCGTTATTTTAAAATATTTGTTCTTTCAAAATATTTGTTATTTTAAAATATTCATTCTTTTCGTATTGGAATCAAACACAGTCAATTACCATATAATTTTATTTATATGGGTTTCATACACATATGTACACAAAAATAATCAAACACAGTCAATCATCATCCAGAGTGCATTAAACAACTGCATAAGCGTTAAATATAAATAATTAACGCTTACAACAGTTTGTCAACCCATCGATTGACATACAACTAAATATTGGGATTAGTGTATATCCAGTATCATCCCTATACCGTTGTGGGGGTTTCAAACAACAAACACTGATTATTATTTGTGCAGTTGGGCGATGTGTAAAATATATCGTCTCATTCCATATCAGTTAAATGTGTGTACATAAACAAATTGTCCGATTTGTAAATGAATATTTATTTTATTCATATACATATTAAAAATTATATTTTTAACTATAAAATATTTATTTCAACTCATGAATATTTTATATAGTTCCTTTATACAAAAAAATGATATTTTTATTGTTTTAATATTTTTAGAAAATTTCGGTAGCATAACGGCGTGATACTAGAATCTGAATAAGGTATAGCCTTATCCCTCGCCTAATAATGGCTCGCGCCATATACAAACCAAATTCTAATCAATTCATTTCATTTCCTAAACCAAATTCAACCAAATAATTCAATCAACCAAACAACCAAACATACATGGTTTCAAACAAAGGTGTCGGGTGCTACTAAGCACCGTCTGCATCATAGTATATATATTTAACTAGAAAATAAATTAGAGTGAAGTTCTCACCTTTGGGATCCACTCCTCCATTCCTTATTTCTAAACGGTACGGATTTGGATTTGATTCCCATCGGTTCCATCACAATCTGTTTCACACGATTTTTATATTAAAAATCACATTTTTATTTCAACGCTACATATATAAAAATCATATTTTTATAACGATGTTTATAGTATAAAAATCATATTTTTACTTCGCTTTCATGATAATAAAAATCTCATTTTATGTCAACGCTAGGTAGATAAAAATCACATTTTTATCTTCTAAAAATTATATTTTTACATAGCTAAAAATCATATCTTTTCAATGTTAAAAATCATATCTTCATGTGTATAAAAATCATAACTTCATGTGTATAAAATTCATAACTTCATGTGTATAAAAATCGCATTTTTATAATATCACTTTGTATAAAAATCACATTTTTATAATATCACTTCGTATAAAAATCACGTTTTTAATTTAAAACCATATGTAAAAATTATATTTTTAATTGCATAAATGAATAAAAATTGAAATAAAAACTCACCGGCGATGTTGGGTGGCGGAGGAGGCTCGGGAAAGGGCTGAAACAGGTCGGGGACTGAAATGTATGCGCTGGATACGATAAAAATTGGATTTTTATTCTTTGCGGGGTCCATGGTCTGAATGTTGGCCCGAGGGGGGGCGCCGGGACCTGCTGGTTGTCTGGGAGGCTGTCGGTGGGGACTGGAGGTGGCGGCTACGGTTGATTTTAGGCATGGTAGGGTTTTGGAGGCGGATCTTAATCGAAGAGGGGGAGCTGAGGGGTGCAGTGGCTCATGCCGGTGGCGGCGCGGTAGGGGTGGGGGGGACGTCAGCGATGGCGGAGGGGGTAGGGCACAGGCGAGTTATGGGATTTCCCTTTTTCTTTTTATTCGTTCGTTGACCGTATGGAGAGGGAGAGGGTGAGGTTTATAATATATATATATATATATTTAATTCTAAAAATTAACTTTTTCTTTTGAACTCCAAATCGAACCCATCGACTGTCGCCCCTAGCTAATTACCCTCATTCCAAACATAATAGGATATGTTTGATAAGCCAATTCGACTGTTACGAACAGTTTTCGTTAAATTTAAAATATAAATCAATATATTTTAAATTCAAACGCACATTTTAATTTACCGGGGCCACATACTGACTCCAAAAATTCCTGAAAAATTATATCTGGTTTTTTTTACGATACAGTCCTAACAAAACTAATTTCATCGAATTCGGAGACCGTTTGAAAAACGGTCATTTTCCAGTCAATTAAATTCAATTGAATATTAGGCTCACATCCCTATTTTCAAACTTAATACACGCCATATCCCTCCAACTTTTCATCTTCAAACCCGCCCCCTATTTTATATGCCAACTGGAACTTCCGCCTCCTACTTTAAAGACTTCCGCCTTCTATGTATTTCAGCCAAAAAAAAAATGCGCTTCCAACTAAAAAAAAAAATCTAAAATCTGGAAATAATCCCAGAAGTCCACACAAAGAAAAAAAAGTTGCATATATGTATGCAACTATTTGCAATGGTTTTATACATATATGCAACTATTTGAATACACATGCACATATTAACGCACGCCTCTTGAATAAATGCATACATATATGAAGTTTTTCTGCATAACTGCATACATGTGTACATATATGTCAAAATATATGTAAAAGTGAAAAATTGTACATATGTATGCAGTTTTTTAGTAAATGCATGAAAAGATGCATGTATTTACAATATGTTCATACATGTATGCATTTATACTGCAGTTTTGATACAGAATTGAAATAAATGCATACGTGTACACAACTAATTGAATTATATGAATCTTTTGATGCATTTTACTACATTTCTTTGTTTTTCTGTAATTCTTGATTTTGACGTTGTTTTTGATGTTTTTTTCACCTGAATTTTTTCACGATTAATTGTTTTAATTAATTACGAATTTACATGATTTTTTTATATTTTATATTTATTTTTTTAGTGTATTTTCGAAAAATAGGGACTAAATTTATAATAAGTTTATGACCGGATGTGATCCTGATTTTGAAACTTAATAGGGACCTGTAAAAATACGCACCCTAAATTCAAACTAAATTGACCAAACACGTTTAAATTTACCAGGCTCACATATTAACTCCAAAAATTATGAAAATTGGAATCTAGCAATAATTTGACATTCCGGATCCAACAAAAGTGGTCTCGTCGAAAACGGAGGTCGTTTGCAAAATTGCTATTTTTAAGGGCTATATATTATATTAATTCCATAGCGACTATTCTGAATTTTCAACTGGACATAACTACTAACACCCTTCTCTAAAATGTACGAGCTTAGAGGTTATATAAGGCAGAAATCAATAGTACGATGTAGATTGTCGATGCAACATGTTTGATTTCCCAAACTTAAATAATCATTAATATTGATTTTTGGGAAGATTAAAACTAAGCGGGGTTTTAATGAATCTTTAATTAGATTGAATGAGAATGTGATAATTTAAATTATCAACACTACAACAAAAAACACTTTTCACAACAGGCAATGTCTGTTGCAGTAGACCAATTGCAACAGGCTCGCGCCTGTTGGTATAGCCGGAGTTGTAAAAAGTCTGCAACAGGTTTTGCCTATTGCAATGAAACGTTGCAGTATACTTTTTTGCAACAAGCCTTTGTTGTTGCAATACAGCCTTTTGCAACAACAAATGACAGTTGTAAACCTATAATAGGCATTGGACAAAAAAGATACAGCAACTATTTTTGAAAGTTGCAGTAAGTCAAAGAACAACTGTTATTGACCGTTGCGATAGATTCTTTTACAACTGTCTTAAGTTGTTGCAACAAGTCATTTTGCAACAACAAACGTCAGTTGTGAATTTTTAAAAAGTAGTAATACTACAACTATATTTGCCCATTGCAATAAATCAACTACAACTGTTATTTTCTGTTGCAAATGACTCTACTGAAACTAACAATTGCAGAGGCTACATACAATTCACCAATACCTACATTCCACAATTTACTATAATAACGATAAGATATATTATAAAGAAACACATACATTCCAAAAGATAATGACAAAATATTAAATTCACATAAGATAAACGTGATCCATACATTATGTTAGTTGAAGTTACATTCAAAGTTTAGCATAATGACAATCGTACCAACAATTCCAAAATACAATACAACATGACACCTAAAAGCTAAAAAGCACATACTACTCTAGTGAAATGAAGTCTTTGTGCCAAGCCACGGTTGTTCCAACGGCCTCTTGAATGGTGTACATCTCCGCATTTGGTCTTAGTAGATAAGCTTCAGGATCCACGGCTACATTAACCAATACCTATGAAAACAGTACACATTAAACTTTAAATTTTAATACAAGTTTGTTGGAATGTATTTGTTTCTTTGTAATATAAAATTAAACTGTGGAATAAATGTATGAAAAAATGTGGATTTCTGAATAGAAAACATGCGTAATTTATGACAGTTTAATTTTAACTACAATAAAATTCTGAAATGTCATAGTTAATCTAACAAAATATTAATATTGAACTTCAGGTTTCATGCCAAATATAAAAGCAAGACAGTATGGAACCATACTAAAAGAAAATGCCTTATTTCATTTGCACCTGTAGAGGTGTATATTTACAGTTTTTTTTAACATGCGATTCAAAAATGAAGCCAAAACATGACATATTTATATCATTTGGTTACAATGTGACATACCAATAAACAAGTGGATTTTGCACTTAGTCTAATTTAATGTGTGGTCATTTTATACTACAGGATCGAAACAAGGCAACACATCAAATTCAAATAACTATCTTAATCAAAGGCAACGCTAAATTAAAGTGAAGAATTAGTGACAGTGAATTTAAGATTTTTGGAGTGCAATATAACCTATTTGAAATAATGAAGTTGACTTTATATTTGTTGTTCATCCTCAGACAGCACACATTAACACATTCCGTTATTGACAAAAAAAAGTAATAAAAAAATAAAATACTATAGAGAATTAGCAATAACGTTTTTTCATCTTTTATATATAATAAATGAACGAAGGTGGGCATCTCCTAGCGAGTTAATTTTATTCCATTAAGAAAGTTTCCAAACAAGAGAAATCAATGGAGTTAACTTTGTGTGATCCAAAATTTTACCTAAATAATCATAGAAGAGAAATCAATGGAGTTATTTAGACAATTTATATAAAAACACTAGGGTGCAATTACACCTGTATAAACACTACAACAAAATGACCCTATTACAACGGTGGAACACCGTTGTAATATACATTTTACAACGGTGGGCAAACCGTCGTGTATTAAGAAGTTGTAATAGACTAATATCTTTTACAACTTTTTTGCACTGTTGCAACACCGTTGTAATATGTATATTTTACAACTTTTTTCCACCGTTGTAATACGTATATTTTACAATTTTTTTCCACCGTTGTGATTGACTTTTGGGTTTAAAAAAAATAAATTTTGCAAATGCAACAAAAGCTGAATAAACAGAAAACAAATTGATATAAATTCAAAGCAACAGATCCATTCATACAAAAAACATTACAACTTTATATTCAAAATACAAAAACTGAATCATACATCATCACGGTAATATATCAATTCTTCATTACATTACAAATAATGATTACAAAAAAGCACCTGCTAAACCATCCTATTGAATCACTCTATACAGAACAACCCGTTAATTCATCACCATCAAGAAACAGAACTCAGGTTGAGTCATCAGGATTTCTGCATCAAATCTTCTCAAGCCCGGAGGAAGGTTATTAGGAGGTGCAAATAATCTATAGGTGTTCAAGCCATTTTCTATTATGTATTGTATCCAAATAGAGTTCGAATGGCTGTCTAAAACAAGTGTCAAATACTTAATAACCTCTTCAGTTCATTGGGTATAGGTACTGGAACAGGTCAGTGTAAAAATATACCAAAATTACATAGAAATGATAGATCGCACTATACTGCTATCATAATCCAGTTTCGGAATCTTATTAAACCAAGACTAAATCCAAAATGAACGTAAACTATTAGAACAGCAATCCCAGAATTAAAATACTATGGCACATCAACAGATCTAGACCAATTCTTAGATGGCTTTGATTTATACCCAAATCAAGCGTGTAAATCAAGTTGAAAAAAAAGATTAAGAAGGAAGAACAAGATCTGATTTCGACCAACAAAGATCATCAGACAATCTTTGCCAAAATGAACAAAAAACGATGTGAGAACCCTAAATCCGCATTCAGAAAACCAACACAAATCGCCATATCCAAGAATATCTTACCTAATCACCCACGCTGGCTCAACTCGATGGCGAAAAATAGGAAACGAAAGCATGATTTTCGAATAGCGCAACTGGATCTAGAAAGCTATACTCATCTGACCCTTCTAGACTCGAAAGCATGATTTTTGAATAGCGCAACTGAATCTGGAAACGAAAGCATGATTTTCGTAATTCTACTTCTGCTTGCTTCTGATACTATGCAAAAGTCAGCAGGTAAAATACTCGAATCTCACTCGAATTGTTCTGAGAATGGTCAGTTGGATGTAGATGGTGATACTTTGTGGTCAAGTGAATGAAAAAGAAATGGATGTGAATAATGGAAAAGTGAGTGGTCCTCGCAATGAGCACGATTTCATGGGGAATAGGAATGAGCTGGGGAATAGGAGTGAGATGGAAAATAAAATAAATGACGGCTTATGGAGGGAAACACGATAAACTAGGAGCCAAAATCTCCAATTTTCAGAAAAGAAGTGGCGAAACTAGTTTGGAGGGAAATTTTGAATTTGACCCTAATTTTCAATTTGGAGAAAAAGGTCATGTAAGAACCAAAATACTGCTACTTAGATTGAAAGAGTACTAGTACATACAAACTACCTTAAATTTTGAATTTGATCCTAAATTTTAGAAGTTTTGATAGAAGTAATAGATATTGAACGTTAATTATGTATGTATTACCAATTATTAAACAAATTAATAGCAAAAATTGGAAATCAAATAATATTTATTAGTTATTAATTTTTAAATATTAATTATTAATAATAAATAGCAATTATTTATTTGGAAGGTTACTATTAAACTGATTATTAATTATTGTTAAACGATAATGTTAAAATAATTAATTATTAAATATTAAGTATAAAATATTAATTATTGTTAATATTTCTTACAAAACTTTGTAATTATTAATAATGGATTATCAACAATTAAATATTAAATAGTACTTCTTAATTATTTGGAATTATTTATTTATTGAAGTATTTTTAATTAAATATTTAATATGTATTTATTGATTATTAATTAATAATTACTAATTGGTTGTCAATTACTAATTATTAGCATGAATTATTTATTTATTGAAGTATTTTTAATTAAATATTTAATATTAAAATATAGGTTATTAATTAATAATTACTAATTAGTTGTTAATATTAATTATTAAAAATTATTTAATGAAAATAATTAATATTAAAATATAGTCATATATTACAACGGTCAAAAAATAAAAGTTGTGATAGGCTTTTATTACAACTGTCAAAATAACACAGTTGTTAAAAATAAGTTTATTACAACTTTTCTTAAAAAAAGTTGTAAAAAACATTTATTACAACGGTGCTTTTACCACCGTTGTAAAATTAAAGTTGTAATATGGTGTTTTTGTTGTAGTGAAAGTATAAACAGTTGCTGCAAACTTCTTAGTTTATATGAAAACTCAGTAAAAATATAAAATCCATATAAACCGAATTATAAATGAAGGAAATCTTTGATACAGCTAAAATATTCTAAATAACCAATAGAACATCTATTTCTATAATTTATCTTTAATCATGGTAGTCGGAGTATGTTAAATAACAGAAGTTACCTCGTAATATATGTAGAAATCTTTATGTTCTTCCATGCAAATCCTTTGCTGCTACTTCTTGAGCCGGAGGATCTAGCACATATCCTATAATAAAGGAAAGGCAAGTACAAAGTTAACCAATAGTACTCTAGCATAGTTCAATCTGTCAATCGTAACAAAGAAATAAAAAAATTGAAAAGATGCAAATCAAGTTTTTTTGCTAAGCTTCTTCACAAACTAAGCTATAAACAACACAAATAAGCACATTAACTATACCCAAAATCCATGTAAAAACGTTTCCAATAAGTGTAAAAATGTCTTAAGAGTTGAAAGATGAACTATGGATACAGTTATATGTACCATTTTCATATGCTCCAATGTCTCCTTGTGAAAACAAATCCTTTAATTAGTCCATGGATTTTTTCAAGTTTGAACTTCTATGATATTTGGATGTGATTCCACTAATATCATCATCATATTCTCCGTTGCTATAAATCATTGCTGGAAATGTAGCTGAATGAGTAGGAAGACGGTGGTATAACCAAGTATCTAAAGATTTTTCATCCAAAAGCTTTTCGAGTTTTGCTAGCATTTCCAATGATGCACTTGTGATAGCAGGCAATCCTATGTAAGTATTTCACCACATTCGGTTATAGTAGCAGAGTGTTTGTTTGCAGCAGCAACAACAATTACTTCAGCAAGCTAACATGTTATGGAGTTGGTTTAGTGTAAACAGAAGTATAACCAAGTTTTCCCTCTGCAATTAAAAAAAAAGGTCGACATTGTGCGATCGAACATTTTTAAAGAACCAACAACATAGTATGTGACAGCAAGCTCAATGGCAACGGTGGATCTAATTATTACAAAAAATATTGAAATCTAACAGTTTGAATCCATTTTAAATTGATTTCCCCCAACTTTGGCTTGATTCATAAATTTCAATTGAAAACTAAATTGAGAAATAAACATCCTGACCAAGCCGAAATAGTAAACATAAAAATACTTAATTGAATATATGATTCAATTTTATTGTTTTGAAAAGGAAAAAATGATGATGAAATTGGATAGAATGGTAAGTCTCGGATTTAGATGTAAAATAACTAAGCATCAAACTCAGTTTCAAAAACATAAAGTGGTACTATGAAAGAAGAATTAACACTTACATACTTAAATGTGACTTGATAAATTACACTAAGCAACATTTATATCATATGGTAACCACATGCGTACTATAGGATAAGGATTCTAAACCTGTGATTTAAATCCAGCTTCAAATTAAGTCTGAGCATCCCAATTTATTATTTGAATCCCATATTGAAAATCTTGTTAATACTCTAGCATAACAATAGAATATGGTAAAACCGAGACATCAAAATTTCACTAATGTGTTGCACTCAAAATAAAAAGGATTTAAAAGGATTGCAGTAGGCAACTAACCTCTATTTGATCCCCAAATAAAAACTTATCCATTCTCGGTTGCAATGACTCTATGATGTTTGGCAGCAGCAACAACTTTTACATGCTTGGATCTTAACCCTACTGACACTTGACGAGGAGTAATTATAGCAAGCTTGACCGCTACAAGTATTATTACTTTTAAAAGTGAGCAAATGCATAAATAAGTCTCAAGGACTTTTTAAACAACTGACACACACACACACACACAGAGTGTGCGCGTGCGCAGGTGCGAGCATGAGTGTGTGTGTATGGATATGTGCATGAGTGTATGTATATATAGAGAGAACACAATTTAAGTAGCTAACTTTTTGCAGCATTATCAAGTTAAATGTGCAAATGCCATCAAGTGTATCAAAAATGCAAGGAAAAAAGATATAATTGATGCAACATATATGTTTCTTTGTCTACAATGCTACAACAAACTTCAAATTAAATAGAATAGAATTAATAAACACACACACGCAGAGTTGTATTCGTTGGCAATTGTCACTTTATTATAAAATATTAGGTAAACAAGTATAATACATGGTTAAAATCCAAAATACAGTATCAACATCGTAATAGCATGGTTCTATTTTATTTTAAGTAATTCAGACAGGGCTTGTAAATCATACCTGTGAATATCAAAATAAGGATGTCCAAAGGCGACCCCCTCTTCCAAATCCCCATGTATAAAGCTTACCCTGAGATCCAACTGTTACAATATGAAACATTGAAGCAGCAATGAGTTTGATATAAGAGTTGTTAAGTGTGTCGATTTCGCAAGGAAGTTTTGCAATGTGAGAATTGCATGTTCCCATTTGGTAGTTTGTGCCATTTCCCCAACTGTATACTTCAACAGCAACTAATTTAACCCAAAATAGGAAGCAATTATACGGTAGCATGGTTAAACTTCAAAGAAAACATAAAATAACCACACAAAAAACGAGAGCATCTCTTGTAGGAGGCGGAGCTTGAGTTGGAGAGAGAGGGAAAAAAAGAAGTGGAAGAACTGCCATCCATTCAGCAATAAACATGGATTTTAATACACTTATCGGTTATCAGAAAACCGTACAATGTATTTTACATTAAGCGAACTTTTAAAAACCTTTTAAGCACTAAATTGCTCTCAAACAAAATGTTTATCATATTTTACTTTGGAAATAATCATTTATTCCAAGATGATTTTCAGATACTTGCTTAGAGAATCCATGCTTGTAAAAGAAAGGGAAGAATTTCTACTTTCTCTTGCTCAAATTCCTACAGCTTGAGCATGAAGAAACAAAATAAAAGTTTGAATCCTTCGCATTTTTGTTTCTATGGATGCTGCCAGGGATGCTCTGACACTTGAAAAACACTTGACCACCATATAACAACAAACTCGACCATTCATGCTCAAATTCTGAACCATTTAATTTTGGTTGTGTTATTTTGCAAATTGAGATCTAAAATGGTTTAACTTTTCAGTTTTCTATGGTTGTTTACAATTAGATAATTTAATAAGCATTAAGAACTTCAGTGAAATAAAATTGCCAAGGACTTACTAGTCCTCAGTCAAACAGATTCATACATCTAAAAAGGTTATTTGATGTGCATGTTTATATCAAACAACTTATATAAGACAAGAAATGTACCAGACTCATTGTCATCCCCAACAGATGTAATACAGGTCCAGACAGAAGATCAACAGGAGTGCAACATTTCGGGTCTTCTAATGAGAGAGACGCACCAAATTGAAGAAGCACACTTGCTACTGCAAGATGCCCAAAGCGAAGCACTCTATGCAAGTTGCTCCATCCGGACTCACCATCCCTAGCATTAGGATCAGAACCAGCTTCCACGAGTCTTTTGACAATAAGCGCACTGTTCCTCCGTGTCGCAATATGAAGAGGCATAAGTCCAAATACGTTCCTCAAAGTCAATATTTCCACCATTTTTCTTTAGAAAAATCAAAGCCAATTCATGTTCAGCAACTGATCTTCGTTGTGCAATGAGCCATAATTTTTTCTGGAACTCTTTGACGATAATTTGTGGGAGGCATACCGTTTTCCACAGTTTAAGGGCAAAGCTTGAACATTCATGGATGGTCGCTTTTAAAACAGTAAAATTAGACTTCAGTTTGTTAATGGTCTGTACTTGTAACATATCCATTTCTCACAACTAAAACAGATGTATCACTTGAATAATTGCTCCATCACAATCCCCTTAGATTCATTTTGCATGAAAAATGCCAATGACTTTTGGACTATTTTACTTCGATTTTCATTCAACTTATAGTTTAGTAAACGAATCTTGCAAATGGAACTTTTAAACGACTTTTGTAGAGTAGAGAAGCAATAGTAGTTAACTGATACCGACTGAGTAATTAATTTAGGAAGAAGTACGGATTGAAAAAAATTAGTACCTTGCAAACGAAAATTTTAAATCAAGCAGAACAGCAGTCCCGTATTGATAATCGGTAAGTTCTTCAGTCTTTCGATGAGGTATGTCGTAGTCCATAAATTGCCATGTTTGGGGAATTAAAAGCAAGTGGACTGGTTTTGATGGCTAAAAATGGCGGATTGAGCAGAAAGAAGAAGAACACTACAACAAAAAACACTTTAATCGAGTCACAATAACCGTAAAGGACGTATATATCATAATCGTAAAAGAAAAAAAAAAATCATTTTTTCTTACTTCATTCAAACTCCAGGTCATTCATCATAATTAAAGTGTGATGTTTCTTCTAGTGTCCTTGGCCAAAAGAGCAATGAAAAATAAAATGAGTTTGTATTCTAAATTACATACTTATTTAGAACCGGTGTATGTAGTTATTTTTGTACAAATATAATTGCGAATTACATTTCTCTTGTGTCGATCGATATAGGATCAATAACGAAAGCAAGCTATTATGAAATTTCCCAGTTCATTAAATCAAGTAGATGGTGGCATTATCAACTTGAGAAACACCAGAAATTAAACGTAGGGTTTGAATTTTACCTGATACCAGAAAGCCGGCACTAAGCTGATCGATTTTGAGACAGTGTAGATTGAACGTCGGCACGAGCTAAGGGTTCCTGGACGGATCGATCGATGGGAATGGCGGCGGATCGGTTGAAGATGGAGAAACGTGGGTTCGATGCCTACGGTTAAGAAGAGGAAAATAAGGAAAGTGGAGCGATACGTGAAGTGGAATAGAAAATTTAAAACGCGTTATCGAACCGAAAAAACGTAGAAATGTGTTGTTAACTGGTCTAGTGCGGATACGTGAAGTGGACGGATCTACTTTTGAATGATCTATCATTAAAATGTGCTCTGCGTGTTCCTTCAGATAACGGAAAATCAGAAGTTAACTACTCTAGTTGTTTTATAATGTAAAGAAAGAACAGACAACAGAGGTTTTAACAAAGTAAATTAAGTAATAATTTTATAATTAAAATGTTTGGTTGTGAACAAAGTAAATTAAGTAATAATTTTATAATTAAAATGTTAGCTATTAAATCGTGTTTTGGACGAAACCATATCGCGTTGCATATGATTTTTTATTAACTCATAGATATTTTTGAAATCAAACAATAGTAACATTTAAAATTAAATGGGAACTCAATTATAATAATCAAATATCATACATTATTGAATTATATTAATCAGTAATAATTATAGTTATGTATCAAATAATTATTATTTATTATATTATACTAATTACTTATTAAAATATAACTCATTATTATTGATTCCTTGTTATTTCATGACTATAACCGAATTTTGATCTCATATACATATACATATATATATATATATATGTGTGTGTGTGTGTGTGTGTGTGTATACATTAACTATTATGCTTATACTTCTTATACTATAACCGAATATTACTTGGGGAAAAATAATTTTCAAAAGTACGTTTTTCGCAAGTGGCTTTACCTATTGCAAAAAAATTACAATTATCGCAACAGGTTAAAACAGTTGCTAAATAAATAATTTTTGCAACTGGCTTGAAAGGGTAGTTGCAAATAATATGTCTATTGCAACAGGAATGAAAGCATAGTTGCTAAAAGTATGTTTTCGCAACAGGCGTGAAAGCGCTGTTGCGAAAAATATGCTTTTCGCAACAGGAAGGAAAAGCCTGTTGTTAAATCTTATCTATTGCAACAGCTACGAAAGGTCTGTTGCGAAATATCATTTACTGCAACTGACATCTGAGGCATGTTGCAAATAGCTAGTTGCCATAGGGTATTTTTCTTGCAGTGCAAATTCAGGAAATGATCGGCTGATTGGCTAGCCGCTTGGCTTTTCCTTTTTCGTTTGGATTGGTGAGGGCGCTGTGACGCAAGTTGCGGTTTTAAATATCTCCCCATAAAAAGGCGGTTATGGCGAAATTTTTCAAAAGTTTAGGGTGTTAGCCAAATTCTTGAAAAATTGGAAAATTCTTAGAAACGGAAAAGTTGAAGAATGCAAGCCGGAATGAAAGTTGAGTTGGTTAGTTAAACAACTTTCAGCTCCGTTCCTTTTCGAGGACGAAAAGATTTTAAGTGGGGGAGATTGTAACAACCCGGATTTTCCGAACCAATTTAAAAAATTTATTTAAACAATTTTAATGTATTTTGAATATTTAAAATGATTTATTTTAAATAATAACGAGTAAAAATTTATTTAAATTTGAAGTTAGAACGAATGATTTTATTTTAATTATAAAAGGAGTTTGAAATGGCGCGGTAGTTTGAAAATTTGATTCCAAATTTCAAATGAATGTACATGATTCAAAATAAATAGGATTTTAGTGAAACAAGAAATATTTGAATATGTTTAAAAATATCTTTCCAACGAATGTGAAAAATCCAGATTTCATAACGGGAATTGAAAGTTATGTCCAGTTTAAAATTTAAAATAGTCGCTATGGAATTTAATATAATATAATAAACATCCATTTTGCAAACGAACTCCGTTTTCGACGAAACCACTTTTGTTGAATCCGAAATGTCAAATTATTGCCGAGTTTCAAATTTCCAATTTTTTGGAATCAATATATGAGCATAATAAATTTAAACGTATTTTGACAGTTTAAATTTGAATTGGATCGACCAGAAAATGGTCATTTTTCAAACGACCTCCAAATTTGATGAAATTAGTTTTGTTAGGACCGTATTGTCAAAGCATAGCTAGATTTGAAAACTTATATCAAATTATACGTATTTGAATATTTTATTTCATATTGAATTTGGCCAAAATATGAGTTCAGAGTTGCATCGTTCGAACTGGTTTTTTGGACGCTGGAGGGGACTGCGGTCAGCATGGTTGGAGGCTGTAACGCCCCGCCTCTATGCCCACTATTATCCTGTTCATTTCAGAGAAATGTCGCAGACCATAACGGAGAATGAGGTTTGTGAAGGGCGATCGATTGTATAATTGCTCCATGTGAGGAATGCACATCGAATTCTGATGCCGATTAAAATTTCGACATGACCATTCGGCACATAGGGAAAGATTCCTACTAATTTCGACATGACCATTCTGATACCAATTAAATTAATCAAGAGAATAATTCCCCAAATATTAACCCGAAGGCCGAAACCAACATCAGATCAATACCAAGGAAATCACTCTACTTAGCCAACCTACAGTTAGTTTCTAAATTTCACATTCTTAGGGAAAGGTTCCCACTAATTTTATCAAAGATAAATTCTTTCAAATTTATTCCTTAATCTTCCTTTTGAATATCGATTCAAACCAATCGGGATTAACAAACCTTACCGAAGTAATCATTTGTTTTGATTTCACAACCCCAACCTATTTATCCCATGAAGTAAAACTGGTCATACTTCATATCTAACACCATGGTGTTATTGGTAAATTCAATTACCATTTCACGTTCAAATCTAATTAAAGATTTAACTATCGCCTGGAGCAAAACTGGTGATACTCCATTCTCGATCTTTTCAATCTAATTAAAGACTCATTAAAACTCCACTTAGTTTTAATCTTTGACCGGGTTAAAGAATCAGTGTCATTTAAAATACGGTTCACGATAAACCCGAAATCACATCACATTTCAATCAGTCCCTAACCGTAAATTAGCAAGTGAGCAATTCCCTAAGTATTAACCCTGAAGGCCGAAACCAACATCAGATCAATACCCCAGAAACCATTCAACTTAACTTATCTCAAGTTAGTTTCTGATTTTCTTAACTCCTTTTGGTCTAAGAACAGTATTATTGAAGATACCGTTCAAGACAACCCAAAATCACATTTCATTAATTATCGGGTTAAAGAACAAGTGTTATATAAAACATTGTTTATGATAAACCCAAAAATCAATACCAATTCAATTCCAATTAAATATCATTTAATTGGTACACTTCATTAAATATAAATAAAAAGATTTAATCTTTTTCTCAACTAGGCTTAAGAACAGTGTTACTGAAGACACCATTCACGACAAACCCAAATCACATTTGATATTCAATACAAGGTTATGAATAGAAAATATATCGGCTTATATTCAATATCAAATTCTACGACCAACAAATATCGTATTGGAAATAACGATATTAATATATCTTTCAAATTCCCATAACAATATCTGTATCATCACGAAATCCAACATCGAAATATTCCAGAGACAATTTTGATTCAAATCCCTCTTAATTCAATTATTGGAAATTCTGGTTATATTTCAAAACCATTTCAAATTCACTTTATTTATTTCAAAAATAAATGAATTAATATTTTAGTTCAAAACTAGTTCATTTCGATAAAAAATCTATTTTTATCTTTTCAAATATGGAGTTTTTCATCCCAATTCTTCCCAAATCATTTCTTATGATTTTACACAAATTATTACTATTTTAAATAATTTTATCAACGCCCGTACAGTCGATTTCCATCAACGGCCATCGAACTGCACTTACAGCGACCTTTTCCGAATTTGATTTGGATATAATTCCAAATCTAACCATTAGATTTCTAATTTCTAATATTCGTTAGAAAGCTCTTTTCGATACGAACCCAACGGTTCCTGTTTTAGGAGAATCTGACGGTCGGATCTCTCGCAACGTCAATTCGAAATCAATGGTCGAAATTCGCGAACTGCCGCAGCGCGGCGTGTTCTATTCAGGCCGTTATATTATGTATATAATATATACTTCGTCGATTTCCTTTTAAAACGTATTTTATAAATCGTTTTAAATTCGTTTTCAAAACGATTTCAACTTCCTTTTCAAATTCAAATCAAAATCGAATTTTTCAACATAAATTCATTTTAATTTCATTTCAAATCGATTTCAATTCAATTTCAATTTAATTCTAATTGGTTTCAATTCAAATCAATTTAAGTTCAATTTCAATACGTTTTAAATTTAATTCAAAACGATTTCAATTCTATTTCAATCTAATTCGAATTTCAATTCTTTTCAATTTAATTCGAATTTTAATCCATTTCAATTTAATTCGAATTTCAAACCTATTCAATTTAATTCGAATTTCCAATCTATTCAATTTAATTAGAATTTCAAAATCACTTTAATATTCACTGAAAAATGAATAAAATCGATATAAATATCGTTCACGTTAAAATGGCGTCAATCTAATCAACACGGCTTAATATATTTCTATTTTCAAATATTCTATTTCAAATATTTCTTTTTCAAATATTCTATGTCAAATATTCTATTCAAAACTGGAACGAGGCCCAATCAATTACCATAGATTTTATTTCTATGGATTTCTATACAACGCATGTATATATCAACAATGACAAATAATCAACCATCATCCAAAGAGCATTCTACACTGTATAAGCATCAAATATAAATATTCAACGCTTATAACAGTCTGTCAATCAATCGATCGACATACAACTAATTATTGGGATTAGTGTATGTCATATATCACCCCAATACCCGTGTGGGGTTTTCAAACAATCAAACACAGATTTTATTTGTGCGGTTGGGCGATGTGTAAAATTTATCGTCCCAATCAATATCAGTCAAATCAGTGCATATAAACAAATCGCCGATTTGTTTATAAATATTCATTTCATATACACGTTAAAAATTATATTTTTAACTATAAAATATTTTTAACTATATAAATATTTTATTTTATTTCACATCACATCACACAATCAACTACACATCAAAATCAAACAAACAAGCATACAAGCCGTCCATGGTCTGTGGACGACGGGTGTCGGGTGCTACTAAACACCGTCTGCATCCTAGTATATATTTTAACTAGAAAATTAAATTAAAGTGAGAAGTTCTCACCGACTAGCTAATCCAAACGCTTCGACTCTTCTTATGTAGAAGTCATCGCTGTTCTCGCCTTTTGTCACTTTCGTTGCCCGTAGCCACTACATATATAAAAAAACGAATCTTTATCTTCACTTCATATATATAAAAATCGAATTTTTATCGCATTAAAAATCATATTTTTATATTGTTCACTATATGAAAATCATATTTTTACCTCACTACTTATATAAAAAAAATCACATTTTTTTATATCCTCTAGTATATAAAAATTATATTTTTATTACTCTACCTTAATAAAAATCATATTTTTATTATTCTACATCAATAAAAATCCTATTTTTATTTCACCTTTCATATTATAAAAATTTCACCTTTCATATAAATACAAATTTCACCTTTCCTATAAATAAAAATTTCACCTTTCCATATATGAAAAATCATATCTTTCGCCGTCTAAAAATCATGACCTTACTCGTTTAAAAATCATCTCTTTAACCTCATAAAGATCACATTTTTATTGACTCTAAACACATTTAAAACTGAAATTAAAGTAAAACAAATGTAAATAAATATAAAGACTCACCTCATTCTCGTTTTCAACGAAGGGGGGAAAGGGATTCAAGTTGAGGCGGTCATCAACAGGCGCTGGAGGGAGATGCGTCGCTCGAGGTTAAAGGGGGGGTCAGGTGCTCTCGCGCTCGTCGGAGGGGGGAAACAGGCGAGCGGTGGCTGTGCTAGAGGGCGGCGATGGATTTCAGGGCTGGGGCTAGGTTTTTTTTCGGGTTTTGGGGCTATGGGATGTCGAGTGGAGAGAGGCGATGGGAGAGGAGAAGATGGTGGTGGCGCGAGGGGGGGGAGCGGAGCGGTGAGCCAGGCGGCGGCGGGGAAGGAGAACGATGTAGGGGTTTTTTATTTTAATTCGGTCTGGAGGAACAAAGGGAGAGGGAGAGAAAGAAAGAGTAAGGGGGGTTTATAATTTTTATTTTTTATTTTATTATTCATTTAAGTTGACTTTTCACACTAACTCGAAATCAAGTCCACCGACTGTCGTCCCTAGCTAATTACCCCCATTTCGAACACACTGGGATATGTTTCGTTAGCCAATTTTATCGTTTCGATCACTTTTCATCAAAATCAAAATATAACTCTATATATTGAATTTGAACGTGCATTTCAATTTACCGAGGCCACATACTAACTAGAAAAATTCCAGAAAAATATTCTCTACCTTCGCATCGACGATACGGTCCTAACAAAAGTAGTTTCATCGAATTCTGAGACCGTTTGCAAAATGGCAATTTTTAAGGGCTGAAATTCCATAGCGACTATTCTGAATTTTCAACTGGACGTATCTTTTGATTCGCGCTATGAAATTTCAATTGTTCGGATTCGTTGGAAAGATATTCCCAAATAGAATCTAATATTTTTTGGTTTTACTAAAATCCGGTTTACTTTGCACCCGGTACATTCATTTGAATTTTGAAATCGAATTATCGAACTACCGCGCCATTTTCAATTCCTTATATAATTTAAAATAAATATTTATATTCTAACGACGACGTATAAAAATATACGTTCGAATTCTATTCAAAATAAATTTTTCCTCGTTATTATTTAAAATAATTCATTTTAAATATTCAAAATTCACTAAAATTGCCAAAATAAAATTTTTAAATTGGCTCGCATTTCCGGGTTATTACAATCTCCCCCACTTAAAACTTTTCGTCCCCGAAAAGGAACAAAACCAAAAGTTGTTTAATTAATTAACTCAATTTTCACTGTTTTCCTTACGGCTTAAGTTCTTCAACTTTTCAGTTTCTAAGAACTTTTCAAATTTTTCAAGAATTTGGCTAACACCCTAAATTTTCGAAAATTTTCGCCATAACCTCCCCTGCACCGGGGACTTCGGGATATTTCATATAGCCTCCCATGGCCTTCTTCAATCCAAAAGAAAAAGAAAAAGCCAAGCGGCTCACAAAATCACCCAAAACTCAAGAAATACAATAAACATGTACCTATTTGTCGGGCAAACAATTTTATTCCTCTTCTCTAGCCTCCTTGCTATGACCTGTTCAATGTAAGTACATGTATATACAAGCAAATGCGACTAATTCTCAATACAACTCACTATTTGATTCAATTTGGCTAAAGGTTCAACATTTAATTAATCAAACAATAATCCAACAACACAATAAGCAATCAATTAGTTAATTATCATTTCAAACACATAATTTTGATATATAGTCAAAAATCAGATTTTTGATGCCAAATCACAACAATGGGCCCTATCTAATTTGGGTTCTCACACCAGTAAATTGGAAATATATAGAAATCTCACTTTCGTCACTCGAATATAAATTCTGATGATACTTGAGTAATCATCAGAATCATCTCCAGGCGACTAGAGTGTGATTCTATATCTATCCAGTATATTAAAACTTCGAATACCCGTGGATCAGACGTATATGCAAAGTCTTTATATACTGGACTGTCCAAATCAATACAAATAAATAATCAAATATGAATAATTGATTTAAATATTCAAAACAAAGATTGTTTTCACTTTAAAAATACACTCTTCACACTCGTTCTAGGATACTACTGATCCCATCTCTAACGAGTCATTCTCATTGGATATTACTAATCCAATCTCTGATGAATTCCTTCGTATGGTTCTAATGTGTCTTGTTCTCTGAGCTTTGTAAACCAAAGCTCTGATACCAAATGTAAGAACCCATAATTTCCCCGTGAAGGAAAGAGCAGATACTTTGAAAACAACCCACAAGAGTACGCAGACAGAAGAACATTTCATTGTTAATTACAACAATTCCATCAGAATATAGGAATATACAGAGTATGAATGAATATTACACATTATAAAATATCGGAGATTACAATACATTACAAAGCAGCGGAAAATAATACAAAATACAACTGAATGAGATATACGGATATAAAGCTTTCCGGATATCATTCCAGCTGTAAACTAGAACCTTGTGAATATAAATCTGCAAAACCAAAACTACTAGCTGCCGTGTCGAAATAAGGGCACCCAGAGTTTAGGTTAAAACAATAAACTCCAGGTCAGTTATGGGACTGGTGTGAGAACTAAATCAGTTATTTAAAACTTTACTTTGAATCAGATATATCAAGGGACCACGCCGTATAACACGGAACGAGTTTCCTCCCAAGAATACCAGTGCATATAACAAAACATCGCAATGCTTTTTGAAAAAAATGAAGCTATTATAAGACCCAGGTCCTATCATTCAATGCAACGCAAGCCGGGGGATAGGGTTTTTATCTTATAATAGCCAAACATGCTTGGTACGTTTAAAACAAATCATTTGATACTATTATAAGTGTATAATGTCAAAAAAAATTCAAATCATAAGTATCAATCATAGACGGCATGGGTACCATATATCATGTCGCTATACTAGTTCTACAATTTAAAACCGCAAAATCACGTATTTGGAAATTGGATTTCCATCTGTGAACCGAGGCAAGGGATCGTCCTCACCGTCTTCGAGACAATCTAGCCCATGTCTCAGGGTCAGAGCGCATCGACCATTGGATCGTCAGGGCCGGTCCACCGATGTGGATTAAAATTCCTGAGCACTGCGTTTCCCCGCCCTTTGGGGCGTAAATGAGCCAACGAATGACTCCATCGGACCCAGATCGTCCGATCAAACCGAGGCGCCTCGCAACAGCAACAACCACATAAGTCAAACTCGTCAGGGCTTGTAAAACCACTGATGCCACTTCTAACTAGAAGGAAACGCATGCCCTCCTTGAGGTCCTTCTCCCGTTTTTAGTTCACAACCGGGGTGTGAGGCTCACGAATTTACGTTACACAAAGCTATGCCACACAGGCGGTGCTTTGATCATCAACCACAAGACTTTGCTTTTCAACAGAAGCCTCGATCCATTGCCACTTAGGCATGCCACACAGGCAATTCATTCCATGTGTTTGATATCCATCAATATATAACCTATGAGCTCATACGTCTAAGAGAAGGGCGTTAAGTAAGAGAATAAATTCTCCGCCGCCAAACAGATATATATTTAATAGAGTTCAATCACACAGACTGAAATCCAATGTCAGACACACAGTCCATTTACAAGTCCGTTCTGGGTCTGAACGAAACCGGAGGCACCTAGTACATCGCATATCCATCGATCTCCAAGTACGTCTGGACGACCACTTACTGATTCCCTCCTCTTGGGTGTACGAACCAATCAAGTTCATCAGTAATCACCCAAACGACGTGAAGACCTCCGGTCTTCAACCACCGTCTTCATCTTCGACACCACATCGAATCAGTTATTCAGAATGGGATAAACCTAGTCTTTCCGAAAAAACTCGCGTATATAATAAATAAGTGTTACACAAACACAACATATGCCTCATTCCAATTCATCAGTCACTAACCGTAAATTAATCAAGAGAATAATTCCCCAAATATTAACCCCGAAGGCCGAAACCAACATCAGATCAATACCCAGGAAATCACTCTGCTTAGCCAACCTACAGTTAGTTTCTAAAATTTCACATTCTTAGGGAAAGGTTCCCATTAATTTTATCAAAGATAAATTCTTTTAAATTTATTCCTTAATCTTCCTTTTGAATATCGATTCAAACCAATCGGGATTAACGAACCTTACCGAAGTAATCATTTGTTTTAATTTCCCAACCTATTTATCCCATGAAGTAAAACTGGTCATACTTCATATCTAACACCACGGTGTTATCGGTAAATTCAATTACCATTTCACGTTCAAATCTAATTAAAGATTTAACTATCACCTAGAGTAAAACTGGTGATACTCCATTCTCGTTCTTTTCGATCTAATTAAAGACTCATTAAAACTCCACTTAGTTTTAATCTTTGACCGGGTTAAAGAATCTGTGTCATTTAAAACACGGTTCATGATAAACCCGAAATCACATCACATTTCAATCAGTCCCTAACCGTAAATTAGCAAGTGAGCAATTCCCTAAGTATTAACCCCGAAGGCCGAAACCAACATCAGATCAATACCCCAGAAACCATTCGACTTAACTAATCTCTAGTTAGTTTCTGATTTTCTTAACTCCTTTGGGTCTAAGAACAGTATTATTGAAGATACCGTTCACGACAACCCAAAATCACATTTCATTGATTATCGGGTTAAAGAACAAGTGTTATATAAAACACTGTTCACGATAAACCCAAAAATCAATACCAATTCAATTCCAATTAAATATCATTTAATTGGTACACTTCATTAAATCTAAATAAAATGATTTAATCTTTTTCTCAACTGGGCTTAAGAACAGTGTTAATGAAGACACCATTCACGACAAACCCAAATCACATTTGATATTCAATACAAGGCTCTGAATAGAAAATATATCGTATTATATTCAATATCAAATTCTACGACCAACAAATATCGTATTGGAAATAACGATATTAATATATCTTTCAAATTCCCATAACAATATCTGTATCATCACGAAATCCAACATCGAAATATTCCGGAGACAATTTCGATTCAAATCCCTTCCAATTCAATTATTGGAAATTCTGGTTATATTTCAAAACCATTTCAAATTCACTTTATTTATTTCAAAAATAAATGAATTATAATTTTAGTTCAAAACTAGTTCATTTCGATAAAAATCTATTTTTATCTTTTCAAATATGGAGTTTTTCATCCCAATTCTTCCCAAATCATTTCATATGATTTTACACAAATTATTACTATTTTAAATAATTTTATCAAGGCCCGTACAGTCGATTTCCATCAACGGCCATCGAACTTCACTTACAGCGACCTTTTCCAAATTTGATTTGGACATAATTCCAAATCCAACCGTTAGATTTCTAATTTCTAATATTCGTTAGAAAGCTCTTTTCGATACGAACCCAACGGTTCCAGTTTTAGGAGAATCCGACGGTCGGATCTCTCGCAACGCCAATTCGAAGTCAATGGTCGAAATTCGCGAAATGCCGCAGCGCGGCGCGTTCTATTCAGGCCATTATATTATATATATATATATAATATATACTTCGTCGATTTCCTTTTAAAACATATTTTATAAATCGTTTTAAATTCGTTTTCAAAACGATTTCAACTTCCTTTTTCAATTTCAAATCAAAATCGAATTTTTCAACATAAATTCATTTTAGTTTCATTTCAAATCGATTTCAATTCAATTTCAATTTAATTCGAATTGGTTTCAATTTAAATCAATTTCAGTTCAATTTCAATATGTTTTAAATTTAATTCAAAACGATTTCAATTCTATTTCAATCTCATTCGAATCTCAATTCTTTTCAATTTAATTCGAATTTCAATCCATTTCAATTTAATTCGAATTTCAAACCTATTCAATTTAACTCGAATTTCCAATCTATTCAATTTAATTCGAATTTCAAAATCACTTTAATATTCATTGAAAAATGAATAAAATCGATATAAATATCGTTCACGTTAAAATGGCGTCAATCTAATCAACACGGCTTAATATATTTCTATTTTCAAATATTCTATTTCAAACATTTCTTTTTCAAATATTTCTACTTCAAATATTCTATTTCAAATATTTAATTCAAAACTGGAATGAGGCCCAATCAATTACCATAGATTTTATTTCTATGGATTTCCATACAACGCATGTATATATCAACAATGACAAATAATCAACCATCATCCAAAGAGCATTCTACACTGTATAAGCATCAAATATAAATATTCAACGCTTATAACAGTCTGTCAATCAATCGATCGACATACAACTAATTATTGGGATTAGTGTATGTCATATATCACCCCAATACCCATGTGGGGTTTTCAAACAATCAAACACATATTTTAATTGTGCAGTTGGGCGATGTGTAAAATTTATCGTCCCAATCAATATCAGTCAAATCAGTGCATATAAACAAATCGCCGATTTGTTTATAAATATTCATTTCATATACACGTTAAAAATTATATTTTTAACTATAAAATATTTTTAACTATATAAATATTTTATTTTATTTCACATCACATCACACAATCAACTACACATCAAAATCAAACAAACAAGCATACAAGCCGTCCATGGTCTGTGGACGACAGATGTCGGGTGCTACTAAACACCGTTTGCATCCAAGTATATATTTTAACTAGAAAATTAAATTAAAGTGAGAAGTTCTCACCGACTAGCTAATCCAAACGCTTCGACTCTTCTTATGTAGAAGTCATCGCTGTTCTCGCCTTTTGTCACTTTCGTTGCCCGTAGCCACTACATATATATAAAAAACGAATCTTTATCTTCACTTCATATATATAAAAATCGAATTTTTATCGCATTAAAAATCATATTTTTATATTGTTCACTATATGAAAATCATATTTTTACCTCACTACTTATATAAAAAATCACATTTTTTTTATATCCTCTAGTATATAAAAAATATATTTTTATTACTCTACCTTAATAAAAATCATATTTTTATTATTCTACATCAATAAAAATCCTATTTTTTTTCACCTTCCATATTATAAAAATTTCACCTTTCATATAAATAAAAATTTCACCTTTCCTATAAATAAAAATTTCACCTTTCCATATATGAAAAATCATATCTTTCGCCGTCTAAAAATCATGACCTTACTCGTTTAAAAATCATCTCTTTAACCTCATAAGATCACTTTTTTATTGACTCTAAACACATTTAAAACTGAAATTAAAGTAAAACAAATGTAAATAAATATAAAGACTCACCTCATTCTCGTTTTCAGCGAAGGGGGGAAAGTGATTCAAGTGGAGGCGGTCATCAACAGGCGCTGGAGGGAGATGCGTCGCTCGAGGTTAAAAACGGGGAGGGGGGGTCAGGTGCTTGCGCGCTCGTCGGAGGGGGGGGGGGGGGGAACAGGCGGGTGGTGGTTGTGCTAGAGGGCGGCGATGGGTTTCAGGGCTGGGGCTAGGTTTTTTTTCGGGTTTTGGGGCTATGGGATTTCGAGTGGAGAGAGGCGATAGGAGAGGAGGAGATGGTGATGGCGCAAGCGGGGGAGCGGAGCGGTGGGCCAGGCGGCGGCGGGGAAGGAGAACGATGTAGGGTTTTTTTTTATTTTAATTCGGTCTGGAGGAACAAAGGGAGAGGGAGAGAAAGAAAGAGTAAGGGGGTTTATAATTTTTATTTATTATTTTATTATTCATTTAAGTTGACTTTTCACACTAACTCGAAATCAAGTCCACCGACTGTCATCTCTAGCTAATTACCCCCATTCCGAACACACTGGGATATGTTTCGTTAGCCAATTCTATCGTTTCGACCAGTTTTTGTCAAAATCAAAATATAACTCTATATATTGAATTTGAACGCGCATTTCAATTTACCGAGGCCACAAACTAACTAGAAAAATTCCAGAAAAATATTCTCTAGCTTCGCATCGATGATACGGTCCTAAGAAAACTAGTTTCGTCGAATTCTGAGACAGTTTGCAAAATTGCCATTTTTAAGGGCCGAAATTCCATAACGGCTATTCTAAATTTTCAACTGGACGTATCTTTTGATTCTCACTATGAAATTTCAATTGTTCGGATTCGTTGGAAACATATTCCCAAATAGATTCTAATATTTTTTGTTTCACTAAAATCCGGTTTATTTTGCACCCAGCACATTCATTTGAATTTTGAAATCGAATTATCGAACTACCGCGCCATTTTCAGTTCCTTATATAATTTAAAATAAATATTTATATTCTAATGACGACGTATAAAAATATACGTTCGAATTCTATTCAAAATAAAATTTTCCTCGTTATTATTTAAAATAATTCATTTTAAATATTCAAAATTCACTAAAATTGCAAAAATAAATTTTTTAAATTGGCTCGCATTTCCGGGTTATTGATATACACGTAAATGTGTATATTTTATCCGCATATTTATCTTATTTTATCTTTTAAATAATTGATATTGTGTATTTATAGCTGCGTTTTCAGATTGTTGACAAGAATCATGGTTTAGAGCATTTGATGAATAAAGCATGAAGAATTTGCTGAAAAAGAGTGAAGTTAAAATTACTAAAGCTTGAAGAGTTTAAAGCTTGAAGAACGGTTGCAATTAGAGTTTAGTTGGGTAGATTTGGCTCACTAAAGACTCATATTGTGTTCACGTTGGCTCAATTGCAGACCATTTCACTCATGTAGCGTTCACATTAGCTCCTTTGCAAGGCTTCTCATTCATGCACTGCACGCGTTCACACTGGCTCACTTACAAGGCCTCTTACTCTACAACCCCGTTCACACTAGCTTATGTGTTATTTGGGCTAATTCTTTAGTCCCACATTGTGGAATTTGCCAAGTAGTCTTTGTCATATCAGCTATAAATACCTTGTATCTCATTCATATAAAGACACACTTAGTTTTATTCTGTAATCTTTCTCTTGGAATAAAACACTTCTTCCTCTGTTCTATTTAGTTTTAGTTTTATTTATGTTCATGTTATTTAATTTCTGTTTTTCTTCTTCTTTAGCTATGTCTAGCTAATCCCCTTTGATTAGGGGGTGATGACGCTAATAGATATGATTCAACATGAATCACATAGCCAATAGATGAGGACTTTATATATGTAGATCTAGATCTGTTCAAGGGTTAGATCTGAACCTTCATATTCTGTGTCGTTTAAGAGCTATGCTCCTTCACAGGGTATATTCGTGTTCGATCTAACAATTATCAGATTTAGATCTAGTTTTAGGTTTTTAGAAATTAATTTGTGAATCTGTCCTGATAGTCTATGGTTGTTTAAGAGCTCAGCTCCTTCATAGGCTATGCTTGTTGTTATTTACTTATTTGTTTCTAAGAATCTATTTATCGTTGATTCGTGTTTGTGACAGAAACATGAATTAGATCTGTATTTATTCGATTGGCTATTGATGAATATTAATCTAATCTATGTCATTATCCCCTAATTGCTTTCTCTTATTAGATAAATCTCTCTTCTTTATTTAATTGTTGTTATTTCCTGTGTTTTCAATCAATCAAAATCTTGGAATAACTTGATTGGATTTATTAATTAAAATATTTTTGGTCCCAGAGTTCGACACCCTCTACTACAATCCTTGTTGTTTAGGAAAACCGAACGGATTTTACAGTTGTTTACAATTGTATAATTTGTTCGCAAACAGTTATTACATATCAATTTACTCCTATCAATTTAGTCCTTTCGAATAAACTATATTTGATTAACCCCTTTCTCTATTCGAATAAACTATATTTGATAACTCCTTTTAACTCTATTCGAATAAACTGTATTCGATATCTCCTTTCGAATAACTAATATTCGATAACCCTTTCGAATAACAAATATTCGATAACTCCTTTCGAATAACTAATACTCGATAATCTCTCTTTCGAATAAACTATATTCGATTAACTCTCTTCGAATAACTAATATTCGATAATCTCTCTTTCGAATAAACTATATTCGATAACCCTTTCTTCAATTAACTCTATTCGATTACTCTAATCGACTAACTCTAACTCTAATCGATTAACTCTAATTCGATTAACTCTACTCTAATCGATTAACTCTATTTGATTAACTCTAACTGATTAACTGTTATTCAATTTACTCTTCGTCAATATTCAATTTCAAATATCGATGTTGAAATCGATTCTAATTTCTCCATATAAGTCGTGACTTATATATTCTATTTATCCAATGCTAAATATTTTATTTAATTTATAAAATATTATTTATAAATTTATCTTCTCCACTTATCTGTTAAAATAGATTTCTATTTAAAATCTACTTTAAATTCATATTCTGTTATACCCATGTGCGAAGCACGGGTCTGAACCTTTCAAATGTAAAATTCTCTTTTTATACAATTCTATTTATTTATCAAACAATTTCCTTTTGATAATTCTATTTATTTCCAAAATAAATATTTCTTTTTATAACTTTATTTATTTTCTAAATAAATATTTCCTTTTATAAATTATTCTATTCACATTCTAAATAAATATTCCTTTTACACTTCTTTTACAAGTATTTTCCTTTATATTTGTTTTACAAATAATTCCCTTTTCAACCCTTTGATTTTATAATTATTTCCTTTTTAAAAAATGCTTTTCCTTTTATATATAAAATCCATTGATTTTATATAGATAATTTATTTTCGAAATATACTTTGAAAATCCCCTTTTTACATCTCAGTATTTCTTACGGTATTTAAAATATCGAACAACAGTGATCGAAATCATCCAAACACACATAATCAACAGTAGATTATATATCACATCATATATTTCAATATATGAAAAACAGTAAAAATAAATATTGAGGAATCCAGTTGGATTCCTCCGACCTATTTCCCTGCATCTACAGATGTTACACAATATAATTCACATCGATATCACTTTAGTATGAAATATTCTGATAAACAGAATCAATATTTAGTTAACGATTTATATATATATCGTTATCTAAAATTTTAACCAATCATTCAGCAATTCAATCAAACAGTCAACACACAGCAATCATCATCATTTATCAGTTCTAATTGTACGTTATAAAAATATGAACTGATAGAGTTAGTGAGTTTTACTCACATTGGACAGTTATCGTTAAATAATGATTAACTATCTTTGATTCAGACGGACATTTTATTTCTGCGAAATTCCAGTATCTCAGATTTCAGTCGCACCAATTCCCAAACGACGGTCTCCTCGTTACGGTCCCAACGGATCTGGTCTTTGTGAAATCCGGTCACGTATGACAAAGATACAATAGTTATAAGTTAACATACCTATTTAAATTTAAATAAATTTGATTTTGTTTTAATGTCGGGCCTTACACTGTTGAACCCGACCCACTTAAACTCCTTCTCCCCCAAACAGATCACCGCTTCCTCTCAGGCCTCCTTTATCACCATTCCGTCGATTACATCCTTCCACCGCACCACCATTCTCCACTAAAAAGACAAACCGCCTTCACCATTAATCCCTTCTTCATCTCCTCTCCATAGCCATGCCAAAAGTACACACTTCGATCACCCCTTTCTTCCTCGCGGCGAACAAAACCCGCAAGTTTTACAGCCACTTCCCATTCTTCCTTCGATCCTTAACTCATCAAATACTTCACGATATACAAATCCGAATACACCATTTAAATCTCCAACAAAAACTCCATCAACCTCTCACCAAAATGCAGAACTCGATCAACCCTTCACCGTCGCGGTTTCCAGGTTTTATGCAAGGATTCAACACAGCCATCGACGTAAAATTCCACGCAAACACCTCGGTTTTTTCCCAAATGATGCCATTCGATCTCACGATCCCATATACGAACTCGAATTCATCACTTACTGCTTCAATCACTCAAAAACCGCAACCCTAGATTTACTATCACATTTCTGAACATCCAAAACTGGCGTTGATTTCTCCAAAAAGGATATGAGCTTGAAGAGAATCACTCGTAGAATCCATACATATATAGAATAGGATTTATAGCATTTTATTTTGATTTTATGATTTTGAAAAGTTGCGACTTTGTGTTTTGGGAGGAAAAACCAACGGCGGGTTTGCTGCTGACTATTGGGAGGAATGAATTAGGTATAGAAATAAAAGGGGTGGTGTATTTATAAGGTTTTATTTGGAATTTGTTTTGTGGATTTGAGAAGAACATGAGTTCATTTTGAGGCCAAGGAGAACGTGCGGATTTAGGAAAGGAAACGTGGGTTTACCATTGATCAGAGAAATAGATTTTTAGGTTAAGAAAGGGTTCCCTTTTTGTTTTCCAAAACGAAGTTTTACGGTCTCCTTTACACCAAATTTCGTCGCTTTACGAGCCACTATAGACAGAAAATAAAAATACCATTAAGATGTGTAACGTGCCACGATCCCATAAATATAATAATATCGGTAGGTTAACTCAGATTGTGAAACCTCAAAATGTTGATTACAGGGTGCAAAATACTCCAAATAAAGAGTTGCTTATTTAATTAATTAAAAATTACAATAAAATTATAAAAATTAAATTATCACTACGTCTCAAAAGAATCTTGTCTAAATTCGAAGCCGGTATCTAGTTATATTGAATAAACCATTACGGTCGATGAACGATTCTATAGCGACTATTTTAAAATTTGATTTGGACACAACTCACAATCTGCACGATGAAATCTTGATTTTTCTCTTCCATCAGAAAAATATACTACACCAGCTCCTAACTTTTCTTGTTTCACAGAAATCCGATTTAAAATGGACCCTGTATATTCGGTTGAAGTTCGAATCGCCAAATAGCGAACAACCGCGCCATTTCAAGCTCGATTATAATTATAATATAATTATACATTCAAACTTCATTTATATAATATATTCGTTATTCAAATTCAATTCCAAACTGAATTATATATTTTAAATTGCCCAATACGCATTATATCGTCAATTCACTATTTCCGACTATTTCAAAATTAAATATATTATTCTATTATTTAATTTAATTTAATATTCACTATTATTTAATTAAACAATGATTTAATTCCCTAAATAACTATTTAAATAATTAAATAAATTAATTATATATCACTGAAAATCTGGGTCGTTACAAAAATGAAAAGTTGAATTAAACCAAATTAAAACAGCCAAATCGAGCAAATATTGAACTAAATTGAATTTGATTGGAATTGCATGCATGTACATGTGTATATAATGAACATGTCATAGCAAGGAGGCTAGAGAAGAGGAATAAAATTGTATGCCTGACAAATAGGTACATGTTTATTGTATATATTCGGTTTTGATGATTTTATGAGCTGATTAGCTAGCCGCTTGGGTTCTTCTATTTTTTGGATCGGCGAGGGCCCTGTGAGGCTAGTTGCGGTTTTAAATGTCTCTCGGTACTAAGGAGGTTATGACGAAATTTTTCAAAAATTAGGGTGTTAGCCAAATTATTGACAAATTGAAATTTCTTGGAAACTGAAAAGTTGAAGAATGAATGCCTGAATGAAAGATAAGTTGGTCAGTTAAATAACTTTCAGCTCCATTCCTTTTCGACGACGAAAAGATTTTAAGTGGGGGAGATTGTAACAACCTGGAAAATCAGAACCAATTCTAAATTTTTATTTTGGCAATTTTGATGGATTTTGAATATTTAAAATGATTTATCTTAAATAATAACGACTAAAAATTTATTTAAATCGAGGTTAGAATGAATAAATTTAATATAATTATAAACAGAGTTTGAAGTGGCGCGGTAGTTTGAAAAGTTGATTCCAAATTTCAAATGAACGTACATGATTCAAAATAAATCGGATTTTAGTGAAACAAGAAATTTTTGAGTCTGTTTAAAAATATCTTTCCAACGAATGAGAAAAATCTAGATTTCATAGTGGGAATAAAAAGTTATGTCCAGTTTAAATTTAAATAGTCACTATGGAATTTAATATAATATATAGCTGTTTTGCAAATGACCTTCGTTGTCGACGAAACCACTTTTGTTGGATCCGAAATGTCAAATTATTGCTAGATTTCAAATTTCATAATTTTTGGAATTAATATGTGAGCGCAGTAAATTTAAATGTGTTTGTTAATTTAAATTTGAATTGGATCGACCAAAAATTAACCATTTTTCAAACGATCTCCGAATTCGATGAATTTAGTTTTGTTAGGACCATATCATCAAAACATAGCTAGATTTATTTTTTTGGAATTTCGGAGTCAGTATGTGGCTCCGATAAATTAAAATGTACGTTTAAATTCAATATATATTGATTTATATTTTAATTCGGATAAAAACTTATCAAAACAAAAGAATTGGGTTATGAAACATATCCCATTGTGTCCAGAATGGGGGTATTTGGCTAGGGGTGACAGTCGTTGCTTTGGATTTGGAGTTCGTTTGCAAAAATCTCATTTTTCGAATTAAATAATATTAATATATATATATATATATATATATATATATATTATAATGAGAATACCTTGAAATGAAGCTTTTGAAATGTCAATATCACAATTTGAATTTACACAAGGAGATAAGGGTACTTTTGTCAAATTAATTTGTCCGCTTAATCTAAAACACGACAGCCACGTAGCCACTCCCACTATTTCTTTTCTCCATCTTCGGCCTGTAACCACGAAACCCCAAAATAAGGTAAAACTGTCAATCCCTAATCTAGAAGAAAGGGCAGTCCATCCCTCTCCTCCGTCTTCGCCTCAATCGCCATCTTTACCTTATAATAACCACAACCCAAAAGATGCAAAAAACCACTAATCCCTAAACTTGGAAGAAAGTAGGTTGTACGGTCTTTGATGGGAAGGAACTACAGAGTGGTTTGCTGTTCGAATTGAATAGCTAATAGGTAATTGTATTTTGGTTACTGAATTTATACACCACGGTCTACTTTATTTGCTTTTGTTTTCGTCTAAACTTCGGGTTTTTTGCCTCGCTCTTTAGTGATTCCCAGGAAAACCCTTCAGAATCGACCATGGTGTTCAAGGGCCAGATGCTCTAGCGCTCTGATTGACTGGACCGTCGGTCCGTTTCTCAAGGCAAAATGAAAATTTGAAGGAAGCTCAGGCAAAAATACGGAAGGGAAGAAGAAGAAAACTAGGAAAGGGTGCCGAAGGAAGGATGAAGAGCTATATTGGATTCTGCTTTTTTATTCAAGATTCCTTCTCCTTTTTTCCCCTATGGCCGACGTCATTCAAGAAGGCGGCATATTAGCAGATCGGTCAGAAGAAGACCTACAGCCTTCAACAGATGGATCTGCGTCGGTTTTGTATGTTTTTTCCTTCTGCATTTTTCTGTTGATTAGTTTGTAATCTGTTTATCTCTTGACCCTGTATATTACTACAGCCCATCGGTTAAACTTAAAAAAAAAAAAATCATATGCTGCAGTATACTTTCAGGCAATGGAGGCACAAAGTTATTATCCAACGTGGTACGAACAACAAAAGTAAGTATTAATAGATTTGAATTTTTTAGTCTGTTTTGCAAATTTGTGTTAGTTATTTTATTCGTTTGTTTATATTTTATTGATTTTTTTATTAATTCTAATTCAATATTTCAGTTATCTGGCACATTAGTATTGTTTTTACTTATTACAGTGACTTATGCTGCGGTCAGATTTTCGAAAAGGAATATTAATTGTTCAACGAGGAAAATTTTCTGTAGATTAATTCCAATGAAGGTACTTTACTATATTTTTATAGCTTTCTATTGAAAAAGTTGCATTCCTTATTTATATTGCCTCAGTGATACAAATTTGCTTCTTAAACAAATTGATTGCTTTATTTCTGGAAAGCGACAAACTAAATTTGGTTTAACAAATATGATGACCTGGAAAATTTGATTGTTTTTGCAACTTTGATGTGTTGACAAATGTGGACTATAAATTTAACTTCCCTTTTGTTCATTTCGTTTTCTAATATGTTTAAATACAATGGTGGTCCAGTTGATCTGTTTACAAAGACTTTGCTAATAGGAATAGAACCTGCAATACCCAAATGACTTTTTTGCCACTTATATTCTAATGTATAAATATTAATGAAGAGAAATGTTTATATGAACTTTACCCATGTTCCGTCAAATTATCAGTTGCCAAAGTTACATAAATATTTTTTGTTTTGTCCATATTATGTTGTATCTCTATGTCATGTTCATTGTATATCATCAAAGGTAACACAATTGGATTCCATGTTATGTCAGAAAAATCATTTACTTGATCTATTTTTGTCTCTTCTGAAAAAGAATTTGAGTGGTTGCATTGTTATCCCCTTTCTACTTCAAGGTTATTGCATGGTAACAATAAGAAAATGGTATGAGGCCCAACTAAAATTTCACCGTTTTTTCCTAAGTAGATTTATTTTTTGAAAGAAACTAATTTGATACGAAATTCGGAACATGACAGTTGAGCTGGCTATGAAGAGCAATACCCCCTCAGATTTCAATGTCTAATTCAAGAAGAAATGTAATAGAGTAGAATCATCACAAGAGGTAAATCAAACAAATTTCCTTATGTTGAAATTGAAATTTCATCTTTTACATTTTATATATGGTTTGTGCTTGATTCATTCTTAGGTTTATGATATGATTTAATTGTTTTCTTCCAATAGATTCTAGATAAAAAAAATCTTTGAAATCCAATTTGAAGTCAATACAAGAGATGTAGGTAGGAACTCTAATTTTAATTAGTTTTGTTTATAGGAATGGTTATATTTGTATAAATTGCCTAACAGTAAAATATGTACAGTAATTTATTCACTTTAGAGGATGAGCGCTCAGTCTTGCTAAATTTCTTGGTTTTTTGAGCCATACACGTATACACATCTGCATGTGTAAAAATAAAGGCAAAAAGTTTGGATAAATTCATATCAAAAGTTAGCCATCATTTGGAATATTGGTTGATTATCTATTTTGTTGCTAAATGAATTAAATATGTAATATTCATTACCAAGGACTACATATGAAAAACTTGGTTTAATCATTTATTTATCTTTGTGCAAATTAATAATGCATTTTACCTGAATCATCCACATAGCAGCTAAAACGAAGATAAGGTCGCAGACAGTTCTTGTAGCACTTTTTTTTTGGATCTTAACTTTTTTTTTTGGAACGTTAACATCGATTTGTCACACATGTCAGGTTTGCCAAATTCCATCATTTTTTTGTATTTTTTTGTGTTTCTCCATGCTTGATTTCAATTTGAATTCCTAATAAGAGTCATTGTATGTATTTTTTTTGAACTAAAGCTGCATGTTAAAAGGATATGAAATGTTTACTTAAGATTTGTTATAACTTCAAATTTAACAAATATGACTTGGTCATGAATGAGAATCATAATAATAATTTGGAAAAGATGTAGAAGTCCATTATCATATCAACAGCGTAAAAGCAACAAATCATGATAAATCTTAAGTAAATAAAGTTTTCTCACATCATTCCATTTCAAATTAGAGAGTCCATGTTGTTTCCATAATTTGTAACTAGACGCTTTCAACAGCAAAGGAAGCCGAAGATTTGAACATCGATCATTTATGCTTTATTGATAGGGTAGCATCGATTCGAATGTCAAGCATCATCTTTAAGTGAGCAAATATCAAGCAAATGCACTAAAGGAAAAAAAATAGGAAAAGGTAAATGGAAAATATGTGTTTTATTTTCATTTGTCTTGAATGATTTTGTATCTTCCCAATTCATTAATTGGACTAATTTAATTCCTCTTCAACATTTATTCGAAATTGATGTTCCAAAAAATAATATTCAGATCAGTGAGTATTTGTTAACTAATTTGATTTTGAAGATGGGTTTCACTAAATGAAGCACCGATGTTTCATCAACTTTGGCTGAATCACGAATCTTTGATGTGCCTTGAAAGAAACTCATTGCGGTGTCCATGGTCGAGGAACACAACCTGTAATGGTGAATAGTGAAGGTAATAACCATCTTACCATATATTCATAATAAAATTATAGGTTTTAACGGTATTATAGTACTATTTGACAATTTGTTGCCTCTATTTACTCTCTCTGCAAGTATGGGACTCCAACGTCAAGTTTTCTATATTTAAATATATGTTTTATTTGATTACTTTACTGACTATGACTTCACTAGAGTGAGGCATATAAACATAGATTTTTGACATGATATTCAGTAAGCGCTAGGCTTTAACAGATCTTTATTCTAGGTGCACAATCATTAGTGGTGCTAAAAAAAAGGTCCTAGATTTTGGTACTTTATACAATAGATACAAAAAAGAATAAACTTACAGCAAATATGTTCCATAAATATGCAGATTGTGTCAAGTAATGCCTTTTTGCTGAAATTGGTTACATAATATTTTTGTTCAGAATATGAACATTTTGATGGATTGAAAGCTGTACAAAAGCGTAGCAAGCATTTAGCGTATCTTTTTGTGTGTGATTCCAATTTATAATGGATATCAGTCATGTTTAATATTTTACTTTTTTCCATAATAAATTTAAATGAGCATTATGATCCCCCATTTAGTCTATATAATTCAAATTTTGGTTGAATTATGTAATTTTGTTAGGTGAATATGCTAAAGTTTACAGATTTATCCTTTTATACATCTTTTCAAATTGTTCTTATTGACACAGAAAATTCATTCCTCTGACCACGTTATTGCATGATAAACTTCATCTGATGAAGTTTTATACTTAGACTTTATGTTGTATATTTTTCATATCTACTATTATTTTAATTTCTATCAGTCAGCTATATCTTTATCCCACACAACGATCAGTTCATGATGGAAAAAATGACAGTTTTATTAGTATTTCTTATGGGAAAGGATACTAAATGGATTTTTTTCATTTGGATTCATTAATGTTCTTGGCATTTATTTTATGATGTCTGCTAAACTTATTGGCAGTATATAACAATATTTTAGTTAAACTACTACTTTAGAATCATCGCTTATACAACTAATGGTAGGGGAGAAAATTTAAATTCTGATCAAAGTAGCATCCTCCTTAACTCCAAGTTGGGAAACTTTGAAAAAGACTATGGTTTAATTACTTCTCATTTTCTCAGTTGATGTTCTTGATGAAATAGACTATATTTCTCTTATTTCTTAATGCTTGAAAAAGATAGTTCTGTTCAATTCATCTACCATATTTCATTATATGCATGGCTCTTTATTTCAGCCTTTTTCTTGAAATATCTTGACAACAAATGATACGATTACTAAAAATACTAATTTGTTAACAATTATCATGCCTTCAAACTGTATGTAAAACTCATTCCTTTTATGTCTGACATTACTTAATAAGTCGTAGATACTTAATATGCTTTGTGTGAATTCAGCTGTTATGTTGGGATCTTTGAAAAAGTACAATTTTTTCATATTTTCCACAAGGTACCTCACTTCACCAAGGTTAATTGGGGTGCAGCGGAAATCCAAATGATGCACATGAACCAATTTTATATGATTTTCTACTAAACATATTCTACTCTCCTTTATTGTTTAGGATAAATTTGGTATCCATTCAGTGAAACACATGAAAGTAGCCTCCGAAATAATCCCATTTTTTATGAAATACTGGCCATTTCTCCGGTAAATCTATACATCTTCCAGAAATATTGAAATATATTTTTGTTTACTTGGTGAAGAGGTTAAAAATGAATTCCTGCTAAAAATATTCCTACTCGACATTCCACCTTAATTTATCAAATATGAGATGTAATATGCTAACATGATTCATTGGCATTTGGGTCATTATGTTGCAACGTCTATTTTTTTTTTCCTATTCTATTCTTACATTGTTTTTAAATGATAATACAACGAACCATATCTTATTATCAAGAATTTTATATGAAAAAACTTGGCAAACACTTTAAATGAATGTTACAAATCTTAAGTAAATAAAGTTTTCTACATCTTTTTCTTTATTTATCATGTACGCATAGATAAAGTTTTCTATGCTAATATTAATGAGTGTCGTACTCTATAAAAGCTTTGATATGTATATGCAATGTTATATATCATGCATGATATATATATTTATTTGATAATGTTATAAATCATGCAATGCTGATACTATTGTTTTTTATGTTGCTTACACAGCAGGGACAAACCAAGGTAGTATTATCCCATTCCAACGATCAATTCTATGGTGACTGACAACATCTATGGGAGCTGCGACATATTCATCTGAAAGCCCATGGACCCTAAAACAAACATCGTAAGAATTCAAACAGCAACTGTAGGAGCAATCACTGGCAAATTTTGGTGGACTTCGGTCCAAATCTTTATCGTAAGTTTTTTCTTGATTATGAGGGAGCATGTATGATGGAGGAGGCCGACAGACGTGGTGATGGGGGAAAGGCGTGAGCATGTGATGTGGATTTGGGTGGAGTGGTTAGTGGGTGACTGGAATTAGAGTGCATGTGCACGGGTTGCACATGACTTGGTGTTCCAGGAATTTGAAGTTTGAAGAACAGAGGGAGGGGGAAGAAGCGATAGTTGGTCAGGTGCATGGCTATGTTAGTTGGGCCAAGCTAACCATGTGAAAATAAATGTTATAAATTGAAGACGTGAATGGAATGGTCTCTACAATGATTTAGGTATATCCTTCACTATTTCAATTTGAATATTGTTTTTTTTTTACCCAGTTCATTGGCTTTTCCAGATTTATGTGTTGCCTACTATTGTATTATTTTGCATGTATTGTATTTGAGTGGCTACTAATAATAAAGTTTAAAGGTACGAGCTTGCTTACGGATTACTTCTGCTTCTACTCTGAGTTTTATAGTATCTTATTGCTATTTGATGTGTGTATATTGATTGCTTCTGTATACTCTAAAGACTGCTTGCTATTGGCAGCATCTTAAAAAACTTGGAACACAAAAAAACCTCTATTGCCTATACGGCTGCTGCTGCCTGCAACACTACATTAAAAAAAATGCATATGTTAGTGTGTACATTAAAAGAATGTAGGAGCAACGTGAATAACAGCTTCTATTTAGCATTGTATTCAATTAACTTGAGTTATTTTACTTTTGTTGACATTAAGGTGTGTATATCTTTGATAATTAAATGTTTCACTGTCACTTGGAAAACAATCCATAGCAAGGCCAGAGATAAAATAGAATAACAGGAAAAACATGAATAAATAAGGGATCGTTGGTAGCTCATGTGAATGCTACACTAAGGTGACAGCTCATGTGTATAATTAAAACTCAAAAAATTATTTCCACACAGCGTAAATGTATGAATAAGCACAAAAGCCTGGATAAAAACAAACTGTACACGAATGCTTTGTGTATGGGAAAGAAAAATAGGACGTAAACGAAGGTGTGAAATCAATTCACAAAACACTGAGAGTACAGGTGGTATATACGTTATTTTATGTTGCTGTTATTTTTGGTTTTTTGTATCATATACTTTATTTTAAGGAGCAAATCATATAAGAACATATATTTCATTGTATACATAAGTTAACTTAAGTATTTATTTGTATAAACAAATTATCTATGCATATGACTAAAATTTCACGATCCATAAATTTAATCTCTATTATCTTTGCACACGTCCAACGGACGTGCCTAACGTACTAGTGTATATATATATATATATATATATATATATATATATATAAATTATTTCCAAACCTTAGTCATCATTCAAGAGCCGTCGCCCTCTTCTAATCGGCGACCAGAAATGTCGCGATTTCCTTCCCAAAAATTTCCCGATCTAAAATGAATTAATCCAAGGTTCCAAAATGAAAATCAAACAACTTTTTTTGCTTTTCAATCTGATACAAACAAGATGGATTTTTGTTTCGTGGTTAGTTCAAAATCACAGCTCGAAGTAGCCGCCGTCGAGTGGATTTCTCCGATGATTTGGGGCGTCGTGCCTCCTGAGGTGGCTGGCGAAGACAGACGGCATGTAGCCGCATCTCAAGGTGAAGTCTGCGTCCTCTGGCGCGTTGTGGTGCTTGTGATTTGCAACCCTAGGTTGCGAGTAGATGTTTTCATGGAGAAGAAATAGAACGAGAAAGAAGATGTAAATGTAACTAATAATATAATTAATTATTTTAGTTAATTTAATTATCTAAGTGATGTCATTAACCATTAAAATATCATATCTAGCTCATACGATATCAGAATCAGATGATTTCTGAAGCGTTGGACTCGCCTCAAAGAGAGCTTCACGATGGAACTGACCAGAACGATAATGGAGTCAAATAGAATTTCAAGCAAATTCAAATCCAAACAGAATATAAATTCAGAAATAAAAAGAATAGAGGAGTGGAAAAAAAGTGAGATCTCTCTCACACTGAAATTATTTTCCAATTATTATATACTAGGACGCAGAGGGGGCTTAGAAGCCCGTGACACTATTTATTGTACAGACCAATTGATTGTTTGTTTGGATTATCATGTATTGATAGTGTTGTATATCAAAATTATTTATATAATATAAATAAATTATCAGGAAATAAAATAAATATTCATTTACAAAATGGATGGTTTATTTATGTACACTTATTTATCTGATATTGATTAGGACGATAAATTTTACACATCGCCTAACTACACAAATAATAAACAGTATTTGTTATTTGAAAACCCCACACGGGTATTGGGATAATATTTGACATACACTGATCCCAATAATTAGTGGTATGTCAATCGATGGGTTGACAGACTGTATAAGCGTTATTTATTTATTTAATTGCTTATACAGTTGTAGAATGCACTCTGGATGTTATATGAATTTTTAATGATTGTTTATCATTATTGTGGTATATATGTAATGTATGAAATCCGTATAACTAAAATAATATGCTAATTGATTAAGTATAATTCCTGTTAGGAATTAACGAATATTTTAAAATAATATTCAGTGAATATTGAAATGTGAAACCGTGTTATGTAGTTAAACGCCATTTTAACACGAACGAGATTTTCTGTCGATTTTATTCATTTTATAATGAATATCGAAAAGTGATTTCAAAATCTAATATTTTGAAATTATTATCATTTTAATATTATAATGATATGAAATATTCAATTTTGATTTAAAATTGAAATGGAATTGAAATCGATTTTAAATGAATTTATAAATCAAATATTCAATTTTGATTTAAAATTAAAATGGAATTGAAATTGATTTGAGATGAATTTATAAATGAAATATTCAATTTTGATTTAAAATTGAATTGGAAATCGTTTTAAAATGAACTTAAAACGAATTTATAATGAAATATTCAATTTTGATTTAAAAATGAAATGGAAATCGTTTTAAAAATGAATTTAAATGAATTTGTAAAGGAATATTCAATTTTGTTGTAAATTTGAAAATCAAATGGAAATCGTTTTAAAATGAATTTAAAACGAATTTATAATGGAATATTCAATTTTGATTTAAATTTGAAAACCAATTTGAAATCGTTTTAAATTGAATTTATAATGGAATATTCAATTTTGATTTGAAATTGAAATGGAAGTGGAAATCATTTTTAAAACTAATTTAAAATGATTTATAAAATTCATTTTAAATGGAAATCAATGAAATGTTTAATATATATATATATATATATATATATATATTATAATGGCCTGAATAGAACGCGCTGTGCAGCGGCGTTCGCGAATTTCAACCATTAACTTCAAATGGACGTTACAAGAGATCCGACCGTCGGATTCTCCTAAAACCGGAACTGTTGGATTCGTATCGAAAAGAGCTTTCCAATGAATATAAGAGATTTGAAATCTATCTGTTAGATTTGGAGATATGTCCAAATCAATTTCAGAAAAGGTCGTTATGGATGCAGTTCGGTGGCCGTTATTGGAAACCTACTGTACGGGCGATAATAAAATTATTAAAAATATGGATAAATTATATAAAATCATAATAAATGATTTGGAAAGTTTTTGGATGAAAAATTCCAGTTTTGAAAGGATAAAAATGTATTTTTATTGAAATGAACTAGTTATTAACTAGGATAATAATCCAATTATTTTTAAATAAATAAATTGGATTGAGAAATGGTTTTAAAATAACCAGAATTTTTCCAATAAATAAATTGGAATGGATTCGGAATGGAAATAATCTTCAGAATATTTCGATATTGGATTCCGTGATTACACGGATATTGTTGAGGAATTTGGACGATATATATATATATATATATATATATATATATATCGTTATTCCTAATACAATATTTGTTGGTTTCAGAATTTGATATTGAATATAAGCCGATATAATTTCAATTCAGAGCCTTGTATTTGATATCAAATTTGATTTTTGGTTTGTGGTGAACGGTGTCTTCATTAGCACTATTCTTAAACCCAATTGATAAAAGAATAAATCTTTTAATTAAGATTTAGGAAAATTCCAATTAATTAATATTTAATTGGATTGAATTTGGATTTTGGGTTTGTCGTGAATGGTGTCTTCGTTTACACTTTTCTTAAACCCAGTTGAGAAAAGAATAAATCTTTAAACTAAGATTTAGTGAAGTTTTCCAATTAATTAATATTTGATTGGAATTGAATAAAAGAATTGGATTTTTGGGTTTATCATGAACGGTGTTTTAAATAACACTTGTTCTTTAACCCAATTAACAGTGAAGAATATGATTTGGAATTTACAATCTTTTAATTAAGATTAAGGGAATTTTCCAAAGTAAAGATTTCCAATTTAATATATTAAATTGGAATTGAATGGGATTCAATTTGGTAATAATCGAAGTGAGTTTCTGTGGAGGAAGACTGTTAATACATATGGAATTTAAAAGGCTTTGTCGTTATTCACTTTATATTATTAGTCGGATACGGAAATTGATATCGATTATATATTGATCTGCTTTCTGTGAAGATTCCATGATTAATGGAATGTGATTTTGGGTTTATCGTGAACCGTGTTTTATAGGACATTGGTTCTTTAACCCAGTTAAAGACGGGATTTCATGTCTAACATTGTATTTTATACCGTGTTCGTTGATCTCTGTTAAATATATATCTGTTTGGTGGCGGAAAATTTATTCTCTTGCTTAACACCCTTCTCTGAGATGTACGAGCTCAGAGGTTATATATCGGTAGAAATCAGTGGTACGGTGTGGACGGTTGATGTGACATATTTGATTTCCCAAAGTTAAATTATCATTAATAATGATTTTTGGGAAGATTAAAACTAAGTGGAGTTTTAATGAATCTTTAATTAGATTAAAGCATGGATGTGATAATTTAAATTATCAAATTTGGGAAATGATCGAGAATGAAGTATCATCAGTTTTGCTCCAAGCGATTGTTAAATCTTTAATTAGATTTGAACGTGAAATGGTAATTAATTTTTACCGATAACACCATGGTGTTCGATATGGAGTATTACCAGTTTTGCTCCATGTGATGAATAGGTTGGGATTGGGAAATAAAACAAATGATCACTTCGGTAAGGTGCGCTAATCACGACTAGTTTGGAAAACCTTAATTTGGTTTAAATTGTGAAAAGAATATTTAAATAAAAGAATATTCTGGATTGGAATGAGGCGTATGATGTGTTGTAATAACACTTGGTTATAAGATACACGAGTTATTCGGAAAGACCAGTTTTAACCCATTCTGAATAACTGATACGACGAAAAGTCGAAGAGATTGAAGACGGTGCAAGACCGACGATCTTCACATCGAATGAATGAGTTGCTACTGATGCCCATGATTGGAGTAGCTACCATGAAGGGGCTACAGTGGTAGCCGTTCGGACGTGCTTGTTGAATGTACAGATATGTGAGGGCCTCTCTCCTGTATTGGACATACGGGACGAGGAATAAGGTGCCTCTGGTTTCGTTCAGACCTAGAACAAACTGGTAGATAGATGGTGTGTCTGCCATTGTACTCCTTCATAATATATTTGTTGATCTCTACTAAATATATATCTGTTTGGTGGCAGAGAATTTATTCTCTTGCTTAACACCCTTCTATGAGACGTACGAGCTCAGAGGTTATATATCGGCAGAAATCAGTGGTACGGTATGGATTGACAGTGTGGCATGCTGAGATGCAGTGAACCAAACTTTTGTTGAAAAGCATAGTTTGGTGGATGATGATCAAAGCACAGCTTTGAATAGCACAGCTTTGTGTAGCGTTAATTCGCGAGCCTAACACACCGGTATGGTGGCAAATTGATGGTTATATCAGTATGCTTTAGAGATGAGGATAAACATCCTACGGGTTGTCATGGATTTGGTCGACCGAGGTGATACTGGGTGTGGTCGCCCCATATCGGTAGGGATAGGGCACACCCCCCGATTCCCAAATGGATAGAGTTAGCGGTGTTTTCCAATACTTGGACGTAAGCCATGGTAACTTGTTTCCTAGATAGTGCGGATGTGCATTACGGTGTTTTCGCATGCCTGCAACATAAACCGTTAGGTATTGCACTGTGCGATTGATCTTCCGAATCAGGAGCCACCAGTATGGGAATCCAAACTTCCAATACGACATTTTGCGGTTTTAGTTGTATAGTATATATGGCGACATAGTGGGATGGGGCACTCATGCCGTCTATGATTGATACATTTATATTTGAAGTTGATTTCTTCACTTATAATAATAGAAGATTTGTTTTAAAATGTACCAAGCATATTTGGCTATTATAAGGTAAAACTCTATCCTCGACTGCGTTCATTGTGTGATCGGACCTGAGTCTTATAATAGCTTCATTTTTCTTTATTTAGCGTTGCGCTATTTGTTTTAGGCACTGGTATTCTTAGGAGGGAAACCCGTTCTGTGTTATACGGTGTGGTCCCTTGATTTACCTTATTTTAAAGTAAAGTTTTAATAACTGTTTTAATTCCCACACCAGTCCAATGACTGACCTAGAGTTTATTGTTTTAACCTAAACTCTGGGTGCCCCTATTTTCCATACGGGCAGCTAGTAGTTTAGGTTTTGCAGATTTCTCTTCCCAGGATCCTGGATTACAGATGGAGCCATAATCGAAAAGCTCTGTATCCATGTATTGTTTTCAGTTGTGTCAGTTGATTTATTTCCGCTGTGCATTGTATTTATAGTTTATACATTTTATTTCCACTGCTATGTATTTTAATCTCTGATATTTTTCTGTATAATATTTATTCATAATCTGAATATTCTTGTACTCTGATGTAAAATTTTTTAAATAGCAATGAAATGTTCTTTTGTTTGTGTTCTAATTTGTCGTGTTCTCAATTCACTCCGGGCTTTTCCATTAGGGTGAGTTTGGGTCGTCTCATCTATGGCCATAAAATGTTGTACATTTAGTTTATGTATTATAAAGAGAAATGAGATATTTAAAGAAATTTGCTAATGATGAATAATTCAAATGAATATAAATTGAGGTAAGGAACTTAAGTAAATTTATTTCACTAATGAATAGTGATGTCCAAATAGAAAACTAGTTATTTGATAAATGGAAATAACATGGAAGTGTATGAAGAAAAAAATGAACTTGTTAAAGAAATAAATTAACGGAATGAAAACAGTTGAAATAAAGAATTGAAATAATATGGAAATGCACTTAAATGGTTGAATAGGTAATACTAATTGAAATGGACATTTTGAATGATATTATATTACATCTATTACATGGTAAAGTTTACCAAAATGTTTGAGAAGTTACAAATGCTAAATAAATAGGAAATAGAATGTTATACAAGCAAATGGAACTTAGGTGATAAGGATTGGACTTCAATATAAATTGAATTAGAGTATAATGGGAAATAAAATGATATTACTGCTTACAAATTAAATATGGACATTAACTTAAGAAATGTAAAATGAAACTGATGGTAAATTGAAATTTATAGGAATTTAAACTATAATCAACTTAAGCCTAAGTGATGAAGTTAATGGAGTGCACAAATGAAAATTAGTGTTTGAATATAGTGCATTTGAGTTAAATGGATGTAATGAAATTAAAAAGTAAATGAGATTTAATGAAAGAAAAAGATAATAACGACTCAACTGAATCGATTAAAATAATTGTAACTGAATAAGCATATATGTAATAAAATTGAAGTGAACCAACTCCGAAGTAAAATATATTGGATGTAAATCTATATAATTATTGAAAAATGAATGTCAATGAGTGAATGCAAACAATTTGAACAATGATAGAAAGTAATACATGCAATAAATAAAATATCGACATTTGGAAACGTGCATTTATACAAATGGGATGAACCAAATGAAATTGTATAAATAATATATTGACATTAAAATTTGTTATTGTTTATTTGGATAAATATGATAATTGGATGTTTATTTGTCTCTTTGACTGTATTTGTTATTTCATATATGTTTACTATAAATATATTGATTTATTTCTTTTACATATTTGTTCTTACTTGGATGTTGAGTATTTTAGTAGGTACCAATGGCATGTGAATGCTTTTGGAGCCGTTTGTGCATGATATTGCTTTTGCTTGCTTAAAAATAATCTAAATTGCTAATAACGCTAATAAAAGGTATGTATATCCAGTTATATATATATCATATTTTAATATTATATATTATTCCCCCTTCGTTTGGGATGCCTTATCATTGAGATGAGATGTGTAACGACCCGTATTCTACGCATCATAGGATCGTAGGATATTTATTTCTTTCACATAAGAAGTCGTATGGTCATGTAACTTTGGGAGACGACTATTGGGGTCATTTCCCATGTTCATGATTTTTCCCGATTTTTAAATGACCATTTTACCCCTAGTTGGCACTGTTTTGGCCATAACTTTTGACTGGAAAGGAATTTTGACCTGAAACCACTTCCATTGGCTCCGGATGATGGTTTACAATTCCGTAGAGTGGTCACATTAGCCAAACGGACTCACTGTTTGGGAGATATGGCTGAAACAAGTTTCAGATGGTGAAAAACAACTTAATTGGGCTTAACCGGGTGATTAACAGCTAGGCCCAAAGGGGAATTTCGGGATTAGGAGTTTAAAAGGGCTGTTAGGGTTTGGAGAATACCTTTTTCTCATTTTTCAGCCGTCACTTTCCATCCCTCTTGACCTAGCCATGGCCTCCACTCTCTAAATCCCTCTAAAACACCCAAAATCACTTCCTAATCAAGGATTAAGGCTTAGAGGCATCAAATCAAGGAGGATTAGCACAAGGACCGAGGTAGAGCTGCTGTTATATATTGGAATACGTGCAAATCAGAGGTTCACTTCAGATCTGAAAGTTTTATTGTGGCAAAGGTGAGTGATTTGCATAGTTTTTGCACTAATTACGGTAATTAAGGGTAATTAGTGAAGATTAGCGAATTTGTACACTAATAAATTCTGGAAAAATGATTAGAAATTCTTAAATAATATTTTATGCCTCTGTTAGAAATTTGGTTCGATTTGATTAAGTTTTGTTAACCCTATGATTAGATTTACTTAAACATGCTTAGGGAAAATTTGGGGTTTTGACCATGTTTGATCCACTTTACATGCTATGATTTGTGTTATGGTGTTCGTGGTCGATACTATATGTTGCTATGACTGTATGAGATGTTTTGTGATTGTTTAGAAGTGTTAGTTTGGTCAAAAACGCCGTCGAATGGCGAAAGACTGTCGCTGGAACGAAGCGCAGGAATTTACCCGGATCGGATCGCCCCCTATGAGCACGATCCGATGGAAGCTCAAGCCACGATCCGTTCCACTTCGAAGGCCACGAACCGATGCAGCGCCGTGTCCAAACTGAAGTACCTCGATCCGAATCGCTCCAGCTTGGTGGACCACGAACCGATCAGAAGGTGCGATCCGAAATGAGGCGCGACGATCCAGACGAGGTAGCACGACCCGAACCCAATGGGTTGCCAGCGCCACGAGCTGTTGAGGCGCGATCCGTATGGTGCGACACGATCCGATTGGGGAGGCGCATCACGAACCGAACCATCCAAGGGAGCACGATCCGAGGAGAAGACTGAATGAAGACCGATCCGGAAGTGAAGACTATAACCCGAGATGCAAAGGAAGTCCAAATGAGAAGTTAGAGCTCAAGATTCAGATGGGAATCAACGAGTTCGCTTCATGGTTGGGCTTTGCTGCGGGACGCGTGCCAAGGGGTTATCGACGTCTATAGCTTTGGACCACTATGGTAGGAGGTACGAAGGCGGATTCAGGGCCATTATGGCATCGGTAGAACCAAGGGCTACAACCAATGAAGTGGGTCATTGAAATGTTTGGTCATGACTCCATATGTTTAGCTTGGTCATAGCAGGGTTTCTACAAGTCGGGATTCGTCGTTACCTCAGTTTGTCTAGTGTTCCAAAGTGGTAGATGTCGTACGCTTTACGCACTGAGTGAGAGATGTGAGGATGGTTGCTATGGATGATTGGTTTACTATCATTGTGACATGCACACCCCACCCCCGTATTCTTGCACTATTTATTATGGCACCTTAGAGCATTGTACGATATGTGGTACTAACTCTTTGGTTGCAGGTCCAGGTTCAGGTATGGTTTAGTATACCTGTTATTATTCTGTTTAGATGCTTATCGCTCATACCAGACTTTATGTCTGACCCAGAGTTTTATGTCTCCTCTTATTACTCTGGGTGCTCACACGAGCAGACTAGAGACAGGTTGGCTGGTGATGTACGGGTAGATGATCCGGAGACGAGCAGGAGGCTTCCACGTAATATACATATAATATTCTCCCTGTATTGTTGAAGATCACTGCTTGGGCATTGGTTGTGCATCTTCTACTTTAGCTTTCTTTTGTTTAGAGACAGTAAATTTGGAAAATTGTAATAAGCTGTATTTGAATTTCCGCTGCTCTGATGATTGATGTTGATTTTAGTTATCAGCTTATGCACTGTCTCACCTGTTTTATGTCAAGTATGTTATTATTATATTTTGTTCCATGCGCTGTGAGGCATTCTACAGGTTTTGTGTCAGTTCTTCACTTCTTTCCTTTCTTTGACGACCGTTCCGTGCTAATCGGGCATGTGTACAACGCACTTTCGGAGGAAATGCCGACTGGTACGGGGCGGGCCGTCACACTTGGTATCAGAGCTCAAGGTTGCGTAGTTAACCTAGGGAAGTTATCAGGGAGAGATAATATACGTATACGAGAGAGCGTATTTGTGATTACTTTGGTTTTTAAAAGCTATATATATATATACTATTACTAGTATAAGGATGAAGTCGTACTGCACTAGCACCACTATGGAGTCGTTAATCGTTTCCTTTTTCAGATTGACGATGAGCCGATATACTAGAGGTGCTAGTAGGGGAGCCAATAATGGGAATGCTGCTGACATGAGGACAATGTTTACTGACCTCATGAGAGAGATGCTTAGAGATGTACAGAGGGCAGATCCCAATGGTGGAAATGGTGGTGGTCCAATAGTGCAGGCGCCGAGGGTCGACTTCGCCAAGCTGAATAAGGATTATACTAGCCTTGGTGTGAAGCCATTTCACGGAACGGAGTCGGCCACGGATGTTCAGGATTGGTTGGATAGTTGTGAACGTATCTTCGAGGATTTGGGTATCGAGGATGCAATGAAGAGAAAGCTAGCGTCCCGTCAGCTGCAAGGGCGGGCAATGAATTGGTGGAATGCTATAAAGGCAGCTACTCCCGAAGATCAGATTACTTGGGAGCAGTTTAAAGCTCGCTTTAGCGAAAAGTTCATTCCAGCTGCTCAGAAGTCAGTGCTGTTTAAGAAATTCTTGGAGCTCAAGCAGAATGGCAGAGCTGTCTCGGAGAACATTGCTGAATTCGACACTTTGTCGAAGTATGGGTTATCTCTTATCGATACTGCCGAGAAGAAGAATGAGAAATTCATAACTGGTTTGGATCAGTACATAGGGGAAAAGCTTATTAACCACATCGATGAGACGTTTGAGTCGATTGCGGGGAAAGCATTAAGATCAGAAAGTCTCTACCCTAAGTCGAAGACTGAGGTTGCATCTGCAGATGAGCCAAAGCCACAAGCAATTAGTGGAGGCAAGGGTGGTTCCCAGAATAAGAGAAAGCAGAACCAAGCTAAGGATGGCCAGAAGAAAAAGAATAAGCAAGATGTGGAGAGCTTCAGCTGTGGTAAGAAGGGCCATTATGCTAGTAATTGTCGGGCCAAGCCAGCGGATAGGAAGTGCTTCAACTGTGGCCAAATGGGACATCACAAGGACAAGTGTCCACAGCCCCCTAAGGAAAAGCAAATGGTGAAAGCCTATGATCTTAATGCTATTCCTTCTTCGTCGAATGCCCCAACAGCGGCGGAGAAGGGAAAGAATGTCGTCATTCAAGGTATGCTTTCTGTTTATGATGTTCCTGTTAGAGTTTTGTTTGATACCGGAGCTTCCAGTTCTTTCATATCTAGTGACCTGGTAGATAGGTTGGGATTGGAGCCCGGGATTGTCGATAGACCTTTAGTAGTGACGAACCCGATTGGTGGTTCGACTAGCCTTAGCATGATTTGTCGTAATGTGGTCTTATCGAGTCATGGATGCATGTTTGTTTGTGATTGCTTTGTTTTGGGCTTTACTGGGTTTGGCATTATTTTGGGAGTAGATTGGCTCCAAAGATACGGGGTGGTGGTAGACTGTGAGGGCTTGTTGGTGACAGCTAGAGCGGATGATGGGCAGAGGATAGTGTTTGGTGGTCTACCCAGTAAGGGGGTATTGGCTAGTTTTCTAAACTCCCTCAACATTCCGCATAGCGAGTTGTCAGGTTTGCCCGTGGTTGGCCAGTATCCGGATGTTTTCGAAGAAGTGACGGGCTTCCACCACACCGAGAGATTGAGTTTCGTATTGATTTGGTAAAAGATGCCAGGCCTATAGTGATGCCACTTCGTCGTATGGCACCAAGAGAGCAGCGAGAGCTCGAGGTGCAAGTCAGCGATCTTTTGAAGAAGGGATTTATCAGAAGGAGTGTTTTTGAATGGGGAGCACCAGTTGTGTTTGCTACCAAGGCGGATGGTTCCCTTCGTTTGTGTGTAGACTACCGCGAGTTGAATAAAGTGACGAGGAAAAACAAGTATCCTCTACCGCGGATAGATGATTTGTTCGATCAGTTGAGTGGCGCGAGAGTATTTTCTCAGTTGGATCTCGCGACAGGTTTTCATCAGCTTAGAGTGGAAGATGAGAGTATAGCTAAAACAGCATTTCGAACGCCGTCTGGATTTTATGAATGGTTGGTCATGCCATTCGGGCTGACCAATGCCCCAGCATATTTTGTGGATCTTATGAATATGGTATTCAGAGATCAGTTGAATAAGTTTGTCCTTGTGTTCATTGATGATATTTTGGTCTATTTGAGGACAGAGGAAGAACACAAGGAACATTTAAGAGTAGTGATGGAGGTGTTGAGAAAACACCAATTGAAAGCAAAGTTTTCTAAGTGTCACTTCTGGAAGAGGGAAGTGAGATTCTTGGGCCATGTTGTATCAGAGAATGGTATTGCCGTGGACCCGGCAAAGGTGGCTACGGTACAGGATTGGCCTACGCCCAAGAATGCAACAGATGTAAGAAGTTTCTTGGGATTAGCTGGATATTATCATAAGTTTATCCAAGGTTTCTCCAAGACAGCAGCACCATTGACCCAGTTGACTAAGAAGAATCAAGCTTTTGTCTGGGATGAAAGGTGCGAGAATGCATTCAAAATTCTAAAGGACAAGTTGACAAGCGCACTAGTGTTAGTCATTCCTAAGGGGGATGAAGAGATGACGGTATACACGGACGCCTGTGGTACCGGACTGGGTGCTGTATTGATGCAAGGCGGTAGGGTTATAGCTTACGCAAGTCGGCAATTGAAACCGCACGAGAGAAGATACCCTACCCATGATTTAGAATTGGCAGCGATCGTGTTCGCGTTAAAGATGTGGAGACACTATCTCTTGGGAGAAAGATTTGAGATGTTTACAGATCATAAGTCGTTAAAGTATCTCTTCTCTCAGAAAGATCTGAATCTCCGTCAGCAGAGATGGTTAGAGTTCTTAGCTTCCTATGATTTTGACATCGCATACACACCGGGAAAGGGCAATGCGGTGGCTGATGCATTGAGTAGAAGACATGCCAGCTTAGGGGCTATGTTCCTTGAATGGAAGCAACTGGAGTTTATCGCGGGGTTTGATTTCAGACCAAAGTGCGAATTAGATCCAGAAATGTTAGCAAGTTTGACGATCAGACCCACTTTGATTGAGCGGACCGGCTCTAGTCAGAGGGACGATCCTAACCTACTGGAAATCATCTCCAAGTTAGAGATGTGTGTCGATGAGGAGATGAACAAGTATGGGCTTGATCGAGATGGATGGCTTAGAAAGAATGGAAAGCTTGTTGTACCCAATGTCAATGGATTGAGGGATGAAGTGCTTAGAGAATGTCATCACTCAAAACTGACTATACATCCTGGTGGTAATAAGATGTATCGAGACATGAGACAGACTTACTACTGGGAAGGGATGAAAAGGGACGTTGGGAAGTTTATATCCAAATGCATGAATTGCCAGCTAGTTAAAGCCGAACAAAAGAAGCCTAGTGGGTTGTTGCAACCATTAGAAATTCCCGAATGGAAATGGGAGCAAGTCTCGATGGATTTCATTGATGGTTTACCAAGGACTAGATCGGGACATGATAGCATATGGGTAATTGTGGATCGGTTGACTAAGAGTGCAAGGTTCATACCAGTCAAATCGACCAGAACGGCAGCTAAGTTAGCAGAATTATATATGAAGTGGGTAGTGAGATTTCATGGAGTACCCAAAAGCATTGTGAGCGACCGAGACCCGTTGTTCACTAGTGGGTTTTGGAAGAGCTTACAAGAGGCTCTAGGGTCAGAGTTACATCTCAGTACCGCATATCATCCTCAGACCGACGGTCAGACGGAGAGGGTGAACCGTATTTTGGAAGATCTCTTTAGAGCATGTATATTGGATTTTGGTGGATCATGGGATGACCATTTGCATCTAGTAGAGTTTGCATATAATAATAGCTACCAATCCAGTATCGGTATGGCTCCGTTTGAAGCTTTGTACGGAAGACCGTGCAACTCACCATCATGTTGGACATAGACTGGCGAGAAGTTTATGCTTGGACCAGATGTGGTGAGGGAAACTTCAGATAAGATTAAGATCATTCAACAACGAATGAAGGCTGCCCAAGATAGGCAGAAGAGTTATGCTGATAAGAGGAGAAGAGACATAAAATTCTCCGTTGGTGACTTGGTGTTTGTCAAGATTTCTCCGTTGAAGAGCATAATACGATTTGGCAGGAGAGGCAAGTTGGCACCAAGATTTGTTGGCCCATTCCCTGTTCTTGAACTAGTCGGGAATTTGGCATATAGAGTTGACTTACCAGAGAAGATGACGGGAGTTCACAATGTATTTCATGTTTCCCAACTAAGGAAGTTCGTTCACGACTCAGATATGACTATTTCACCTGATCAGTTGGGGGACTACGAAGTAGAACCCGAGGCGGTTGGGAACCGCAAGCCGGCCCGTATTGTCGAGCACGACATGAAGCAACTTCGAAGGAAGGCGGTGAAGCTAGTCAAGGTTCAGTGGGGCGAGGACGAGAATGATTGTACTTGGGAGATAGAGGAGAACATTAGGAAAGCACACCCAGAACTCTTTGCCTGGTAAGATTTTGACTTCGATTTAGTTTTCCGCATGCTAGGATAGGCTTGTTTGCTTGTTTTGCATGTTTGATTGTTGTATGTGGTTGTTAGGCATGCGGGATCCTTTGTATGTTTTGATTTAAGGAATTTCGGGGACGAAATTTCTTAAGGGGGGAAGAGTGTAACGACCCGTATTCTACGCATCATAGGATCGTAGGATATTTATTTCTTTCACATAAGAAGTAGTATGGTCATGTAACTTTGGGAGACGACTATTGGGGTAATTTCCCATGTTCATGATTTTTCCTGATTTTTAAATGACCATTTTACCCCTAGTTGGCACTGTTTTGGCCATAACTTTTGACTGGAAAGGAATTATGACCTGAAACCACTTCCATTGGCTTCGGATGATGGTTTACAATTTCGTAGAGTGGTCACATTAGCCAAACGGACTCACCGTTTGGGAGATATGGCTGAAACAAGTTTCAGATGGTGAAAAACAGCTTAATTGGGCTTAACCGGGTGATTAACAGCTAGGCCCAAAGGGGAATTTCGGGATTAGGAGTTTAAAAGGGCTGTTAGGGTTTGGAGAATACCTTTTTCTCATTTTTCAGCCATCACTTTCCATCCCTCTTGACCTAGCCATGGCCTCCACTCTCTAAATCCCTCTAAAACACCCAAAATCACTTCCCAATCAAGGATTAAGGCTTAGAGGCATCAAATCAAGGAGGATTAGCACAAGGACCGAGGTAGAGCTGCTGTTATATATTGGAATACGTGCAAATCAGAGGTTCACTTCAGATCTGAAAGTTTTATTGTGGCAAAGGTGAGTGATTTGCATAGTTTTTGCACTAATTACGGTAATTAAGGGTAATTAGTGAAGATTAGCGAATTTGTACACTAATAAATTCTGGAAAAATGATTAGAAATTCTTAAATAATATTTTATGCCTCTGTTAGAAATTTGGTTCGATTTGATTAAGTTTTGTTAACCCTATGATTAGATTTACTTAAACATGCTTAGGGAAAATTTGGGGTTTTGACCATGTTTGATCCACTTTACATGCTATGATTTGTGTTATGGTGTTCATGGTCGATACTATATGTTGCTATGACTGTATGAGATGTTTTGTGATTGTTTAGAAGTGTTAGTTTGGTCAAAAACACCGCCGAATGGCGAAAGACTGTCGCTGGAACGAAGCGCAGGAATTTACCCGGATCGGATCGCCCCCTATGAGCACGATCCGATGGAAGCTCACGCCACGATACGTTCCACTTCGAAGGCCACGAACCAATGCAGCGCCGTGTCCAAACTGAAGTACCTCGATCCGAATCGCTCCAGCTTGGTGGACCACGAACCGATCAGAAGGTGCGATCCAAAATGAGGCGCGACGATCCAGACGAGGTAGCACGACCCGAACCCAATGGGTTGCCAGCGCCACGAGCTGTTGAGGCGCGATCCGTATGGTGCGACACGATCCGATTGGGGAGGCGCATCACGAACCGAACCATCCAAGGGAGCACGATCCGAGGAGAAGACTGAATGAAGACCGATCCGGAAGTGAAGACTATAACCCGAGATGCAAAGGAAGTCCAAATGAGAAGTTAGAGCTCAAGATTCAGATGGGAATCAACGAGTTCGCTTCATGGTTGGGCTTTGCTGCGGGACGCGTGCCAAAATGTTATCGACGTCTATAGCTTTGGACCACTATGGTAGGAGGTACGAAGGCGGATTCAGGGCCATTATGGCATCGGTAGAACCAAGGGCTACAACCAATGAAGTGGGTCATTGAAATGTTTGGTCATGACTCCATATGTTTAGCTTGGTCATAGCAGGGTTTCTACAAGTCGGGATTCGTCGTTACCTCAGTTTGTCTAGTGTTCCAAAGTGGTAGATGTCGTACGCTTTACGCACTGAGTGAGAGATGTGAGGATGGATGCTATGGATGATTGGTTTACTATCATTGTGACATGCACACCCCACCCCCGTATTCTTGCACTATTTATTATGGCACCTTAGAGCATTGTACGGTATGTGGTACTAACTCTTTGGTTGCAGGTCCAGGTTCAGGTATGGTTTAGTATACCTGTTATTATTCTGTTTAGATGCTTATCGCTCATACCAGACTTTATGTCTGACCCAGAGTTTTATGTCTCCTCTTATTACTCTGGGTGCTCACACGAGCAGACTAGAGACAGGTTGGCTGGTGATGTACGGGTAGATGATCCGGAGACGAGCAGGAGGCTTCCACGTAATATACATATAATATTCTCCCTGTATTGTTGAAGATCACTGCTTGGGCATTGGTGGTGCATCTTCTACTTTAGCTTTCTTTTGTTTAGAGACAGTAAATTTGGAAAATTGTAATAAGCTGTATTTGAATTTCCGCTGCTCTGATGATTGATGTTGATTTTAGTTATCAGCTTATGCACTGTCTCACCTGTTTTATGTCAAGTATGTTATTATTATATTTTGTTCCATGCGTTGTGAGGCATTCTACAGGTTTTGTGTCAGTTCTTCACTTCTTTCCTTTCTTTGACGACCGTTCCGTGCTAATCGGGCACGTGTACAGCGCACTTTCGGAGGAAATGCCGACTGGTACGGGGCGGGCCGTCACAAGATGTGTATTTATGTTATATATGTATTGTGGTTTTTCCGGACCTACCAGTACAAAGGAGACTCTACCCAAATTTTTTGTGAATTTAAGACTTAGATTTTTTTTATGGAAATTTGAGTTTTCAAATCTATATTAAACTACCTATGTAAGTTAATGTTTTCTAAGTTAAATAAAAAAATTATATGGTTAAATATGTAAATTAACAACTTCCTTTATAAGCCTTTTCGAGGACGAAAAGTTTTGAGTGGGAGAGAGTGTAATAATCCGTATTTTTCTAGTACTTAAATTATTAAATTTAATATGATTTTTGAATATTTTTTTGTTTAGAAATAAAATTTTATAATTTAATTATGTAAGTTTTATTGTAAACTTAATTGAATTGATTATGTAAGGAATTCAACTGGTTATAACAATAAGGAACTTGCTTAATTATGAACATAGCTATGATTTGGTTTGTATTGTTGAATATTGGAGCTTGAATTTAATATTAAATTATTCAAATGAAATTTATTTGATTAAGTCATAATTGAAATCCAAATTGGATTTGATAAATAATCAAAATTTAACTCTAAATAAGTGAAAGTTTAATTTATAAGGTTTATGTGAATTCTTTTGATTTGATTTAAGTTAATAAACATTTGAATCAAATTTAAACATGAACAAACAGGAATTGAATATTTTTTTTATATTAATGAACCTGTTAAAATAGCTATTTTGCAAACGATCTCGAAATTCGATGAAATCAATTTCTTATGATCCGGAACTGTAAATTATTGTAAGATTTCAAGTTTCGCGTCAACTAGAGTTGTTATGTGGGCGTGCGCGATATAAACACGTATATCGATTTACGATTTAAATATACAATAGACTTTTTTAAACGATCTCGTATTTCGATGAAATCATTTTCATCGAATCTGAAATAATGAATTATTGTAAGATTTTAAATTTCGTAGCTATTGTATTCATCGTTTGATTGTATAAATTTCAATCGCGTAGAAATTTATGTATACAATTTAATTAGAATAATGCAATTTTAAGTGCAACTACTGTAGACTTGCGAATTGGGCTTCACCACTAGTCCCATTGTGTTCAAAAGGCCTTAAGACCTATAGGTAGGGTGTAAGCATGCCTTATTTGGACGCAGACCTGTTTTTGGCTTTAAAACATGTAAAACAGTAAATTTATTAATAAAATATTTTTGAAACCCTAATCCATTTTCTGGTCGCCTTTTGTTTTCAATGGTTGTGAATACACCATTTTCTTCCCTTGATTTCACGCAATTGTTACATTGAAATCAGAATCGTCCAAAAAAATTGTAGAGCTTAAAGAGAGCTTTCAATCCATACGGTGCATCGAAGCTTATGATGACACAATTCGCCATAAATCACCCATGTAGTGCGCGTGGTTTATGAGTTACTGGGGGACAGAGATGCGATCGCAGGTCATCAAATTTTGGGCGCAGGTAGAGTCTCGAATGGCGGTCGTTGGGGTAACATTGGATCATCGTATTATTGGAGATTAAGCAGTTCGTGTATTAGGGTTGAACACATATTTGGGTTCGATTTTTCCTTGAAGGGGTTCTCTGGAACGAACGAAGAAGAAGAGATGGAGGGGGCACGCTATTGTGTCACGTTTTGGTTGGGTAATGAGTGTTTTTGTAACGACCCAGAAAATCTGAACCAATTTAAAATTTTAAATTGGCTAAAGTAATGGATTTTAAATATTTAAAATAAATATTTTAAATAATAGCAATGAAAAGTGAGTTTGAATCGACAATTGAAAACGAATATAATTAATTATAATTATAAACAAGGCCTGAAGAGGCGCTGCAGTTTCAAAAATTGAATTCAAACTTTGTCGGACTGTACCGGGTACAAAACAATCCGAATTTTAGTGAAACCAAAAATATTTAAATCTGTTAGTGAATACCTTTCTAACGAATCTGAAAAATCGAATTTTCATAGCGGAAAGCAAAAGTTATGGCCGAATGAATTTTCAGAAGGGTCGCTATGGAAATTATATAGCCCGTGAAATTGGCCATTTTGCATACGACCTCGGAATTCGACGAAACCACTTTTGTTGGATCCGGGATGTGAAGTTATTGCTAGGTTTCAAATTTCATAATTTTTGAAGCTAATATGTGAGCGTGGCAAAGGAAAACGTATTTTGGTCAATTATAGTTAAATTGGATCGACCAGAAATGGGCCTTTTTGCAAACGGTCTCAGAATTCGACGAAACTAGTTTTGTTGGGACCGTATCGTCAAAACATAGCTAGATTTATTTTTCTGGAATTTTTCGAATCAATTTGTGGCCTTGGCAAATTGAAATGTACGTTCAAATTAAATGTTGAATGTTTTATATTTTAATCTGAAGGAAAACTGAGTGAAACATTCGAATGGGCCTTCGAAACATATCCCATTGTGTTCGGAATGGGGGTAAAACGCTAGGGACGATAGTCGTCGGGTTCGAATTGGTGTTCGTATGGGACAGGGGTATTTTAGAGATTTTAAAAATTATAAAATAAAATAAAAAAAATCCTATTGGCTAATCTATTCTCTTTCTTCCCCTGTAACACCCCACTCCCACTAAGGTCACTCACTAAGGGAATGTCTTAGTTTCGGTGGAGCATTTTAAGTGAATATAGAACAGAAAAATTACACAAGACAAATATAAATACTTGAAAATCTAAAACATCATTTCATAGCAGCAGAAGGTAAACATGTTTAGTTACAACACCATAAAGAGTCAAGTACTAAATATCCATCCTGATAAAAACATAAGTACATAATCCCACTACATAAACAATAGCCATAAAAGAAAAGATAAGCTGGGCTTTACATCACGGTCCAAGCTCCAGAAGATAGGTAAAGAAGTCTGATCAAAGCCCACTAGTGCTAGGCCCAACCTGAGGACCTGAGGGGAGAAAAGATAAAAACAACGGGGGTCAGACATAAGTCTGAGTGAGCCCTATAACTTTAACCACACAATTATCAAAGTAATTAGGGTATGATATAACTTGGTACGGGATGACTGGGGATAAGTGACTACACTAAGTAGCCAACTAGACATAGGATGAACTAAGATAACGGTAAAGACGCATCTACCCACCCAAGGATAATTACTAACTGCACCACACCAGTCATTCCTACTTAAAGGTTGATCCCACCCAAGGACTTAGAAAATTTACCCAGTAGTTTCGTGTACCCCTAGCTGACTACATAGGTGCCGTCTGCCCCTATCTCCACTAGGTGTACCCACTACTCCCAAGCGATCGGCTCCCTACCGTAGATACCCGTGCTGGCCCCATAGTGGGGTGTATCACTCCCCAAAGTGGCAACCCGAAAATGGTGCACGGCTTATATCTACATGATGCAACAATGTCTTACGTACCAGCCCGGGTCCACACACGCATATGAAACCCGTTGGACTCGCGTTGCCACCGCTACCCCGTTTTGGCCTCTTATAGTCAAGCCCAGTACGCGTGTCCCGTCCTCGACATGGGTCGAGCCCAATAAGATACATATGAGTTACTGGTTGAAATGGGCCCCCACAAGCTACTACTTAAGCTTGTCATTTTATCTAGTGCATCCCACTTAACCCCTTTTTATAATCATGTCCACTTACATGTTAAGGTTTGGTTAAGTCATCTAATCATATTTCAATTGCCACTCAAGGCCCCCACAAGCTACTACTTAAGCTTGTCATTTAATCATATTTCAATTGCCACTTAAGGCCCCAACAAGCTACTACTTAAGCTTGTCATTTAATCATATTTCAATTGTCACTTAAGGCCCCCACAAGCTACTACTTAAGCTTGTCATTTAATCTAGTGCATCCCACTTAACCCCTTTTTATAATCATGCCCACTTACATGTTAAGGTTTGGTTAAGTCATCTAATCATATTTCAATTGCCACTCAAGGCATCCACTAGATTCCTATATGCCACCCAAGGCACCCACTTAACCCTTTAATCATGTTTAGTTACATGTTCCCCTTCGGTTAAGTATTTTAATCGTATTTTGTATTGCCACCCAAGGCAACTACTAGATTTTTCCACATGCCACCCAAGGCACCCACTTAACCCCTCATGTCCCTCTACATGCTAATATGGTTAAGTGTTTCTTAATTAATTAAGAATGTAACCGTTGTAGAGACCTCTCACATTAGGCTATCTCTTATGGCAGCTGGATTTGCCGGTCGGGTCCGGGCAGCCTTACGCCATAACCGAGTCTAACCTCGTGTCTTTACACTTGTCACATATATAGTTTGTGCCTAAGACCTCTCACATTGGGCCAATCATTTGTAGCCGCTGGATATGCCGGTCGGTTCCGGGCAGTCTTATGCTACAAAAGGGTCCAACCTCGTGTCTTAGTCGATTAATTACACCTAATTAATCACCCCCATATTTCGAATTAATTTTCCCTAATTAATTCCAATTTTTAACGATGTACATAATTGACTCAATTATGTCCATCCTCTTTATGGTACGCATAATCATACCAACTTCACACAATTTCATTAACATGTTTATTAACCCCATCGTTCCCCACGTAATTCGCGGACATGACATAAGAGGGAAGATTCATCACAAATACAATGGGTTCAACTTGCATAACATTAGCATCAACATGGGTTTTTAAAGGTGTCATCATGCATATAGCATCAAACCCAACTAGCATAAATAATCAACCCAAACTTGCATGAATCACATATGTCATAAAGAGATTAACTTGCATAAGTTACTTATGTCATATAAAGGGGTAAACTTGCATATGTATGTATGACATACAAAGGGGTTAACTTGCATATGTATGCATATCATTCTAAGGTGTAAACTTGCACATGTTACTTGCATATCATCAAACACCAAACTTGCATAACATGTCATATATGGACTTGCATATAATCATACACCAAACTTGCATAACATATCATATATGAACTTGCATATAATCATACACCAAACTTGCATAACATATCATATATGAACTTGCATATAATCATACACCAAACTTGCATAACATATCATATATGAACTTGCATATAATCATACACCAAACTTGCATAATCATGGTGTCATAGTGGATCAATGTTTATCATAGCAACTAGCATCATGAACACTTGCATAACTTGCATAACATCATGATCATATAGCATATAGCTTGCATAACTTGCATAACATCATGAACATGTAACATATGACTTGCATAACTTGCATAACATCATGAACATGTAGCATATGGCTTGCATAACTTGCATAACATCTCAAACTCATAGCATATAACTTGCATAACATCTCAAACACATAGCATATAATTTGCATAACATGCATAACATCTCAAACACATAGCATATAACTTGCATAACATGCATAACATCATTAACACATAGCATATAACTTGCATAACTTGCATTGATCCACATTCATAGCCATAACCTCATTATATCCTATCATAATCATTTCAATAATTGGTCATTAAGGCTATAGAAAACTCATAACTTGTTGATTATCCTTCTTATGAATATATTAAAAGATTGAGACTAAGCCACTAAGCTATCAACTCATAAACTCCAAATAAGAATGCTCCAAATGAAAACCCTTGAGCCAAATCAATAATAAAGATCCTAGCTTTGATGAAGAAAAGCCTTGAATCAAACTTAGAAACACTTAAGCAAGCTTAGGAACTCTTATACTTCTTTAGAAACTCTCTCATATGATTAGAGATGGAGATTATGACAAGAGGATGAGGGTGGAGGCCATGAGAGAACATTTTGGCATAGTTTAGCTATAGGATTGAATAATGAGCATTTAGGTTTAGGTTAGGGGTCTTTTTATAGAAGACTAGGATAGTTTTAGCCATAGGATAAACCTTAGTTTAGATCCTAGCCATCAAAGCATGTCTTGGGGAAGAAGTCAAGTGTAGGAACCATCTAGGGCCTTTAGATTAAAGCTAACCATGAGAACCATTCAAATGCAAAATCTGCATTTGAGCGAATCGGCCCACGGGTTGACAGCCAAACACCCTGGATTAACCCCTAGTCGACCCAGCAGGCTCGGGTCGACCTCAAAAATCGGCCGGTTTGGTTATTCCCCTCTCCCAATTCGCTGTTTTGAACATTTTTGCATATTTATTTATTTAATTTTCAATTATATATATATATATATCAATATATATATATATCTCTGCGCAACCCATTTCACTTGATTAAGTATACTTTAATTTGTGAATTTTTATGTTCAAATTACGGGGTGTTACATCCCCGATACCCTCAAAATCAACGGCGGCTTCCCTTCAGATCTCCGTGCCTCGATTTCTCGTCATCCACGCATCAGAACCCACTGCTCCTTTGGAGAATTTTGAAGCCCTTCCCTCGATCTTCAAATCCATACCAGTTGGAGCTTCTCTAGTGGTGTATTTTTCGAGATTCAACGCCGAGAAGTGCCGCCGCATCGTCCCCGATATCTCAGCCGCCGTGCCACCGAGTGGGGCCCCCCTGGCATCGTTCGGCGCGCCTCTCGGAGGGCTGTGACGTGGGGGTGGCCGATCTTCATATCGTTGCACCAAGTTGAAGAAAGATCAAGACCTAATTTCGAACATCAAAGGAAAGGTACGGGTTTGAATTGTTTAAAGTGATTTTAACATTTAAAAGTGTTGCAAAACTTCTAAAAATCATATCTTTTTGCTATGTGGTCGAAATTCAGTGAAACAAGAGACAGTGGACTCGTGTGGACGTCTTCTGCATTTTAGAAGAGACCGCATATTTTTCTGAGCCTTCTGCTATTTTTGGTGGAGTGGAACCCTAAGTGAGATTTCTAATTTATAAACGATATGGAAAACGATGATGTATAAATTATATAGTCGATGTATGAATTATATAGGTGTTGTACACCTCTTGTATAAGCGTTGTATAAGTTGTACGTTCGATGTATAAGTTATATATACGTTGTAAAAATTATATATGTGTTGAAATAGAAGTGAATTGCTATATATAAATATATATATATATATATATATATATATACGCCCCTCGTCCACAAACCATGGACGATATTTATTGATTGTGATTGGTGTGAAAATTGATTGATAGCGAATGGTTGTTTGGGATTGTTTGTGGTTGATATTGATTGATTGTGGTTGAAAAATACCCATATGTGGTTGAGAAATATTTGGTTGAAACCACATAGGATTAGTTTGTGGAAATGAAATAAATATATACATGCCGCCTGCGTGCGAACTAGATGCATGATCCCCATTGTCAAAAACCGCGAGGTTTTAAGGTAGAGCGAGGAGCCGTACTAGGGACGGTCCCGGTTTTAACTACCCTGCCGTTATGCTGCCGAAATTTTGAATAATATTCATGTGTTTGAATTATTTTCATTTGCTGAAACTATATTTATTCATTGAATAGAAAACCTTCATGTGTTGAATCGATATTCATTCGTTGATTAGAAATTCATGTGTTGAATGGTATTCGTGTTTTAAATATAAAAATCACATTTTTATCTATATATAGAAACTATAGAAAACCTTCATGTGTTGAATCGATATTCATTCGTTGATTAGAAATTCATGTGTTAAATGGTATTCATATTTTGAAATAAATTGTTTCATAATAAAAATCACCTTTTTACCATCTATATGAGCTATGTAAAATGACCTCGTTTTAAAAGAAATTGTTTTATAAGAAAAAAAAATCATATTTTTATCACCTATATAAACTATATAAAATAATAGTGTTTTGAAATGAATTGTTTTACAATAAAAATCACATTTTTATTATATACACGAATTGTTGAAATGTGAAGCGTCAAAAATAGCAACTCGTTCAAATAAATATGCATGAGTCGAAAAATTCATTAATTAGCTAATGATATGATTTTTACCTGTGCATGCAACATTAGAATGAATGGCGTTTTTAAACCAAATGGAATCAAATATGAAGTTGAATAGAAAATGATAAGTGATAAAAACTGTATATATGTACATGCATATTTATTGAACAGGTTATAGCAAAGGGGCGAGAGAAGAGGAATAAAATTTTGTGCCCGACAAATAGGTACACATTAACTGTTTTGTTTGGGTGATGATATTATGAGCCTGTTGGCTAGCCGCTTGGCTTTTTCTTTTTCTTTTCGACATGAGACGCCTGTGTGGCTATTTGGGAATTTTCCCAGCCCCTCCCGTACAAAGGAGGTTATGGCGAAATTTTCCAAAATTTAAAGGCGTTAGTGAAATATTTGAAGTGAAAACGATATTGAAATTGTTGAATGAACTATATTTATATAAATATATAAATATAAATAAAATTAAAACGAAACGTGGCCGTGCAGTTCGTGTTTTGAAACCGTGGTTTCAAACGATTAGTACGGGAAATCCGACCATCGGATTTTCCCGAAATCGCAACCATTGGGTTCGCTTTGGAAAAATCTTTCCAACGGCACCAACTTTGTAAAAATCCAACGGTTGGATTGTCTGGAATGTTTAATTCAAATATGAAGAAAAACAGCGCCAGAAACGATTATATATATATATATATATAATTATATTTAATCGAATAACGACGTTGCAGTTCGTATTTTGAAATCGAAACTTCAAATGATTGTACCGGGAGATCCGACCGTCGGATTTTCCCGAAACTGGAACCGTTGGATTCGTTTTGAAAAGACCTTTTTAATGATGTAAATTTTGTGAAGATCCAACGGTTAGATTTTCAGATATGTGTAAATCAAATCTGAAGAAAAACAGCGCCACGGCCGCGTTATGGCCCAAAGCGTCTTTTTGAATAAATAGGCTATTTTAAAATAAATAAAAATAGCGATAAATCGTTATAAAATATTATAAACGATATGGAATGGAAATAAACTAAATTTGCTCGATTTATGTGGTATTTGATGGTTGAATGTGTTTGGTGTGAAAATTACATTAAAGAACAAAATTGGTGTTTTCGAATGATTTAACCATTGAAATAAATCGATTTGAAATTCTAAATATACGTAAATTATTTGAAAAGGCCGAGTTAATTCTCATTTCAAATAATTGACCGACGATTGAAAGTCGAAGATGAAGACGGTGGTCGAAGACCGGAGATCTTCACCTCGTTTGGATGGTAACCGAGGTCCTGATTGGGAGGCATCCTGAAATATGGATAATGAGTGGTGATCGTCTAAACGTACGTGGTGATCAATGGGTTTGCGAGGTATTTAGTGCCTCCGGTTTCGTTCAGACCCAGAACGGACTTGTAAATGGACGGTGTGTCTGACATTGGATTTTATTCTGTGTTGATTGATCTCTATTAAATATACATCTGTTTGGCGGCAGAGAATTTATTCTTTTGCTTAACGCCCTTCTCTGAAACACACGAGCTCAGAGGTTGTATATCGATGGACATCAGTCGCATGACATGAATTGCATGTGTGGCATGCTAAGATGCAGTGATCAGGGCTTCTGTTGAAAAGCAAAGTCTTGTGGTGATGATCAAAGCACCGCCTGCGTGGCGTAGCTTTGTGTATAACGTGGAATCGCGAGCCTCACACCCCGGTATGACCCAGAAACGGGAGAAGGACCTCAGGGAGGGCGTGCGTTTCTTTCTAGCTAGGGTGGTGTCAGTGACCTACCAGCCCTGACATTTATATACTTTTCACCTATGTGGTTGTTGCTGTTGCGAGGCGCCTCGGTTAGATCGGACGATCCGGGTCCGATGGAGTCATTCGTTGGCTCATTTACGCCCCAAAGGGCGGGGAAACGTATTGTTCAGGAATTTTAATCCACATCGGTGGACCGGCCCTGTCGCTCCAAGGGTCGATGCGCTCTGACCCTGTGGCTCGGGCTAGGGAGTCACGAATTCGGTAAGGACTATCTTTTGCCTTGGTTCATGACGGAAATCCAATTTCTAAAAAGGACATCGTGCGGTTTTGATTGTATACCTATATATGGTGACATAGTGGTATGGGGCATTAATGTCGTCTATGATTGATAGTTATGATTCGAAATTGTTTTCAAAACATATAAACACTAGCAATAATATCAATTGCCTTTGTTTTATTCGTATCAAGCATATTTTGGCCGTTATAAGGTAAAAACTCTATCCTCCGGTTTGCGTTGCATTGTGTGATGGGAACTGAGTCTTATAATGGCTTCATTTTTTTATAAAAAGCATTGCGATGTTTAAAAGAAAGATTTGTTTTAAAAGCATTGGCAATCCGATGGAGTAAACCCATTCCACGAAAGTGGCATGGTCCTATGATTAGCCATATTATATATGTGTGTTGAGTAGATTTCTCATACCAGTCCCATGACTGACTCGTAGTTTGTTTCACTTTCAAACTCGGGTGCCCCTTTTTCTACATGGGCAGCCTTGTATTCAGGTTTAGCTGGCTTTCTCTGGATAGCTGGAGCTGAAGATGGATTCTATCATTTATCTCTTTTTATGCTGTTCAGCTCCTATTGTACATATTTTGTTTGTTTTCCGCTGTAGACATTTATGTATAGCTGAACTGTATTTTTACTAAGTATGATCCTGCATACTGTGTAACTCTGTTGATTACTTTTATCCGGTATATTCTATTGTTCATTATCTGGTGTATTTATTTAATTCTGTTCTGCTATCATCTGTTTCTTTGTTATATTCCAAGGATTACCCTTGCCACCGTCTGTACGGGGTTAGGGGTCGTCTCATTTGGTATCAGAGCTTTGGTTAAGCTTACTTCTGGGATATAACATTTGAACGAACTCATCAGAAATAGAACCAGTAGTGTTCTAGGACGGGTAGCTCATTACAGGTAGGATCAGTAATATTCTAGTATGAGTAAAGCAGAATGAAATTACACCTCGATAGACACATTTACATCGAAGTATTTGTCTCTATATTTTAAAATATCTTTTCTGTTGACCTGACACTTTGTCTGCTAATTGCAGACGCACTAGAAAATGAGTGAAAGGAACAGAAGAAATAATCGTATGGCTCGACCAGCTAATGAGCCAGTTGTGCTCCCGCAGCCAGAATCCGATATAGAAGTTCTATTCAAGAGATTTCGAAATCTGGGTGGATCGCCATTCTTAGGCAAGGAATCCATTGTGGAAACACAAGCTTGGTGTAATGACCCGGATATTCCGGCGGTTAAATTTGAATATTTTAATACGGTTTTAAATATTATATTGGTAAATTAAATGGAATTTTATATTATGTTATTAATAATCAATTTCGGTTTAATATCAAATACATTAAATTACCAAAATACGAAAATGGATTTAGATGAATTCAAATTTAATTTGAATTGTATACAGTTCAAATGATTTATGGGAAATTTTATTTGAATTTATAACGATAATAATATTAAGTTATTATCGAAGAATTTAAAAAGTTTGAAATTTAAATTATATCAATTTAAATTTATATCTTTCACAGACGATCGAATTGAGCTTCGTGACCTATCCCAGTGTGTCCGGAATGGTGGTTGAACCCTAGAATGGACAGTTGTTGGGTTCAGTAAGAAGCTCAGGATCAAGGGTTATTTAAATTAAAGGATACGATCAAAACCAAATTCGGAAAAAAATAATAAATCCTTTTAATGGTCCAAATTGAAAACCGTGCCCTTTCTCTTTACCACACACCAAACCAAACCCACTCCCTTCCTTATAAAATCACGATTTCCTTCTGTTTCCCCCAACTCAGTAAGACAATTGCTCTCCAAAAATCAACCCCGTCTTCCTTTTCAGAAGTTTGAAACATCGGAAGCTTTGCAAACATAATCGGATCGCCTCATAAATCTTCAAAACCGAATTCAAGGATTTCAAATCCAAAGACTTCAATGTGTTCGATCTTCATTTACTGTACTTCGTTTTGGGTAAAATCGAGCTCTCTGTAAATCGACGATAGAAGCAGTCGACCTAGGATTTCGAGTTGAGGCCAGCACACGTGGAGGTAGGGTTCGAAGAAGGATCGTTATCGCGAGTTCAGGGAGGAGGGGCGCACTAGGTGACAGGTTTTTGTGGTCTTCTATATCGAAATAGTTCGTCACTTACTATAGCGCACTGTCGAGGCTTGCGGTGATGGATTTTGGTGAAAAAGCATATCACGATTTTTGGCAGTAGGGGTTAGCTCGTGATTTCTGGAAGGGAGTTTGATCGAAGTGGAGGGATGGTGTGGTTTAACAACGGTGATGGGAGGAGTTCTGGGCAGTGGTAATAGTTCTGGGCAGTGGCAAGTCCGATCCAGTCATTTGATGGGTTCAGATGACCTGGAGTTCGGTTAAAGGATGGTGTTGAGAGTGTTGGTGCTTCCAGTGGCCTTAGGTACGAACTACAGGCAAGATGAATGGCCGTCATACCAGGTTGGAACTGCTATGTGTATATGTTCACCGAAGATTGATTTTGAAGGAGGTAGTAACATGAGAAAGAACTTACATCTAATTAAGATCCTTTCGTAACTGCGAATTTTTGAACTCGTATGGTATTGGGCTTTACGGGAGAATTCATTTTAAGTTTTTTTGGAGTCGATTGAAATCAGAATGGATCACAAATAAATACCCTGGTGAGTAAACTTCACTCACCTGTTAATTAAAATTATTTTTATTCAGTAAAAATAATTGTTGTTGCTTGTTTGAATGCTTTCTGCTTTGTTTAAATATATATAGTTATTTAGGATTGGTTGACTATTATATATATATATATATATATATATATATATATATTGGGTTGATGATTGGTTGGATTCCCGCAGTCTCATTAGCGGATGCCCGCGGTACCATAGCGGATGATTACCCTATACGCCCCACGCTATGATTAGTGGATGACCTTCATACCGTGATATCCTGCCTCGAAGCAGGATGGGTATTACTATGTTGACTAACATCTGTGGATGCAGGAAAACAGGTTGGAGGAATCCAACTGGATTCCTCAAAAATATATTATCTGTTGTTGTTTGTTTGATTTCATATATATTCATATATGATGTGTTAAAAATCAAATGATTAAAAATTGGTTGATTTGATTGTTTAAAATATCAATGGGGCTTGAATGTTGATTTATAAAAATATCGGAAAGGGTATTTGATATTTAAAAAGTGAATTCTATTTTTATAAATAGAATTTGAATTTTAAATAAGACTATAGAAAATATTTAACTTGTTCGAAGGTATATAAAACAAGTAATTGAATTTATAAACTTTGTTTATAAATGAAAAGATGGAATTTGAATCGAATTTATAAAGTTGTTTATAAATGAAAATATGGGATTTGAATCGAATTTATAAAGTTGTTTATAAATGAAAATATGGGATTTGAATCATTTATAAAGTTGTTTATAAATGAAAATATGGGATTTGAATCGAATTTATAAAGTTGTTTATAAATGAAAATATGGGGTTTGAATTGAATTTATAAACGTTGTTTATAAATGGAAAGGTGGGATTTGAATTGAAGTTATAAACGTTGTTTATAAATAATGCAGAGAATTCGAATGGACTTTAAACTATAGAATTTGAATATAGAATTCAAATGGACTTTAACTATAGAATTTGAATATAGAATTCAAATGGACTTTAAACTATAGAATTTGAATATAGAATTCAAATGGACTTTAAACTATAGAATTTGAATATAGAATTCAAATGGACTTTAACTATAGAATTTGAATATAGAATTCAAATGGACTTTAACTATAGAATTTGAATAATAGAATTCAAATGGACTTTAACTATAGAATTTGAATAATAGAATTCAAATGAAGTTTGAATAAAGAGAATTCAAATAGAATTGAATTGGAATTTGAATAGAGAAGTCGATAAGGAAACGAGAGTATGAGTATAATTAGAATTTGTTAATATGAAGGTGAAATAGACTGAAAAGTTAAGTAACAGATTTAATTAACAAATTGAGTTAAAACGATTGGTATAGTTAAAATAGATTGGACAGGTATAAATATACAGGAGACAGGTATGGCATAAAGTATAGAAGTGAAATAAACAGATTGCCCGACAAAAAGGTACGTATTTAATTTCCATATGATATTTTATGCGCCGTATCGGCAAGCCGCTTGGCGTTTTCTTTTTCTTTTTGAGATAAGAAGGACCGGGAAAGCTATTTGAAATTTCCCGATGCTCCCGGTACAAAGGAGGTTATGGCGAATTTTTCCGGGAATTTAAGGAGATAGAATATTTTTAAGATAATTTGATAATTAGAAATCAACATATCAAAATATATAGAAGTCGATAAGGAAACGAACTTAGAAATAGAATAGTATAATTAAAAAGGGAAGAGTAGGAATAAAATCTCGAAAGAGTAAAAGAGAAAATGTATATGTGTTTAAAGGTGAATAATCAGTTGTATGGTATTGATTATTCGAGTAAGTAGTCTTGTCTGTTTTGACGTTAAATGTTATTCAGTCAAGGTCTGAGAGGTAATTATACCCCAACTTGGTTGATTTCATGATATACCGATAAGTAGCAAGATTCAGGCTCGAAGATCAATGTGGAATAAGAATTAGTTAAATACTGTATTTGGGTTGTCGTAACGATGTTTTACACAACATCTGTTTTAACCCAAATATGTGCAAAGCTTGGAAATAGAATAATGAACGTTTCCTAAGTATAGAATAAACGAGATGGGAAAAGAGATAAGTAATTGGAATATTTTCCAATTATAAATAACATTTATTTTCTAAAGAAGGCGATATATGGAAATGTTTTCCAAATAACATATAAGGCCAATATGGTTATTGAAAATATTTGGTTAACAAATATTGATAAGAAATAGAGAAGAGATTTAATTAATGGAATATTAATTAAAGGTTCAGTGATTGTTGGATGTTTGGATGAACACTTGTTTTATTCGATAGTTAAATCATCGACTATCGAAACACTTGTTTTTATTCGATAGTTAAATCACAGACTATCGAAGTTTTGACCATCGTTGTCAATATGGAGTGACCGGTTGGATTATTATCTGAAGAACCACTCCATATCGGCAGTAGCGTGCGAATCAGATTATATAAAGATAATCGAAGACGGAGTAGAGTGCAAGGACTTTTTCTATTAATAGAAATAGTGCCTTTGGTTCATCCTGTTCCTGGATGACTTGTATGGATGAATGTCTGACAGAGTATTTCCAGAAAGGTCACGTACATTGATTTCTTCAACCGTACCAAGAGTGGAAGCGGAGAAGGGCACTTCTTTAGTTAACACATAATGTACGGTTGTAGACGTCAATTAGTGATTTTCGATGGATCTGACAATGTGGCATTCGAAGTAAATCTGATGTGATGATACAGCGTAACCTCTGGCCTCAACAACCAGGAAATGACAAAAATTGGGCAGGCAGCATGGCTAAGTCGGTCGCTCCGAAGTAGGGTGTATAATCACCTATCTAGAGAATATTCATTTGCTTCTTTAATCTATCAATGCTGTCCCATATATATATACGGGAACGGTTGCTGATCCCAACCGTTGGTGATATACATTCGATACACTCAAGCGAAATGAGTGGTCGGTCATGTGTGGCTGAGTTGCAAGATGTTCTTGTTGAACTCCAGTGTATCATTCCTAGAGTACACTGATCGGAAGATGGTTCCATACCTTGTCATAGTTGGAAATCCATTACCCAATACGTGCTTGCGGGTTTGATTGTATATTATACATGTGGAACGTGAGATGCAAGCATTCCACTAGATTGTTATCTACTTGATTTAGACATTATTATTATATCAAAAGAGTTTTGATATAAAGATAAATCAAGTGTTTGGATTCTCATAAGGGAAAAACCTGTTCCATGCTATACGGCGTGGTCTTATGAGATATCATTTAGTTTTCTGAAACTGTCTGAAACTGTTTACTCATACCAGTCCCATGACTGACCCGGAGTTTACTTTGTTGTTTTCCCTAAACTCTTGGGTGCCTAAATTTGTACGGGCAGTCATGTAGTCGGGAATTTACAGATATACTAGAAGAGCTTGGAGCAGGAGGCTTCAGGATCATATAACTATAGTTATTTCTGCTGTGTTGTAAGTGATGTACTTTGATATTGATGTATATTCAAGTACAGATGTATATTTCAAGTTATGTTATATATATTATATGTTATTCGTTCCGCTGTGAGATTCGTGTTACTCTGATGTTGTGTTCTTCCTCTTCTTCTATTCTAAGTTTCTATCTTATCTATCCTCACCCTCTAACTTCTTTCTATTAATGGTTCGAATTTCCGTGATATTTGGGGTTGGACTTGTGTTTTTGGTCAGCTCAAATTCTACCGGATTTTCGGGTCGTTACAGTTGGTATCGGAGCCAGGTTGAGCGAATACCTAGGCTTGTTGGAATGTGCTCATTAGAGATAGGATCAGTAGTATCCTAGAATGAGTTGAGTGTATATATATACGAGAGAGCGTATTTGTTATTTGATATAAAAACTATTTTATATTGTGTTGACTAGTCTGTTGAGTGGATTATAAATTTTGGTCGAATCGTGGGACGCCACGATGTCGATAGGAATTTATAAACACTTGAACAAAAGATTGGACACGATATTGTTTTTAAATAGTTGAGTTGATTGTTAGGATTATAATCGAATGAGATATTAAAACAGAAATAGATATATAACCAATGGAATTTGTATATGAAATCAAATATACAAATGTGATAAATTGAAATTGAATTCCAACCAGAATTCAGAATTTAAAATCCTGGGAGTTTGGAAAATATTTTTCTAAATGGAGTTTGAAAGAAATAAAGCACTGAACTCATTCAGTAGCTGGGAAATAATTCTGATGATGGTCGCAACATCATCAGTGTTCATTTTCGAGTTTCTAAGTGACGAATTGCTGCCTTAGAAAAGTTTTGATGGAAATTTGTGTGAAAGAAACAAATTGTTTGAAAATTCAAATGTTTTGAATTTGAGACAGATATAAATATATGTATATATTTATATAACTTCAAAGGAATATTGAAATGGGAATGGGAATATATATAATTCAAATAGAAGTGAAATAGAATTTGAATTCAAAGGAATTCAAATGAGTTTGAATAAAGAAAAATTCAAATAGAAATTGTATAAGAAAAATTGAAATGGAATTTGAATTCAAAGGAATTCAAATGGTTTTGAATAAAGAAAAATTCAAATAGAAATTGTATAAGAAAATTTGAAATGGAATTTGAATTCAAAGGAGTTAAAAGAGAATCTGAATAGAGGAAATTCAAATAGAAATTGAATAGAAGGAAATTCAAATGAGTTGGAATAAATAGATTCAAATGGAATTTGAATATTTTAAATTAATGTAGAGGACTTGAATATTTGAAGAGAAATAGATCGGAAATATTATGTTGAAATGGAAAAATGGATTGGATATATATTAAAAATATATCAGAATGGAGTTGAATTTATTATAAACAAAGTTAAAACGTTTATATTTATAAATATAATTAAAACGAGCTCGCCATAGCGCGGTAGTTCGTAAATTGGTGATTCGAACTTCAATTTAGTATACAGAACTCAATTGAAGTCGGAATTCTTTGAAACAAGAATCGTCGGGACCGGCTGAACGATAGTTTTCTAATGAAAGAGAAAAATCTGGATTTCGTCGTATAGATTTTGAGTTATGTCAAAATCAAATTTTTAGAAAAGCAGCGCCAGAACCATTAGAAAACCATAACGGTTTAATTAAATAAATAAAAGGATTTTTAGGAAATAAAATCCGACTTGGCATTAGAAAATCCAGACTGGAGATATAAAATAAATATGAACTCCAATGAAGTAAGTGAAATGATTTTTAAGACAAAAATCATATTTTTTTAAATGGTTAAATAGAATCAACTAAATTGGAGAATAATTAGTTAAATGAAATTTGAATCGAAATTGGGTTTTTGGATAAGTGAAAGAGATTGAGAATTTATATTCGAAATCGAATATATAACTCGAGTTGAAGATATAATTAGATTAGTTTATAATTAAGTTGACATATATTTGAACAAGTTATATTCAAATAAAAGGGTGAAATCGGCAAAACGGTTAATTAGCAACTAGTTAATGGGAATTTGAATGATTGAAATTGAATTTAACTTAAGTAAGTTAAATGGATCGAAATGAATAAATTGAGTAAAATCAATGTGAATGAAATATGAATTGGGAATGAAAAAAGGAAATGTATTTGTAAAACAAATAAAGTTATGTGCAAACAAATAGAAGGGAATATTTGTAAAACATTTACCAATAGATTCAATGGAAATATTTATTTGTTAAATAAATAGAATGTTATAGATGAGATATTTATTTGTTAAATAAATAGAATTTAATCAAAGGAATATTTAGAAGATGAATAGAAAATGGAAATCTGTTTTTAACAGATAGATAGAAAAGATTAATTTATAAATAACAGTTTATAAATTAAATTAAATATTTATCATTCGGTAAATGGAATATATAAGTCTGAACTTATATAGAGAAGAGATATTGTTTTTTTACACCGATAGTTTTAAATAGAAAGGGTACACAACACTTGTATAGGTGAAGTAACGTTATTAAAGAGAACATTTATAAAGTGAAGAACCGTTACTAAAAGTAAATCTTTATAAAAGAATAAACGCTATCGAATAGGAGTTATTCGAACAGGAGAAGTCGATTAGAGTTAGAATAAGTCGATTAGAGAAAGAGTTAACCAGATAGAGTAAATTGAACATAGTTAAATCGAATTAGAATTTAATTGAATGATAGTTATTCAATTAAAGTTGATCGAATATAGTATTGAGATAGAGTTAGTCAAACATAGTAATCAGGATAAGTACCATTTCGTACGACTGCTAGCGTAATTCGCAGGGCTGCAGATAGCCTAGGGCGGTCGGATGTTTCCTGGGGGAAATCAGGCGTAACCATTGTGATCGTTGCGATCTAGAGTCAAGCGAATAGAGTTAAATCAAATATAGTTTATTTGAAGGAGTTATCGAATATAGTTTATTCAGAAGGAGTTATCGATTATTAGTAAATCGAAGGAGTTATCGATTATTTGTTAATCGAAATGAGCTATCGATTATAGTTTAATCGAAAAGAGTTATCGATTAGTTAAATGGAAGTAAGTTATAGAATATTGGTTATTCGAAGGAGTTATAGAATTTAGTTATTCGATGGAGTTAATCGAAAAGAGTTAAATCCAATAGAGTTAAGTGAAAAGAGCAAATCAGATAGAGTTAATTGATAGAGTAAATCGAATATAGTTTATTCGAAGAAAGGATTTCGAATCTAGTTATTCGATAGAGAGATTATCAAATATAGTTATTCGAAGGGAGGAGTTATCGAATAGGGATTTATTCGGAAGAGAGTTACGTAAGGAAGTTTGAAATGTTGAGTATCAACATAAATAAGTTTTGAAAGAAAATGGGTTGGTAGCACTTTTCCTACCTTAGCAATTTCGAGGACGAAATTATTTTAAGTGGGGAAGAATGTAATGACCCGGATATTCCGGCGGTTAAATTTGAATATTTTAATACGGTTTTAAATATTAAATTGGTAAATTAAATGGAATTTTATATTATGTTATTAATAATCGATTTCGGTTTAATATCAAATACATTAAATTACCTAAATACGGAAATGGATTTAGATGAATTCAAATTTAATTTGAATTGTATATAGTTCAAATGATTTATGGGAAATTTTATTTGAATTTATAACGATAATAATATTAAGTTATTATCGAAGAATTTAAATAGTTTGAAATTTAAATTATATCAATTTAAATTTATATCTTTCACAGACGATCGAATTGAGCTTCGTGACCTATCCCAGTGTGTCCGGAATGGTGGTTGAACCCTAGAATGGACAATTGTTGGGTTCAGTAAGAAGCTCAGGATCAAGGGTTATTTAAATTAAAGGATACGATCAAAACCAAATTCGGAAAAAATAATAAATCCTTTTAATGGTCCAAATTGAAAACCGTGCCCTTTCTCTTTACCACACACCAAACCAAACCCGCTCCCTTCCTTATAAAATCACGATTTCCTTCTGTTTCTCCCAACTCAGTAAGACAACTGCTCTCCAAAAATCAACCCCGTCTTCCTTTTCAGAAGTTTGAAACATCGGAAGCTTTGCAAACATAATCGGATCGCCTCATAAATCTTCAAAACCGAATTCAAGGATTTCAAATCCAAAGACTTCAATGTGTTCGATCTTCATTTACTGTACTTTGTTTTGGGTAAAATCGAGCTCTCTGTAAATCGACGATAGAAGCAGTCGACCTAGGATTTCAAGTTGAGGCCAGCACACGTGGAGGTAGGGTTCGAAGAAGGATCGTTATCGCGAGTTCAGGGAGGAGGGGCGCACTAGGTGACAGGTTTTTGTGGTTTTCTATATCGAAATAGTTCGTCACTTACTATAGCGCACTGTCGAGGCTTGCGGTGATGGATTTTGGTGAAAAAGCATATCGCGATTTTTGGCAGTAGGGGTTAGCTCGTGATTTCTGGAAGGGAGTTTGATCGAAGTGGAGGGATGGTGTGGTTTAACAACGGTGATGGGAGGAGTTCTGGGAAGTGGTAATAGTTCTGGGCAGTGGCAAGTCTGATCCAGTCATTTGATGGGTTCGGATGACCTGGAGTTCGGTTAAAGGATGGTGTTGAGAGTGTTGGTGCTTCCAGTGGCCTTAGGTACGAACTACAGGCAAGATGAATGGCCGTCATACCAGGTTGGAACTGCTATGTGTATATGTTCACCGAAGATGGATTTTGAAGGAGGTAGTAACATGAGAAAGAACTTACATCTAATTAAGATCCTTTCGTAACTGCGAATTTTTGAACTCGTATGGACTTGGGCTTTATGGGAGAATTCATTTTAAGTTTTTTTGGAGTCGATTGAAATCAGAATGGATCACAAATAAATACCCTGGTGAGTAATCTTCACTCACCTGTTATTTAAAATTGTTTTTATTCAGTAAAAATAATTGTTGTTGCTTGTTTGAATGCTTTCTGCTTTGATTAAAATATATATAGTTATTTAGGTTTGGTTGACTATTATATATATATATATATATTGGGTTGATGATTGGTTGGAGTCCCGCAGTCTCATTAGTGGATGCCCGCGGTACCATAGCGGATGATTACCCTATACGCCCCACGCTATGATTAGTGGATGACCTTCATACCGCGATATCCTGCCTCGAAGCAGGATGGGTATTACTATGTTGACTAACATCTGTGGATGCAGGAAAACAGGTTGGAGGAATCCAACTGGATTCCTCAAAAATATATTATCTGTTGTTGTTTGTTTGATTTCATATATATTCATATATGATGTGTTAAAAATCAAATGATTGAAAATTGGTTGATTTGATTGTTTAAAATATCAATGGGGCTTGAATGTTGCTTTATAAAAATATTGGAAAGGGTATTTGATATTTAAAAAGTGAATTCTATTTTTATAAATAGAATTTGAATTTTAAATAAGACTATAGAAAATATTTAACTTGTTCGAAGGTATATAAAACAAGTAATTGAATTTATAAACTTTGTTTATAAATGAAAAGATGGAATTTGAATCGAATTTATAAAGTTGTTTATAAATTAAAATATGGGATTTGAATCGAATTTATAAAGTTGTTTATAAATGAAAATATGGGATTTGAATCATTTATAAAGTTGTTTATAAATGAAAATATGGGATTTGAATCGAATTTATAAAGTTGTTTATAAATGAAAATATGGGGTTTGAATTGAATTTATAAACGTTGTTTATAAATGGAAAGGTGGGATTTGAATTGAAGTTATAAACGTTGTTTATAAATAATGCAGAGAATTCAAATGGACTTTAAACTATAGAATTTGAATATAGAATTCAAATGGACTTTAACTATAGAATTTGAATATAGAATTCAAATGGACTTTAAACTATAGAATTTGAATATAGAATTCAAATGGACTTTAAACTATAGAATTTGAATATAGAATTCAAATGGACTTTAACTATAGAATTTGAATATAGAATTCAAATGGACTTTAACTATAGAATTTGAATAATAGAATTCAAATGGACTTTAACTATAGAATTTGAATAATAGAATTCAAATGAAGTTTGAATAAAGAGAATTCAAATAGAATTGAATTGGAATTTGAATAGAGAAGTCGATAAGGAAACAAGAGTATGAGTATAATTAGAATTTGTTAATATGAAGGTGAAATAGACTGAAAAGTTAAGTAACAGATTTAATTAACAAATTGAGTTAAAACGATTGGTATAGTTAAAATAGATTGGACAGGTATAAATATACAGGAGACAGGTATGGCATAAAGTATAGAAGTGAAATAAATAGATTGCCCGACAAAAAGGTACGTATTTAATTTCCATATGAGATTTTATGCGCCGAATCGGCAAGCCGCTTGGCTTTTTCTTTTTCTTTTTGAGATAAGAAGGACCGGGAAAGCTATTTGAAATTTCCCGATGCTCCCGGTACAAAGGAGGTTATGGTGAATTTTTCGTGGAATTTAAGGAGATAGAATATTTTTAAGATAATTTGATAATTAGAAATCAACATATCAAAATATATAGAAGTCGATAAGGAAACGAACTTAGAAATAGAATAGTATAATTAAAAAGGGAAGACTAGGAATAAAATCTCGAAAGAATAAAAGAGAAAATGTATATGTGTTTAAAGGTGAATAATCAGTTGTATGGTATTGATTATTCGAGTAAGTAGTCTTGTCTGTTTTGACGTTAAATGTTATTCAGTCAAGGTCTGAGAGGTAATTATACCCCAACTTGGTTGATTTCATGATATACCGATAAGTAGAAAGATTCAGGCTCGAAGATCAATGTGGAATAAGAATTAGTTAAATACTGTATTTGGGTTGTCGTAACGATGTTTTACACAACATCTGTTTTAACCCAAATATGTGCAAAGCTTGGAAATAGAATAATGAACGTTTCCTAAGTATAGAATAAACGAGATGGGAAAAGAGATAAGTAATTGGAATATTTTCCAATTATAAATAACATTTATTTTCTAAAGAAGGCGATATATGGAAATGTTTTCCAAATAACATATAAGGCCAATATGGTTATTGAAAATATTTGGTTAACAAATATTGATAAGAAATAGAGAAGAGATTTAATTAATGGAATATTAATTAAAGGTTCAGTGATTGTTGGATGTTTGGATGAACACTTGTTTTATTCGATAGTTAAATCATCGACTATCGAAACACTTGTTTTTATTCGATAGTTAAATCACAGACTATCGAAGTTTTGACCATCGTTGTCAATATGGAGAGACCGGTTGGATTATTATCCGAAGAACCACTCCATATCGGCAGTAGCGTGCGAATCAGATTATATAAAGATAATCGAAGACGGAGTAGAGTGCAAGGACTTTTTCTATTAATAGAAATAGTGCCTTCGGTTCATCCTGTTCCTGGATGACTTGTATGGATGAATGTCTGACAGAGTATTTCCAGAAAGGTCACGTACATTGATTTCTTCAACCGTACCAAGAGTGGAAGCGGAGAAGGGCACTTCTTTAGCTAACATGTAATGTACGGTTGTAGACGTCAATTAGTGATTTTCGATGGATCTGACAATGTGGCATTCGAAGTGAATCTGATGTGATGATATAGCGTAACCTCTGGCCTCAACAACCAGGAAATGACAAAAATCGGGCAGGCAGCATGGCTAAGTCGGTCGCTCCGAAGTAGGGTGTATAATCACCTATCTAGAGAATATTCATTTGCTTCTTTAATCTATCAATGCTGTCCCATATATATATATATATATATATATATATATATATATATATATATATATATATATATATATATATATATATACGGGAACGGTTGCTGATCCCAACCGTTGGTGATATACATTCGATACACTCAAGCGAAATGAGTGGTCGGTCATGTGTGGCTGAGTTGCAAGATGTTCTTGTTGAACTCTAGTGTATCGTTCCTAGAGTACACTGATCGGAAGGTGGTTCCATACCTTGTCATAGTTGGAAATCCATTACCCAATACGTGCTTGCGGGTTTGATTGTATATTATACATGTGGAACGTGAGATGCAAGTGGTCCACTAGATTGTTATCTACTTGATTTAGACATTATTATAATATCAAAAGAGTTTTGATATAAAGATAAATCAAGTGTTTGGATTCTCATAAGGGAAAAACCTGTTCCGTGCTATACGGCGTGGTCTTATGAGATATCATTTAGTTTTCTGAAACTGTCTTAAACTGTTTACTCATACCAGTCCCATGACTGACCCGGAGTTTACTTTGTTGTTTTCCCTAAACTCTTGGGTACCTAAATTTGTACGGGCAGTCAAGTAGTCGGGAATTTACAGATATACTGGAAGATCTTGGAGCAGGAGGCTTCAGGATCATATAGTTATAGTTATTTCTGCTGTGTTGTAAGTGATGTACTTTGATATTGATGTATATTCAGATACAGATGTATATTTCAAGTTATGTTATATATATTATATGTTATTCGTTCCGCTATGAGATTCGTGTTACTCTGATGTTGTGTTCTTCCTCTTCTTCTATTCTAAGTTTCTATCTTATCTATCCTCACCCTCTAACTTCTTTCTATTAATGGTTCGAATTTCTGTGATATTTGGGGTTGGACTTGTGTTTTTGGTCAGCTCAAATTCTACCGGATTTTCGGGTCGTTACACTTGGATTCGTTCTGCAGAGAATATCTTTGAGGGTTTAAAGCTGAGAGACGATCAGAAAAGACTACTGGCGTCTTGGGCACTCAAAGAAGAAGCTTTGTTTTGGTGGGATTCAATTATTAAAGATAGTCCAGAAGGTGATATCACCTGGTACAGATTCAAAGTGATTTTCTTAGAAAGATTTACTCCTCCCGAAGCGACGGAGCGACTATGTGATGAATTTTCTTATCTAATACAAGGTGATATGACCATCCCAGAATATCATAAGAAATTCAACGAACTTGCTCACTTTGCTCCTCATCTGATTCAAGATCCAAAGAGGAAAAATCTGAGATTTATTCATGGCCTGCAAAGGAGATATCAGAATAGTGTACTGAGGAATGTGAAGCTTCCTTTTTCTGAAATGATTTATATGGCTTATCAGTATGAAGATCTCCATAAGAAAGGAATGTTGCGCGACGAAGAGGAAGCCTGTTCTAGTGATGAAGCAGAGTCGGAAACTGATATTCTTGAAGCCAGTACGAGGTTTGAGGTTAGTGAGAAGCCCAGCGCTAAGAGAAAAAGGGCTAAGTCTGGGAAAGAACCAGTAACAACTGCTATTTGCTCTAACTGCAATAAGAAAGGACATTTGTCGATGAGTTGCAGATCTTTAAAGAAACAAAGAAAAGAGGGATATAGAGCAAATCGAAAGCAAAAGAAAAAAAGGTTCAGAACTGATGGGGAGTTTCAAGAGAATAGGGAGTGCAAACAGTGCCACGAGGCTGGTCATCTTGCAAAGGATTGCCCGCTCTTAAACAAGCCTGAAGTAGTTCAAGTGAATGAAGTAGCAGGAACTTCTGATCTCTCAGTAAGTCAAGGAAGATCTGATGTTTTAGAAGGCACGCTCAATGTCAAGAACATTCCAGTTAAAGTACTGTTTGATACTGGCGCGTCACGAAGCTTTATTGCAAAGAGTGCAGTCAAGAAGTTGGATTTGAAATTGAAGAAGCTCAAAGAGCCAATGACTGTCCGAAATCCAGTTGGGGGTCCCATCGATCTCAGTTGGGTTTGTGGGGTGCCTGTCTCTTTTTCCTGCTATAAATTCCCTACTATCTCTATCGTCATGAATTTTGATGAATTCGATCTTATTCTGGGATTGGATTGGTTAACCAGATATGAGGCAGAGGTTAGATGCGCCGAGAGAGTTGTTAAGGCAAAGGCACAATCGGGGAATTATATAACCATACCATGTGAAGGCCCGACATCAAATAGAAAGGACTTTTGGGCAGCTTTGGATGTTTCTCCAGCCCAAATAGAAAATATCCCTGAAATCACAGAGAATATTCCCGACCTAGTGAAAGATATTCCTGTCGTCAAGGACTATGCGGATGTGTTCGAAGAAGTTGTTCGCTTACCTCCGTAGAGAGAAATAGATTTCAAGATCGCTTTGATTCCCAATGCAAGGCCGGTAGTTCACGCTATTCGAAGAATGTCCTTGAAAGAAAAATAAGAACTTGACAATCAAACACGACAGCTAGTATGGAAGGGTCTGATCAGACCTAATTTCTCTGATTGGGGTGCAGCAGTGGTATTTGTCCCAAAATCTGAAGGTACTCTACGTCTTTGTGTGGATTATCGAGATCTGAACAAACAGACAATAAAGAACAAATATCCATTGCCGCGGATTGATGATTTGTTGGACCGATTAAATGGAGCACAAGTATTTTCACGAATGGACCTAGCTACAGGTTTCCATCAACTTCGAATTGCCGAAGAGTGTGTTCCAATGACAGCGTTCAGAGGCCCCGACTTATTCTACGAGTGGTTAGTAATGCCGTTCGGCTTATGTAACGCTCCAGCTTACTTCGTCGATCTGATGAATAGAGTATTCAGAGGAGTATTGAATAAATTTGTTCTGGTTTTTATTGACGATATTCTAATCTTCTCTAAATCAAAGGCCGAACATGAAAAACATTTGGAACAAGTGTTAGAGATCCTCAGAAGAAATGTATTGAAAGCAAAGTTTTCCAAATGTATATTCTGGCAAGACGAAGTGAAATTTCTAGGCCACGTCATATCAAAAGAAGGAATTGCTGTGGATCCAAGTAAAATCACAGCTATTCAGAATTCGAAACAGCCCAGTACCCCCACTGAAGTCCGCAGTTTTCTCGGATTGGCTAGATATTACCGAAAGTTCGTTAAAAACTTTTCGAAGATATCTGGTCATTTAACGAAGCTTACAAAGAAGCACTCTAAATTCAAATGGACTCCAGAAAGTGAGGAGGCTTTTGAAGAGCTAAAGTTAAGACTAACGACTGCTCCAGTGTTAACCATCATCGATGGCAACCAGGATTTAAAGGTCTGGACTGATGCTTCTAGAGAAGGCCTTGGCGCAGTGTTAATGCAAAGGGGCCAAGTGATTGCTTATGCTAGCCGTCAACTGAAGCCACATGAAAAGAACTACGTAACTCATGATCTTGAGTTATTGGCTATTGTGTTCGCTTTGAAAATCTGGAGACACTATCTTCTGGGTGAGAAATTTGAACTGTTTACAGATCACCAGTCATTAAAGTATCTGTTCACTCAGAAAGACCTGAATCTGAGGCAGCAACGTTGGCTGGAGTTTCTTGCAGCATATGACTTTGAAATTATATATACTCCCGGGAAAGCCAATGTCGTGGCCGATGCGCTGAGCCGAAAGAATGTAATAATCGCCAGCTTTATTATCACGACTTCCTTGATTGACAAAATATCTATTCTTCAGAAGGAGGACAACTTTATTAAGGATATGATCAAAAGGATTCAGAAAGGCGAACCATCGTGTTTTCAAATAGATAGCGACGAGACCCTGAGATTGAAAGGAAGGATTTGTGTTCCTGACATTCCCGAGCTGAAAAGGGAAGTATTAGATGAGTGTCACAAGTCCAAGCTGAGTATCCATCCTGGTGTGGCCAAAATGTATAACGATCTCAAACGAACGTTCTGGTGGAAGGCTATGAAAAGAGATGTTTCAATATATGTTAGCTGATGCCCTACTTGCCAACTAGTCAAAAGCGACCAACAGAAACTGGCTGGATTGCTGCAACCACTAGAAGTTCCTGGGTGGAAGTGGGAACATATTTCTATGGATTTCATAGATGGTCTGCTAAGAACCAGAAAAGGGAATGACAGTATTTGGGTGATCGTAGATCTCTTCACGAAGACCGCCCATTTCATACCTGTCAGATCAAACAGAACTGCTCAGAGTCTGGCGCAGATATACTTCAAGGAAATTGTTAGACTACATGGTGTGCCGCTCAGTATAGTCAGTGATAGAGACACAATATTTACTAGTAAATTCTGGGAGGCATTTCAAGTCGAGCTGGGAACGAAGCTGAATTTAAGCACCGCTTATCATCCTCAGACAGACGGTCAGACTGAGAGGGTAAATCGTATTTTAGAAGATCTATTGCGGGCTTGTGTTATAGATTTCGGTGGATCATGGGAAGACCATCTGCATTTGGCTGAATTCTCATATAACAACAGCTACCAGGCGAGTCTGACAATGTCGCCATTCGAAGCATTGTATGGTAGACCGTGCCAATCTCCTGCTTGTTGGGTCGAACCTGGTAATAGACTTGTGTTGGGTCCTGATATGATCGGAGAAGCTGCCGACAAAGTCGATTTTATTAAGAAGCGATTACTTGCCGCTCAAAGCCGACAAAAGAGCTATGCCGATAAAAGGAGAAGAGATATATCCTTTGCTGTTGGCGACTATGTATATTTGAAAGTATCGCCAATGAGAGGAGTTATCCGGTTCGGTAAAACTGGGAAGTTGGTGCCTAAATTCATTGGTCCGTTTCCTATTCTGGAACGGATCAGAACTCTCGCTTATAAGGTCAAACTGCCTAATTGGTTGCCTGGAGTTCATGATGTATTTCATATATCTCAACTCCGAAAGCACGTTCATGATCCAGACTTGATCGTGGAAGAAGCTGCTCAACAGGACATTGAAACTACTCCAGAACTATCTGTGAGACGAGAGCCGGTAAAGATTATCGGCAAAGAAACCAAAGAGCTGAGGAACAAGAAGGTTCACTTAGTCAAAGTGCAATGGAGTGGAGATCCGCGAGATTGTACTTGGGAAACTGAGGAGAGCATTCAGAAAGCCTACCCCAGATGCCGAATAGATATCTCTGATTGACTCCGGTGCAAGGTACATTTACCATACTTTGCATTACCATTTAATTCTCTATTCTGTTGCTATTTTCTTCCCATGGATGTGCACTATTTATTCTATACTCTGAATGATTTTTAAAGGAATATAGGATTTGATTAGTATATTTTTGGAAGGTTAAAAAAAATTAGTTGTTGAACCACTTTCGACTTTGTTCCTTTTCGGGGACGAAAAGTTTTAAGTGGGGGAGATTGTAACGACCCAGAAAATCTGAACCAATTTAAAATTTTAAATTGGCTAAAATAATGTATTTTAAATATTTAAAATAAATATTTTAAATAATAGCAATGAAAAGTGAGTTTGAATCGACAATTGAAAACGAATATAATTAATTATAATTATAAACAAGGCCTGAAGAGGCGCTGCAGTTTCAAAAATTGAATTCAAAATTTGTCGGACTGTACCGGGTGCAAAACAATCCGGATTTTAGTGAAACCAAAAATATTTAAATCTGTTAGTTAATACCTTTCTAACGAATCTGAAAAATCGAATTTTCATAGCGGAAAGCAAAAGTTATGGCCGAATGAATTTTCAGAAGGGTCGCTATGGAATTTATATAGCCCGTGAAATTGGCCATTTTACATACGACCTCGGAATTCGACGAAACAACTTTTGTTGGATCCGGGATGTGAAGTTATTGCTAGGTTTCAAATTTCATAATTTTTGAAGCTAGTATGTGAGCGTGGCAAAGGAAAACGTATTTTGGTCAATTATAGTTAAATTGGATCGACCAGAAATGGGCCTTTTTGCAAACGGTCTCAGAATTCGACGAAACTAGTTTTGTTGGGACCGTATCGTCAAAACATAGCTAGATTTATTTTTCAGGAATTTTTCGAATCAATTTGTGGCCCTGGCAAATTGAAATGTACGTTCAAATTAAATGTTGAATGTTTTATATTTTAATCTGAAGGAAAACTGACTGAAACATTCGAATGGGTCTTTGAAACATATCCCATTGTGTTCGGAATGGGGGTAAAACGCTAGGGACGACAGTCGTCGGGTTCGAATTGGTGTTCGTATGGGACAGGGGTATTTTAGAGATTTTAAAAATTATAAAATAAAATAAAAAAAATCCTATTGGCTAATCTATTCTCTTTCTTCCCCGATACCCTCGAAATCAACGGCGGCTTCCCTTCAGATCTTCGTGCCTCGATTTCTCGTCATCCACGCATCAGAACCCACTGCTCCTTTGGAGAATTTTGAGGCCCTTCCCTCGATCTTCAAATCCATACCAGTTGGAGCTTCTCTAGCGGTGTATTTTTCGAGATTCAACGCCGAGAAGTGCCGCCGCATCGTCCCCGATATCTCAGCCGCCGTGCCACCGAGTGGGCCCCCCTGGCATCGTTCGGCGCGCCTCTCGGAGGGCTGTGACGTGGGGGTGGCCGATCTTCATATCGTTGCACCAAGTTGAAGAAAGATCAAGACCTAATTTCGAACATCAAAGGAAAGGTACGGGTTTGAATTGTTTAAAGTGATTTTAACATTTAAAAGTGTTGCAAAACTTCTAAAAATCATATCTTTTTGCTATGTGGTCGAAATTCAGTGAAACAAGAGACAGTGGACTCGTGTGGACGTCTTCTGCATTTTAGAAGAGACCGCATATTTTTCTGAGCCTTCTGCTATTTTTGGTGGAGTGGAACCCTAAGTGAGATTTCTAATTTATAAACGATATGGAAAACGACGATGCATAAATTATATAGTCGATGTATGAATTATATAAGCGTTGTACACCTCTTGTATAAACGTTGTATAAGTTGTACGTTCGATGTATAAGTTATATATACGTTGTAAAAATTATATATGTGTTGAAATAGAAGTGAATTGCTATATATATATATATATATATATATATATATATATATATATACGCCCCTCGTTCACAAACCATGGACGATATTTATTGATTGTGATTGGTGTGAAAATTGATTGATAGCGAATGGTTGTTTGGGATTGTTTGTGGTTGATATTGATTGATTGTGGTTGAAAAATACCCATCTGTGGTTGAGAAATATTTGGTTGAAACCACATAGGATTAGTTTGTGGAAATGAAATAAATATATACATGCCGCCTGCGTGCGAACTAGATGCATGAACCCCTTTGTCAAAAACCGCGAGGTTTTAAGGTAGAGCGAGGAGCCGTACTAGGGACGGTCCCGGTTTTAACTACCCTGCCGTTATGCTGCCGAAATTTTGAATAATATTCATGTGTTTGAATTATTTTCATTTGCTGAAACTATATTTATTCATTGAATAGAAAACCTTCATGTGTTGAATCGATATTCATTCGTTGATTAGAAATTCATGTGTTGAATGGTATTCGTGTTTTAAATATAAAAATCACATTTTTATCTATATATAAAAAGTATAGAAAACCTTCATGTGTTGAATCGATATTCATTCGTTGATTAGAAATTCATGTGTTGAATGGTATTCATATTTTGAAATAAATTATTTCATAATAAAAATCACCTTTTTACCATCTATATGAGCTATGTAAAATGACCTCGTTTTAAAAGAAATTGTTTTATAAGAAAAAAAATCCTATTTTTATCACCTATATAAACTATATAAAATAATAGTGTTTTGAAATGAATTGTTTTACAATAAAAATCACATTTTTATTATATACACGAATTGTTGAAATGTGAAACGTCAAAAATAGCAACTCGTTCAAATAAATATGCATGAGTCGAAAAATTATTAATTAGCTAATGATGTGATTTTTACCTGTGCATGCAACATTAGAATGAATGGCGTTTTTAAACCAAATGGAATCAAATATGAAGTTGAATAGAAAATGATAAGTGATAAGAACTGTATATATGTACATGCATATTTATTGAACAGGTTATAGCAAAGGGGCTAGAGAAGAGGAATAAAATTTTGTGCCCGACAAATAGGTACACATTTACTGTTTTGTTTGGGTGATGATTTTATGAGCCTGTTGGCTAGCCACTTGGCTTTTTCTTTTTCTTTTCGACATGAGACGCCCGTGTGGCTATTTGGGAATTTTCCCAGCCCCTCCCGTACAAAGGAGGTTATGGCGAAATTTTCCAAAATTTAAAGGCGTTAGTGAAAAATTTGAAGTGAAAACGATATTGAAATTGTTGAATGAACTATATTTATATAAATATATAAATATGGATAAAATTAAAACGAAACGTGGCCGTGCAGTTCGTGTTTTGAAACCGTGGTTTCAAACGATTAGTACGGGAAATCCGACCATCGGATTTTCCCGAAATCGCAACCGTTGGGTTCGCTTTGGAAAAATCTTTCCAACGGCACCAACTTTGTAAAAATCCAACGGTTGGATTGTCTGAAATGTTTAATTCAAATCTGAAGAAAAACAGCGCCAGAAACAATTATATATATATATATATATATATAAATATAATTATATTTAATCGAATAACGACGCTGCAGTTCGTATTTTGAAATCGAAACTTCAAACGATTGTACCGGGAGATCCGACCGTCGGATTTTCCCGAAACTGGAACCGTTGGATTCGTTTTGAAAAGACCTTTTTAATGATGTAAATTTTGTGAAGATCCAACGGTTAGATTTTCAGATATGTGTAAATCAAATCTGAAGAAAAACAGCGCCACGGCCGCGTTATGGCCCAAAGCGTCTTTTTGAATAAATAGGCTATTTTAAAATAAATAAAAATAGCGATAAATCGTTATAAAATATTATAAACGATATGGAATGGAAATAAACTAAATTTGCTCGATTTATGTGGTATTTGATGGTTGAATGTGTTTGGTTTGAAAATTACATTAAAGAACAAAATTGGTGTTGTCGAATGATTTAACCATTGAAATAAATTGATTTGAAATTCTAAATATACGTAAATTATTTGAAAAGGCCGAGTTAATTCTCATTTCAAATAATTGACCGACGATTGAAAGTCGAAGATGAAGACGGTGGTCGAAGACCGGAGATCTTCACCTCGTTTGGATGGTAACCGAGGTCCTGATTGGGAGGCATCCCGAAATATGGATAATGAGTGGTGATCGTCTAAACGTACGTGGTGATCGATGGGTTTGCGAGGTATTTAGTGCCTTCGGTTTCGTTCAGACCCAGAACGGACTTGTAAATGGACGGTGTGTCTGACATTGGATTTTATTCTGTGTTGATTGATCTCTATTAAATATACATCTGTTTGGCGGTAGGGAATTTATTCTTTTGCTTAACGCCCTTCTCTGAAACGCACGAGCTCAGAGGTTGTATATCGATGGACATCAGTCGCATGGCATGAATTGCCTGTGTGGCATGCTAAGATGTAGTGATCAGGGCTTCTGTTGAAAAGCAAAGTCTTGTGGTGATGATCAAAGCACCGCCTGCATGGCGTAGCTTTGTGTATAACGTGGAATCGCGAGCCTCACACCCTGGTATGACCCAGAAACGGGAGAAGGACCCCAGGAAGGGCATGCGTTTCTTTCTAGCTAGGGTGGTGTCAGTGACCTACCAGCCCTGACATTTATATACTTTTCACCTATGTGGTTGTTGCTGTTGCGAGGCGCCTCGGTTAGATCGGACGATCCGGGTCCGATGGAGTCATTCGTTGGCTCATTTATGCCCCAAAGGGCGGGGAAACGTATTGTTCAGGAATTTTAATCCACATCGGTGGACCGGCCCTGTCGCTCCAAGGGTCGATGCGCTCTGACCCTGTGGCTCGGGCTAGAGAGTCACGAATTCGGTAAGGACTATCTTTTGCCTTGGTTCATGACGGAAATCCAATTTCCAAATACAACATCGTGCGGTTTTGATTGTATACCTATATATGGCGACATAGTGGTATGGGGCATTAATGTCGTCTATGATTGATAGTTATGATTCGAAATTGTTTTCAAAACATATAAACACTAGCAATAATATCAATTGCCTTTGTTTTATTCGTATCAAGCATATTTTGGTCGTTATAAGGTAAAAACTCTATCCTCCGGTTTGCGTTGCATTGTGTGATGGGAACTGAGTCTTATAATGGCTTCATTTTTTTATAAAAAGCATTGCGATGTTTAAAAGAAAGATTTGTTTTAAAAGCACTGGCAATCCGATGGAGTAAACCCGTTCCACGAAAGTGGCGTGGTCCTATGATTAGCCATATTATATATGTGTGTTGAGTAGATTTCTCATACCAGTCCCATGACTGACTCGTAGTTTGTTTCACTTTCAAACTCGGGTGCCCCTTTTTCTACACGAGCAGCCTTGTATTCAGGTTTAGCTGGCTTTCTCTGGATAGCTGGAGCTGAAGATGGATTTTATCATTTATCTCTTTTTATGCTGTTCAGCTCCTATTTTACATATTTTGTTTGTTTTCCGCTGTAGACATTTATGTATAGCTGAACTGTGTTTTTACTAAGTATGATCCTGCATACTGTGTAACTCTGTTGATTACTTTTATCCAGTATATTCTATTGTTCATTATCTGGTGTATTTATTTAATTCTGTTCTGCTATCATCTGTTTCTGTGTTATATTCCAAGGATTACCCTTGCCACCGTCAGTACGGGGTTAGGGGTCGTCTCAGTTTTATATTATTTTATATATACTAAAATTCCATACAATCAGATGTTGATAACTTCTTCATATGAACTCAAATTTACGCATGGTTAGATCCACTGGATTCGTATCGAAATTTCGAACAACAAGGAGCTATTGCGGACTGATTCTAAGACTATTGATTTTTGGGCTGAAAATTGGATTTTAATTAATTTTGAAATAAAAGGCGAGTGATTAAACGCAGTTACGCTTAACTAAAATATTCGAGTATTAGTTAAATTAAAATCATGTTGTGATATGATTATATTGAATGCTGTTTGATAGTTAAAATTGCATATTTATGTTGATTGACACCGATAACGTAATTTAATTTGACTGTTAGTTTAAATTTTACAGTTAAGTTGAAATTTGATATTTAATTGCTAGTTTAAAACCCAACATCTGATAACTAGTAAATTTATACGATACTGATATTCGAATGTATTGATTTGATGGATGGCTTCGATTGGTATATTTGACATGTTGATGTTTAATGGCATGAATTTACCAGTTATTCACATTTTGATATATGATTATTGTTTTTGTTGATAAGTCCCAACCATGTACCCTAGATGTTACGGGCATCAAATGAACTCATGATTAATCATTAAAATGAATTATGAACATTGGTTGAAATAATAAATACCTATGACCCTAATTTGGATTGAAATGATATATATTCTTCCCCAAGATACTAAAATTAAATTTTAAGTATCACTTGGCCATAGGATAGAAAATTATATACAGACACCAATTGGTTAAATAAATTAGTTTTAACCTTGAATCTTGAAATATTGCTTTTATATTTTGAAATATAAAGCTAAGGAAATTATTTTTTTATTATAAACTGAAGTTAAAATGAAACTGAATATGAACTGAATCGGTCGAAATTGAATTGTTTATCTATCTTTGAAATTTACTTTAAATTTACTTGATTCAAATTGATATTTAAATTGTGAACTCGATATTATTATAACTAAAATAATTCAAAATGAGAGCTCTAGTTAGAAATTTCAAATATTTGAATCGAATTTTTTGTATTGGATTCAACTTAAATTGGAAGTTGAATTGAATTAAAATATTGAAGTTGAGTTAATTGATTTGAGATGGGAATACGATTTCGATTTGTTTGAAAATTTTAGAAGAAACAATTCTAATTCAAATTAATTATTTTTATTTAGCAATTATTTTTCTTTATAAACTATGTTATTTTTAACTTATACGTAGTAACTATTTTAATAAAACACTTTAATACATAACTATTTTACATTTTTAACTATTTATTTTACTTATATATAGGCACACACTATTTTGAATAATCCATTTTAATAATTAATTGTCTATTTCATAAACTACTTTAATATTTTTACCTATAGATTTTACTAAATTTTGATAATTCTATTTTACATACAAACTTTTTATTTTCAAACTATTTCAAACATATCTAAACTATCTAATATATGTGTATACATTTAACTATTTAATATTTAAATTATTTCAAGATTTGAATTGTTTCAAGGATTTGAGTTTGAATTAAATCGAGATTTTAGTATGAAATTATATTCTATTTGGATATAAAATGATCTGGAGAAAAAATATGACATTTTGATATGAAGTATGAACCGTTTGTATAAATTCGACTGGTGTGAAAATGTAAATGCTTGGTTGTTAAAGAGACCTAGATCAGATATTGTCATACTTTCTGCCAATACCGAGAACACTTTAGCAACTATGTACGTGGTGGAGAATCCATAATGAAGTAGTATGGTTTGACAAACACTACTGGAATGAGTTAAGAGAAAGATGATGGATATCCTTGATCTTCGGGTCATAATTGAAATGACTATGACAGGTGCCATGGCCGAGCAAAGTGAGGTCGCTCCTCCTATTGAATATGCTTCTTCGAACCATATCTATGACTTTTGTGATTTGATTGGTGGATCCACCCTTGACTATGGAGTGTTGTTTGAGGTGGGCGGTAGTAGCTGCTATGCTTTACCACCAGCTCAGTCTCGCAATTTAGTATAGTTCTACCGTGGGTTTTCCTTGTATGCCTTGTCATATTATCCTGATCGCGCCTACTATGATTTTGATTTGCGTTGTACCTATGGAGTGCTACCTGTATAGACTACAATATTTATAAACGGTGTAAGGGTAAAAAAGTGATCCCACTTACACTATTTTGATATTTTACTTTACTGATAGACAATATTATAATAGCGAAATTATATTACATAGTATCTATTTTGACGGATCCTTAGGAGATGGAAATTGCCGTAACATCTCATAAGCACTCACGAACACCTTGGATAGGAGATGTGAATTACCGTAAGTATCTCTGATGCCGTGACCCTCATATTATTACCTGATTTTGATTTGATTGATATGAGAATATTTTAGTTCTGATCCGAGTATTTATGTATTTTCATTGGTGCTCGGGTCAGCCTGAGTTTTTCAGTTAGCGATGATCAAATTATATTGAAGATGGGGATGGAGCTTGGTAGACGTAATTACAAGTATTATTCCGCTGCATATATTAGTATGTTTTATGCTAGTAACTTTGATGTGTTGTGTAATGTAAAATCAAATGAATAATTTAGCAGGTTCATGAACTATTATTTGTTTACTATATATTGTCCTTCGGCTGTTAGATTCTGTGATTGTTTTTTTCTTCTTTCTTCCTTTTCTTATATTAATCCCAATAACTATCTATATTTTTGATTTGTTTGGGTTGAATGGATTATTGTCAACTTAAATGGTCAAAAATGTGGGTCGTTACAGCTAGCATCCGACTTGACTATGCCGAGCCATGCATAGGTCCAGCCAGATTATAGTTGCCGATGACTCCTCCATTACAACATCATGACCAAGACCACGATCTCCACTACTCTCGGATCCACCATCACGTGTCCCTACCGAGCCAGATTCAAGTACCATATATAAATAGTCCTTTGGAGCTTGGAAAATGGATGTTTTGGCTTCTCTTATGTATTTATTTTCTGCAAACTTATTGTACTCAAGATTTCACTACCTCAAAGCATTATATCCCAATTTCTTGTAATATTTAGGAGAAGTTATAAAGTGGACGTAGGCAGTCCATAGCTGAACCATTATAAATAACTTATGTGCACGCTCTTTTCTCATTTTAATTTACGTTTTCTTCACTTTTAATCTCTTCATCAAAATCTTTGAGTGTTTGTGCCACTTTTGATGTAAACATTTTGATGCTTTCATTGAAAAATATGAATTCTAAGCATTAGGTTTTTTAATCTACTGTTTGGATCACCGAGTCCTAAGAGAAAAATCCTCCATACCTTCAACTTCAGCAAAAATAGTATCTACAAGAAACCCAACCTCTTCCAGGCCTTCCAGCAACCACTTCTGTGATGATGTTGCCCAAACTGTTGCTGCTTGAAAATCCATCTCGGGTATTCCAACCCAGTCCGGGAATGCCCATGTTGCTACCATTTCTCCTACCAAACAAGCTCTTGGTTCAGCATTCGTCACCCGTGATGATTTCATGGAACTCGTGGCAAAGTTAAACATGACATCTAACTTGCTAAACGACCAAATGCGCAAGAATAGAGGTTTGAGGTAGGATATAAACAGAATGACTACTCAATGGGAACAATTTAGGATACAGAGAGATCCTACCATGTCGCATCATCATACAGAAGCCTCATCTTCATCAAGAAGAAGTGGAGAACCAGTGTAGCAGCAAGGATAGTTTTTTAGACTTCAAAATGCGCAGGACCTCCAGTTCGGTAGACTTTTGGTTAAACATACTGAACCAGCTCGGCTTGACAATGTTAATCGGGGAATGTCAAGTCAGATAACATCGATCGAACCCTTCACCGAACCAGATTTCTCCCCAGATCGCAACACTCTCGGCACCTCTCGTGCTTCCATGCTTCCACCCTTGCGTCCTATGATTGACCAGGACAAAAGGGGATAAGAGTACTGCAAGAATGGCGGCTCAAACGACGTTGCCATGGCGGAAATGGATAGGGATAAGTGGGTTGAGAGCCTAGAGCCATAGTTTGTTTCAATACTCCAGATCTGGAAGCTATGGTGAAGTGGATCATAAATGACAACAAAGGATACAATAAAGAGGACTAGGAAATTGAAAGCGGTCGTACACCGTTCACTGATGACATCTTACAGCCGGAATTCCCCCGAAGATTTAACTTTCCTCAAATGAATCACAATTCATGCATTACTAATCCTCATCAGCATTTGATGAGATATACATGGTTTATGGATTTTATCGTAGCCTCAGATGCCATAAAGTGTAAAGTATTTCCTATCAGTCTTAATGGAGTTGTGCTCATGTGGTTTACTCGATTACCTCCAAGATTAGTGCCAAATTTCGAAGATTTAAGTGGAAAGTTCATGAATCAGTTCCAACTTTATGCCTCAAGTCAAAACACATTATGACCCTATGCCGCATGAATCAATCCGCGAAGAATCACTTGAGGATTACCTTGAACATTTCAAGATTACCTCATTGAGATCAATAAACCTAACCCTGAGATGATATCAATGGCGCTTGTCGATGGCGTTGATCCAGAGACTGAGTTTCAAAGAAAATTGATTGAGAAGCCTCCCTTCACCATAGACCAATTTAATGAGAAGGATAATGTGTTTTTTTGCGAATTGAAGAGGCAGATGGGAAATAAAAAGGAAAATTAATGAATGATAAATAAGGGTGTTCAGAGTAACATTGCGATGAAGTAGTCTGAAGAGAATCGCATAGAATTCGAGATAAATGTCCGAAATCAAAATAAAAGAATAATAATTAGCGTAAGAGCGAAAATGGAAGAAGCTGCAATCAAAGATGGGATGCTAAAAGGTGACCCATTTTATACATTTGACAATTACACACCCTTGAACGACACCTTTGAGAATGGGTATCTAGGTACATGCAATACGATGCAGTATAAGAAGCCTCCTCTCTAAGAGTCCATGAAGAAAGAAGGGCGAACTAGGAAGTTTTGTTTATTCAATGAGATATATGGTCACACGAGTAATGAATGTCATCATCACTGGGATATCATGGAGACGTCAATTAGCGAAGGTAAATGTTAGGGATTACAGAATGGATCGTTAAGGAAAAACAAACGCTAGAGGAGGGGGTGAATAGTGTTTTTAAGAATCTAAACAAAATTTAAACTTATATGAACTTATATATGAATCAAACACTACAAAAACAATCATAGACACAGAATCAAACACAAATGCAAAGATAAACAAAAGTAAAGTACAAAAAAGAAAATAACACACCGGATTTTTATACTAGTTCGGAATTGCTCCTACGTCCAGTCCCACGCAATGCTGGATTGCGCAGAGTTTTATTACTATGTTAATATCCAATTACAACCCTCCTTGATTTCACGGCTACAAGGGATACCACTGATTCCACCCACACACTTGATCAAGTATACCTTCCTTGATTTTATAGCTATAAGGGATACCACCGATTACCCGTCTTTGATTTCACGGCTACAAGGGATACCACCGATTCCTTTACACAACTCAAACTATTACAAACAGCCCTATAACTCTTCAATAGCACTTAATTCAAAGAGTAATGAGTAGAGAGTGTAGAGAGAAAAAGATTAGTGAAAACAGAATTGAATTCGGTAGAGTATAGGTGTAGAAATGATAAAAATAATGGTGTAATGAAAGAGAGTGGAAAGGGAGAAGAAGAGATGATTAAAAATTCGAAATCAACCCCTTTTTATAGTGTGTGAAAGGTTAGACGCTTTAGAACCATCACAAATAAAAAAGACACCTTCTTTCAATTTTGAAAAAAATGACAATTATATATCGACATGTATATATATGTATGTCGACATATATAGGTATAAAATTGAAATTTGAAAATTTTACAAGTGTTTTGATATAAATATAATTCTGGAAATTCTTGTATTAAAATATAGTGTTATAAATAAATATTGTATAGTAGAAAATCATATAGAAACATAAATATAAACTATATAAACATATTTATAAAATTATAGAGCTTAAAACTATATAAATATTAAGTATATAAAATATAAATATATCAAATTTGTAAAGTATAAACTTATAAAACTTAAGTTTAAAATCAAACAAAAAATAGAAAATAAAATAAAGAGGAAAGAGACTGAAAATAGAATTTGAAAACAGAATTTGAAAAACAGAATTTGAAAATCAGAATTTGGAATAAAAATTTGAACCAGGAGTGTTATTTATTATCTTACAAAATCTAGACTCTATAACTATATTTATTTTGAACTCTTGAAATTTTGAATACTCGTTAGTCTTGAAATATCTCTGAATTCTGAATCTCTAACATCTTTAAACTGTACAATCTTCAGTAATATTTCCTGTATATAAATCCTGCATATGTGTATATATATATTCTAGATATAAGTGTAAGTAAATATTTTATAATCAATTAATATTGAAATAAGGTTGTTGTCATCAAAATACCTTTCTCCAACAATCTCCCCATTTTTGATGATGACAACCTTGGTTTATAAAATATCATACCTGTATATACCTGTTGATGATGATCCTTCAAATACTCCCCATGTCTATATAAATACTATAAACTATGTCTATATTTTATAATTTCTCCCCCTTTAGCAGTATCAAAAATAAATTCTAAAACAACTCCCCCTAAATTATATAACTATCTAAATAAAACCTATAAGAAACTAAGTAACTACTAATTCAAATTAGAATACTCTCCCTTAATCTATATAAAAGTATAATATTAATTCTTAACATTATGATGATCAAATACAAACCATTCCAAGTATTATATTTACATTTGTTTGATATCAATTATACAAACCACATCAAATCAAAAGCATACCACACCATATGACTTAATACATACAAGTTTCAAGTTATAAAATCCAAATCAAATTCAAACAAATCAATCATACCAATCAATTAAATGTTTCTTGGGACTTCAACCCAATTGTCTTCTCTAAAGATAGGATCCTTCTTGATGACTTCCCAATCCTCATCATTTTTGGTTGGTGGAGCCTTTGTGAGATTATTATCTTCATCTCTGAAAAGAGAGGAGATTAACTAATGAATTGCATCATCTCTTGTTGCTCAAACATCTTTATTTGGCTAAGTTCGAGTTGATGCTGGTTTCGTAGAATGATAGAGAGGATATTTTTGAAAGAATTCAAGGTTTCTTCTAGATTTTCACTAAGATTATGAACTGGATTTGCCATGGATTTGACAAGAAATGAATAAGGAAGAAGGATATATAGAATAATGAAATTTTATGGAAGAAATAGACTTAAATTGGGTTTGGAATTCGTTGGATTTTGAATGCACATGAGTAGTTATTTAATTTTTAAAATTTGAAACAATTTGAAAATCTGGCAGTTATATATCGACATATACATAAATGTATGTCGACATATGCTATATAAAAATTTTGAATTTTGAATTTTTTGAACTTGTATTAAACTATAATTAATTCCAAAGTTTTTGCAGAGACTTAAAGATGATTTTAACATAAATAAATGTCCATTCATTACTTAGATAGAAAGCAAATACATCTAACTACTAAATACGAGACTCAAAAGCAAAACATAAGTAAATACATAAGCTAATACATAAAGATAAATTAAACTACATAGTCTAGTTTTCTGGTGATGATGAGGGAAGTGAGATTCCAAGCTTTCTTCCCATTTTGACCATGAACTTGGTCATTTTAGAGAAGTTCTTCTTAATCTTCTTTTGATTGTAGACGATTTTGACTTGATTTTGAACAATCGTCTCTTTGGAAATACGTCTAGTGTTGGTTTGACACTCAAAACTTTCTAAAGAAGTTTTTTCTTCTTCTTCGACTTCCATTGGTGCTTTTTCATGTTGCATTCGAGCTTGTTTGGCTTCGAATGTCTCATATGGCTTGAAAGCGAAATGAATTTGCATGAGATGTATGTTTGATGAGTCAAACTCTTTTCTAGGCACAAACTCTTCTCTATGAAGATCGACCCCAAAGTATCTTAAAATTCGATTGAGATAAACACCATAGTAGAGTGTGTTTTCTCTAGAGGCCAATTCTATGGGCTTAATTTCATTTAAAATCATGTCGGCCCAATTGATAGTATAACCACCCATAATAGCAAAGAGTGCCTTTTGGACTTTGAGAGTTGGATTGTTGAAATTTTCGGAACGGGTTGTGATGGTATGTTAGAGGATAAGGTTCACGACCCTTGTTTTTGGATGAAAGAAGCGATTTATGAAACTCCATTGGAGCATCTTCTTCAAATATGTCGTGGTACGTCTCTAAATCGGTTTCATCGATTTTGAAATTCGAAAAATCCGAGCCCGTGCTTCTACAATTTTGAATAGTGCTTAAGAGTTCTGCATCAAGAACAATATGCGTGCCTTTGACACTACTCCAAATTTGATCTTTGCTGCCTTCGTAAAATCCGTGATCAAGATTCACATAGATCATGCTGACGAGTTTGGGATAACACACTTCGTCATTATCATGAGAGTCAATTAGACTCAAAACTTCGTTTTGTTCAAGGAGAGAGACAAGATCATAAAAAGGAAAATCGCTAAAGATGGTGAAAGCACCCATGTTAACTTTAGCATTTGACCTTCTTTGTCATTATGAAGATAACCTTTGATGGTTTTGGTTAATTCCAATTTCTGGGTTGAACTTGAAGAAGCCATTAAATTGATGGTATTAATGAAGAGAATAAATATGAAGAATATTATTTTGAATTGTGATTGAAAGGTAGAATGAATAGATGTATATATAGAAATTGAATGGATATGAATTGAATAGGCACAACTTTTCAGACTTAAATGACACCTTTTCAGACCTTGGGAGTTGGTGAAAATTTGGAGGGAAGTTTGAACCTTTGAAATTCAAGTTTTGAATTTCAAATTACTGGACATATGTATGTCGACATATATTCATATTTTCAAAGGAAATTGAATTATATTATCGATTTGTATTTCAGGTTTAACGATTTCCTTAAATAATTCTAATCCTATCAAACATACAAAAAATTTATTTTACTATTTCATTTGTTATTTATTATTACATTATTATTTTGAATTTCAAATTTCAAAATTCTAATTTAAATTTCAAATTTCAAGTTTAAATTTTGAAGTTTTAAATTCAAATCAGAGCAAACAAACAAAGCAACCATATTCAATCAAATAAAATTGAAAATTAATCAAGCTGAATCCTGTTTTTAGATCCTTTTCTTTAAAAATTTCTGAACTTTGAATTGCCATAAATCATATATTCGAATTTCTGGTTTCTGGCTCTTCATCACTTGATGATGAATCTAAATCATCTAACGTTGCTGTGTATGCTTTCTTTCTCTTTCTCGATGAATTGATGTTTCTATTTGTTGAGTCGATTTATCTGGATATGGACATGTTTTCTCTATATGGCCTGGTTTGTTGTAGTTATAACTTCGACCATCATTACTTCTTGAAATTGCTTGGTTATAATTTTTCCTTTTATATCTCAGAAATTTTCTAAAATGATTTGTCATAAGATCTATTACTTTATCATCTTCACTACTAGAGTCAGAATCATTTGATATTGCTTTGAAAGCAATAGATTTCTTTTCAGATGGTCTGTTTTCTTTTCTCTTGTGTAATTGGACTTTGTAAGACATCAGATTTTCGATTAACTCCTTAATATTCATTTCATTGACATCATTGGCTTCTTCAATTGCCAAAGTTTTCCGATCCCATTTTGGAGTTGATGAACTTAATATTTTTCTGACTTGATCAGTTCAAAATAAGTTTTTCCATTTATTGCTAATGATTGCACTATCTCTTGAAATCTGCAATACATATTTGAAATATACTCATTCTTGTTCATTTTGAATAATTTAAATTGATTAACTAACATTGATATTTTTGTTTGTTTAACTTTACTAGTTCCTTCATGAGTAACTTGTAAAGTTCTCTAAATTTCATAAGCAGTTTTACATACTGACACTCTATTAAACTCATTCCTATCTAATGAACAAAATAACATATTCATGGCTTTAGAATTGCTTTGTGCAGCAGTCTTTTGTTCATTTGTCCATTGTGCAAAAGCAGTTGTGGGTTTAACAAATTCATTTTGTGTACTATTCCATGTGTCTAATCCAACTGACTGTAAATATATTTTCATTCTACATGCCCAAAATGAATAATTACTACCATTAAATAGTGGTAATCTAACCGTAGACTGACCCTCTACAAAAGAACTATTATTGCCTCCAGTGTTGGTTTCCATTATCACTATTTTCAGAAATCAGATTATGAACTTTTTGAAAGACCTTCCCCTAATACCAATTGTTAAGGATTGCGGAATGGATCGTTAAGGCAAAACAAACACTAGAGGAGGGGGTGAATAGTGTTTTTGAGAATCTAAAAAAATCTAAACTTATATACGAATCAAACACCATAGAAACAATCACAGATACAGAATCAAACAAAAACGCAAAGATAAACAAAAGTAAAGTATAGAAAATAAAATAACACACCAGATTTTATACTGGTTTGGAATTGCTCCTATACCTAGTCCCATGCAACGCTGGATTGCATAGAGTTTTATTACTGTATCAATATCCAATTACAACCCTCCTTGGTTTCACGGATACAAGGGATACCACCGATTCCACCCACACACTTGATCAAGTATACCCTCCTTGATTTCACGGCTACAAGGGATACCACCGATTACCCGTCCTTGATTTCACGGCTACAAGGGTTACCACCGATTCCTTTACACAACCCAAACTATTACGAACAACTCTATGACTCTTCAATAGCACTTGACTCAGAGAGTAATGAGCAGAGAGTGTAGAGAGAAGAAGTTTAGTGAAAACATAATTGAATTCGGCAAAGTATAGGTATAGAAATCATAAAAATAATGAAAAATAATGGTGTAATAAAAAGAGTGGAAAGGGAGAAGAAGAGATGATTAAAAATTCAAAATCAACCCCTTTTATAGTGTGTGTGAAAGATTGCAACGCTTCTGAACCATCACAAATAGTGAAAAGACAATTCCTTTCAATTTTGAAATAATGACAATTATATGTCAACATGTATATATATATATATGTATATCGACATATATAGGTATAAAATTGAAATTTGAACATTTTTCAAGTGTTTTGGTATAAATATAATTCTGGAAATTCTTGTATTAAAATATAGTGTTATAAATATTATAAAGTAGAAAATCATATAGAAACATAAATGTAAACTATATAAACATATTTGTAAAACTATAGAGTTTAAAACTATATAAATATAAAGTATATAAAATATAAATATATATAATTTATAAAGTATAAACTTATAAAACTTAAGTTTAAAATCAAATAAAAAATAGAAAATAAAATAGAGAGGAAAGAGATTGAAAATAGAATTCGAAAGCATAATTTGAAAATCAAATTTTGAAATAAATTTGAATTTGAACCTGGAGTGCTATTTAGAGTCTTACATAATCTAGACTCTATAACTATATTTATCTTGAACTCTTGAAATCTTGAATACTCATGAGTCTTCAAATATCTCTAAATTATGAATCTCTAACATCTTTAAACTGTACAGTCTTCAATAATATTTCCTGTATATAAATCCAGCACATATGTGTATATATATTCTAGATAGAAGTGTTAGTATATATTTTATAATCAATTAATATTGAAATAAGGTTGTGGTCATCAAAACTCCATTCTCCAATAGTAAATTGGAAGAGTACAAGGTTTCCGCTCGGGATAGAGGGAAGGGGACTTCGCACCCTAAACGTTAAGGTCAGGCAGCTTCTAGAGCTCGACCAATAGAAAGGTAAAGGAACTGTAATCAACATTATTGTTGGAGGACCACGTTCGGGAGGTTTTAGTCTCTGAACTACAAAGCAATATGTAAGTGCATTGAAGCATGCCAACATGGTAGAATACAACACTGCCAACGAAGTAGCTCCCGCAAAATAAAGGATGATGTCGTCTTATGAAGCATAGATGCTGACCCGAGCATTGATCCACTTGTGACTTTAGACATGATTGGCCCTACATTAGTATGGAAGGACCTTATTGATTGTGGGAGTTTCATAAATATATTGTTCAAAAGATCCTACAACCAAATGATGTTGGAGGCGAAATACTTAAAGCCATGTAAGTCGAGGATTCATGACTTTAATGGCTCAGCTAATGAACCGGTAAGGATGGTGGAATTACCGGTTGAGTTGGGTGAGGGGGATCATCAGAGAGTGCAGATCCTCCCATTTCTTATCTTAGATATTTACTCTCCATATAATGCCTTCTTGGGCCAACCAGCCCTTGCTGAATTCCAAGCATGCATAGCTCCTTGGTGTCTGCTCCTAAAGTTTCCGATGAGAATGGGATCGGAGTCATGCGAGGAGACCAGATAGTAGAATGAGAGTGTTATTTGGCGGAATGGAAAGAAATCCGATGCGAGGAAAAAGGGAAATCTATAGACAATTCCCTTCATATCCAAGAGGCCATTGTTTAGCAAATAAAAAGTAAATCTTATCTCAGGCAATGAAGTTTTCAATTCGAAGACGTTGATCCAAGGAAAGGCAAGGAGCTAGGATACCAAAACATGACCCTCAATGAAACAACGGTGGCGATCTCGATTGATAACGATGACCATTTTAAGGTCTTGAAAATCGAATCTCACCTTGGAACCCTTCATATGAGGGAACTTACTCACTTTCACCGCACTAACTTTAACATGTTTTCTTGGACCCATGCTGACATGTTTTGCATACCACCGACAATTATGGGCCATTTTCTTAACATGACTCAAAGTACATCCAGTGAAGTAAAAGAGATGTATGATTGGTCCTGAGAGGTTGGCAAATTTGAAGGAGGAAGTAGAAAGGCTAAAGAGTAATGGGTTTATTTGAAATTCATAGTACCCCTCTTGGGTATCGAATCTGGTCCTCGTAAAGAAGTCTAATGGGAAGTGGCGGACATGCATTTATTTCTCGGACTTGAATAAGGCTTTCCCTAAAGACAACTTTCCACTTCCCAAAGTTGACCAACTCTTGGACTCGACGGTTAGGCATGAGCTTCTTTCCTTCATGGATGTGAACTTTAGGTATAATCAAATCCCAATGCATTTGTTGAACCAAGAACACACTATCTTTATAATAGACCTTGGGTTATATTGTTATGTGGCCATGCCATTCGTGTTTTAAAATGCTAGAGCGATGTATCAATAGTTGGTTAACAACATGTTTCAAAATGAGATTGGAAGGTCTATGGATGTATACGTGGAAGAAATGCTTTTAAAGTCACGACAATTGTCCAACCATGTTGATGACCTGGTAAAGCAAGAGAAATACAACTTTACTTGGATGCCAGACTATGTCGAAGCATCCAGAACCTGCTAAATCACTTAGAGGGACCTCCGATATTGTCAAAGCTGTTTGACCACAAATACCTTGCATGCCATTGGTTTAGCACCTGTTCGTAAAGAGAACCAAGTCCAAAGACCGGTATATTTTGGAAGCAAGAGCTTGATGGAGGCAAAGTGTAACTACTCAAAGATCGAGAAGCTTGCTTACGTCCTACTGATAGCCTCGAGGAAGTTGCATCACTACTTCCAAGCTCATCTCATCAAAGTATATACCGAACAGCCTACGACAGGACTTTCAGTGACCTATGGCGTCTAGAAGGTTTCTAAATTGGAGCGTATTCAGTTCAATATTACATTCATTCCTCGAAGGTCAATCCAGGGGTAGGCATTAGCCGACTTCATGCAGAATTTACATCCCTCGAGGACAATGAAGTAGAAATTAACCTGTCAATTGCTATATCGAAACTATTCACAAACAGAGCGTGTAATGATCGAGCTCTGACCCCGGAGTTGTTTTATTAACTTCTAAGGAGCAATCGATATGTTACACATGGAGGTTGGACTTCCTAGTGACTAATAATGAGGTCGAGTACAAAGCTCTGATTTTCGGGCTTAAACTCGCAGAGGAATTAGGAGTGAAGACGATTGACATTTTCTATGACTTATAGGTTGTTGTATTTCAAACCAGGAGGGAATACCATACCAAGGGGCACGACTTTCCATCTACCTTGATCAGGTAGAAAAGCGATTAGTCTGTTTTGACTATTACAACATCTCTTACATCTTAAGAGAACATAATGAGAAGGCCGACTCGATGGCCAAGCTGGCTAGCTCAGAGAATCCAATGCAAACGGGGTAGGTCCCGATAGAGATGTTGACTACTCTCATCATAGATCAAATGGATGCTGATAGGATGCTAGACATCGAGCATGAAAGAGAATCGTGGATGAATCCTATAAAGAATTTCTTCATGTGCGAAACCCTACCTAAACAAAAGAATGAGAAGCATTTTCTCCTATGTAAAGCTTCAAGATACAACATTTAGGGAGACACGTTGTATCGAAAAAGTTTCTCCATCCCTTTTCTCCAATGTGTAGCTCACGACGACGCCAAGCGAGTACTGTAAGAAGTACACGAATGTCAGTGCGGTGATCATATCGACGGGAAAACTCTGGCAAAGAAGATACTTTGATACGACAATTTTTGGCCTACCATCAACTGAAATGCGGCTGATTATTTATAATGCTGCGAGATTTTCCAAGATTTTAAGGGCCTCGCCAACTCAGCTCACCCAAATGGCTAGTCCTTGGCTTTTTGTACGTGGGGAGTAAACATTATAGGTAGCTTTTCGAAATCCAAGGGAGGAGGAAGTACGCGATCGTGGCTGTTGAATATTTCATGAAGTGGGCCGAAGCTGAACCACCGAGCACGATCTCGATGAAGTAGGTGATCAACTTCATTGTCAGAAATATCATATGTTAATTTGGACTTCCCAGGGCTACCATAACTGATAACGGAACCCAATTCGATAGCATGGGATGTAAAAACTTCTGCCGACGTCATTGCATCAAGAAGATATATATTATAGTTGCACACCTGTAATCAAATGAACATGTTGAAGCTGCGAACAAGATTACAAAGTCCATTCTGAAAAAGCGACTAGAGCAGGCTAGAGGGAAGTGGATTGATGAAATATCTTTAGCCCTTTTGGCATATCAGAAGACTTATAAGTTAGCAACTGGACTCACTCTATTTGCACTGTCCTATGGCTCTGAAACAGTCATACTAGTGGATCTGGAAGCCCCCTCACACCGAACAAAGTACTACAATCCTCTGACTAATAAGGAACTTCTCTTGGAATCTGTTGACATGATTGACAAGAAGAGAGAGAAGGTGAACTTGCGTGCCTCAACACACAAATATCGGGTCATCCGATACTTTAACAAGATGGTTCGGTCTAGGACCTTGGAACCCAGTGACCTCATCCTAAGGCGTGTCTTTCTTGGCCCTATCCACATGGGCTCGAAGCAGGAAGGACCCTACTCCATTCAATAAAAAAAATGATAATGGAGCTTTCAGGTTAACGACTATTGATAGCGAGCGACTCCCGAGCATTTGTGGCATTATTTGACTTAAGCTTTTGTTTTTATAATTTTGTAAATATCATTTCAGTTTCAGACTATGTAATAATGTATGACTCGCCGATTGCCGTTTGGTTATAAATAAAAGCATCTTCCATGCTCTTTTATCATGTATAATAACAAGAATTAACAATAATATGGCTAAGTGTTGTAATTCAACCGGTTTGTGCCAAAATTTGAATGAAGAGAAGGACTCATTCCCCAACGATGTTCATTCGCTCACTTTTCGACGAGCACACTCAACTCCTCCACTAGTTGGACAAGAGTTAACAAAGTTCAAGCTTGACTTAGATGCTCGATATTTCAACCCTCACTCTAAAGACTAAAGTGCACAAACAATGCCCAAATGAATGTGAAATGACCATTCACTCACCCAACTCTAACTCTCATGACTTGGGAGAGAGTATAAAACAATTGGGATAGAGTGAATGGCGTGCCACGACATAAGACCGCTTAACCTGCAACTCTAACCCGAATCAACGGTGGAAGAGTATAAAGACTTAAGGCCCGAATGTCCGATAGACTTAGCTTGACCCCTACCACGAGGTGATGTGTGATTCAAAGTTAATTGCAGGAATATACACTGCCTTTAGCCTAGAACACTTGTTCATTTTAAGAGAGACAACTTACGAGTTAACTAAGACTTAATAAAAATTAAATTGTAAGTACATTGAATGGAAAGCGACATAAGCTTGCAAACAAACAAGCTACTTTATTTACATTGTAGGTTTATATAAGTTAAAAATGAGAGGGCCGCACTCGCACAAACCAACGTAGGCCAGCAAACAAAAATATCAACAACAAATAGTCATCAGGCCTTTGGCTTCTTCTTCTTCTCGAGCTCTGACTCTGTGAGAAAGAACTTCCGTGGAATTTCAATAAAAGACTTCTCCACCCCTAACGTGGGTTGGTCGTCTTTCTTCTTAAAACGCTTTTCTCGGGAAGAGAATTTGGCATGCTTGATCTTCACCTCCATGTCAGAAGGGATGATTTGTAAGGGATTGAATGAAATGGGTCCTAACACTGGCTCAACTTTAAGCTCAATGAGTTTCCCTTCATGCAGCTCCTTTAACTCTGCCATATCCAAAGATCCATACCTTTCATACTCACCCGTATAAGTTACATCGTCATTGCCTTTGGAATGAGCCTCCTTCTCATCCAGGTTCTTAAGGGAATCTATCATCCCTTCCTCTTTGGTCGCGTTGTCGCCAGGGGGCACTTGAGGCTCGTTCATCACTTTTGCTTTTGTCTTGGAAGCAACCTTTGCCAATTTTGTACCTAGGGAAGGAAGAGCAGTGACTATCGGTCCTCACAAGATAATGGATCTATCGACTGGAAACCCTACAACTTGGTGATAAGCAATGATAACTTTCTAAAACTGAGGAGATAGTGGAGGATTACCTTCGGAAGAACCATCACCAGGAGCAACAGGAATCTTGATATCATGGATCAGAATTAAAGGCCAGCGCAGGTTGAGGCATGTCCCGTCCAGGTTATACTCCTCCCCTCCCTCGGAGCCTTAAGCTGAAGAAAGTGGGACGACTACTTCTGGTGTGAGTAGGTCCTCGGCATGGATAGTCTAGCTAGTTGACTAAGAAGAAGTTGTATCATCCTTAGCCATTCTGGGCTTCCTCTCGACTTTTAGTTTTCCTTTAAGCCGGAGCCATTCTGCATCCTCTCTTCCTTTAGCAGCCATCGACCTTCGGTGAAAATTTCTAGCTCATTGCCCTTTAGAAATTTGTTCATCAATTCTTCTTAATTTACCATTCCACCTTCTGAAATCAGTCTTTCCTCCTCCAAGGATTGGTCCCAAGTGTCGTCCAGGGTCTGCGAGTAATCTTGGACCTACGTCAGATCTCGATACCTGATGACTCGAGCATAAAAAGTTAACACTTCGGAGTTGAACCTCTCTTCCATCTTCTCCGCCTTAGCCACTTTAGCCTCGAGCTCTCGGATTTCTTTATCGTACTGGGATTGAGAGTTAAAGGGAGACTCAAGAGCAGATGATCATTTTCTTCAGCCCTCTTCCTGTTTTCTTCATATGCGGCCAATTAGGATTTAAGTCATGCATTCTTCTGGGCATATCGTTCTTTCTCATTCGTCAATGCCTCACTCTCAGCCTTGAAAGATAGGTTTTCTGTTTAACGAGATTCATCTCATCCTTGACAGATTTAGGTTTAAGAGACCACTGATTGAGTTCGCTATTAAATCTTGCTCAAAGCTCGTCAAGCTCAACCTTGGACTTCTCAAACAAATTTTTCGTGGATGTGAGTTGAGCCTTGCAATTTGCCAAATCTTTCTTTATATGCTCCAAGGCGCTTTTTTCGCAATCCCACATCTAATTCATGTTATCGGTATCCTGTTTAAGACTCCTAATGACTTCGGAGAGCCTTTTCGAGTACTTGACCATTTCCCAGCATTAAGAGAGTATGTCATTAACATCCGCTCGCAGCTTATCATTTTAAGGATTTTGGCACTGGATGAAAAGCAAGCAATAATTGGATTCGAGAGAAATAGTGATGAGGGAAGGCTTTCTCCAACTCCTTCTTTCTCAGCTCGTTGGCAACCCCTACTCTTGGGTAAGTGAAGCTTGAGGTTCCTTATCTCTCCACCCACTAGGCATGATAGGCCCAAGCCCTTGGAAGACGTATTCTTGAATTTTGAAGTCGGTTCAGTAAGAAGCTTATGTTGTGAGAAGCCCTTGACTTGAGAATACTCTCCGAGGGTTCCTCACCTGATCGAGATCGAGAGTATTTTTCATGAGGGATAGGAGCATATTCACAATGGCGTTGTTCTTTTTCATGCTCCCTCTTCTGATCATGCTTCCTCTCCTCCCTTTCTTCTTTTCTTTTTCCCTTTCGCGCTTCTTCTCCTCCTGGTTGCGTCTCTCCTGGTATTTGCATTCAAAGGGGCTTTTATAGAGAGGACCGCTCCTGGAGAGACCAGTGCCAAAGTGTCCATAGTACTTCCTTCCTTTATTCATGGAGCCTATAAATCAAAGAAAAACTCAAGTTAGAACTTGATAGAAAAATTATGAAAGAGTGTTGAGTGCTCGTGTCGCATGTGTCCCAGTGATCCCTTCAACAGACGAAGCCTGGAGTTAGGCTTGTCGGAGACGTCTTCCCAGCCTTAGCAGGAATTATCTCTTCTTTAGATCTTGGGAAGAACGTAGTAGTGTCCAAGTTTTTAGCAAAATATATGATGTCCGACAATGATGAATCAGCTCCTGAACGACGACTTGGTTCCCCCTGACAGGCCACCGTGAATTGGAGACTTAGACCAGGATGGAGTTTTGGCAGGAGACTTTTCAGCAATTGGCTCTTTTAGAGAGGATATCCTAGACTGTTCCTCAACCACTTTCTCAAGATACTTCTCTCTCTTATCTTCCATGGGTTCCCGATTGGACCCGGGGCTAGTTGCTCCCTTTGTGACACACTTGACTCAGACTCGGGGTCAAGTTCCAACAATAATTGGCCCATTGACTAGGGATAAGGCCGTTGGCACCCTGACTGGGGGCATAACTACTGGTGGCACAACTGCTGCAACTCAAACACTGCTCATGCCTAGGTATGATATGCATCAAGCAAGTGGAATTGATGTAATAACTCATCGAAGATACATCTTCTAATGCTCCGATTATTCATCGGAACATTCCTCAAAGTAGCCAAACGGGCACGATACGCATTGCCAGTGGTCTTGTCCAAGCTGTCACCTGAAAAAGAGTACAAGTGTTAGAAACCCTTGAATGAAATTCAGCGAAGCAAATCAAGACTTAACACTTACGACATTGAATCCATTTCTTAGCGCATCCTTTTCTCCACGGGACACAAAACCCATCAGTTATTTTGTTCTTTAGTTTTCTAAAATTGTCCATTATAACTTGATTACCCGAGATGGACTCGAAGAAAAGGAATGATGGGATATTCTTTCAATGCTTGAAGTTGTAAAAGAAGGTGATGTCATTGAGGGTGGGCTCCCGATTTAGATGCTTCCGGTATACTATGTACAATGTGAAGGGATAGGCATATGCTATGGGGTTAAGTTGCATGGGTGCTAATTTCATGTGACGAAGGAAGTCAACAACAAGCAGATTGAATGGAGGAATGCATCCCACATTGCAAATTTTCTCGGTTAACAGTCATATAACCTTTAGAAGGGTTATGGGCAGTCTCGCCCTGAGCCGACATCCGAATTTGGTCAAAGGGAATCCTGTTCTTTGCACCCTATCTCCTCGTCCATCAAGGTGGGACAAGAGTCAGTAGGCAGATTCGAAATAACATCCCCAAAAAAAGTGTCAAGAGCTCCTTTGTCGTTAGCCTCCTCTCCCTTTGACGATGATTCTACCTTGGACGATTAGGTAGTTGGCTCCTCATCATGAGGTTGGACCATGAACTTTGAGTCATGGTCCGATTCGGTTGCAAAGATATAATTTGCATCAGGATCTCAATGGATAGTCTTTCCTTTTCCAACCTCAGAAGCTCTCGTTGTATATCATCTATACATGGTAGTTGTGCTACCCAAGAAATGTTATTTGTTAGAGTGGTTAACCTGAATCCCCTATATGTGAACTAGTGCAGTGCATGTAGTGTAAGTTATGCAGAAAACGACATAGACAAAGCATTAGAAGTATGCAACAAAAATCAACTCGATAGACTATCGTTCCTGACCATCTTATCAAATCGTGGTCATGAGTGATTCCATGTCATGTTCTTGTAGGAGACAGTATTATACTATTTGGGCAGTCCAGAGTTATATGCGTATAAAGCTAGGTTCGTATGCAAGTCTGAATGTTCTTATATGTGCTATCCTAACTGTCCTATGCTTGTGTAAATAGATATTAGTTCAGCATTGATTCGTTATTATTATTCCATGCAAAACTATTGTGGTTTTCAAGTTTGGTTGAAGCGTCGAAGCTAAATGTTTAAATCGGTTAGGTCAACTCTGGATCGACTTTTCCGATTCGATCAATTCCGGATCGTTCAGTTCGGATCAACTTTTCTAGATCGATCTACTCTGAATTGATCATTTTCCGGCTTGACATTCCTGTGGGTCAGCAAATGGAAATGCCAAACCGGGCATGATAGAATTTTCTCCTCACTTCAACTTCACTCCAAAGTCTTTACCGCCTTCTTGAGTGTTCCAGATTCCTCCTTATCTTCCTTCCTCTTCCATTAGAAACCACATTACCCTCTTCACCCAAAGACAAACCACCTTGCATTGCTTACACCATTGCTACCACGACGCGGCCTCACCTCCATTGTCACCTTCGACAAAAATAGCCTCGAACTTCCTCATAATTCTCCAAATTGAGATCCAACATAACAGAAATACACAAAATGCCAAATTCGAAGTGGGCTGAACAATAGACATGAAACATATCAATCGAAACCCACCTAATTTGTTTCAAGTTTGATATTTAAAGAAAGAACAGTGATGGATCTTGTTAATAAACAAAAATTCAGATTGAATCAGAGGTTGGAAAGAGAAATTGTAAATTCTTGGATTGGTGTAGTAAAACTTAAAGAGTAAAATAATTGCGTGGTCCAGATATTTGTAGAGGAGAAATCAAAGACTTGTTACCTTTTCATCAATGTGATTGGTGACTCAGTCTGAATCGACTATGTCGATTCAAAATCCAGTTCGATCAACTTCCAGACTTCTAAAAAAGGGGAATAAATAAAAAGAAGGAAAGAATCAAGAAGAGAAACTCTAACATCTCCATGGCTTGGTCAATAACCCCATGTGTCAACTCACGTGTGACAAACGATTTGACTCAATAACGCGCTCGACTTTCGCAAGAGATATGACATTGCATGGCAACGACCTGCATGTGTGCAATCACATACAGGAGTCGTCAACTCGACATGACTTGACTATATGGTTGATACAGTCAGCCTCTTGACTTAACGGGGTTTGAGTAATCACTTGTGTCTCTCAAGAGGAAGAATCCAAATGTCGTAACTACCTAAAAGGACATGACTATTCATCACCGCTTTCCTGAAGACAGATGACATATCAGGGAGATACAGCTCAACTCGCTCAAAGCACATCCTGTCTTCAACGCGTCATACTTTATGGGGCAAAGTGTTGACTTGCCTTCCGACAAGGTCGTTAAATGCGTAGAAACTCATGATTAAGGTGATCTTGATATGGTAGTGACTCCCATGCTCTCTTGAGCATCTGGATCGGTCAATGCCGGATTGCCAATATTCTGTTATGATGAAAATTCAATTCGACAAAAAGCCTGGATCACTAAACATCTGGATCGGATAGCATTTGGCTCGACTATGCCGAACTGGGCATAGGTCAAGCCAAAATATAGTTGCTCATGACTTACTCCACTACTACATCGCGACCAAGCCCACGATCTCCACTACTCTCGGATCGATAGTCGCATGTCCCTACCAATTCGGATTCAAGCATCATCTATAAATATCCCATTGGAGCATGGAAGTGGATCTTTTGGCTTCTCTTATGTATTTTAATTTCCATAAACATATTTTACTCAAGATTTCACTATCTCAAAGCATTGTAATCTTAGTTTCTTGTAATATTTAAGAGAAGTTATAAAGTAGATGTAGGCAATCCATAGCCGAACAACTATAAATTGATTTTGTGTGCTTTTTCCTCATTTTAGTTTATGTTTTCTTCACTTTTAATCTCTTCATCAAAATCTATGAGTGTTTGTGCCACTTTTGGTGTAAACAATATATATACGTATAGAAATAAGAAAGAGAAATCAAAGTTTGTGTTGATAAATCTCTGTTGTCGTTGCTTCAATCTGGTGCTTATGTCAATTGTCAAAGTTTGTCACTTCTCAATCCATGGAAGGTGAGCAATCACTCATGATTAACATTCCTTTATTACGTAAATTAATTTTTACATGAATTTTTTATTGATATGCTATTATTTTATATATGAATTGCTAAATATGTTGTGTTTAGTTAATTGCTAAGTATGTTATGTTTAATTAATTGTTATGTAAATTAATTGTTACATGAAATGTTTATTTCTACGCTTTTGGCATGTTATGTTAAATATGAAATTTATGTTGGACATGTAGCACATGAAATGATAATATATCATGATTGATATGAAACCACACTACAAGTTCCCTATGAAATCACTTTGTGTTGAAATGATACATATCCTAATAATTATATTGTTTACGAAAACCTTTATGTTAGACCAAAAAGTGGTTCTAACACCCAAGAGACTAGAAATTGCAGATAATTATAACTAAAAATGAAATTAAAAGCAGCAGACACACGCGATTTATAGTGGTTCGACGTTAATGAGCCTACGTCCACTTTATATGTTTCTAATTGACTGATTGATCACAAGTACAACATAGTTATCCTCTCAATATCACAAATACAACGAGGAATCTCTCAAGATCTATCTAATTATACTTAGCAATTTAAAGTAAAATCTGAATAAAAGTTTGAGTACTTCCGCTGCTAAAAAGCTTTCAAAAAATGACAAATCCTGGGCTATTTATAGGCAAAAACTGCAGGCGGGTCGCGGGATGATGTGGCGCTCATCCCTGAAATCTCAGAGTGGTTCATTAGTGAGTAGAGAGGTGGTTATGATGATGGTTCATGGCATGTGGCAATGGATCAATGTTCTTTGATTAGTGGTGCAATTGTGGGCTAGGCCACATCTCCATTCATTCTTCGTGCGATAGGGGTCGGTTCGCTACATCTCTACCCGAACCGGCACTAGTTTTTCATCGTGCGAGCGGGTTGACTTCGGGCTGATTATCACGAGTCACTTACCTCGACCGCACCCTTGATTATGTAATCTTGAGTATTTGAATTATTTCTCTAGCTTGATCATGAGCACTCAGACTTTGTGTGGTTTGGTCACAAAGTAAGTCAACATTTACCCCCTAGAAGTACATTTTATTGGAAATAAGATGTGCTTCAAAATATTCAATCTATTCATTTTTGAACTGGTGAATGTCAATAGTCATGCCTGTTCATATAACTATTTCGAGGTTAGAAATGTTGTTCAGTTAAAGTCTGAGAGGTAATTATACCCCAACTTGATTGACTTCGTTTTTAACTGAGGGATGGGTAAGGTTCGATAGTGAAGATTGATTAAGTGAATTTAGTTAATGAGTGTAATGGTTTAAATTGGCTTAGTGATGTTTTATTTAAACGTCTGTTTAAATCAAATGTATTAATTTTGGAAACATTTTCCAAATATAATCAGAGATATTTTCTAATCATAGAAAATGAAATGTTGATTAGAAAGAATAATGGAATGACAGTGATACGTGAAACAGAGATGGAAATGTTTTCCAATGATTGATGACGTATATTCCCTAAATTTAGAAAAATAGAAATGTTGAGTATATAGAAATGGGAAATGAATAAATTAATGATAAATTAAATTAAAGGAGATTAATGTTGATTGATGATTGATCGATCGAATTTCTATCTAGAAATAAGATCGTTGGTTGTACACTTATTTTCCTTTGATAGTTAAATCACCGACTATCGAAGTTTTTGACCATTTTTCTGTCGTCAATACGGAGAGACCGGGATTAGATTCATTATCTGAAAACCACTCTGTATGGACGTTAGCCTTGCGATCAAATATGATGAAGATAATTGAAGACGGAGTTATGCAAGGGCTATCCTGTTTACAGAATAGTGCCTTCCCGTTTGTCCAGTCCCAGGACAAACGTGAATGGACGAATGTCTGACAGAGTTTATCTGACGGATCGTGTAAGTTGATCTTTTACAAACGTACTTACGTTTGGTGGTGGAGGAATTCGTTTCTCTTAGCTTTATACCCGTGGTATTTTTGGGGAAATCAATTTGTGATTTGGCGGGTATGACGATGTGGCATTCAAAGTGAATGGTGGTCAGGTTTTCCAAAGAGACGTCATGACCTCAAGCCTCATCAACCAGGAAATGACATAAATCGGGCAGGCATCATGGATAAGTGATTCGCTCCCATTAGGGTGTATATCACCTATCTAGAGAAAATCCATTTCATTCTTTTATCTATTATCGATGATGTCCCTTTTCGGGAAACGGTGGGTAGCTCCCAACCGTTGGTGATATATATTCGATACACTCAAGCGAAATGAGTGGTCGGTCATGTGTGGGCCGGGTTGCAAGACGTTCTTGTTAAACCCAGTGTATTCGCCTCTAGAGATACACTATCGGCAGGTGGTCCCATACCTTGTCATAGTCGGAATCCAATCCCCAATAAGCGCCCACCGTTTTGTTTGTATACTATATATGTGGAATGTGAGATGAAAACGTTCTGCTAGATTGTTAATTACTTGTGATTAGACATTACTATAATACCAGAGAAGTATTGATTTCCAAAAGTGTTTTGTGTTATCGTAAGGTAAAAACCGTCTGTGTTTATGTGTGGATCGGTCTTACGATTACCTTTTCTTTTGAAAAGGATTTTTGAAAAGTTAAACAAAAATGATTTGAGTTTACTCACACCAGTCCCATGACTGACCCAGAGTTTATTTTGTTTTGTTTTCCCTTAACTCTTGGGTGCCCAAATTTGTACGGGCAGTCAAGTAGTTCAGGTCTTTACAGATATACTTAGAGGAGCTTGAAGCAGGAGGCTTCAGGATTATATAGCTATTGTTATTTCCACTGTGTGTATGTGTTGTACTCTGATACTGTTATTGCATACTGTTTAATTTCAAAGCTATGTTATATATTATATATTATTCTTTCCGCTGTGAGATTCATATTACTCTGATTATGTTCTGTGGTGATCTTCTTCTTCTTCTATTCTAATTTTCTATCTTATCTATTCTCACCCTCTAACTTCTTTCTATTAATGATCGGGTATTTCCGATGTCTGAATAGTCAACATGGTAGTTTTGTGTTGATATTCGGAGTCGAAAATCCCAGTTCGTTACAGGTCATGGGGTATATGAATGGTCCATCTCCTATAGTATCTAAGGCCATTTTCGCTTATTCTCTCATTAACTTTTTGCTGCAGAGATTTTATCTCCTTTCGTTTGAAACCCTAAGTTCCCTTTTCCCCCGTTTCATCCAAGTTCGAATTCAATCTAATAGGTACTAACAAATCATTATATTGTAATTTTAATTCTTGTTTTAATCTGAGTGGCAGGCGAATTATACCTGATTCTCTCCACTGTTCCCATCGCCTTCCACCAATATTCTCGACGTCGTTCTCCTTTGCACCGTCATCGGTGTTGGTGACGTCAATCACCCTCAGGCTACGGTAAAAATGATGGGTATCTTCAAATTCAAGAGCGAGTTTGTGAAGAAGATGATGGTTTAAAGGGCGAAGATGAAATGACGAGGTTCCAGCAGTCGTACTTGTACTCAAGATTTGGTCCTGGAATAAGAGGTGAAGGTTTGGAGAGAGAGAGTGTGCTTCAGTGGATACGGGTCGAGGAGATGATTGGAGGCAACATCGGGTCGGGTCATGCTTCAGTGAATCGAACCCGGTGTGTGATTCGATTGGCATATGCGAGCTAGACTAAAACGCGGGCTCATTTAAGCATGCAATCAATCCCTGATATGCCATTCGAACCTTTCCTGCAAGTGGGCTTTGAAGCATGAGCCAATTCTTAGTGCGAGCCGACTCTTGGATGCGAATCGAGGCCTATGGGCGAGCCAACCCCCTATATATGAATTCTTTGACTACAAGTCTGCTTATTTCATGAGCCAACTCCCCAACCTCGATTCGACCCTAATTTATGATCTCAACCATTTTAGCAACTCAAATCCACTAAACATGCCAATACACATCTTGAATAAGGCTGACTGTAACTTAGAGAATTGATATACAATTAGGACAGAGCCTCTGAACAGGATATTCTAGGATCAACAAGCATATAATCCAATTGATTAACTGCATGCTACTTTGCTTATTTCTTGTCTTCTGATTTCAGCATTGCACATAGTAGCATAGCACTAACACACATGGGGGCCACGGGAAACTATACTCTAATGCTTGATGTTTGTTCATCAACACAACAAACATATCTGGTAGACGCTTAACAAGATTGTCCGAGAAAAGCACAACTCCAAAATCTACTAGCTACTTTAATCTTGACGTATTCCCATCAGACTCAAACTGGGATGATTCTGGCTCAGAATTTGAGGTAGATATTCATAAAGAGAAAACACCGTCAAAAGGAGAAGTGTCGTTAAATAAGGAGGAGGAAGGAGGAAAAGGGGATAATCGAGCCCCTGATGAGTTTGAAAGTGCTATCGTCTTGAATGCCCCCAGTGATTCCGTGGAGTCAAAAATTGATGAAACAAAGCTTATAAGAATACGTTTAAGGCATGGAATACCTTGAGGAGATATCTCAGTTGCGGCCAACACCGATAGATGTCATAATCCCTAGAAGGATATATGGCCATTAGCAATATAATGTGTATAGTGGGGACCATTCCTCCATTTCCAGCGTTCATTGTTGAGTTTCTGGGACGATTGCGTATAGCTCCTATGCAGCTCCACCCTAACGCATATGCTTACTTTTATACTCTGTATATTGTGTATGCGGAAATCTTGGGTACAGAGCTCAATTTTGAAGATCTAAACTTCTTCTATGACTTTAAGCATCGCTCAAGGGAATTCCATCCTTTATTTCTTCAAATCAGCATCCAACAAGAAAATCCTGAATGAAGGTTACAACAATGGATGAGATATAAAACCCAAATGATTTTTCATCAAACATCCAGCTAGGTGCACGCGAAGATGGCTGCAATCGAGTAAGTTTTAAATACTGTGACGCCTGTTCCAACCATGTTGGTGAATGCACTGACCTTTCTTTTCTCTTTATAGTCCCTAATCCCCAAAACGAGCAAGGCCAATTGTACATAGATTGCCTAAACCAGTTATTGGATGGCAATCCAGATTTCCTTAATGATAGAAAATGCTTAGTAGACGAGATCCTGCACAGACATTGTTTGCTAGATATAAACTGGGGTATTGGTCACGGAGGTAGAGGTTATACATATGTGCCCCCAACTCAAGATCCTACAGCTCCCATAGAGGCTAGAAATTTACCCCCAGTTGAGGGGCAAGTTACAGCTTTGACCGAAAAGGGGACAACTCAAAATGCCAAGAGAATACGAGTTCCGATCAGGAACTTCACTTGGAAGATAAAGCGACAATAGGAGGAGAAAATATGATTATATTTCCAAGAAGTCCTTCTCCATTTCTGATTCAGGATGATGAAGCTTTGAATAGGCCAGCTATGCATAAGTCTCGGGATTTTGATCCGAAAGAAGTTTCCATTTCAGAAAGGCAACCTTCTCCAAGGACACCGCCACCGACCAAATCTCGAGCCGATGATTCTCAACTGGATGAGTCCATATTTAGGGACCTAGAGAAACTTCCTTTGCCTGATGATATATATACTTCTTAAGATATCAGGACATGATCCTTCTTCCCAACCTCCGAGGAAGATGTCACTCCCGCAAAAGCCTGGGGGACTGCACAAGCAAGCCAATCTCCGGGTTTTGGTCCGTCGGGGGAATCACTTAGGACACACACAACACCAACATTACATGTTACAATACCTGTGTACTATACCGATCCCGACATCTAATACATATTTGTTCTATTTTGCAGGAAGGATGCCTCGTCGGAATTACAAAATCAAGAATGTTCGTGCAAGCTTACCCAGATATGGCTCCGACACCGAGCATGATCAACATGGAAGCCGTGGGAGAGATGATAGGAGACGTCATCAATATCAATACCATCGATCCTCCTGTTCTCGATCTCCGCTTTTCTCAGATTCAAAAAAGTACAAGAGCCATTCCACTCATCGCGAGGGAGATAGGTACATTCCCAAGGTTCTAACTTCCTCCAAAGAACCACATCTCCAAAATAAAGCACCCAAGAAACTTTCTAAGTCAAAGGATAAATCGAAGAAATTGGGCAAAGAAGAGGGGACTCTTGTACCTTCTAGGCATTGGAACATTGATATCACTACGATGAGGCCGTTGATAATTAACATAGAAAATGAGGCTAAATTGAAGATTCTAAGGGAAATTTTTCTATAATACCATTTCGGGAATATGTATTTTGTCCCATCCCTCGAGCCAGTACCTTGGAAATGGGCGGATGAAGTTAAGGATAAGATAGACCTAGTGGATAAGCAATACAAGGAAATGCACAAATATTCGAGAAATATTTCCAAGATCATCTGAGACCTTTTAGCTGATTAAGTAACATAAGGAGGTGGCCGAATACAATGCGAAATCTATAGAAAACACTGAAAAGGAGCTCGAGGACGCACATGCCGAACTCGCCATAGCATAGCGTGATATTGACAAATAAAAGAAATAATATGAAGAACTGCAAAAGCGCTACTATACCGAGCTTGATTCCCATAACCAGGAACGCACAGCCTTAAAGAAGCAGGTCAAGGATGCTAATTCGGAGAGTACCAATGCGAAGTTATCTTGCTCTCACCTTGAACAGGAGAAGGCGGACTTATAAAAGAAGAATGCCGATCTGAAGGCCAAGCTAGCAGAGGTTGAAGCTAAAGCGGTTTTAGCTTAGGGAAATGCCAATATTGCCATCAAATCTACTGCCGATTCTAGTGCGCAGCTTGCCGAAGCTTAGAAGGAAATAGACAGATAGGGTGAGCTTATGATTGAATTCTTTGCCCAAGTGCTTCAGACTTGCGACATTTCATGGATTAAAGATTATTTGAAGACTCTGGTTGACGTGTGGGATCAGATAGTCGAGGATGAAAAGCGGCGGCTTAAAGTCATCACCATTGACGAGGAAGAGCTCATGAGAACATATTTAAGGGGTGATGGGCCGAAACATTTAGCCGAAGGAAGGAGATTGATCTATGCAATTATGGAGGAGGAGAAGCGCCAGGCCAAAGGGAAGGATGCTTTCGAAGTAAGCTCTAGTTCATCATCTGCTGCTCCTGGTGCTACTGAAACAGACATGTATGATATTGATCGTCCAAAGATTCCAAAGGCAGCTCTCCTATCTCTAATTGCCGAATCAGCTCCTGAAACTTCTGCTACTCCAGCCGAAAAGTCGTATGAAGGTATCTCCACCTTCTCGCCTCAATTTTTTAAGGCTATAATAGCATGTTGTCGCATTGTTAAGAAAATGAAAGAAAGGCCCATGTTCTCTCTTGAGCTAATAGTTATTGTTTCTCATTATTTAGGTGTAAGGCCTGCTGAGGTGACCCAAGAGAAGCAAGAAGAGGTTGCTGACAAAGCCATCATGTCATCCAGTGCTAAAGTTCCCAAGGATGGAGATATAATGGATCCTTTAAAGGATAACGACGACAATGAAGGTGGAGAAGATGAAGATGTTGTCGTGATCGGGGATTCATTCGAGACATAAAACATGACTCTGGCGAAATTAAAGGCAAAGAACGACGAGCTTCTGAAAGCTAAAACCAAAAAGGAGCCCCTCAGCATTGACCCCATCCAGGAAGTTGCTCCTAGGTTTAGGTTGATTGTCATGCTTTCTTCTCGATCAATTACTGGACAGTTAGCTCAGGAATCCTCTATTGATCCAAGCGTACCTCCCTTAGATAAGAAAAGAAGAAAATGTGTTCTTATTGATGCTAAAAGAGAGGAAAAGGAGGATCTTAAAGCCGCCAAGAAGTCCAAGTCTTCTCTAAAGTCTAAGTGAAATGTGGTCTAGTCTTTTCATTTTGTTTTCCACTGGCTTTTTGTTGTTGTAGCGAGTGCGTCCCTCACACTTTTGATTAGTTCCTTTGTATAAATCTGCACGTTTGTAAATAAAGTAGTTTCCATGCAATGTCGGATATTTGCAAATTTGTCATTTATTTCAATTAAATGTAGTTGTAATTTGAGTAGTAGACAATAAGTCACATCACAAATTAGGCAAAAGTTTCCATCTAGCATCCTTGCAATTAAAATTATTACTACGCTAGGTAACAAACAACAGGAGAGAGTGTGATGTGTATGTGTATGCCCCCAATCAAACTTGAACAAAGTGCTTAGCCAGAGCAAGTTCGGGATTGATTAGGATCGGCATTAGATTGCTCCCAATCCTTCTATGGGGAGTGCGGGCCCAGATTCCATTCTTGCCCCTAATCTTTCAATGGGGTAGGAACCCATTTTCATTGGCACTTTCTCCTAGCGCCTTTATACTCTCCTGTCGTATGCACAGGTTAGAGTGTGGTCAAGGCGGTCTTTAACCGTGGTGCACCATCACGCCTTGTGGACATCATCTTCCTGTCCTTTATACTCTTTCTTGAATCATGAGAGTTAGAGTACATCACATGAACGATCATTCCATTTGCTCCGGCTTCGCTTCTGCACCCTATTTCAAAGGGTGGGATCTCGCCAGTTCGAGTGCCATTTTTGCTCTCAATATTAATTCAATTTCTATGTTCCAAACCAAGATCAAGATCATCACAGAACATAAAGTAGTAAATGCCAGAAAAGTAAATGACATGTGATATTTTTATAGTGGTTTGGCCAAATCATAGCCTATGTCCCACTTCATAATCTTTTGTTTATATCAACTAGATTGTTCTAAGCAAGTCGTGCCTTTTTACATAGTTTATTAGAAAAAAGAAACAATAAAATCTTAAGTCAAGTTACACCGCAAATGTTGGGCATTCCATGCTCTAGGGACTTCATCACCATAAACGGTTGCTAGCTTGAAGGCTCCTTTATCAAGCTTTCGTTGGATGACATACGGTCCTTCCCTTTTCAAGCCCAAGAAGACGGCGGCCGGGGAGACACGTTTCAAAACCAAGTCTCCAAGTTCAAAAGTTCGTGATTGAACTTTTTTGTTGTAGTGCTGGGAAACCTTGTGTCTGTGCCTTGAGGCACGCAAATCTGCTTCATCCTTTTTTCCCTTAATCATGTCCAAGGACAGAGGAGCAATGCTTTATTTGTCATTGAATCGTAGTAAGTTGTTCTGTGAGTGGGGACTTCCAATTCAACTAGAATAACCACTTATGATCCAAATGAAAGAGAGAAAGGAGTGTGTCTGATCGTCGACTTGTAGGTTGTTCTGTATTCCTATAGTGCCAAAGGAAATTCAATGACCTACATGGCTTTTGCTTGCTTCAATCGCTTTTTCAGAATAGACTTGATTATTTTGTTAAATGTTCTACTTGTCCATTCGATTGTGGATGTGCCACAACTGTAACACCCCGTGAATTCTATAATGTTAAACTTCGCAAATTAATGTATAATTAATTCTAAATGAAAGAATTAAGGGAAATGGTTTACGCCATTGCGTTCGTCTCGGAATTCTGCTTGAGATAGAGTCTGAGTTTGCGCGAATCGGACTCCGTATGAAGGAGTTATGGCCTTCGGAAGTTTCAGAATCAAATTTAAATCCAAACAGCTCAATTTAATTTCAAAATTTCGAATTTCAGGTTCAAACTGGGCTGGGCGGGAAAATTCCCGCCCAAAGACCAGGTCGACCATAGGGTCGACCATGGTGTCGACCTGGTCACCCCAGGTCGACCACAGTGTCGACCTGGTCCCCCCCAGGTCGACCATTGTGTTGACCTGGGTGTCGACCTGGCTGGCCAGGTCTGACTCTGGCTCGAATTTCTGAGGCCCTGTGTGTCACTAGGGCTGATGTGTCACCTCTTGATTGGCTCTCTGAATTTTGAATGGCCTAGATTCCTCCTATCTTCATCTGACGGCTCAAAACAACTTAAAAAACTATAAATACACCCTAACTCTCAACTGAAAATTCACATAAAAATATGAGAAAGGAGTCGTCATGCTGCTAGGGAGGAATTGAACATAGCCATCAAGAGAAAAGCCTAGAGACGAATCAAACTAAGAAGAAGATTTAAAGTTTAAATCAAAAGTTTTCAACGCAACGTTAGTCTACCCAAAGGAGCGCATTCCAATTTCAGAATTCAGAATCCAGAATTCAAGATTCTACATTCGTTATAATTACAGTAGCCTTTCAGAATATGATTAAGAATAGCGACGTGATTCGATGTGGATGAAAATAGAATTGTGTTATTGTATTGTATAAAATTCTATGTATTGTGATGGTTCTATCATGACTTATGTATTGATGTTTGTGGCATAAATTTGATTGATGAAAGCCTATTGAACAATTGTATATGAAAACAATGACACTTTCAAGTTTGTGGGAAAGATTAGAAATTGATTCCTTTATGTATATGTCGAAGGCTTGGACTATGTATATTCCTATGACACTTGAAACTGTTTATGCCTACATGAACCAAAACCTATGATATCATTTTCATGTCTATTTGCAAGTATGATTGATCTATGTTAAGCATCGTTTGGGTTTCATAAACTATGCAAATTCATGTTTATTTGCAAGTGTAATTGGATCTATGTTAAGTATCGTTTGGGTTTCAAAAACTATGCAAGTTCATGTTGAAATAGGCTATGTGATTAAATGTTATAATTGGACCTTTTGGTGAATATACATCATGCTAGTTATGTGTTTGACATTATGCCAAGTTAAACATATTTAAACACAAGTTGTAAACTATGCCATTTCATATGTCACCTACTTAGTTGTACTTTGATTTGAATGCAAGTTCACATGACCCATCATTTATGTTAGTATCGCTAAACTGCAAGTTCATGCGCTACACACCCTTATATGTTGCAAAATATTACATGTTCTTAATTTTCCCTTTTCTTACGCTTGTAAAGTTGGGCTGAATCGTGTCGAGCCCAACATTTGTTATAACGTTGCGAACGCATAAACGGGGGTAATGACGTTGGGTGTAAAACATGAAAATATATGTTGGCATGTTTGGCACATGCCAATGACAATGACATTTAAGCGGTATAAATTGCTATGCCCAAAAATAAAAGATATGACATTTACATATATAATAATAAAATATGTAAATTTAGAAAATACGACGTGCTTAACCCGAGGTTGGATTGAGTTGTGATGTAAACCTGCCCGGAACCGCCCGGCTGTCCAGTAGTCACAACAATACCTATCCAATGTGGGTGGTTAAGCATTGAGCCCAATAAAGACCCGAGGTTAGACAGAGCTACGGTGTAAACCTGCCCAGAACCGACCGGCATATCCAGTAACCGTAGCAATACCTGTCTAATGTGAGTGGTCTGGTGCTCCTAAGAGGCTAAGGACAGGTGGTAGGGTTAAGTCAAATATAACACTTAACCAAATTCAACATGTTAACAAGAATTGATGGGTGGGGGTTAGGTAAATACAGACACTTAACCACTTAACATATTTGACTAGAAAATCCTGGTAACGAGGGACCCGTTTCAGCAATAACCCAATTTAGGTATCAACGGTACCCTGAAACTAGGCAGGGTGCACGATTACTGGACTGATTGTAAGCGGTCAAACGACGGCGGTGGGTGCACAGTGCAGGTCTAACGGAGTGCGGGCGTGCACACACTTCGGAGCAGACAACCAGGGCACTGGGGACACCAGTAGTATAACCTATGCCTTCTAGAATTTGTGTTGGGGCCGCCACCATGGGTCTTAATACACCCCATGGTGGGGCCAGCATAGGTATATACAATTCTTGGGGGTCGTATGACACATGTTAGAGCGAGTAGGAGCCGATCTTTAAATAAAGTTGGGGATCATTTCACCCTCACCATGGGGTGTCAGTTAGAGTAAAACTCAAATAGATGCAGAGATATAGTATGGGTGCGATAGTACATTCGACAATCCCTTAGCTTGTGACACCATCCTATTTTCAGTATATATCTATCATGCCCTTTCCTTATTCACATACATAAGAGTTACTAGATTTACTCAGGCTTAATGTAAACAGCTCAGCTCAGTCAGGCTCTGTTCAAGCTCCAAGAACGTAGATGTATGATATGGGTCTCTTTTGCTCGGACTATGGCTTTGGATATCACTATGGGGATTTTTTTCACTTTATTTATGTTTTATGCTTCTTTAATAATCAAGGCAGTTATGATGTTGTAATGATGGAAGTATTTTGAGACAATTATGGAATGTTTTGTTATGAACACGTATTGATGCAATAAAAGTCTGTTGGTTTCCGCTATTTAAAATATGTGTATTTGTATCTGTCTTGAGTTTATCTATGGCTTTTACTTATAAACCTCCACCAAAATTAAGGCATTCCCTTTGTGAGTGACCTTAACGGAGGTGGGGTGTTTCACGTGGTATCAGAGCATAGGTTTACCAAACAAGATAAAAGTTATTCAAATTGTTTTCAAAAAGAAAATTTAAAGAAGCATTTTTCAAGAAAGAAAAAAAAAGTGTTATATTTATGAAAAGACAAAATCCCCCAAAGCCATGTGCCCCATCTACCTCTCTCTATCCTTCGTTTTGAATTTTTCCCTTTTTGTTTCAGCATGTCTGGAGACCTTAACCTCCCGGAAGGAGTGCCGATTCCCGGTTGGTTTAGGATGTACTTATAAGCAAGGGCCAATAACGCGGGCGCTGCCGACATTCCTACTCCCCAGCTACAGATGCTTTTACTCCTCCTCCTCCTCCTCTACGTGAACTAGCAAGCGGAAGAATCACAGAACAAGGAGACGGATAATAGTCAAGGAGGAAAGGACCACAAAAAAAATAACAAGACACGTGAGAAAAGGAAATGTTATTTCTGTGGCATTCTTGGACATCTGGAGAGAGACTGCAGAAAGAAGAAAAGGAAGATGAGTGCTACTTGCTTCCATTGCGGTGAGACTGGACACATGGTTAGGAACTGCCCAAGGAAACGAGGGCAGGGACAGAAAGCTGGATCCACTTCAGGGGGTCAGGTTCATGCGCTAGTGGAACCTCAGCAAGAACGAGGTAGTAATATTTCTGTAGAAAGTGTAGTCTATCTTTATGATCGTCCAGTTCGTACACTTTTTGACTCTGGCGCATCACACTCTTTTGTTTCATCTGCCTTAGTAGAATCTCTGCATCTAGACACTAGTATGGTAGAAGATCCCTTAGTAGTTTCAAATCCAATTGGGGGCTCCGCTTACTTGTCAATGGTTTGTTTGGGTTTGAAAATCTCTATTCTCAGCGTTGAGTTTAGTTGTGATGCCTTTTGTCTTAGGCTTCTCGGGATATGGTTTGATCTTAGGCATGGACTGGTTATCCAGTAATAGTGCCATTCTTGATTGTGAGAAAAGAGTGGTTAGACTCTTGACTCGGCTTGGTAACACTCTAGAAATTTCTTGTAATCCCTTGAATGTTGTTATGCTAAGTTATCTAGAGTCGCTTGATGCTTCTGATGAAAATTTGCAATCGGTTAGAGTAGTCCGGGAATATCTGGATGTCTTTGAGGAGGTGAAAGGCTTACCTTCGAGGCGGGAAATAGACTTCCGCATATATCTTGTGGATAAAGCAAAGCCTGTAGCTTTACCTGTCAGACACATGGCTCCAAGGGAGAGAAAGGAGCTCAGTAAGCAGGTTAAAGAACTTCTCGAAAAAGGGTTCATTAGACGGAGCATTTCGGAATGGGGTGCTCCAGTGGTGTTCGCAACTAAAGCGGACGGTTCGCTTCGCCTTTGCGTCGACCATAGGGAGTTAAACAAATTGACCAAGAAAAATAGGCACCCTCTTCCCCGAATCGACGATTTGTTTGATCAGCTTGTTGGTGCAACGGTCTTCTCCAAACTTGATCTGGCAACTGGGTTCCATCAGCTAAGAGTAGCTGAAGATAGTATTGATAAAACGGCGTTCAAAACCCTAGACGGTTTCTTCAAGTGGCTTGTCATGCCTTTCGGCTTGACAAATGCACTCGCTTATTTTGTAGACCTTATGAGCAGGGTGTTCAGAGAATTCCTCAACAAATTTGTGGTTGTCTTCGTAGATGATATCTTAATCTTCTCAAAGAATGAGGAAGAGCATGCCCAGCATCTGAAAGAAATCATGGAAACTCTTCGAGCTCATCAACTAAAAGCCAAATTCTCCAAGTGTCACTTCTGGAGAAAAGAGGTAAGATTTCTGGGGCATATAGTGTCCAAAGAAGGGTTGGCCGTCGACCCCGCAAAAGTGGTGGCAGTGCAAGATTGGAAGACACCAAGAAATGCAACCGAAGTTCGAAGCTTTCTTGGGCAAGCTGGTTTTTACCGAAAGTTTATTAGGGATTTCGCAAAAATCTCAGCCCCACTCACAAGGCTAACAAAGAAGAATCTGGCGTTCACTTGGGATTTGGATTGCGAGTTTGCTTTCCAACGATTAAAAAGGGCTCTCATGACAGCCCCAGTTCTGACCTTGCCAGATGGAAGCAAAATGTTCACGGTATACATGGATGCATGTGGAACGGGACTTGGCGCTGTTCTAATGCAAGAAGGAAGGGTAATAGCTTATGGTGGAAGACAATTAAAAGTTCATGAAAAGAACTACCCAACCCACGATCTTGAGTTAGCCTCCATCGTCTTTGCGCTTAAGTCTTGGCGCCATTATCTCCTAGGTGAGAAGTTTGAATTATACACTGACCATAAATCGTTGAAATATCTCTTCTCGCAGAAGGATCATAACTTGAGGCAGCAAAGATGGATGGAGTTTCTTGCCTCGTATGACTTTGAAATTTCCTATACTCCCGGCAAAGGCAACGTACTAGCAGATGCGTTGAGCCGAAAGAAACTGACCTTAAGCCCTCTCTTTGTGGAAAGGCAAAGCCTGGAGTATATAGCCAGTTTTAACTTTAGGCCCTCCTCAGATTTTGTATCGGGTTTGCTAGCATCTCTCGAAGTACGCCCTACTCTCTTGGATTCAATAGGGGCTGCACAACATGAAGACCCTAAGCTTGTTGATGTGTTTGTTAAACTTATTAGGGGTGAGACTTCTAGTCACCTCAGTAGGTACGCCATCGATGATAAGGGTTGGCTGAGGCGATATGGGAGATTATGCGTCCCACAAGCAAGCGAGTTGACAAAGAAGGTTCTCGAAGAAGCACATCATTCCAAGATGACCATACACCCTGGTGGTGATAAGATGTAAAAGGATATAAAAAGGACTTTCTTTTGGAACGACATGAAACAAGACGTGGCAGATTTCGTTTCTAAGTGCATGACCTGCTAACGGGTCAAGGAGGAACAAAAGAGGCCTGGAGGACTACTTCATCCTTTAGAGGTCCCACAGTGGAAGTGGGAAAGCATTTCAATGGACTTCATTGATGGACTGCCTAGGTCGAGAAAAGGCAACACTAGCATTTGGGTAATAGTGGATAGGCTTACTAAGAGCGCCCACTTCATACCTATCAAAAGTAGAAGGACTGCCGCATCTCTAGCATCTCTTTATCTCAAGGAAATAGTTCGACTCCATGGGATACCCTCCAACATTGTTAGTGACCGAGACCCTATCTTCACAAGCGAGTTTTGGCGGAGTCTGCAAGAAGCTGTAGGCACACAGTTATGTTTGAGCACGGCCTATTACCCCCAAACCGACGGCCAGACGGAAAGGGTGAATAGAGTTTTAGAGGATCTCTTGAGACTTTGCGTTCTCGACTTTGGAGGGACGTGGGAGGATCGCCTTCCTTTAGTGGAATTTGCCTATAACAACAGCTACCAAGCTACCATCAGTATGGCACCCTTCGAAGCCTTGTATGGAAGACCGTGCAAATCACCGACTTGTTGGTACGAGTCTACATATAAGCTTATACTTGGACCAGATATGATTTGAGAGACTTCTGAGAAAGTAGAATTGATATGTAGGAGAATGAAGACTGCCCAAGACCAACAGAAATCCTACGCCGACAAAAGAAGGACCGACCTTGAATTTGAGGTTGGGGACAGGGTTTTCCTTAAGGTATCACCTTTAAGGAACGTCGTTCGTTTTGGATCCGCAGGAAAGCTAGCACCAAGATTTGTAGGACCGTTTCCTATCATCGAGAAGGTTGGAAAGATGGCCAATAGATTAGAGCTACCCGAGAGACTGGTCGGAGTTCACAACGTCTTTCATGTTTCTCACCTCCGGAAGTGTTTGCATGAGTCAGCGGAAGTGGTGGAACCTAGCATTCTAGAAGAAGCCAAAGTGGAATGTGAAGCAACTGTGAGGAGAGTTCCAACCCGCATCTTAGGAACGGAAGTGAAAAAGCTACGCAACCGCGAAGTCAAACTCGTTAAAGTTTAGTGGAGCGACGCCGAGGAAGACGCGACTTGGGAAACAGAGGATAGAATACGCGCTGCCTACCCTCTTCTTTTTGAGGGTACATCTTTGATCTCTCTCTTTTTCCTTAAGTTATGCTTTATCTATCTTTTAGGTATATCTCCTCGGTCCTTTTCCTAACTCCTTAGGTAGAAAACAAATGGATGCAAACATGTATTTGAAAACATGTTATGGATGATGGCTACAAATGGTTGCTAGTGGTTGCTCGTGGATGCATATACACACACCCCCTAGGTTATAGATCGGCTCAATCACTTCATATTGCATATGCATATATGTATTCTCATTTATATATGGTTGAAACTTGATATGCTGTCATATGGTTGTCGCATTTGTATGAATAGTTGTGCACTCATGTAGAATTATAAGTAGGAAAATTTTGCATACATAATGGATTCATGACACTTATATAATTCGCATTAAGGAGGTCAATTGAATCAGTAGACCACCTGATTTCTGCATTAGATAAGGACATATACACTCACTATGCATATGATCACGAAGCATTAGAAGTCTTTTAAGGACAGTGGATGCCTGTGTTTGTTGGTTGAGTAGATGGACTGTTGGATGGTAGGATGTACATTCTTCCTAACTTGAAGATTTCGGGGACGAAATCCTTTTAAGGGGGGAGAATGTAACACCCCGTGAATTCTATAATGTAAAACTTCGCAAATTAAAGTATAATTGATTCTAAATGAAAGAATTAAGGGAAATGGGTTACTCCATTACGTTCGTCTCGGAATTCTGCTTGAGATAGAGTTCGAGTTTGCGCGAATCGGACTCCGTATGAAGGAGTTATGGCCTTCGGAAGTTTCAGAATCAAATTTAAATCCAAACAGCTCAGTTAAATTTCAAAATTTCGAATTTCAGGTTCAAACTGGGTTGGGCGGGAAAATTCCCGCCCAAAGACCAGGTCGACCATAGGGTCGACCATGGTGTCGACCTGGTCACCCCAGGTCGACCACAGTGTCGACCTGGTCCCCCCCAGGTCGACCTGGGTGTCGACCTGGCTGGTCGACCTGGCTGGCCAGGTCTGACTCTGGCTCGAATTTCTGAGGCCCTGTGTGTCACTAGGGCTGACGTGTCACCTCTTGATTGGCTCTCTGAATTTTGAATGACCTAGATTCCTCCTATCTTCATCTGACGGCTCAAATCAACTTAAAAATCTATAAATACACCCTAACTCTCAACTGAAAATTCACACAAAAATATGAGAAAGGAGTCGTCATGCTGCTAGGGAGGAATTGAACATAACCGTCAAGAGAAAAGCCTAGAGACGAATCAAACTAAGAAGAAGATTTAAAGTTTAAATCAAAAGTTTTCAACGCAACGTTAGTCTACCCAAAGGAGCGCATTCCAATTTCAGAATCCAGAATTCAAGATTCTGCATTCGTTGTAAGTATAGTAGCCTTTCAGAATATGATTAAGAATAGCGATGTGATTCGATGTGGATGAAAATAGAATTGTGTTATTGTATTGTATAAAATTCTATGTATTGTGATGGTTCTATCATGACTTATGTATTGATGTTTGTGGCATAAATTTGATTGATGCAAGCCTATTGAACAATTGTATATGAAAACAATGACACTTGCAAGTTTGTGGAAAAGATTAGAAATTGATTCCTTTATGTATATGTTGAAGGCTTGGACTATGTATATACTATGTATATTCCTATGACACTTGAAACTGTTTATGCCTACATGACCCAAAGCCTATGATATCATTTTCTTGTCTATTTGCAAGTATGATTGATCTATGTTAAGCATCGTTTGGGTTTCACAAACTATGCAAATTCATGTTTATTTGCAAGTGTAATTGGATCTATGTTAAGTATCGTTTGGGTTTCAAAAACTATGCAAGTTCATGTTGAAATAGGCTATGTGATTAAATGTTATAATTGGACCTTTTGGTGAATATACATCATGCTAGTTATGTGTTTGACATTATGCCAAGTTAAACATATTTAAACACAAGTTGTAAACTATGCCATTTCATATGTCACCTACTTAGTTGTACTTTGATTTGAATGCAAGTTCACATGACCCATCATTTATGTTAGTATCACTAAACTGCAAGTTCATGCGCTACACACCCTTATATGTTGCAAAATATTACATGTTCTTAATTTCCCCTTTTCTTACGCTTATAAAGTTGGGCTGAATCGTGTCGAGCCCAACATTTGTTATAACGTTGCGAACGCATAAACGGGGGTAACGACGTTGGGTGTAAAACATGAAAATATATGTTGGCATGTTTGGCACATGCCAATGACAATTACATTTAAGCGGTATAAATTGCTATGCCCAAAAATAAAAGATATGACATTTACATATATAATAATAAAATATGTAAATTTAGAAAACACGACGTGCTTAACCCGAGGTTGGATTGAGTTGTGATGTAAACCTGCCCGGAACCGCCCGGTTGTCCAGTAGTCACAACAATACCTATCCAATGTGGGTTGTTAAGCATTGAGCCCAATAAAGACCCGAGGTTAGACTGAGCTACGGTGTAAACCTGCCCGGAACCGACCAGCATATCCAGTAACCGTAGCAATACCTGTCTAATGTGAGTGGTCTGGTGCTCCTAAGAGGCTAAGGATAGGTGGTAGGGTTAAGTCAACTATAACACTTAACCAAATTCAACATGTTAACAAGAATTGATGGGTAGGGGTTAGGTAAATACAGACACTTAACCACTTAACATGTTTGACTAGAAAATCCTGGTAATGAGGGACCGTTTCAGCAGTAACCCAATTTAGGTATCAACGGTACCCTAAAACTAGGCAGGTTGGGGCACGATTACTGGACTGATTGTAAGCGGTCAAACTACGGCGGTGGGTGCACAGTGCAGGTCTAATGGAGTGCGAGCGTGCACACACTTCGGAGCAGACAACCAGGGCACTGGGGACACCCGTAGTATAACCTATGCCTTCTAGAATTTGTGTCGGGGCCGCCACCATGGGTCTTGGTACACCCCATGGTGGGACCAGCATAGGTATCTACAATTCTTGGGGGCCGTATGACACATATTAGAGCGAGTAGGAGCCGATCTTTAAATAAAGTTGGGGATCATTTCACCCTCACCATGGGGTGTCAGTTAGAGTAAAACTCAAATAGATGCAGAGATATAGTATGGGTGCGATAGTACATTCGACAATCCCTTAGATTGTGACACCATCCTATTTTCAATATATATCTATCATGCCCTTTCCTTATTCACATACTGAAGAGTTACTTGATTTACTCAGGCTTTATGTCTGACCCTATTTTCTTTTCGTCTTCTTTTCTTTCATTCCCCCCCAGGTCCACAGGGAGGAAACAGCTCAGCTCAGTCAGGCTTTGTTCAAGCTACAAGAACGTAGATGTATGATTTGGGTCTCTTTTGCTCGGACTATGGCTTTGGATATCACTATGGGGATTTTTGTCACTTTATTTATGTTTTATGCTTCTTTAATAATCAAGGCAGTTATGATGTTGTAATGATGGAAGTATTTTGATACAATTATGGAATGTTTTGTTTTGAACACGTATTGATGCAATAAAAGTCTGTTGGTTTCCGCTGTTTAAAATATGTGTATGTGTATCTGTCTTGAGTTTATCTGTGGCTTTTACTTATAAACCTCCACCAAAATTAAGGCATTCCCTTTGTGAGTGACATTAACGGAGGTGGGGTGTTTCAATAGCGGTATATCGCTTCTTAATGTGGTATTTCTAGCAGAAATCTCGGAATTCTGCGCTGTCAAACTGGGTTCCGTTGTCGATTATGATGATTTTAGGAATCCCGAATCAGCATATGATGTTTCTGGCAACAAAATTTATCATCCTCTTTGTCGTGATCGTGGTTAATGGTCCAGCTTTTGCCCATTTTGTAAAATAATCCATGGCTATGATTGCATACTTGGCCCCACCTTTAGAGATTGGAAGACTTCCTATGATATCAATTCCCCAAACAGCAAATAGCCATGGGTTCACCATTGTATTGAGTTGGCTAGGAGGTGCTCTGTGAATCTTTGCAAATTTCCAGCACTTGTCGCAGTGTCGTAAAAAATCAGCTGCATCCTTATTTACGGTAGGCCAAAAGTAGTCGTATCGTAATATTTTCTTAGCCAACGTTTAACCTCTAGTGTGATCTCCACACTCGCCTTCATGTATAACTCTCAGAACTTACTTGATGTCGCGTGTGCTATACACCGGAGGAGGGGCATTGAGAATCCTTGTCGGTAGAGAAATTGTCTCTGCATTACATATCTTGGAGCTTTATGAACAACGACACGCTTTTTGTTCTTTTTGGTCCGGAGCGTCCCATTCAGCAGGAAGTTCTTTATAGGTGTCATCCATGACTCTTTCTATGGTTCAGTCTCCAACACCGGATCAATTTCCATCTGATCGATACTGGGCGTTTCTAGTTCTAGTGTTTCGATCGGAACCATTCCTGTTTCTGTGGGTTGTCGGAACTAGCTAGCTTGGCTGAATTATCCACCTTTTGATTCTCTGCACACGGAATATGGGATATGCTACAATGTTCTTGGCCATCCAATAGCTCCTCTACCTTTCCTAAGCAAGCTGTGAGCTGCGGTCCCTTTGTCTGAAATTCCTTTCGAACCTGACAAACAACAATTTTAGAGTCATAGAAAATGTTCAACGTCTCTACTCCCAACTCCTTAGCGAGTTTCAACCCGGCAATCAGGGCCTTGTATTCAGAATCATTGTTAGAAGCGGAAAACTCTAACCCCAGAGTATGGTAAATTGACCGTCCTTCAGGAGTTATCCATACAACTCCGGCCCGGACCGTCTGTTATTCGTACCACCATATGTTTATAGCTTCCAAGGGCTAAGTTCGAACTTATGTTCTGAGGGGCCAGCCTCTTTATCTAACACATCCTCTTCGAGGATCGTGAATTCAGCAATGAAATCGGCTAATGCTTCCCCCCCATCAAATTTATGGGTTGGAAGTTCAGGTCAAACTGGCTCAGTTCAATATTCCATTTAAGCAACCGTCCATATGCTTCAGGTCACTGTAGGACCTGTCGGAGTGTTTGATCGCTGTAAACAACGATCGGATGGACTTGGAAATATTGGCGGAGATTTCTGGAGGCAATTAATAAGTTATAAGTGAGTTTTTCAATCTTTGGATAGTTGTGCTCCGCTGCCACCAACTTTTTTCTCACATAATACACCAGTCTTTGAATTTTGTCCTCCTCACATACCAGGACCAAACTAATTGCATGAGATGACACTGCCAAATACACGAACAAATCTTCATGTTCCATTGGCTTAAACAATATCGGAGGTTTCTCTAAAAGATCCAATGGATTTTGGAAGGCTTCTATGCAATTTGGGGTCCATTCGAAGTTATGTTTCCCGCGTTTTATTAGATCAAATAAAGGGATGCACTTGTCTGTAGCCTTGGAAATAAATCTTCTTAATTCTACGACCTTCCATACTAAGCTCTGGACGTTTTTGATCTTTCATGGCTCGTTGATGTTCCTGATTGTTGCAATTCGATCGGGATTAATTTTGATTCCACGTGCGCTGAAGATGAAGCCGAGGAACTTTTCTAATGCCACCTCGAATGAGCATTTCAGAAGATTAAGCTTCATTCCATAACGTTAGAGGGTACCGAACATTTGCATTAAGTCTGTCAAGTGGTCGGACGATCGCTTGGACTTCACAAGCATATCATGCACATAAACTTCCATTGTCTTACCTATTTGATTATAGAACATTCAATTCACCAAGCATTGGTACGTCACTCCGATATTCTTCAGTCCGAAGGGCATTACCACATAACAATACAATCCCAAGTCTATGATAAAACTGGTATGTTCCTGATCTGGAACATGCATGGGAATCTGGTTGTAACCTGAATATGCATCCATGAAAGAGATAAGTTCATGCCCCACCGTCGAGTCCACTAATTGGTCAATCCTAGGGAGTAGAAGCTGTCCTTCAGGCAGGCTTTGTTCAAATCTGAAAAATCAATACATGTACGCCATTTTCCATTGGATTTTTTTACCAAGACGGGGTTTGACATCCAGTTGAGTCTATGATGAATCTGTTATCTCTTAACTTTCCTACTTCTTCCTTCAAGGCGGCCGACCTCTCCGGGCCCTGCATATGCCTTTTTTGTTTCATAGGAGGATACTTTGGTTTATGCTTAGTGAATGACTCATGATTGAAGGAGAAATTCCACACATATCAACGTGGGTCCAAGCGAAAACATCCAAGATTGCTTTCAAAAAGTTTGTTAATTCCCTCTTCGAAGGTTGTGAAAGTGAGATCCAATCTTTAAGACCTTCGTTGGGTCATCGTCATCGATCGTAAGGTCCACAGTTGCCTCATTGGGGGTCGCCTTCCTACACCCCAGTTCTTCGTCCTCTCTGGGATCGATGTCCTCGGGCAGGCCGTCAGATGACTCCCTCGGCGGTGTTCTCTTTACTTGCTATGTTGAGCCCTCCTCGGTAGGAGGGGAAGCACTTTGGGCTCTAGGATTTTTCCATTGCGTAGCATTTTCAATTCTTCCATATAACAAGCTCTTCCAGTGACTTGGTCGCCGCGGACCATTCCCACTCCAGCTTCGATTGGGAACTTCAGCAATAGGTACCAGGGTGCGAGGTAGGCCCTGAACTCTGCAAGGGCCGATCGGCCTAAAAAGGCATTGTAGGGCGAATCAATGTCCGTAACCATGAACGGGAGGATCCTTACTCCTCGATGATCTCCTTCCCCTAGCTCTACGGATAAATCCACCATACCAATCGGAGCAGTTGATGATCCATTAAAGCTATGTATCCAGCCTCCACATGGCTTTAAGTCCTTCATTTCTAACTTCATTTGGTCAAACGCTTTTTTAAACAAGATGTTGATAGAACTCCCAAAGTCCACGAGGACTTTCTGTACCAATGCAAGTCCGATGGTAGTAGTTATCACCATCGAGTCGACACTTGGTGTTTCAACTCCTACACTCTCTCTGTCTCGGAAGATAACATCATCTGTTACTGTTTGATAGGCGCAGTATATTCAATATTGCTGCATTCTTCGACCTCCGAGTGTTTAGCGGCATTAACATATTGTTCCATTTCTCTATTGCTAAATTCAGCAGCATGTGGTTCTTCGACCACGATATTGATGATTATGCCTTTCCCCTTTTGCTGAGCAGTAGGTCCAGAAGCAGGCTGGTTCTGGTTTTGGAGAATGTCCTCCTTGCCCCTGTAAGGGGAACCTTGTACTTGTCTAACTTCCTGACATGAAGCAGTTTTTCCACAACATCTCTCAAATGGCGACACTCATTTGTCGAATGACCGTAAGTTTCGTGGAATAGACAAAATTTCCCAGTTTCACGTTCTTTTTACGTCGAATCTCTAGGTGGAGGTTTCTTATATTGGACAACGTTATAAATATCTAAATAAATGTTTTTTAAGGTATCATTCAACGGAGTGTAATTTTCAAAAGATTGAAATCGAGGCCTCTTTTTATAATCATTTCTCCGATTCATGTTTCTCTTGTTACCATTTCCGCCTTGTCGGCCACTTTCTTCTCCTATGTTTCCGACATTTACTTCAATTTTTCCTACACTATCATCAGATTGTTTGATGTTTTATCTTCTCTCAGGGTTTCGTCAGACCTTCTTTTAGATTAACATATATCTCTTCTCGTCGTAGGCGAATGTTTGCCTTCTCATAAAATAACTTCCTAGTTAGTGGCGGTTTTCTGGCCAAGTATTTCCCGAATTCAGTGTCTTTATCGACTCTGTCTATAATGCCATCAGTTTGGTCTTCTCGTATGGGTCATTCACTTCTGTAATTGACAGATTGAAACGATCCAAGTACGATTTTAGAGTTTCCCTAGGAGCTTGTTTGATTAAAGATAGCTCAATGAAACTTTTAGATTTCTGGGCATGGAGTCGAAACTAAGTCATGAAGCTCTCACTTAACTCCCTAAAACTGCAGATTAATTAAAGGGGAAGCTGGGTGAACCACATCAATGCGACATCTTCGAGGTATATTGGAAAAGCCTTACATTTTATGGCATCAGGAGCTGCAGCGGCGTTCATGTACCAAGAGTATCTCATCAAATGTTGCCTTGGATCAGTTCTTCCTCCATATCGGTCCATGGTGGGAAGATTAAATCGTTTGGGGAACTGAAAACCAAGATATCATCAGTAAAGGGGTATGGATGCGATCAATTCCCCAATCTTCATTAGTGTAACCCCTATTATCAGCCATAATTTGGCGCATTTGGCCTTCACTTCAGCATTAGTTAGTGTAGGCTCAGGGCCAGCACTTCTTGTCCTCTGAATAGTTCCCACACCAGGTTGCATTCTCTGACTCCTTGCAGGAGCGGAATTACCTTGCCCCCCATGGTCCTAGTCATTCACAGAACATGTAGGCTGAAGGAGTTGTTACTGAGTAGGATTAGTAATGTTTGGATCCCTAGGAAGGACACGAGATCCCTGCATCGATAGCAACATTGGCTCTCTCAAACTGGGATCATTAGGTCCTAAGACATGGGTTGCATATTCGTGGGATCCTAGTGATCCAAACGTCATTTATTTGAGGTTTTCATGCCACTCTTATGGCCTTCTTGGAAGTCTCACATTCTCTTCTGAGGAGGACGAGTTGTCTTCAACAAGGCGATGCGTCGGAGAAGGTGATCTCTGCCTACAGAGCTCGTGATCTGCCTATTCATCGCATTCACATTCTCTTGAATCACGACATTGTCACGTCTTTGGGCCTTCAAAGCATCGTTAGTTCAGTCCAGCATAGCAAGCAATCACGAAAATCCATCTGCGAAACAAGGGCAAAAGCAGGGAGTTGATGGACGGTTGTTGCAATTGGAGTTGGAGCACCTGAATCAAGTCGAATAGGGACATCCATGCTTATAGACAGGTTCAGGTCGCCCCGCCGGGTCGAGCCACCACCTGGTAACCTGATACTTCCAACATCTCAGCTCCGGATCGGATCACAGTTGTTCCTTCGGGTCGGGTCACCCCTACGTGCCGAACTCCTATGGGTTGATGTTGACAAGTTCCGGCACATCATCTCTTCGATCTTCACTCATCTTGTTTTCCTGGGAAGTTTGCGGTTCTGTAATTCTCTATGGAGCCAGGAAGCCAACTAGTTGAATTCAACGAAATCTTCAGAAATGATGAAAATGTGGACCATCTCTTCAAACTTAGAAATCCAAACAGTAGAATGACAATCCAAAATGTTGAGAATTCAGTTTCTCAATGAAAGCACCAAAATGTTAGACAAAAAGTGGTTCTAACACCCAAGAGACTAGAAATTGCAGATAATTATAACTAAAAATGAAATAAAAAGCAGCAGACATAAACAATTTATAGCGGTTCGATGTTAATGAGTCTACGTCCACTTTGTGTATTCCTAATTGACTGATTGATCACAAGTACAATATAGTTATTATCTCAATCTTACAAATACAATGAGGAATCTCTCAAGATCTATCCAATTATACTCAGCAATTTGTATCAAAATGTGAATAAAAGTTAGAGTACTTCCACTGCTAAAAAGTTTCCAAAAAATGACTAGTCCTGGGCTATTTATAGGCAAAAACTGCAGGCAGGTTGCGAGATGACGTGGCGCTCATCTCTTAAATCTCGGAGCGTTTCGTAAGTAATTGAAGAGGAGGTTATTATGATGGTTCGTGACACATGGAAATGGATATGCATTCTTCGGTTGGTGGTGCAATTGTGGGCTAGGCCACATCTCCATTCGTTCTTCGTGCGATAGGGGTCGGGTCGCTACATCTCGACCTGAACCGACACTATTTTTTCATCGTGTGAGCGGGTGGACTTCGGGCCGATTATCACGAGTCTCTTACCTCGAACCACAGATCTCGACCCTAGCACCTTGACCGCACCCTTGATTATGTAAACTTGAGTATTTGAATTACTTCTCCAGCTTGATCATGAGCACTCAAACTTTGTGTGGTTTGGTCACAAAGTAAGTCAACCCTTTAGGACATTGAATTGGATTACAGGTTGAAATGATATACCCAATTATTGAATCATTGTGAGTTGAAATGATATATACCCGAATCACTTAACAATATGATAGAAAATTATATACGGACTTCGTTTGTTAAATAAGTTATTTTCAAAATTTTATAAGAATGCTTTTATTTAGTGAAATAATTTTGAAATTTAATTTAAGTATTTCAAGTTTAAATTAATGTTTGAAATATCTTAACTAGGACTTTTGAACTAAAGCTTAATTGATTAAGTGAATGATCTTATGTAAATTTTAAAATTAAAATGAATTTATAATTTAGGTTTGAAACCAAATTGAAGTAAATGGTTTATAATTTGAATTTTATGTTGTAAACAATTTTAAACACCATGTTTAAATTAGAAATTTATACCATTTTGAGTTTTAAGTTAAACTGAATTGAAATTCCAAATCTAAATTGATGTTATGGCAAATTTTCGAAATATAATTATTTGGTTCAGATTGGATTATTAAATTTAATTTAATTTAATTTTAAAACCACTTTTACTATTTACTATAATAACTATTATATATTTTACAACTACTTTAATAAAAATGATTTATAGATTTAATTTAACTAATATTTTTTCTAGTATCTTGATTAAACTGTTATAAGTTAGATTTAACTATTGTATTTTATAATTATTTTAATTAAACTATTTTATAGAAAATTTTAGCAAAAATATATTTTTATAACTATTTTATTTAAGCTATTTCATATTAAATTTAATTATTTAAAAATAAATGTATATTTACAATCTAAGCAATTAAGTTTGAATTATTTGAATATAAAGATTTCGTTGAATAATGATGTTAATAATGAATCGTTTTGTAATATGATATTTGAAATTGAACCAGTCATGAACAGATTTATGAGAAAATGACAAATAAAATCAATAATTGAAGTAAATTGATTTAGACATATAAATATGACGTTTATTTTAAACACAAAAGATGACGGTGTGAAATAATCATTTGGTTGTTAAAGAGACCGACATTGGATATTGGCACATTCTCTGTCAATACCAAAACCACTTTAGCAATTATGTACATGACACGAAGTTGAAAGTTGAAACAAACCAACTAATAAGATAAATATTATTAACCATCACGTCTGTGGATTAGATGATTTCCCTTCTTCGTGTTTTTTTCCTGCTCGCTCCTCCCCCTCTTTCCTAATCTCCTCTGCTTCACCGTTCTCTCCTCGTCTCACCTCCTTTCTCTGTAGGTTTTAAAAAGATACCTAAATACTCCATTTCAGATCTGGAGTACGAATTGTAACAACCCGTATTTCAATAACATGTTAAAACGAGAATCAAGGCAGAATTTCATTTTAAATTCTGAATCAAGTAAAACGGGCTATGCCATTGCGTTCGTCTCGGAAAAATACGCGAAATAGAGTCCGAGTTTTCGAAAATCGGAGTCCGTATGACCCGGTTAAGGCCCAAAGAAGTTTTCGGGAAATTTGAATTTCGAAACATGCAGAAATGGGGCCAGGCGGGAAAATTCCCGCCCAGACATGTCGACAGGCATGTCGACAGGCATGTCGACATGCATGTCGACAGGCATGTCGACAGGCATGTCGACAGGGCTGTCGACTTGCCCTGTCGGCTGATTCTGGTCTGGTGCACCTATTTTCTATCTTGGCTAGGTTTTTGGGCCTGGTTTGAAATTTGACGGTTCAGGTTGGTCCTAGGGTTAATCTAAGGGCCTAAAACTATCCTAATCTCTATAAAAAGACCCTAAACCTACCCCTAAACCCTCATTATTCACTCATGTAACTAAACTATGGCCAAATTTCTACTCTCATGGCCTCCATCTCAAATCCCTAGAGCCTATGCACTCAAATCAAGTTCAAATCAAAAGGTGCAAGCTTGCTACACCAAATCAAGGCCAAATCAATATTGCTATGCGAGTTCCATGACGATTCTTCTTCAAAGGAGGCACCTTTCTTAGCCAAGATGATTCATGCTCCTTTCCCTAGGCCTAACTATGTAAGTTCTAGCTACTTTTGGATCAAAACGGTATTTTTAATGTTGACATGGGATAAAATGAGGCTAAACATGATTATGCGAATCTATATGAACCTTACCATGCCTCTTGTGTTCATATTTATGATCTTAGCCATGTGAGTGACTTAATCATGCCTCTCATGCTATGCATAACCTAGTTTAACTTGCAAGTTTGGATCTTTATGCATGAAATGCTAGCATGAACCTTTAGGAACCACTTTACTTATGAAACATTGGCTAAGGCAAGATTTTGGGGCTTATGCATGTTTATGAACCCAAACCCCTTATGCTAACATGCAAGTTTGTGGCCAAATCCTTTATGAGATTATGCATGCTCGTGGCCAATCCCCTCTTTTTAAGTTGTGCATGTTTATGGCCAAATCCCTTTTTGATAATATGCATGTTTGTGGCCAAATTACCTTATGACACTATGCATGTCTATGGCCAATCCCTTTATGATGTTATGCATGTGGAAGCCAAGCCCTTTTTGGCATCATGCATGTTTTGAGACCAATATGTGACATAGTATCCTTACTATGTTGACTCGCTTTGCTTGCGTTGGGAAAACACGATTTTAGGTAGTTAGATAAACATGAACATGTCGCAAAATCTTATTTTGAAGATGACATGTGTTTATACTTGAAAATATGACTTGAAAGATAACATGGAAGATGACATGTAAGGATGCATAAAAACATGAGCTTGGGAATTTACCTATTAAGTTAGGTCTACCCTTTGGGAATTTACCTATTAAGTTAGGTCTACCCAAATGCTCGAAAACTTGTAACATGTTTTGGAAACATGATGAACTTAGATAATATGAGTATGGCCAACTCGAGGTTGGGTTGAGTTTGCAACGTAAAACTACCCGGAACCGACCGGCCTAACTAGTAGTTGCAAACAATAGGACCCAATGTGAGAAGTTGGTCATGTCGCGCTTAAGACCCGAGGTTAGACTAAGTTGTGGTGTAAATCTACCCGGACCCGCCCGGCTTAACTAGTAACCACAACAAGGTCTAATGTGAGAGGTTGAGGGTGCATTAATTAAATTAATGCCACATAATAGGGTTAAGTTAATTTGATTAATGAGGCTTAACCAAATATGATATGGACAAATGGGTTAAGTAATTTGATTAGGCTAATGATACTTAACAAAACATGATAAGCTTGGGTAGGTTAAGTAACTTGATTTGCCTAATGACACTTGACCATTTTTATACGACTAGTGGACGGGATTAAGTTAACCAACACTTAATCAATCCAACACGATAACGTGATAAGGTTAAGTAAATTTTCTTAATGACACTTAACCGTATAATACAGTTGATGGATGGGGTTAAGATTAGGCTTAACTAATCTAAACATGGAAATCAGATAGGGTTAAGTTAGCCTAGACTTAATTAATCCAACTTGGTAATTTAATGGGGTTAAGTTAAACACTTAACTAATTTAACACGATGATTTGATGAGGTTAAGTGACCTATACTTAACCAATCTAACTCGTTAATTTGATGAGGTTAAGTTAATCTATACTTAACCAATCTAACGTGAAGACATGATAAGGCTAAGTCACGAATCACTTGAATACGCTTGACCGATTTGATGACAAGGTCAAGTTAATTTATATAATTAACCAATCTAAAATGATAATTAGACGAGGTTAAGTCATGGATTCCTTGATATACTTACATGGTTTGTAGGTTTAAGTCTTGGACTTGTATACTTAGCCAATTTTGACATGGTTTGTAGACGGGCTAAGTTATGAACTTAAGTGACACTTATAACCCATTAGATAAGCCCTAATTCGGAGGATTAGGTAAATAACCATAGTTAACAAGGATTATGGAAATAAGGCTAAGTGGTAAACCTTAGTTAAGGGAAACTAAGTAATAATTCTTAGTCAAGGAAATTTGGACCATTTCTTAGATAGATTAGTAACCCGATACGTTAGGTCAACGTTTAAGTATGCGTGAAGGAGTAGGCTATCTGATTTAGATAAAGGCTCCAACGAATTGGGTAACGAAGCAGCGGCTTCGGGGAACGTGAGGATATTCTTGGGATCCCTCTGTGAGCTGCCAGGTCATTATACTAGGCTCACGAGAGGTTGAGGTCTGCGGTAGAAGAACCAAGAATATGCCTTGGTTGCTATGCGAGCGACCTAAAGACTGGGGTGGATAGCAGTGAGTCGACGAATACATAAGGTGCCCGAGATAGCAAGTTCGTCGATCATCTACCATCTTGAGTCAAGCGAGTACGTACGGAAAGGCAGGGAACACCCAACAGACCATAATTGCTATCTAATTATGGGTGAGGTAGGCCGTAGGATGTGGGCTGGCCGGAGTGTAGTTCTCATGCAAGATTTTCTCTTGTGTTGCCTTTCACTAGTTGAGGGAGGGGTCTCGTGGGACCATAGCCACGTGTAGAAAAGCAGACCTTAGTATCTGCATCGGCAGATAAATCTAAAGCTCCCGACCGAGTCCTGTATTTCTTGGTTTGCCCTGTGACAGGACTCGGGTGGCATGATGTGATACATGTGCATGCAGTAATAGAAAAACGATTCACGATGAATGCGTGGGAAAAAGGGCGCGGTCGAGGGTTAGCGTAATCCCTAGTGGCCTAGGTGGTTTAACCCAAACCGAAATACGAAAGCGTGCAATAGGTAAGCGTAATCCCTAGTGGTGCTAGGTGGCGTAAGTCCTATTAGTTCAAACGATGATTCATATGGAAGAGCCTAGCTAGAACAAGGGTGACAGTCCAAACGATTTCAAGGATAATACGACATGAGGAAGCCCGTACGAGGTACGGCAAAGGACTGAACTTATATACATGGAAAGAAACATATGATTTGAGTAACCTATATATGCGATATATTAGGTTGACACGGACCATTACACGACTTTGAGTAAGGGACATTAATGGTTAACACATAACAAGGCTGGGATACTAGTACGGAGGGTGCAGAGCAAATATACATGTTAGAACTAGGAAGAATATACATAATAGATACCGTGGGATGTTAGACGGGGTAGATACCTTGGGATAATGTACTCGTTAGAAATCTGACGATGTGATACCTTGACTTGTCATAACACCGTAGTTTATCATGATACCTTAGTTTACTTTGCCACAGTAGTTCAACCAGCTATCCTGGTTTATCTATCTTGTAGTTATCCTTATGTTTACTTTCAGTTTATGCATGTCATGTTATCTTTACCTGTTTTTATACTGGAAGTAGATAGGACTTACTCAGTCTTTTTGACTGACCCGTTTTGTTTCGCCTCTTTTCTTCCGTTTCCCCCCCCAGGTTTCAGGGAGGAAACAATGCTGTTTAGTTCGGACTTCTTCCACTTGAAGGTCATCATGGATGGCTTGGACTTCTCTTGGCTATGGCTACTTTACTGTTTTACTTGGGGAATAATTTATTAAAAAGTCTTTATGCTTCTTTACTATTGCAAGACAGGTTTTGATGTACTCTGATGTAAAAGGCTTTAGACCTTATTTATTCATGTTATGAAAGTTTGATTTTACTTCCGCTATTTATATATGTTCTGTCTTGTGATATTTCTGTGCTTGTTTACCAATAATGCCCCTCCAAAGCTAGTGCATTCCTTTGCGAGTGACCCTAGCGGAGGCGGGGTGTTACATTTGGTATCAGAGCAGAAGGTTACCAGACTGGGCAAAAGTTTTTAAAGACCTTCTGAAAACTATTTGAAAATCGTTTACAAAGAAGCATTTTTCAAGAAAATTTTCTTTTAAAAGAAAAGGCTATTCCCCAAAGGCCATTAGCACTATCCTTGTTTCCTTAATTGAGTCTATTTTCCTTTCTTTCCTCCATCTGTAGTCACAGTAGTTTTAACTGCGACTAGTCTTTTCTACCTACGAAAGTGTTTTCCTTATGATGGAGGTGGTTCTCTAGAGACCAGTGGCCGCGCTATAAGAAAGGATAGTGAGGAAGAGGATAAAGGATACGAGCTTAAGGATGAGCAACTTGTTGGTATGGCTTAGTCCTCAAAGGAGGGAGAGGGATGAACAATGAAACCCATGACGAGAGGGTACCTTTGGCATGGTGAAACGGGACGGATAGTTAAGTATCATGGGACAAGGACAAGATCATTGGGAGGGCAATAGTATGCTCTCATTTCTAGGGTACCTCAGAAGGAGGGTAACAATCTTGTTAAAGGTTTAGCTTTTCTTCTCTATCATCCTGTCGGGACTTTGTTTTGATCGCCGCTTTTAAGTCCGCTTCGATAGTTGAGTCTCTGCACCTTAAGTACTAGCGTAATAGAGGATCCCATTTTTGTCTCAAGTCCTATTGGAAGATCGGTCCATTTACTCATGGCTTGTTTGGATTTGAGAATGTCTATATCAAGTGTTGCTTATGTTTATAAGTTATAGATGGATTCTAGGGATGAAGTGGTTATCCAGTAAGGGGTGCCACTCTCGGTTTTAGAAGGAGGGTAGTTAGACTCTTGGCTTGCTTTGGCAATACCCTTGAAGTATCGCGTAACCTTTTTGGTTCTGTCATGATTAGTTACTTAGAATCCCTAGATGCCTTTGTTGGAAATTAGAAACCCGATCGAATGGTGTTCGCCAATAAGACGGATGGTTTACTTCGATTATGTATGGGTTATGGGAATTACCCTAGTAAGTGCGCACGGTAACTTGTTTACTTTCAAGAGAAAGTTTTTCTACGTGGAATACCTTATGGTACAAGGTCCAGGATTCACTAGTGAATTTTGAGGGCTCGCATGGGATAATGTGTACGCAGTCCTGTTTGTGCCAAGTATTCTAGAAGGAGAATAAGTGCAAATAGAACGAGAGGCCACGAGGAAATGAGTTCCAACTCATGTTATGGAAACAGGAAATAAGAAGCTGCGAAATCGTGAAGTTAAAGGACGGTCAAGGCACGATGGAACTAAGCTCAAGAAAATGCGACTCAGAAGGATGAAGACTAGATGCGCACATGATATCTCTCTTTGGGAGTATATCCTTGATCCCTGTTTTCTGTAGAGCTTACTTGTAGGCTATCTTTTGTGGACATCCTCTCGGTCCTATTTTCTGTTACAAACCCCGTAAGGAGTTTGTCTTGTTTATCTTCTCGACCCTGTTTCAAGGAATCTTAGGTAGAACCCTATGGATGTAAACATGTATTTGAAACATGTTACGGTTGATATGGTTGCAAATGGTTGCAAGTGGTTGCTCGTGGATGCGCGAATGTACATTATATATTAGCTCGACTCGGTCACATTTCATATTGCATATGCACGAGTATTTATACTTGTTTATGGATGAAATTGAATGTGTTATCATGCAGATGTTGCATATGGTTGAATGTTTGTGCACGCATATAGTGTATATGACTAGGACTATTTGCATACATGATGGATTCATAGCATTAAACATATTTTTGCACTCAAAAGATTTTTCAGGCCTGATCATTAGCATTAGCTAAGGAACATGTACACACACGTTTTGCATACATTCATAAAGCATTAGGAGTCGTCTAAGGACAATGGTTGCTTGTGGATGATGGTTTGAGTAGATGGATGATGGATGATAGGATATGTTCTTCCTAACTTAGAGATTTCGGGGACGAAATCCTAAAAGGTGGGGAGAATGTAACAACCCGTATTTCAATAACATGTTAAAACGAGAATCAAGGCAGAATTTCATTTTAAATTCTGAATCAAGTAAAACGGGCTATGCCATTACGTTCGTCTCGGAAAAATACGCGAAATAGAGTCCGAGTTTTCGAAAATCGGAGTCCGTATGACCCGGTTAAGGCCCAAAGAAGTTTTCGGGAAATTTGAATTTCGAAACATGCAGAAATGGGGCCAGGCGGGAAAATTCCCGCCCAGACATGTCGACAGGCATGTCGACAGGCATGTCGACATGCATGTCGACAGGCATGTCGACAGGCATGTCGACAGGGCTGTCGACTTGCCCTGTCGGCTGATTCTGGTCTGGTGCACCTATTTTCTATCTTGGCTAGGTTTTTGGGCCTGGTTTGAAATCTGACGGTTCAGGTTGGTCCTAGGGTTAATCTAAGGGCCTAAAACTATCCTAATCTCTATAAAAAGACCCTAAACCTACCCCTAAACCCTCATTATTCACTCATGTAACTAAACTATGGCCAAATTTCTACTCTCATGGCCTCCATCTCAAATCCCTAGAGCCTATGCACTCAAATCAAGTTCAAATCAAAAGGTGCAAGCTTGCTACACCAAATCAAGGCCAAATCAACATTGCTATGCGAGTTCCATGACGATTCTTCTTCAAAGGAGGCACCTTTCTTAGCCAAGATGATTCATGCTCCTTTCCCTAGGCCTAACTATGTAAGTTCTAGCTACTTTTGGATCAAAATGGTATTTTTAATGTTGACATGGGATAAAATGAGGCTAAACATGATTATGCGAATCTATATGAACCTTACCATGCCTCTTGTGTTCATATTTATGATCTTAGCCATGTGAGTGACTTAATCATGCCTCTCATGCTATGCATAACCTAGTTTAACTTGCAAGTTTGGATCTTTATGCATGAAATGCTAGCATGAACCTTTAGGAACCACTTTACTTATGAAACATTGGCTAAGGCAAGATTTTGGGGCTTATGCATGTTTATGAACCCAAACCCCTTATGCTAACATGCAAGTTTGTGGCCAAATCCTTTATGAGATTATGCATGCTCGTGGCCTATCCCCTCCTTTTAAGTTGTGCATGTTTATAGCCAAATCCCTTTTTGATAATATGCATGTTTGTGGCCAAATTACCTTATGACACTATGCATGTCTATGGCCAATCCCTTTATGATGTTATGCATGTGGAAGCCAAGCCCTTTTTGGCATCATGCATGTTTTGAGACCAATATGTGACATAGTATCCTTACTATGTTGACTCGCTTTGCTTGCGTTGGGAAAACACGATTTTGGGTAGTTAGATAAACATGAACATGTCGCAAAATCTTATTTTGAAGATGACATGTGTTTATACTTGAAAATATGACTTGAAAGATAACATGGAAGATGACATGTAAGGATGCATAAAAACATGAGCTTGGGAATTTACCTATTAAGTTAGGTCTACCCTTTGGGAATTTACCTATTAAGTTAGGTCTACCCAAATGCTCGAAAACTTGTAACATGTTTTGGAAACATGATGAACTTAGATAATATGAGTATGGCCAACTCGAGGTTGGGTTGAGTTTGCAACGTAAAACTACCCGGAACCGACCGGCCTAACTAGTAGTTGCAAACAATAGGACCCAATGTGAGAAGTTGGTCATGTCGCGCTTAAGACCCGAGGTTAGACTAAGTTGTGGTGTAAATCTACCCGGACCCGCCCGGCTTAACTAGTAACCACAACAAGGTCTAATGTGAGAGGTTGAGGGTGCATTAATTAAATTAATGCCACATAATAGGGTTAAGTTAATTTGATTAATGAGGCTTAACCAAATATGATATGGACAAATGGGTTAAGTAATTTGATTAGGCTAATGATACTTAACAAAACATGATAAGCTTGGGTAGGTTAAGTAACTTGATTTGCCTAATGACACTTGACCATTTTTATACGACTAGTGGACGGGATTAAGTTAACCAACACTTAATCAATCCAACACGATAACGTGATAAGGTTAAGTAAATTTTCTTAATGACACTTAACCGTATAATACAGTTGATGGATGGGGTTAAGATTAGGCTTAACTAATCTAAACATGGAAATCGGATAGGGTTAAGTTAGCCTAGACTTAATTAATCCAACTTGGTAATTTAATGGGGTTAAGTTAAACACTTAACTAATTTAACACGATGATTTGATGAGGTTAAGTGACCTATACTTAACCAATCTAACTCGTTAATTTGATGAGGTTAAGTTAATCTATACTTAACCAATCTAACGTGAAGACATGATAAGGCTAAGTCACGAATCACTTGAATACGCTTGACCGATTTGATGACAAGGTCAAGTTAATTTATATAATTAACCAATCTAAAATGATAATTAGACGAGGTTAAGTCATGGATTCCTTGATATACTTACATGGTTTGTAGGGTTAAGTCTTGGACTTGTATACTTAGCCAATTTTGACATGGTTTGTAGACGGGCTAAGTTATGAACTTAAGTGACACTTATAACCCATTAGATAAGCCCTAATTCGGAGGATTAGGTAAATAACCATAGTTAACAAGGATTATGGAAATAAGGCTAAGTGGTAAACCTTAGTTAAGGGAAACTAAGTAATAATTCTTAGTCAAGGAAATTTGGACCATTTCTTAGATAGATTAGTAACCCGATACGTTAGGTCAACGTTTAAGTATGCGTGAAGGAGTAGGCTATCTGATTAGATAAAGGCTCCAACGAATTGGGTAACGAAGCAGCGGCTTCGGGGAACGTGAGGATATTCTTGGGATCCCTCTGTGAGCTGCCAGGTCATTATACTAGGCTCACGAGAGGTTGAGGTCTGCGGTAGAAGAACCAAGAATATGCCTTGGTTGCTATGAGAGCGACCTAAAGACTGGGGTGGATAGCAGTGAGTCGACGAATACATAAGGTGCCCGAGATAGCAAGTTCGTCGATCATCTACCATCTTGAGTCAAGCGAGTACGTACGGAAAGGCAGGGAACACCCAACAGACCATAATTGCTATCTAATTATGGGTGAGGTAGGCCGTAGGATGTGGGCTGGCCGGAGTGTAGTTCTCATGCAAGATTTTCTCTTGTGTTGCCTTTCACTAGTTGAGGGAGGGGTCTCGTGGGACCATAGCCACGTGTAGAAAAGCAGACCTTAGTATCTGCATCGGCAGATAAATCTAAAGCTCCCGACCGAGTCCTGTATTTCTTGGTTTGCCCTGTGACAGGACTCGGGTGGCACGATGTGATACATGTGCATGCAGTAATAGAAAAACGATTCACGATGAATGCGTGGGAAAAAGGGCGCGGTCGAGGGTTAGCGTAATCCCTAGTGGCCTAGGTGGTTTAACCCAAACCGAAATACGAAAGCGTGCAATAGGTAAGCGTAATCCCTAGTGGTGCTAGGTGGCGTAAGTCCTATTAGTTCAAACGATGATTCATATGGAAGAGCCTAGCTAGAACAAGGGTGACAGTCCAAACGATTTCAAGGATAATACGACATGAGGAAGCCCGTACGAGGTACGGCAAAGGACTGAACTTATATACATGGAAAGAAACATATGATTTGAGTAACCTATATATGCGATATATTAGGTTGACACGGACCATTACACGACTTTGAGTAAGGGACATTAATGGTTAACACATAACAAGGCTGGGATACTAGTACGGAGGGTGCAGAGCAAATATACATGTTAGAACTAGGAAGAATATACATAATAGATACCGTGGGATGTTAGACGGGGTAGATACCTTGGGATAATGTACTCGTTAGAAATCTGACGATGTGATACCTTGACTTGTCATAACACCGTAGTTTATCATGATACCTTAGTTTACTTTGCCACAGTAGTTCAACCGGCTATCCTGGTTTATCTATCTTGTAGTTATCCTTATGTTTACTTTCAGTTTATGCATGTCGTGTTATCTTTACCTGTTTTTATACTGGAAGTAGATAGGACTTACTCAGTCTTTTTGACTGACCCGTTTTGTTTCGCCTCTTTTCTTCCGTTTCCCCCCCCCCCCCCAGGTTTCAGGGAGGAAACAATGCTGTTTAGTTCGGACTTCTTCCACTTGAAGGTCATCATGGATGGCTTGGACTTCTCTTGGCTATGGCTACTTTACTGTTTTACTTGGGGAATAATTTATTAAAAAGTCTTTATGCTTCTTTACTATTGCAAGACAGGTTTTGATGTACTCTGATGTAAAAGGCTTTAGACCTTATTTATTCATGTTATGAAAGTTTGATTTTACTTCCGCTATTTATATATGTTCTGTCTTGTGATATTTCTGTGCTTGTTTACCAATAATGCCCCTCCAAAGCTAGTGCATTCCTTTGCGAGTGACCCTAGCGGAGGCGGGGTGTTACACGAATCAATGATGAGATATGGAAAAAAATACACTACTTCTCCTCATTCTCAAGTCAGTTCCCAAGCCTTGCCTCCATCAAAGCCTATGCCTTCGTTTCTTGAAGTTCCAGCGCCTACTACTTTGGGTACTCTTCCTTCTATTGTTAAGGGCTGTTCAGCAATAGTCGGGCCTTTTCAGGCTCTTATTTCCTATTTGTCTTCTTTGCCTCTTACTATCGTTCTGTTGGGTTAACATACCGAAGATAGAGGTATAGTAGTAAATCCAGATTTGTTAGCCTTAGGTAAAACATTTCTCCCCCTTTCTATTGCCTTAGCTGTTGTTACGTGTTGGACTGAAACAAATGTTTCTTTGCGTATTAAGGCAAATGTGGCTATTATTGATGAAAAGGGTAGTGAGGCTGTTTTAGTAGAAAGTGCTAGATTGAATAATATTGAGGTTGTGGTAATAGAAAATACAATTTTTCCAACTATTCTTAAACCCTTTTTAGTGGGTGATGAAGCCATTGTGGATGTTGATATTGGTAAGGGAAGTGATGCAAGGTTAGAAGAAAATGTTGTTTTGAATGAAGCTAAGGCAGTGGTAAATGATAATATTGCAGCTGTTAGTGTTGATACTACTTTCAGGTTTGAGACTTTGAATTTAGATTCTACGTTGTGCAATGTCATTATCGGGGCTAGTACAATTAAACCGAAGTGGCCGGACATCGCTATCTAAGAAATCACCATGTAATATGGATACTTATGTGCCTCGCTTTTTAAATACATGGTGATTGATGGAATTAGTATCCTTCCATCAGAGGTTATTCATGTTGGAGCTGATTTCTAACAAGATTGTTTGGTTGGTTTTTTCCTTAATAGTCCTCGGTTGTCAAGGAGCATTGTGGTAAGGTTTGGCAGCTTCTTGGCAGTCTTCGGGTTCTTTTAGATTGCTCGATGTTTTTCATGAAATTTTCTCTGTCTGAAAAGCGTCTTCGTGTTATCAGTGAAGAGCCTACTATTATCAAGGGGAAGCCTTTTATCATTACGTCATGAAATTCGTCTGTTGATAGAGCTAGGGAATGTATGCTCTCTATTCCGGTTTGGACTTACTTTTCTCGCATTCCCTCGGTCTTGCATTCGCTTGTTAGCTTGAACTGGTTGTCCAATAACATTAGTAAGCTTATGTGTTTTGATGCTAATACTGTAGCTAGAGACAAACTTTTCTATGCCAAAGCTCTGATTGAAATATCCCCAGGCAAGGCTCTCTTGGAGACGATTAAAGTAAAAATAGATGATTATTACATGGTAGAGATGCGAGTTCGTTATGGTTGGACACCCGACATATTTATACTATGCCACTCTTTTGGGAATTTACATGCTTCGTGTGCCAAGAAACCCTCAGTTTCCTCCCCTATACATGTTCCTCTTGCCAAGCGCATTCCTCTAACTGGGCCTGTTGTTGATGGGTCCTAAAAACACGCTAATCTATGGTGCTTGTTCAGCCTAATATTTAGGATTCCACTATTATTGCTACTCTTTTGGATAAAGAGGATTCCCCTCCAGATGTGGAATCATATTGTAATGATATTTTGTGGTGCTCCCCTGTAACAACCCGCAAATTCTGAACCAATTTTAAAATTTTATTTTAGAAAATTTTATTGAATTTTAAGAATATAAAATAATTTATTTAAATAATAATGGGTAAAATTTATTTTAATTGAAGTTAAAACGAATAAATTTAATTTAATTATAAAATGAGCCTGAAATGGCGCGGTAGTTTGAAAATTTAATTTTAAACTTTGACTGAATGTACAGGATTCAAATTAAATCAGAATTGAGTGAAACAAGAAACATTTAAATCTGTTTAATCATATCTTTCTAACGAATCTGAAAAATTGAAATTTCGTTTTAAAAATCAAAAGTTATGGCCAATTCAATTTTTAGAAAAGTCGCTGTAGAATTTATATATATAATATATAGGGCCCAAAAGGCTACTTTTCACATACGAAGGAATTTGGACTCGAAACCACTTCCATTGAGTCCGGAATGATGTTTCTGCATTTAAAAAGTATAAACACTTATATATTTCGAGTTTCAGAAATTATTTGTTTAAAAATGTATTTTTAATATTAAATATATAGCCCTTGAAAATAGTGCTTTTACAAACGACCTCCGTTTTCGACGAAACCACTTTTGTTGGATCCGGAATGTCAAAATATTGTTAATTTTAATTTTTCATAATTTTTGGAATTAATTTGTGGTCGTGGCAAAAAGATTTCATTTTTGTCAATTTTAGTAAAAAATAAACGACTTGAAAAAGGCCATTTTTCAAACAGTCTCAGAATTCAACGAAATTGGTCTCGTTAGAATCGTATCGTCATAAGAAATCCAAAATTATTTTTTTTAGAATTTTCGGAGTCCGTATGTGGCTCCGGCATATTTAAATGTACGATAGAAATTAAATTATTTATTTAATATTGTATTTTTAAATTAAAACCGAAAAAAACATATAGACATCAGAATTGGAGCCCGGGACATAGCCCATCGCGTTCAGAAGGCCTCAAAACATTAAGAACGACAGTAAGTAGGCCCAAATCGGAGAAAGTCCGAAAATCCACCTTTTTAGCACAAATTCCGAAATTAAATATTAAAATAATATTAAAAAAATGGCTGAAACCCTAATTTTCAATGGCAGCCGCTGCCCAGAATTCAAGGGCTGAAATCATCCGATTTTCAAATGCTTAGATCTCTCAATCCGTTCAACGAAATTCGACGTATGATATACCAAATCGAAGAGTATTCAGAGAGCTACAAATCTATACGGTCAAGATCGGGTTTTGATTCACGGATTTTGCGAATTCTGACCGAGAAGGGGCTGCGGTTTTTGGTAGTTTGCGGGTCCTAGAGATGGCCGAGTTCGACGGGTTTTAGGGTGGTGGTGGCTCGTGGCAAGGCGGTTCGAATGGAGGTGGTTGATCGGTGCCAGGGTGCTCGGATTGGGGTGCGACGGGAAGATGGAGGGAGCGGCAATGGGTTTATCGTGTAGAGGCCGACGGGTTTCACGATGGAAGAAGGTGGATTACTTTATTATTTTAATTTATTTATTATTTAATTTATCCGATCTTTAAAAATACATAACTCTTTCATACGAGGTCCGTTTTACAAACCGTAAGTTGCGTTGGACTCGTCTTTCTGAGAGCTTCGCGATGGCGCAGACCCAGCAGAAACGGAGACAGTTGATTTTCGGCCAAAATTTCAATGTGAGAATTCTAATTTTAATCATTTAATTAATTATTAATTATTTTCTCGCATTAAAGAAAATTGTATTGTCATATAAATTCCGATCTGGATGTCATGTGTTGTTTGGATTGTAAATTGTTGCTTGTTGTATGTTCGTTGTTCATGATATGCTAAATCCGCATTGGAATTGTAATATTGAATTTTAATTGCGGTTGGATGATTGGATCTAAAATTATATCTAAAACATATTTTATTCAGACTTAAATAATATTTATTCAGATCTAATTGAAAAAAAAAATTATGTTATTAAAATATTTTTTTTATTATTCTGGATTCAATAATAGAAATTGAACGACAAATAAATATTTATTTTTATTTGTTGATTTAACAATGGAATTTGGTCGACAAATAAATATTTATTTTTATTTGTTGATTTCACAATAGAAATTAAACGACAAATAAAAACTTTTTTTTGTTGATATTACAATGCAAATTGGACGACGAATAAAATCTCATTTTTATTTGTTTATATTGTAACGGAAATTGGTTGACAAATAAAACCTTATTTTTATTCGTTTGCTTTTCAACAGTATTTGGACGACAAATAAAGTATTATTTTTATTTGTCTATTTACAATAGAATTTAAAAAAAAAACGAAAAGTAAATCAACATTTTCATTGTAAAATGTTATATTAAAAGTAAATCAACATTTTCATTGTAAAATGTTATATTAAAAGAAAATCAACATTTTCATTGTAAAATGCTACATTAAAGGAAATTAACATTTTTATTTGAAATGAATTATGCATACAAAATCACATTTTGATTTGAAACTTGTTTTAGAAATAAAAATTAACATTTTTATCTGAAATATAATATGCAAAACAAAAATCACATTTTTGTTCGCAATAAAAGTTTATAAACAAAAATCACATTTTTGTTCGCAATAAAGGTTTATAAACAAAAATCACATTTTTGTTCGCAATAAAGGTTTATAAACAAAAATCACATTTTTGTTTGCAATAAAAGTTCATAAACAAAAATCACTTTTTGGTTTGCAATAAAAGTTTATAAACAAAAATCATATTTTTGTTCGCAATTAAAGTTTATAAACAAAAATCACATTTTTGTACGCATAAAAAGGTATGAAATGAACATGTATATTTTTATACATTAAAAATTAAGAAAATGAAAATTAACATCTTTGTCAACTTGATTATAAAGAAATTTTTGTTAACATTAAAAAGGATTTGTCCAAAATTTCATTTTTGTTACATTAAAAGGATTTGTTCAAAATTGCATTTCTGTTTGCATAAAAGGGATTTGTTCAAAATTGCATTTTTGTTCCAACTAAATGGATTTGTCAAAATCATCATATTTTATTATGTTGATAAGAATAAGCAAATTTGTCATATTTTGTTATGTTGAAAAGATTAAGCAAAATAATCATATTTTGTCACTTGAAAAGATTAAGCAAAATAATCATATTTTGTTACTTGAAAAGATTAAGCAAAATAATCATATTTTGTTACTTGAAAAGATTAAGCAAAGTTATCATATTTTGTTACTTGAAAGGATTAAACAAAAATTTACATTTTTGTTTATTTTAAAAGAATTAGACAAAATTGTCATATTTTATTATATTAAAAAAAAATATACATTTTTATTTGTGTTCCCCAACGCAGATATAACATGATTCTAAAGTAGCACATTTTTATTTGCATTTTTCAATGCAAATATAATATGAATCTAAAGGTTCACATTTTGTTTACATTCCACAATGCAAACAATACATGAAAATAAAAATTACATTTTTGTTTGCATTCTACAGTGCAAAAGAAACATAGGAAATAGAATATGCATTTTTATTTGCATTCTATCATGCAAATAAAACAAGAAGATAAAAATTACATTTTTGTTTGCAACTTTAGTTGCAAACAAACAAGAAGAATAAGAATTACATTTTGTTTGCAAATTTAGATGCAAACAAATTTATTAAAAACAAAAGATACATTTTTGTTGCATGTTTTAAATGTGAACAAAGCATTAAAATAAAAGTTACATTTTTATTTATTTATTTACTTCACTTGATGTAAATAAACATAAAATAAAGAGTTGTTCTTTTATTTACATTTCTTGGTGTAAATAAAACTAGAAATTTAATATTACACTTTTATTTGCTTTACTCAACGGAAATAAAACAGGAGAATAAAAGAAATATTTTCATTTGCAATCCTTAATGCAAATAAATTATGAAATGAAAAGTTACAATTTTTATTTACATTCTTCTATGTAAATAAACATCAAAGTAAAAAGCTGAATCTTTATTTGCATTCTCTATTGCAAATAAAGCATAAAATGAAAAGCTATATTTTTGTTATTATTTGTATTCCCTATTACAAATGGAATTAAAGATTATATCTTTCTTCTCATTTATTTATAATGAAAGGAATTGAAATAAAATATTATATTTTTATCGTCATTTTAGATGCGATAAAAGAATAGAAATAAAGAATTCATTCTTATTGACATTTTACATACGATAAAAAGGATAGAAATAAAAAGAGACATTTTGTAATAACCCCGAAAATCTGGGCCAGTTTAAAATTTTTATTTTGGCAATTTTAGCGAATTTTGATTATTTAAATTGAATTATTTTAAATAATATCGATGAGAAATTTATTTTGAATCGAATTCGAACGTATATATTATATCCGTCGTCGTTAGAATATAAATAATTATATATAATTATAAAAGGAATTGAAAATGGCGCGGTAGTTCGATAATTCGATTTCAAACTTCAATTGAATGTACCGGGTGCAAAACAATCCGGATTTTAGTGAAACCAAGAACATTAGGATCTAATTGGGAATATCTTTCCAACGAATCCGAAAAATCAACATTTCATGGCGGGAATCAAAAGATATGTCCAGTTGAAAATTCTGAATAGTCGCTATGGAATTTAGGCCCTTAAAAAAGGGAATTTTGCAAACGACCTCGGATTTCGACGAAACCACTTTTGTTGGGTCCGTGATGTCAAATTATTGCTAGGTTTCAAATTTCATAATTTTTCGAATCAATATGTGAGCGTGGCAAAGGAAAACGCGTTTGACCAGTTTCAGTTGATTTTAATCGACTGGAAAATGGCCATTTTTCCAACGGTCTCAGAATTCAACGAAACTAGTTTTGTTAGGACCGTATCGTCAATACGAAGCTAGAAAATATTTTTCTGGAATTTTTCTAGTTAGTATGTGACCCCGGTAAATTGAAATGCGCGTTCAAATTCAATATATAGAGTTATATATTGATTTTAACGGAAACTGATCGAAACGATCGAATCAGCTTACGATACATATCCCATTGTGTTCGGAATGGGGGTAATACACTATGGACGACAGGAGGTGGGCCTCGTTTAGAGGTCGTATATAAAAGTCAACATCTTCATAATTAAATAATTAATTAAAAAAAACTTTCTTCCTTCCCTTTTACCTCTGTCCCCCCCCCCCCCCGTTCAAATTCATTTCAAAGTTAAAATAAAAAAAACCCTACTGGAGATCGACGGAGGAGCCCTCCCTCCGCCACCGGAGTCGCTGCCACCCTCTGGCCGTCCCCGCGTCGCTTCCCTCTCCACTCTCTCCACTTCCGTTTCCCCACCTCTTCCCTAGCGCATCGCGCAAAAACCCCAACCCTGAAACCCCCCACCGACGATCTGCCTCGCGCCCCTCCTCCGATCTGCCTCGCGCCCCTCCTCCAATCACTTCCCCCCCCCCCCCCTCCGCCTTGCCTCTCTCCTCCTCATCTACGGGCGCAACCCCTCTATACCCCGTTCGATTTAGCCCAGAACCCACCTGCAGCGCCACCCTCCATCGATGCTGTGACCCCCGCCACCATCTCCGACTCCAGCGACCTCTCCCCCTCCTAGTCCGATTCCAAAGTAAGCCCCTTTATTTTTATTCATTTAATATCAGTTTTTTTTAATTTTTTTTTGAAGTAAATACATTGTTGAGAAATCAGTTTTTGTAAGTGGAGGATAGTGATTTTTATTCGAAAAAAGAAAAGGTGAAATCTTTATAAAAAAAAAGGCGAAATCTTTAAAAATGAAAAGGCGAAATCTTTAAAATGAAAAGGCGAAATCTTTAAAAAAGAAAAGGCGAAATCTTTAAAATGAAAAGGCGAAATCTTTAAAAAAGAAAAGGCGAAATCTTTAAAAATGAAAAGGCGAAATCTTTAAAAATGAAAAGGCGAAATCTTTATATTTGAAAAGACGAAATCTTTATGTAGAGTATGGAGTGATAAAAAATTCGATTTTTATATATTGAATAACAAAGTAAAAATTCGATTTTTATATATTGAATAGCGAAGTAAAAATTCGATTTTTATGTATTGAATAGCAAAGTAAAAATTCGATTTTTATATATTGAATAGCAAAGTAAAAATTCAATTTTTATATATTTAATAGCAAAGTAAAAATTCGATTTTTATATATTGAATAGCAAAGTAAAAATTCGATTTTTATATATTGAATAGCAAAGTAAAAATTCGATTTTTATATATTGAATAGCAAAGTAAAAATTCGATTTTTATATATTGAATAGCAAAGTAAAAATTCGATTTTTATATATTGAATAGCAAAGTAAAAATTCGATTTTTATATATTGAATAGCGAAGTAAAAATTCGATTTTTAAATATATGAAGTGATTATAAAAATATGATTTTTAAATTAAAAGTGAACAAATAAAAATGTGATTTTTATTTTAAAGACATCAGTATATAAAAATGTGATTTTTATATGTGTAGTGAATACGGGCAACGAAAGTGACGAAAGGCGAGAACGACGAAGATTTCTCTAAATGAAGTGTCGTGAAGTTGGAATAGCTATCGGTGAGAATCTCTCACCTTTCAATTTCATTTTCTAGTTATATATATATATACTAGGATGCAAACGGTGTTTAGTAGCACCCGACACAATCGTCCACAGACCATGGACTTGTTTGTTTGGTTGTGTAGTTGGTTAGATTATTTGGTTTGAATTGAATTGTTTGGTGAATTGAATGGGTTTGATTGATGTGTGAATGGCGTGGACCTTCACTAGACCGGGGATAAGGCTAGGCCTCGTCCCGTTTCTAGTATCGTGCCGTTATGCCGCCGAAATTTTCTAAAATAAGTTAGAAAAATAAAAATATCATTTTATTGTCTAAATGAACTGAATAGAAATTCATGTGTTGGAATAAAATGTTTTATCGTTAAAAATATAATTTTTAACGTGAATGTGAATAAATAAATATTCATTTACAAACCGGACGGTTTGTTTATGTACACTGATTTGACTGACATTGATTGGGACGATAAATTTTACACATCGCCCAACTGCACAAATAAAATCTGTGTTTGATTGTTTGAAACCCCACACGGGTGTTGGGATGAAATTTGAAGTTCACTCATCCTGATTGATTAAATATGTCGATCGATTGATTGACAGGTTGTTATAAGCGTTAGATATCTATATTTGATGCTTATACAGTGTAGTGCACTTTGGTTGATGGTTGATTATTTTTCAATGCTATTATATACGTGTGATGTATGAAAATCCATATAATTAACATTATATGGTGATTGATTGGGCCTCATTCCAATTTAGAAAATAAAGAATATTACAAAATAAAGGTTCATGTGTTGACTGCACTCATCCGTTGAGATTGGTCATGTGTCGAACGAAATATTTTAACAATAAAATTTACATCTTTATCAATATAAAATAAAGGTTCATGTGTTGACTGTACTCATCCGTTGAGATTGGTCATGTGTTGAACGAAATATTTTAACAATAAAATTTACATCTTTATCAATATAAAATAAAGGTTCATGTGTTGACTGTACTCATCCGTTGAGATTAGTCATGTGTTGAACGAAATATTTTAAAAATAGAAATATTTGAAATAGAAATAATTGAATAAGAAATATTTGAAATAGAAATATTTGGAAAGGAAATATTTGAAATAGAATATCTGAAAATAGAAATATATGAAGCCGAGTTGATTAGATTGACGCCATTTTGACGTGAACGATATTTATATCGATTTTATTCATTTTAAAATGAATATTGAAAAGTGATTTCGAAATCGAATATTTTGAAATGAAATTTGAATTGAATCGAATAGAAAACCAATTTGAATTGAATCGAATAGAAAACCAATTTGAATTGAATCGAATAGAAAACCAATTTGAATTGAATCGAATAGAAAACCAATTTGAATTGAATCGAATAGAAAACAAATTAGAATTGAATCGAATAGAAAACCAATTTGAATTGAATCGAATAGAAAACCTATTTGAATTGAATCGAACAGAAAACCAATTTGAATTGAATCGAACAGAAAACCAATTTGAATTGAATCGAACAGAAAACCAATTTGAATTGAATCGAACAGAAAACCAATTTGAATTGAATCGAACAGAAAACCAATTTGAATTGAATCGAACAGAAAACCAATTTGAATTGAATCGAACAGAAAACCAATTTGAATTGAATCGAACAGAAAACCAATTTGAATTGAATCGAACAGAAAACCAATTTGAATTGAATCGAATAGAAAATCAATTGAATTTGAATAGAATTGAAAACGAATTGGAATTGAAAACGAATTGAAATGAATTCAAATTGAATTGAAATTTGAATTGAATAGAAATGAATTTTAAAACGAATTTATAAGGAAGAATTCAATTTTGATTTGAATTGAAACGGAAGTTGAAAATTGTTTTTGAAACGAATTTAAAACGATTTATAGAATTCGTTTTAAATAGAAATCGACGAAATATTTATTATATATATTATATATATAATATAATGGCCTGAATAGAACGCGCCGCGCCGCGGCAGTTCGCGAATTTCGACCATTTATTTCAAACGGACATTACGGGAGATCCAACCATCGGATTCTCCTAAAACCAGAACCGTTGGCTTCGTATCGAAAAGAGCTTTCTAACGAATATTAGAAATTTCAAATCTAACGGTTGGATTTGGAGATACGTCCAAATCAAATTTGAAAAAGGTCGCTATAAGTGCAGTTCGATGGCCGTTGTTGGAAATCGACTGTACGGGCCTTGATAAAATTATTAAAAAATAGTAATAATTTGTGTATAATCATAAGAAATGATTTGGGGAAAATTTGGGATGAAAAACTCCATATTCAAAAAGATAAAAATAGATTTTTATCGAAATGAACTAGTTTTGAACTAAAATTAAAACCGTTTATTTTCAAATAAATAAATTGGATTTGAAATGGGTTTTAAATAGAATTGATTCATGGGTTTATCGTGAACTGTGTTTTAAATAACACTAGTTCTTTAACCCGATAATAAATAGAATGTGATTTGGGTTTATCGTGAACTGTGTTTTAAATGACACTAGTTCTTTAACCCAGTAAAAGGAGTTTTAATGAATCTGCAATTAGATTGAAATGGGGAGTTGATAATTTAAATTATCAAATTTAGAAATTGAGCGAGAATGGAGTATCACCAGTTTTACTCCAAAATGATAGTTAAATCTTAAATTAGATTTGAACGTGAAATGGTAATTAATTTTACCGATAACACCGTGGTGTTAGATATGGAGTATCACCAGTTTTGCTTCATGGGATGAATAGGGTGGGATTGGGAAATAAAATAAATAATTACTTCGGTGTGGTTCGCTAATCTCGACTAGTTTAGAAAACCATAATTTGGTTTGAAACGACATCCAAAGGAAGATTAAAGGATAAATTTTAAAGAATTTATCTTGGATAAAATTAATGGGAACCTTTCCCTGAGAATATGAATTGGAATGAGGAGTATGTTGTGTTTGTCTAACATTTGTTTTTAATATACGCGGGTTGTTCGGAAAGTCCGGGTTTATACCCATTCTGAATAACCGATTCGACGATAAGTCGAAGCTGAAGACGGTGGTTGAAGACCGGAAGTCTTCACATCGTTTGGATAATTACTGACGATCCTGATTGGGCTGTACACCCAAGAGGATGAAAATAGTTGGTGGTCATCCAGACGTACTTGGAGACGGATGGATATGCGAGGAAAGTGCCTCCGGTTTCGTTCAGACCCAGAACGAACTTGTAAATGGATTGTGTGTCTGACATTGGATTTTATTCTGTGTTGATTGATTTCTGTTAAATATATATCTGTTTGGCGGCGGAGAATTTATTCTCTTGCTTAACGCCCTTCTCTGAGATGTACGAGCTTAGAGGTTATATATCGATAGATATCAATCGCATGGCATGAATTGCCTGTGTGGCACACTGAGTTGCATGGATCAAGGCTTTTGTTGAAAAGCAGAGTCTTGTTGTTGATGATCAAAGCACGGCCCTTGTGGCGTAGCTTTGTGTATAACGTGAATTCGCGAGCCTCACACCTCGGTATGAGTTAAAAACGGGATACGGACTGCAGGGAGAGCACGACGTTTCTTTCTAGCTTTGGTGGTGTCAGTGACTTACCAGCCCTGACATTTATATACTTTTCACCTATGTGGTTGTTGGAATGCGAGGCGCCTCGATTATAGGTCTGTAAGGACCGGGAAACGTGTGTTCAGGCATAACTAATCCTCTAACGTAAGTGAGGACCGGCCCTGAAGATCCAGGATTGCCCAAGTGTGTAGTCCTGAGACATTTGCTAGAGTGTCTCGAACGCGGAGAGGAGCTTGCCCCTTGCCTCGACTCATGACGGAAATCCAATTTCCAATACGTGTATTGCGGTTTTAATTGTAGAACTAGTATGGCGACATGATATATGGTACCCATGCCGTCTATGATTTATATTTATGATTGAAATTGTTTTGACACTATACACTTATTATAGTATCAAATGATTTGTTTTAAACGTACCAAGCATGTTTGGATATTATAAGGGAAAACCCTATCCTCTGGCTTGCGTTACATTGTGTGATGGGACCTGGGTCTTATAATAGCTTCATTTTTCGAAAAAGCATTACGCTGTTTATTCTATGCACTGGTATTCTTGGGAGGAAACCCGTTCCGTGTTGTACGGCGTGGTCCCTTGAATTACTCTCTTTTAAAGTAAGGTTTAAATAACTGTTTTAGTTCTCACACCAGTCACATGACTGACCTGGAGTTTATTGTTTTAACCTAAACTCTGGGTGCCCCTATTTTCCGCACGGGCAGCTAGTAGTTTTGGTTTTGCAGATTTATATTCACAGGATCCTGGTTTACAGCTGGAATGATATCCGGAAAGCTCTGTATCCGTATATCACCTTCAGTTGTGCTTTGTATTATTTTCCGCTGCTATGTAATTTATTGTAATCTCTGATATTTATCGAATGTAATTTATTCATTTATACTCTGTATATTCTTGTATTCTGATGGAATTGTTGTAATAACAATGAAATGTTCCTCCGTCTGCGTTCTGTTTTGTCGTGTTCTCAAAACGATCAGGGGTTTCGAACGGTCTAGATCGGTTTAACAACTGATTCGGATCGAGCGAAATTACCGGCCGTCACATTTGGTATCAGAGCTTTGGTTTACAGAGATCGAGAACAAGACACATCAGAACCATACGAAAGAATTCGTCATAGAATGACGCGTTAGAGATAGGGTCAGTAGTATCCTAGAATGAGTGTGAAGAGTATATTTTTTTTAATGAAAACAATTTTGTTTTGAAAATTTAAATCAATTCTACGTATTTTGATATTTATTTATTTTCAATTTGGACAATCCGATATATAAAGATTTTGAATATACGCGTCATGAACATATATTCGAAGTTTTAATATACCGGATAGATATAGAACCGCACTCTAGTCGCCCGAAGATGATGCTACTGATGACTATATAGCATCAGTAGTGTGTGTTCGAGTTTCGAAGGTGTGATTTTCTATATATTTCCATTAGACTGGTGTGAGAACCAAAACTAATATAGCTAGAATACTTTGTTGTGATTTGGCATCAAAAACATGATTTTTTGTATATACGTCAAATTTATGAATTTGAAAACTCTAATCCACTAATTGATTGATGTTTATGTTGTTTGTTTATTTGTTTGATAATTTTGAACCATTTAGCCAAATTGAACCAAATATCGAGTTGTACTGAAAATTGGTCGCATTTGCTTGCATATACATATACTTACATTGAACAGGTCATGGCAAGGAGGCTAGAGCAGAGAATAAAATTTGTTTGCCCGACAAATAGGTACATGTTTACTATAATTTACTGTTTTTTTTTTTGGATGATGATGATTTTATGAGCCTATTGGCTAGCCGCTTGGCTTTTTCTTTTTCTTTTTGAGATCAGAAGGCCTATATGGCAATTTCGGGATTTTCCCGTGGCTCCCGGTGCAGGGGAAGTTATGGCGAAATTTTTCGAAAATTTAGGGTGTTAACCAAATTTTTGAAAATTTGAAAATTCTCAGAAACTGAAAAGTTGGAGAATGGAAGCCAGATCGAACGTAGAGTTGATTAATCAAACCACTTTCGACTTTGTTCCTTTTCGCAGACGAAAAGTATTAAGTGGGGGAGATTGTAATAACCCGGAAAATCTGGGCCAGTTTAAAATTTTTGTTTTGGCAATTTTAGCGAATTTTGATTATTTAAAATGAATTATTTTAAATAATATCGACGAGAAATTTAATTTGAATTGAATTCGAACGTATATATTATATCCGTCGTCGTTAGAATATAAATAATTATATATAATTATAAAAGGAATTGAAAATGGCGCGGTAGTTCGATAATTCGATTTCAAACTTCAATTGAATGTACCGGGTGCAAAACAATCCGGATTTTAGTGAAACCAAGAACATTAGGAGCTAATTGGGAATATCTTTCCAACGAATCCGAAAAATCAACATTTCATAGCGGGAATCAAAAGATATGTCCAGTTGAAAATTCTGAATAGTCGCTATGGAATTCAGGCTCTTAAAAAAAGGAATTTTGCAAACGACCTCGGATTTCGACGAAACCACTTTTGTTGGGTCCGTGATGTCAAATTATTGCTAGGTTTCAAATTTCATAATTTTTCGAATCAATATGTGAGCGTGGCAAAGGAAAACGCGTTTGACCAGTTTTAGTTGATTTTAATCGACTGGAAAATAGCCATTTTTCCAACGGTCTCAGAATTCGACGAAACTAGTTTTGTTAGGACCGTATCGTCAATACGAAGCTAGAAAATATTTTTCTGGAATTTTTCTAGTTAGTATGTGACCCCGGTAAATTGAAATGCGCGTTCAAATTCAATATATAGAGTTATATATTGATTTTAACGGAAACTGATCGAAACGATCGAATCAGCTTACGATACATATCCCATTGTGTTCGGAATGGGGGTAATACACTATGGACGACAGGAGGTGGGCCTCGTTTAGAGGTCGTATATAAAAGTCAACATCTTCATAATTAAATAATTAATTAAAAAAAAACTTTCTTCCTTCCCTTTTACCTCTGTCCCCCCCCCCCCCCCCCCGGTTCAAATTCATTTCAAAGTTAAAATAAAAAAAATAAAAAAACCCTACTGGCGATCGACGGATGAGCCCTCCCTCCGCCGCCGGAGTCGCTGCCACCCTCTGGTCGTCCCCGCGCCGCTTCCCTCTCCACTCTCTCCACTTCCGTTTCCCCACCTCTTCCCTAGCGCATCGCGCAAAAACCCCAACCCTGAAACCCCCCACCGACGATCTGCCTCGCGCCCCTCCTCCGATCTGCCTCGCGCCCCTCCTCCAATCACTTCCCCCCCCCCCCTCCGCCTTGCCTCTCTCCTCCTCAGCTACGGGCGCAACCCCTCCATACCCCGTTCGATTTAGCCCAGAACCCTCCTGCAGCGCCACCCTCCATCGATGTTGTGACCCCCGCCACCATCTCCGACTCCAGCGACCTCTCCCCCTCCTAGTCCGATTCCAAAGTAAGCCCCTTTATTTTTATTCATTTAATATCAGTTTTTTTTAATTTTTTTTTTTGAAGTAAATACATTGTTGAGAAATCAGTTTTTGTAAGTGGAGGATAGTGATTTTTATTCGAAAAAAGAAAAGGTGAAATCTTTATAAAAAAAAGGCGAAATCTTTAAAAATGAAAAGGCGAAATCTTTAAAATGAAAAGGCGAAATCTTTAAAAAAAGAAAAGGCGAAATCTTTAAAATGAAAAGGCGAAATCTTTAAAAAAGAAAAGGCGAAATCTTTAAAAATGAAAAGGCGAAATCTTTAAAAATGAAAAGGCGAAATCTTTATATTTGAAAAGACGAAATCTTTATGTAGAGTATGGCGTGATAAAAAATTCGATTTTTATATAATAGCAAAGTAAAAATTCGATTTTTATATATTGAATAGCAAAGTAAAAATTCGATTTTTATGTATTGAATAGCAAAGTAAAAATTCGATTTTTATATATTGAATAGCAAAGTAAAAATTCGATTTTTATATATTGAATAGCAAAGTAAAAATTCGATTTTTATATATTGAATAGCAAAGTAAAAATTCGATTTTTATATATTGAATAGCAAAGTAAAAATTCGATTTTTATATATTGAATAGCAAAGTAAAAATTCGATATTTATATATTGAATAGCAAAGTAAAAATTCGACTTTTATATATTGAATAGCAAAGTAAAAATTCGATTTTTATATATTGAATAGCGAAGTAAAAATTCGATTTTTAAATATATGAAGTGATTATAAAAAATATGATTTTTAAATAAAAAGTGAACAAATAAAAATTTGATTTTTATTTTAAAGACATCAGTATATAAAAATGTGATTTTTATATGTGTAGTGAATACGGGCAACGAAAGTGACGAAAGGCGAGAACGACGAAGATTTCTCTAAATGAACTGTCGTGAAGTTGGAATAGCTATCGGTGAGAATCTCTCACCTTTCAATTTCATTTTCTAGTTATATATATATATATATATATATATATATACACTAGGATGCAGACGGTGTTTAGTAGCACCCGACACAATCGTCCACAGACCATGGACTTGTTTGTTTGGTTGTGTAGTTGGTTAGATTATTTGGTTTGAATTGAATTGTTTGGTGAATTGAATGGGTTTGATTGATGTGTGAATGGCGTGGGCCTTCACTAGACCGGGGATAAGGCTAGGCCTCGTCCCGTTTTTAGTATCGTGCCGTTATGCCGCCGAAATTTTCTAAAATAAGTTAGAAAAATAAAAATATCATTTTATTGTCTAAATGAACTGAATAGAAATTCATGTGTTGGAATAAAATGTTTTATCGTTAAAAATATAATTTTTAACGTGAATGTGAACAAATAAATATTCATTTACAAACCGGACGGTTTGTTTATGTACACTGATTTGACTGACATTGATTGGGACGATAAATTTTACACATCGCCCAACTGCACAAATAAAATCTGTGTTTGATTGTTTGAAACCCCACACGGGTGTTGGGATGAAATTTGAAGTTCACTCATCCTGATTGATTAAATATGTCGATCGATTGATTGACAGGCTGTTATAAGCGTTAGATATCTATATTTGATGCTTATACAGTGTAGTGCACTTTGGTTGATGGTTGATTATTTTTCAATGCTATTATATACGTGTGATGTATGAAAATCCATATAATTAACATTATATGGTGATTGATTGGGCCTCATTCCAATTTAGAAAATAAAGAATATTATAAAATAAAGGTTCATGTGTTGACTGTACTCATCCGTTGAGATTGGTCATGTGTCGAACGAAATATTTTAACAATAAAATTTACATCTTTATCAATATAAAATGAAGGTTCATGTGTTGACTGTACTCATCCGTTGAGATTGGTCATGTGTTGAACGAAATATTTTAATAATAAAATTTACATCTTTATCAATATAAAATAAAGGTTCATGTGTTGACTGTACTCATCCGTTGAGATTAGTCATGTGTTAAACGAAATATTTTAAAAATAGAAATATTTGAAATAGAAATATTTGAATAAGAAATATTTGAAATAGAAATATTTGAAATAGAAATATTTGAAAAGGAAATATTTGAAATAGAATATCTGAAAATAGAAATATATGAAGCCAGGTTGATTAGATTGACGCCATTTTGACGTGAACGATATTTATATCGATTTTATTCATTTTAAAATGAATATTGAAAAGTGATTTCGAAATTGAATATTTTGAAATGAAATTTGAATTGAATCGAATAGAAAACCAATTTGAATTGAATTGAATTGAAAACCAATTTGAATTGAATCGAATAGAAAACCAATTTGAATTGAATCGAATAGAAAACCAATTTGAATTGAATCGAATAGGAAACCAATTTGAATTCCATCGAATAGAAAACCAATTTGAATTGAATCGAATAGAAAACCAATTTGAATTGAATCGAATAGAAAACCAATTTGAATTGAATCGAATAGAAAACCAATTTGAATTTAATCGAATAGAAAACCAATTTGAATTTAATCGAATAGAAAACCAATTTGAATTGAATCGAATAGAAAACCAATTTGAATTGAATCGAATAGAAAACCAATTTGAATTGAATCGAATAGAAAACCAATTTGAATTGAATCGAATAGAAAACCAATTTGAATTGAATTGAATAGAAAATCAATTGAATTTGAATAGAATTGAAAACGAATTCGAATTGAATTGAAAACGAATTGAAATAAATTCAAATTGAATTGAAATTTGAATTGAATAGAAATGAATTTTAAAATGAATTTATAAGGAAGAATTCAATTTTGATTTGAATTGAAATGGAAGTTGAAAATTGTTTTTGAAACGAATTTAAAACGATTTATAGAATTCGTTTTAAATAGAAATCGATGAAATATTTATTATATATATTATATATATAATATAATGGCCTGAATAGAACGCGTCGCGCCGCGGCAGTTCGCGAATTTTGACCATTTATTTCAAACGGACATACGGGAGATCCGACTGTCGGATTCTCTTAAAACCAGATCCGTTGGGTTCGTATCGAAAAGAGCTTTCTAACGAATATTAGAAATTTCAAATCTAACGGTTGGATTTGGAGATACGTCCAAATCAATTTTGAAAAAGGTCGCTATAAGTGCAGTTCGATGGCCGTTGTTGGAAATCGACTGTACGGGCCTTGATAAAATTATTAAAAATAGTAATAATTTGTGTAAAATCATAAGAAATGATTTGGGGAAAAATTGGGATGAAAAACTCCATATTCAAAAAGATAAAAATAGATTTTTATCGAAATGAACTAGTTTTGAACTAAAATTAAAACCGTTTATTTTCAAATAAATAAATTGGATTTGAAATGGGTTTTAAATAGAATTGATTCATGGGTTTATCGTGAATTGTGTTTTAAATAACACTAGTTCTTTAACCCGATAATAAATAGAATGTGATTTGGGTTTATCGTGAACTGTGTTTTAAATGACACTAGTTCTTTAACCCAGTAAAAGGAGTTTTATTGAATCTGCAATTAGATTGAAATGGGGAGTTGATAATTTAAATTATCAAATTTAGAAATTGAGCGAGAATGGAGTATCACCAGTTTTACTCCAAAACGATAGTTAAATCTTTAATTTGATTTGAACGTGAAATGGTAATTAATTTTACCGATAACACCGTGGTGTTAGATATGGAGTATCACCGTTTTTGCTTCATGAATAGGGTGGGATTGGGAAATAAAATAAATAATTACTTCGGTGTGGTTCGCTAATCTCGACTAGTTTAGAAAACCATAATTTGGTTTGAAACGACATCCAAAGGAAGATTAAAGGATAAATTTTAATGAATTTATCTTGGATAAAATTAATGGGAACCTTTCCCTGAGAATATGAATTGGAATGAGGCGTATGTTGTGTTTGTCTAACATTTGTTTTTAATATATGCGGGTTGTTCGGAAAGTCCGGGTTTATACCCATTCTGAATAACCGATTCGACGATAAGTCGAAGCTGAAGACGGTGGTTGAAGACCGGAAGTCTTCACATCGTTTGGATAATTACTGACGATCCTGATTGGGCTGTACACCCAAGAGGATGGAAATAGTTGGTGGTCGTCCAGACGTACTTGGAGACGGATGGATATGCGAGGAAAGTGCCTCCGGTTTCGTTCAGACCCAGAATGAACTTGTAAATGGATTGTGTGTCTGACATTGGATTTTATTCTGTGTTGATTGATTTCTGTTAAATATATATCTGTTTGGCGACGGAGAATTCATTCTCTTGCTTAACGCCCTTCTCTGAGACGTACGAGCTTAGAGGTTATATATCGATAGATATCAATCGCATGGCATGAATTGCCTGTGTGGCACACTGAGTTGCATGGATCAAGGCTTCTGTTGAAAAGCAGAGTCTTGTGGTTGATGATCAAAGCACGGCCCTTATGGCATAGCTTTGTGTATAACGTGAATTCGCGAGCCTCACACCTCGGTACGAGTTAAAAACAGGATACGGACTGCAGGGAGAGCACGACGTTTCTTTCTATCTTTGGTGGTGTCAGTGACTTACCAGCCTTGACATTTATATACTTTTCACCTATGTGGTTGTTGGAATGCGAGGCGCCTCGATTATAGGTACGTAAGGACCGGGAAACGTGTGTTCAGGCATAACTAATCCTCTAACGTAAGTGAGGACCGGCCCTGAAGATCCAGGATTGCCCAAGTGTGTAGTCCTGAGACATTTGCTAGAGTGTCTCGAACGCGGAGAGGAGCTTGCCCCTTGCCTCGACTCATGACGGAAGTCCAATTTCCAATACGTGTATTGCGGTTTTAATTGTAGAACTAGTATGGCGACATGATATATGGTACCCATGCCGTCTATGATTTATATTTATGATTGAAATTGTTTTGACACTATACACTTATCATAGTATCAAATGATTTGTTTTAAACGTACCAAGCATGTTTGGCTATTATAAGGGAAAACTCTATCCTCCGGCTTGCGTTGCATTGTGTGATGGGACATGGGTCTTATAATAGCTTCATTTTTCGAAAAAGCATTGCGCTGTTTATTCTATGCACTGGTATTCTTGGGAGGAAACCCGTTCCGTGTTGTACGGCGTGGTCCCTTGAATTACTCTCTTTTAAAGTAAGGTTTAAATAACTGTTTTAGTTCTCACACCAGTCACATGACTGACCCTGAGTTTATTGTTTTAACCTAAACTCTGGGTGCCCCTATTTTCCGCACGGGCAGCTAGTAGTTTTGTTTTTGCAGATTTATATTCACAGGATCCTGGTTTACAGCTGGAATGATATCCGGAAAGCTCTGTATCCGTATATCACCTTCAGTTGTGCTTTGTATTATTTTCCGCTGCTATGTAATTTATTGTAATCTCTGATATTTATTGAATGTAATTTATTCATTTATACTCTGTATATTCTTGTATTCTGATGGAATTGTTGTAATAACAATGAAATGTTCCTCCGTCTGCGTTCTGTTTTGTCGTGTTCTCAAAACGATCAGGGGTTTCGAACGGTCTAGATCGGTTTAACGACTGATTCGGATCGAGCAAAATTACCGGCCATCACACATTTTTATCGTCGTGTTATATATTGTGATTACACTACCATAGACAAGTTACCTGACTTGTTTATGTGATTGGGTCGATTATTTTCACACATCGCCCAAGTGCACAAATAATTTATTATTTGTTTGTTGGTTGAAACCCCACACGAGTGTTGGGATGAAAATTAACATACACTAATCCCAATATTTAGTTGTATGTTGATCGTTAGATCGACAGGCTGCGATGAGCATTATTATTTAATTTTATCGCTTACGTAGTGGAATTTACACTTTGGATGAAATGGATGATTTTACTGTTATTGTTATATATGATATGTGTGAAATCCATATAATCCAAAATTATATGGTAAATGTTTGAGTCGTATTTTGATTCAGGTGTTCTTTTAAATAAGAATATTCTTACATTAGAAATTCTTTTTATATAAAGAATATATTTTAATATAAAAATATATTTTTAATCAAGTATATGTTAAAACAAAGAATATTTGTAAAAGATAAAAATCTGTAATATAAAGAATACTTCCCATTTAGAATCTTTTATATAAAGAATATTTTTAATGATTATTTTAAAATATGGGTTATAATGATAAATATTTAAAGAGAAATCCTTTAATTAAGATTATTAGAATTTGCAATCTTATTTTGTGATATGAAATAAATTGAGACGTGAAGTGGATTTATCGTGGACGGTGTTTTTAAACGACATTTGTCCTTTAATCCAATTTACATTGAATTTTTTATTTGGAATTTATAAATCTATTTTATAGATTTAACAAAAGCATTTTCTAAAAATCTAGTTTTCCAATTTAATATATATTAAATTGGAATTAAGTGGAAATTCTATTGGTAATAATCAAGATGGGCTTCTGTAATAGAAGACCGATATTATATATGGAATTTAAGAGGCTTTGCCGTTATTCCATGTATATTGTTAGTCCGATACAGAAATTCACATCGATTATGTATTGATTGATTTCTGTGGAATTCCATATTTTGGAAATTGATTTTTGGGTTTATCGTGAACTGTGTTTTAAATGACACTAGTTCTTTAACCCGTTTAAAAGGAAGATTTATTCTTTAAAATAAGTGATCTGTGAAAATGATTTTTGATATTAAATCAAATTTAGAATTTTTAATAAATCTTTAAGGAAGATTTATGATTTAATTTATTAATTTATCTTTGATAAAATTTATGAAAATCTTTTAATATGAATATCTTATTAAAAGAATATTCGGGGTCGGAATGTGACATAATGTGTGATTTTCCAATATTTTATTTTTAATCACAAAATACGCGAGTTATTCAGAAAGACCGGGTTTAACCCATTCTGAATAATCATCACGACGATCAAGAGTTGAAGAAGAAGACGGTGGTTGAAGACCGAAGGTTTTTCACATCGTTGGGATGATGATGACTGGTATCTTGAATTGGGACAGTACATTCCAAGGCAAGGTATTTGGTAATGATCGTCCAAACGTATTTGGAGATCGACGGACACGTTGTTTCGCTCAGACCCAGAGCGGACTTGTAAATGGATTGCGTGTCTGACATTGTATTCTTTTCTACTGTATTTGTTGAACGCTACTGATTATATATTTCAGTTTGGTGGTGAGAATTTATTCTTCACTTAACACCCTTCTCTAAGACGTATGAGCTTAGAGGTTATATATATATATTGGTAGATGATCAATGATATGGTAGGGTCTGACAATGTGGCATGCTAAGATGCAATTGATCAAGGCTTTGTTGAAAAGCAGGCCTTGTGGTTGATGATCAAAGCATAGTCTATTTATGTAACACCCCGAATTTCAATTAATACTAATGGTTAAGAAATTAAAGTATAATTAATCTCAGATGTGAGAACCAGGGGAAACGGGCTGCGTCATTGCGTTCGTCTCGGAAAAACACGCGAAATAGAGTCCGAGTTTTCGAGAATCGGAGTCCGTATGGCCCGGTTATGGCCCAAAGAAGTTTTAGGAAGTTTAAATTTAAAAAGCAGATTTGAAAAACAAGTTTGGAGCCAAAAGAGGAAAGGGGGGGAAATTCCCGCCTAGCCCCGTGTCGACAGCCATGTCGACAGGGGTGTCGACAGGGGTGTCGACAGCCCTGTCGACAGGGGTGTCGACACAGGGTGTCGGCCCTGCTGGTCTGGGTGCACCAGGTTTGGTCTTGGCTGAGTCTAGGGCTATGTTCTAGAGGGTTCCGAAATCTAAGGGTCCTAATCTAATCTAGGGTTAATCTAAGGGCCTAAAACACTTTCTAATCCTATAAATAAGACCCCAACCCTACCCTAATTCATTCATAATTAAACCTTGTAATTAAACTATGGCAAAATGCAACTTGATCATGGCCTCCACAAATCTATGAAGAGGGTTGCATGCTAATCACTCTCTAATCAACCTCTAATCTCTTCTTAGCATCTTAATCTTCTTCATTTGGTGTGCGAAATTGCTAGTAGTGAGTTTCTATCACTTTGATGATCTTTTGGTAAACTAATTAGATGAGATGTGATAAGATTTATGGTTTTGTATGTGGGTTAATGAGCTTTGAATCATATGATATGATGTTAGCATTAACCTTATGTTTATGCATGTTGAGTATGTAAGTTTATGCAAGTTTAATATGATGTATGTTATGTTTGCATGATGCTAAATATGCAAGTTGTGGGCTATGTAATCATATGCATGTTATGCAAGTTCATGGTGATATGCTATGCAAGTTACATGTATGTTAATATGCAAGATATGCTATGCAAGTTACATGTTTGTTAATATGCAAGTTACATGCTTGTTAATATGCAAGTTACATGTTTGTTAAAATGCAAGTTACATGCTTGTTAATATGCAAGTTACATGTTTGTTAATATGCAAGTTCATGATGACACATTATGCAAGTCTATGGGTTAATATGCAAGTATATTATGCAAGTGAATATGTAAGTTATGTGACATATTATATGCAAGTTATGTGACATGTTATATAAGATTATATGCAAGTTATGTGACATATTATGCAAGTTCATATGCAAGTTATGTGTTTGTTAATATGCAAAATGGCACCTTTGAAACATGTTCATGCATATGCAAGTTTACACTTTTTTTTATATATGTGTTATGACATGAGAACGAAATTACGTGGGAACGATGGGATAATTAAATGCATAAGTTAATAAGATTGTGTGAAATTAATATAATTATGCATAACATAAAATAAAGGAACATAGTATGGGAATTTGCCTATTAAGTTAGGTGTACCCATACTATGTGTTGGGAATTTACCTATTGAGTTAGGTCTACCCCATGGGAATTTACCTATTGAGTTAGGTCTACCCATGTTATGAAAAGCTTGATATTAATTAGGGATAATTAATATGGGGGTGATTAATTAGGTGTAATTAATCGACTAAGACACGAGGTTGGACTCATTTGTAGTGTAAAACTGCCCGGACCCGACCGGCTTAACCAGTTGCTACAAATGTCAGCCCAATGTGAGAGGTCTTGGCCATAAATTAAATACGTGATTAAGGTAAAGACACGAGGTTAGACTCTGTTATGACGTAAGACTGCCCGGATTCTACCGGCTTAACCAGGCGGTCATAACAGCCAGTCTAATGTGGGAGGTCTTTACGGGAAATCACGGTCTTAATTAATTAAGAAACACTTAACCCTAATAGCATGTAGTGGGACATGAGGGGATTAAGTGGGTGCCTTGGGTGGCATGTGGAATCTGGTGGGTTGCCTTGGGTGGCAATAGAAAATACGATTAGAATACTTAACCAAGAGAAACATGTAATTAAACATGATTAAAGGGTTAAGTGGGATACACTAGATATTTGACAAGCTTAAGTGGGTAGCTTGTGGGGGCCCATTTCAACCAATATCCCAAACGTATCTTTGTGGGCTCGACCCATGTCGAGTGACGGGACACGCATATTGGGCTTGATTATAAGAGGCCAAAACGGGTTAGCGGTGGCAACGCAAGTCCAACGGGCTTCATATGCGTGAGTGGGCCCGGGCTGGTAGGTAAGCCGTTGTTGCATCGTGTAGATATAAGCCGTGCATCGTTAATTATATCGGGTTGCCACGTTGGGGAATGGTACACCCCATGGTGGGGCCAGCACGGGTATCTACGTTAGGGAGCCGATCGAATGGGGAGTAGTGCGCACACCTAGTGGATTGTAGGGCCCCGTGGCGTCTACTTGGTCACCTAGGGGTACGCAAGTACTATTAAGTTAACTTTATAAGTCCAGGGGAGGGATCAACCTTTAAGTTAGGAACGACTGGTGTGGTGCAGTTTAGTAATTTACCTTAGGAAGGGTAGATGCGTCTTTATCTTTTATCTTAGTTTAGTTGACTGCTTAGTATAGCCGTTCATCCCTATATGTTACCGTATATCAAGTTATGTCTTCTCTGGTTACTTTAACGATTGTATTGTTAAAGTTATAGGACTCGCTCAGACTTATGTCTGACCCCGTTGTTTTTATCTTTTTCCCAACCCTCAGGTCCTACGGTGGATCCTAGCAGTAGTGGAGCTTGATCGGATTGCTGTTCCAGTCTTTAGGAGCTTGGATAGATGTAAAGCTCCGGTTATCCAGTTATCTTTTCGTTTGTTTTGGCTATTGTATGAGAGTGGGATTATGTACTTCTTTATTTTGATGGATATTGTACTTGACTTTTATTTTGGTTTTATGATGTAACCAGACATGTTTTACTTCCGCTGTTATGAGATGATGTTTTAAATTTCAAGTACTGTTTATATCTGTCTTGTTGTAATTGTTCTGTTCTATATTCACTAAAATACTCCACCGATGCTATGGCATTCCCTTAGTGAGTGACCATAGCGGGAGTGGGGTGTTACACGTGGTATCAGAGCTTAAGGTTACCAGAACAGATAATTTTTTTTTAGAAAAACTATTTTCTAAGAGTATTTTCGAAGAAAGTATTTTCAAAAACATGTCTTTTAAAAGAAAAGTTTTTGAAAAAAAGAAAAGCATAATCCCCAATAGCCATATCGTTATCTTTCGGAATCTCCTTTTTGAATCTTTCCTCTTTCGTTTCAGCATGGCTGAAGATCTTAACATCCCGGAGGGTTTAGTTATACCACTATGGTATAGGAGGTTACAAGAGGCTAGGGCCGCGGCTGCGGGTCCAGCCAATGCTACTACACCAGAGACAACCGCTCCTCCTCCTCAGCCTAGAGTGGATAATTTTGCTAAGGTTTGCAAGGAGTTCAAGGCTATAGGAGGAAAACCTTTTTTAGGTTCAGAGACCTTCGTAGAGGCTAGAGATTGGCTTAAAGAAGTTGAAGAGTTGCTAGATATCTTTGAAGTGGAAGAGGGAAAGAAAGTCAAGTTGGCGGCTTGGTTGATGAAGGGAGAGGCCTCATTCTGGTGGGAGGTCACTAATGGAGAACGCCCTGTTGACTCTTGGGCAGATTTTAAGCAAAGGTTTGGGGCTAAGTTTCTCTCAAGGGCGGAAGAGAATCTGTTTATGGAGAAGTTCTTGAATTTGAAGCAAGGGAATCTCACGGTGAAAGAATATGTCAACAAATTCAATCAATTAGCAAGGTTTGGCATAGAGTTGGTGAATACACCGGAGAAGAAGGCTTTGAGGTTCGTTAGAGGCTTGAACGAACCATTGCAAGGAATAGCTATGACTCACATTCCTATGGGGGCCACCTTTGAGAAGCTTGTCTACATGGCACTTATGCATGAGGATGATAAGAATTCTAAGGCACCAGAGAAAAAGGGGGATCAGAAGAAACCGCAACAACAACAACAAGGCAAGGGTGGAAAAGGCAATGGTGACAAGAAGAAGACAAAGAAGAAGTGCTTTAATTGTGGGACACCAGGGCACCTCAGTAAGGATTGTCGCAAAAAGAAGAAGACCGGTTGCTTTCATTGTGGTGAAGCAGGGCATCTTGTGAAAAACTGCCCAAAGAAGGGGCAGAAGACGGGGTCTACCTCAGGAGGTCAGGTGCAAGCTCTTATAGCACCACCTCAGTCAGGGGGGGCAAGTTCAGGCTCTCTCAGTTCCACCGATTCAGCAGAGAGGTAGAACTATTTCCGTTGAAAGTCTGGTTTTTCTGTTTGATCATCCAGTACGTACTTTGTTTGACTCTGGCGCATCGCATTCTTTTATCTCATCATCGTTAGTTGAGTCACTGCACTTAGACACCAGTCTAGTTGATGATCCCTTGGTTGTTTCAAACCCAATTGGGGGCTCCATATATCTGTCTATGATATGTTTGGGTTTGAAAATTTCTATACTTAGCGTTGAGTTTAGATGTGATGCTTTTGTATTGGGCTTCACGGGCTATGGGTTGATTTTGGGCATGGACTGGTTATCCAGTAATGGTGCCGTTCTTGATTGTGAAAGGAGAGTTGTCAGGCTTATGACCCGCTTGGGTAATACTCTCGAGATCTCTTGTAATCCCATGGAATCTGTTTTGCTAAGTTATCTTGAATCGCTCGATGCTTCGGTCGAGAGTTTGCGTTCTGTCAGAGTGGTCCGGGAATATCCGGATGTGTTTGAAGAAGTGAAGGGTTTGCCTCCGAAGCGGGAGATAGATTTCCGAATTTATTTGGTGGATAATGCCAAACCAGTGTCTTTGCCAGTGCGCCACATGGCTCCTCGTGAGAGAAGAGAACTTCATAAGCAAGTAGGGGAGTTGCTTGAGAAGGGGTTCATAAGGCGGAGTATATCGGAGTGGGGAGCTCCAGTAGTATTTGCCACAAAGGCGGATGGGTCCCTCAGACTTTGTGTGGATTATAGAGAACTTAATAAGCTCACGAAGAAGAATAGACACCCATTACCAAGGATAGATGATCTCTTTGATCAGTTGGTTGGCGCCTCAGTATTTTCGCAGATGGACTTAGCTACAGGGTTTCATCAGTTGAGAGTGGCGGAGGACAGTATAGAGAAGACTGCTTTCCGGACTCCGGATGGTTTTTATGAGTGGCTTGTGATGCCATTTGGGTTGACAAACGCCCCTGCATACTTTGTTGATCTAATGAGTAGAGTGTTCAGAGAGTATCTGAATAAGTTTGTAGTGGTCTTTGTGGATGACATCTTGGTCTTTTCCAAGAGTGAAGAAGAGCATGCCTTACATCTCAGAGAAGTGTTGGAGACTCTTCGGGCACATAGTCTTAAAGCTAAATTCTCTAAATGACATTTTTGGAGAAGAGAGGTGCGATTCTTAGGGCATGTGGTCTCTAAGGAAGGGATAGCTGTGGATCCCGCAAAGATAGTATCTATCCAGGATTGGAAAGTTCCTAAAAATGCTACCGAGGTAAGAAGTTTCTTGGGGTTGGCAGGATATTATAGGAAGTTCATTAAAGACTTCGCGAAGATATCAGCCCCATTAACCCGCTTGACGAAGAAGAATCAGGTTTTCTCATGGGACGTAGATTGTGATGATGCTTTCCGACGGTTAAAGAGAGCTTTGACCACCGCTCCAGTTTTAGTGCTTCCAGATGGGAGTAAGCCGTTTGTTGTTTATACCGATGCTTGTGGGACAGGATTGGGCGCAGTCTTGATGCAGGAGGGAAGGGTAATAGCCTATGGAGGGAGGCAATTGAGAGTGCATGAGAAGAATTACCCTACCCATGATCTAGAGTTGGCCGCGATTGTTTTCGCACTTAAGTCTTGGCGCCATTATCTTCTTGGTGAGAGATTCGAGTTGTTCACTGACCATAAATCATTGAAGTACTTATTCTCTCAGAAGGATTTAAATTTAAGACAGCAAAGGTGGATGGAGTTCTTAGCATCCTATGATTTTGAGATAGCGTATACCCCTGGCAAGGGTAACGTGGTGGCAGACGCCTTGAGTAGAAAAAGGCTATCTTTGAGTCCATTGTTCGTGGAACGGCGAAGCTTGGAGTTTCTTTCTTTGTTTGACTTCAGACCTTCTGTTGATTTTGTACCTGGTTTGTTGGCATCCTTGGAAGTTAGACCTACCCTTTTGGGACGGATTGGCGAGGCTCAGCGAGACGACCCACAGTTGGTTGAGTTGGTAGAGAAGCTTATAAGGGGGGAGTCGTCCAGCCATTTGGGTAGATACACCATAGATGATAGGGGATGGTTGCATAGAGACGGTAGACTTTGTGTACCGCAAGATGAGGGTTTGAAGAAGGCTATTTTGGATGATGCACATCGTTCAAGAATGACTATTCATCCCGGGGGAGACAAAATGTACCAAGACATGAAGAGAGTTTTCTTCTGGGCCGGTATGAAGAAAGATGTAGCCGAGTATGTGGCTAGATGCTTAGTGTGCCAACAAGTTAAAGCGGAGCAAAGGAAACCCGGTGGGTTGCTACACCCATTGGAAGTCCCGCAATGGAAGTGGGATAGTGTCTCGATGGATTTCATCGATGGGTTACCGAGATCGAGGAAGGGCAATACGGGAATTTGGGTTGTGGTGGACAGACTTACCAAGAGTGCCCATTTTATACCCGTGAAGAGTAAGAGGACCGCTCCATGGCTTGCTTCAGTCTATGTTAGAGAGATTGTTAGATTGCATGGCGTACCATCCAGCATTGTGAGTGATCGAGATCCTATCTTCACTAGTGAGTTTTGGAGAAGTTTGCAAGAGGCGGTAGGGACTCAGTTGTGTTTGAGCACCGCATATCATCCTCAGACGGACGGTCAGACCGAGAGGGTGAACCGTATCTTAGAAGATCTCTTGAGGCTTTGTATCTTGGATTTTGGAGGTACATGGGAAGAACATCTTCCTTTGGTGGAGTTCGCATACAATAACAGCTTTCAGTCCAGTATTGGTATGGCTCCCTTCGAAGCTCTTTATGGAAGGCCTTGTCGATCTCCTACATGTTGGTGGGAATCTACGGATAAGATCTTGCTTGGGCCAGATATGGTTAGAGAGACTTCAGAGAAGATTGATTTGATTCGTAGAAGGATGAAGGCAGCGCAGGATAGGCAAAAATCTTATGCGGATCGGAGAAGGACGGATCTTGAGTTTGAGGTTGGGGACATGGTTTTTGTCAAAGTATCTCCGTTGAGAAATGTTGTTCGCTTCGGGTCCGTTGGGAAGTTAGCACCGAGGTTTGTTGGGCCGTTTCCTATTAAGGAAAGGATTGGACGGATGGCATATAGGGTAGAGTTGCCCGACAGACTTAGTGGTGTTCATGATGTATTCCATGTATCACATTTGAGGAAGTGCTTACATGAGACCGCAGAGGTGGTAGAGCCGAGCTTGCTTAGAGACGTAGAGGTAGAGCGTGATGCGACGATTCGACGAGCTCCTACTCGCATCCTTGGGTCAGAAACTAGGAAGTTGAGGAATAGAGAAGTTCAGCTAGTGAAAGTGCAATGGGGAGATGACGAAAGCAATGCTACTTGGGAGACGGAAGCGAAGATGCGTTCTTTGTATCCATTTCTTTTTGAGAGTATATCTTTTAACTTCTCCTTTATTGCTTGTCTAGTACTTATCTTATCTTTAGTATGTCCTCTCGTTAGTACTATTTGACCTTTAGATAGGGTAAGCCTATGGTTGAAACATGTGTTTGAAACATGTTATAGTTGATGGATGCATGTGGATGCAATTGATTGCTAGTGGTTGCTCGTGGATGCATATACACACATTAGGCACTAGATCGGCTCAGACACTTCATGTTGCATATTGCATAAATGGATGTGGTAGTTAGAATTGATGGATGTATCATGGCTGTGTTATCATATGGATGATGCATTTTTGTGTATGGTTGTGCACGCATGTAGAAATTTGTATGTGTCAATAGGGTTTCGCATACATATTGGATGCATGGCACTATCATGGTTTGCATTAAGGAGGTCGACTGAATCAGTAGACCGCCTGATTTTGCATTAGTATACGGACATATACACACACTTTCTGCATATGTTCATACATCATTAGTAGTTTCTAAGGATAATGGTTGCTTGTGGTTGATGGTTTAGTAGATGGTTGTTTGGTTGGTAGGATACGTTCTTCTTAACTTAGAGATTTCGAGGGCGAAATCCTTTAAGTAGGGGAGAATGTAACACCCCGAATTTCAATTAATACTAATGGTTAAGAAATTAAAGTATAATTAATCTCAGATGTGAGAACCAGGGGAAACGGGCTGCGTCATTGCGTTCGTCTCGGAAAAACACGCGAAATAGAGTCCGAGTTTTCGAGAATCGGAGTCCGTATGGCCCGGTTATGGCCCAAAGAAGTTTTAGGAAGTTTAAATTTAAAAAGCAGATTTGAAAAACAAGTTTGGAGCCAAAAGAGGAAGGGGGGGGGGGAAATTCCCGCCTAGCCCCGTGTCGACAGCCATGTCGACAGGGGTGTCGACAGGGGTGTCGACAGCCCTGTCGACAGGGGTATCGACACAGGGTGTCGGCCCTGCTGGTCTGGGTGCACCAGGTTTGGTCTTGGCTGAGTCTAGGGCTATGTTCTAGAGGGTTCCGAAATCTAAGGGTCCTAATCTAATCTAGGGTTAATCTAAGGGCCTAAAACACTTTCTAATCCTATAAATAAGACCCCAACCCTACCCTAATTCATTCATAATTAAACCTTGTAATTAAACTATGGCAAAATGCAACTTGATCATGGCCTCCACAAATCTATGAAGAGGGTTGCATGCTAATCACTCTCTAATCAACCTCTAATCTCTTCTTAGCATCTTAATCTTCTTCATTTGGTGTGCGAAATTGCTAGTAGTGAGTTTCTATCACTTTGATGATCTTTTGGTAAACTAATTAGATGAGATGTGATGAGATTTATGGTTTTGTATGTGGGTTAATGAGCTTTGAATCATATGATATGATGTTAGCATTAACCTTATGTTTATGCATGTTGAGTATGTAAGTTTATGCAAGTTTAATATGATGTATGTTATGTTTGCATGATGCTAAATATGCAAGTTGTGGGCTATGTAATCATATGCATGTTATGCAAGTTCATGGTGATATGCTATGCAAGTTACATGTATGTTAATATGCAAGATATGCTATGCAAGTTACATGTTTGTTAATATGCAAGTTACATGCTTGTTAATATGCAAGTTACATGTTTGTTAAAATGCAAGTTACATGCTTGTTAATATGCAAGTTACATGTTTGTTAATATGCAAGTTCATGATGACACATTATGCAAGTCTATGGGTTAATATGCAAGTATATTATGCAAGTGAATATGTAAGTTATGTGACATATTATATGCAAGTTATGTGACATGTTATATAAGATTATATGCAAGTTATGTGACATATTATGCAAGTTCATATGCAAGTTATGTGTTTGTTAATATGCAAAATGGCACCTTTGAAAAATGTTCATGCATATGCAAGTTTACACTTTTTTTTATATATGTGTTATGACATGAGAACGAAATTACGTGGGAACGATGGGATAATTAAATGCATAAGTTAATAAGATTGTGTGAAATTAATATAATTATGCATAACATAAAATAAAGGAACATAGTATGGGAATTTGCCTATTAAGTTAGGTGTACCCATACTATGTGTTGGGAATTTACCTATTGAGTTAGGTCTACCCCATGGGAATTTACCTATTGAGTTAGGTCTACCCATGTTATGAAAAGCTTGATATTAATTAGGGATAATTAATATGGGGGTGATTAATTAGGTGTAATTAATCGACTAAGACACGAGGTTGGACTCATTTGTAGTGTAAAACTGCCCGGACCCGACCGGCTTAACCAGTTGCTACAAATGTCAGCCCAATGTGAGAGGTCTTGGCCATAAATTAAATACGTGATTAAGGTAAAGACACGAGGTTAGACTCTGTTATGACGTAAGACTGCCCGGATTCTACCGGCTTAACCAGGCGGTCATAACAGCCAGTCTAATGTGGGAGGTCTTTACGGGAAATCACGGTCTTAATTAATTAAGAAACACTTAACCCTAATAGCATGTAGTGGGACATGAGGGGATTAAGTGGGTGCCTTGGGTGGCATGTGGAATCTGGTGGGTTGCCTTGGGTGGCAATAGAAAATACGATTAGAATACTTAACCAAGAGAAACATGTAATTAAACATGATTAAAGGGTTAAGTGGGATACACTAGATATTTGACAAGCTTAAGTGGGTAGCTTGTGGGGGCCCATTTCAACCAATATCCCAAACGTATCTTTGTGGGCTCGACCCATGTCGAGTGACGGGACACGCATATTGGGCTTGATTATAAGAGGCCAAAACGGGTTAGCGGTGGCAACGCAAGTCCAACGGGCTTCATATGCGTGAGTGGGCCCGGGCTGGTAGGTAAGCCGTTGTTGCATCGTGTAGATATAAGCCGTGCATCGTTAATTATATCGGGTTGCCACGTTGGGGAATGGTACACCCCATGGTGGGGCCAGCACGGGTATCTACGTTAGGGAGCCGATCGAATGGGGAGTAGTGCGCACACCTAGTGGATTGTAGGGCCCCGTGGCGTCTACTTGGTCACCTAGGGGTACGCAAGTACTATTAAGTTAACTTTATATGTGACGGCCTGGAATTTCGCTCGATCTGAATCAGTCGTTAAACCGATCTAGACCGTTCGAAACCCCTGAACGTTGAGAACATGACAAATCAGAACGCAAACAGAAGAACATTTCATTGTATATTACAACAATGCATCAGATTACAAGAATATACAGAGTATAAATGAATAAATATTACACAGAAATATCAGAGATTTAAATTACGTTTAAATACATAGCAGCGGAAAAATAATACAAAGCACAACTGAAGGTGATATACGGATACAGAGCTTTCCGGATATCATTCCAGCTGTAAACCAGGATCCTGTGAATATAAATCTGCAAAACCAAAACTACTAGCTGCCCGTGCGGAAAATAGGGGCACCCAGAGTTTAGGTTAAAACAATAAACTCCAGGTCAGTCATGTGACTGGTGTGAGAACTAAAACAGTTATTTAAAACTTTACTTTTAAAAGAGAGTAATTCAAGGGACCACGCCGTATAACACGGAACGGGTTTCCTCCCAAGAATACCAGTGCATAAAATAAACAACGCAATGCTTTTTCGAAAAATGAAGCTATTATAAGACCCAGGTCCTATCATACAATGCAACGCAAGCCGGGGGATAGGGTTTTCCCTTATAATAGCCAAACATGCTTGGTACGTTTAAACAAATCATTTGATACTATAATAAGTGTATAGTGTCAAAACAATTTCAATCATAAATATAAATCATAGACGGCATGGGTACCATATATCATGTCGTCATACTAGTTCTACAATTAAAAACGAATTACACGTATCGGAAATTGGATTCCGTCATGAGTCGAGGCAAGGGGCAAGCTCCTCTCCGCATTCGAGACACTCTAGCAAATGCTCAGGACTACGCACACTGGGTAACCCTTGGATCGGTTGGGCCGGTCCTCACTTACGTTAGAGGATTGGCAATTCCTGAACACGCGTTTCCCGGTCCTTACAGACCTATAATCGAGGCGCCTCGCATCCAACAACCACAAAGGTGAAAAGTATATAAATGTCAGGGCTGGTAAGTCACTGACACCACCAAAGCTAGAAAGAAACGTCGTGTTCTCCCAACGGCCCGTATCCCGTTTTTAACTCATACCGAGGTGTGAGGCTCGCGAATTCACGTTATACACAAAGCTGCCACGTAGGCGTGCTTTGATCATCAACCACAAGACTTTGCTTTTCAACAGAAGCCTTGATCATTGCATCTTAGTATGCCACACAGGCAATTCATGCCATGCGACTGATGTCCATCGATATACAACCTCTGAGCTCGTACGTCTCAGAGAAGGGCGTTAAGCAAAAGAATAAATTCTCCGCCGCCAAACAGATGTATATTTAATAGAAATCAATCAGCACAGAATAAAATCCAGTGTCAGACACACAATCCATTTACAAGTCCGTTCTGGGTCTGAACGAAACCGGAGGCACTTTCCCCGCATATCCATCCATCTCCAAGTACGTCTGGACGACCACCAACTATTTCCATCCTCTTGGGTGTACAGCCCAATCAGGATCGTCAGTAATTACCCAAACGATGTGAAAACTTCCGGTCTTCGACCACCGTCTTCATCTTCGACTTATCGTCGAATCGGTTATTCAGAATGGGTGTAAACCCGGTCTTTCCGAACAACCCGCGTATATTAAAAACAAATGTTACACAAACACAACATACGCCTCATTCCAATTCATTAGTCACTAACTGCAAATTAGCAAGAGAACAATTTCCCAAACATTAACCCCGAAGGCCGAAACCAACATCAGATCAATACCCAGGAAACCATTCTTCTTAGCCAACCTACAGCTAGTTTCTAATTTCCACATTCTTAGGGAAAGGTTCCCATTAATTTTATCCAAGATAAATTCTTTAAAATTTATCCTGTAATCTTCCTTTGGATGTCTTTTAAAACCAAATTATGGTTTTCCCAACTAGTCGAGATTAGCGAACCGTAACGAAGTAATTATTTATTTTATTTCCCAATCCCAACCTATTCATCCCATGAAGCAAAACTGGTAATACTCCATATCTAACACCGTGGTGTTATCGGTAAAATTAATTACCATTTCACGTTCAAATCTAATTAAAGATTTAACTATCGCTTTGGAGCAAAACTGGTAATACTCCATTCTCGTTCATTTTCTAAATTTGGAAATTTAGATTACGAATTCACATTTCAATCTAATTGCAGATTCGTTAAAACTCCTTTTATTGGGTTAAAGAACTAGGTGTTATTTAAAACACAGTTCACGATAAACCCAAATCACATTCTATTTATTATCGGGTTAAAGAACTAGTGTTATTTAAAACACAGTTCACGATAAACCCATTTCAAATCCAATCAAATATATTAGAAATCCCGATTATTTAAAACCCCCTTTTTAATCTAATTTATTTATTTAAAAATAATTAGGTTTTAAATTTAGTTCAAAACTAGTTCATTTCGATAAAAATCTATTTTTATCTTTTCAAATGTGGAGTTTTTCATCCCAATTTTTCCCAAATCATTTCTTATGATTTTACATAAATTATTACTATTTTTAATAATTTTATCAAGGCCCATACAGTCGATTTCCAACAACGGCCATCGAACTGCACTTATAGCGACCTTTTTCGAATTTGATTTGGACGTATCTCCAAATCCAACCGTTAGATTTCAAATTTCTAATATCCGTTAGAAAGCTCTTTTCGATACGAACCCAACGGTTCCGGTTTTAGGAGAATCCGACGGTCGGATCTCCCGTAATGTCCGTTTGAAATAAATGGTCGAAATTCACGAACTGCCGCGGCGCGGCGCGTTCTATTCAGGCCATTATATTATATATATAATATATATAATATATATTTCGTCGATTACTATTTAAAACTAATTATATAAATAGTTTTAAATTCGTTTCAATAACCATTTCAACTTCTATTTCAATCCAAAGCAAAATTGAATTCTTCTTTAAAAATTCGTTTTAAAATTCATTTCTATTCAATTCAAATTTCAATTAAATTTGAATTTATTTCAATTCGCTTTCAATTCAATTTGAATTCGTTTTCAATTCAATTTGAATTCGTTTTCAATTCAATTTAATTCAAATTGGTTTTATATTCGATTCAAATTCATTTTCTATTCAAATCAAATTCGTTTCGTTTTCTATTTGAATCAAGTTCATTATATATTCAATTTGAAATCAAATTGGTTTTCTATTCCATTCAAATCGAAATCGTTTTATATTCAATTCAAATCGAAATCGTTATATATTCAATTCATTTCGAAATCGTTTTATATTCAATTCAAATCGAAATCGTTATATATTCAATTCATTTCGAAATCGTTATAATCGATATAAATATCGTTCGCGTCAAAATGGCGCATCACTATTCAACACGGCTTTATATATTCTATTTCAAATATTTCTTTTTGTCTACACACGACTAATCTCAACGAATGAGTACCGTCCATGTGTGACTATTTTTGTTAAATTATTTCGTTCAACACATGACTAATCTCAACGGATGAGTACAGTCAACACATGAACCTTTATTTTATATTGATAAAGATGTAAATTTCATTATAAAAATAATTCGTTCAACACATGACTAATCTCAACGGATGAGTACAGTCAACACATGAACCTTTATTTTATATTGATAAAGATGTAAATTTTATTATAAAAATAATTCGTTCAACACATGACTAATCTCAACGGATGAGTACAGTCAACACATGAACCTTTATTTTATATTGATAAAGATGTAAATTTTATTATAAAAATAATTCGTTCAACACATGACTAATCTCAACGGATGAGTACAGTCAACACATGAACCTTTATTTTATATATTCTTTATTTTTCAAATTGGAATGAGGCCCAATCAATTACCATATAAAGTTAATTACATGGATTTTCATACAACACATGTATATAATAGCATTGAAAAATAATCAACCATCAACCAAAGTGCACTACACTGTATAAGCATCAAATATAGATATCTAACGCTTATAACAGCCTGTCAATCAATCGATCGACATATTTAATCAATCAGGATGAGTGAACTTCATATTTCATCCCAACACCCGTGTGGGGTTTCAAACAATCAAGCACAGATTTTATTTGTGCAGTTGGGCGATGTGTAAAATTTATCGACCCAATCAATATCAATCAAATAGGTGTACATAAACAAACCATCTGGCTTGTAAATGAATATTTTATTTTATTCGCATTCACTATATTCATATTCCCGTTAAAAATTATATTTTTAACGATAAAATATTTTATTTCGATATATGAATATCTATTCAGTTCATTCTTTAAATAAAATGTTATTTTTATTTTTCTAACATATTTTAGAAAATTTCGGCGGCATAACGGCACGATACTAGAAACGGGACAAGGCCTAGCCTTATCCACGGTCTAGTGAAGGCCCACGCCATTCACACATCAATCAAATTCACTTTCGTTATGCAAACCACAAAATTTTGGAGTAAGGGTCTAACCTAGCCTTACTCCTTCACCTTATAACGGCGCACGTCTAATCCTAACCAATTTATCGATTCGATTTTTCACACCACAAACCACATTCAAACCAATATCTCAATCAATCACCAAACATCCAAACAAACAAGTCCATGGTATGTGGACGATTGTGTCGGGTGCTACTAAGCACCGTCTGCATCCTAGTATATATATAACTAGAAAAATTAAATTGAAAGGTGAGAAGTTCTCACCAATAGCTATCCTAGCTCCACGGCACTTCTTTGATAGAAATCTTCATCGCCATCGCATCTTCGTCGCCCGTATACGCTGTATATATAAAAATCCCATTTTTATATTCTCCATTATATAAAAATCATATTTTTATCGCTAACTTCATATTGTGAAAATAGAATTTTCCCTTCGTTATACTCAATGTATAAAAATCGAATTTTTACTTCAAAGTTCAATATATAAAAATCGAATTTTTACTTCAAAGTTCAATATATAAAAATCGAATTTTTATTTCAAAGTTCTATATATAAAAATCATATTTTTATTTCAAAGTTCTATATATAAAAATCATATTTTTCTATCCAAGTTCAATATATAAAAATCGAACTTTTATCGCTACGTCAAATAGATAAAAATTATATTTTTATCACGCTATTTTCCACTTAAAGATTTCGCCATTTCTAAAATAAAGATTTAGCCTTTTCAAAAATAAAGTTTTTGCCTTTATAAAAATAAAGTTTTCGCCTTTATAAAAATTACCATTTTATCTCAACGTATATAAAATAAAAATCAGATTTTTATTTCGTTACCTACACAAAGACGATATCTTTATATTCTCTATCCTATAAAGATTATATTTTTAATACTTTAAAAATATAAAAATCATATTTTTAATATTCCTATATAGTAAAGACTATATTTTTAATACTTTAAAAATATCAAAAATCATATTTTTAATATTCTAAAAATACGAAGATCAGGTCTTGCTCCTTCTCAAATCAGTTTTTTTTGCATTCTTAAGAAAACAAATTTTTTTCTTAAAAAAAACAATTTTCAAATCCAATAAATCGATCTTTATATTCTTTATAAATCAGTTTATAATTATTTTATAAAAACAGTTTTTAAATCTTTACAGTATTTTATCCTTTTTTTTCTTCAGTTTATATATAAAACAAAATAAAATAAATAAATAAAAATAAAAAAAAAAGGAAGAAAAGACTTACAGGGGGGATATGGCGGCGCCTGAAGTGGGGGAGGAGGAGGTCGGGGAGAAGAAGATGGAGGCGGCGGTGCTTAGGGTTAGGGGGGTCGCGGTGGTTCTGGAGGCTCGTGGGAGGAGGAGCGATAGGGGAAGGAGGAGAAGCGGAGGAGGGGGGGTCTCTGGTTGAGGCGCGGCGGCGGCGCCGCTGGGGGGGCGCGCGAGGTGGCGGCGGCGGCTTCCCAGGTGAAGCGATCGCCTTTCTTTTTTTTTTTTTTTTTTTTTTAGTTTTTCTGAATCGTGAATACAAAGAAGGGGGGTTATATGAAAAAGGGTTTTTTTTTATATATATTTTTAATTTAATTTATTACTCCTTTAAAGTTGACTTTTCGTTTCAACTCAGATTTGAACCCGCCGACTGTCGTCCCTAGCGTAATACCCCCATTCTGAACCCAATGGGATATGTATCGTCAGCTGATTCGGCTGCTACAATCAGTTTCCGTTAAATTTACATTTAAATCACTTTATTGAATTTTAAACGTACATTTCGAATTACCGGGGCCACATACTAACTAGAAAAATTCCAGAAAAATATTTTCTAGCTTCGTATTGACGATACGGTCCTAACAAAACCAGTTTCGTCGAATTCTGAGACCGTTTGAAGAATGGCCATTTTCCAGTCGATTAAAATCAACTGAAACTGGTTAAACGCGTTTTCCTTTACCACGCTCACATACTGATTCGAAAAATTATGGAATTTGAAACCTAGCAATAACTTCACATCCCGGACCCAACAAAACTGGTTTCGTCGAAATCCGAGGTCGTTTGCAAAACGGCTATTTTTAAGGGCTATATATTATATAAAATATATATAAATTCCACAGCGACTATTCTGAATTTTCAACTGGACATATCTTATCATTTCTAAAGTGAAATCTCGGTTTGTTAGCTTCGTTGGAAAGATATTCACTATTAGATTCCATTATTTTTGGTTTCACTAAAATCCGGATTGTTTTGCACCCGGTACATTCAATTGAAGTTTGAAATCGAATTATCGAACTACCGCGCCATTTTCAATTCTATTTATAATTATATATAATTATTTATATTCTAACGACGACGCGTATAAATATATTCGTTCGAATTATATTCAAAATAAATTTCTCGTCGATATTATTTAAAATAATTCATTTTAAATAATCAAAATTCGCTAAAATTACCAAAATAAAAATTTTAAACTGGCCCAGATTTTGCGGGTTATTACAATCTCCCCCACTTAAAACTTTTCGTCCCCGAAAAGGAACAAAGTCGAAAGTGGTTTGATTATTCAACTCTATGTTCGATCTGGCTTCCATTCTCTAACCTTTCAGTTTCTGAGAATTTTCAAAATTTCAAAAATTTGGCTAACACCCTAAATTTTCGAAAAATTTCGCCATAACCTCCCCTGCAATAGGAGCATCGGGGAATTTCAAATAGCTTCCCCGGTCCTTCAGATCTCAAAAAGAAAAAGAAAAAGCCAAGCGGCTAGCCAATAGGCTCACAAAATCATCATCACCCAAACAAAACAGGAAATTATGTAGTAAACATGTACCTATTTGTCGGGCAAACAAATTTTATTCTCTGGCTCTAGCCTCTTTGCTATGACCTGTTCAATATAAGTATATATATATATATATGCAAGCAAATGCGACCAATTTTCAATATAGTTCAATATTTGGTTCAATTAGACTAAATGGTTAAAATTAGCAAACAAATAAACAAACAACACAAACATCAATCAATTAGTGAATTAGAGTTTTCAAATTCATAATTTTGATACATATACAAAAATCATGTTTTTGATGACAATTCACAACTATGTGTTCTAGCTATATATAAGTTTTGGTTCTCACACCAGTCTAATGGAAATATATCGATATCACACCTTCGTTACTCGAACATGAATACTAATGACAACTAGTCAATCATTAGAATCATCTTCGGGCCACTAGAGTATGATTCTATATCTATCCAATATATTAAAACTTCGAATATACGTTCATGACGCGTATACGCGAAATCTATATATACTCGATTGTCCATATTCCAAATAAATAAATATTCAAATACGTTTAAAATGGTTTAAATTTTCAAAACAAAATTGTTTTTATTTGGAAAATATACTCTTCACACCCGTTCTAGGATACTACTGATCCTATCTCTAACGAGTCATTCTAATTGGATATTACTAATCCAATATCTGATGAATTCTTTCGTATGGTTCTAATGTGTCTTGTTCTCGAGCTTTGTAAACCAAAGCTCTGATACCAAATGTGACGGCCTGGAATTTCGCTCGATCTGAATCAGTCGTTAAACCGATCTAGACCGTTCGAAACCCCTGAACGTTGAGAACATGACAAATCAGAACGCAAACAGAAGAACATTTCATTGTATATTACAACAATGCATCAGATTACAAGAATATACAGAGTATAAATGAATAAATATTACACAGAAATATCAGAGATTTAAATTACGTTTAAATACATAGCAGCGGAAAAATAATACAAAGCACAACTGAAGGTGATATACGGATACAGAGCTTTCCGGATATCATTCCAGCTGTAAACCAGGATCCTGTGAATATAAATCTGCAAAACCAAAACTACTAGCTGCCCGTGCGGAAAATAGGGGCACCCAGAGTTTAGGTTAAAACAATAAACTCCAGGTCAGTCATGTGACTGGTGTGAGAACTAAAACAGTTATTTAAAACTTTACTTTTAAAAGAGAGTAATTCAAGGGACCACGCCGTATAACACGGAACGGGTTTCCTCCCAAGAATACCAGTGCATAAAATAAACAACGCAATGCTTTTTCGAAAAATGAAGCTATTATAAGACCCAGGTCCTATCATACAATGCAACGCAAGCCGGGGGATAGGGTTTTCCCTTATAATAGCCAAACATGCTTGGTACGTTTAAACAAATCATTTGATACTATAATAAGTGTATAGTGTCAAAACAATTTCAATCATAAATATAAATCATAGACGGCATGGGTACCATATATCATGTCGCCATACTAGTTCTACAATTAAAAACGAATTACACGTATCGGAAATTGGATTCCGTCATGAGTCGAGGCAAGGGGCAAGCTCCTCTCCGCATTCGAGACACTCTAGCAAATGCTCAGGACTACGCACACTGGGTAACCCTTGGATCGGTTGGGCCGGTCCTCACTTACGTTAGAGGATTGGCAATTCCTGAACACGCGTTTCCCGGTCCTTACAGACCTATAATCGAGGCGCCTCGCATCCAACAACCACAAAGGTGAAAAGTATATAAATGTCAGGGCTGGTAAGTCACTGACACCACCAAAGCTAGAAAGAAACGTCGTGTTCTCCCAACGGCCCGTATCCCGTTTTTAACTCATACCGAGGTGTGAGGCTCGCGAATTCACGTTATACACAAAGCTGCCACGTAGGCGTGCTTTGATCATCAACCACAAGACTTTGCTTTTCAACAGAAGCCTTGATCATTGCATCTTAGTATGCCACACAGGCAATTCATGCCATGCGACTGATGTCCATCGATATACAACCTCTGAGCTCGTACGTCTCAGAGAAGGGCGTTAAGCAAAAGAATAAATTCTCCGCCGCCAAACAGATGTATATTTAATAGAAATCAATCAGCACAGAATAAAATCCAGTGTCAGACACACAATCCATTTACAAGTCCGTTCTGGGTCTGAACGAAACCGGAGGCACTTTCCCCGCATATCCATCCATCTCCAAGTACGTCTGGACGACCACCAACTATTTCCATCCTCTTGGGTGTACAGCCCAATCAGGATCGTCAGTAATTACCCAAACGATGTGAAAACTTCCGGTCTTCGACCACCGTCTTCATCTTCGACTTATCGTCGAATCGGTTATTCAGAATGGGTGTAAACCCGGTCTTTCCGAACAACCCGCGTATATTAAAAACAAATGTTACACAAACACAACATACGCCTCATTCCAATTCATTAGTCACTAACTGCAAATTAGCAAGAGAACAATTTCCCAAACATTAACCCCGAAGGCCGAAACCAACATCAGATCAATACCCAGGAAACCATTCTTCTTAGCCAACCTACAGCTAGTTTCTAATTTCCACATTCTTAGGGAAAGGTTCCCATTAATTTTATCCAAGATAAATTCTTTAAAATTTATCCTGTAATCTTCCTTTGGATGTCTTTTAAAACCAAATTATGGTTTTCCCAACTAGTCGAGATTAGCGAACCGTAACGAAGTAATTATTTATTTTATTTCCCAATCCCAACCTATTCATCCCATGAAGCAAAACTGGTAATACTCCATATCTAACACCGTGGTGTTATCGGTAAAATTAATTACCATTTCACGTTCAAATCTAATTAAAGATTTAACTATCGCTTTGGAGCAAAACTGGTAATACTCCATTCTCGTTCATTTTCTAAATTTGGAAATTTAGATTACGAATTCACATTTCAATCTAATTGCAGATTCGTTAAAACTCCTTTTATTGGGTTAAAGAACTAGGTGTTATTTAAAACACAGTTCACGATAAACCCAAATCACATTCTATTTATTATCGGGTTAAAGAACTAGTGTTATTTAAAACACAGTTCACGATAAACCCATTTCAAATCCAATCAAATATATTAGAAATCCCGATTATTTAAAACCCCCTTTTTAATCTAATTTATTTATTTAAAAATAATTAGGTTTTAAATTTAGTTCAAAACTAGTTCATTTCGATAAAAATCTATTTTTATCTTTTCAAATGTGGAGTTTTTCATCCCAATTTTTCCCAAATCATTTCTTATGATTTTACATAAATTATTACTATTTTTAATAATTTTATCAAGGCCCATACAGTCGATTTCCAACAACGGCCATCGAACTGCACTTATAGCGACCTTTTTCGAATTTGATTTGGACGTATCTCCAAATCCAACCGTTAGATTTCAAATTTCTAATATCCGTTAGAAAGCTCTTTTCGATACGAACCCAACGGTTCCGGTTTTAGGAGAATCCGACGGTCGGATCTCCCGTAATGTCCGTTTGAAATAAATGGTCGAAATTCACGAACTGCCGCGGCGCGGCGCGTTCTATTCAGGCCATTATATTATATATATAATATATATAATATATATTTCGTCGATTACTATTTAAAACTAATTATATAAATAGTTTTAAATTCGTTTCAATAACCATTTCAACTTCTATTTCAATCCAAAGCAAAATTGAATTCTTCTTTAAAAATTCGTTTTAAAATTCATTTCTATTCAATTCAAATTTCAATTAAATTTGAATTTATTTCAATTCGCTTTCAATTCAATTTGAATTCGTTTTCAATTCAATTTGAATTCGTTTTCAATTCAATTTAATTCAAATTGGTTTTATATTCGATTCAAATTCATTTTCTATTCAAATCAAATTCGTTTCGTTTTCTATTTGAATCAAGTTCATTATATATTCAATTTGAAATCAAATTGGTTTTCTATTCCATTCAAATCGAAATCGTTTTATATTCAATTCAAATCGAAATCGTTATATATTCAATTCATTTCGAAATCGTTTTATATTCAATTCAAATCGAAATCGTTATATATTCAATTCATTTCGAAATCGTTATAATCGATATAAATATCGTTCGCGTCAAAATGGCGCATCACTATTCAACACGGCTTTATATATTCTATTTCAAATATTTCTTTTTGTCTACACACGACTAATCTCAACGAATGAGTACCGTCCATGTGTAACTATTTTTGTTAAATTATTTCGTTCAACACATGACTAATCTCAACGGATGAGTACAGTCAACACATGAACCTTTATTTTATATTGATAAAGATGTAAATTTCATTATAAAAATAATTCGTTCAACACATGACTAATCTCAACGGATGAGTACAGTCAACACATGAACCTTTATTTTATATTGATAAAGATGTAAATTTTATTATAAAAATAATTCGTTCAACACATGACTAATCTCAACGGATGAGTACAGTCAACACATGAACCTTTATTTTATATTGATAAAGATGTAAATTTTATTATAAAAATAATTCGTTCAACACATGACTAATCTCAACGGATGAGTACAGTCAACACATGAACCTTTATTTTATATATTCTTTATTTTTCAAATTGGAATGAGGCCCAATCAATTACCATATAAAGTTAATTACATGGATTTTCATACAACACATGTATATAATAGCATTGAAAAATAATCAACCATCAACCAAAGTGCACTACACTGTATAAGCATCAAATATAGATATCTAACGCTTATAACAGCCTGTCAATCAATCGATCGACATATTTAATCAATCAGGATGAGTGAACTTCATATTTCATCCCAACACCCGTGTGGGGTTTCAAACAATCAAGCACAGATTTTATTTGTGCAGTTGGGCGATGTGTAAAATTTATCGACCCAATCAATATCAATCAAATAGGTGTACATAAACAAACCATCTGGCTTGTAAATGAATATTTTATTTTATTCGCATTCACTATATTCATATTCCCGTTAAAAATTATATTTTTAACGATAAAATATTTTATTTCGATATATGAATATCTATTCAGTTCATTCTTTAAATAAAATGTTATTTTTATTTTTCTAACATATTTTAGAAAATTTCGGCGGCATAACGGCACGATACTAGAAACGGGACAAGGCCTAGCCTTATCCCCGGTCTAGTGAAGGCCCACGCCATTCACACATCAATCAAATTCACTTTCGTTATGCAAACCACAAAATTTTGGAGTAAGGGTCTAACCTAGCCTTACTCCTTCGCCTTATAACGGCGCACGTCTAATCCTAACCAATTTATCGATTCGATTTTTCACACCACAAACCACATTCAAACCAATATCTCAATCAATCACCAAACATCCAAACAAACAAGTCCATGGTATGTGGACGATTGTGTCGGGTGCTACTAAGCACCGTCTGCATCCTAGTATATATATAACTAGAAAAATTAAATTGAAAGGTGAGAAGTTCTCACCAATAGCTATCCTAGCTCCACGGCACTTCTTTGATAGAAATCTTCATCGCCATCGCATCTTCGTCGCCCGTATACGCTGTATATATAAAAATCCCATTTTTATATTCTCCATTATATAAAAATCATATTTTTATCGCTAACTTCATATTGTGAAAATAGAATTTTCCCTTCGTTATACTCAATGTATAAAAATCGAATTTTTACTTCAAAGTTCAATATATAAAAATCGAATTTTTACTTCAAAGTTCAATATATAAAAATCGAATTTTTATTTCAAAGTTCTATATATAAAAATCATATTTTTATTTCAAAGTTCTATATATAAAAATCATATTTTTCTATCCAATTTCAATATATAAAAATCGAACTTTTATCGCTACGTCAAATAGATAAAAATTATATTTTTATCACGCTATTTTCCACTTAAAGATTTCGCCATTTCTAAAATAAAGATTTAGCCTTTTCAAAAATAAAGTTTTTGCCTTTATAAAAATAAAGTTTTCGCCTTTATAAAAATTACCATTTTATCTCAACGTATATAAAATAAAAATCAGATTTTTATTTCGTTACCTACACAAAGACGATATCTTTATATTCTCTATCCTATAAAGATTATATTTTTAATACTTTAAAAATATAAAAATCATATTTTTAATATTCCTATATAGTAAAGACTATATTTTTAATACTTTAAAAATATCAAAAATCATATTTTTAATATTCTAAAAATACGAAGATCAGGTCTTGCTCCTTCTCAAATCAGTTTTTTTTTGCATTCTTAAGAAAACAAATTTTTTTCTTAAAAAAAACAATTTTCAAATCCAATAAATCGATCTTTATATTCTTTATAAATCAGTTTATAATTATTTTATAAAAACAGTTTTTAAATCTTTACAGTATTTTATCCTTTTTTTTCTTCAGTTTATATATAAAACAAAATAAAATAAATAAATAAAAATAAAAATAAAAAAAGGAAGAAAAGACTTACAGGGGGGATATGGCGGCGCCTGAAGTGGGGGAGGAGGAGGTCGGGGAGAAGAAGATGGAGGCGGCGGTGCTTAGGGTTAGGGGGGTCGCGGTGGTTCTGGAGGCTCGTGGGAGGAGGAGCGATAGGGGAAGGAGGAGAAGCGGAGGAGGGGGGGTCTCTGGTTGAGGCGCGGCGGCGGCGCCGCTGGGGGGGCGCGCGAGGTGGCGGCGGCGGCTTCCCAGGTGGAGCGATCGCCTTTCTTTTTTTTTTTTTTTTTTTTTTTAGTTTTTCTGAATCGTGAATACAAAGAAGGGGGGGTTATATGAAAAAGGTTTTTTTTTTTATATATATATTTTTAATTTAATTTATTACTCCTTTAAAGTTGACTTTTCGTTTCAACTCAGATTTGAACCCGCCGACTGTCGTCCCTAGCGTAATACCCCCATTCTGAACCCAATGGGATATGTATCGTCAGCTGATTCGGCTGCTACAATCAGTTTCCGTTAAATTTACATTTAAATCACTTTATTGAATTTTAAACGTACATTTCGAATTACCGGGGCCACATACTAACTAGAAAAATTCCAGAAAAATATTTTCTAGCTTCGTATTGACGATACGGTCCTAACAAAACCAGTTTCGTCGAATTCTGAGACCGTTTGAAGAATGGCCATTTTCCAGTCGATTAAAATCAACTGAAACTGGTTAAACGCGTTTTCCTTTACCACGCTCACATACTGATTCGAAAAATTATGGAATTTGAAACCTAGCAATAACTTCACATCCCGGACCCAACAAAACTGGTTTCGTCGAAATCCGAGGTCGTTTGCAAAACGGCTATTTTTAAGGGCTATATATTATATAAAATATATATAAATTCCACAGCGACTATTCTGAATTTTCAACTGGACATATCTTATCATTTCTAAAGTGAAATCTCGGTTTGTTAGCTTCGTTGGAAAGATATTCACTATTAGATTCCATTATTTTTGGTTTCACTAAAATCCGGATTGTTTTGCACCCGGTACATTCAATTGAAGTTTGAAATCGAATTATCGAACTACCGCGCCATTTTCAATTCTATTTATAATTATATATAATTATTTATATTCTAACGACGACGCGTATAAATATATTCGTTCGAATTATATTCAAAATAAATTTCTCGTCGATATTATTTAAAATAATTCATTTTAAATAATCAAAATTCGCTAAAATTACCAAAATAAAAAATTTAAACTGGCCCAGATTTTGCGGGTTATTACATTATAAGTCCAGGGGAGGGATCAACCTTTAAGTTAGGAACGACTGGTGTGGTGCAGTTTAGTAATTTACCTTAGGAAGGGTAGATGCGTCTTTATCTTTTATCTTAGTTTAGTTGACTGCTTAGTATAGCCGTTCATCCCTATATGTTACCGTATATCAAGTTATGTCTTCTCTGGTTACTTTAACGATTGTATTGTTAAAGTTATAGGACTCGCTCAGACTTATGTCTGACCCCGTTGTTTTTATCTTTTTCCCAACCCTCAGGTCCTACGGTGGATCCTAGCAGTAGTGGAGCTTGATCGGATTGCTGTTCCAGTCTTTAGGAGCTTGGATAGATGTAAAGCTCCGGTTATCCAGTTATCTTTTCGTTTGTTTTGGCTATTGTATGAGAGTGGGATTATGTACTTCTTTATTTTGATGGATATTGTACTTGACTTTTATTTTGGTTTTATGATGTAACCAGACATGTTTTACTTCCGCTGTTATGAGATGATGTTTTAAATTTCAAGTACTGTTTATATCTGTCTTGTTGTAATTGTTCTGTTCTATATTCACTAAAATACTCCACCGATGCTATGGCATTCCCTTAGTGAGTGACCATAGCGGGAGTGGGGTGTTACAATTTAGGCATAGCTTTGTGTATATCGTGACTTTGCGAGCCTCACAGCCCGGTAGAGTCTAAAACGGGAGAAGGGAACGCAGGGAGTGCACACGTTTCTTTCTAGCAAGAAGTGGTGTCATGGTATGGAGCCCAGACATTTACTTATGTGGTTGTTGGAATTTTAGAGGCCTCGGATTTATGCGGTCGCCCTCGGCCGTATTATAGGTTCAATAGGACCGGGGAGCATGTGTTCAGGAATAACTAATCCACTAAAGTAGTTGTGGACCGGCCCTGCAGGATCCAAGGGTTCGCCAGCGTCCGAATCCTGGGACATTGCTAGAGTGTCTCGAATCGGTAAGGACTTCCTCCCTAGCCTTGACTCATGATGGAAACCCAATTTCCAATACGCCCCTTTACGGTTTTGATTGTATTACTAGTACGGCGACATAGTAGATGGTAGCTATGCCGTCTAGGATTGATATTATGATTGAAATGTTTTAATTAAAATATATACACACTAATAATAATATCGTATTTTGCGTATTTATCATTTCTTGACCATTATAAGGTAAAACCCTATCCTCTGGTGTGCGTTGCATTGTGTGATGGGACCTGGGTCTTATAATGGTTTCATTTTTCTAAAAAGCATTGCGTTATTTGACGATTTATTTTAGTTATGCACTGACAATCCAATGGAGTAAACCCGTTCCGCGTTAGCGGCGTGGTCCTGGGATTAGCCTTCTATTTAGATAATTTAGGTTAAGAATTCTCACACCAGTCCCACGACTGACCTGTAGTTTGTTTCACTTTGCAAATTCGGGTGCCCTCTTTCCACACGGGCAGTCGAGTAGCTCATTTGGCAGATATATTAAGCAAAGATCCTGGATTGAAGACTGAAGCTGTGGCCAGAATGTTCATTTCCTTCCACTGAGACTAGTTCCGCTGCAATGTATTTATTTATTGTAATTTATTCTTCCGCTGTATATATTATCCAATGTACTCTGATATATATATATTCTGTACTCTGATGTAACATTTATTATGATGTTGTAAAAGTTTGTTGTATTTGTTCTGATGTGTTGTATGCCCAGAGTTAAAGTATTCGGCGATTTCTAACTTTTGGATCAGATCTGTGTGGTTTATGGTCGATTCAAAGGGTGGGAATTTCCGGGTCTTTACATCCCTGGACCATTCTTGGATTCATGATAGATCTAGTATGAGATATGATCCATCCGAAGGCATGTTCTATAAATATATCAATGACACTAAAGCAGATATAAGGATACTGGCATACCAAGTAGTGAGTGATGAACTTGTTCTTATTGAGGAGGGTGAGTTGGTGAGATCAACATATCTTTATTTTATGACACTACATGCGATCGGGACTATAAGTTTCATAGTCTTAATCCTTGATTTGAACCCAACCTCGTTATATTCTTCTCAGGGTATATCAATGTTATTGGTTTTGATGATGATTCCAGTTGTCCCTCCTTTGTTGGGGACTAACTGTGAATGACTTAGTGCTCTGAAACTATAAACCATCACTTCAGTGTCCTGGCACTTCAACGAGTTTTTAGTACTTAGGTGTATTGTTTAACTCATGTTCTATATTGTAATCATTATTTGTTTTAATGAAAATTGGTTGTGGCCACTATAAAAACCGGTCAGCCTTGTCAAAAAAAACTATTATGTACGTGATGGATTATCCATAATGAAGTAGGATAGTTTAGCAAACTCTTTGGAATGAAGTAAGAGAACGATGATGTATATCCTTGACCTTCGGGTCATAATTAAAATGAATAAAATAAGAGATGTACCAGGCCAAGTGGGTTAGGTGACCCTATCTGCAACACTTTTTTGTTTATTATCCCAGCTTCTTGATATGCATCTATGACTCTGGGAGTGTTTTTCAAGGTGATCGGTAGTGGCGGCTATGCATTACCATCAGTCTGGAAGGGCAAAACAGTAAATTCCAACCCTAGGTATTACCTTGGATGCCTTGTCACATTTATCCTGATCACACCCACTAAAAGAGTTTATTCTGACATTATCGTATCATGGCGCATCCATATCCATTGATTTACTACTGTTTTATAAACATTTACAAAACGTGTTACGGGGAAAAATGTAATGCCTTAATGTCATTTTCGATACTAAACTTTACTGATAAACAATACTAGAGTATTTTATTATATGTAAATTGTTTAGCAGATCCTTAAAGGATGACGATCCCTAACATCCTTGGAGTTACTTGTACCTATACCGATTAACATTTCACTTGAATTGATTTACTTGCATAAAAATGTTAGTCCTAACTGGAGTTTTTTTTTTTACTTTATGGTTGGGTTAGCCTGAGTATCAAGTATTAGATATGCAACTTTTGAAGCCAAAGGCCTTCTGAAGGCTCCATCTATCTCCTTATTTTAGTTGTTTCTTGTAATAGAATTTCTTATGTGTATTTAGTAGATCTATTAACTACTATTATATTATTTTATTCCATTTTGTGTTATTCTAAGACTGTGATTCTATGATTTGATTCACGTTAAATCCCAAAATAATAACAATTTTTCAATTTAAACTATTTAAGCAGAATATATATGGTTTTATTGTCAACTTGGATCGATTGAAATGAAGGGTTGTTACAGTTGGCATCAAATCTTTGGTTTCGAGAAAAACCTTACCCTGGGGTTAAACTCATTGGAGGTAGGGTAATTATACCCTAGACTGAGTGGAATTATCTAGAATCATCCATGAGAGAGCGTATTTTGAAAATAAAAATCATTTTAAGTTTTTGAGATCTTTTTTTCAAAAAATTTCATCTATTCGAATCTATCTTTCTTGTTAGGATTTCTTTGATTAGGATTTTCTTAAGTCTAGGTCTCGATTCTTGGTTCTAAATCCATCGTTGATCTTACTTAGAATAATAATTTATAAATAAATGTTCTATTTTGTTAAATGATATTTTAGGAAATGTTCACATAATTGAAATTATAAGTGAAGTTAGTTTACAATATCTTTATAATGGAATTTTAACAAATTTGTTTAAGGCTTAGTGAATTCATAAATTTTATATGAGATTGTTATGGGAATAGTTCCCTGATAAGAATAATATTAATTATATTTCATAAGCGTAATATTTTTGAAAGTGTGACCCTGGATTTTTGACTTCGGAAATCGACATCTGACACAACTTTAACATTAAATGTCAAAGATCCAAATGTCTAATCCATGGTTTTATGGGGTTATAACACATCAGAAATAATCACAAATGATATTAAACAACATCTCATTAACATAACATGAGGTACATCAGAGTTACATCAGAGTAGTGTACATATCTAGTTACATGAACTACTAGATAAAAGTAAAAGCATAAACAAACAGAAAGAAGTGAATCCAAAACATGCTCCATCTTCACCTCTAAGATCCAAAAGATATTCCACAAAGCTAAGTGCTCCACAAAAGATAGTGCTCCAAAATACTGCTACAACCGGACTTTTAGGCTTCCTATGAAAAATATGGGCACCCAGAGAATAAGGGAAAAATGATAAACTCCAAGTCAGTCATGGGACTGCTATGAGAAATAGAAACAGTTATTCACATTTATTTTAAATTTTAGGTAAATCAAAAGACCACATTGTGTAACACAGAACGGGTTTCCCCTTATCAATACCAGTCATAAAACTCGAATTGTTTTTGAAAATGAAGCCACCATAAGGTCTATCGTCACGAACACTATGCAAACGCAAATTAGGAGAGATTTCCCCTTATGATAGCCAAATATACTTGATACGTAAAATTCTCTTTTATTATCATTATTGCATAGTGTAGAAGTTCTTTCACAAATAAATGTATCAATTTTAGATGGCATGAATGTCCCATACCATTATGTCGCCATATAGGTTTACAAATAAAGTCGTACAACTCGTGCTAGAGAATGGATTTCCATCAAATGACCGGGCTAAGGAACTTCCTTACTAATGGGAATATCTCTACAGGGATGCCCCAAGAACTCTAGAACACCAGATCCATTCTCTGCCAACACAAGGTGGGATCTCCTTATCTGGATCAACCCTGAGTATATCATCTCTCGGTCGTTACCAACCTATAAACAGAGGGACCCTGCAACATCAGCAACCACATAAAAAGTAGAATTCGCCAATATGGTAATACCTGGGATCTGTACCATGGTACACCTTTTTATCTAGAAAGAGACAATAACTCATACCTTGCCGCATCTTTCATGTTTTGATCATTTACCGGGGTGTGAGGTTTGTTGAAGTCTTGTTACACAAAGTTATGCTACACTAACCCATGCTTTGATCATCACTAGCACATCCCTTAGCATGCCACATTGTCATCCTGTAACATATAATCGATAATCACTAACTGTGTCACCTTTGAGCTTGTACATCTCAAAGAAGGGTGTTAAGCTAAGAGAATAAATTCTCTGTCACCAACAGAAATACATTTAGCAAAAATCAATCACATACTATAAGATATCATGTCAGACACATATCCATACAAGTCTGTTCTGGGTCTTAACGAAACCAAAGACACCTTATTCCTTGTCCAATAAAGGAGAGAGGTCAATGCAATCCAGAAATTCCCCAAATACGTTTGGACGTGCCGCCACTATCATATCTCAATACCGGAGCAACCCAGTGAAGAGAAAATCAGCATGCCAATCCTTTCGATGTGAAAATATTGGATCTTTAACACCATCTTCAAAACTTTTCATCACGTCTCATTCTTATCAGGAGTGGTCTTCGGACCTAAGTCTGATCCCGGTCTTTCCAAATAAGAATCGTTCATTTATAACTTATGGATGTATAAGTCTTAATTCAAATCTCACATTCATTTAAATATTCATCTTAATTCATTTCTCAATGTTTAGGAATATAAAATTGAAGTTTAGATTCCATTATGGGTAAAAGCGTTACCAAAGGTTACTTAAAATAGCCAATTTTGGAAATTTCATTAAATCAACTTTAAATCTTCACAAATTTGATTCAAATCACTTTGAAACTATTTATTATGATTTATAAGATTTTTTTCCTATTTTTAATCATTTTTAAAACCTATTATTATTAATTTCCAAATTTGGTCACTAAACTGCACCTATAACGACCTTTTCAAAATTTGTTTTTACAGATAACTTGAAATCTATGTATTATATTTTGAAATTTTCTCTTTCATTTGAAAGTTATTATCATTAGAAAGCAAACGTTTTTCGTTTCAAAAAACCCGATTTAATTTGCTCTAGTTATGAGCATCTAAAGTTTATAGTCGAAATTCGTGAACTACCGCAACGTGACTAATCCTATTCGGACTATATTATAATCTTTTATTAAAATTAGTCTGATTCACTTTAAAATGGTTTATAAATCATTTTAAAACTCACACATACTTACTTGAAAATAATATTCCAATTTTTATCTATAAAATCCAATATTCCTATTAAATGGATATTAAAATATTATTTTATTATTAAAATAATATTATTTTTCAAAACATATTCGTTTGAGGCCAAACTTTTCTTAAGCCATTAAAAAAAATAAGATAGTAAAATATTGAGTTAAAACACTTTTTTTATACTCAAATCTAACTTCAATTTTTAAACTTACTATTCATTTCAAAATTCAAATTTGAGCATGTTATTTATGCTTGAAATAAATTTCCATTCTTTCAGAAGTTTTTCATATTCACTTAAACTTCATTTTGAAAACAAAAATCCAACTTTTATTTTTCACTTATTGTTTAGAATAAAATATTCATTGAAATTATTTAAACTTATTTAATACCCAATAATTCAAATTTTTGGGTATAGTTCATCATGGTAACTTATACCACATCATTCACAATCATTATAAATCCAATAGCAACCAAACAAGGTGTCATTAACTTAACAAGTTAATATCCAATAACTTATTACTATTTAACATAGTATTAAATCAACCCAATAAGGTTAATATCCACAACTAATCATTCAGTATCCACACAGCTATTATCATAGGGTGTTATTTACTTAAGTGTCATATAATAATCACTCAAAAATTACATCTTTACTTCACTATTCATTATTAAATCCAAACGCGATTCAATATTTATGACCATTAACTACTTTAACCATTTAAGTGTATAGTTTCTCACCGAGGTATCCACTCCTTCGTGACTTCGAACATAGGACTCCTTTACTATTTAGATTAAATATGGCAGCCTTTCGGCATCACTGTAGGTTGTCAGTTTTCAAACGGACAGATCTTCGATGCGTACGGTTTTATGGACTAAAATAGTATATATATATATATATATATGGGTATATATTGGATTTTAGGGAATAAAGGTCGGATCTTTGGCAAGGAGGAACTCAACCAAAGTGTAGGGTCCATGTTTCGAGGCTGTGGTGGCTGGGGGTCCACGTTTCAAGGATGTGGTGGCTGAGGGTCCACTTTTGGGCTGTAAGGGGATGTTTTGGAGAGGTAGAGGGTAAAAGAGGTGGTTTTAAGGAGTTTTAATGGGTTCATAAAGTGTTTAGTGGCAGTAGGGTCCACGGGGTGGCGGGTGCTTTTGTTGACGTGGTAGCAAGGAAGGGAGGCGAAAGGGGATGGAGGTGCAGGTAGGGCCCACGGGTTGGAGGGAGGAGGTGAGAGGAAGGAGAGAAAGAAAATGGAATAAGGAGGAAGAAAGAATGAAAAGGAGAAATGGAAGAGGCTGGTCCTCTATTTATACAACAAGGCTTGGGGGTTGAGTGCAAAGTGCATGCTAGGTGTCAACACTAGGAAGGAACGAGTTGTGGCAAAGTAATGGGCTATTTGCAATTTTTCTACTAAAGATCTTAAGTGAAAAATATTTGCCTAATCTTTTGTGCCATACTCAACATCTCCTTGTTCTTTGTACCAAGCCATCATTACCATGTCTTGTGATTTGTGCCACCATGGGAGAGTGTGTAAGAGTGAGATGATAAGGTGTCAAGGAGTGGGTAATTTAAGGAAACATGGATTAATTTAAGCTTGCATTTAATTAAACAACCTTTTACGTTTTCAACTCATATTATCAAACCATAAGTTCGATCGATGTGAAATTTGAAATCCTAATATTTTTCATCAATACTCATCCAATGAAACTAGTCTCGTCGAATTTGGAGACCGTTTAAAAAATGGCTTATTTCTACGCTTTATTAAATTTCAATTGATTTTTCGACACGCGCGTTTATAACGTGCACGCTCACATACTAACTCGGATTGATATAAAATTGAAATCTTACAATAATTTAATGTTCCGGATCCGATGAAACTGATTTTGTTGAATTCTGAGATCGTTTGCAAAATGTCTACATTTAGAATATTGAAATAATGTCGAATTATCAAATTTTAAATTGACTAAATTTTTAGGTCGTTAGAACCTCCCCTACTTAAAAAAATTCGTCCTCGAAGTTGAGCAAGAAGGGAATACTTAAAAGTAAACAGATAGAGGAAATAAATTTACCAAGGAGTTAAATATCCACATGATGCTCGGGATAAAACTTCTGCATATGCTCCTTGGTTTTCCAAGTACAATCCTTTGGATCACCACTCTACTATACCTTGAAAAGCTTTACTAACTTGTTCCTCAATCTCTTTTCATCACGATCAATAATTTTGAGGGGATCTCTTTCAACTGTTAAGTCAGGTTAAATCTCTAGGTCTTGCTGAGCAACCTCTTCAATAATTTTCTTTGGATCATGCACATACATCCACAAACTAGATACTTGAAAAACATCATGAATTCCAGATAACCACTCGGGCAGCTGAACTTTATAAGGCAGAGGTCCAATCCTTTACAGAATAGGAAAAGGTCCAATATATCGGGATGCTAGCTTCCATGTCTTCCTAAATCTGATAACTCCATGCAATGGAGAAACTTTCAAGAATACCGAATCTTCGATTTCGAAGACCAAGGCTCTTCTTCTTCCATCGGCATACTTCTTCTATTGATTTGTGCCTCTTTTAACTTCATCCTAATCAAGTCACTTTCTATGTGGCTTATGTGATCATATATAGTTGAAGAACAAGTCTATCTCTCTATTCTATCTGACAAGCGGGCGATTTGCTGGGACGACCATATAATTCCTCAAAAGGTCCCATATTAATACTATCTTGATAATTTTTGTTATAATAAATTTAAATCAAAGATAGATGACTTTCCCATAATCCTTCAAAGTCCAGAATGCAAGCACATAAAAGATCTTCCAATATACAATTAACTCTTTCCTTTGTCCATCTGACTGTAGGTTATGTGTTGTGCTAAGATTTAGTCTAGCTCCCAAGGCAGTTTGAAAAAGCTTCCCAAAAGCGACTAGTGAAGATCCGATCTTGATAACTCACTTTACTACTTGGTACTCCATGCAATCTTACAATCTCTTTTATATATATGTTAAACTTGGAGCTGTTCGAGACGATTTTACTGGTATGAAATGGGCGCTCTTTTTTAGACAATCCACAATAATCCAGATACCTTCATTCAATTTGTGAGAACAGGGAAATACGTCGAAACTTGATCCCTTTTCCATACTAGTATTTCTAAGTGTTGACGTAATCTTGCAGTCTTTTGTTGATCACTTTTAATTAGTTGGCAAGTAGCACACCGGCTAACATAATCCTTCTTCATCGTCTTCCACCAGAAAGTATGTTTAATATCTCGATACATCTTGTTAACACCTGGATGGATACTGAATTTGGACTTGTGGCCTTCATCCAATATTTCTTTTAGGAGTTATTTAATATTAAGGACACAAATTCTGTATTTTAACCTTAGAATGCCTTTGTCATCAATCTCAAAATCTAAACTCACCTTGTCGAATACCCCTATAAATTCTTTGTAAAATTTCATCTTCGCTTTGCTTACTAGCAATTTTCTCTATAAGAGATGGGGTAATGACTAGGTAAGTAATGACAGCATGCTTTCGATTCAAAGATTATACTGAATATCCATATCGTAATAAGCTAGAAATTCCAACCAACATTGTTGTCTTAAACACAAATCCTTTTGAGTAAATAGATACTTCACGGACTTGTGATCCGTGAATAATTCAAACTTCTCTCATAAAAGATAGTGTCTTCATATCTTCAAAGAAAATTAACTACTAATAGCTCTAAGTCATGAGCCAGATAATTCTTTTCGTTCGGCTTCAGTTGTCTACATGCATAAGCAATAACCTGCCTCTTTACATCAATACAACATTGAATACTTCTTTACAAGCATCTGCATAAATAGATAATCCTTGGTTTCCATCAATAATATCTAAGACCGAGGCAGTAGTCAACCTTTTCTTTAACTATGCAAAAGCATCTTCGCACTTGGGAGACCAAACAAACTTTTACTTCTTCATTGTCTGCTTCGTCAAAGGTGGCCAGGGCTATCTTAAAATAATCCTGGACAAACTTCTTGTAGTATCCAGCTAGTCCGAAGAAATTTTGGATGTCTTTGTGAGTTGAAGGTTGCTTCCAATCCATAATAGTAGATATCTTTCCTGGGTCTACTAAGATTCCTTCTTTAGATATTATATGTCCAAGAAACTTGACTTCTTTTTCCCAGAAATAAGATTCGGAAAGTTTTGCTTTAAGTGCATTCCTTAATATCTACAAAATGATCCTTAAATATTTTGCTTGATCCTCTTCCGGCTTTGAATAAATTAGAATATCATCAATGTAAACTAATACAAATTTATTTAACACTTCTCGAAATACTCTAGTCATTAGATCCACAAAATAAACAGGGGCGTTAGTCAATCCGAATGGCATTACTAACATTCGTTAAAAGTATCAAGCCCTCTAAAGGCGGTCAAATGGATATGCTCTTCAAAAATTATAATTTGATGAAAACTCGTGGCTAAATTCATTTTAGAGAAAAATCTAGCCCCATTGAGTTGATCGAATAGGTCATCTATTCGAGGCAGAGCATATTTTTTCTTAATGGTTTATCTATTTAAGTCTCTATGATCGACACACAACCTTAAGGAACCATCACACTTGGCTACAAATACCATGGCTGATCCCCAGTTAGAACGACTCGGCTGAATAAACCCTTTCTCTAAAGTTCTTGAATTCGCTTATCTAGCTCTCTCTTTTCCTTCAGTGCCATTCTCATACTAGGATGGACAGCTGGTCAAGCATCAGGTAATTCAATCCTAAACTCAATTTCTCTATGAGGAGGGAGACTTTAGACTTCTTCAAATACATCAGGAAATTTTCAGGTGACAATTACAGTTTTGATGTCCGTAATAGGGTAACCCAAAGTGCACATTAATCTATCTCATTTTGGGATAGGGCCTTCACAAGAAAATTCAATAATCCTTACAAACTTCGTTTTTACTGGTATAGTTTTATTCACATAATCTAACTTTACTTCATACTCAGTTAACCAATTAATTCCCAGTATAATATCAAATTCTTCATAACCTAGAATATATAGGTCGAAAGGGAATTGATGGTGTGAATAGAAGATAGGAACTTCTTTACAATATAGACCCAGAGTAGTATAGCCTTTATTGGATTTTTCACACAAAGGGGGTCCTCAACGAATTTTGTCTATAGGATAAACTTTTCTACTGTACATTTAGAAATAAAGCTATGTGTAGCACCAGTATCGAACAAAACTCGAAATAATTTATCGCAAACAGAAACGTTACCTTCCAATACTCCTTTCCCTTTGATATCCCTTGAAGTCGAGATATCACCCTTGATATCATAAACATTTACTACTTCTGCCTTCTTCATTATGGGACATTTCTTGGCCAAATGCCCAGACTTGTGGCAGTTATAGCATTCTCTAGTCTCCTAATTTGGTTTCAATCTCTTTGGTTTGTTACAATTTCTTGAATAATGCCCTTTCTCCTGCCAGTTGTGACATGTTACATCCTTAAGATGATCATTCTTAGCTTTATTCTACCCCTTATTTTGGTTAGGCTTCTTTATATTAAACTTCCTTTTCTTCCAGTTGTTGCTTTCTTTTTCTTCAGATTCCTTATCAATTATAGCATATCTACAGCCCATATCTACTAAGTCTACAAACGACTGCTTCTCATGTGTTGTCATTTTCTCGTGGTATTTCTACTTCATTCCTTTGATAAACCTTCTGTTTTTCTTAAGCGGGGTATTGATTAGCTCCGATCCGAAACGAGATAGTTCATTGGATTTGTTCAGGTATTCTTTGAAAGACAGGTTTTCTTGCGTGAGATCCATGAATTCTCCATATTTTTTGAAGATTCCTGACGAAGGCATATACCTTTACTTAAAGATTTCCTTGAATTGTTCCCATGTAATATCATCCTCTGCTCTCCCTTAAATGATAGTTTCCCACTATACTGCAGCTCCATACTGAAACTGCCAAGTAGCTAATACACATTTATTCTCGTATTCCAAACGTAAACCTTTAAATTTTTCTCGCATGCACTCATCCAAGCTTGAGCTGTTATGATATCATCAGCCCCTTTAATGGCTTTCCTCCCAAATTTGTATAATGCTTATTTTGAATAGGAAGACTGGATTGGGGATGAGCTGGAATTGCCTCCTCTTCAGCTATTGCAGTGCAACCATTGGTGGTGGTACTGCCTCCTCCTCTACGACATCTGTTACCACTCATTCTCCGTTATCTGTGAATAGTAAGAAAAATGCCCATTAGGGTATACAGACGAATTATCTTCGGGATTATGACACAGTTGACAGTTTTTATATTTCATTGGATTTTACTCATCTTAGGGTATTAATAACCCTCTTTAAATGAGCTTTCTAACGAGTTATACCCCCAAAGCATTGTATAAACCAAAGCTCTGATAGCAACTGTAACCACCCTGTATTTCGGACTACGGAAGCCGACATCTGACACAACTCAAACATCAAACGTCAAAGATCCAAATGCCTTATCCCTGGTTGTCTAGGGTAATAACACATCAGAAATAACCACGAATGAAATAAAATAACATCTCAGCAATATAACATGAGGTACATAAGAGTTACATCACCAATTACATTAGGGTAATGTACATATCTAGTTACATGAACTACTAGATAAAAGTAAAAGCGGAAATAAATAGAAAGAGTGAATCCAAAACATTCTCCATCTTCACCTTTAAGATCCAAAAGATAGTCCATAAAGGTGAGTGCTTCACAAAAGATAGTGCTCCAAAATACTACTACAACCTGACTCTTAGGCTACCCATGCAAAATATGGGCACCTAGAGTTTTAATGGAAAAATGATAAACTCTAGGTCAGTCATGGGACTGGTATGAGAAACAGTATCAGTTATTCACATTTATTTAAAGCTTGGGTAAATCATAAAACTACATCGTTTAACACGGAACGGTTTCCCCTTATGAATGCCAGTCATAAAACTCGAAAGGTTTATGAAAATGAAGCTACCATAAGGTCTCTCGTCACACATACAATGAAAATGAAAATTAGGGGAGGTTTCCCCTTATGATAGCCAAACATGATTAATACATAAAATTCTCTTTTATTATTATTAGTGCATAGTATGGAAATTCTTTCATAAATAAATGTATCAAACTTAGACGACATGAATGTACCATACCACTATGTCGCCATATAGGTTTACAACTAAAGCCATACAACTCATAGTGAAGAATGGGTGTCCATCAAATGACTGGGCTAAAGAACTTCCTTACTGATGGGCACATCCATATAGGGATGCCCCGAGAACTCTGGAACACCAGATCCGTTCTTTGCTAACACAAGCCGGGATCTCCTTATCTGGATCAACCCTAAGTATATCATCTTTCGGTCATTACCAAATTATAAGCCGAGGGAACCTACAACATCAACAACCACATAAAAAGTAGAAGTCGCCACTAAGGTAATACCTTGGATCTGTACCATGGTACACCTTTCTATATAGAAAGAGACGTTAACTCATACCTTGTCGCATCTTTCCTATTTTGATGTATATGACCTTGCCTCCACATCCCATTACTTCCTCTTCATGTCATCTTCGCCTTCTCCTCTCAGACAGCCTTCGTCGACTAGATCTGGAAGGGCGTTCTCCAACCCTAACCCTAATTCGCCGCCCCCTCCCTTGGTCGGCAGTGTGACTGAATTTCCTCCGCTTGGCAACCATATTATTCTACCAAATGCCGATCTGCTCTGCTCGTTTAAGAATCGAGCTTTTTCTCCGATTTCTGCTGTCCAGGAAGTTGATCTGTATGCCTCCCATATCTCGAATATGTTGGCTATGGCATCTGTAACCGAGCGTGTGCTTCCAAACTCCCTTGTAAGTTTGCTTAATCTTGTTATGTGTAGTGTTTTGGAAACTATCATGCCTTCTGTTTGTGAAGGTACTACTGCAGTGTCACTCGGTACTAAAATTGTGATTGGGATAAGCCACAACAATAAGATGTTACAAGACACTATAACTGATAAAGTTGCTGATAATGTTAACAGTGTTGAAATATTGTTTGAAAATTATAATACGCAAGAGTTGGATGTCACCAATGACTGTATTGATAAGTCTGGCAGTAATGGTTCTCTGTCGGTTCGTTTATCAGCTCTTAAGCCGCAAATGTGGGTTTCTATATTCGATAAATTGCTATGTATTACTGGAGAATTTGTTCTAGTATATTTTGATATTGATAAATCTCTAATGGAGCTGCTTAATAGTGTAGTGCAAGCAGTGAAAGAATTTTGGTCGGATTGTTTGGTTGGTTTTTTCTTGAGCCCAACACCAGCTAAGCTTGATGTATATGACCATGTGTGTCGAGTATGGAAAATTAGAGATGGATTGTGAGTGACATATGTTGATGATATGTTCTACCTTAGGTTCTCTAACCCTGAAGAGAGGAGGAGAGTTCTAGAATATAAGCCTTCCATTCTTATCGGAATGCCTTTCATTATTACTATTTGGTTCCCCTGAGTTGACTCTACACGTGAACAGTTATTCTCTTTCCCTGTGTGGGCACAATTTTCTCATGTACCTTCTGTTTTGCAATCTATCTTGGGACTGAATTCGCTGGCTTGCCATTTGGAAAATTGAAATATTTTGACGCTAATACTATAGCTAGAAGAAAACTTTCTTATGCTAGGGACCTTATCGAGATAATGCCCGGGAAACTAATTCCCTCAGAGATTGAGATTATTATTGAAAGTCGTATAGGTTTCTTTGATCTTGTTCCTGTTGGAAGCCTAATATATGCGTAGGATGCCAATCCATTGGTCATACAGAGAAAACTTGTAAGTACTTCACCTCTTGTGAGCCTCTCCCCTTGCCACCCAAAATCCCACTTCCCAAACCTCCAATTAGAAAATGGGTCCAAAAAGTACCACAACCTAGTCTTAGTCCTGATATTGAGCCTGCTCCTGCTCTTGCTCCTTTGGTTGCTCCAGAGGTTGTACCCACACCGGTTGTTGTTCCTACTTCTGATCCGATTGTTGAACCTACTCCCTATTTTATGTGAAACTCTGTTGAGTCGGCTTGGATTCTTGGTCCTTCGGATATGCGCTACAACACTAACCATGAAGATTTCTTTATGTTTGTTAGTCTGTCTGAGGGGGAGCATAGAATTCTACAGTATTATGAGAATGATAATGATAATGATCTTGTTTTACATGAAAATGGAGATTTTGGCAATGCGAATAAGGCAATTTTGGAAGATGAGAGTTGGGAAAGAAAATATACTTATAACAAGGACTACTCGAGAAATGTGCCCAACTTGGTTTCCATCTTCTCAGGCCTCTCACAGGTTACTTGTCAAGTGTCTTCTGGATCTCACAGTCTTTTTCATCTAATGGTGAGAAAGAGTAGTATGACACTTAGTGGATGAGCCACTTTAAAAACCTTGTTGTAGTAGTTAGACAGTTTGTCTATCTCCTGTACTTAAAACTTTTTATTATTTGCAATAATAAAAAGTGTAAAATGCCACTTTAAAAACCGGTCGGCTTTGCCAAAAAAAAACAATATTTCAAACTTTATCTTTAAAATCCAATATACATATTAAATGTATATTATAACATTATTTTATTATTAAAATAATATTAGTTTTCAAAACTTATTCGTTTGAGCCTAAAATTTCATGAAGCCCATTAAGAAAATAAGATAGTTTGAATAAAAATATCGAGTTAAAACACTTTCAATATACTCAAACCGAACTTCACTTTTAAAGTTACTTTTCATTTCAAAATTCAAATTTTAACATGTTGTTTATACTTGAAATAAATTTCAAAAAAAATTCCATTCTTTCAAAAGGTTTTTATATTCACTTCAACTTCATTCCCAAATCATTTTGAAATTAAAAATCCAATTTTTATTTTCCACTTATTATCTAAATGATTAAAATATTCATTTAAATTATTCAAACTTATTCGATACCCAATAATTCAAATTTTTGGGTATAGTTCATCATGGTAACTTGTGATACCCCACGTCCTTTAATGTCACTCTTTAAGAGAATGCATTAAGTTTGGTGAAGCGTTATACGTAAACAGAAATAGAAATATTACAATACAAATATAAAATAATAGCGGTATTTAAAACTTTATTAAGCAGAAAACATCATGGTCCCAAAACATGGTTACATCATAAGTCTGAAATACTGAAAAAATAAAACTTCTGCTTTGTACGAAATCATCATCAGAGTATAATAATACATAAAAAGAGCATAATCCCCAAAATATAGTCATAGTAGAGAAGATATGAAATCAAGCTGTACATCTAAGTAGCTCCAATCAGAATGAAAGAAGAATCCTGATCAAGCTTGAGTATTCCCACCCTGAGAACCTGGGGGAGAACGGAAGAGAAAGAAGAGGAAACAAAATGGGTCAGACATAAAGTCTGGCGAGTCCAGTTACTTTTAGCATATAAATAAGTAAAAGCATCATGACAGGCATATTAGTTGGAGAGAGAAAACAACATATAAGGCAGGTATGACAAGGTAAACATGATAAACTGAACAGAACAGGCATTGCGCTTCTCTAATACTTTTTCTGCACCATCACTAGTATAACAAGAACAAGATGATCCCCAACAAGTACAAGATGGTAGACTTAGGCGTACTTCTACTGAGTGGTTTTACCCTTATACAATAACATGTAGCCCAACTGAACTTACCTGTGTTACCCCTAAGGATAATAACGGGCTCCTAACCAAGCGAGACTAGATATACCCTAATTACTATCCCAATCGATCGGCTCTCCCTAACTCCGTAGATACTCTGTGCTGGCCCCATAATAGTATGTATCACTTCCTGAAGTGACAACCCTTCGTTTTCAGGATGTGCACAACCATATTTACTGATGTCACAGCGTCTTATTTCCCGAGCAGGTGGACTAATGCACACACACGAGCCCGATGGAATGCGTCGTCAGACACCTTTCCCCAAGTGACCTCTTATAATCATCTCAGTAAGCGTGCTCCGACTCCGACCTAGTTCGGAGTACTTGTCTGATACCTATATGGGTTACTGACTGAAACGGATCCCGCACACCAGATGATACAAGCTTCCCCCTAGGCTTGCATTCCTACTACTAGGATTTCAATAGCTTATGCCTACCAATGTAACAAGATTGCATAACCTCACAGGTTAAGTTTATGGGCCTATATATATAAATATTACCCATCGCCCAAAGATTTACTTAACCCACCCACAGATTCAAGCAAGTTTACTTAACCCCCACTCAATTTAACATGTTCATGTAATCCCTATGGATTAAATTAGGTTAGGTATTACAAGTTCATTACCATTTATTAATTTATGCTTATAATGCGCTAGACCTCCCACATTAAGCCTACCACTTGAGGATGATGGATACGTCGGTTGGGTCCGGGCGGACTTCTTCCACAAGTCGGATTTAACCTCGTGTCATAGCATCATTATGTGTTATGCACTTAGACCCCTCACATTTGATTTACCACTTGTGAACGCTGGATATGTTGGGTGGTTCTGGGCAGGCTTCTACCACAAGTGTAATCTAACCACGTGTCTAAGCGTCATTACAGTTTCTAATTACTGTAAATCTAGGCATTTTCATCATTAACCAATTGTCATGTTCATTATGCCCTGATTCTCCGACTATTCTACAATAAAAATTATGCCTCAAATTTGGATCAAAATCTAGTTTATGCCCCCAAATTCTAAGTTTTGGCTCAAGGTACAAATTATGCCTAAAATTCCTAATCATGTTTTACAACAAGAATTATGCCCCAAATTAATCATTCCCAATCGTTCCCAATTTTGCGCGTTCGCGTATTTCAGCGATAGGCCTAGGCTCGAAGATAGCCTGGCTATAAAAACAAAAAAGGAAGAAGGGAGAGAAGAGAACAGGAACATGCATAGTAAATAAAAATGGCATAAGATAATGGAATTGATCATACTAACAGAATAGGCATAGCGACATGATTAGGCAATCTAACATAATAGGCATATGGTGACATAATTAGGCAAACTAACATAATAGGGATATCATAAACAGGCATTGATGAGATCTAAATAGTAAATAAGATATACAAATAATGGTAGATCTGATGTGATTCAAATAGTCACAGGCTTAGATCTAATTCGTATACATGCCAACATAACTTTTAAGTGTTTACATCTAAAAAAAACATAGACTCACTGTGATTTGATCTAAGAAACAGAAGAATGATTGCAGATGTCGAATCACAGATCCTTGAATACGTATAACTTGTTTGATGAAGAAGAAGTAGGCTAGATCAAACTATGTTGGACCAGCACGTCATTATCGCCATTGAATTATATGAATAAAACAATGGATATAGGGTCCTATTTATAGCCTAGGGTCAATGAATCTGGTCAGAAAACAAGTCCACATACGCAGAATTGAATCTACCTCGGATCTGGGAGGGTGCCGACATGGATGTCGACATAGGTGTCGACACCCCTGTTATGATGTCGACCCCCAACGGGCCGATCTCCCTTAGACTTCCCGCTTCTAGTTTTGAATTATTTTGAATGGTTTTGACTTGGTTATGTATGTGTGTGTATACATATATATATATATATATATATCTTATGCGTATACAAACTTCAAACCTTAATATCTTCTTCATACGATGTCCGTTTTACGCAAAACTTGTTGTCTATCTTAAGCAGAATTCTGAGACGAACGCAATGGAACGGTCCGTTTTACTTAATTCCAAATATTTAATTAAGTATTCTTAATTTATCATCTTAATGTGTTATATAATTACGGGGTGTTACATTCTCCCCTATTTAAAGGATTTCGTCCCTGAAATCTCCAAGTTAAGAAGAATGTATATCCATCTAGTCATCCACCAATCACAGGCATCCATTATCCTTAAAGATTTCTAATGCTTATATGAACATATGCAAAGGTGTGTGTATATGTCCTTATACTAATGTGAAAGATCAGGCGGTCTACTAATTCAGTCGACCTCCTTAATGCAATGTATGTTAGTGCCATGAATCCAACATGTATGCAAATAATCCTATTATAACATGTAAGTTCTATATGTGTGCGCAATCATTCATCGAAATGCAACATCCATATGATGATACACCTCTTTCATCCATAAAAAAGAAGAAAAATGCACACGCATCCATATGCAGCACGAGAGTGACTGAGCCGATTTAGTGCCTAATGTGTGTGTATATGCATGCACGAGCAACCACTAGAAACCAGTTGCATTCGTCAAACATAACATGTTTCAAACACATGTTTTCGCCCATGGGATTCCTACCTAAAGGTCGAAGATTCGATCGATAGGATATACTTTAAATGATAGAAACAAGCATGAATAAAAGCTTTGGAAAGGAAGTTAAGGACATACCCTTGAAAAGAAAAGGGCAAGAAGTGTGAATCTTGTCTTCAGTCTCCCAAGTTGCATCCTCTTGGTTATCTCCCCATTGTACTTTCATCAACTTGACTACTCTGTTGCGTAGCTTCTTAACTTCTGATCCAAGAATACGGTTAGGAACTCGTCTAACTGTCGCCTCCCGTTCCACCTCTACTTCCTCAAGCATACTCAGCTCAACTACTTCTGCAGTATCATGCAAGCACTTTCATAAATGAGAAACATGGAAAACATCATGAACACTGGACAGTCTCTCTGGTAGCTTTACTCTATAGACCATTTGGCCAATCCTTTCTGTTATGGGAAATGGTCCTACAAATCTTGGTGCCAATTTCGCTATAGATCCAAAACGAACCACGTTCCTCAAAGGTGATACCTTGATGAAAACCATGTCTCCCACCTCAAACTCTATGTTAGTCCTTCTGTTATCTACGTAGGATTTCTGCATGTCCTGAGCTGTCTTCATGCGCCTGCGAATAAGATCAATCTTTTCTCAAGTTTCTCTAACCATATCCGGTCCAAGTTGAAATCTTTCTGTAGATTCCCACCAACAAGTCGGTGATCTACATGGTTGTCCGTATAATGCTTCGAAGGGTGCCATGCAAACACTAGTTTGATAATTATTGTTGTAGGCGAACTCTACTAAAGGAAGTTGCTCTTCCCAAGTCCCTCCGAAGTCTAGGATACACAGTCTTAAATGATCCTCAAGAACTCTATTCATCCTTTCCATCTGTCTGTCAGTCCGAGTGTGATAAGCGGTGCTCAAACACAATTGTGTACCTAATGCTTCTTGCAAGCTCCTCCAAAATTTACTAGTGAAAATGGGGTCACGATCACTTATGGTACTGCAAGGTACTCCATGAAGGCGGACTATCTCACAAACGTAAACTGCTGCTAGACATGTTGTCGTCCTCTTACTTTTAACAGGAATGAAATGAGTGCTCTTAGTAAGTCTGCCCGCTATAACCCATATACTGGTGTTTCCTTTCCACAATCTAGGCAACCTATCAATGAAATCCATCGAGACGCTCTCCCACTTCCACTGTGTGACCTCCAAAGGATGAAGTAAACCACCGGGCTTCCTTTGCTTAGCTTTAACTTGTTGGCAAACTAAACATCGAGAAACAAACTCTGCTACATCTTTCTTCATCCCAACGCAAAACAAAACCCTCTTCATATCTCTATACATCTTATCACCACCTGGATGAATAGTCATCCTAGAATGATGGGCTTCCTCAAGGACTGTCTTCAACAAACTTCCAACTCGGGGAACACAAAGCCTTTTATCCTGTCGCAACCACCCTCTATCATCTGTGGAGTATCTACTAAGGTGACTAGAAGACTCCACTCTACTGAGCCTGTCCAATATGTCTGAAATCTGTGGATCCTCTCGCTGTGAAGTTCCTATCTGATCCAAAAGAGTAGGTCGCACCTCTAGTGATGCCAATAAACCAGGTGTAAACTCGGTGGAGGGTCTAAAATCAAAAGTCAATATGAACTCTAAGCTTTTCCTCTCCACAAATAGAGGACTAAATGTCATCCTCTGCCTGCTCAATGCGTCTACCACCACATTACCCTTGCTAGGGGTATAAGCAATCTCAAAGTCGTAGGACGCTAGGAAATCCATCCATCTTTATTGCCTTAAATTAATATCCTTCTACGAGAACAAGTACTTGAGTGATTTATGATCAGTGTACAACTCGAAATTCTCCTCAAGTAGATAATGGCGCCAAGTCTTAAGCGCGAATATTATGGCACCTAACTCTAAGTCATAGGTAGGTTAGTTCTTCTCATGAATTCTTAGCTATTTACCTCCATAACATACTAACCTTCCTTCTTGCATCAGAACCGCACCAAGCCCTGTACCACACGCATTAGTGTATACTATGAACACCTTGTTCCCGTCAGGCAAGGTCAAGACTGGGACTGTTGTCAGAGCCCTCTTCAATCGTTGGAAAGCATCGTCACAATCTATATCCCATGAAAATGTTAAATTCTTCTTTGTTAGTCAAGTGAGTGGGGCTAATATCTTTGTGAAGTCCTTAATGAACTTCCTATAATAGCCCGCTAATCCAAAAATACACCTCACCTTCGTTGCATTCTTTGGGATTTGTCAATCTTGAACTGCAACTACTTTCGCGGGATCTACTGCTATCCCATCTTTAGAGACCACACGCTCTAGAAATCTCACTTCTTTTCTCCAAAAATGACTTCCGGAGAATTTCGCCTTAAGATGGTGTGCACGGAGAGTTTTCAAAACCTCCCTCAAATGTTGGGCCTGCTCTTCCTTGCTCCTCGAGAAAATCAAGATGTAATCAACAAAGACCACAACAAACTTATTTAGAAACTCCCGAAATACCCTACCCATCAGATCAACAAAATAGGCTGGTTCTTTCGTCAACCCAAAAGGCATGACATGCCACTCGAAGAAACAATATGGAGTTCTAAAAGCGGTCTTGTCTATACTGTCCTCGGCCACCCTCAACTGATGAAACCCCATAGCCAAGTCTAACTAAGAGAAAATAGATGCACCAACAAGCTGGACAAACAGGTCATCTATCCTTGGAAGTGGGTGCCTATTCTTCGTGGTGAGTTTATTCAACTCTCTATAGTACACGCATAAGCGAAGCAAACCATCCACCTTAGTTGTGAATACTACTGGGGCACCCCATTTAGATATACTTCGCCTAAAATACCCTTTCTCAAGTAGCTGCCCTACTTGCTTGCTAAGCTCCCTCCTTTTTCTTGGAGCCATATGACGCACTGGAAATGCAAGTATACATGGAAATCAATCTCGTGCCGAGGTATACCCCGAACCCCCTCAAAAACATCATGATACTCAAAGACCACCGGTACAGATCGCAAATCATTGATAGATGCATTAAGTGACTCTAGGAAACTAAGCATGATAGACCCTTTAGGGTCACAAGAAATCTCAAGGGTCTTCCCATGACAAGTCAAAAGACTAACGACCTTCCTCTCACAATCCAGAATGGCACCATACATGGCAAGCCAATCCATCCCTGGAATCAAACCATAGCCCATGAAACCAAGCACATATGTGTCGCATTCAAACTCGACGCCTAACACAGATATTCTCAAACCCTGAAATATCATAGACAGATGAGTCGTACCTCCAAATTTAATACAATAATGGGATCTAAAACCATATAAGTACTAAGGTGCAGAGACTTAACCACAGAATCAGATATAAAAGAATGCAAAGCGCCTGAATCAAAAGGAGTTCTAATAGGATGATTGGAAGGAGAAATTAAACCTTCAACGGAAATTTTCCTACCTCTATCTGGCGCATCGGCCACGAGAGCATGCACCTACCCTCCCAAAGATCCTGCCCTTTGACCTTGTCCTTGCTTCTTTGAGAACTTCTTAGAAAAGAGTCTGACCTCTCTACAATTGAAACAAGTGTTCTTCTTTCTTTTACAGTGCTTGATCAAGTGACCCTTGCATCCGCAATTATGACACTTCCTCTTATCTCTAGCCTTGTCGTTTTTTCGGCCCTTCTTTTGTTATTGTTGTTATCCTTTCTAGGGTCACACTTTCATATTTTGTGTTTCCTCAGCCTTAGCTTCTTTCTTTTCACCTTTATCTTCTTTATGCATCAATGCCATATCAACGAGTTTCTCAAAAGTTGCTCCCATCGGAATATGAGACATAGCCAACCCATGGAGGGGTTCATTCAATTCTCTAGAAAACCGAGAATCCTTCTTGTGCGGGGTATTCACTAGCTCCAAACCAAACTCACCAACTGATTGAATTTATTAATATATTCTTTTATAGACATGCTTCCTTGCTTAAGCGCCAAAAAACTTTCCATTTGCACGCTTTGCTCGGCTTGAGAAAGAAACTTCATTTCGAACCTCTGACGGAAATCATCCCAAGTCTCCACTAGACACCCTGCTTGTGTCACTTCCCACCAGAATGAAGCCTCGTCTTTAAGCTGACAAACGACCAACTGAATCTTTCTACGATCATCAACTTCAAAAATTCCAAACTAATCATCCGTCTCTTTAAGCCAGTTCCTTACTTCTATAAAAGTCTCAATTCCTCGAAATGGCTTTCCGCCCATAGCACATAAATCTTTGCATATCTTATAGAAATTATCAGGATGCGAAGGAGGAGGAGCAATAGTGAGTGTAGCTAGGGGAGGTACATCTTCTTGACCACCGGCAGGCAACATGGCCTCAAGAAACCTACAGAACCATCCCGGTATCGCAACACCCTTAGGAATATTAGGTTCCCTAGACATACTGAGAAGAAATTGAAAAAGGGATTCAAACAGAGAATCGAAAGATATTACATATGGCTTTGGGGAATATGTTTTTCAAAACAAACTTTTCTTTTGAAAAATTCTTCCTTTTAAAACCTTTTTGAAAACAAATTTCAAAATCTTTTATTCGTTCTGGTAACCTTCAACTCTGATACTAAGTGTGACACCCCACGTCCGTTAATGTCACTCTTTAAGAGAAAGCATTAACTTTCGTAAAGCATTATAGGTAAACAGAAACATTATAAGATAGATATATAATAATAGCGGAATTTAAAACTTAATTAAGCAGAAAACATCGTGGTCCCATAACATGGTTACATAATAAGTCTGCAATACTGAAAACATAAAACTTCTGCTTTGTACGAAATCATCATCAGAGTACAATAATACATAAAAAGAGCATAATCCCCAAAATATAGCCATAGTAGAGAAGATATGTAATCAAGAAGTACATCCAAGCAGCTCCAAGCATAATGAAAGAAAAATTCTGATCAAATTTGACTATTCCTACCCTGAGAACCTGGGGGAGAACGGAAGAGAAAGAAGAGGAAACAAAATAGGTCAAACATAAAGTCTGGAGAGTCCAGCTATTTTTAGCATATAAATAAGTAAAAGCATCATGATAGGCATATAAGTTGGACAGAGATAACAACATATAAGGCATGTATGGAAAGGTAAATAGGATAAACTGAACAGAATGGGCATTGCGCTTCTTTAATACTTTTTCTGCACCATCACTAGTATAAAAAGAACAAGATGATCCCCAACAAGTACAAGATGGTAGACTTAAGCGTACTTCTAGTGAGAGGTTTTACCACTATACAATAACAGGTAGCCCCAACTGAACTTATCGGTGTTACCTCTAAGGACAATAACGGGCTCTTAAACAAGTGAGACTAGATGTACCCTAATTACTACCCCAGTCGATCGGATCCCTAACTCTATAGATACCCTATGCTGGCCCCATAGTAGAATGTATCACTTCCTAAAGTGGAAAACCTTCATTTCTAGGATGTGCACAACCATATCTACTGATGTCACAACGTCTTATTTTCTCGAGCAGGCGGACCCATGCATGCACATGAGTCTGATGGAACGCGCCGTTAGACACCTTTCCCCAACTGACCTCTTATAATTGGCTCAGTAAACGTTCCCCGACTCCGACCTAGTTCGGAGTACTCGTCTGATACCTATATGGGTTACTGACTGAAACGGGTCCCACACACCAGACGATACAAGCTTCCCCCCAGGCTTGCATCCCCACTACTAGGCTTTCAACAGGTTATGCCTACCATTGTAACAAGATTGCATAACCCCACAGGTTAAGTTTGTGGGCCTATATATATAAATATTATCCACCGCCCCAAGAGTTACTTAACTCTCCCACAGATTCAAGCAAGTTTACTTAACCCCTACTCAATTTAACATGTTCATGTAATCCCTATGGATTAAAATAGGTTAGGTATTACAAGTTCATTACCATTTATTAATTTATGCTTATAATGCGCTAGACCTCCCACATTAAGCCTACCACATTAAAATAGGTTAGGATGATTTGATCTAAGAAACAGAAGAATGATTGCAGATGTTGAATCATAGATCCTTGAATATGTATAACTTGTTTGAGGAAGAAGAAGTAGGCTAGATCAAACTATGTTGGAGCAGCACCTCGTGTTCGCCATTGAATTATATGAATAAAACAACGTATACAGGATGCCGACATGGGTGTCCATATACGTAGAACTGAATCTACCTCGGATCTGGTCAAAAAACAAGTCCATATACGCAGAACTGAATCTACCTCGGATCTGGGCAAAAAACAAGTCCATATACGCAGAACTGAATCTACCTCGGATCTGGGAGGGTGCCGACATGGGTGTCGACACCCTTGTTATGGTGTCGACTTATGGGTCGACACCCCTAGGGTGGGTCGACCCCCTACGGGCCGATCTCCCCCCTAGACTTCCCGCTTTTGGTTTCGAATTATTTTGGATGTTTTGACTCGGTTATGTATGTATGTATATGTATATATCTATATCTTATGCATATACAAACTTCAAACCTTAATATCTTCTTTAAACGATGTTTGTTTTGCGCAAAGTTGGTGTCTATTTTAAGCAGAATTCCAAGACGAACGCAATGGTGTAGTTTGTTTTACTTAATTCGGAATATTTAATCAAATATTCTTAACTTATCACCTTAATGTGTTGAATTAGAGGGTGTTACATAAATTATACCACATCATTCACAATCATTATAACATCCAATAACAACCAAACAAGTTGTCGTTAACTTAACAAGTTAATATCCACTAACCCATTACTGTTTAACGTAGTATTAAATCAACCCAATAAGGTTCATATCCGCAAGTAATCATTCAATATCCACACAATTATCATCATAGGGTGTTATTTATTTAAGTGTCATATAATAATCACCTAAAATTGCATCTTTACTTCCCTATTCATTATTAAATCCAAATGTGATTCAATATTAATAACCATATGAGTGTATAGTTTCTCACCGAGTTATTCACTCCTTCGTGACTTCAAACGCAGGACTTCTCTACTATCTAGATTAAATTCTGGAGCCTTTAAGCATCACTACAGGTTGTCAGTTTTCAAATGGACAGATCTTCGACGCGTACGAGTTTTATGGACTAAACTAGTATATATATATATATATATGGGTGTATATCAGGTTTTAGGGACTAAAGGTCGGATCTTTGGCAAGGAGGAGCTCAGACAAGCAGTGAGGTACACGTTTTGGGGCTATAGTAAGATTTAGTAGGCTGATGTGTTCCACTTTTGAGTTGTAAGGGGCTATTTTGGAGTGGAAGGGGTAAAAGTGGTGGTTTCAAAGGGTTTAATGGGCTTATAAGGTATTTAGGGGTAGTGGGGCCCACGGGGTAAAAGGAAGGGTGGTTTTGCTGATGTGGTAGCAAGGAGGAGAGGCATAAGGGGATGGAGCCGCAGGTGGGGCCCACGGTCGGAGGGAGGAGGTGAGAGCAATGAGAGAGAAAGAAAGTGGAAAAGCAAAGGAGAAATGGAAGAGAATGGTCCTCTATTTATACACCAAGACTTGGGGGTTGAGTGCAAAATGCATGCTAGGTATCCACACCAGGAAGGAACGAGTTGTGGCTAAGTAATAGGGTTTTTGCAATTTTTCCACTAAAGGTCTTAAGTGAAAAATACTTGCCTAATATTCGGTGCCATACTCAACATCACCTTGCTCTTTGTACCAAGCCATCATTACCATGTCTTGTGCTTTGTGCCACCATGGGAGAATGTGTAAGAGAGAGATGATGAGGTGTCAAGGAGGAAGCAATTTAAGGAAACATGTTTTTGATTAATTTAAGCTTGCATTTAATTAAATGACCTTTTACGTTTTCGCCTCGTACGATCAAACCGTAAGTCTGATCGATACAAAATTTGAAATCCTATTATATTTCATCGATACGCATCCAATGAAACTTGTCTTGTCGAATTTGAAGACAGTATGAAAAATGACCTTTTTCTACGCTTTTATTAAATTTTCAGTTGATTTTTCGGCATGCATTTATATTGTGCACGCTCACATACTAACTCCTATTGATATGAAATTTTGAACCTTACAATAAATTAATGTTCCGGATCCGATGAAATTGGTTTCGTTGAATTTCGAGATTGTTTGCAAAATGTCTATTTTTGGAATATTGAAATAATATCAAATTATCAATTTTAAATTGACTAAATTATCAGGTTGTTACATAAATATTAATTTGATTTCAAATAAATATATTTGGAATACTATTTGATGTTTAAGAAGGATATTTATGAAAGTATAAAGTTCCTCCTCATGTGGATATGAAATTTAGATGATTTGTAAAAAAAAAAGATATATAAATTAAACTTATGCGGTCAAATGTTTTATTTTAGTATAACTTAGGCAAACATGCTTTTAAGTTGATAAAACTGATTAGTGTTCATTTGAATTTCAGTTCAGTCATTCTGAAATAATTCTGAAGTTAGAAGTTAGAAAAATATCAACGATGATTTACAACTTTGATTAAATAAAAATAACTAGGAATAATATTGATATGAATCTAATATAATTTGAATAAATTAAATATAACTTAATTAGTATGTTGATATATAAATGGAAAATTAATTATCTTATTCCTAATGTTAATAAGATTCGAAATTTACCAAACTAGAATCTAAGTTACCATGATTTAAGATGTTGATTGAAAATTAAGAAAATGATAGCTTAAGTGGAATGCAAACATGTGTTATGAAACCATATATATAACATTTGTTTTGAGAATAGTTTTATATGGTTTTCCATTACAATTATAAATTAGTTATATTTGAATAAATAGGAAAATAGGGTGAAGTACAAAATTAGAGAAAAATTTAGGAACAAGGACAAGAGGCCAAAAATTTAGCCATAAGGACACTTTTTAGTTTAAAATAGAAAATGATGGTGGACCCCTGAATTCCTTGATTTACAATAAAAAGTGTCCTGGTAGCGAAACTTTTGGCCTTTTGTCTTTGTGCCTAAATTTTTCTCTAATTTCGTCATTGTGCCTAAAAACCCCTTGAATAAAAGATAAATGTCGAAATTTGGTTATTATAGGAAATATTTTATAAATGGAGGTTTTATATGGGCTGTTATGTTTTCCCTCTCTTAAAAGACATTCGTTTAATAGATTTGATAACTAAAATTCCATCACATCTATTGAGCATTATCCTTCTTGGTAAGGGAGTATATGGAAATCAAGTTGCTTCTATCTAGAAATGGTGACTGGGGTAAATCGCTCGCTTCTTCTCTCTTCACGCTCACCTTCATTACCTACCGCATCTACTCAAAACTTCCTATTCCTTTACCCTAGCTTTTCCATGCCTTGATTTTGACAGCTTGATTTCCCCTAAAACCCATTGTGCTCCTCTTTTCAGATCCTAACACACAAAAATAAAAATTCGGCATTAAACCTAAGCACTGATGAATCGTTGATGGTTGGATCTAGCGCTAAAACATGGACTGAATCGTTTCTACTCCTGCTCGAGTTCCCTTCCAATCACAAATCAAATCGAGGTTGTTTTCAGCTAACGATGAGTGTTGTGGTAGATCTATGGCTTTGTTTTAATATTTCTTGTTTCTAGATTTTTTTTGTGTTTCAATCGCCAATGGTTTGCGCCTCCTTTTGTTTCCAGTTTGAATTGTGACTTTTGTTTTTTTTTCGTATTTGGTCTTTTTTTCTAGTGTTATGGGGGTAGGCTGTAGGCAGTATGGGTTTTGTGCTTCATGGTGGTGCTCCTCCTTTGAGGTTGTTGTGTTTGAGTTTGCTTGTGGTTATGGAATTATTTGGTTGTGGGATAATAGCTTTGTTATGTGTTCTTGTTTAGTGGCTTGCCATTGCGCTGCCATGTTGGTCAACTTGGTGACTGCTTTGCAGCGCGGGTGTGCCAAGTTTGGTGTTCTCTGGTGGTGAAGCTGCTCTTCGAGCTGTAGTCAAGGCTGAATGTTTGTCCTACAACTAAGGTGTGAAGTGTTTGATGTGAATAATCCGATTGGATTCTTTGTTCATGACATCTTATTACTGCAAAAGTCTTGCTTGGCTTGTAGCATGTCAAATTATGCATTGCTTATTGGGTCTGTGCTAGTTCTATATTACATTGTGACTTCCTATTGCAAAGAGTTTAGCTTGCGTACATCTTATTTGTTTTTTAAGTCTACTCCCTGCGAGGAGTTTGCTCTTTGCTATGTGACTCTACCTGTGGAAAATGCCATTTGCGTATGGTTAACTATAATGTTAGGCTCACCCTGCGTGGTGATGGGTTGTGGTCGGTCCATATTATAAACCGTTTAAGTGGTTGGTCCACTATAAAAACCACTAGTAGTAGTTAGACAGTCTGTCTAGCTCCTATAACTAGTTGTATTTATTATTTATCATAGTAAAAATTGTTACGGATCACTATGAAAATCGGTCGGCTTTTCCAAAAAAATAATGTTGATAATTATTTTCTATCTTTAATTTATGAATGAAATTTGTTTATAGTAAGAAATCTTATAAATGAACTATTACTAAATATTTGAATTTCGAGATTTACTAGGAACTAGTATAAATTTGATTTACATAAGTTTCCAAGTAAAAGAATTTATTATATTAATTAAAAGAGCGAGTTATATACGTTTCGGAATTTACAAAATAAATGAATGAGAAGAGATATATATTCTTTGCTTGAAAATTTTATAATAGATAACGATTTGAAATAAGTTATTTATAGTATATTTATATGTACATTTGGAAATTTGTGTATATTTTTGTTATAAAGTTAAGGTTTTAAGTATTTTTCGTTGATAGTAAGATCGCTTTATCGAGTACTTAGTGATTTTGGGAATGTGTTGATCAACGCATGTGCTAAATACTGTACATACTAGATGTAGAATCACACTCTAATCGCTTGAAAATAATTCTAGTGATTGATGCAGCATCATTAGTGTTTATTTTTAGGTTTCAAAAGCAGGAAAGATATATTGTACCAGTTGAGACATCAAATTTTTATTTATGACTATTTTGGAAGAATATATATGGAAAATAACTAAACTTTTGTTTTGAAACATCTCCCAATATATACGTTAAGTAGGTAGTTAAACTTATATAGCTTGATTACAAAATATATTAAATTGCTTGATTTCTATTTTCCCTATCTGTTCCTTTTCGAGGTCAAAATATTTTGAGAGAGGAAGTATGTAATGACTCATAAATTTTAACAATTTAAAAGGATATTGTTGTTTGAATTTTATGCTAGAATTTTTTTTTAATATTTAAAATTATGAAATTTGATAATTGAAATATATTTTAATAAATATAGCAAAAGATTTTTTATAAAAATCAATAATTTTAGGGCTTAGTAAAATTAGAAATTTTGTTGAAATTTGATAAGTTCTAAAAAAAAAATTTTTTTCAAAGTACTAGACATTTTCCTAAGTTAGGTATCATTTTCCATTTCGTAAAAATCAGATATCTGTAGCTCCATATTTGCGGTTCTTATTTCAAATACACGCAAAAATAGGTGTGTATTTTTGTATATTCTTCCTTATCTCTTGCTTCTTTATCTGTGCATTGTTTTTGGAAAATAAATAATTTTTGGATTGGACTTATACCTCAGGCTAAGTCAGCAGACTTTAATTTTTTCGTAACTTTCTGGATTTGAAGAGATTCTCTTAGGAAAAAAATACATACATTTCCCCTCATTTCTCATTCTCTCTTCTTTGGAATTTTTACTGCACGTCATTTTCTCAGTAAGTTTTTTTCTTCCTCTCTTGATCTAAAATCAAATCTAAATTAATATTTTTTCCTTCCTTCTTGCTAAATCTATTTTTCTTTCTCATCCCAAAACCTAGATCTAATTCCTAACCAAATCAATTTATCTTTTCTCTACCATAACATATCTCTCTTCTATCTCCATCTCTTCCTCCCTAGCCTTAGCCTCCTTTCTAATCATCTTCTTCTCAAGTCATCTTCTTTGATTCATCTTTTCTCTTTCTTTTTTCCCAATCTTCTTTAAATTTTGATCTTCGTTTTTTTTTCTTCTTTACAGACATGGATTTTATTTAAATCTAAATCGTCTTCTTTTTTAAAAACAACCTTTTAGAATTCAGTTTTTTCTTTTTATTTCTTTTTCTTTAAATCTTTTTCTTCAAATCAAGATTTTCTTTTGCAAATCTGGATCCATGCAAACTTCTCTATCCCTAACAATATCTTCAAAGAAAAATAAAAAAATATTAAAAAAAAACAAGAAAGAGAAATCAAAGTTTGTTTTTATCAATCTTCGTTGCTTCAATCTTGTGCTCATGTCTATTATCAAAGTTTGTCACTTCTCGATCCACGGAAGGTGAGCAATCACTTATGATTGACATTCCTTTATTATTTAAATTAATTATTAAATGAAATGTTGATTGATATGTTTTATTAATTTATTTATATATGAATTGCTAAGTTATTTCATATGATTTGCTATGTATATGGTATGTTATGTCGAATATATAATGAAATGTTATGTTGGATACGTGGCACATGAAATGATAATATGTTATGCTTGATATGAAATTACACTGCAGCTTCCATATAAAATCACTACGGGTTGAAATGATACATATCCTAATCATTATATTATTTATGAAAATCTTTATGCGTTAAATCCAGATAAAAGTCGAAATGATGCATACCCGATTATTTAATCATTATAGGTTGAAATGGTATGTACTCGAATGACTTAACCATAGAATGAAAAATTATATACAGCCATCGTTGGTAAAATGAATTATTTTTTGAAATTTTATAAAACGTTTTGATTAATAAACTGATTTTGAAATTCAATTTAAATATTTTAAGATTGAATTTATAAATGAAATATTTAAACTTGGACTTGTGAATCAAAGCTTAATTTATTTAGTGAAAGCTTTTAATTTAGTTTTAAGAATAAATCGGTTGGTGAAAGTCAGTGTAAAATTGATTAAGCTTTAATTATTTTTTTGGAAAGGCTAATAGGTTTTATGAGTGATCCATAACACTTATTATTAATAAATAATGGATATAGTGGTTCCTGGTGATACACAACTTAAGTATCAACAAAGAAGCTCCGTGCAGGGAGCTATGCTAAGACATGTCTAGCAAAATACATGAGTTCATATATTACACCAAAATACATGAGAGAAATACATTGTCCTCCATTTGTGTCCATAGCTGACACAGTCACAACACATCATCCAGGTTTGAGTTAAAGACCCCAAAGCCTACTCCTAGTGATTGGAGTGCAAGGGTCCTTGGATATAGGCGATTGTGATAGTTCACTCTTCGAAGATCATAATAATTTATGAAATGAATCAAATAACAACAACCGTTCTGCCCATCTCCTCAGACCTCTCAAACCCCTAAATTCCTCCTCGAGCCCTTCCTCTACCGAACCTATCACCGGACTCTACTGCTCCAATGCCTGAACCTGCTCCTCACTCTGAACCACTGCATTAACCAACTGCGACTACTCCTTTTCCCTTGGTAAAGTGGTCGTCGCTTTTTGCAACAAAACCACGCAACGTAGGAGAGTACTCTCCTCCTGCGATTACACTCAAATACGCTGGAGAAAGCTTAGTTCCAATGGAAGATATCATTCAAGCAAGTATCGAGCGTTTGGCAAAATTACTTAAATAGCTTCTTCGTTGACTCACCATTATCCTACACAATTGTAGTGAACCATCTAAAGAGACACTGAAAACCTAAGGGACTGATTAAGGTAAAATCTAACGATATCATTTTCTTCTTTCTTTTGGGTGATGGTGAGGATAGAAAGCGAATTTTGGAGGATGACCCCATAGTAATTAGAAAAAAGTGTTTATTTAGCAAATGGGATGTTACATTGCGGACTTCGGGCAAAGGGAGTAAAAAGTGCATGTTTGGATTAATATGTCCAACATACCTATGGTAGCTTGGTCTAAGATAGGTGTTTGTTGGCTTGCTTCTCATGTCAGTAAATTTCTATGTATGGATCGAGCAATGGAGAGCCTAGAATGGTTAGGGTACGCGAAATGCCTGGTCGAGATTTCACCTACCAGTGAATTACAAACAAGTTCTCTGTAATTTTTGGTGATGGTTCTGAACACTTCGTCAATGTTAACTACGTCCGGAAGCCAGACATATGCCAATCTTGCCAAGTTTTTGGACACATTAGAGATAATTGCCCTAGTTTAGTTAGGAAGGAAGTGCCTACAGTGATAGATAGTATTAACCATGGTCATGCTGATATTAAGAGTGCAGCTATTTCACATATGCACGATATTGTTAGTGACAGGAAACAACCTCATTTGATTCCCACATGCAGCTGTCAAAAGGTTAGGATACTACCTGTGAGAAAGCAAATTTGTGGAAAAAAGTTGATGGGTTCAATGTGAAGCAAAAGAATGAAAAGAGCTTGTGTACTAAACGCAAAGCTGCTTTTGCAGTTCGTAAAAGCTTAGCTGCCTTGAGCAATGTCAACGAGGACGGTACATAACAGTTTGGTGCAATTGAACATGAGGATGGTGAGACATATGAAACAGTAAATGATGGCACATATTTGAATGAAGATGTTGATTTCAACACTGAAAAAACAGTGGATATTGCTTTGATTGAAGAACTGGAAGATACACTGGAATTGACAAACCAGGGAGATAAACTGGAAGAAAAACAAAGCATGAGTACTGATGATAACACACATACATTTTTGACTAATGAAATAAGAACTGACATAACCAGCAACAATGGAGATGAGGAAAGTGTTCAAAAGGAAGATGTTATTCAAGCAATACTGGATGACGTTAAAGATTTTGAGAACATACTGAATTTTGGAGGGCTTGATGTGAATGTACCCCATGCAGTTCAAACGAACAGCAACTACAATTTCAAAGCGGGTTTTCTGAACAACATAATCCCTTGAATCAAATTAACTAAGCTAAAGGTTGAAGAGAATGCCACTTAATTAAGCTTTAATTATTTAATTGATTCAAAGATAAATTTTGAAATTTTGAAGAATTTGATTTAAGTGATAAAACATTGAATGTTGTTTTAAAATCAGTGTAATAAATTGAAATGAATTTCGAATTTAGGTCCAAAATTAAGTTGAAGTTAATGGTTTATAATTGGAATTTTATCCTCTAAACAAATTTAAACACGATGTTCAAATTACAAATTTACACGATTTTGAGTTTTAAGTTGAACTAGATTAAAATTCAAATAATTAATGTTATAACGAATTTTCAAATACAGATATTTGGTTTGAATTAGATTATTGTATTTAAATTTATTTAATTATTTTATTTAAATCTAATTTCTCATTTACTACTTATTTTCATAACTATTATATATTTTACAACTATTTTTAAAAAAATTAGTTTATATATTTAATAGAACTATCATATGTATTTTTGTACTATCTTAATTAAACTTTTATAACTTAAATTTAACTATTATATTTTATAACTATTTAAATCAAACTACTTTATATAAAAAATTAACTAATAAATATTTTTGTAACTACTTTTTAGAACTATTTTATTTAAAATATTTTATATTAATTTCAACTATTTTAGATAAAAGTATATGTCTTATCCGAGCAATTAAGTCCAAATTATTTGAATACAAAGATTTCTTTGAATAATAATGTTCATAATATTGGAACCAAAAATTAAATTTTGAATTTTGATAATGAACCGTTTTGTAATATGAGATCTAAAACCGAATCCGATGTTGAACACATTTTCGAGAAAACGATAAATAAAATCAATAATTGAAGTAAATTGGTTTATTGTATTTAAACACGATGTTTGTTTTAAACATAAATGACTATGATGAGAAATGATCGTTTGGTTGTTGTAGAGACTGGGGTTGGATATTAACATACTCTCTTTCAATACCAGAACTACTTTAAAAACTATGTACGTGATGGATGGTCCAGAAAGAAATAGGATAGTTTGGTGAACACTACTGGAATGAATCAAGAGATCGATGATGGATATCCTTGACCTTCACATCATAGCTAAAATGACTAAAACATGAGTTATACCAGGCCGAATAGTTTAAGTACCCTTATCCGTAACACCTCTTCATTTATTATCTCAGCTCCTCGGTTTGATTTGATTTGATGTGCATCCTTGATTTTGGGAGTGTCGTTCGTAGTGGACGATAGCTTTGGCTGTGCGTTACCAGCAATCTGGGAGGGCAAATCAGTAGAATCTTACCCTAACTATTACCTTACGTGAATTATAATATTTATCCTAATCAATCCCCCTATAAGTTTGTTTTGACGGTGTCATATCACAGTGTATCCCTATCCATCGATGATTTACTGATGTTTTATATGCAAATCGTACAACGTTTATAAAATGTGTTAATGGAAAAAATGCCATGCCATAATGCTATAGTAAATAGTTTACTGATAAACATTACTATACTAGCGTATTGTGTTATATGTAAATAGTTTAATGGATTTCTTAAGGGATGGTGATCCCAAACATCCTTTGAGTTACTTGTACTTTTACCAATTAACATTTCAGTTAAGTTGATTTACTTATATAAGAATGTTTGTCCTAACTCGAATGTTTTGTTTTACTTTATGCTCTGGTCAGTCTGAGTATCATGATATTAGATATGCACCTTTTAGAGCCAAAGACCTTCTACATGCACTATCTATTTCCTTACTTTAGTTGTTTCTTGTATTAGAAAATCTATGTATTAAAATTCCACTGTGTTTAGTAGCTTCGTTAAATGCTATTATATTATTTTATTCCACTGTGAGATGTTTTATTATTCCATATCTATGATTCTATGTTTGATTCTTATTAAACCTCAAAATAATAACAATTTATCGTTTTTGAGCAATTTGAGTTGGACATGTGTTGTTTTGTTGTTGACTTGAATCATTATAAATGGCAGGTCATTACATGATCCAAATGAGCATATAAAAGATTTTTATGACATCTTAATGCAAATTTTAGAGTTAACATACCATATACAACTTGCAGAGAAGTTTTTATATTCAAGTGCAACTGGTTCAGCAATGTTTCCGCTTTTGGAATCAACATGCACAAATATTAGGAGCTAATAGAAATAAATCACACATCACATTAGTACAAGTATGATCCTTTTGTATTAGTCATGCAAGAATTACAACTTTATTTTTCTCCATATCCATCCTTAAAAAAAGATGAAGCAGATTGGTTTGGTATTTAAAACAAAGGAAAGTTTTGTGTTTGATGGAATTAATATTCTAGAAGAAGCAACGTATCAAACAGATCTAAAGCAAAATGATGAAATAATAATAATTGATGATATTAATCTAGGATCATCGAATGATGAATCAAATGTTTTGATAGAAGCATTTGAGAGTACAGAAGAAAACAATATAAAGTAAGAGAGACAGAGACTGAAGCAAAAATGACGAAGACTGATAATTTTGAATATTTGTATCACTTGTATAAAATATATTTTGAGTTTTAATCGTGTTGTGAGCTGTGATGTAAAATGATATGTTCTCTAATAATGAACGGATATTATGTACCGAGTTTATGAACTGATATAATATGTTTTGAGTTGGTGGACCGATTTTTATATCACTTGTATTAACATATAATTGATATTATGTATGTGATAATGAATATGTATATGCTTGCGAGAATGTTTTGAGTTTGTCAATTGACACACTTTAACGATCCGCACTCAACATATCGGAGGATTGTAGAATATTTGTTTTATTTTCATATGAAGTTATATGGTCGTGTAACTTTGGGAAACGACTATTGGGGTCATTTCCCACATTCACGGTTTTTCCTGAATTTTAAATGACCGTTTTTCCCCTGGTGAATCTTGTTTCGCCTATAAATTTTGATTGGTAGGGGGTTTTGACTCGAAATCACTTCCATAGAATTCGGATGATGGTTTCCCATTCCATAGAGTGGTCATATTAATCAAACAGACTTACCGTTTTGAAGATGGAAAACAACCTAATTGTGCTTAATTAAGTGATTAGCAGCTAGGCCCATAACCCGTTTCGGGATTAGGGTTATAGGAGGGCTGAAAGGAGTTGGAGAATCATCTCCTTTCATTTTTCTAGCCGCCACAAACCTTTCTCTAACTCTATTCATGGCTTTCATCTTTCAAATCTCTCTCTAATCACTAATTGATCAAATCTTCAACAAATCAAGCCGAATTAGCATCAAATTCAAGGTAGGCACCACATTGGGATCCGAGCCAAATCAGTAAAAGTTTCAGATCCAACATTTATTTTTGGGTAAGGTGAGTGATTTACATGTGTGATAATTGGCGAAATTATACATCTAAAAATTCTGGCAAAATACGTGAAAATTCCAAATCATATTTTATGTCGTTGGTATGAATTTGGGTTAATTTGGATTAAGTTTGCTAATCCTATAATTAAGGGGAAAATCACATGGTAAAGGGGAAAATCATGGTTTTGGGTATCTTTGATCTAGATTAACATATGAGATCATTGTTCTAATGTTTTTGATTGATTCTACATGTTACTACTACTGTTTGGTATGTTTTGTGATTGCATAGGAAAGTTAGAATGGCTGAAAACGCCGTCATTTGGCGAAATTAGCTTGCTGGAAAAACTGCAGGGTTTCGGTACCTGATGGTGGCCAAGGTCACGAACCGCCCTGACCAGGAGGGTCACGAACCACCATGACCCCATGGTGACCACGAACCCAGGGTGACCATGACCCCATGGTGACCACGACCCCATGGTGACCACGACCGCTATGGTGACCACGAGCGATGGTGATCACGAGTCGATGATGACCACGAACCGAGCCGTGATGGTGACCTCGAACCGAATTGGATTTGAGCTTCTACCATGTGACGACGATCGTGAACTCTTCTGAAGACCAACTCCAATCCGACCAAAACCCGAGATGCAAATGAAGTCCAAATGGGGAGTTATTACTCAAGATCCAGATGGGAACCAATGAGTTAACTTTTGGAGTTGGGCTTTGCTGCTGGACGTGTGCAAAGAAGTTATCGATATCTATAACTTTGGTTCACCATTGAGAGAGGGGGCATGTAGACGAACCAGAGCCAGGGCTGTGTGGACTAGTCAGGGTTATTGACTATAGACGAGGGAATATGTGTGGTCATAGCAATAGTTGTACGGAGTTGGACTCCGTCATGGCCTCAAATGGATTCGGTGATCAAAGCGCTGGATATCATATGTTTTACGCACTGAGTAGAGATGTGAGGATGATTGCTATGTTTGATGTTTGCTATCACCATGACACTCACAATTCCATTTTACACTCTATGTTAGCGTTTACCTTAGAGTATTATGCATCTTGTTGTGATAACTCTTTGGTTGCAGGTCCAGGTCAGTATGATTACTTATACCTGTTATTGCTCTATTTAATGATATAGATTTGCTATCACTCATACCAGACTTTCGTCTCACCCAGAGTTTTATGTCTCTTCTTATTACTCTGGGTGCTCCTAAACGAGCAGACTAGAGGCATGTTAGGTGGTTATGCACGAGTAGCTATCCGGAGACGAGCAGGAGGCTTCCATGTACTATATATTCTCCCTGTGTTGTTGCTAGTCACTATTTTGGGCACTAGTAGTGTACCTCTTTATTTCCTTTTAGAGACAGTATTTTGGAGTTGTAATAATTGGATATGAAGCTGTATTTTGGATTCCGCTACTCTGATGGATATGGTTTAGTTTTCAGCTTATGTATTGTCTCGCCTGTTTTATGTCAAGTTATGTTATTATTATGTTTTATTCCATTCCCTGTGAGATATACTACAGGTTCTTGTTAATTCATCGTTTTAACCCTTTTGACGACCGTCCCATACTAGTCGGGCATTGGCACAACACATTTCGAGGAAATGCCGGCTGGTACGGGGAGGCCGTCACACACGCACACACATACATATACATATATATACATATATATATATATACATACACACGTTATTATTATATGAATTGATATGTTTGTGATAGATATGCTTAAAAGATATTCCACTCACTCACAGTGATCCCCTTTTGTAGGTGCTAGCAACTAAACGCCAGATGTATGTCGATCATAGAGTTCATGCCTAAGAGTGCATGTAAGTATCTAATTTATTAAATGTTTATTATTTAAAATTTATTAAATACCTACATCATATTTTCCATAGGAGTTTTGAGATCCAACTTACAGATTTTATTTTATTATTTTGTAGGTATGATTACATGAGCAGGATGTTAGACTGCTGGGCTCATTAGGATGAGATCCCCACTCGTATCAGGATTTCCATATTCGCTGAAGTGGTAGTAAGTATAAATTCATAATTCATTTGAAAATTAATATACTATATATAATTCAAAGTGTTTTGTTTGTCGATACGCAGGGTGTTGTTCGCATTGACTCGTAGGATATGGAGGTCTTTGTCGACCATCAGAATAAGAGAATGCGAAAGAAATATAGAGATACCATATCCAAATCCAAAAATAAGGAAAAGAAGCCGATTGGGATGGACAATGAGGTACATGCATAGTTTCTTCAATTGTTGAAGACACCCGAGGCGCAATTAAGTTATGTGAGCTCATCTTTAATTTTTATTTTGTTTTAATTTCGTATATCAATTAAGTTAATCGTATATTTAAATTAACAGAATATTTAAGAGCGGAAATGGGCAAACATAAATAAAAAAAAACCTAATTTGCACTATGGCGGCTTTAAGTCCTTCCAACAGCATCGGTGGGTATTGCTACGTATGATAAATTGCATTTGTATATAGTTGTAACATTGTTTAATCACATTTAAAACATATTGGTATCATTGCTTATTTGTACAACTTCAGATGTCGACTCTACATCGAGAGTCTACACTTGCTAAGGTTTTTACCCAGATTCATGTTGTCATGTAGACTGAGAGGACGGTACTATCTCTTATAACTGAACTGACTCTAAATCCCAACGTATGATGGTAAGCATTTTTTATTTTTTTCTATTTCACAATCGATAAATTTTAAATTGAATATTTAATGGGTGAATTCACTGTTCACTGTCATAAGAGAGATACCAAGCGGAGTTCACTCAAGTGGTGCAGTCCACAGGCCATAAGCTGACCTTAGACGAGTGCAATCATATCCGAGATGTTATCATTGACCCAGCTACTCAGAATATGTGGTATGGCTATGGAAATATGGAGGTAAAGTGCTTTATTAACTAAATTATAATTTTCTAAATTTTATTTCGAGGGATTTTCCAGATTTGGTTGAGAAATGTCAGATTTATGTTAATTCTGGCAATGTTAAGAATTCGTGAGCTTGGATAGACATTATTAAAGAGTATAATTATCACCAAGACTCTATTCAACTTCGGTTTTTTGAATTGACTATGAAGGATAATATTAGGGTTGCAGTAATCACCCATAATGATATCTATACTACCTAATATCGTCATGATATCTGCCAATTTCATTCTTTTAACTAGTTGAGGGAGAATTTGCAAATTGATAAAACCGAGTGGACGAATTTTCCATCTCCAAGGGAAAACATGATGATTTAACTAATCGGGCTAGAGAAAGATGGTTTCACTCAATTGTTTTTTATATCTTTGGAAACAAACCTTATTATAATTTTCTCAAAGACTATATAGATCAAACTTGGAAACCGAAGGGTAATTATCAGTTATATTCTAGGGAAAATGGGTTTTTCATTTTATAATGTGAAAATGAGGAAGAGTGTGATAAGTTTTTATCTTTAGGACCGTACTACTACAATAAGAGGTTGATTATGATGAAAAAAATGGTGGCGAAGGATTAAACTAACAAGGGAATTTTTGCATTCATTACCAATTTGGATTCATTTTTGCAACCTCGATTTAGACTTCTAGTTGGTTGAATCTATAAGTAGAATACCTTCTTTACTAGGCGACCCTTTAAAATTGGACAATGTTACAGAAAGTGTAGTTAGAATATCATATGCTAGAATACTAGTTGAAGTTAATTCTGATTTTAATTTCCCTGAAGCTAGTCCTATTGAATGTTGTAATAGTGTGATTGTTTGGCCAAGAGTAGTGTATGAATGGATCCCCTCTTTATGTTCAGTTTGTAAGATATTTGGCCATTCTAACTCTACCTGTAAATCAATTAAAATATCGTCTCCTAAAAACAAGTTAAACTTAGAGAATGGTATGGATATAGATTGTAACATCCCAGATTTTTTTTTCCATTTAAATTGGAATATCTAAATCTGTTTTATATATTATATTGGAAATATAATGGGTCTTATATCGAATTTATTGGTCAAAAATTGAGTTCGTGAATATTGGCACGAATTCAGAGTGTTCGACGTAAATTCTGCTATACATATATATGTACGGGGATGAGGCTCGTGCTCCGCACATGAGTAGATAATCGTATTTACTGACTGAAAATATTAATTGGAAAACGTATAACTAATTTTTTGTTATATTGCCGGTTTGGAGCCAAATAGAGTTGTTTTGGGAGTGCGAAAAATTTAAGGGTGAACCGATGATTATAATTGGAATTAAAATACGCTATTTATTCAAACAGAGTCGGAATTTAATGAAACAAGTTTTGCTGGGTTTGTAATGCCAAAACGTAATAGTACGTCCATTCTCATGACGATTGGGCATTGTTGGTGCATAACGAATATAGAACGAACAAATGTTAAATAGTGGTAAACAAAATTTGACGTCAGTAATGTATGTAATCGCTTAACATCCAAAAAAAAAACCATAGAGCACAACGCATCAGATTGATTGGTGTACCTTTAGAGTATCATTTTATATCTGCAATGTCCATTAGCTTTCGAAGATGGACATTCTTTTCGTATCTGGTAGGGAATAAATCATGAACAAACAAATTACACAGTGCTTAAAAGACTTAAAAGTCCCTGTACTAATTCAAAATTAGCATTTACACTTTTATATTAAATTATGCTGAAAATATGAACTTCACAGATCATTTTAATAGCTAAAAAGATAGGATAAAATACACTAACACTTGCCATAATCAATTACAGTGAACCATTGGTAAGGTTTTTAAATAACACCCCTAATAACTGCTTAGTATCAATTGTACTGACCAACCTACTTGGATGCAATAAGATAATAAATGTTCAATGACTTTGCAACGTTCAAACGAGGCAACAGAGACCGCAATATTTCTTGCTTTTGCTGACCCAAAGCACATGCTGCCGCATCATGTACAGTTGCCCATACTCTACATCTCAATCCATTACCCTATAATGCCTTGCCGTGCAAACTACTTCTACCGTGGCGACCAAGTAAAAATCCATACACATATATACAGCTAGTAAAACATGCTACTAGAAGTATATATAAAATTATATATATAAAAACGTGGTGACCACGAAACTCTCCCTATAAATACATGAGATCTTCTCTGCAATCCCAGTAAGCCTTCTCCGCAACAAAATATAAAACGAAACCCCTCACGAATTAAAGCTTCCACATAATAAAATAAAAAGAATAATATCTCTACATTCTCTCGCACCTGGAGAGGCGACAATGGTATTCAAGAGGGGGTCAGTTCAAATCGTACTTGGTGACTGGCAGTTGAGGGAAGATAACCCAAGGCAGCACGGCAATTCGGAGGTAGATGGGTTAAAATACATGACGTGGTAATGTATGCGTGCTGGGTGAGTTTTGATGGGGTTTGGCGCCAACATTGATGCAATGCGGTGATTGGAAATGGTGTAGTGGGTTCATAGCAAAACAACAGATTAAGGAAATGGACGGCGCGGAGGTGCACTAGTGAACAAGCGGTGATACTCCGGTGACAGATGGTCGGCAGTGGTGTCTCCGATTGAACGGAGTTAGGGAGGCAGTGGCATGAGCATTTGTTTCAGAGGGTATCTCCTGTGATGTTTTCAAACAACAGTAATGGGAGAGAGAGTGTACAGGAGGTCCATTTTAATTTTTGGAGCATGTTGTTCAGTTGGAAATGGCGTACGGACGTGGGGTGCTGGGCAGCTCCGATGGTAGGGACATAAGATATGGGGGATGGATAACACGTCGCTACTGATGAAGAATGGGTAGGAGTGAGTCCTGTGTTTTCGTATGGATAAAGAAGCAGCTTCTGTTAGAATGGAGTATAGGGGAGGGAGAAGCTGCTAAGGTCCCCTTTTGTTTTCGATTGAAGCAACTGACGTATGCAGGGTGGGCTTACAGGGGTGTTAGCGTGCGTTGTTTTCATTGAAATGCTGACGTTGGTGGAAGCACTGGGTAGAAGTATAGGAGTGATACGACGGAGGAATGAAGTGGAAGTAGGTGACTTTCAAATGGAATTTTACAGCAGGTGTAAATATAAGGAGATGATAAACAGTAGCATTTAACTCATGGACTATAGTTTTATTTATAACATGATTTCAATCCTATCCAAGTATATTATGACGTAAAAGATATATCATAGTAATGGGTAAATTTAGATGTGCCATCCCTAGTTTCCTAATCCTCGGTATAACGTTCCTCGCCATTTTTAATATTCCTAACGTGACCTTGTTATAATGTATAATCTATGGGTTACGACCCATTTATAATTTATAATAGTGTAAGATAAAAATAAAGGGAACGTGAGTCTTGGATTCAGAGTATATGCAGATGTTGAGTGATGTAGTTGGTTAAACCTGATTATTGTTTTTGTTTTCCTAATCATATATAAAAACCCTTTTTCAGCACTTAATTTAGTATTTAATTAATTAAAAAGGGTTTTAAAAAAAGAAGAGAAGTTAATGTGAAATTAGCGGACAGACTGTTTAAAACAAAATGATAACACAATTTGACTTATATAAGGGTGTCATATTATGCGGCCCAGATCTTTACTTTCATGCCAAAACAACATCAATGTGGCCACTATATAGGACAATCCAACTAACGTTATTTAGTATACTTAAATTTAGTTATTAGTTTAGGTAAGTATAAACGTAACTTATATAAAATGTATAACGTGCTCATGGGTCATCAGACTTGGACAAGACCGGAGATGTTGAAGCCTTATCGATGAGCGTAACATTACGGATCTAACTGAACAGAGTTGATCAATGCAGATGGAAGCTTGTGAAAACGAATTGTTTTGACGACAAATGGGAAGTCAGGCGAGTTTAACTCATTCAGTTTATCCAGTTTATATTTTGTATAAACCGGGTTTTTTTATGTGCAATGTTTGCTGATGGTTGATGATGTGATGATTGTTTACATGTGTGTTGAATATTTTTAGATATTCACTGATTAAATTAAGCGTTTGTTTAATTTAATCAAATTAAATCGTTATTTTAACGATTAGATTCCAAACGAGATAACTTACCTTGTTGGTTACGTTTATAATACTATAAACGTATTCAATACATCATTTGATGCTTGAATGGATATTTGTTGTCTGTTATTAGCAGAACTGTTTATTCCTGGTTATCGTAAAGAATAAATATATCATTGTATTTAATGTGAGATAACCCATTGTGATCCAGGGAAGGACAGGTTGGAGGGATCCAACTGGATTCCTCAAATATATTGTTTGTATAAACTGTAAATCAATTGTTGATTGTTGAACCAAGATTCATCACTTGTTTGATATTAACCAATGGGATATATTGGTTGAGTAAATTCTCAGCAGATGGCCTGTAAATGAATCATTTTATAGAAATTTATTTACCGTCAGGTAAATCAATAGAAAGAAAGTTATAAAGATTGTTTTCTAACTAAGAATAGATTTGAAATCTATTTTTTATAGGTTATTTTTAAATAAATTTATTGAAGGGAATAAATAATTATTTTTACCTTGTAATTATAAAGACGAGTATATAAATCAAGATTTATGGGATAATGAGTTTTCTAAACAAGTGGGCCGAAATTAACCAAATGGTTAAGGGTTGAATTTATTGTTTAACTGAGATGATTCAATTTAATTATATTGTAAATTAAATTAAATAGAATTATTTAAATTGATTTAAAAGAAAGGGCTAATGAAATTGGTTAACGGATTAACCTGGTTTTGAAATGACCGAGTCAACTATTTGAACAAGAATTGATGATTAAAAAACAATTACTGAATTGTTGATTATTATTATTAGAGTTAATCGATTTTTTTAATAACCTTTAAAGGAAAATAACTATTTTATAAATAGTAAACGATAAGGTAAACTTTTAAATGTAAACGAGTTGAAGTTAATTATTTAACAACATCAATGAATTGATTTGGTAAGCGGAACTCGACTGATAGAGTCAAAAATGTATTAAGACTAAGTTGGAAAGGTCTTTCAGTAAGTTTACTCACGTTCATGAGTTATATTCCTGATTTAAATCCTGAAAGAAATTCCATAAAAGAAATGTTTTAAACAAGATAAAAATTGAATTTAAATCAAGTAGAAGTAAGTGAATGGATATGATTATCAAAGTGAAGATTTAACGACAGGATCTAGAGACAAATATTATGAAATGGAGTCTATTGAAAACAAAGTAAGATAAGTGTTTATAAAAGAGATTATATGAACTTTGGAAAGGGATTATTGGGATTTAAGATTCGTTTATAAACTTCTATCTATTTCGAAGATAAGAATGTTGTCGACTCAAGGTCTGAGAGGTAAATAAAATACCCCAACTTGAATGACCTCATGATTATCCAAGGATAATATTAGTTTAGAAACGAGGGTAGTTGAGGGAATTAAATCAGTATTTTTGTAAGGGTTGTGATAAACTATGATTCGAAGAATTTTAAGTTGGGTAATTGGGAAATGAGAATTTAAAAAGTGGTGTTACAAATGTTGAAAGATTTAGAAGTTAAATGATATTCCGAAGTTCGGAATGATAAATCAAAGAATAGTGTTCATTTTGAAGCTAGAAATGTTAAACGAGAAGCTAAATAAGAAGTTAATGACATTACAATTTATAATATTTCATTATAAATTATAAGTCGGTCTGAAACGGCTAAGGAAATAGAAGGTAGTTATAACGAACTAATGTACTTAATTTGAGACAACAAAACATATTGTCCTAATGATTTTACAAATGGAATTGGTAAATAAAATAAGAGGTTTGAAAATAGAATTTGTAACAATTATTAAGTAAACTATTTTGATTAATAAAGATTAATACTAATTATTGTAATGATGTGAATGTATAACCATAAAGAGTAACAACTGTTTTGACTAAAGAAGCCAAGTAACGCTGTATACTAGACCAATGAATCCACTTTATTTTTCTTTGAATGATGGTTGTTTATTTCAATAGTTAAAACATTGACTATCAAAATCTGACCAAATCGATTGTTGGTATGGAAAGAACGAGATCAAATTTATATTCAAAAACCATTCCAACCAGAAAATACGAAAACGTTGAAGATATTCAGAAGCCGATCGAGATGGAGCAATTGAAGACCATGGATCTTCATAAACGGAAGGATTATTTGTCGAATATTCTCTGGTTTGCAGCTAGAGGTATTCTGACGTGATTCGGTCGTGAGTGGGATTTTGCGGATTGCAAGGACTTATCGCTACTGATCCTTTGGATGTGGTAGGAGAGTGCCTTCGGTTCATCCTATTCCTGGATGGCGTGTATGGACAATGCGAATGGTGGCCATATGTTCCAAAAGTCGATTGTAAACTCAAGCCTCATCAATCGAGAAATGACAAAAAATGGGCAGGCAGCATGGCTATGTGGGTCGCTTCCATTAGGGTGTATGATCACCTATCTAGTTTTCCTTCTTTAAACTATCGATGATGTCCTTTTTCGGGAAATGGTTGCTGATCCCAACCGTTGGTGACATACATTCGATACACTCAAGCGAAATCAGTGGTCGGTCATGTGTGGGCCGTTAGCAAGACATTCTTGTTGAACCCAGTGTATTCTCCTCTAGAGATATACTATCGGCAGGTGGTTCCATACCTTGTCATAGTTGGAATCCAATCTTCAATAAGCGCCCGTGGTTTTGATTGTATACTATATATGTAGAGCGTGAGATGCAAGCGTTCTGCTAGATTCATATTTATTTGTATTTAGACACTATTATAATATCAGACTAATATATGATTTCAAAATGTTTTAGGTTATAGTAAGGTGAAAACCGTCTGTGTTTATGTGTGGATTTGGTCTTACTATTATTCATTCGAAAATATTTTGAACTTTAAAATCAAGTTGGATGATCCCTTTTAAACTGTGCGAGTTTTTCTCTCTCTCTGGTTCACCAGACTGACCCGGTATTTGAAATGCTCGGGTTAGACCGGGTTATACAAGTTCAAGTTATTGGACACTACAAAGTTCAGAAGACGTGCTGGAGGAGTTCAGACGAATGATTTTATCAAGTATATTCCGTTGTATGCAATATACAAGGATAAGTTGTTATAACTGTCCAGATTTGTCTGTTGTGCTCTGATGTACGTAAGTATATTACTTCAAGTTTTTCAATAAAGTTATTTATGTATTATATTTTGTTCTGCTGCGATGGGGGACTCTGTGTTGTGTTGGTTCTTCTTCTTCTTCTATTCTAATATTTCTTTCCTTCTTATCTCACCCTCTAATTTCTTTCGATTGACATCTGGGTTTCCAGTACAATTTGGGTTGGATTATTGTTGTTTGATCAGCTCAAAAGGTACAGAAAATTTGGGTCGTCACATAGATGATAAAGATGAAGGGAATAATATGAATAAACATATCATCATGGATTTTGTGAAAGAAATAAGATTAAAAGGATTATTTCTGACTCAAAGAGTGGAAATGTAGAGACTAGTATAGTGGACAAAGGTAATCCTTTTAATACTCTTGAGGTTTACAATGTGGATATGCAGGATAGTGAAAATGAAATTGAAAAGAATGTAGACCCTTACAGGGAAGACGGATTCAATAATGTAACTGATAAAATGCAGGATGAGCATGTTGGGGTTTGTTTGCAAGGAGTTTGTGATCAATCTTTGAAGGACATTAAACATACCAGGAAATTGATGGTAGGCAATGAGGTAGAGTGTAATGGAAGGACTGAGGAGTGCAGAAGTTTGTATGATAGTGCAACAACTAATTTGGATGGGACTGATAAAGGTAAAGCTAGTTTTATTGCTAATGATATTCCTCCTTCATTGGATCAGCAACAGTTTGGAAATAATGGTCTATAAGATAACATGATAGAGGATTCATATATTTCCTCTTCTGGTATCATTAAAAAAAGAAGAAGATATAAAGTCAAAGGTGGTAAATTAAGAGGAGGTAATATAATTATTGGAAATGAACCATTGGTCGAAATGAATCCTGAGTGGGTGAAACTTGTGTTGCAATACAAAACTAGATCTAAGACAAAGAAAGCAAAAGTGGAAGGGGTAATGCAGGTGGAGTGATGAATGGTGGTATTAATAAAAGGTGATTCTCTAATTTGTGTTAACCACTGTTTCTTTTGTTCTTCTTTTATTGTTCTGTCAGTCTAAAGGTTCATTTAGTTGTATATTTTGGTTCCTTTTTCTAGTTAGAAGTTTATCAGCTTGTTTTGATCAACCTTTAGTAGCTGGTGGATATGTATATGTAGTTGGTGAAGGAGTGTCAGATATGTTTGCTTTCGGATGCTGCATCTTTCGTTTTGTGGTTCAAGGTGAATTTGTAGCTGGATTTTTGTTTTTCCGTAGCTTGGAATAGCTTTATAATGAAGTTTAGTTTGTTCCTTCTTGTGGATATTTCTATCTGGCCTTATGGGCTTTGGATGTGCTTGTCTGCTGTTTGTAGCATTGTCTGTTTGGAGATTTGTCTTGACTGGTTATCTCAGTCGGATATGGGCTCATCTTAGATACTTCATAGCTTTGGAAATCTGGGCTTTATAGTTGTGTTGTCAATTTGTATTGATGTGTTCTTTTGGATCGAGCTGTATTTTTTTCTGTTTATGTATAGTATTCATTTCCTGGTGTGTGTGTTGTATTTTGTATCCAGCTCGATCTTTTCTCTGTATCTTTTTAATGTAATATAAGTACTCTTTGTTTCTAAAAAAAGAAAAAAATATTTTATCCTGAATCCAAAATGAAAATCCTAATAAAAAATTACAGCAGCGATGACCTTGGTCGTTTAAAAGAGATCCCAACAGGAGGAGGGGGCAACTGTGCTTTGTTAGTAGATGATTGAGTTTCAAGATTAGCGAACGAACAAATTGACTGCCATGCTTGACGAGAGGATAATCGCATATTTGTCCGAGCATTGGAGGATGTTTGGGCCTCAGGATGAGTCGGGGATGAGGATAATGATGAGGAATGGGATGCTGATGCTGAAGAGTAGCTAGGTACTTGTCTTTTTATTACTTTTTTTAAAGTAAACATATGCTAGTGAATGTTTTTTGATGTATGAATGGTGTATGGATGTTTTTTTATGGCTACGAGTTGTTGTGGATGTTTTAGTTTGATATGTGAATGTGTTATATTAGTTTATGTGGTATATTTTGTTATAAAATAAAACAAAATAGTTAAAAGAGGAGATGCCATTAGAGAGAATGCAAGATACTAGGTAGAGACTTTTCATTTCTATTGATTTAGGTGTACAATACAATGTAAACAATCTCTCTATTTATAGAGTCTACCTGACATGTAAATTGCAGTAAAGTCCCTTAACATACTAGCATATTCACCCTTATTAATTTTACATATTACAACACTCCCCCTTGAATATGCATATGCAAAGATGATAAAAATTAATTGCCTTATTAAAAACTTTTTTATGAAAAACCTTGTGGGAAAAATCATAAATAAGGAAAAGGGTGCAATTTTATTTTACCTTTAAGTAACATGTTTTACAATGTTACAATGAGGGTTGATACTTCAGGATCAAGATATTGCCTCATTAAAAACCTTACTAATAAAAATCCAGTGGAAAAAATATTAGTGAAGGAAAAGAGTACATTAACATAATTTTATATGCTCCCCCTGATTTATAACGCATTATTCAATTAGTGTGGTCGATCCATGCCAATTTTGTACACCATCTTCTAAAACGTTGATTTGGAAATTTCCAACAAGAACAGATATACTCGTCTTTTTTGAAACTGGATTTGTTACTTCCCTTTCTTGTTGTCCTTCCATAGTTCATGTGTAAAGAGAAATTTAGAAGAAATGTGCTCTATCCTATCATCCATTATATAATCTACTTGAATCTGAGCCACACAAGCTGCATTGTCTTTACAAATAATATTTTGCTGTGTCAAAAGAAATTTGATGCTTCTGGATCAAAATGTTGCCTCGTTAAAACCTTACTACGACAAACCCAAGGGGAAAATCTTAGTAAAGGAAAAAAGTGTACAATATAAAATGTCATATTCCAATTATTTACTGCATCAAATAGAATATGATATTTCTGGATCAATGTAATGCCTCGTTAAAACCTTAATAAGAAAAACCCAATGGGAAAAAACTTAAATAAGGACAAGAGTGCATTATAACTTATTTTCATATGTTACTATTTGGGTTGATACTTCTAAATCAAGTACATTTTCATCATCTCCTTTTGAATGGTAAGGGTCCTTTTTATTATCTCTTGATTCGACAACCATAGTCATACTAAGTGGGTATGCTTTATCCATTTGAAAATGCCTTAGGATATCTCATTGTAATTTGACTAATGGGCTAGTATGTCGTTTGTACTATGCTCGATCTATAGATCAGGACATTATTTAATTTTGCCAACATTTTTAATTTCAAATTTCCATTTCAAGTAATCTATTGTTACATTAATCTCTTCTGGAATCTCAAACAAATTCATATCATCAACGTATACAGCCAAAATAGCAAATCCCTTTATCGATTTATTTACAAAGACACATGAATAGATGAGATTGTTTTGATACCCAGTTTTTACCAAATATTAAGACAATTATATTACATTCTTCTGGATTGTTTTAAATCGTATAGTGATCGTCTCAGTTTAATGAGTACATCGACTTTGATTTTGCTTCAAACAACTTATACCCATTTGGGATTCTCATGTAAATATCGGTATCCAATTCACCGCATAGACAAGCTATTACAACATCATTTAATCTTATATCATGCTTCTCAGAAAGTACATAGCTTATTAAATATCTAAACGTTGTGACATCCATAATAGAAGAGTATGTTTCTTTAAAGTCAAAACCTAGTCTTTGCATGAAACTTTGTGCAACAAATTGTGCCTTGTATCTCCCAACTTCATTTTTACTATTTCAATTTCTTATTTAAAGCGCCTTCCTTTTGCGATTAGTATGCTACTAATACTCGTTTATATATACTCTTCATGTACTAATAGTTTTTTGTCTCAATCAAGTTTGCATATTGCGATACATATTTGATGAATAAGACAAGTTTCATTACAACAACACTAAGAAGCAAGAAGTAACATACTCATCTTAAAGTACATCAAGATTTTCATTACAACAATACTTAAAAGAATGAAGTAATCTATCGTCTATGTCCTTGGCATTCTTTATAATCACAAATGTTATTTATATTCTTCAAAAACTTATATATTTTAATAAGTTTTGCATATTACAACTACAACATTAATGGATATCAAGAGTTTTATTACAACAATTTTTAAAAGCAGGAAGTGGTCTGCTCATCATGCATTATTGTTGGAGAATGGAGTTTTGATGACAACGACTTTATTTCAGTATTAATTGATTATAAAATATATACTACTACTTATGTCTAGGATATATATATACACATATATGTAGGATTTATATACAAGAATCATTATTAAAGACTGTACAGTTCAAAAATATTAGAGATTCATAATTCAGAGATGATTCAAGACTCATGAGTGTTCAAGAGTTCAAGAGTTCAAGACAAATATAGTAATAGAGTCTAGATTATGTAAGACTCTGAATAGCACTCTAGGTTCAAATTCAAATTTTGTTTTTAAAATTCTAATTTCAAAATTTGTTTTTCAAATTCTATCTTCGATCTTTATCTTCTCAATTTTAATTTGATTTTAAACTTAAGTTTTATAAGTTTATACTTTACAAGTTTTATATATTTATACTTTATATTTATGTAGTTTAAAACTCTATAATTTTATAAATGTGTTTATATAGTTTATATTTATGTTTTCATATGATTTTCTACTTTATAATATTCATTAATAACATTGTGTTTTATTTCAAGAATTTCTAGAATTATATATATATATATATATATATATATATATATCAAAACACTTGAAAAATATTCAAATTTCAATTTTATACATTGATAAGTGGACATACGTATAGATACATGTCGACATATAATTGTCGTTTTTTTTTCAAATTGAAAGGAAGTGTCTTTTCACTATTTGTGACGGTTCAGAAATGTTGCAACCTTTCAAATCTTATTAATATGGGTTGATTTCGAATTTTTTTTATCATTCTTCTTCTCCATCTTCATCTCCTTTCATTACACCACTATTCTTTCTCATTTTTATGATTTCTACACTTATACTTTGTCGAATTCAATTCTATTTTTATTAAACTTCTTCTCTTTACACGCTCTACTCTTTACTCTCTGAATCAAGTGTTATTGAAGAGTTACAGGGCTATTTGTAATTGTTTGGGTTGTGTAAGTAATCAGTGGTATCCCTTGTAGCTGTAAGATCAAGGGCTGGTAATCGGTGGTATCCCTTGCAGCCGTGAAATCAAGGAGGTTGGAATCAGTGGTATCCCTTATAGCCATGAAATCAAGGAGGTTAGAATCGGTGGTATCCCCTGTAGCCGTAAAATCAAGGACGAGTAATCGGCGGTATCCCTTGTAGCCATGAAATCAAGGTGGTTGGAATCGGTGGTATCCCTTGTAGCCATGAAATCAAGGAGGTTGTAATTGGATATTGATATAGCAATAAAACTCTGCACAATCCTGCGTTGTGCGGGACTAAACATAGGAGAAATCCGAACCAGTATAAAATCCGATGTGTTCTTTCCTTTTATGTACTATATTTTTGTTTTTCTTTGTATTTGTGTTTGATTTTGTGTTTGTGATTGTTTCTGTTGTGATTGATTCATATAATATATCACACAAGTTTTAGATTTTGTTTAAATCCTCAAAAACACTATTCACGCCCCTCCCCTCTAGTGTTTTGTTTGCCTTAACGATCCATTCCGCAATCCCTAACATTTGGTATCAGAGCAAGGTCTTTCAAAAAGCTCATAATCTGATTTTTGAAAATAGTGATAATGGCAACCAATACTGGTAGCAATAATAGTTCATTTGTAGAGGGTCAGTCCACTGTTAGACCGCCACTGTTTAATGGTAGTAATTATTCATATTGAGCATGTAGAATGAAAATATATTTGTAATCAGTAGGATTAGATACATGGAATAGTACACGAAATGAATTTGTTGAACCCACAACCGCTTTTGCACAATGGAAAAATGAACAAAAGTCTGTTGCACGAAGCAATTCTAAAGCCATGAATATGTTATTTTGTTCATTAGATAGGAATGAGTTTAATAGTGTCAGTATGTAAAACTACTTATGAAATTTGGAGAACTTTACAAGTTACTCATGAATGAACTAGTAAAGTTAAACAAACTAAAATAGCAATGTTAATTAATCAGTTTGAGTTATTCAAAATGAACAAGAATGAGTCTATTTCAGATATGTATTGCAGATTTCAAGAGATAGTGCATTCATTAACAACACATGGAAAAACTTATTCTGAAGTAGATCAAGTCAGAAAAATATTGAGTTCAATGACTGCATAATGAGATCATAAAACTTTGGCAATTGAAGAAGCCGGTGATGTCAATGAAATGAAGATTGAGGAGTTAATCGAAAATCTGATGTCATATGAAGTTCACTTACAGAAAAGAAAAGAAAAGAAAATAAGTCAACTGAGAAGAAATCTATTGCATTAAAAGCAACAGCAAATGATTCTGACTCGAGTAGTGAAGATGGTGAAGATACAGCTCTTATGACAAATAATTTTAGAAAATTTCTGAGATATAGAAGGAGAAATTATAACAAAGGATGTTCAAGAAGTAATGATGGTCGATGTTATAACTGCAACAAACCAGGCCATATAAAGAAAATGTATCTATATCCAGATTAATCGACTCAACAAACAAACAACAACAATTCGTCAATAAAGAAAGAAAGCATATGCAACAACGTTAGATGATTCAAATTCATCATCAAGTGAGGAAGAGCCAAAAACCAGAAATTTGAATATGTGCTTTACGGCAATTCAGAATTCAGAATCTTTCGAAGAAAAGGATCTAAAAACCGCGTACGCCTTAATTAATTTTTAATTTTATTTGGTTGAATGATTGCTTTGTTTGTTTGATTTGAATTTGAAAACTTTAAAATTTAAACTTGAAATTTGAAATTCAAAATAATAATATAATAATAAATAACAAATAAAATAATAAAGTAAATTGCTTGAATGTTTGTTAGGATTAGAATTATTTCAGATAAACCTGAAATATAAATTAATTATTTAAATTACATTCAATTTCCTTTGAAAATAGGCACATATGTCGACATACATATGTCCATTTGTCAACATATATTGACCAGAAATTTGTAATTTAAAATTTGAATTTCAAAGGTTCAAACTTTCAAACTTCCCTCCAACTTTTCACCAACTCCCAAGGTCTGAAAAGGCGTCATTTAAGTCCGAAAAGTTGTGCCTATTCAATTCATATCCATTCAATTTCTATATATACATCTATTCTCTCTACTTTTCATTCACAATTCAAAACAATACTCTTGATATCTATTCTCTTCAAAACTAACAATTCAATGGCTTCCTCAAGTTCATCTCAGAAATTGAAACTAACCAAAACCATCAAAGGTTATCTTTATAATGACAAAGAGGCTGTCAAAATCTATGCTAACTATTTAGCAAATGCTAAAGTTAACACGGGTGCTTTTGCCATCTTTGGAGATTTTCCTTCCTACGATCTTACTTCTCTCTCTGAACACAACGAAGTCCTAAGTCTAATTGACTCTCGTGATAACGACAAAGTGTGTTATCCCAAACTTGTCAAGATGTTCTATACTAATCTTAATCGCAGATTTTACGAAGCCAACGAAGACCAAATTTGGAGTAGCGTCAAAGGCACGCAAATTGTTCTCAATGCCGAACTCTTAGGCACTATTCTAAATTGTAGAAGCACGGGATTGGATTTTTCAGATTTCAAAATCGATGAAACCGATTTAGAGACCTACCATGACATATTCGAAGACGATGTTCAAATGGAATTCAAAAATTGCTTCATTCGTCCAAAAACAAGAATCGTAAACCATCTCCTTCAACATACCATCACTCCACGTTTCGGAAATTTCACCAACCCAACTCTAAAGGTCCAAAAGGCTCTCTTTGCTATTATTGGTGGTTATACCATCAATTGGGCCAACATGATTTAAAATGAAATCAAGCCCATAGAATTGTCCTCAATAGAAAACACACTCTACTGTGGTGTTTATCTCACTCGTATCTTCAAATACTTTGGAGTGGATCTTCATGGAGAAGAGTTTGTGCCTGGAAAAGTGTTCGACTCATCAAACATACATCTCATGCAAATTCCTCTCACTTTCAAGCCATATGAGACATTCGAAGCCAAACATGCTCAAATGCAACAAGAACAAGAGCCAATGGAAGTCAAAGAAGAAGAAGAAACTTCTTTAGAAAGTGTTGAGTGTCCAACCAACACTAGACACATTTCCAAAGAGACGGTTGTTCAAAATCAAGTCAAAATTGCTAACAATCAAAAGAATCTTATGAAGAACTTTTCAAAAATGACCAAGTTCATGGTCAAAATTGGAAGAAATCTTGGAATCTCACCTTTCTCATCATCGTCCGAAAACTAGTCTATCTAATTTAATATATCTTTATGAATTAGCTTATGTATTTGCTTATGTTTAGCTTACGAATCTCCTATTTAGTGTGTCTTAATTAGTTGGATGTATTTGCTTTCTATTAAGTAATGAATGGAGTTTTATTTATGTTAAAATCATCTTTAAGTCTCTATAAAAACTTTATAACTAATCATAATTTAATATAAGTTCAAAAGATTCAAAATTTAAAAAAATTCAAAATTATCAATAGGGTATTCAACATACATTTGTGTGTGTCGATATATAACTGCCAGATTTTCAAATTTAAAATTAAAATAACTACTCATATCCATTCAAAATCCAATGAATTCCAGGCCCTATTTAAGCCTATTTCTTCCAGAAAATTTCATTCTTCCATTAACAACCCGCATTCTATACGTCCGAGGATCGTAGAATATTTATTTATTTCTTATACGAAGTCGTATGGTCATGTGGCTTTGGGAAACGACCATTAGGGTCATTTCCCATGTTCATGATTTTTATCGATTTTTAAATGACTATTTTGGCCATAACTTTTGACTGGAAAGGAATTTTGACCTGAACCACTTCCATTAGATTCGTTTGATGGTTTACCTTTCTGTAGAGTGGTCATTATAGCTAAACGGACTTACCGTTTGGGAGATATGACTGAAATAAGGTTTGGAAGGTGGAAAAACTGCTTAACCGGGCCAAATAGGGTGATTAGTTAATGGACCCATAACACATTTCGGGATTAGGGTTATGGGGAGACTGAAAAGAGTTAGGGTTTCATTCTATTTCAGTTTTCTAGCCTCCATTTACCTCTTAGAAACCGTAAAAATGGCCTCCAACCTCTAAATCACCTCCAAATCACTTTTTAATCAAGGATTAAGCTTAGCAACACCAAATCAAGGGAGATCTTCACCAAATAAAGATTAGAGCTGTTGTATAGCATTGGTATTCACGCCATATCAGAGATTTATTTCAGATCTAAGGTTTATTTGTGGCCAAGGTGAGTGCTTTGCATAGCTCCTCACTAATTATGGTTAATTAAGGGTAATTAGTGATGATTAGCGAATTTATACACTAATAAATTCTGGAAAAATATTTATAAATTCTTAAATGATGTTTTAGACCTCTGTTAGAAATTTGGGTTAATTTGATTAAGTTTTACTAATTATATCATTAGTTTTGCTTAAGCACGCTTAAGGGAGAATATGGGTTTTTGGCTATGTTTGATCCATTTTAACCTATCATATTGTTGTTTTGATGTTTGTGGTTGATTATACATGTTTCTATGACTGTATGGTATGCTTTGTGATTGATTAGAATAGTTAGGGTGGTCGAAAACGCCATCGAGTGGCGTAAACAGTCGCTAGAAAGAAGTGCAGGAATTTGGCCGATCCGGATCGGATCGGAGAAAAGAGCCTGAACCGAGCCGCCCTCCAAGTTGTTGTATCCACGAGACGATCTGGACCCAAACCCTGACCCGATCTTCCCCTTGTGTGCCACTCCAACCCAAACCGATACACTATGGAGAAGCTCGAGAGGCTCGACCCGATCTGAAGTGCTTGGGGAGAAGGACCCGAACCGTAGGAGGAAGGTCATCCGATCCGAACCGTTGGAGGAAAGTCATCCGATCGGAACCAATGGGGGAAGGTCATCCGATCCGAACCGATCTGAAGAGGGTGCTACGAACTGAGATGAACTCGAGCCTATATGATGATCATGAACTGAATGAAGACCGATCCGGTGATGACCAATAACCCGAGATGCAAAGGTAGTCCAAATGGAAGTTAGAGCTCAGGATCTAGTTGGGAACCAATGAGTTCACTTCATGAGTCCAAGAGATTTTGTAGGAATACTCTAGAAACCAAATTTAAAAGTGGGGAAAACAAAAATATCTCCTAATGAGACAAAGTATAATGATTAAGTTGCAAAAGGAAAATAAAAAGAAAATTTAAAAAGAAAAGGGAAAAAGTTTATTTTTAATAGAAGAATCTAGAGAAGGGGATAAATATAAAATTCCTTCTCACTTATCTCCCATTTCACATTCTGATTCAGTATTATTTTTCACCGTACGCTGAAACCAGAAACACCACAACGCAGTGAAGAAAAAAAAGAAAAAGAAAAAATCTTTCTCTCATCCTTAATCTTTGCTATTCAAACATGTTTTTATATCGAATTGAAGATAAAAGAAGGTTTCCAATTCAGTAAGTATTCCTAAACTTATTCAATCTTTCTCTGGTTCTTTCAATTCTTGTAAATTGAGATCTTAGGGTTGTTTTCCTATTCAAATCCTTATGTAGAGGGCTTCAATCAAGACATTAATTGATTTCAGTGCTGAAAGATTGCATTTTGGCGTTAGAGGTGAGTGAATTTGCCCCTTTTTAATATTTTGGGTTTGGATGTAATCAAAGGGGTGAGATCTATGCATATGATTGTTGCATAGCTTCTCCCCTATGTCATAATTCACTGTTTGGGGTATTGGCACCCTAAATTGAATAAGAAATTGCTATTGCTATTTTCAATATGTTGGATATGATATAGGAAAGATAAAGGTTGAACAAATTAGTTTGATATGGGTAAAATATATGTAGGCATAAAGATACAATCTTTACGTAATTGATTGAAAGTTGGCTCCCTCCCCCTAAAGCTTTTGATTTATTCTATGAACATCTAGACATTAAAATTGGATATGAAAAGATGTTCTTGTTGTAGTTTAAATTGGAGAAATTGTACTTTCAAAATTTGTTGCATGTAAGATAAATGTATGTTTGTCTCATACATGTTGCATGCATACAATTTTGATGCATGTAAGTTGTATGTAAAATTGTCTCAGAGGGAGACAATATATTGATTATTTATTAAAAAAAAAGTTGTTTTTTTTCCATCAAAAATAATTTTTTGTTGAAAGTTTCAGCAAGGGGAGGGAGAGGACTGCTGTGCAGTCCTGTGCAGCTAGGCTGCACTGTGCACTCAGAGCTGGGCTGCACAGGTAGCCCAGGCGCAGGCTGCACAGCAGCCCCGGGGTAGGCTGCACAGCATCCTACCTTTTGGGCTTCCATGCGGCACAAAAAGGGCTGCAGTGTGCAGCCACGTTCGGGCTGCAGTGCAGCCCAAACAGGCTATGTAGCAGCCCATACATGGGCTACACAGTGCAGCCCAGCAGAGCAGTTTTAAAAAAAAAATTAAAATTTTTGTTGTTCTTTTGTTTAAAATTACTTATATGTTTTATGTTAGATAATTCTTGTTTTAAAATTTTTGAAAGCAATTTTTTTTTTCTACAAACGAAAATTTTGCTAATATATTAATTAAATGGTCAAATAATTGTATTAATTCCAAACAAGTTAAACACGCTAAACAATGCTTATATTTCGTTATGATATACAAGTATTATAGGGCACTTGTGTATTAGAGCGAAACGGTAGTGTAATCATCTATGGACAAGCGTTGTTAAGCTTTTTGCAAAATATACTGGGTTTATAAAACTTAGTTTTATGAATATTACCATGATTGATTTTATATTGTGTTTTGATGTTATAAACACTATGAATTTTTAAGGCATAATTTTACAAAATAATATTTTAAAAATACTTTTAATTTTGGGATTGGGATAGATTGGACTCTGTTGTACCAATGGGCCAAAACTCCATCTTGGTCGACCCGATTCAGGTTCGCTACCTGAATCACGGTGGTTTTAAATTTCGCCCACCTACCACCAAAGGTCAAACGGTCTGCTACATTGGGCAATTTTGTTGTTTGATCGGGATTCCCAGTCGGCGTGTCACGGACTACATCAGATGGAGACGTGGGTGTGCCATGTGTAGTGCCGTGAACGGGTAGCATACGGCCTTCGCCTTAGACCGTCTTTGTTATCCTGAGTTGATCGCCAGGTGTTGTTATGGCGTTATGAGTAGGTTACGGTGCTGATGTCTCCGAGCGCGCAAGAACTCTACCACTGTGATTTTACAATACTAGCGTCTGTTTATTTGGTATCTGTTATGATTCATATTATATTTATCCTGTAGTTCCCATAATTCTTTATTACCCTCTTATTTACTTGAATAAGGTTGGCATATTGCCCAAGTTAATTTGGGAACCCAGTATTACTTTATCATATTGTTTTATATATGATAATTGTTTTGGTATTGTATTGCTTTACATACAATACCTGTGCCTTTTAATCTTACTTTTTATATTATCATATTGCTTTACATATGATAATTTCTTAGTATTGTATTGCTTTACATACAATACCCCTCCCTTTTAATCTTACTCTTTTATATATTATCATATTGCTTTAAATATGATAATTGTTTGGTATTGTATTGCTTTACATACAATACCGATGCCTGAGATTATGGCATATTAATGCGATGACTATGCTAAATTGTTCATATATTGTAACAATCATACGCCTCATGTTGACTTATACATGTGGCACCTTTACTTCTTTATTAAATTATTTGATGTCCATAGATACTTACTTCACTCACACTAGACATAGTCTGACCCGTGTGATTTGTTTTGTTAAAACAATCCTCGGGTCAGGCTGAGGATTGTTGGCAGGTTAGGTTTGCGTGGACTGCAGCATCACTTTTATCCTTTTCCACGTTTTGGGGTTTTGGACTATGCAGCTTCAGACCATCAGTAGCATGTAGTATTATGGTATGTACACTATTATGTATTTTGGGAGGTGATATTATGTATGATGGACTATGTATTTGGACATCTCTATTATGATATGTATTATGTATTATGTATTTTGCTGTTGTTATTATGTGGCGCTTGATGCTATTATATTTAGTATTATGTAAATGGGGAAATCTCCTTGTACCATTGCTTTGAACTTATACTGAGCACGAATAGTAAGTTGAGAAATTTTAAAAATTCTCATGTCAGTGTTTGTTCAAGAGAATGAGTACAACTTTTAGCCCTATCGAGTCCCATTCTCTGTGCTTTCTGACAGTAATACTTAGTATTGCTCTTGGTTAGCATGGGTCTAGGGGCCGGGCGTTACATTGTTGGTATCAGAGCCCAGGTTTGACATAGTACAAAGTATATTTAGAACATGGGTTGGCACAAGACAGTAGAAACATCATACATGTCTGTTTATTTTACAGTATCACTCCCATCATATAATAATAGCTGTACATACCTGAATCGAAACCCCAATCTTTTAGCGTTTTAGTGTGAGTATATTTTTAATTCCTGCTTAATGATATATCTCACTATATGCAGATTAGTGAGAAAGATGGCTGGAAGACCTCCCCGTTTGACGATGGAGCAGTGGTTGGAGTTGATGCGGAACATGCCTCAAGCCGCACCCGCTCCTAATGCTGCTCCTAGAGCTGGTTTCGCTCATATGTGTAAGGACTTTACGAGCCTTGGAGGGAAGCCTTTCCTTGGGAAAGAAGGTGTTTTTGAAGTTCAGGCCTGGCTTAAGAGCTGTGAGCGTGTTTTTGGGCATATGGTTGTAACTGACCGACAAAAGGTCGAGATTGCTTCTAGCTTCCTCCAAGGAAATGCCGCTGATTGGTTTTACATTATGAATGCTGAGAGGGGAGAGGAAGAGCTTACATGGGAAAGATTTAGGAACGATTTGAGTTGAGGTTCGTTCCAAAGGCAGAGAAAGCCATTCTTACTCGTAGATTTATTGAGCTTAAGCAGAGGGATATGTCAGTTCAGGAGTACGTCAATACCTTCAATTCCCACTCTAAGTATGGTGCAGACTTGATCAACACCTAGTTCAAAAAGAATCAGAAATTTGTAGATGGTCTTCGTAGGAAGCTGAGGGAACAGCTCTTGACTCAGCTTCGTTCTACTTTTGATGAGATTGTTGATCTGGCTTTGAGGTACGAGGACTTGTATCGTGAAAGAGATGATGATGCACCTAAGAGGAAAACTCCATTTTTCCCTAAGAAGAAGCAGAATTCCCAAAAGAAGCAAAAGAAGGGTCAAGCTTTAGGCTCACAAAAGCAAGCTAAAGGTGGAGTAGAGTGCTATAAGTGTGGAGCAAAGGGGCATTTTGCTAATGTATGTCCTCAAAGGGAGTGTTATGAGTGTCACCGGATTGGTCATCTAAGAAACGAGTGTCCGCAACTGTAAAATAAAAAGCAAGCAGCTAAGCTTCATGTCATGGAGGGAGATCAGGGTCCAAGCCAAAGGAAAGGAAAACAAGTAATGGAAGGTATAATCCCATTTAGAGATACTTTTATTTGCATACTTTTTGACACCGGTGCATCACACTCCTTTATATCTAAAGATTTAGTTGATAGATATGCTTTGGATGTAGTTTATCTTGTCACATCTCTAAGGGTTGCGAATCCCATTGGCGGGTCCGCAACGCTTGGAATGTTGTGCAAGAACATTGAGCTATTCTTAGGAGGACTTCCTTTCTCATGTGACTTGCATGTATTTGAGTGTCTTGGCTTTGATATTATTTTGGGGATGGATTGGTTGGAACGATATGAGGCTCATCTATCTTGCTTAGACAGAATTGTTACTTTGAAACACCCCTCTTTCAAAGGGCTTGTTAATATAACACTTGATATGCAAGGCCCTAATGCTCATGGTTCTCTCTATTCCATCGAGTCGCGAGAAGATAAGGAGATATCTAGAGTTCCTATTGTCAGGGATTTTGGTGATGTGTTTGAGCCTGTTACCGGCTTGCCGCCTAAGAGTGTTGTAGAGTTTCGCATAGATCTTATCCCTGGAGCCCAACCAGTCAGTAGACCTCCTAATCGTATGCCTCGTGTTGAGATGGAGGAGCTTCGAAAGCAGTTGACTGAGTTGGAAGGGAAGCAGTTCATCCGATCGAGTAGCTCTCCTTGGGGAGCCGTTGCAGTCTTTGTAAAGAAGGTTGGCGGCTCTCTCCGCTTATGCATTGATTATAGAAAGCTTAATGAGCTGACGGTAAAGAATAAGTATCCACTCCCTCGTATTGATGATCTTTTTGATCTGTTAATTGGAGCAAAGGTCTTTTTCCAGTTTGACTTAGCCACTGAATTCCATCAGTTGCGAGTAGCGGAAGACAGCATCCCTCTCACTGCTTTTCGCACTCGATATGGCTCTTATGAATGGTTGGTAATGCTGGACTTACGAATGCTCCTGCATACTTTGTAGACCTGATGAATAGAGTGTTCAGAAGCTATCTTGATATATTCATTTTGGTCTTCATTGATGATATATTAGTATATTCCAAGTCTGAGCAAGAGCATGAAGGTCATTTGAGTATTGTTTTGGAGACTTTGAGGGAACATAAGATGAAAGCAAAGTTTTCCAAGTGCCACTTTTGAGAGAAGGAGGTAAAGTTCTTGGGCCATATTATATCTGAAGCTGGTCTAGCTGTGGATCCTTATAAGATAGAAGCAATTCAGAATTGGGAAAGGCCTAAGACTGTTACAGAGATTCGAAGCTTCCTCGGTCTAGCAGGGTATTATTGTCGCTTTGTTAAGGATTTTTCGAAGATTGTCACTCCTTTGACAAGGCTAACGAAGAAGGGTGTAAAGTTTGAGTGGACAGATAAGTGTGAAGAAGCTTTCTCTAAGTTGAAGGAGATGCTCACTAATGCACCAGTTTTGGTGATTCCAGAAGGTAATCAAGATCTTGTGGTGTATACTGATGCTTGTGGGTCTGGATTGGGTGTTGTGCTTATGCAGAAAGGACGAGTCGTGGCTTATGCATCTAGACAATTAAGACCCAATGAGGTTAGATATGTTGTCCATGATTTAGAGCTGGCAGCTGTAATTTTTGCTTTGAAGTTATGGCGACATTATCTTATTGGTGAGAGGTTTGTCCTTTATACTGACCATAAGTCTTTGAAATACCTCTTTACACAAAAAGAGCTTAATATGCGCCAACAAAGATGGTTGGAGTTTTTGGCAGCATACGATTTTGATATTCAGTATACACCTGGGAAAGGTAATCGTGTAGCAGATGCTCTCAGCTGTAAGCATCAAACAGTTGTATCAATGATGATATCTGAATGGCGGGACTTGAAGGTGTTGGCTTCTAGTGGAATCTATTGTAATATGCCCACTCATAGCTCTGGAAGGATGTTGGCCAATATGGTTATGAGACCGAGCCTAATGGATAGGATTTCTCATGCTCAGACGGAAGATCCTACTGCTTTAGAGCGTATTCATCGGCTGAAGAATGGGGATGATGCCGATGATTTGAAAGGATTTGAGTTGGATGCTCAGGGTTGTTTAAGGAAGAAGGGCAGGACTTTGTACCTAATGTTGCAGGTCTTAGGCATGAGGTGTTGAGCGATTGCCATAGTTCGCGATATACCATTCACCCAGGTGGCAGTAAGATGTATATGGACATGAAACGTCTATATTACTGGGAAGGAATGAAGCGCGACATAGGCGAGTATGTGAAGAAGTGTATTACCTGCCAATTGGTAAGTACGAGCACCAAAAGCCTAGCGGTCTTCTTCAGCCATTGGAGATTCTGCTATGGAAATGGGATCAGGTATAAGTGAATTAAGATTCTAAATTGTTTATTTATACTTCGATCCTTCGGCGTAATGCTGTAAATATGTATGCTTTGTTTAGGTATCCATGGACTTCATTCCTGGATTGCCGAGATCAAAGCAAGGGCATGATAGCATATGGGTAGTAGTGGATCGTTTGACTAATTCTGCCCATTTTATCCCAGTCAAGTCAAAAAGAACCGCTCCTTATTTGGCAAAGCTATATGTGAAGGAAGTTGTTCGTCTCCATGGTGTACCTAGTGCTATAGTTTGTGATAGGGATCCACTATTTACTAGTGGATTTTGGAGAAGCTTGCAGTCTGCTTTGGGGACGAAGTTGAATATCAGCTCAGCATATCATCCTCAGTCCGATGGGCAAACTTAGCGGGTTAACAAGATATTGGAGGATTTGTTGCGTTCTTGCATCCTTGATTTTGGCGGGTCTTGGGAGGACCACCTATACTTGGTCGAGTTTGCATATAACAATAGCTTTCAGTCCAGTATAGGCATGGCTCCTTTTGAAGCATTGTATGGAAGACCCTATAGATCTCCTTCGTACTGGCTTGAGACTGGGATAGGTTGGTGCTTGGTCCCGACACTGTGTGTGAAGCTTCTGAGAAGGTGGACCTAATTAGAAGAAGGATGAAAGAGGCGCAGGATAGACAAAAGTCCTATGCAGATCGTCGAAGAAAAGACTTGGAGTTTAGTGTTGGAGATCATGTATTCGTGAAGGTTACTCCTTTAAAAGGAGTAATGAGGTTCAGTAAGACTGGTAAGCTTGCTCCGAGATTTATTCGCCCTTATCCTATCGTGGAGCGAATTGGAAAACTTGCCTATAGAGTTGCCTTACCCGAACACTTATCGAGTGTGCACAACATCTTCCATGTGTCTCACTTGAGAAAGTGTTTAAGGGACTCCGAAGAGGTCATAGAGCCGAAGCAGTTGCAGCAGACTGAGATCGCTCCTAACATGACGTTTACTCGAGAGCCTATTCGTATTATTGCCTCTGAGACGAAGAAGCTTCGTAGTAAAGTGGTTCCTTTAGTCAAGGTGCAGTGGTCAAGTAATCCAAAGGACTGCACTTGGAAAACACAAGCGTCGATGCAGAGGCATTATCCTAAATTGTTTGGCGCTTGAGTAAGGTATGTCCTATTATTTTGAGTTGAATCTATAATGTTGTTACAGATGTATCCCTTATGTAGAAATTGCGAGGACGCAATTTTTGTAAGGGGGGAAGTCTGTAACAACCCTCTTTTATAAGGGATATTGAATTGGGAATCAACTAATTGATTTATTAATTTAAAGGAAAAATAAATATAATAATGAGTAAATAAATAAAAAATAGCAAAACATATATTTTGGGATGAGAGGAAAATACATGTTTTATGAAGTATTTTGCGTATGTGGTTGATGTAAATGTTGCACGTTTTGTTGTAACAATGATAAAGTTTATTGTTTTTTTTATTAAATAACAATTTTAAAAGAAAAGAAAAAAAATGTTTTTTTATGATTACATAAAGAAGTTTTAATTTTATGTATGAGAAGTTTAAACAACACACTATTTTTGTTTGTGTGTGTTAGTTTTCAAGAGTGCATTTGAAAAAAAGAAGAAGAAGAAGAAGAAGAAGAGATAAGTATGCATTTTATAAAGAGATTTTGTAGGAATACTCTAGAAACCAAATTTAAAAAGGGGGAAAACAAAAATATCTCCTAATGAGAAAAGTATAATGATTAAGTTGCATAAGGAAAATAAAAAGGAAATATGAAAAGAAAAGGGAAAAATGATATTTTTAATAGAAGAATCTAGAGAAGGGGCTAAATATAAAATTCCTTCTCACTTATCTCCCATTTCTCATTCTCATTCAGTACTATTTTTCACCGTACGCTGAAACCAGAAACACCAAAACGCAGTAAAGAAAAAAAATAAAAAAAAATCTTTCTCTCATCCTTAATCTTTGCTATTCAAACAAGTTTTTATATCGAATTGAAGATAAAAGAAGGTTCCCAATTTAGTAAGTATTCCTAAACTTATTCAATCTTTCTCTGGTTCTTTCAATTCTTGTAAATTGAGATCTTAGGGTTGTTTTCCTATTCAAATCCTTATGTAGAGGGCTTCAATCAAGACATTAATTGATTTCAGAGCTGAAAGATTCCATTTTGGCGTTAGAGGTGAGTGAAGTTTTGCCCTTTTTAATATTTTGGGTTTGCATGTAATCAAAGGGGTGAGATCTATGCATATGATTGTTGCATAGCTTCTCCCCTATGTCATAATTCACTGTTTGGGGTATTGGCACCCTAAATTGAATAAGAAATTGCTATTGCTATTTTCAATATGTTGGATATGATATAGGAAAGATAAAGGTTGAACAAATTAGTTTGATATGGGTAAAATATATGTAGGCATAAAGATACAATCTTTACGTAATTGATTGAAAGTTGGCTCCCTCCCGCCTAAAGCTTTTGATTTATTCTATGAACATCTAGACATTAAAACTGGATATGAAAAGATGTTCTTGTTGTAGTTCAAATTGGAGAAATTGTACTTTCAAAATTTGTTGCATGTAAGATAAATGTATGTTTGTCTCATATATGTTGCATATATACAATTTTGATGCATGTAAGGTGCATGTAAAATTGTCTCAGAGGGAGACAATATATTGATTATTTATTAAAAAAAAGTTGTTTTTCCATTAAAAAAATTTTGCTGAAAGTTTCAGCAAGGGGGGGAGGACTGTTATGCAGTCCTATGCAGCTAGGCTGCACTGTGCACCCAGAGCTGGGCTGCACAGGCAGCCCAGGCGCAGGCTGCAAAGCGGCCCTGGGGTGGGCTGCACAGTAGCCTGCGTTTGGGCTGCCATGCAGCCCAGAAAGGGCTGCAGTATGCAGCCACGTTAGGGTTGTAGTGCAGCCCAGAATGGGCTACGGTGCAGCCCAAACAGGCTGTGCAGCAGCCCATACATGGGCTACAACGTGCAGCCCAGCAGAGCAGTTTTTAAACAAAAAATAAAATTTTTGTTATTCTTTTGTTTAAAATTACTTATATGTTTTATGCTAGATAATTCTTGTTTTAAAATTTTTGAAAGCAAATTTTTTTTCTACAAATGAAAATTTTGCTAATATATTAATTAAATGGTCAAATAATTGTATTAATTCCAAACAAGTTAAACACGCTAAACAATGCTTATGTTTCGTTATGATATACAAGTATTATGGGGTACTTGTGTATTAGAGCGAAACGGTAGTGTAATCATCTATGGACATGCGTTGTTAAGCTTTTTGCAAAATATACCGGGTTTATAAAACTTAGTTTTATGAATATTGCCAGGATTGGTTTTATATAGTGTTTTGATGTTATAAACACTATGAATTTTTAAGGCATAATTTCACAAAATAATATTTTAAAAATACTTTTAATTTTGGGATTGGGATAGATTGGACTCTGTTGTACCAATGGGCCAAAACTCCATCTTGATCGACCTGATTCAAGTTCGCTACCTGAATCACGGTGGTTTTAAATTTCGCCCACCTACCACCAAAGGTCAAACGGTCTGCTACAGTGGGCAATTTTGTTGTTTGATCGGGATTCCCGATCGGTGGGTCACGGAGTACATCAGATGGAGACGTGGGTGTGCCACGTGTAGTGCCGTGAACGGGTAGCATACGGCCTACGCCTTAGACCGTCTTGGTTATCCTGAGTTGATCGCCAGGTGTTGTTATGGAGTTATGAGTAGGTTACGGTGCTGATGTCTCCGCGCGCGCAATAGCTCTACCACTGTGATTTTACAATACTAACGTCTGTTTATTTGGTATCTGTTATGAGTCATATTATATTTATCCCGTAGTTCCCATAATTCTTTATTACCCTCTTATTTACTTGAATAAGGTTGGCATATTACCCAAGTTAATTTGGAAAACCAGTATTATATTATCATATTGTTTTACATATGATTATTGTTTTGGTATTGTATTGCTTTACATACAATACCTGTGCCTTTTAATCTTACTTTTTATATTATCATATTGCTTTACATATGATAATTGCTTGGTATTGTAATGCTTTACATACAATACCCGTGCCTTTTAATCTTACTCTTTTATATATTATCATATTGCTTTAAATATGATAATTGTTTGGTATTGTATTGCTTTACATACAATACCGATGCCTGAGATTATGGCATATTAATGCGATGACTATGCTAAATTGTTCATATATTGTAACAATCATACGCCTCATGTTGACTTATACATGTGGCACCTTTACTTCTTTGTTAAATTATTTGATGTCCGTAAATACTTACTTCACTCACACTAGACATAATCTGACCCGTCTGATTTGTTTTGTTAAAACAATCCTCGGGTCAGGCTGAGGATTGTTGGCAGGTTAGGTTTGCGTGGACTACAGCGTCACTTTTATCCTTTTCCACGTTTTGGGGTTTTGGACTATGCAACTTCAGACCATCAGTAGCGTGTGGTATTATGGTATGTACACTATTATGTATTTTAGGAGGTGATATTATGTATGATGGACTATGTATTTGGACATCTCTATTATGATATGTATTATGTATTCTGCTGTTGTTATTGTGCGGCGCTTGATGCTATTATATTTAGTACTATGTAACTGGGGAAATCTCATTGTACCATTGCATTGAACTTATACTGAGCACGAATGGTAAGTTGAGAAATTTTAAAAATTCTCGTGTTAATGTTCGTTCAAGGGAATGAGTACAACTTTTAGCCCTATCGAGTCCCATTCTCCGTGCTTTCTGACAGTAATACTTAGTATTGCTCTTAGTTAGCATGGGTCTAGGGGACGGGCGTTACACTTCCTTATCTTTCTTTAGAGACAGTTTTAAAAGTTGTAATAATGATGTTGTGGAACATAAGCTGTATTTGGATTTTCCGCTGCTATGATAGTTTGTCTCAGCTTATACACTGTCTCACCTGTTTATGTCAAGTATGTTGTTATTATATTTTGCTCCATGCGCTGTGAGACATTCTACAGGTTCATTGTTGATTCCTCGTCTTCTTTCTTTTCTTCCGACGACCGTTCCGTGCTAACTGGACATGTGTACAGCGCAAATTTTTGGAGTAAATGTCGGTTGGTGCGGGGCGGGCCGTCACATTTGGTATCAGAGCTCTAGGTTGTGTAGTTAACCTAGGAAAAGACACTAGGGAGAGATAGTATGTATATCAGAGTGCGTATTTGTGATTACTTTGGTTTTCAAAAGCTATATATATATGTACACTATTAGTAGTATAAGGATGAAATCGCACTGCACTAGCACCACTATGGAGATGGTTAATCGTTTTCTCTTTACAGATTGAACGATGAGCCGATACGCAAGAGGTGCTGGTAGAGGAGCCAATAATGGGAATGCTGCTGACATGAGGGCGATGTTTACTTACCTCATGAGAGAAATGCTTAGGGATATGCAGAGGGCAACTCCCAATGCCGGTAATGGTGGCGGTCCAGTAGTGCAGGCGCCTAGGGCCGATTTCGCCAAGCTGTGCAAGGATTACACCAACCTTGGTGGGAAGCCGTTCCATGGAACAGAGTCGGCCACGGATATTTAGGATTGGTTGGATAGCTGTGATCGTATCTTCAACGACTTGGGTATCGAGGATGCGATGAAGAGAAGGCTGGCATCTCGTCAGCTGCAAGGGCGAGCGATGAATTGGTGGAATGCTATTAGGACAGTCACTCCAGAGGATCAGGTTACTTGGGATCAGTTTAAGACTCGCTTTAGCGACAAGTTAATCCCAGCTGCTCAGAAGTTGGAATTGTTTAGGAAGTTCTTGGAGCTTAAGCAGAATGGTAGGGCAGTCTCGGACTATATTGCTGAGTTCGACACTTTATCGAAGTATGGATTATCCCTTATTGATACTCCTGAGAAAAAGAATGAGAAGTTCATTATTGGTTTGGATGGATACTTGGGGGAAAGGCTTATCAACCACATCGATGAGACTTTTGAATCGATTGTGGGGAAAGCTTTGAGATCGGAGAGTCTTTACCCTAAGTCAAAGACTGTGGTTGCATCTGCAGAAGGGCTGAAGCTGCAAGCAGGCGGTGGAGGCAAGAATAACACTCAGAACAAGAGGAAGCAGAACCAAACTAAGGATGGCCAGAAAAAGAGCAAGAAAGATGTTGAGTGCTTCAGCTGTGGTAAGAAGGGCCATTATGCCAAAGAATGTCGGGCCAACCCAGCGGATAGGAAGTGCTACAACTGTGGCCAAGTGGGACATCATAAAGATAAATGTCCACAACCTCTTAAGGAGAAGCAGATTGTGAAAGCATATGCTATCAATGTTGTTCCTTCTTCATCAAATGCCCCAACTGCGGCGGAGAAAGGAAAGAATGTCGTCATTCAAGGTATGCTTTCTATTTTTGATGTACCTGTTCGAGTTTTGTTTGATACTGGGGCTTCCCGTTCCTTCATGTCTAGTGACCTGGTAGACAGGTTGGGACTGAAACTCGAGATAGTCGATAGACCGTTGGTTGTGACGAACCCGATTGGTGGTTCGACTAACCTTAGTATGATTTGCCGAAATTTGGTCTTATCGAGTCATGGATGTATGTTTGTTTGTGATTGCTTTGTTTTGGGCTTTACTGGGTATGACATTATATTGGGGCTCGATTGGCTCCAAAGATACGGGGTAGTGGTAGACTGCGAGGGCTTTTTGGTGACAGTTAAGGCGGATGATGGGCGGAGGGTAGTGTTTGGTAGTCTACCTAGTGATGGGGTAATGGATAGTTTTATAAATTCCCTCGACATCCCGCATGATGAGTTGTCAGATGTGCCCGTGGTTGGCCAGTATCCGGACGTCTCCGAAGAAGTGACCGGACTTCCACCACACCGAGAGATTGAGTTCCGTATTGATTTAATGAAAGATGCCAGACCTATAGTGATGCCACTACGTTGTATGGCCCCAAGGGAGCAGCGAGAGCTCGAGGTGAAAGTAAGTGATCTTTTGAAGAAAGAGTTTATTTGAAGAAGTGTCTCCGAGTGGGGAGCACCAGTTGTGTTTGCCACTAAGGCAGATGGTTCCCTTCGTTTGTGTGTGGACTATCGCAAGTTGAATAAGGTGACGAGGAAGAATAAGTATCCTCTACCGTGGATAGATGATTTGTTTGATCAACTGGAAGGAGCAAGAGTGTTCTCCCAGTTGGACCTCGCGACAGGATTTCATTGTCTCCGAGTAGCAGCTGAGAGTGTTCCGAAAACGGCATTTAGGACGCCGTCTGGATTCTATGAGTGGTTGGTCATGCCATTTGGGTTGACAAATGTACCAGCATACTTCGTGGATCTTATGAATCGATTATTCAGAGATCAGCTGAATAAGTTTGTTCTTGTGTTCGTAGACGATATCCTTGTTTACTCGAGGACAGAGGAAGAACACAAGGGACATTTGAGGATAGTGATGGAGGTGTTGAGAAAACATCAATTGAAAGCGAAATTTTCTAAGTGTCACTTCTGGAGGAGGGAAGTGAGATTCTTGGGCCATGTTGTTTCAGAGAATGGTATTGCCGTGGACCCTGCGAAGGTGGCTACGGTACAGGATTGGTCTACGCCCAAGAATGCAACAGACGTAAGAAGCTTCTTGGGGTTAGCTGGATATTATCGTAAGTTTATCCAGGACTTCTCCAAGATAATAGCACCGTTGACTCAGTTGACTAAGAAGAATCAAGCCTTCGTCTAGGACGGAGTGTGTGAGAATGCATTCAAGAGTCTAAAAGAAAAGTTGATGTGTGCACCAATGTTAGTCATTCCTAAAGGGAATGAAGAGATGATGGTATACACGGATGCTTGTGGTACCGGACTAGGTGTTGTACTGATGCAAGGACGTAGGGTTGTAGCCTATGCTAGTCGGCAACTGAAACCGCATGAGAAAAGATATCCTACCCATGATTTGGAATTGGCGGCGATCGTGTTCGCGTTGAAGATGTGGAGACATTATCTCTTGGGAGAAAGATTTAAGTTGTTTACCGATCATAAATCGTTAAAGTATCTCTTCTCTCAGAAGGATCTGAATCTCCGTCAGCAGAGATGGTTAGAGTTCTTGGCTTCGTATGATTTTGATATCGCCTATACACCTGGGAATGGCAATGCGGTAGCCGATGCCTTGAGTAGGAGACATGCCAGTTTAGGGGCTATGTTTCTTGAATGGAAGCAACTGGAGTATATCGCAGGGTATGATTTCAGACCAAAGTGCGAATTGGATCCAGAGATGTTGGCTAGTTTGACGATCAGACCTACTTTAATTGAGAGGATTGGTTCCAGTCAGACGGGACGATCCTAATCTATTGGAAATCATCTCTAAGTTAGGGATGAATATCGACGGTGAGGAGATGAATTTGTATGGGCTTGATCGAGAAGGATGGCTTCGAAAGAATGGAAGACTAGTTGTACCCAACGTGAATGGTTTGAGAGATGAAGTGCTTAGGGAATGTCATCACTCAAAACTGACTATACACCCCGTGGTGATAAGATGTATTGAGACATGAAGCAGACTTACTACTGGGAAGGGATGAAAAGAGACGTTGGGAAGTTTATATCCAAGTGCATGAATTTCCAGCTAGTTAAAGCTGAGCAAAAGAAGCCTAGTGGTTTGCTACAACCATTAGAAATTCCGGAATGGAAATAGGAACAAGTGTCAATGGATTTCATTGATGGGTTACCAAGGACTAAATTGGGACATGATAGCATTTGGGTAATTGTGGATCGATTGACCAAGAGTGCAAGATTTATACTAGTCAAATCGACCAGAACGGCAGCTAAGTTAGCAGAACTGTATATGAAGTGGGAAATGAGATTTCATGGAGTACCTAAAGGCATTGTGAGTGACAGAGACCCGTTGTTTACTAGTTGGTTTTGGAAGAGCTTACAAGAGGCTCTAGGGTCGGAATTATATCTCAGTACCGCGTATCATCCTCAAACCGACGGTCAGACAGAGAGAATGAACTGTATATTGGAAGATCTCTTGAGAGCTTGTATACTGGATTTTGGTGGGTCATGGGATGACCATTTGCATCTAGTAGAGTTTGCATATAATAATAGCTACCAATCCAGTATCGGTATGGCTCCATATGAAGCTTTGTGTGGAAGACCGTGCAACTCACCATCATGTTGGATAGAGACCGGCGAGAAGTTTGTGCTTGGACCAAATGTGGTGAGGGAAACTTCAGATAAAATTAAGATCATTCAACAACGGATGAAGGCTGCCCAGGATAGGCAGAAGAGCTATGCTGATAAGAGACTTAAAATTCCCCATTGGTGACTTGGTGTTTGTCAAGATTTCTCCGTTGAAGAGCGTGATACGATTTGGCAGGAGAGGCAAGTTGGCATCAAGATTTGTTGGCCCATTCCCAGTTCTCGAACAAATTGGGAATTTGGCATATAGAGTTGACTTACCCGAGAAGATGGCGGGAGTTCACAACATATTTGATGTTTCCCAGCTAAGGAAGTTCGTGCATGACCCAGATACGACTATTTCACCTGATCAGTTAGAGGACTTCGAAGTGGAACCCGAGGCCGTTGGGAACCGCAAGCCGATTCGTGTTGTCGAGCACGATACGAAGCAACTTCAAAGGAAGGCGGTGAAGCTAGTCAAGGTTCAGTGGGGCGAGAACGAGAATGACTGTACTTGGGAGACATAGGAGAGCACTAGGAAGACGTATGCAGAACTCTTTGCCTAGTAAGATTTATTTTGCAATTTAGTTATTCTGCATGCTAGGATAGACTTGTTTTGCATGTTTGAATGTTGTTTTATGGCTGACAGGGATGCGGGACCCTTTGTGTGTTTTGGTTAGGGAATTTCGGGGGCGAAATTTCTTAAGGAGGGGAGAATGTAACAACTCGCATTCTACGCGTCGGAGGATCGTAGAATATTTCTTTCTTTCTTATATGAAGTCGTATGGTCATGTGGCTTTGGGAAACGACCATTGGGGTCATTTCCCATGTTCATAATTTTTGTCGATTTATAAATGACCGTTTTGCCCCTAGCTGATACTGTTTTGGCCATAACTTTTGTCTGGAAAGGAATTTTGACCTAAAACCACTTCCATTAGATTTGTTTGATGGTTTAACTTTCCGAGTGGTCATAATAGCTAAACGGACTTATCGTTTGGGAGATATGGCTAAAATAAGGTTTGGAAGGTGGAAAAATGTGACGATCCCAAAACCCCGTGACACGGTGTTAAGGATAATCATTGGAACATAACACATTAATCATCATTAGCAGATCACAGATAATAGCATAAACAGAAAATAGAATAATTTACACACATATGACAGCGGAATCATATAGATAACATCACATCAGAGAAGCACAGTACAGGATACAACTTAGTGCATAATGATACATAATCAGTCACCATCGCCTGAGGCGGAATCATACATAAAGAGTACACAAAAGGAATATCAGTCTACATCGCCAATGGCGGAATCATAATATAGATACAATAATGGCGGAGAAAATCCAAGTCAGCACAGTGTAGTCAAGCCTCGCCATGAGCCAAAAGGTGCGTCAGAAACCTGTAACTAGGCTGCCCGTGTGAAAATAAGGGCACTCGAGTTTGCAAGGTGAAACAAACTACGAGTCAGTCATGGGACTGGTATGAGAAATCCATTCAACTTATTAACAACAATAATAAGGCAAATCAAAGGACCACGCCACTTTCGCGGAACGGGTTTACTCCAATGAGTGCTCGTGCATGAAATAAAGTAAATGATTAAATCAACGCAATGCTTTTTATAAAATGAAGCCATTATAAGACTCAGGTCCCATCACACAATGCAACGCAAGCCGGAGGATAGAGTTTTTACCTTATAATGGCCAAAGATGCTTCATACGAATAAAACAAAAGTGCTTGATATTATTACTAGTGCATATATGTTTCAAAAGCGATTTCAATCATAAATATCAATCATAGGCGGCATAAATGACCCATACCACTATGTCGCCATACTAGTAATACAATCACAACCGCATATATCGTATTGGAAATTGGATTCCTTCATGAGTCGAGGCAAGGGGCAAGCTCCTCTCCGTTCGAGACACTCTAGCAAATGCCTCGGGACCGCACACAGCAATCCCCTGGATCCTCCAAGGCCGGTCCTCTCTTACTTTTGAGGATTAATTATTCCTGAACACACGTTTCCCGGTCCTTACAGACCTATAATCGAGGCGCCTCGCATTCCAACAACCACACAGGTGAAAAGTAGATATAAATGTCAGGGCTGGGAGGTCACTGACACCACCATAGCTAGAAAGAAACATCATGCACTCCTTGGGTCCTTCTCCCGTTTTTGACTTATACCGGGGTGTGAGGCTCACGAATTCACGTTATACACCAAGCTACGTCACACAGACCATGCTTGGATCATCAACCACAAGACTTTGCTTTGCAACAGAAGCCTTGATCACATGCCACTTAGGCGTGCCACACAGGCAATCCACTCCATGCGACTGATTTCTGTCAGTACATAACCTCTAACCTCCATGCGACTGATTTCAATCATAACCACTTAGGCGTGCCACACAGGCAAGAGAATAAATTCTCCGCCGCCAAACAGATATATATTTAACAGAGATCAATCAACACAGAACAAAATCCAATGTCAGACACACAGTCCATTTACAAGTCCGTTCCAGGTCTGAACGAAACCGGAGGCACCAATTCCTCGCATATCCGTACAATCAACAATATGTTTGGACGGCTACTACTTCAATTCCTTCATGGTAGCTACTCCAATCACAAGCATTAGTAGCGCCCATCCATCCAACGTGGAGATCGTCGGTCTTCAGTCGTCTTCGACTCTTCGACTTCTCAACGTCGATCGATTATTTGAAATGAGATAAACTCGGCCTTTTCAAATAACCCACGTATATTTAGATTTTCAAACCAATTAATCACATGGTTGAACTATTCAACATTCACATTTCAGTTATTTAGTTAAAATTTTCATGTCAAACACATTCAGCCATCACATCTCAAGCCAACACAACAAAATTGGTTCATTTTCACTCTATATCGTCCATAGCACTTTATAACGACATATCGCCATTTTTGTTTAATTTAAAACGGCCATATTTAGTTAAACGACGTTTCAGGTCGTGTCGATGCACTGGCGCTGTTTTCCAATGATTTTGTTTTACACATATAGGAAAATCTAACCGTTGGATCTTCACAAATTTTACATCATTAGGAAGGTCTTTTCAAAACGAATCCAACGGTTCCAGTTTTGGGAAAATCCGACGGTTGGATCTTCCACACTAACCATTTGAAGTTACGATTTCAATTTACGAACTGCAGCGTCGTTATTCGATTTAATTTAATTATATTTATATATATATATATAATCGTTTCTGGCGCTGTTTTTCACTAATTTTGAATTAAACATTCCAGACTATCCAACCGTCGGATCTTCACAAAGTTGGTGCCGTTGGAAAGATATCTCCAAGGCGAACCCAACGGTTGAGGTTTCGTGAAAATCCAATGGTCGGATCTTCCGCACTAATCATTTGAAATCACGGTTTCAAAATATGAACTGCACGGCCACGTTTCGTTTTAATTATATTTATATTTATATATTTATATAAATATAGTTCATTCAATGATTTCCATATCGTTTTCACTTCAAATATTTTTCTAACACCTTAAAATTTTGGAAAATTTCGCCATAACCTCCCCTGCACCGGGAGCATCGGGAAATCGCAAATAGCGTTCCCGGTCCTTCTAATCTCAAAAAGAAAAAGAAAAAGCCAAGCGTCTAGCCAACAGACTCATAAAATCATCACCCAAACAAAACAGTAAATGTGTACCTATTTGTCGGGCACAAAATTTTATTCCTCTTCTCTAGCCCCTTTGCTATAACCTGTCCAATGAATATGCATGTACATGTATATACAGTTCTTATCATTTATCAATTTCTATTCAACTTCATATTTGATTTGCTTTGGTTTAAAAACACCATTCATTCTAATATCGCATGCATAAGCTAAAATCATATCATTAGCTAGTTAATGTATATTTCAACTCATGCACGTTTATTCGAACCAGTGGCTATTTTTAACACTTCACATTTCAAAGATGATAATTTTGGCGACCTAAAGTAGATTTCAACACATGACTATTTTATTTAGTTCCTATGCATGTTAAAAATAATATTTCTATCACAAATATTTGTTTCAACGTCTGCATATCTTTAGCATATCACACATATGATAAAAATGATATTTTTATCATTTAAAATATTTATTCAACCAATGTATGGTTTTAACACTTCATAGTTTCAATAAAAATGTAATTTTTATTGTTCAATCTTTTTATTCAACACATGAACTTTTCCACTACACACATTTCTCAACAAATGAGCATTTCCACACATGGACATTTTATTTATGTTGTTCATATTAGAAAGATGGGATTTTTATGATTGAAATTATTTATATAAGGCGAATATTTTTCATACTTCATATATATATAAAAATATGATTTTTGTTGTTTATACACTTCATTCATTCACAAATGAATTTAATTTTCACACAGCACTTTCCAACACATGAACAATTTCCACACATGGATATAGTTTCAATATATGGCTTTAATTTCTATGCATGCAAATAATTTCAACATATGAAAATAATTCTAACACACAAAGATTATTCAAAATTTCGGCAGCATAACGGCAGGGTAGTTAAACCGGCACCGTCCCTAGTACGGCTCCTCGCTCTACCTTAAAACCTCGCGGTTTTTGACAATGGGGATCATGCATCTAATTCGCACGCAGGCGGCATGTTTATATTTATTTCATTTCCACAAACTAATCCTATGTGGTTTCAACCAAATATTTTCCAATCACAAACGGGTATTTTTCAACCTCAATCAATTCAATACCAACCACAAACAATCCCAAACAACAATTCGCCGTCAATCAATTTTCACAACAATTTCAACCAATAAATATCGTCCATGGTTTGTGGACGAGGGGGCGTATATATATATATATATATATATAAATATTTATATATAGCAATTCACTTTTATTTCCACACATATATATATATATATATAAAAAGAAATTGAAGAGTGTGAAATTCTCACCAATAGCTACCCAATAACACGACTCTTCCTTTATAGAAATCTTCGCCTATTTCGCCTTCTTGTCGCTTTCGTTGCCCGTATTCTCTACATAGGTAAAAATCGAATTTTTACTATGTTATTCAATATATAAAGATTGCATTTTGACTTCGCTATTAAATATATAAAGATTATATTTTTATTATTCCCATGATGTAAAAATTATATTTTTATTGCTTTAAAAATATAAGAATCATATCTTACTTCTTCTACTTAACAAAAATTCCGTCTTTTCTATTTTTAAAAATATGATCTTTATTTTTGCAAGTTCAAATCTTTTTCTTTTAAAAGATTAAACCTTTTTCTATTTCAAAGTTTAAACCTTTAAAATAAAATCAGTTTTTATTTCTTTATCAAATCAGTTTTTATATCTAAAAAAAAAATTCAGTTTTTAAATCTTTATCAAATCAGTTTTTAAATCTTTATAAATCAGTCTTTATATTCATTAAAAATCGGTTTTTAAATTCTAAAAAAAAAATCAGTTTTTAAATTCTAAAAAAAATCAGTTTTTAAATTCTAAAAAAAATCAGTTTTTAAATTCTAAAAAAATCAGTTTTTAAATTCTTTTTCAAATTCAGAAATTACTTTTTAAATCATTTAAAAGGAATCTGTTTTTTTCTGCAAAACAAAAATAAAAATAAAAAAAATAGAATAACCCTAAATGCTCACCGTAGCCTGCGAAGGGGAGGGAAGAAGAGGGCGTCGGCGGCAGGGTGGTGGTGTTCGGTGGTGTCGGCGTCGTGGCTTCAGGGGCTGCTCGATTTGATTCGACGGGGGGCGTCGCGAGGGGTTCGAGGATTTCGACACTGGAAGGAGGAGGCTGGATGGAGGGGGGCGTCGCGAGGGGTTCGTCGGCGGCGATGTCTTGAGGGGGGGGGGGAAGCGGCTGTCTAGGTTTAGGTTTTTTTCTTTTTTTTTTCGTTTCTGATTAATGAATCGGGGGGGGGGGGGCTAGAAGAAGAAAAGGGAGGGAATTGAAATAATATATTTTATTTTCTTTTTATTATTTAATTATTTAATTTTTCAAAAAGGTTGACTTTTACATACGACCTCGAAACGAGGCCTACCGCCTGTCGTCCATAGCGTTTTACCCCCATTCCGAACACAATGAGATATGTATCGTAAGCTGATTTGATCATTACAATCAGTTTCCGTTGGATTTACATTTAAATCCATATATTGAATTTTAAACGTACATTTCAAATTACCGGGGTCACATACTAACTAGAAAAATTCCAGAAAAATATTTTCTAGTTTCGTATTGACGATACGGTCCTAACAAAACTAGTTTCGTCGAATTCTAAGACCGTTTGAAAAATGGCCAATTTCCTGTCGATTAAATTCAACAAAAACTGGTCAAACGCGTTTTCTTTTGCCACGCTCACATATTGATTCGAAAAATTATGAAATTTGAAACCTTGCAATAGTTTGACATCCCGGACCCAACAAAAGTGGTTTCGTCGAATTCCGAGGCCGTATGAAAAATATCAATTTTCCAGGCCTATATATTCTATATACCGACTCTTCTGAAAATTCATTCAGCCATAACTTTTGATTCCCGTTATGAAACTTCGATTTTTCAGATTCGTTAGAAAGGTATTGACTAACAGATTTAAATATTTTTGGTTTCACTAAAATCCGTTATATTTTCCACCCTGCACAGTCGGTCAAAGTTCGAATTCAAATTTTTCAAACTGACTTACTATTCTTAACTTACTATTTTATTGAAATATTCTATTTCAATGGTTCAAATTGCTTTGAAATAATCAATTTAAAAATTTTTAATTGGTTCGTATTTTCCGGGTTATTACAATAAACTACTTAACCAGGCCAAATAGGGTGATTAGTTAATGGACCCATAAACCATTTCGGGATTAGGGTTATGGGGAGGCTGAAAAGAGTTAGGGTTTCATTCTATTTCAGTTTTCTAGCCTCCACTTACCTCTTACAAACCTTAAAAATGGCCTCCAACCTCTAAATCACCTCCAAATCACTTTCTAATCAAGGATTAAGCTTAGCAACATCAAATCAAGGGAGATCTTCACCAAATCAAGATTAGAGCTGCTGTTTAGCATTGGTATTCGTGCCATATTAGAGATTTATTTCAGACCTAAGGTTTATTTGTGGCTTAGGTGAGTGATTTGCATAGTTCCTCACTAATTATGGTTAATTAAGGGTAATTAGTGATGATTAGCGAATTTATACACTAATAAATTCTAGAAAAATATTTATAAATTATTAAATGATGTTTTAGACCTCTTTTAGAAATTTGGGCTAATTTGATTAAGTTTTACTAATCATATCATTAGTTTTGCTTAAGCACACTTAAGGGAGAATATGGGTTTTTGGCTATGTTTGATCCATTTTAACCTATCATATTGTTGTTTTGATGTTTTTGGTTGATTATACATGTTGCTATGACTGTATGGTATGCTTTGTGAATGATTGGAATAGTAGGGTGGTCGAAAACGTCGTCGAGTGGCGTAAACAGTCGCTGGAAAGAAGTGCAGGAATTTGTCCAATCCGGATCGGATCGGAGAAAAGAGCCCGAACCGAGCCGCCCTCCAAGTTGTTGTATCCACGAGACGGTCTGGACCCGAACCCCGACCCGATCTGCCCCTTATGTGCCACTCCGACCCGAACCGATACACTATGGAGAAGCTCGAGAGGCTCGACCCGATCTGGAGTGCTTGGGGAGAAAGACCCGAGCCGTAGGAGGAAGGTCATCCGATCCGAACCGTTGGAGGAAGGTCATCCGATCCGAACCGATGGGGGAAGGTCATCCGATCCGAACCGATCTGAAGAGGGTGCTACGAACTGAGATGAACCCGAGCCTATACGATGATCATGAACTGAGTGAAGACCGATCCGGTGATGACCAATAACCCGAGATGCAAAGGTAGTCCAAATGGAAGTTAGAGCTCAGGATCCAGTTGGGAACCAATGAGTTCACTTCATGATTGGGCTTTGCTACGGGACGTGTGCTAAGGAATTGTCGACGTTCATAACTTCGATTCACCACTGAAGGGAATGATGGGCTACGTATCAGTGCAGTAGAGTCACCATGACTCGAGCGGCAAAGTGAACGTAGTAAGACTATGAGCTAGTGCAGTGAAGCCATTGTGACTCCATGGGGCAGAGTGGACATAGTAAAGGATTAGAAAGGCTATGAGGCAGTGCGGTGGGGTGTGTACGACTCCATGGGGAAAAGTGGACATAGCGAAGGATTAGTGGCTATGGATCAGTGCAGTGAAGCCGTTGTGACTTCATGGGGCAGAGTGATCATAGCAAAGTGTTGGGTGATCGAAGTGGTGGATATCGTATGCTTTACGCACTGAGTGAGAGATGTGAGGATGGTTGCTATGCTTGATTGTTTACCGTCACTGTGACATGCACACCCCCACCACCGTATGCTTGTACACCATATGTTAGTGGCACCCTAGAGTGTTGTACAGTATGTAGTACTAACTCTTTGGTTGCAGGTCTAGGTTCAGGTATGGTTTAGTATAACTGTTATTGTTCTATTTAGCTGCTTATCGTTCATACCAGGCTTTTGTCTGACCCAGAGTTTTATGTCTCTTCTTATTACTCTGGGTGCTCCTAAACGATCAGACTAAAGACAGGTTAGCTGGTGATGCACGAGTAACTGATCTGGACGCGAGCAGGAGGCTTCCACGTATGATATATATATATATAAATATTCTCCCTGTGTCGTTGGTGGTCACTACTTTGGCGTTAGTAGTGTACCTTCCTTATCTTGCTTTAGAGACAGTTTTAAAAGTTGTAATAATGATGTTGTGGAACATAAGCTGTATTTGGATTTTCCGCTGCTATGATAGTTTGTCTCATCTTATACACTGTCTCACTTGTTTATGTCAAGTATATTGTTATTATATTTTGTTCCATGCACTGTGAGACATTCTACAGGTTCTTTGTTGATTCCTCGTCTTCTTTCTTTTCTTCCGATGACCGTTCCGTGCTAACTGGACATGTGTACAACGCAAATTTTTGGAGTAAATGTCGGTTGGTGCGGGGCAGGCCGTCACATCATTCTTCATTCATTTCCTCTCAAATTCATGGAGTATCCAATTCATAACATAAGTGAAAATCTTGAGGATTCTTTGAATTCTTTCAAGAAAATTCTCTATATAGCATAAATTAGAGTTAATTCAGATAAGAATGGTTGAATATTAGGAAAAACATTTTGATGTAATTCATTGGTCAATTTCTTCTCATTTCAGAGATGAAAACAAAAAAACAACATTTAACAATGAAGAAGAATGGAAAGACAACAAGAAGAACCCAATCACTGGACAAGATGAATGGGTTGAAGTCCCAAGAAACGTTTAATTAATTGGTATGGTTGATTTGATTGATTTTGTTGATTTGTTTGAATTGAATACTATGACTTAAAACTTGTATATAAAAAACATATGGTGTGGTGCGATTTGATTTAGTTTGTATATTTAACATCAAACATATGTAATAATAATACTTGGATTGGTTTGTATTAGATAATCATAATGTTAGGAATTTCTTTTATAGGATTATATAGATTAAGGGTGGGTACTTTACTTTGATTTAGGGATTACTTAATTACTTATAGGTTTTATTTAGAAAGTTATACGATCTAGGGGGAGTAGTTTTAGAATTTTTTTTAAATAATGTCAAAGGGGGAGAAATTATAAAATATAGACATAGCTTAAAGGATTCATATAGATATAGGGAGTATTTGAAGGATCATCATCAACAGGTATATACAGATATGATATTTTGTAAATGAAGGTTGTCATCATCATAAAGGGGGAGGTTGTTGGAGAATGTAGTTTTGATGACAACAACCTTATTTCAATATTAATTAATTATAAAATATATACTAACACTTCTGTCTAGGATATATATATATATACATATTCAGGATTTATATATAGGAATTATTACTGAAGACTGTATAGTTTAAAGATATTAGAGATTCAAAATTCAGAGATGATTCAAAACTCTTGAGTATTCAAGATTTCAAGAGTTCAAGACAAATATAGTAATAGAGTCTAGATTATGTAAGACTCTGAATAGCACTCCAGGTTTAAATTCAAATGTAAATTCAAATTATGTTTTTCAAATTCTAATCTCAGATTCTGTTTTCAAATTCTATCTTCAATCTCTATCTTCTCTATTTTAATTTGATTTTTAAATTTAAGTTTTATAAGTTTATACTTTAAAAGTTTTATATATTTATACTTTATATTTATATAGTTTTAAACTCTATAATTTTATAAATATGTTTATATAGTTTATATTTATGTTTTCATATGATTTTATACTTTATAATATTCATTAATAACACTATGTTTTATTTCAAGAATTTCCATAATTATATATATATGTATATATCACACTTGAAAAGTATTCAAATTTCAACTTTATACATTGATATGTCAACATATATATATATATATATATATATCGACATATTGCTGTCATTTTTTTTCAAATTGAAAGGAAGTGTCTTTTCACTATTTGTGACAGTTTAGAAACGTTGCAACCTTTTAAATCTTATAAACAGGGGCTGATTTCGATTTTTTTATCATTCTTCTTCTCCATCTTCATCTCCTTTCATTACACAATTATTCTTTCTCATTTTTATGATTTCTACACTTATACTCTGTCGAATTCAATTCTGTTTTCATTAAACTTCTTCTCTTTTCACTCTCTACTCATTACTCTCTGAATCAAGTGTTATTGAAGAGTTATAGGGTTGTTTGTAATTATTTGGGTTATGTAAGTAATCAGTGGTATCCCTTGTAGCCGTAAAATCAAGGATGGGTAATCGGTGGTATCCCTTGTAGCCGTGAAATCAGTGGTATCCCTCGTAGCCGTGAAATCAAGGAGGTTGTAATTGGATATTGGTATAGTAATAAAACTCTGCACAATCCAGCGTTGCGCGGAACTGGACGTAGGAGCAATCTGAACAGTATAAAATCTTGTGTGTGCTTTCCTTTTCTATATTTTTGTTTACCTTTGTGTTTGTGTTTGATTATGTGTTTGTGATTGTTTATGTGGTGACTGATTCGTATAGTGTATCACACAAGTTTTAGATTTTGTTTAAATTCTCAAAAACACTATTCACCCCTTCCCTCCCTCTAGTTTTTATTTTTCCTTAATGATCCATTCCGCAATCCCTATCAATTATATCAAGATTTTCATTATAATAATACTTAAAATAATGTTATAATTAACGTTTCTTGTTCTTTTCATTTCTTTATCACTACCAAAGTTATTTATATTCTTTTAGAATTTGTATACTTTCATTGTTTATACCTTCAGGGTATTGTAAATGCTTCGAACACTTTTACTACGTTAATCAATTCAATTATCTATGAAAGTACAATGCTCGTGGCACACAACATGTTGATAACACTGTATGATGCTTCAGTAACTTTAGTATGTTTTTGTCATTTTATATATTTTTAATTTTATCTTATGGACTAGAGGTCCATATATCTTATTTAGGAGAATTTCATGATGATCAATCATGTTTTTCTCCAATATGGGATTTTTGATCCATTTACAAATATAAACGCTTTATTATTTATAAATTTATCATCGATGATTATTTCTTGTCAGTTCTGTACATTATCTATTGAGATCAAAAAACTTATCATGTTTTAGGTACCTAAACCACTTCTAGGGTTATTTGACAATCATGTTATGAGATTCTTTCAAAGCACCCTTAAGTGTTTCTTCAAGAGCATTCACCTCCTTTATTTGGCATCTTTTTGACTTACTCCAAAAATATTTTGAATCTACTTTTATACCATATTTCCAACTGTGATTTACACCTTTTGATCCTTAAGGAATTCAAATCTATATTGGAGAAAGTCTATTAAGAACATAATTGATAATTTATGCAAGTTACTTAATATTTTGCATAATTCTATATGTTAGCAAATATTTAACACCAACGATCCAACATGAACTTATATCCCTTTATCCTCCCCTCAATGATGACAAACATTATCACATGAAATAATAAATCATCTTTGGATTTTCATTTTTGATCCATTATCACATTATTACTAGCAAATACATTATATGTATTTCAATTGTAGAACGATAATGCTCTTATTAGTTGATGAGATGCATGCATATTGTATTTATTATTCCCTTTCATTAATCTAGTAACTTGGAGGAATTTTTTAATTATATAGATTATTTGAATACGCACATGACTTTAGGTCACTCAATATTGATGTCAAATAACTTTTTGAATTACTATATAATATATGCATAATTTATAATGAGCTCATAACTACTTTGGGTTGTTAATTAAATATTCACATATATGTGTATATATGTGCTCCACGTATTACATATGTAATTGATTTGTACATTCTTTCTCATTCGAGTTATCGATTTCAAAACAGATTGTATATAAGGTTCCAAATCATTAATTTTTTTGCTTATTAAGCAATGTCAGTGCGAATCTTAAAGATCGTATTGCCTAAAACATATGGTTTGGAACTGTATTAAACTTTTGGTTTAAATAAACTCTATAAACAACTTCAAGTTGTTAAAGTTTATTCTTCAACACAATATGTAAATGTGAATATATAAGAAAGATACAACTCATTTTGAAAAAATAAAATCTTTTGGTGCATCATCATTGCCCCCGTATGATGTAACTTCTTTAAGAAGTACAATGTTATTATTTCACATAGTTTCAATAAAGCTTTAGACTTTTAAATTATGAATTATTTCAAGTTCATTCATTGATGAACTTTAGGTTCCTGTGCACACACACAAACATCTATGTATAACAAGCTTATTAATTTATGATAACCTTTTGGTTCTCAATCTTTTTGCATACTTCTAATTTAGAAGCTTTTACATTCTTTCTAATTGTCAAGATTTCAAACTTGTAATTTTTATTAAAAAGTTTTTTTTTAAATAATTCAAGACTTCAGGTCTCAGACCTTGAGTTATACAACTTGTAGTTTAAAATTTTCTTTGCACAACTTTAGGTTGTGGTTCTAACCTTTTTATTTCTTCCATTACATTAGATATTACTTCTTAATACATCGAATAATAATACATATGTTTATTCTTGTTTCAAACACAAACATACATCATTTAACTTACAATAACTAATGCATTCAATACATTTAAAATAATATGATAATATAATATATTACCATAATGATACATTTTATACATTTATTATAAAAACAATGGAAATAATCGTTATGTGGTCCAAATATATGAATCAAATTAATAAATTTTATTTAAATCAATAGAATAATATTTAGATCTAGCTACAATATTGATCAATGATAAAAATGAAATGAACAACTTAAAGTTGTACTACATTTCTTAATAATCATATTTTCTAAAATACCACATTTATGCATAATGTCTAATCAAAAATTGAGTAAAAGCGTATAATCATAGAATTAATATTTTACATTCCCTAATATGAATGATTCAAAAACTTGTAGATTTGTACATAAAATTCACAAACATAAAAAAGATTACATGTCTCGGATTCAAATTATACAATCCATATAAAGTTCTTTTAGATCTTTTTTTTTACATCAAAATTACCTCTTAAGATTATAGAAACTGCTGGTTTTAAATTTTCCACTTTATAACAAAAACTGCTTTTGCATTCACTTCAGGTGTGCTAAATTAAGATCAATATTGTATCTTAACTTAATATGATCTTCGAGATGCATATTTTCTTTATATTTTTTTCTAAGAAACAATAAAAATATTTCTTCTAGAAATATGATATGTTCTAAAATTAATATTATAAAACTTTAGGTTTTATTATAATTGACATATTATTTTGTATTTTAAATTGAAGCAATTTCTCTAGAAAGTGCTTTTATTCACATATGGGAGTCATTTTATTATTTTTCTTCAAGAAAATAGTAATTATTATGAATGAAATGATCACTTCTAATAATAAATTTCTTCAAGAAAAAATGCATAGCATAAAATTGGAATATAAGCCTTTTGCCTATCATTGAAACCTTCCCTTTCATTGATTTTTCAAATCCTTTCCTATTATTAAATTTTGTATCCTTTGTTATAAGCAAATATTAAATGCACTTATATGCTTTGAGGTTTTGTTTTAGCTTTCGAGTGATTTAACTTTTCAACCTTTCACATATGGACTCCAGGTTCCTTTTTTCCAAATTTTAAAAGGATTTGTATGCATCATGTTTCAATTTTTCCTTTCTGAATTTCACTTCTAGCGATAAATCAATATTGCTATTGAATTTAAATGCTACACCATTATATTTTACACCCATAATTCTGTTGGGTAAATAAAAAAACCATTTTTTTTCTTTTCAGTAAATATCTCGTCTTTAGTTTTTCGAAAGGAATTGTATAAGAAAAGTACAAGAAGATCGAAAAAGATAAAATTAGATCCATCTCTATATCATCAACAATGAAAACAATACATATATAATCAAAGCTTCATCAAACTAGATTTGGAAAACTCAAAATTAGATCCGCAAAGAATTGAAAGAATAAATCTAGACACATGTTTAGGATCAATAAAAATAATTAGATCTAAAAAAAAACTATTAGAACCCAATCTAGATCTACAAAAAATAATAGAAAAACAGATCTAGAAGTTTGAACCAAATCTAAAAGAACATAACATATAACAAATTTATAGATCCATTATTCTCAAATAGAAAAAAATTGCAGAACAAATCAAGAAATCCTTGTTAGATGACAAATTCATAGATATAGATCTAGAAGATCTCAAAAAATAACTCTAATAGAATCTCGTGTTGAAGCGTGTTATAAAATAAAACAAAATAAATGAAAGAGCAAAGCCATTAGAGAGAACATAAAATATTAGGGAGAGACTTTTCATTTTTATTGATTCGGGTGTACAATACTGTTAGACCAAAAAATGGCCCTAATACCTAGTTGAATAGGATTTGTGAAGAATAATAATCTAAAACATAGAAAATCATGCAGAGACATGAGATTTATAGTGGTTCAGCGTTAATGAGCCTACATTCACTTCATAGTTTCTTAATTCAACATAGAATTACAATTACAAGGCTTCAAATCACTTAATCACTCGATTACAATGAAGCTATCTCTCCGAATTCATGGATTCTTTTGGAGAAATTAGTGATTTTCTATTGAGGAATACTAGCCGTGGCGGACTTGAATGATCTAAGTGCATAAAGCCCCCTTAATTTGCTGTTCGAAAGTGTATTTATAGGTGTATAATTGGTTAGGGGCGAGCACCACATGGCAGCATCTGAAGATCTCGAAATTGTTGTGGAGAATGTGGGGAAATGGTCTTCATTTCGTGGGAAACATGTGGCATCCGATCCCCTTTTTTAGGCGCAGGAATAGGACAATGTGGAATTGGTAAATGCTTCAGGTTCGTGGTCAATGAGTCGGGTTGGCTCCTGTGTGGTGCAAGCTGAAGTGACCCAATAATTGGTTTCAAAACACAAGCAAATCGGGACATGTATACGCGATCCGACCCAATGTCCTATGCTCCATCCGATCCGGTGCGATGTTAGCTTGCTGAAGCTATTTGATGTATGGTTGGTACGGGGTTATGTCTTCTTGTGCGTGTAAAGGGATTAAGCGATTGAACTCCAAGCCGAACCGGTCTCCTTTGTCTCTATTTGACTCGCTAGAATGCTATGCTGGTGAAGTCATGTGGCTTCCATTCGAGCCAAGCATCCGATCCGAGCCGAATATCCCATCTGATCCGAATATCCTGATCTGGTCCTGTCTCATGTGCATGCGATGTTGAGTTTTCACCAATGTCCCGCCACTTCATCTAAGCGATCGCTAATCAATGTCGATCAATTGAGCTTTGGGTGGTCTGGTTACAAAACATGCTAACATTTTGCCCCTAAAGTACGTCTTATCGTAGATGAGATATGCTTTGAATAAGTCAATTTGAGTCATTCTAGAACGTCATCCGTCCTCAAGAAAGCTTTATCAAATTGCTGTGATTTCTTGAATTGTTCTGACATTTCGACTCTTCATTGAATATACTGCTCGTCATATATTGCATCGCTTCCATTGGCGCTCATAGGGCCGAATTCTATGGCCTGAATAGTTAAGATGATCAAGAAATTGTTTAAATCTTGTCAAATCAAGAGGTCTAATTCATTCATCAAAAGTCATGCTAGATCGTTGGGATGGAGCACATCAGAATCAGCATGTTAATCTGTCTCTTGTACTCAGCTTTGGACTATCTTGTTATCATGATATTAATCTAGAATTTCACAACCACATCGAATTGTAATAATAAGGATTCTGAAAGCAACAATCACTCCGGATCATGTCAATGAAAAATCAGAAATCCATGGTCACGCTGGGCCATATTTAAAGGAATCCACAGCCGCTCTGGATTGTTTCGTAATCCAAGAATCACATATAAATCAATAAGGGACGTTGTTGAAATCATATGAACCGGTGCTCGTATGATCATCGTTATCATAAGGCAATGGAGAAATTTCTCACACCTTCCATCTTGTGTAGTTTGAGTCTTTAAGTTCACATTCGACCTGCATGCTGGCTCATTTGGTCGGGAAAGATGAATCAGGTCATACTCCAAAGGCATAGTGTACATGTTTTGAATCTCACTCCAAGCCAGCATCGTCTTCAAAGTTAGTCTATGAACTGGCGCTCGTGCTCTCAGCGCCATCGGAGGACAAGCGAAGTCAGTTCTTATGCCCCCAGCATCCATGGGGGTTGAGTCATATAAATCGGGCCTCTAATCTTCAAGATTTTATACTTTCCTTCGTTGCATCGGGTAAGAGTTGCAGGTTCCGCAATCTTAGTTGACTCGGATCGTTCTGTACTCTTCCTCAAGTTAGCAAGAGTTGGAGTTGTATATGCGAATGGTTGAATCACATTCGTTTTTGTGTCGTCTCTCTCTTTATTCAGAAAGTGAGGATCGCCTAATCGAGTGTTAGCGAACTCATATACTCTCCTCGCATCAGTCACGGAGTTGAGTAAGCTCGTCAATCATGCAAGCGAGGAATGTTATTAGTGAGTTATTCAATCTCCTTTGTTTCATGATTTGGTATAATCCGAAATAGCCATCATAGTCTAGTTAAGTTCATCTCTCATGCTTGGTTCCATGGAGCTTGACAATCAAGATCGTGGGCTCGATCAATGAAATTGGTCCTTTCCGGAATTGTACATTCCTGACGTTCTTTTCCAGGGCATTTCTTTTGCCTTTATCGTTTTGGGAGTCAAATGATGCTCCATTCTTTGTCATGAAAACATTGAGATCATCCATCTGAACATAGGTATCCTCTTATTACAAAATTTGTCCATCTCAGGGTAGAATTCACCAACATTTCTAGGAAAATCTCATAGTATAAAGATAAAGAGGTTTGTTCCAAAGGTGAATCCGCCAAGGCCTTTTAGTGGTCTCGTTGCAGAGATACTTTGAAGTCTGAGTTATCTTGAATGCTGGATATTGCTGCTATAAACATCATAAATGGTCCAGGCCGATCTATAGATGTTGTTGCGGCGTTGAACCTTTTCTAGGAGCGAATGCAATGTCTCGCCGGATCTTTGTTTGATTGAAGTGAGTAACATGACATTCTTCGATCGACAGATATGGACATTTGACTGCTCAATGAAGTGGGTGACTAATGCGTTCTAGTGGTTGATCAATTCGGATGCATGCCACCGAAAATTATGTAACAAAAATGTAAGTCAAGATCCAGGAATGGTAGCTTAAAATTAGGGGAGTTGCTGAAATCCCTAATGTCCTGTGTGAAAGAGCTTTGATTGACGTTGCTTATGCCGCTTTTGAGGTGTGCCACCTCTGGCGAAAAATTAACTAACGTCGGCATTCTGGCCTTTGCCTTTGTGAAGTTGTCGCTAATATTCCAATTTAGGGTTGGCATCCCCAGCATGAAGTCTTATAGTGAGTGGAAGCAGATCTCTAGCTTCTTGGTTCCGCATATTTGATAGCCGTCAATCAGGCTTCTGTCTTTTAATTCTGGATGATGATCCGTTGCTTCGATGTATGCGAGCTAATCTTAAGGAGTCATTCTTTTAATTGCAATCTGGGATCTTGTGGAACCTCAAGGAAAGTAAAAGTTCATAGAGTCATCAGCTAGTGGAATCATGCAGCTCGAGGCTCGTACCCCACACCCTAATCTGCGAGGGGTTTGCTGAACGGTGAGCATCAATCCATGTCTTTTTTAGTCTTTAGTTTCCCATCCAAGTTTCGAGGATCGGACTCAGTTGGCAAAAGGTTAGACCAAAGTTTCCTCGAATACTCTCTCTTGCCCCCAGGAATGAGGAGTTTCATGTTGAAGTCGAGTTGGATTTGAAGCATTCATCTAAATTGGAGCAGAGGTTAGTCGAACTCCGCTTAAGTTTCCAGTCGAGTTGGATTTGAAGCATTCATTTGAATTGGAGCAGAGGTTAGTCGAACTCTTCTTAAGTTTCCCGTCGCGAGTACTAAGTCTCATGACATGTTATTGAGTAATTTACTCTCAAGGCCTCTTTTTGGTCACCGCCTTGATTCATGTAGGATGCTTGTCACTGGGCATCAATGTCAGCCTTCTGGACATGGCCCTTTATTTGTTTTCTACTGGCCTGCTGTTGTTGCACCTGTACGCGCTGGAATTCTAGGTCGCGCCGAAGGCCCAAAGAGAGGTAGAGGTCGACCTAAAATGACATGGGAGGAGATAATAAAGAGAGATTTAAGTAACTGGAGTTTATCGGAAGAGCTGGTAGTTGATAGGAGTGCATGGAAATTGGCAATCCATGTACCAGAACCATAGGTTTATATATATATACACTTTATTTCACGTTTACTTAACCTTTTTACTTTTTATTTACTATTTTAGATTTTATTTCACTTTTATTGAACATTTTTACTTATTATTATTATTATTATTTTAAAAAACCCTTTATCGGACGATTTTTTATTTGATTGGTTATTTTAAACCCTTTATATATATATGTATTATCATCATTATTAATTTTATTTCATTTTAATTTTGGGTTCCATATCTAGCCAACCCCAACTTGTTTGGGATATATGGCTTTGTTGTTGTTGTTGTTGTTGGCCTGCTGTTGTTGCGAGTGCGGGCCTCGCATTCTTGACTAGTTATCCTCTGTAAATCTGCTATCAGCAAACAAAGTGGTATTCCTGTAATATCATGCATTTGCAAGTTTATTATATATTTCAATCAAATATATTTGTAGTCAGAGCGTTACTACACTGAGTAGCAAGCAATAAATCGCATCACAAATTAGATAAGGGTTTCAATTTGGTATCCCTATAAATAAATAGCATATCATATTGCAACCATAGTAGGGGTGTGATGTGTGTGTATGACCCCAATCAACAGTGAGTAAAGTGCATGGCCAGGGCTTGTTCGAGATTGATTAGGATCGACAGTGCATTGCCCCCCATGTCCGGACATGAAGGGTTCGGGCTCAGCTTTCACTCTTGCCCCCGATACTACAGCGGGGTAGGAGCCCTTTTATGGCATTTAATCAACATGCCTTTATACTCTCCTGTCATATGCCCAGGATAGAGTTTGAACTCATTTTCAGTTTGCTCCCCGATCCTTCAGCAGGGTAGGAGTTCTTGGGGCACCAATCCATGGCGCTTTTATACTCTCCCGTCGAATGCCAAGGGTAGAGTGTGGTCAAGGCGGTCTTTAATCGTAGTGCACCTTCACGCCCTGTGGACGTCGTCTTCCAATCTTTTATACTCTTCCTCAAGTCATGAGGTTAGAGTTATTTCGGTGAACAGTCGCATCATTTGCCTAGGCGCTCCTTCTACACTCTATTTCCAAGAGCGGGAGTCCACCGTGTCGGGTGTTGTTCTCAAACTCGGTTTTAGTCCTTACTCCATGCTTCACTCTGGCGGACGGATTTTTTTGGGCAAGCGGTCGGATCGCACTCGCCGAGGCGCTACCTCATAATTCCTGATTCATGGGTAAAGGTGGCCATTTGCAATAATCGAGTCTCTCTCATCCCGTCGAATCATGAGATGGAGTTTGGTCGGGCATTATCGTCCACTAAACGCTCTCTCAAATCATGAGGGTTAGAGTCATGGATCGATTGGTCTTTAATCATAGGGTGCCCCTCACATTCGTCCTGGGTTCATACATCTATCCCAGCTCTGAGGATTAGAGTTAGTTGGGAAAACAGTCAGAAAATGTTTGCCAAGGCTCTGCGTTCCTCCGATCAGCCCATCTGAGGAGTGATTGGCACCGAACTTCGGGTACCTACATCATTCATATCACATGAGTTAGTTATGTCACTAACTCGGTAAGCATGTAAAAGTAAATTGCATGATTGAAAAGTAAGCATATCAAGGGGCAGTGCTGCCTCCTTTATTTGGATTTACGTAACCTGGTGGCGTCAAATATAGGATCGAGCCATGTAGACGGTCGAACTGCATCCATCTGAAATCGGATTCCGACTTTGATATGCAAAAGTCAATGCATAATTATCTTTAGCTCCGTCACGTATGAGCCAAGGAGTGGATGGTCATCTCGGATCCACCTTGATCTATACAACCTCTTTCAGGCGGAGGGCGTGGCTTTGTAAACGAGTGGTTCAGTCAAGCTTGTCATGATATTGCTCCATAACTCTATATGTAGGTATTGGAAGCCTGATCGGTATCAAATCCTAGGTACCTACACCATCCACATATTAATTCATCTGAGTTAGTTATATCAACAACTCATAAAGCATGCAAATATAAGAGTTATGGTTAAAGAGTAATCCTGTTAAGGGAATGAATATCATTCTTATGCAAAAATGGCATTGCATGCTCTTTGCAGGTCTATTTTGCTCCGACAATCTCTGTAGGAGATGGCTGCTGGAATCTTTAGCTGGTGATGAACGTCTTTTTAAACCGTCGTGGGATGGCGGTCCCGAGAATGAACAGACCTTGATTGGGGTCTTGGAGCGACAAAGGCAGTTAGGTAAATACTGTAAGCGAATAACGAGATTGCATCTCCTTTGAATCGCCTTCTTGCCCCCTTGCTAAGGGCAAGGATTGAGTGTTAGGGAGTCATATATATACCGCTAATGGTAGCACAACATCACATTGGTATTACGATGGTAATTGGCAAGAGAATAATGAATCCATACTTATAGAAACTTTTGTACTTTCCATGCTAGGAAATGGGATATTGCTACCGGTGAGATAGTCATATCTCATAAATTTGTTGATATGCCTTCGATCCCATATCGTGGACAAGGGTTGGTGCACGGACAATCAATCAGCATTCAGGCGTAAACGTTCTAAACCTTCAATTCGCTAACCTTCAGGCAAGGCCAAGGCAATCGGCTACGCAAACTCCTGATGTATCTGCTTTGAATTAGATGATGTAATCTCGAGCGATTCATGCTTAAATATCCAGTTGCCCTTTGCATCTGGGGAATGAGTTACTTTGCAGATAATTGATGAAAGGTATGGAAGTATGAATCTTCACTTTCTAATTCCAAAACATCGCTCATTAGACATTACATTCGCATATATCTCCCTTCAAGCGAGAAATTAATTAGTGATTTTGTCGAATCATTCTGGGCAGTAAATCGAGCAATGAGACTCATTGATATCTATCTCGGGACAACCTTTCAAAGGAAATAAGCAATATCTTTTTGTATGTCATATCTCGAGGCATAACGAACGATGGTACGCCCTTCACTTCTCTTGTTGGAAATACTCCATTCTGCAAGAAGTTTCTAAAGGGAGCTATCTATGACTCTCTTCCGAATTCGGTTTCCAATACTGGATCAACTTCCGAGTGTCTCGATTGGGGTTGTCTCCATCTCTTCTGCATTATCGGAACATGCTAGGTTGGCCAGATTATCCGCTTTCTAATTCTCTGTATGCAGAATATAAGATATGTTGTAATGTTCCCATCCATCCAACATCTCTTCTACCTGTTCTAGGTAAGTTGCGAGTCGTAGTCCCTTCATCTGGAATTTCCTTTGAATCAATACAACTCCAACGCCGGACTGTCGATTATTCTTTGCACCATCCGTATATTACTTCCGGGTGCTAGGTTTTCATCTTTCATTTTGAGGGGCCATCTTCTTCATTTAACACATCCTCTTTGGGAACAGTAAACTCAACGATGAAGTCATTTAACGCATGCCCCCGATTAGATTTCTTCAGGAGGGAATTGAGATCAAACTGGTTCAGCCCGATATTCCATTGAAGCAATCGTTCGAACGTCGTCGGTCGTTGCTGGAGCTGATCGGTCTAGACCTTTGATCAGATAAATTTGAGTACGACAGCATAGCTTGCGAGATTTCAAGTAATATTCATGCATCATGTAACAACAGAAATGAGAACTAGAGAGCTAATGGTTGATTCATATTTGCTTTAATCTCGAGCTCTCATCATTTGACCAAGGTCATATGGTGGCTGGTGAGCAGTCAAGTTGCTATAATCCGGGAAAGGATCCATAGGTCCAATCATGACATGTGGTGGTTCAACTAGTACCTAACTCTGGGCTCCAAAGTATGTTGACCTAACCCTTATTCGATGGAAATCAGTCTTCCTCGGTGTGGTTGACATCAAATAGCCAATGCAAAGGTTAGTCAAGTCTTTGGGAGGTGAACCTCAAGACATATTTCATTCATCACATTATATGATTGAAGTGTAGCTTTAGGATGTTGGGATCCTTAGCTGCTTTCTGGTATCCCATTATTGACAATCATGATCACTAAAATCATATGAATCATCTTCGGAGTAGTGCTCGGACTGTTCCATATAACCGTCATTCGATGCCCCACCGATTGGACAAGTTTAAGTCGCATAAATAAGATGGTCACTACTCGTTAGCGAGCAACATCGGTTGCATCAGTGAAATCTATACACCATCAGAACTACGGAAGAGGAAGTTGCTGTGAGACAAACATTGTCTTGTATCTTGTCCTTGACAACAAGCTGAATCTGATCGATAACTCCTCAAATTGGCTTGTTGATGTAAATAAGCGTCATGGCTATAGGAAGAATCCCAGTCGTTGCCACTTCATTGTTATATTCTATGACTATCCATTTAATCCTCATTGATAAGCTTTGATGACTAGTGTTGGCCAAAATATATATGTCGAGCCGAAGGCGAGCCGTGCTCCGAGCCGAAGGCGAGCCGTGCTCCGAGCCGAAGGCGAGGCCATCAGCGGGTCCGGGCGCAGCGCCGGTGAGGTTCCGGGGCCCCACAGTCCCGGCGGCGGTCGAAAATGTGGGCACCGCACGATTTTTTTGATTTTGGAAGATGGATCCTTTTCTGAAATGATCCGAAAATGTATTTTATCCCAAAAACAGCTGTACCGGGTCAGAACGGAATTTGCCTTCAAGTAGCGGTTCGGAGGTGTCATCAGATCGCGGCTCGAGTCTGTCATCGGATCGGATCGAACATGTCATCGGATTGGATCTGAGGTACGTCATCAGCAGGTGGTCGGTTCGGATCTCCCCATCTGGTTCGGATCGGAGGTCCTTTTTCAGATCGGGTAGGACCCTATCTGACCCCCTCAAGGATATTGGCCTGCGCTTCTACTACATCCGATCCGAAGGCTCAATCTGCATCCGATCCAGTCATTTTATATGCATCTCCGGAGCTCATTTGAACTGGAAACACATCTGATCCGATTCGAAGTCGAGGTCCATGCTAAAACGTTGCTGCTGCGTTGGGCGGATCTTTTCAAACCCATTGCTTCATTCCAGAGACATCCATGCTTTGGGTAGAATTGCTGAAATCGTCGAAGGCTTCGAAAGTGACAAGAATACAGATTATCTCTTCGGACTTGGAGATCCAAACAGTAGATAAATAATCCGAAAAGCTGAGAATCTTCATTTCTCAGTGAAAGCACCAAAATGTTAGACCAAAAAATGGTCCTAACACCCAATTGAATAGGATTTGTGAAGAATAATAATCTAAAACATAGAAAATCATGCAGAGACACGAGATTTATAGTGGTTCGACGTTAATGAGCTTACATCCACTTCATAGTTTCTTAATTCAACATAGAATTACAATTACAAGGCTTCAAATCACTCAGTCACTCGATTACAATGAAGCTATCTCTCTGAATTCATGGATTCTTTTGGAGAAATTTGTAACACCCCACACCCGCTACGGTCACTCACTAAGGGAATGCCATAACATCGGTGGAGTATTTTAAGTGAATATAGAACAGAAAAATTACAACAAGACAGATATAAGTAATACTTGATAATTTAAAACATCATTTCATTGCAGCGGAAAGTAAAACATGTTTGGTTACACCAAAACCATAAACAAGAGTCAAGTACATAATATCCATCCTGATAAAACAAAAGTACATAATCCCACTACATAACTTAATAGCCATAATAGAAAAGATAAACTGAGCTTTACATCCACGGTCCAAGCTCCAAAAGATAGATAAAGCAGTCTGATCAAAGCCCACTAGTGCTAGGCCCACCCTGATAACCTGAGGGTTGGGAAAAAGATAAAAACAACGGGGTCAGACATAAGTCTGAGCGAGTCCTATAACTTTAACAATACAATCATTAAAGTAACCAGAGTAAGAAATAAGCTTGATATACGGTAACGACTAGGGATAAATGGCTATACTAAGCAGCCAACTAGACTTAGGATGAACTAAGATAACCGTAAAGACGCATCTACCCACCCAAGGATAATTACTACACTGCACCACACCAGTCATTCCCAATTTAAAGGTTGATCCCACTAAGTATACTTAGTAATCTATAATTAGTAGTTTCGTGTACCCCTAGCTGACTACATAAGTGCCGTCAGCCCCTATTTCCACTAGGTGTACCCACTACCCCCCATTCGATCGGCTTCCTAACGTAGATACCCGTGCTGGCCCCACAGTGGAGTGTATCATCCCCCAAAGTGGCAACCTGATAATATCAACGGTGCACGGCTTATACCTACACGATGCAACAACGTCTTACTTACCAGCCCGGGTCCACACACGCATATGAAACCCGTTGGACTTGCGTTGCCACCGCTAACCCGTTTTGGCCTCTTACATTCAAGCCCAATATGCGTGTCCCGTCCTCGACTTGGGTCGAGCCCACAAAGATACGTTTGGGATATTGGTTGAAATGGGCCCCCACAAGCTACCCACCTAAGCTTGTCATTTCTAGTGAATCCCACTTAACCCTTTAACCATGTCCACTTACATGTTATAAATTTTGGTTAAGTCTTTTAATCATATTTTAATTGCCACTCAAGGCACCCACTAGATTTCCACATGCCACCCAAGGCACTTACTTGATTCCCACATGCCACCCAAGGCACTTACTTAACCCTTTAATCATGTTTAATTACATGTTCCACTTTGGTTAAGTATTCTAATCGTATTTTCTATTGCCACCCAAGGCAACCCACTAGTTTCCTCATGCCACCCAAGGCACCCCCACTAGTTATTACATGCCACCCAAGGCACCCACTTAACCCCTCATGCCCCACTACATGCTAATTTGGTTAAGTGTTTCTTAATTAATTAAGATCGTAACCTTTGTAAAGACCTCTCACATTAGACTGTCTTTTATGGCAGCTGGATATGCCGGTTGGTTCCGGGCAGCCTTACACCATAACAGAGTCTAACCTCGTGTCTTTACACTTGTCACGTATTTAGTTTATGACTAAGACCTCTCACATTGGGGCAATCATTTGTAGCCGCTGGATTTGCCGGTCGGTTCCGGGCAGTCTTATGCTACAAAAGGGTCCAACCTCGTGTCTTAGTCGATTAATTACACCTAATTAATCACCCCCATAATTTGTATTAATTATCCCTAATTAATTACAAATATTTAAAAAATATGGGTAGACCTAACTCAATAGGTAAATTCCCAATTCCATAATATGGGTAGACCTAACTTAATAGGTAAATTCCCAATTATGTCCATCCACTTTATGGTATGTTTAATCATACCAACTTCACACAATTTTATGTGTTCATTAATTTTTACCCCATCGTCCCCACGTAAATACGTTAACATGACATACTTTAAAAGAGGAGATTCATCATACACACAATGGGTTCAACTTAGCATATCATTAGCATTATCATGGGTTTAAAAGGTGTCAACTTGCATATATGACCATAAACCCAACTTGCATAAATAACCAACCCAAACTTACATGAATCACATATGTCATAAAGATGGTAACTTGCATAAATGTTCATGTCATAGACCTATCATAAAGGTGTCAACTTGCATACATGTCATAGGTCTAAAAGGGATGAACTTGCACATGTACTTATGTCATACAAAGGGGTGAACTTGCATATGTATGTATGACATACAAAGGTGTAAACTTGCACATGTTACTTGCATATAATCAACCACCAAACTTGCATAACATGTCATATATAGACTTGCATATAATCAAGCACCAAACTTGCATAACATGTTACATATGAACTTGCATATAATCAACCACCAAACTTGCATAACATGTTACATATGAACATGCATATGTATGTATGACATACAAAGGTAAACTCGCATATGTTATGCATATCACTAATCCAAACAACTTGCATAGATTATGCATATTATAGATCCAAACTCATAGGTTAAACTTGCATGTCATGTCACTTATTTCACACATGATTCTAGCATAAAACCAAGCATTTAACTTGCATAAAACCAAACACTTAGCATGCATAAAACCAAATACTTAGCATGCATAAAACCCACCACTTAACATGCATAAACCCAAACACTTAACTTGCATAAACATAGTGTCATCATGAATAAGTGTTAAACATAGTGATTAGCAAACTAGCATCATAACATATGACCTAAAACCCATTGATCCGCAAGCAAAACCATATGATCTCATCACATCTCATCTACTTAGTTTAGCAATTGGTTATTAAAGTGATAGAAACTCACAAACTCCAAGATTAGCTCCTTAGATAGTTGCTAAAGTTGAAGTAGAGGTGGATTAGTAGTTGATTAGCTTGCAATCCTCTTCTCTAATTAGTGGAGGCTCCTTCTAAGTTGCATTTTGGCGGCATGATGGCATAGATTCTAATTTTAGTATGGATTAGGGTAGTCTTAGAGTGTATTTATAGGATTAGGTTGTGTTTTAGACCCTTAGATTAACCCTAGGTTAGTTTAGGTCCGTCAGATTTCGTCCCAAGCCCTCCAACCCAGCCCAAAACTCAACCAGGTGCACCCAGGCCAGAATCAGCCGACAGGGCAAGTCGACAGCCCTGTCGACTGCCAAGTCGACAGGCATGTCGACAGGCAAGTCGACAGCCCTGTCGACAGCCAAGTCGACTTGGCAGGGCGGGAGTTTTCCCGCCTGGCCCCCATTTCTGCATGTTTCGAAATTCAAATTTCCCGAAAACTTCTTTGGGCCTTAACCGGGTCATACGGACTCCGATTTACAAAATTTCGGACTCTATTTTGCGTATTTTTCCGAGACGAACACAATGACGTAACCCGTTTCCCCTGATTCTCACATCTGAGATTATTAATTCTGTAATTAGTGAATATCAGTGTTAACTGAAATTCGGGGTGTTACATTCTCCCCTCCTTAAAGGATTTCGTCCCCGAAATCTCCAAGTTAAGGAGAATGCATATCCTACCATCCAAACAACCATCTACTCAATCCATCAAACACGGGCATCCATTGTCCTTAAAACAATTTCTACTGATGTATGAGCATATGCAAAAAGTGTGTGTATATGTTCCCTATCTAATGTATGAACATATGCAAACCGTGATAGTGCCATGCATCCAATATGTATGCGAAAGAACCCTATCGACACATACTATATCTACATGAGTGCACAATCATTCACCAAAATGCATCATCCATATGATAACACAACCATTATACATCCATAAATATAGCTACCTACACACAATTATATGCAATATGCAATATGAAGTGATTGAGCTGATCTAGTGTCTAGAGTGTGTGTATATGCATCCACGAGCAACCACTAGCAAACACTTGCATCCACATGCATCCATCAATCATAACATGTCTCAAACACATGTTTCAACCATAGGTTTACCCTATCTAAAGGTCAAAGGCACTAACAAGAGGACATACTAAAGATAAGATAAGTACTAGACAAACGATAAAGGAGAAGTTAAAAGACATACCCTCAAAAAGGAATGGGTATAATGAACACATTTTCGCTTCCGTCTCCCAAGTAGCGTTGCTCTCATCTTCTCCCCATTGAACTTTGACTAGTTGAACCTCCCTGTTTCTCAACCTCTTAATCTCTGACCCAAGGATGCGTGTAGGAGCTCGTCGAATAGTCGCATCACGCTTTATCTCTACTTCTCTAAGCAAGCTCAGCTCTACCACCTCTGCGGTCTCATGTAGGCACTTCCTCAAATGTGACACATGGAATACATCATGTACACCACTAAGTCTGTCGGGCAACTCCACTCTATAGGCCATCTGTCCAATCCTTTCCTTAATAGGAAACGGTCCAACAAACCTTGGTGCTAACTTCCCAACAGATCCAAAGCGAACCACATTCCGTAACGGAGATACTTTGACAAAGACTATGTCCCCAACATCAAACTCAAGCTCTGTTCTCCTCTTGTCCGCATAAGATTTCTGTCTGTCTTGCGCCGCTTTCATCCTTCTTCGAATCAAATCAATCTTTTCCGAAGTCTTCCTAACCATATCGGGCCCAAGCAAGATCTTATCCGTAGATTCCCACCAACATGTAGGTGATCGACAAGGCCTTCCATAAAAAGCTTCGGAAGGAGCCATGCCAATACTAGACTGAAAGCTGTTATTATATGCGAACTCCACCAATGGAAGATGCTCTTCTCATGTACTTCCAAAATCTAAGATACATAGCCTCAAAAGGTCTTCTAAAATGCGATTCACCCTCCCGGTCTGGCTGTCCGTCTGAGGATGATTTGCGGTGCTCAAACACAACTGAGTCCCTACCGCCTCTTTCAAACTCTTCCAAAACTCGCTAGTGAAGATAGGATCTCGATCACTCACTATGCTGGAAGGTACACCATGCAATCTAACAATATCTCGAATGTAGATTGAAGCTAGCCATTGAGCAGTCCTCTTACTCTTCACGGGTATAAAATGGGCACTCTTAGTAAGTTTGTCTACCCCAACCCAAATTCCCGTATTACCCTTCCTCGATCTTGGTAATCCATTGACGAAATCCATCGAGACACTATCCCACTTCCATAGCGGAACCTCCAATGGGTGAAGCAACCCACCGGGCTTCTTTTGCTCCACTTTTACTTGTTGGCACACCAAGCATCTAGCGACATACTCGGCCGCGTCTTTCTTCATACCGGCCCAAAAGAAAACTCGCTTCATGTCTTGGTACATCTTGTCCCTACTGGGATGAATGGTCATCTTCGAACGATGTGCATCATCAAGTATAGCCTTCCTCAAACCCTCGTCTTGCGGTACACAAAGTCTACCGTCTCTACGCAACCACCCCTTACCATCTAGGGTGTACCTACTCAAATGGCTGGACGACTCCCCCTCCTCATGAGCTTCTATACTAACTCAACCAACTGTGGGTCGTCTCGTTGTGCTCCGCCAATCCGCCCCAAAAGAGTAGGCCTAACCTCCAAGGAGGCTAGCAAACCGGGTACAAAGTCAACGGAAGGTCTAAAGTCAAACATAGAAATAAACTCTAAGCTCCGTCGTTCAACGAACAATGAACTCAAGGACAACCTTTTTCTACTTAAGGCGTCCGCTACCACATTACCCTTGCCATGGGTATACGCTATCTCAAACTCATAGGATGCTAAGAATCCCATCCACTTTTGCTGTCCTAAGACTATGCGCTCGAAGAGTCTCCAACACTTCCCTAAGATGTAGGGCATGCTCTTCTCCACTTTTAGAGAAAACCAGGATATTACCCCATCCAAAATCATCACAACTGTCCATCTCTCACGCAGACCACCCTAGTCGAACTCGACATCCCCCAAATGCAAGCCCCAAAGGCCTAAACCAATATCAGACAAACACCCAAGGGATACCTCCTTCGAATTCAGACGACCTACGTGAGATGATACTAGTAAAAACGGCTAAATAATTAAGCCCTTGTCCAACTCTGGATGTCCTCGCCAGTCTCGCTCCAAAACCACCGTTTATCCCATAACTAGCTTTGCTCAACCTATTGAGCACATACGAAAACTTATTTCGCTCCTAGAAAAGACCAAGATGTCATTTACAGAGACCATCATGAACTTATTTAGGTACTCCCTGAACACCCTTCTCATCAAATCAATAAAGTATGAGGGGGCGTTCATCAAACCAAATGGCATCACCAGCCACTCATAAAAACCATCTAGAGTCCTAAAGGCAGTCTTCTCTATACTATCCTCAGCCACTCTCAACTGACGAAACCCCGTGGCTAAGTCCAACTGCGAAAATACTAAGGCGCCAACTAACTGATCAAAGAGATCATCAATCCTCGGCAATTGGTGTCTATTCTTCTTTGTCAGTTTATTGAGTTCTCTATAGTCTACACAAAGTCTGAGGGACCCATCCGCCTTCGTGGCAAAAACTACTGGAGCACCCCACTCCGATATACTTCGTCTTATGAACCCCTTCGCAAGCAACTCACCCACTTGCTTATGGAGTTCCCTCCTCTCCCGAGGAGCCATGTGGCGCACTGGCAAAGATACTGGTTTAGCATTGTCTACCAGATAAATTCGGAAGTCTATCTCCCGCTTCGAAGGTAAGCCCTTCACCTCCTCAAACACATCCGAGTACTCCCGGACCACTCTAACAGATCGCAAACTTTCGACCGAAGCGTCAAGCGATTCAAGATAACTTAGCATAACAGATTCCATGGGATTACAAGAGATCTCGAGAGTGTTACCCAAGCGGGTCATAAGCCTAACAACTCTCCTTTCACAATCAAGAACGGCACCATTACTGGATAACCAGTCCATGCCCAAAACTAACCCATAGCCCGTGAAGCCCAAAAAGCATCACATCTAAACTCAACGCTAAGTATAGAAACTTTCAAACCCAAACACATCATGGAGCCCCAATTGGGTTTGAAACAACTAAGGGATCATCTACTAAACTGGTGTCTAAGTGCAGTGACTCAACTAACAATGATGAGATAAACGAACTCGATGCGTCAGAATCAAATAAAGTTCGAACCGGATAATAAAGAAATCCAAATTCCAACCTAGACGGTCCTATCCCCATCTGGTACACTAGCCGTAAGGGAATACAACTACCCTCCAGGAGATTCCGTACCTTGCCCTTGCCTCTTTGGACAATCCTAATAAGGTGTCCTATTCCTCCCAAAAGGATAACTACTAGCCCTCTTCTTCCCATTCTCCACTCGTAACCTCCATCAAAATGAGGTTTCGCTCTTCATTAACCAAACAACTATTTGAGCCTTCCTCCCATCGTCTATCCAATAGGTACCTACAAGTCCTCCTCCTTCTTGAACCAACTTCTAGTCCGACTAATGTCTAAGTCCCTTGAAGTGGTTTTCCATTCTTATCTATCTTAGAAAGATCATCTATACGCGGAGGGGAAACTCAAAACGAGAGAGGAAGAGATTCAAAACGGAGAATTTGAAAGATATAGATATGGCTATTGGGGATTATGCTTTTCTTTCAAAAACTTTTCTCTTAAAAGACATGTTTTTGAAAATACTCCTTTCAAAAATATTCTTAGAAAATAGTTTTTCTAAAAAAATTATCTGTTCTGGTAACCTTAAGCTCTGATACCACGTGTAACACCCCACACCCGCTACGGTCACTCACTAAGGGAATGCCATAACATCGGTGGAGTATTTTAAGTGAATATAGAACAGAAAAATTACAACAAGACAGATATAAGTAATACTTGATAATTTAAAACATCATTTCATTGCAGCGGAAAGTAAAACATGTTTGGTTACACCAAAACCATAAACAAGAGTCAAGTACATAATATCCATCCTGATAAAACAAAAGTACATAATCCCACTACATAACTTAATAGCCATAATAGAAAAGATAAACTGAGCTTTACATCCACGGTCCAAGCTCCAAAAGATAGATAAAGCAGTCTGATCAAAGCCCACTAGTGCTAGGCCCACCCTGATAACCTGAGGGTTGGGAAAAAGATAAAAACAACGGGGTCAGACATAAGTCTGAGCGAGTCCTATAACTTTAACAATACAATCATTAAAGTAACCAGAGTAAGACATAAGCTTGATATACGGTAACGACTAGGGATAAATGGCTATACTAAGCAGCCAACTAGACTTAGGATGAACTAAGATAACCGTAAAGACGCATCTACCCACCCAAGGATAATTACTACACTGCACCACACCAGTCATTCCCAATTTAAAGGTTGATCCCACTAAGTATACTTAGTAATCTATAATTAGTAGTTTCGTGTACCCCTAGCTGACTACATAGGTGCCGTCTGCCCCTATTTCCACTAGGTGTACCCACTACCCCCCATTCGATCGGCTCCCTAACGTAGATACCCGTGCTGGCCCCACAGTGGGGTGTATCATCCCCCAAAGTGGCAACCTGATAATATCAACGGTGCACGGCTTATACCTACACGATGCAACAACGTCTTACTTACCAGCCCGGGTCCACACACGCATATGAAACCCGTTGGACTTGCGTTGCCACCGCTAACCCGTTTTGGCCTCTTACAGTCAAGCCCAATATGCGTGTCCCGTCCTCGACTTGGGTCGAGCCCACAAAGATACGTTTGGGATATTGGTTGAAATGGGCCCCCACAAGCTACCCACCTAAGCTTGTCATTTCTAGTGAATCCCACTTAACCCTTTAACCATGTCCACTTACATGTTATAAATTTTGGTTAAGTCTTTTAATCATATTTTAATTGCCACTCAAGACACCCACTAGATTTCCACATGCCACCCAAGGCACTTACTTGATTCCCACATGTCACCCAAGGCACTTACTTAACCTTTTAATCATGTTTAATTACATGTTCCACTTTGGTTAAGTATTCTAATCGTATTTTCTATTGCCACCCAAGGCAACCCACTAGTTTCCTCATGCCACCCAAGGCACCCCCACTAGTTACTACATGCCACCCAAGGCACCCACTTAACCCCTCATGCCCCACTACATGCTAATTTGGTTAAGTGTTTCTTAATTAATTAAGATCGTAACCTTTGTAAAGACCTCTCACATTAGACTGTCTTTTATGGCAGCTGGATATGCCGGTTGGTTCCGGGCAGCCTTACACCATAACAGAGTCTAACCTCGTGTTTTTACACTTGTCACGTATTTAGTTTATGACTAAGACCTCTCACATTGGGCCAATCATTTGTAGCCGCTGGATTTGCCGGTCGGTTCCGGGCAGTCTTATGCTACAAAAGGGTCCAACCTCGTGTCTTAGTCGATTAATTACACCTAATTAATCACCCCCATAATTTGTATTAATTATCCCTAATTAATTACAAATATTTAAAAAAATATGGGTAGACCTAACTCAATAGGTAAATTCCCAATTCCATAATATGGGTAGACCTAACTTAATAGGTAAATTCCCAATTATGTTCATCCACTTTATGGTATGTTTAATCATACCAACTTCACACAATTTTATGTGTTCATTAATTTTTACCCCATCGTCCCCACGTAAATACGTTAACATGACATACTTTAAAAGAGGAGATTCATCATACACACAATGGGTTCAACTTAGCATATCATTAGCATTATCATGGGTTTAAAAGGTGTCAACTTGCATATATGACCATAAACCCAACTTGCATAAATAACCAACCCAAACTTGCATGAATCACATATGTCATAAAGATGGTAACTTGCATAAATGTTCATGTCATAGACCTATCATAAAGGTGTCAACTTGCATACATGTCATAGGTCTAAAAGGGATGAACTTGCACATGTACTTATGTCATACAAAGGGGTGAACTTGCATATGTATGTATGACATACAAAGGTGTAAACTTGCACATGTTACTTGCATATAATCAACCACCAAACTTGCATAACATGTCATATATAGACTTGCATATAATCAAGCACCAAACTTGCATAACATGTTACATATGAACTTGCATATAATCAACCACCAAACTTGCATAACATGTTACATATGAACTTGCATATGTATGTATGACATACAAAGGTAAACTCGCATATGTTATGCATATCACTAATCCAAACAACTTGCATAGATTATGCATATTATAGATCCAAACTCATAGGTTAAACTTGCATGTCATGTCACTTATTTCACACATGATTCTAGCATAAAACCAAACATTTAACTTGCATAAAACCAAACACTTAGCATGCATAAAACCAAATACTTAGCATGCATAAAACCCACCACTTAACATGCATAAACCCAAACACTTAACTTGCATAAACATAGTGTCATCATGAATAAGTGTTAAACATAGTGATTAGCAAACTAGCATCATAACATATGACCTAAAACCCATTGATCCGCAAGCAAAACCATATGATCTCATCACATCTCATCTACTTAGTTTAGCAATTGGTTATTAAAGTGATAGAAACTCACAAACTCCAAGATTAGCTCCTTAGATAGTTGCTAGAGTTGAAGTAGAGGTGGATTAGTAGTTGATTAGCTTGCAATCCTCTTCTCTAATTAGTGGAGGCTCCTTCTAAGTTGCATTTTGGCGGCATGATGGCATAGATTCTATTTTTAGTATGGATTAGGGTAGTCTTAGGGTGTATTTATAGGATTAGGTTGTGTTTTAGACCCTTAGATTAACCCTAGGTTAGTTTAGGTCCGTTAGATTTCGTCCCAAGCCCTCCAACCCAGCCCAAAACTTAACCAAGTGCACCCAGGCCAGAATCAGCCGACAGGGCAAGTCGACAGCCCTGTCGACTGCCAAGTCGACAGGCATGTCGACAGGCAAGTCGACAGCCCTGTCGACAGCCAAGTCGACTTGGCTGGGCGGGAGTTTTCCCGCCTGGCCCCCATTTCTGCATGTTTCGAAATTCAAATTTCCCGAAAACTTCTTTGGGCCTTAACCGGGTCATACGGACTCCGATTTACAAAATTTCGGACTCTATTTCGCGTATTTTTCCGAGACGAACACAATGACGTAACCCGTTTTCCCTGATTCTCACATCTGAGATTATTAATTCTGTAATTAGTGAATATCAGTGTTAACTGAAATTCGGGGTGTTACAAAATTGGTGATTTTCTATTGAGGAATACTAGTCATGGTGGCCTTGAATGATCTAAGTGCAAAAAGGTCCCTTAATTTGTTGTTCGAAAGTGTATTTATAGGTGTATAATTGGTTAGGGGCGAGCACCACGTGGCAGCATCTGAAGATTTCGAAATTGTAGTGGAGAATGTGGGGAAATGGTCTTCATTTCGTGGGAAATATGCGGCATCCGATCCCCTTTTTTAGGCGCAAGAATAGTACAATTTGGAATTAGTAAATGCTTCAGGTTCGTGGTCAATGAGTCGGGTTGGCTCCTGTGTGGTGCGAGCTGAAGTGACCCAATAATTGGTTTCAAACCATAAGCGAATCGGGACATGTATACGCGATCCGACCCGATGTCCTATGCTCCATCCGATCCGGTGCGATGTTAGCTTGCTGAAGCTATTTGATGTATGGTTGGTACGGGGTTATGTCTTCTTGTGCGTGTAAAGGGATTGGGTGATTGAACTCCGAGCCGAGCCGGTCTCCTTTGTCTCTGTTTGACTCGCTAGAATGCTATGTTGGTGAAGTCATGTGGCTTCCATTCGAGCCAAGCATCCGATCCGAGCCGAATATCTCTTCCGATCCGAATATCCTGATCTGGTCCTGTCTCATGTGCATGCGATGTTGAGTTTTCACCAATGTCCCGCCACTTCATCTAAGCGATCGCCAATCAATGTCGATCAATTGAGCTTTGGGTGGCATGGTTACAAAACAGGCTAACAAATACAATGTAAACAATCTATCTATTTATAGAATATACATGACATGTACATATATTGAAGTAAAGTCCCTTAGCATATTAACATATTCACCCATATTAATTTTACATATTAGAACATATTTGTTATTTTATGGTATATTTTTTTGTTTTTGAGATTTATATGGATATGTGTTATAGATTTGAATATGTGTGTGCGTGCATGTGTGTGTATGTGTGTGGGTGTGTTATGAGATTATTGGATATAGAAATGGATTGTGAAATTAAGTATATACTTGTTATAGAATGATTGTATGTGAATATGACGAGTATTGTGTGGTTGAAAGACAAGATGGAAGCTAAAATGCAGAAAATATGCTTTCGTTCGGTGACGGTTAGCGACAGCTTATTGGTCCATGCTTGTGACGGTTAGCGACGACGAGCGACATATTATGTTTTCAAGTTTGCAACGACTAGCCGCGACTTATGTTTCCAGACTTCTATCGTTCAGGGACGGCTAGTGACAACCTTCAAACATCTCATAGCTCGTCATGTGTCTCCCCTACCCGATACTAGCATTGCTAATATGGCTACGATAGCCGTCGCTAAAGTCGATAGTATTATGTTTCTGTCGGGCTAGATAGCGACGGCTTTTAGTATCGGCTTGCGACAGCAAGCAAGCAATGGTTAAAAGTCGCCGCTATCAGCAGCCTTTCTTGTAGTGATGCTTCGTAAGACCCTTTTGATATCTTGCATCAAAATTGAAGGGTTCAACCACTGAGACAGTGATATTGATTATTTAAGTCATTTTTTAAATATTAAACATTTACCTGTTTTTCAAATTTGGATGCAGATAGTTTTTTTTTTTTTTTTTTTTTTTTTTTTTTTTTTTTTTAATATCCATTAGCATGTCCACTAGAAAGGCTACGTTTTGCACATTTTTGGACAAATCAAAATAAGATGTTTTAAGTCATTGCAGCTTAAGCATAAACGAAATAAAATAACAAAAACTTAGGATATTTTTTAAAATTCCAAGTGGCTACGTGCATAATAAGGAACAATATCATTGATTCTCAATTATGTGCTACCGTGTACAAATAATAATACATTAGTGCTGTACAATTTTGTTTATGAAGAAAACAAACATGAGGACATGACAAATAACTCTAGAAAATAAAGGTCAATGAGCAGGTGTGGCCAAATTGCTATACATGCCCATATTCATCTTTTAATGTATAATATCGTTTGCATCTTAAAATTATAAGCTTATGTAATATATTATTTATGTAAACCAACTTATGTGATAAGCATGTTACCTTTGACTATGATGCACACGTTTATGGATTTATATGTTATTGTTCTGATATTAAGTTATTTAAGAATGTGCTTATGTAACTAAAATAATACTTATGTTTTTTTTATTATGCCCATGATATGCCTGTATTATCTGATAGTATTTTGGATAAGGTTCATTATCATTTTACTTGCATGATCTTTTAAGTTATATTGAGGATCAGCTCCAGTAGATATTCCACTAATAAAATGAGAGTAAATAGTAGTAGGAAAATTAGGAGCATTGTTATTATAACAAAATGATATACCAGTAGGTAATGACTAATGACTAATGACTGAATAACTTTATTCAAGAATTAAAGATTTGAAAACATTTTGAATCAAATTGGTACTATATACACATCTATTGATCGACTCTACAATATCTATAACTTTATTTGAAACTATGATGGCACTTAAATAATTAGAAATTTTGCCTTTATATTTGGCAGTATAATATGTTTTTCCCAGTGCTATTTTAAAGCAGGTAGGCATTAAAAAGAATTTACAGACATAATTGGGGTACTTTTAAGATATGAGGAAGTAATTTATTTACTACTATTAGTTCATGGGTTTAGCATCTAAAGCAAAAACTTTTGGCTAAGGAATGTCTTTCCACCTTATTTTTTTTTTTTTTTTTTTTTTTTTTTAATAAGCAAAAAATGTAGTTTTGAGTTGATGATAAACTGTAGTTTGTAATTGTTTTATGTTTCTTATTTTGTCAACTAACAATTGAGGAAAATTAGAGTGAACAAAATCATGCTCGTGTATTAAGAGAAGTAAAGAGTTCAATGTTCATCTTCTTCCCTACCATTTGGATCTGCATGTTGCAAATAATCATATCCACTTTCAGTTTTTAAGTCTGCACTCATTTTCACTTTATCAAAGAATGATCATAATTTAATCGAAGACAGGATGACATACACTCTGTAACAATTATATCTGGAACTGTAATTGGTTGGATATGTGATAGTAAAACTTAGAGGTGTTTGATTACAGTAAATAGTTTGAAATCAATTGTAGTTGCTATCAACTTTTATATTTAGAATGTGTCATCATTAGACATTAGTCTCTACTTGATTAGGAAATTTATTTTGATTACAACTTGATTAGGCACAGAGATTTGCCTAACTCTACTAAACTAATGAGCAACCCTGTGAACTTCCAACAACACATCAAAAGCAAAATGATGTAGAAATATAGAAAAAAACCTCACTTTGTGATTTATGTTAGGTTTGAGAATTGAAAAGCATGACTGCCTTCATAATTATGTCTATAAGTGTCCAAATATTCTGCCGAACCATAGGTATAAGAATATTGCATCCAATTAGGTGGTTATAGTGCCCAATCCTCTTTCTTTTACTATACTTTTTTTTATTCAGTGTCTTCAATATATATATGTGAATCATTTAGAACTAATTTAATGTAATTAAACAAAAGTTAAATTTTATAATTTTGTTTTAGGTCCTGTTTTTTCAGTGGAGATTATGATTTTTTTTTTTTAAATAAATTTTTTTCCCTACTCTAATTCTTGCCAAGATACTTGGATGGGTATACTCCGAATATTAACAGTCCACTTTCTTGTTATTCCACTCTTTATTTTTCCCAGTGATTCTATCTCACTTGGGTTGTTGTATGCTTTTAAGTTGGACCCATTTAAAAGCCAAATTTTCAATATCTTTAGCTTCTTTAGCAAGTGTACAGCAAGCATGCTATGCCTCTGCTTTCTTTAATTCTTACCAAAGAGCACTTTTTGGGAGAAAAAAAGCTTCTGCAACAAGTGTGTTATTTTTTTGACAATTTAGACAAAATGTTTTGGGGATTGTTGATTTTCCATTTGGATTAGTTGCGAAGCTCAACTCATATGTTTGTATTTTTTCTCCATGAAATTATGTAAGACAAATAAAGTACATACATAATCAAATTATATTCCTCATACGTAGTGTCTTTGTAAGTAAGCTTCTGGATTAAGACCATGCACCTAAACATTCAGAAAAGATTTAATATAATAGGGGAGGCAATTTGGAAGCATGTGAAACGGTAGACAGTGCTAAATTTAATATTAGCAAGGCATGATAGGGAGTTTGCGATAATTTCCACTTAAATTCAAAATCCTAAGACAGCAAGGGTCTTTAAGTAGCCTCAAAAAGCCATATTTTTCTACTCACTTCACATTCTCCCTCCAACAAAAGCTTTCATTCCTCTACACCCATAAACCAAAAACTAGAACCACTTTACATTTTTTTTAGTCTCAAACTTGTAAAATCCATAGATGGGAAATTACAAGTTTAAGCTATCAAATATGATGCCGAATTCATGGTTCTACAAGCTCAAAGACATGAACAAATCAACCAAACCTCACACCACCATCAAATATCATTCCTTAAGCAAAATCCACTTTGAACCTCCAGCGAAAATTTCAAAGCAAATATACTCTCCCAAAAGATCTTCTTACTACTTTCCAAGCTCAGATAATTCTCCTTCCAATCCCAAGCTTTATGACACACATTTCCCCATTGTTGAATCTCCGAGAAAACCAAACACGACTAATTCTGCTAATTTATCACTTGACTTGAGAAGTCTTCCTCCGATTTTAACAAAGCCAGTTAAAAATGAAGAAGGCAACGATGAAGTTTTGCTTAGGAAGGACATAATGCTGAAAACAGAGCAAAAGAGACTTCAAAGGATCAAGCTAAGGCAAAGTAATTCTCCGAAAACTAAGAAGGCTAAGACTAAGAGAAGCAAGAAGATGAAGTTTGAGAGCACCATAGTGATCATCAAGAAATCAAAAGACCCCAGGAGAGATTTCAGAAAATCAATGGTGGAGATGATTGTTGCCAACGATATGAAGAACTATAAGGATTTGGAAAGCTTGCTTGCTTGTTATTTGTCGTTGAATTCGGAGGAGTATCATGCTTTGATCGTTGAGGTGTTTAAGGATATATGGATCAATGGAATTTGAATTTGGTGGTTGAATTAGCATCATTGATTGTAACTTGTAAGAAGTTGAATTAGTTATATATTACTATAAATATATACTGTTTGGTTGCTATCTATCCTCAGTATTTATTGTAATTGATGTTCTGTTTGTTGGCAATTCATGCAAGTTGTTGTCATGAACTGTTCTTGTTGTAATTCATGCAAGTGTGTGTGTGTGTGTCTATAGTTCAATTTTGTTCGGTAATAATTCAAACTGAGGTTGAAACTGCTTACTGTAATATGTGAAATTTTCTTTATATGCATGTAGCTTCATTTGAAGAACCTTGGCTGGGGATAATAAACTATAGGATGGGCTTTCAAGTTAATACCATAGAGTATAGACTTTGGTATTTAGCTTAACTGAAACGGGTTTGGCTATATGTTTTTGATTAATGATTTCAATTAACCAGTTGTATGTAAAGGTTTTGATGCCAGTAGTAATATATTGCAGGTTTTCTTAATTCACTTTCACAATGCATGATTGAATTAAAACTTATTCATCAAGAAGTCTCATGTAAAAGAAATAAATAAATATGGAAGCTAGTCAGGTATCCTGCAACATTTCAAATATTGAGACGGTTTTCGGTTTTAGACTCTCCTTCAAAATTTATAACTCTTAACAATGTCAGTAATTAGGTGTTTGGTTTATATTCTGTTTTCTGCTTTTACTTTTCAATATCATATTACTACAAAAGATAAGAAGAGATAAAAAAACGACGGAAGAATAAAAGAACGATGAAGAAGACAACGGAGGAAATAGAGAAATGATAAAAAGATGGATTATCTCTCGTTTTTTCATTACTTTCCAAAAGATGAAAAATAATAAAAGTTGTTTATGTTTTGTGTATTAATTTCGTTTTCTAAAACAATTGTTCTTCATAATATGCATCCATCGTTCGTATTTTTATATGTACCGAAGTCTAAAAATGAAACAAATAAACAAAGAACTAGCTAACATTTTCAAATGGATAAACGGTCTTTCCATCTCTTGACAAAATTTCTCTATGTGCCCGCTTAATTTGTATAATAAGGATATTGATATCATTTCATGGAAGCACCATTCAAATTATGTATTCTAGTTACGAAGGATGATTATATGACACTTCTATTTTGTGGCATCCTTTTGCATTCGAGGCAGTCATTCGTTTATATTCAAATAATGGATGATGAGTGAAAGAGAGTTAGTAGAAAGATAGAGAAATGCGGTTGTGTGGTGCATAACAGCAGGCCCTTCTATTTATTGCTAGTTTAGATTTTATTTATATAGCACAACAAATTTATATTTATATTGGTCATTAATAAATTATCTGGTAGATTCTAAATCTACGTAATATTAAGATTTGATAGTTTTATGGCATTTATAGACGTATGTTTTTAGTTTGTAAAAGAACTTTGTTTGTTAGATGTATTTTTAAATGATACTAAGATTTAAAAATATTTTTAAATGGATGTAGTTGGGCGTTTAAGCGTTAATTACTTTTATGAATTTTTTATTTGTTAGATTTTATTTTTAAGTAGTATTAAATTTGGTGATATTTGCACAAAATACTTTGAATTTGTTAGAAAAGAAATTTGCTCGATTTCGTGCTCAAACAATACTAAGATTCAGTAACAGTTGGAAATATTAATTTGTTAAATTTTATGCTTAAGAAATATTAAGAGTTGGTCGTATGTGGAAAGATAGTTTTGAATTTTTGGAAAATGTAAAATCCAATATTTTCAGCATAATATGATAGAGGGGCATTTTCAATAATTTACGCTGATATTAAAATGGTATAACATCAAAGGTATTACAACTAAATATGTGTATATGTATATATCGTGGTCCACATAATCCATTTGGTTATGGTATTTTATTTTTTATTTTTTTTTCTCTCTTTAAACCGCTTTTTTTAAACCATCTAATTTATACTGCTTATACAATGATTCATAAAATATGATTTTTTCTGCTTTATCTATCTCTGTCAAAAAGCAGATGATCTGAAGATAACTAGGATATCACAATATGGATACCAAAGCCAGCGGAATATCAATGTAAAACAAAAGCTTCCAGTGACATTACAAGATAAGATTCCAATACTTAGATCTTACGCATAAAACAACCACAAAATAATGCATTTTACATCCCAAACGAAGCAAAACGTACGCAACACATATGAATTCAGCTTTCAATTCTACACTACGAATGTAGAAAATGAATAGGACACTGCTGCAACTTCTAAATTTTCCTCGGCTAAGAAGATTACAATACACTGCTTGCTTGCTGACAAATAGATGAAGAAAGGATCATTTATATAGAGAACTTATATATTTGCACACGAGCAATTATGCTCTGTCAGGCACGTACCTTTAACGTATATATATATATATATATATATATATATATATATAGTTAATTTTAATGGAAATGAAAATTAAATTGAAAAGAAAGATGCTTTGGTAGCTGAAATTAGTTAGAATCCAAAAACTACAGTGTATTTTTCACGCTCTGTTCACGATAATACCAAAATGAGTGTACTTGAACCTTTTTTGAACCATGGTAAATAAGGGAAAGCGAATGCAGCTATCAAAATCATGTTTCAACAGTGACAGCCTTTCAGATTTTACGGAATGTAATTTTTTTTAACTTTTATGAAGAATGAAAGTTGCTTTTGTGATTTCCAAATAAAATTTCATTAAGACTTTTATCTGTGATGACTAATATAGTAATTAAGATAAATTGACATATAAGCTGTTTTCACTTTATGCAGATACATATAGAAAATTAACATGTTAATATGATTATTTGAACCTAGAGGGGCCAGTACTGAGTCTACTGACATACCTCATAGGAATTATTCACTGGCAAGAAATATGCTTCACCTCTTCACACATCTGGATTCTTTTGGTGCATCATAGGTAGTCTATACAAATATTCCGTAATTTTGCAGAATTTTTTTACCTGCATGATGGTGATAATGATATGAAACATGAGAGCTGAAAAATCCAATCCAGTTAGCATCCTATGATAGTACATCTATCAAATTATAAGGATCTTACACTGTTACACACAAAAATAATCTTTTTTTATGTAATGTCATAGGCTATATGTATACAAAGAGACTAAGATGGCAAAATTTGTTCTGAGGCATAGAAAAGGAAAGCTATTGATTAGTACATGAAGAGCATGTATTCATGGAAATATCTCCATCCAATGCATATAAATAATACTACAAAAATGCGTATATAGGTTGGGTATATGATATCACTCCACGTCATACTGTAATTCATGGTTGAAAGTAACAACTTGACCGTCGTTTTCTGTAATAGTTTTAAGAACATACAAAATACCCTACAAAAGCAGCGGAGAGATCCAGAATTTGTGAAAAAGTAAATAAGTTATGGAACATAGCAATTATTGATTCATGTAAGAATAATAAATATGAGAATTAAAATCTAAACAGGAACTTTTTATTCAGAAACAAGACTATGTTTTATTGTTTTTATCGATCTAGCCAAATGAAAACTCAATGCTTCTAATACATAATGCATTTCATCCATGTTTTGGTGCATCTTTATTCTGCAGTATACTCATGAACCTTTACCGCTTCTTCAAAATTGCCTAGATCAACCAATGAAATTGACTATATGCAGATATATAGTGAATGAAGTTTGGTTATATACTGTATATGCCCATATAAGATTATATGCTGTTCGTTTGTCAAGCTTTCTTTATTCATACAAATATGACTACAGGCACTTAACATGATCAAAATGTGCACATGCACATAAAACATGAGAAAATTCCATCAGATAGGATTCTTTCGACTTGCATTAGTCAGAGGACTCAAACAATGATGAGCACTTTTTAGAACTACTATATTATGCACATGAATCATGAACCCCATTTCATCGTCACTTCATGGTAAACCCATCTCCCTTTTTCTATTTCACACATTTTGACATACACCGAATAATCAGCGTAATCCATAATGCTCCGGTTTTCAAAGGAATTTCATATCTTTTCTTGTTTCTAGAAAGTTATACGAAGGTTCATGATAATCTAAGGATACTTAAGTTCATGATAAATTAAGGAATGTAACAACGTACAGCGATGTGTACAGCTATCATTATTATTTAGTCCTATATCACCAAGATGAAACATTGTTGCAGAAGATGAGGATGGTTCTTCCAAACCCATGAGTCTTTGTTAACATTGATCTAGCATCAGTTGTGAGCTTTTGTATCAGCTGTCATTTAGAAACATATCCATCATCGCCATGTGGTCTAGATAGAATTACATTGCTGGTGATATCATATTTCACAGAAAATATTATCTTTTTAGTGGGTAAAATTCTGTACATCTCTTCAGGTGGTGTTGCTGTGGTATAAGATAGCACATCTTCATCCCTCACCATGGTAGAAGATGGCCTTGCCATCTTACTAGGGCTTCCGTCAGTCTTATCAATAACAAACAAAGATACATGTCACTAAAATGGCATGTAAACAATGCCAGGAAACAAGAATTGCATAGAAGTATCACTATAGAATTTCAGCAAATGGAATAAGAATAGAATCCCATGTCTGCAAGATAAACATGGGAGAGCATTCATTCATACAAGTAAAAAAAAAGAAAGTGTTCATAAAGAAAGAATATCCTAGCACTGCGAATTGCAGCATAATACAAGTAACACAGTGCAAAACAAGTTAGTAAGTAGACCAAGGAGATAATTACCTATAGAATTCATACCTATTTTTTTTCTGTATCCAGATGTATGTTTTTTGACAACAAAAACAAAAGGAGTTTCTGTACTTATCTGCAATAAAGGCCATATTTGCATCTCCTTTCAGTACTTTTCTACAATAAAGGCCATATTTGCATAATCCACTCGTAAGCATAATGTATCATATCGTAGATAGATATGGAAATGAGGAATACCTTGCTTTGACGGAATCCGTAATTAGATTGCTTTGTTACTTTCCAATCTTTTCGAAAGAGAATGAAGATAAAGGCCGCACACTTAGTGCAGAATTTGAAGTATCATTTTGAGAAACTTAAATGATGGTGATTTTTTTTAACTTCTTCAGTTCTAGAGGATGAAATTTGTAAGACTGAGGTGGGCAATCCATTTTTAGATTTGGCAAGAGAACCCCTACATCAGTTTGATACGATAAGGGATTTCTTGGTGCATGTGAAGGTTGCCCTGGAACATAAACCCTTTTGAAAGTTTCCAGGTTGTTCTACTGACAAATGTTTGCATAGGACGCACATTACACAGTTGGATGGTTTGGCCTATTTGAGCAGCTAGAAGACGGATGTTCTTCTTCTTCATTTGGCAAAGATAAAAAAGAGAAACATACTTGCAATGGATGTATATAGTACGAACAGGTAAGTATACACACACTTATGATGTTGGTTGCAGTGAACACTTACACAATGTATATGAACAATGTTGCCAAGGTTAGAGGTTTACCAATAATCCCCACAGGTGCAATAGCCACCTTTAAACTGATGAAACCTATTCAAATCCCTCACCACAAAATCCCTCTCAATAACCTCACTTATCACCTTGAACTTTTCATGGCATTCATCACACATCCTTAAATTCTTCATTATCCTTATCACAACTCCTTCCCCTAGGCTCAACAATCCAAACCCTAGAGCTAGCATCTCGCTATGTATATTCTTCCCCAAATCTATCTTCAACTCCTTCAACAAACTGAAAGACTTATTATCTCTTTCACATAACCCTTCAATTTCACTAGCATAAAACACATGCACGTCGTCCTTAACTTCAACCCAACTGCACCCTGGTTCTTTCTTTATCCTTCTCCTTTTCATCTCTCCTCTTGCCCACATCACCCCCTCCCAATCACCTGCCACCATATAAGCATTCGACATTGCCACATAAGCACCTGCCACGTCTCTTCCAAACTCTTTCAGTTTCTCTCCAGCTTCTTTAGCTATTTCTAATTTCTTATGTATTTTACTCGCATTCAACAGTGCACTCCATACCATCAACCCATCATCACCATTCCATAATTTTGCATCAGTGCTTCTAACCAACTTGTAAGCTTCATTGATCTTACCCGCTCTACCTAGCATATCAACTACACAAGTGTAATGCTTCGCTCTAGGCACTATGCCATATACACTGCTCATTGAATTCAAGTACTTCAAGCCCACATCAACAAAACCACTATGGCAACAAGCATGCAGCACCGCTAAGAATGTAATTTCGTTAGGGTTTATTCCTACAGCTAGCATTTCATTAAATAATTCGAGAGACAGTTTAGCTAATCCGTACTTTGCACATGCTGCAATCATCGATGTGTACGTGACCAAAGAAGGATTCTTGATGTTGCGGAACACTTTTTTGGAGTACTCGATGAACCCACATTTTGCATACATGTCGATCAATGTCGTGGCTACATACTCATTCTTTTCATGGTTGTACTTAACTACTTTTGCATGAGTAGATTTTCCAAACCCTAGCCTACCCATGCATGCACAAGCGTGCACTGCACTTGACAAAATGTAAGGATTTGGACGTACATTAGTACCCAATAAATCGGAAAATAAAACAATGGCATCCATACCGCACCCATTTTGCGCGTACCCGGAAATTAAAGAACCCCAAGTCATCAGATTCGGATTTTGGATTGTGTTGAAAACTTTTCGGGCTTCTACCACATTGTTGGATTTTGCGTAGAAGCCCACGAGAGATGTGGACACGACCAGGTCTTTTTGAGAGCCGTTTGCTTCGACTAGGGCGTGGAGCTTCATCCCGTTTTTTGTATCGGATAGTTGTGCGCAAGCGTTGATTGCAGTGGCGAAAGTGTGATTATTAGGGTTGATTCCGGATTTCAGCATTCTTTTGAAAAGCTGAACAGAGGTTCTGGGTTGGTCGGAGTGGATGTAGCCGGCCATTAAGGAAGTGAATGAGATGACGTCTGGGTTGGTGATTTCATCGAACGATTTGCGTGCGTAGCATATATGGTTGTGCTTTAAGTACGAATTGATGAGATGATTGGTTGTGATAGTATTGTTATTTAATGAACCGAATTTGATGAGTTTGGAATGGACTGAAGATGTGGATTTGAGATTGTCCGAAGTTTTGAGGAGGAGGATGCTCGAATTTAGGGACGTGGAATATGTTTTATTTTTCATGTATGCTTGATTTTATGGTTTACGGCGATAAAATCAGCTAAACCTTCGAATTTAAAAATCTATGCCGGCGCCTAAACTAGGTCGTAAGTATCTTTGAGTCGAAAAAGACGGATGTGCGTTTAGTTACATCATTGAGTTGGACCAAACACACACCATATAAATTTTGTTATACTAGATTGTATTCTAAAAGAATTCCAAAGGACATAGATGTATGTTTTTTCGAATCCGGATACGAACATACATTGTCATTTATATCAAATTTTAGGTTTTGTAATAAATTTTTAATCATGTATATATTGAATAATAAGAAATTCGAATGAAGTTGAACAAATACAGACCGAGCGAGTTTATTTCCATATAAATTTTGTTGTTCAAACGCGTGTATTAAATGAAAATCGGATGAATTCAAACGTACATGTTTCGACCACGGAGTAGAACTGACATTGGACACTTGTATAAAATTAACTAAGATGGGCGTGGTTCGGTTTGAAACGTAAACCGCTTCCGTACCGCATCCAACGGTTAATCAAAAATACAAACCGTTCAAATGGTTCGGTTTTGGTTTGGTTTTATTGTAATACGGTCTGGTTTTGGTTCGGTCCAGTTTGAACCCGTATTGAATATGAAATAAGAGAAACATTTCCATTAACAATCAATTTACAATTGTGTGATGTTATTACTTAAAGGTTAAAACACACAGAGTAATCCTGAATTGAAAATTAGTTTCTAACTGTATGAGTACTTCAATTTTACGTTTAATGAAAAGTAAATTTGTTTCAGTACATTAACCAAGCATGAGCGTTAATTAATGCATAAATATTAAGTAAGATAACTCAAATAAGATTATAATTAGCATTATCCAAAAAGTTGGTATAGAAACTATTATACTTAAATTATAAATTTTTCCTTTGTGATAACAATTAATATAACAACAACATACACTGAAAATATAATATGCATCAGTGGTCGGTCCACTATAAAAACCAATCGGCCATGACAAAAAAAAATGTAATATATATCGCTAAAATAAAAAAATAGATAGGAATTAGTTACGTTTTTTATCACAAGATTCTTAGTGCAAGCATACAGTTCGGTTCGGTTTAATACGGTTACGTCAACAATTCAAACTGCAACCGTACCGTATCATTGTGGAACGGTTCGGTTTGGGGTATTTGCTTCAGAGAGAGGATTCGGTTCGATTTTCCACACTGTTTTTGTCGTTCGGTCTGAGCGGTTTCGTATTACGGTGCGGTTTATGCCCACCTCTAAAATTTAACAGCCACAGTCTAGGTCTGACATTAGGGTTTCCTTTTGGAATTTATGTTTTATAGTTTCAAAATTCATTACAGAGTACGAGATTAACAAATGAAAGTTTACAATTTTGAAACACAATAGCGATGATGGAAATGATACATAGGGGATGAATGGAGGGATGGACTCTTCTCTGTACTTTTGTTATTTTTCAAAACATGAAAAATTAAATAGATATGTTTTTTATTTTGTATGATAACTGCATTTTCTAGATTGGCTAGTTTCCATAAATTACATGCGTTGTGCACAACTAGAAGCGACAACTAAAGTAAGACCCAAAATTTTAAGTTGCTTTGACAACATTGTTGGTATATAACTTGTATTGTCACTATCAGAATCGGTAAATTTCGGCGACCATCGGTAACCAAGAATGGCTGCTGGAAAGGACCCCGTCACCATACAACATTTTCGATGGTGCCTTGTGTTATTTTCGACTACTTTCAATGGTGCAACTGTTGTCATCAACTCCTAGATCATTAAGTCTTCAGTTTAACTTTAATTGGTACCAGCAACAATCATAACTTTTCAATCAATTAGGCTATCGAAATTCATTTGATGGTGTAGTAAAGTTATTACCTAAAGGTCACTGGAAGCCTTCGATAATCTGAAATGCCTTTTTTTAATTTCAACAGTCAGTTGCCCTCAGATAACACATTCTTATCAATATATTTCGCGAATATGATTCTCTCTATCTCACACACAAATATATAAATATCTATGGACGTATGTATGTATGTATGTATATATATTGTTGGATCTAGATCAACCCTAAAGGGGGTGAATTGGGTTTATTAGAGTTTTACGAGATATTGAAAATTATCACAACACAGAATGCAGTAGAGAAAATAAATGCAGGAAATAAATAACACATATTTTACCCAGCTTCGGCAAACCCTGCCTACTGCTGCATTTCTAAGATTTTTACTAGGTACTAAAACAGATCTCGCTTACAAACCGTGTAAACTCGCAAACCCTGCTCCTGTTCTAATCCTACGCTCAAAACCATAGACTGATCTATATCCCCTAGATCAGATTTTCCCCTAGCTACAAACCAGTAACCAGTAAACCCTAGTTATTACAAACATTAGAAAATTGCTAGTTAAAACCCTATAACTAGATGATCTAGTTTTACAGACAAACTAGAAAAATGTTAAACAATTTACAAAATAAAATAAAAACAATACACTTAACATTAAATGAGAATTTAAAACCCTCCCTTTACACTAATAAACAAAGTCGCCCCTTTAGTTCTTTTTATTCTTGCTTAAAAATGTCAGTCGATTTGAAATGCTTAGGGTTTTCAAAATCCCCTAAAAAACTGGACTTTGATTGCTGAAGAAAGTGGTTCTCAGGTGATCTTTGGTTGTCCTCGTTCTCGTCAATGGTTTGGGATTACTTGCAACTCGTATATTTCAAATGCACGAAGCTTTGTCCTCAACCTCATGTGTGATTCATGCAACTCGACGCAAGTTTTTGGATCTCGAAAATACGCAGTGGATTTAGGGTTGTCTTTTTTTAGGACGTAAGCTTTGATATGAATTTTTGGCATCATTTTTGGGTTTGAAGTTCGAAACCGCACCAGTATATATTTTTTGGGGAATTTCCAAGGTAATTCGGTTCACACTTATGTGATGGCATGTGCGTACCGGTGCTAACGTCGGGCTCTGAGAGATGGCACGCGAGATGGGGGTGAGGTGGCCATGGGGTGGAGGCTGAGGAGAGATGATGAATGGTGGAGGAGGTGCGTATTTTCGGTGATCGTGGAGGGAGATATGGTGAGGGGAGTATTCGGTCGTGGCTGTTATGTTTGGGTGCAGGGCATTCAAAAATAAAGGGGGAGGAAAGAAACATTGTGTCTTTATGTATACGGGCGTGAGTGAAAAATGGGTAATGGGCTGATAATAAAAAGGTAACACCCCATATATTTTGGAATTAAATTTAAGTTAGTTACAATGTATTAACTTATAAAAATAATAACTTATCCATACGTGGTCAAAATTACGAACCGTTTGTCATGTTGAAATCTTATGGAGGCAAGTTATGCGATGAAGCTGGTTTGGAACTATTTGAAGCTCATTTGAATTTTTGGCAAATTAAAACGCCTGATATAAACCAACCAACGTAAATCATTATTTAACAATTAACGACCAAGGTGAGTAAACTCACTAACTCTGTCTAGTTTTGTAACATTATAAACATTATTTAATATTGATAAATAATGATTGAATGTTGTGTGATGGTTGCTTGAATGGTTTTCTAGTTAATTGGTTGAAATTAAAAATATAGCAGTATATATATCGTTAATTAAATATTGATTATGTTTATCATGATATTTCATATTGTAAATAAAATTGGTGTTATTTAGGTTGATTAACATCTGTGGATGTAGGGAAGCAGGTTGGAGGGATCCATCTGGATTCCTCAATAACTATGTTGTTGTTTTCATGTATTGCGTTGTATGATGTGACAAATAATATGTAGTTGATTATTGTGTGTTTTGTGATGCTTGAATAACACGTAAAATAATTGGTATTTAAATACCATAAAATATTTTTGAATATATTGGAAAAGAATTTGGGGTTTTAAAAAGGAAAATTTTATTTAAAAATAGAAATTGAATTTCGATTGACTAGAATATAATAACTTGTTTAATTATATAAAACAAGTAGTTTGGTTTATAAATGATATTTTTAAATGAAGTGAGATAATTATTATTAAATAATTTGGGAATGTGAATTCAAGAAATTATTTTAAAAAGAGAAATGATGAAATTTGGTTTAATGTTCAGAATGTGAGTAGAATTGGAATTAATCTATGGGATTTATAATTAAAACTCGCTGATATCGATTGTTTTAAAAGTAATTAATTTTTAGAAATTATATTTATATAATCCAGAATTTGAATAGATAGTAAACATTTGGTTTGAAACTATAATCGTATATGCAAACGAGATTAAGTTATAAACCTGAAATATAGTTAATAAGAACTTGACTTGTAAGTGGAGTTTATGAAGTGGGATATGAAGTATGAATTTATAAAATGACTCGATAAATATAATTTGAACCTGTGATGGTATTTACAAATAAAAATTAAGATTTATTTGATAAAACGACTCCAGTTTTATGTAAAGAAATAATATTCATGTTTTAAAGTTAATAATGGTTTTAAGAGCAAACGTTTTGCAAATTGGAATGGTGATAAAAGGAAATTGGTAAATGTTGGAAGTGATCAATTCAAAAATGAATTTAGAAATTGAGTTAACCTGAAACAGTGAGTTTATTTCGACGTTCGGAACATTAATCGAATAAAGTCTAATCAAAAGAGAGTTGTTAGATCCAAAATTGGCTCTAACACCCAAACTAGCAAAGATTATGATAGGATGAAAACTAAAGCGAAGAAAACACACAATTTATAGTGGTTCGACGTTAATTAGCCTACGTCCACTCTTCTTCTTTTTTGATTGATATCTTGAAAGCAGGAACAACAATGATTTTCACTCAAATCTCACTCATTTCATACATTAATTCACTCAATTTCCTTTTTTTTATGACTTGAAAGATGATTGTAGGCTGAATAAGTTGGTGGAATTTGAGTTACAAAGGAGTTTCAACACTGAAAATGCCAAAAGATCCTTTCAAATGCCTCTTGATGGTGTATTTATAGATGGAAAAAGCTTCTGAAACCAGATCGGTTCGGATCCACGTGGCGTCCATCCCATCACTTTCGGGTTCAGATGAGTTCTGGTGATGACAACACATCTGGTTAGTGGCAATTGTGGGTAGAACGTGTACATAACCGGCCCAATTCTTAAGGAGAACGTGGAGTGAAGCAACTGAAATTCTGGGTTCGGATCGAATAAGCTGATGACTGGGGGTTTGGATCGGCTTCGTCTCCTTTGATCTGGTCAGTGTTGCGTTCTTTCCTTTATAGCTTTGTATCGGTTTGTCTCTGCCCAAGGAAGCCCAGTCCGATCTGATTGTCTGGCAGGGAGTTTTTCATAATTTGATCTTCTAGCTTTGTGTAGCCTAATTCACAAAGTAGGCTAACATTTTTCCCCCTCAAGGGATGCTTCTATCGAAGATGGAGCGTGCCTTGACATTGTCCGTTCATTTGTCTTTGAATTCGAATCGTTAAATAGTCATTTCTGTTCGTTTACAGGGACGTGTTGCTTCATAAAAAACGGGTCTCTTGTGACCTATATATACGTCATGACACATATGAATTTTCTTTTTCATTTTTAAACAAATTTAGGAACTCTTCTTGATTTCCAGCGGTCCATCCAGGTAACCTTTTCCTTTATTTTTCCTTGAGTTCAATTCAATTTATATGCCAAGAAAAATGTGCATAATCCCATTCGGTTCAGACCCCAACTCGAATGGCTTTTCATCTTTTCTTGCTTATCACTGCGTTGACAGGCCAGAATGCATTTGTGGGCCTGTATCCCGGTCCAAATGAGAAAAGAGGCTACGAATACGATCGATCACGATAAGCCTATATAAACCCGCTGCCATCCTCCTTTTTCTTCTTCCTTTTTTATTGTACTTGTCTGACAAACATTGCACTGAAACCCTAGCTTCAAAAAAACTCCAAAACTCTCTCGTTAATCTTCAAATTGAACACGTTGGTAGGTTTATAATCTCGATTATCTTAGAATAGTCGATTTCAGTTTTAATTTGGGATCAACTTTGAGCGATTTGGTCATGGCCACTGCTCGGATTCAACGCCGTGGCTCCCTCTCTCGTCGCCGTCGTCGCTGGTGGTTCCGCCACCTCCCCAAGGCGTTGGGCAAGGGATTTGGCATGGTAGGAAATATATAGGTCCATGAGGGTTTCGTTGCGACTGATTTTTTTTTAAATAAACGGTTTTCCTGAGGGAAATGGATTCAGTGTTAGTTAAGTGGAGTAGAGGATGGAGAGGGAGAAGAGGAAAGGAGGTTAGAGCTTGGGATCGGTTCGAGTGAAGAGGCATGGGAGTGGAGATGGAAATGAGTTTCAACTGACCGGATCGGGTCGGATTAGAAAGCAAAGAGGGGGGATGTAACAACCCGCATTTTAATAACATGTTAAAACCATAAATCAAGGCAGAATTACATTTTAAAATAAGAATTAGGGGAAACGGGCTGCGCCATTGCGTTTATCTCGAAATTCTGCTTGGAAACGAGTCCGAGTTTTCGAGAAACGGAGTCCGTATGAGGGAGATATGACCCTCCGAAGTTTCAGGAAATTTCAGAATCAAAAACAGCTCGAAATTCGAATTCGAAATTCGAATTCAAACACCAGCGCAGACTGGGCGGGAATTTTCCCGCCCAGGACCAGGTCGACCTGGGAGTTGACACTATGGTCGACCTCCCAAGCACTAGATCGACCCTATGGTCGACCTAGGGGTCGACCTGGTGCCAGAACCCAGTTCTGAGCCTGTGTTCATTCTGATGTATCTGGTCACATTTTCTGTCTAGATTCGTCCGCCTAATCCTATATAAACAGCCTCCTAGCCTCATTCTCTTTACACCATTTCATTCTCTCCTTATGCTGCCTCTGTAATAATTGAAATAAATAAATTAAAATAAAATACGAAGATTATTTCTTGAAGACTACGGCTAGGAATTGAAAATTGGAGATTCAAATCAAGATTAAAGCTTTAAGAAGGGAATTAAAGGCTAATTCAACGGTTGCGAGCAACGTCATGCAAATCATAGCAAATCACTAACGCTATTTGATTATCCTTTCTGAAACCGATCAATGTAAGTCAGTTACTTTTTAGATTTGAACGCCTAGATCTATTTATGACATGAAATTAAATGGATATGAGAATATGCCTAATCCTTTCGTTTGAATCGATGCTTGTATATGCCTTTGGATCTGATTCTCGATTGTGGCCTAGAACTTATTGGGACTATGACTATGAAACCGTGGCCTATGAAACTATTGCCTATGACTAGGAACATAAGACTATGCCTATGACTATGAACATAAGACTGTGCCTATGACTATGAACATAAGACTGTGCCTATGACTATGAACATAAGATTGTTGCTATGACTACGACAAGGACAATTGTGGCTAATCACCTATGGTTTATGACTATGAGATTATTGCATATGATTATGAACATAAGACTATTGTCCTTGACCATGACTTTGAAATTATTACAGTTAATTGCCTATGACTATTTAGGGTAATTGCCTCGGACTATTTTTGTTAATTATCCATGACTATTGTGTTTAATCGCCCATGATTCATAACTATGAAACCATGACTATGACTATTGTGGTTAATTGCCTACGACTATTGTGGTTAATTGCCTATGACTAGTATGGTTAGTTGCTTATGCCCATAACACTATAGTCGCAAATCATGTTGTACACCGAACTGGCATTATGATGGACCAAATCACCTATGCCTATTCCCTAAATTATGTTGATCTTATATTTATGATGTAGCTTGTCTAGTTTATTTCGATTCACTGCTATGTACATCAAACCTATTGGAGCCATTATCTTTGTATTTGGTTCGCTTTCGCATGCCTATTCTTTATGTAAAATTCTCGTGCTTATCCCCTGTTCCTTTTGTTAAGTTTCATTTCATAAGTACCTAGAAACTTGTGAAATCATGTTATACGTACGACTACCGCGGGGGAATTTGGGCGTAACTTAATTTCTATAATTTGGCATAATAAATATGTTGATATAAATCTGAATTTGCTATAAATATTACATGCATATTAGACTTGGGCGTATAATGGTAAATTGTTAATGGGCCGCAAAATATGGAATTGGCATGTAAGCCAAGTTTTGGGCATAAACTCTAAACTAGAATATTAAATCTAGTTTTGACATGAACTGTAAATGAGAATACTAGATCTAAGTTGGCATAAAACTGCAAGTTGGGTTAAATGATTGGTAAATCAAGATTTGGGCCTAGGATATAAGTATGTTAGTAGGCATGACTAATGAATATGATATAGGCCAAATTTGTTTAAAAGAGTTGTTAACAATTTACATATAGACAAACAGGATAAATATGTAAATCTAGGAAAGACGAATATGCCTAACCCGAGGTTAGATTGAGTTATGGTATAAGACTGCCCGGAACCGGCCGACAAATCCAGCAACCATAACAATACCTATCTAATGTGGGTGGTTAGAGCATTGAGCCCAAAAGGACCCGAGGTTAGACTGAGTTGCGGTGTAAATCTTCCCGGAACCGACCGGCACATCCAGTGATCGCAACAATATCTGTCTAATGTGAGTGGTTGGTGCTTTAAATGAATAATTTAAAGCTAAGAAACAGTTAAGCTAGAATAGGAGGGTTAAGTCCATAGGAACACTTAGCCAATTTAACATGTTAACTAGACTAGGAGGTGGGATCAAATAAAATACACTTAGCCAATTTAACATGTTAACTAGACTAGAAGGTGGGGTTAAGTAAAATACACTTAGCCAATTTAACATGTTAACTAGACTGGAAGGTGGAGTTAAGCAAACTTAGAACACTTAGCCATCATAGTGTGACAAATGAACAAGGTTAAGTTAAAACATGAAGGGACAATACTTAACCATTAGAACCTGTGAATTAAATAGATGTTAGGGTTAAGTTAAAGGGGACGCTTAACCAATACAAGATGAAGGGGTAGGGTTAAGAAATACTTAACAAATATAACTTGATTGGTGGTAGGGTTAAGTCAACATGAACTACTGGTAACACTAAACCAGTTTAACGTGACAACTTGAATTGACTAGTGACACTTAACCAATCCAACTTGATGAGTAAAAGAACTAAGTAGTAAACCATAGTTAAGAGGACTAATTTGTAAGCCGTAGTTAAGAAAACGATGATTCAGGGACTAAGTTGTAAACCTTAGTTAAGGGAACTAAGTTGTAAACCTTAGTAGAACATGAGAAGGAGCGAACATCCATATGATCTTAAAGAAGGCTCTAACAAACTGGGTTATGAAGCACGCGGCTTCGAGGGGACGTGAGGGTACTCTTGGTATCCCTCTGTGAGGCTGCAGATGATCTGCCTGGGCTCACAGAGGTTAAGGTCAGCGTTAGAAGAACCTAGGGTATGCCTTGGTTGCAATGTAAGGCAACCTAAAGACTAGGATAGACCAGCGTGATTCGGCGAGACCAATAGCCCTGTGATAGCAACTCGTCGTCTACCTACCATCTTTAGTCAACCGAGATACGTGAAGCGGAAAGGCGGAGAACTCTAACAGACCATATACTTGCTATCTAGTTATGGTTGCGGATGGCCATAAGTTAGTGGGGCATAGGGGGGGCCTACGTATAGTTCTCATTTTTCAAGGTGTGCCTTTCATTAGTTGAGGGAGGGGTCAGGTGGGACCTTAGCCACTGGAATAACAGACCTTAGCATCTACATCGGCATATTTCTGAAAGCTCCCGACCGAGTTCCGTGTTTCTTAATTTGCCCTGCCATGAGACTCGGGTCGTACCTATAGAGGACATGTGCATCTAGACAGCGATAACGATCCACGACACATACATGGGGAAAGTCTAGGATCATATACCGCTCTAGGTAGTGTATCATAGAGTAGGGGCGTCGTTCGATAGGTAGCATAATCCCTAGTTGGACCTAGGTCGCGTAAGCCCTAAAATCCAAGAAGCATTAGATAATTCGCGTAAACCCTAGTTGAATCTAGGAAGCACTCGATAGAAAAACCCTAGATTAGATTTAGGTAATAAATAATAGATGTACACCTAAAAACAACCACAATTGCAGGGGATTGAGATTACGTATATATTCTTATCAGTTTATACAGATTACTAGTTAGGCGGTGCAGAGATATAGAAACCAGAATAACAGGGTAATAGCAAAGCAGAGAAAGTAGTGGAGCATACCTTATCTTGCCTTAGCATATCTTGCGTTAACCTTATGTTATCTTGCTAGCCCTGTCATCATGGTATTATCTTGTATTCAGTTAATTCATGTCATGTTGCTTTTCCTGTTCACATGTTGAAAGTCACTGAACTTACCAGACTTTATGTCTAACTCTGTTTTCTTTTGCTTTCTTGTCTTTCGTTCCCCCCCAAGGTTCGCAGGGAGGGAATGTTACTACTTGGCTCAGTTTTCTTTCCAAGCTTGAAGATTAGTCGAAGTTTTCCTGGGATTCACTTTTCCATTGCTATGGCTGGCTCATGCTACATTAGGGAATATAAAAGTTATGTTATGCTTCTTTATTTTGTAAGATAGATACGCTGGTATTGGAAAACAATTGTTGTACAAAATATTTTATCAATAAAGTAAAGTTTTATTTTTTTTCCATTGTTTTAATTTTGTCTGTCTTGTAATTTATCTGCATCTTTTACCTATAATGCTTCACAGAACTTAGTGCATTCCCTTTGTGATTGACACTAACGGATGTGGGGTGTTACATGTGGTATCAGAGCTGAAGGTTACCGGATCAGATAAAAGATTTGAATTTTTTTTTTCAAAACGGTTTTTTGAAGAATCATTTTCAAAAGAAAAGTTTTGTTTTAAAAGCATATTCCCCAAAGGCCATACGCACTATCTTTTGATCCTCTATTTGAATTCTTGTCCCCTTCTTTCTTGAGTCTCTGGGGCTCCTGGCTTTCTGGGAGGAAACCTCGTCGCGGCACGGTTCCGTAGGCTTGATAAGACAATGATACCTATCGAAGGGCAAAGTAGTGCCCGACTTCCATCTATAGCCATAGTAGTTTCACCTGCAGCTAGTTTTCTTTCAAGCTTTGAAGAGTTTTCCATGCGATGGAGGCAGCTTTTGAGAAACTTGTCAACATGATTACACAGGGATGGTAAAAGATGAGGATGGGGGAATTTGGCTAGGGAGCTCAACGCAAGGATGAGAAATTCATGAATATAAACTCGACTCACGAAGAAAGAAGGAATTATAAAACCTAAGACGAGAGGAGGTATTTTATGGTATAACGACAAGGGCAAGGACGAGGGATAGGATTTTCAGAAGGGAGAGTGCATGCTTCCACCACCAGAATACCTGAGAGAGAGATAATAAAAGTCTCTGTTGGAAAAGTTTAGCTTTTCATTTTGATCAACCAGTTATTACTCTTTTGATCTTGGCGCTTCGCATTTGTTCATATCTACTTCCATAGTTGAGTCTCTGCACCTTAGTACTTGTATAGTAAAAGATCCCATTAGTGTCTCAAATCCAATTGGTGTTTCGGCCCGTTTACCTTTGGTTTGTAAAGATTTGAGAATAACTGTATTAACTGTTGAGTATAAGCGTAATGCTTATGTTTTTGGTTCCATGGGCTATGAGTTGATTCTAGGCATGGGTTGGTTGGCTAGTAATTCTAAAAGGAGGATAGTTAGACTTTTGACTTGCCTTGGAAATACCCTGGAGATTCCGTGTGAAGAATCAGTTAGGCTTAGCTAACTAGAATCGCTTAAATGCATTTATCGACGATTTGCAATCCATTAGGGTAGTCCATGAGTACGCAGATGTTCTTGATTAGGTTAGGAGTTTACCCCTAAAACGCGGGATAGACTTCCGCATGTATCCAGTTGACAATGAAAAGCCAACGACAGTTTTGGAAATGGAGGTCAAGAAGCTTCGTAGTCGTGAAGATTAATTAGATAAGGTACATAATAGTGAAGCTCAAGAAGATGCGACTTAGAAGACTGAAGACTAGATACACGCATCATACCCTTTTTCTTAAGGGTACATCCTTGATCTCTTTTTCTAGGAATTTTATGCATACTTTCTAGCTTTTAAGGTATATCCTTTAGGACGTATCATCGATCCTTAGGTAGGAGCCAATGGATGTAAACATGTATTTAAAACATGTATTTGAAACATGTTATGATTGATGGTTGCAAATGGTTACTCGTGGATGCATACATACACCATAGGCGCTAGAACGACCCAGTCACTTTCATATTGTATTCGCATATATATATTTGCTCAATGGATTTAACTTGATATGTTATCATATGGATGTTGCATATGAATGAATGGCTATGCACACATGTACATAACTAGGGATGCTTGCATACATGATTGGACGCATGGCACTGACATAATTCGCATTAAGGAGGTCAACTGAATCAGTAGACTGCCTGATTTTGCATTAGATAAGTACATATACACACACTCTTGCATAAGTTCATACAACATTAGAAATCTTTTAAGGACAATGAATGCCTGTGATTGAATGGTTGAGTAGATGGATGATTGGATGATAGGATGCATTCTTCTTAACCAGAAGATTTCGGTGACGAAATCCTTCAAGGAGGGGAGAATGTAACAACCCGTATTTTAATAACATGTTAAAACCATAAATCAAGGCAGAATTAAATTTTAAAATAAGAATCAGGGGAAACGATCTATGCCATTGCGTTCGTCTTGAAATTCTGCTTGGAAACGAGTCCGAGTTTTTGAGAAACAGAGTCTGTATGAGGGAGATATGACCCTCCGAAGTTTCAGGAAATTTCAGAATCGAAAACAACTCGAAATTCGAATTCGAAATTCGAATTCAAACACCAGCGCAGACTGGGCGGGAATTTTCCCGCCCAGGACCAGGTCGACCTGGGGGTCGACACTATAGTCGACCTCCCAGGGACCAGGTCGACCCTATGGTCAACCTGGGGGTCGACCTGGTGCCAGAACCCAGTTCTGAGCCTGTGTTCATTCTGATGTATCTGGTCACATTTTCTGTCTAGATTCGTCCGCCTAATCCTATATAAACAGCCTCCTAGCCTCATTCTCTTTACACCATTTCATTCTCTCCTTATGCTGCCTCTGTAATAATTGAAATAAATAAATTAAAATACGAAGATTATTTCTTGAAGACTACGGCTAGGAATTGCAAATTGGAGATTCAAATCAAGATTAAAGCTTTAAGAAGGGAATCAAAGGCTAATTCAACGGTTGCGAGCAACATCATGCAAATCATAGCAAATCACTAACGCTATTTGATTATCCTTTCTGAAACCGATCAATATAAGTCAGTTACTTTTTAGATTTGAACGCCTAGATCTATTTGTGACATGAAATTAAATGGATATGAGAATATGGCTAATCCTTTCGTTTTAATCGATGCTTGTATATGCCTTTAGATCTGATTCTCGATTATGGCCTAGAACTTATTGTGACTATGACTATGAAACCATGGCCTATGAAACTATTGCCTTTGACTAGGAACATAAGACTATGCCTATGCCTATGACTATGAACATAAGACTGTGCCTATGACTATGAACATAAGACTGTGCCTATGACTATGAACATAAGATTATTGCCTATGACTACGACAAGGACAATTGTGGCTAATCACCTATGGTTTATGACTATGAGATTATTGCATATGATTATGAACATAAGACTATTGTCCATGACCATGACTTTGAAATTATTACAGTTAATTGCCTATGACTATTTAGGGTAATTGCCTAGGACTATTTTTGTTAATTATCCATGACTATTGGGTTTAATCGCCCATGATTCATAACTATGAAACCATGACTATGACTATTGTGGTTAATTGCCTAGGACTATTGTGGTTAATTGCCTATGACTAGTATGGTTAGTTGCTTATCCCCATAACACTATAGTTGCAAATCATGTTGTACACCGAACTGGCATTATGATGGACCAAATCACCTATGCCTATTCCCTAAATTATGTTGATCTTATATTTATGATGTAGCTTGTCTAGTTTATTCCTATGCACTGCTATGTACATCAAACCTATTGGAACCATTTTCTTTGTATTTGGTTCGCTTTCGCATGCCTATTCTTTATGTCAAATTCTCGTGCTTATCCCTTATTCCTTTTGTTAAGTTTCATCTCATAAGTACCTAGAAACTTGTGAAATCATGTTATACGTACGACTACGGCGAGGGAATTTGGGCGTAACTTAATTTCTATAATTTGGCATAATAAATATGTTGATATAAATCTGAATTTGCTATAAATATTACATGCATATTAGACTTGGGCATATAATGGTAAATTGTTAATGGGCCGCAAAATATGGAATTGGCATGTAAGCCAAGTTTTGGGCATAAACTGTAAACTAGAATATTAAATCTAGTTTTGACATGAACTGTAAATGAGAATACTAGATCTAAGTTGGCATAAAACTGCAAGTTGGGTTAAATGATTGGTAAATCAAGATTTGGGCCTAGGATATAGGTATGTTAGTAGGCATGACTAATGAATATGATATAGGCCAAATTTGTTTAAAAGAGTTGTTAGCAATTTACATATAGACAAACAGGATAAATATGTAAATCTAGGAAAGACAAATATGCCTAACCCGAGGTTAGATTGAGTTATGGCATAAGACTGCCCGGAACTGCCCGACAAATCCAGCAACCGTAACAATACCTATCTAATGTGGGTGGTTAGAGCATTGAGCCCAAAAGGACCCGAGGTTAGACTGAGTTGCGGTGTAAATCTTCCCGGAACCGACCGGCACATCCAGTGACCGCAACAATATCTGTCTAATGTGAGTGGTTGGTGCTTTAAATGAATAATTTAAAGCTAAGAAACAGTTAAGCTAGAATAGGAGGGTTAAGTCCATTGGAACACTTAGCCAATTTAACATGTTAACTAGACTAGGAGGTGGGGTTAAGTAAAATACACATAGCCAATTTAACATGTTAACTAGACTAGAAGGTGGGGTTAAGTAAAATACACTTAGCCAATTTAACATGTTAACTAGACTGGAAGGTGGAGTTAATCAAACTTAGAACACTTAGCCATCATAGTGTGACAAATGAACAAGGTTAAGTTAAAACATGAAGGGACAATACTTAACCATTAGAACTTGTGAATTAAATAGATGTTAGGGTTAAGTTAAAGGGGACGTTTAACCAATACAAGATGAAGGGGTGGGGTTAAGAAATACTTAACCAATATAAATTGATTGGTGGTAGGGTTAAGTCAACATGAACTACTGGTAACACTAAACCAGTTTAACGTGACAACTTGAATTGACTAGTGACACTTAACCAATCCAACTTGATGAGTAAAACAACTAAGTAGTAAACCTTAGTTAAGAGGACTAAGTTGTAAGCCTTAGTTAAGAAAACGACGATTTAGGGGCTAAGTTGTAAACCTTTGTTAAGAGAACTAAGTAGTAAACCTTAGTAGAACATGAGAAGGAGCGAACATCCATCTGATCTTAAAGAAGGCTCCAACAAACTGGGTTACGAAGCACGCAGCTTCGAGGGGACGTGAGGGTACTCTTGGTATCCCTCTGTGAGGCTGCAGATGATCCGCCTGGGCTCACAGAGGTTAAGGTCTATGTTAGAAGAACCAAGGGTATGCCTTGGTTGCAATGTAAGGCAACCTAAAGACTAGGATGGACCAACGTGATTCGGCGAGACCAGTAGCCTTGTGATAGCAACTCGTCGTCTACCTACCATCTTGAGTTAACCGAGATACGTGAAGCGGAAAGGCGGAGAACTCCAACAGACCATATACTTGCTATCTAGTTATGGTTGTGGATGGCCATAGGTTAGTGGGGCATAAGGGGGCATGCGTATAGTTCTCATTTTTCAAGGTGTGCCTTTCATTAGTTGAGGGAGGGGTCAGGTGGGACCTTAGCCACTGGAAAAACAGACCTTAGCATCTACATTGGCAGATATCTGAAAGCTCACGACCGAGTTCCGTGTTTCTTAATTTGCCCTGCCATGAGACTCGGGTCGCACATATAGAGGACATGTGCATCTAGACAGCGATAACGATCCATGACACATACGTGGGGAAAGACTTGGAACATATACCGCTCTGGGTAGTGTGTCATAGAGCAGGGGCGTCGTTCGATAGGTAGCATAATCCCTAGTTGGACCTAGGTCGCGTAAGCCCTAAAATCCGAGAAGCATTAGATAAGTCGCGTAAACCCTAGATGAATCTAGGAAGCACTCGATAGAAAAACCCTAGATTAGATCTAGGTAATAAATAATAGATGTACACCTGAAAACAACCACAATTGCGGGGGATTGAGATCACGTATCTGTTCTTATCAGGTTATACAGATTACTAGTTAGGCGGTGCAGAGATATAGAAACCAGAATAACAGGGTAATAACAAAGCAGAGAAAGTAGTGGAGCATACCTTATCTTGCCTTAGCATATCTTGCGTTAATCTTATGTTATCTTGCTAGCCCTGTCATCATGGTATTATCTTGTATTCAGTTAATTCATGTCGTGTTGCTTTTCCTGTTCACATGCTGAAAGTCACTGAACTTACCAGACTTTATGTCTGACTCTGTTTTCTTTTGCTTTCTTGTCTTTCGTTCCCCCCCAGGTTCGCAGGGAGGGAATGTTACTACTTAGCTCAGTTTTCTTTCCAAGCTTGAAGATTAGTCGAAGTTTTCCTGGGATTCACTTTTCCATTGCTAACGCTGGCTCATGCTACATTGGGGAATATAAAAGTTATGTTATGCTTCTTTATTTTGTAAGACAGATACGCTGGTATTGGAAAATAATTGTTGTACAAAATATTTTATCAATAATGTAAAATTTTATTTTTTTTTCCGCTGTTTTAATTTTGTCTATCTTGTAATTTATCTGCATCTTTTACCTATAATGCTTCACAGAACTTAGTGCATTCCCTTTGTGAGTGACACTAACGGATGTGGGGTGCTACATGGGACACAGATCACTTAACCGGGTCGGGTTGGAATGAGAACTAAGGATATGAAGCAGCACGGCTATTCAAATCAATCTGAACCGCTCCGAAAGTCCACTTCCGATCCGATCCGATTTTTGCTCGATAGGCATGAATATTTGTTGTAGACCATAACAAGACTCCCCCCGATCTGATCCCAACACTTACATTCGAACCGAACCGAATCAGTCCAGTTCAATACACAAGAATTATTCAACTGGCTAAATCAATATTTGACATAATCTTCAACTTGATGGACAGTTAGGATAGCGCCTTACGAACATAACAAACATCAAGAACTATTCTGAAACATTATTACTCCTTTGAATCTTTACATCACGCTCTCATGTGTTTACTTTGCATCTTTGGTACACGTAGCACACACTTTAGTTCACATACACACACGGGGGGGATGCGGGTTATCTTACTCTAACTTATGTTATTACTTCTTCAGTAGTCTAGTGATCATGGCCGAGAGACGTTCATCTAGGTTAGGAAAGAAGATAGAAGTTGCGGAAACTTCTAAGAAATTTTCTCTTGATGACATATCCTCTTCCTCAGACCCTGAATGGGATGATGAGGGCCCAGATTATGAAGTAGGAGCACATAATAGTGAAACACCTTCCGATAGTGAAGTTTCTCTGGGCGATGAAGAGGAAGGAGGGATAGGAGATAATCGAGCTCCTGATGAGTTTGAGTCTGCCATTATATTGGAGTTACGCAAAGATTCTGTTGAATCGACGATTGATGACGACAGACTTGTTCGAATATGTCTAAAGCATGGGATACTGAAAAGAGATACCCTGGTGCCATCGAAAGCTGATCGTCCCTACAATCCTCCGGAAGGATTTATGGCAGTTACCCGATTGATGTGTATGGTTGGGGCTATTCCACCGTTTCCGCCTTTTGTCGTCGACTTTCTAATACAGTTGCGGATTGCCCCCATGCAGTTACACCCCAACTCTTATGCTTATTTATATACCTTATATATAACATACAGAGAGGTTTTAGGTATAGAGTCTACTTTCAATGACGTCCACTTTTTTTATAATTTCAAGCATCGGACTCAAGAGACTCCTTCCTTCTCCTATTTTGAATCAGTCCCAAAAAGGAAAATTATTTCAGCTCCATTTAGCAACAAGGCCAGCGATTCTAAGCTCGAATGGTTTTATATCAGGCAACAACTGGGGTGCGCCAGGAGATGGACCAAATCAAGTAAAGCATCGATTTTCTAGATCTCAATTTTGAATTTTCATGCCAACACATTAACCTGCTTTCTTTTTTATTCGCAGTTGATAACCCAAAATAAATATCGGATCAATTGTACTTTGATCGGTTGCATCGGCTTCTCAATGGCGATCAAAAGTTTCTAACCATCGACGAAGTTCTTAAGGATGAGTATCTCCATCATCATGGGTTATCCATTACCCGTAGCATAGGTCATGGGTCAGGTTCATTTGTATGCATACCCCTAGTGGACATTATTCCTGAAATGGGCGAGGGCTCGAAAAGTCCAACAATACCTGTTCGGACTTCACCTTCTCCATCTTCAACTCAGGACGATGAGTTAGCCAACATAGCTGAAAAGCACAGAGAAGGGTATACCGTCCCTGATGATGCTATTTCTCCTGAGAAGTCAACGTCCCCTAAAGAGCTGCCAACAGACGCTTCTCAAGGAGATGTCCCTACTACCGACGATTCCACATTTCAGGGTTTAGGAGATATCCCCCTACCTGAAACCATCTATACTTCAGAGGACTTTGGCACAAATCCTTTAACTTTCACTTCTTCAGAGGAGACTACTCCCGTGAAGGCCAAAGAGCCCACTCGCGCTGGCCTGGCTTCGGACTCGGGTTTAGCGGGGGGAACACCACTTAGGATGCACCCAACACAATAGCACCACACTTCACAGCACTCACTTCTTATGTGAACACTGATTCTGAATTCCACTTACATTGTTGCATAGGTACGATGTCTCGCCCTTACTATGATGTTAGAAAAATACGTCGTAGCATGTCTAAACCTCCTTCAGATGTCGAGCATGATCATCATGAAAGCCGGGGTAGAGATGACAGAAGGCCTCATGATTCTTATTGGCCACACACCTCGCGCTCTCGCTCCCCCGTCCGGTCGGATCCAGACCGATATAAAAGCTATCAGAGTTGTCGAGGAGAAGACACGTTGCAGCCCAAAGACCGAACTTCTCCTCAAGACAAACACAGTCGGGAAAAAAGTCCACCGAAACATACCGATTCATGAGACAAACATAAGGTTTCTGAAAATCGATCTGGAAAGGGTGATACAGCCATCGTGCCTACTAAGCGTAGAGACACTGAGCTAACATACTGCAAACCTCCACCACTGGATGCTGAGTCCAAAGTTAAGCTAGTATATTTGGAGAAGCAGTTCCCAGATCATTATTTTGAAAATCTGACTTTTTTACCTGCTCTTGAGCCTATTTCCTCAAAGTGGGCAGATGAGGCTAAAGCGAAGATTGATGCAGTCGAGAAGCAATACTCGGAGATGTTCAAGTATTCACGTAATCTCTCCAGAATCATTCGTACTTTAATTACAGATGTTAATTCGATGAAAAAGACTGCAGATGCCGATGAAAAGGCCTTGAAAAAATTGGAGAAGGACCTTGAGGACACACAAACTCAACTTGTCATCGCTCAACGAGATGCTAACAACTTCAAACTCAATTGAGGAGTTATCATGACTTGCTGGAATCTTATAGTCAGGAGCGTTTGGAGTTGAAGAAACAAGCAGAAGACGCTAAGTCAGACAATGTCAAAATGCAACTGGCTTACAATACTCTTGAGCAAGAAAAAGCCGAGTTAGCGAGAAAAAATGCTGAACTGGAGAAACGAAACGCCGACTTGGAGTCCAAGTTAATGGAAGCCGAGAATAGGGCTGCCTTATCTGAGGGGAATGTGGAAAATGTCATTAAGTCTGCTAAAGAGACCCGTAAGCAGCAATCAGAGGCTCAGGAAGAAGTGCATGGTTTTGGCGAATTACTAATTGAATTCTTCGCGCACATAATTCGTCGCCGAAACATCTCTTGGATTGAAGACTATCCAACTACCTTAGTTCACGTATGGAGTCAAATCATCGAATGGGAGAAAGAGGAACTTAAGGTAGACTTCGTCGACGAAGATAAACTCATGGAAAAGTATTTGAGAGATGATAAGCCGGCACGCCTGGCTAGGGGCGTCGCCTCATTGCCGCTGCTATGGAGGAGGAGAAGCGGATGTCCAAACAAAAGAATATCCTTAAGGCTGGTTCTTCTTCCGCTTCCGCTGAAACTACTAAAGTCGAGGGATATGATCCCGAGAACCCGGGGATTCCTCAAGAGTCTCTTTTATCTCCTATACCCGAATCAGTGTCAGAGACGGTAGTCGCTCCAATTGAGAAAACATTGGAAGGTATTTCTACCTTTTCACCTCAATTCGTCAAGGCCGTCTCCACCTTTCACCACATAATTGGGCAATCGATGGAGGATCCTTTATTTTCTCCTGAGTTGATAACTGTTGCTTCTCATTCTGTAGGTGTTGAATCGACCAAGAAGACTGGCATGCATCAGGGAACCACGACTGGGGTAAAATCTGTGGAAAAGACTCAAGGAGAACAGGATAAGGCTACTGTTGTTAAGTCAGGAGGGGGAGCTGAACTGTCTAAGGCCGATACTTCTCATGATGAAGCGATGATAGATGCCTTGAAAGACGATGGTGGTAGCGAGGGGCATGAAGAAGACCCTGATGTGGCTATAATTGAGGATTCAAAAAGTGTCAATGACATCACTTTGGCTGAAATGAAAGCCGAATAAGACAAACGTATGCAGCTAAAAGTTGAAGACTTGAACCCCGAAAGCCTTAAACCTCTTGCAGTGGTGGATCTTGGATCAAGATTAGTCGTTAAGCTTTCAACTAGGTCTATTACAGAGGAGCTTGCTAAAAAATCTTCTCTTGATTCTAGTGTTCCAACTCCTGGTAAAAAATCAACTGAATCTAGCACTTCGACTGCAGAGAAGAAAAGGCCGAAGCGCATTATGACTGATGCTGAAAAGGAGGCTAAGGCTACTCATAAAGCTGCCAAAAAATCCAAGTCCGCTCCAAAGCCCAAGTGACGGAGTGCTTTGTTTTATTTTGGCATTTAATTGGTCCGCAATTGTTGCAGCGAGTGCGGCCCTCGCATCCTTTGCTTGATTTCCCTGTACAAACTCACGTGTTTGTAAATAATAATAATTTATTACCTGCAATGTCTAATAGTTGTTAGTTTAGTACTTAAGAAAAAATGCAAGAGCATGTCATATTACAGTTATATAATGAAGTCATTATTGAGGGGAATATGCGTACACATATATGCCCCCAGTCAATCTTGGATAACTGAGTAAGAATTATTCAAGATTGATTAAATTCAAAATCCAATTGCCCCCAATTCTCCAATAGGGCCATATTCCTTTCATCATTGATGCCTATTCTTTCTAGCATCTTTATACTCTCCTGTCTCATAACCAGGTTAGAGTATCGTTGAGGCAGTCTCTCATCTGGGCGCACTTTCACGCCTCAAGGGACGTCGTCTTCCCGTCCTTTATACTCTCTCTCGATTCTTGAGAGTTCGAGCTGAGAATGTTGTCTTCCCATTCTTTTATTTTTTTTTGCAAACGATCATTTTATTTGTTCCTGCACATAGGTCATCTTCAACTTTCCAAATCTAATTTAGTATTTCGTGTTTTATGGTCATGATAGAATAATTGTTGAAGATATAAATGACACACGATATTTTTATAGTGGTTCAGCTAAGTCGTAGCCTACATCCACTTCATAATCCTTTGTTCATATAAACAGACTTTTTAAGGCAATTCATGCCTTTTTACATAGCTTATAAAAACAAAAAGGATGACATTTCATATTTAGCTCAGATATCGTCGTAAGTGCTGAGCGTTCCAAGCTCTGGGAATCTCCTCACCGTCCACGGTCGTTAGCTTGAATGCTCCTGTATCAAGCTTCCGTTGGATGGTGTATGGCCCTTCCCATTTTGGACCCAATTGGGTCGAAGGCAGAAAGACTAGTTTCAGTACTAGGTCTCCTGGTTCAAAAGTTTTGAAGCGAACTTTCCGGTCATAATAACGTGCTACTTGATGTCGATGTCTCGAGGCACACAAGTCGGCTTCGTATCTCTTTTCTTCAATCATATCAAGAGATTCTAGGAGGAGTGCTCTATTTGTCATCGGGTCATAATACGCAACTCGATGAGAAGGGATTTCTAATTCTACCCGGATCACTGCTTCTGACTCAAAGGAAAGTGAATAGGGAGTATGGCTGGTAGCCGTCTTAAAGGTTGTCCTGTAGGCCCATAAAGCTAATGGCAACTCGTCTACCCATCTAGCTCTGGCCCGCTCCAACCGCTTCTTCAGAATTGATTTAATGACCTTGTTTATGGCTTCGACCTAACCATTTGACTGCGGGTGAGCTACTGCAGTGTATCGTTTATCAATCTTGTATTTTTGGCAGAAGTTTTTGAACTCAATGCTGTCAAACTGCATCCCATTATTAGTTATGATGGTCTTCGGTATCCCAAATCAACAAATAATGTTTCTGACCACAAAACTGATCACTTTCCTTGTCGTGATGGTTGTTAAAGGTTCAGCTTCCACCCATTTTGTGAAGTAGTCCACGGCAATGATTGCGTACTTAGTTCCTCCTCTGGCAATAGGTAACACTCCAATAATGTCAATTCCCCACATGGCAAACGGCCATGGACTTACCATCGACTTGAGCTGATTCGGAGGCGCTCTGGGAACTTTAGCAAATCTTTGACATCTATCGCAGCGTCATGAATAATCAGCCGCGTCTTTATTCATGGTAGGCCAGAAATATCCATACCGTAATACTTTCTTTGCTAGGGTTTGGCCCCCAGTGTGATCTCCACACTCACCTTAATGTACTTCTTGTAGTACACGTTTAATGTCGTCGTGTGCGATACACCGTAATAGGGGCATTGAAAACCCTTGGCGATAAAGGACGTTGTCCTGTAAAACGTATCTTGCAGCGTTGCGTCTTACAACTCGTCTTTCGTTTTTTTTTTCAACGGGAGGGTTCCATTCTTGAGAAAATTCTTAATCGATGTCATCCAGGATTCTCTCTCCGGTTCAACTTCCAAGGCTAGCTCTGCTTCTATTAGGTCGAAACTTGGTGATTCCAACACTCTATTGGAACCATTTCAGTTTCTTTAGGATTATCAGAACTTGCTAGCTTCGCCAGTCGATCTGCTTTCTGATTTTCCGCTCTTGGAATGTGTGTTATGCTATAATGCTCCAAACTTCCCAACAACTCCTTTACCTTTTTGAGATAAGTAATGAGTCGAGGTCCTTTAGCAGGAAATTCTTCCCGAACTTGGCATACAACTATCTTGGAATAGCAATATATATCTAGTGTCTTCACTCCCAATTCTTTGGCAAGTTTCAGCCCGGCAATCAGGGCTTCATACTCGGAATCGTTGTTAGTAGCAGCAAACTCTAATCGTAATGCAGATTAAATAGACCGTCCTTCAGGAGTTATTAAAACAACTCCGGCGCCGGACTTTCGATCATTCTTGGCTCCGTCCATATATAGTTTCCACGGACTAAGCTCTAACTCTCGATCCAAAGTAACTACCTTGTCACCCACCGTTTCCTCTTCGGGAATTGTAAATTCAGCTATAAAGTCAGCCAACGCCTGCCCCTTATTGATCTTTGTGGCTGAAAGTTCAAATCAAATTGACTCAGCTCAGTATTCCATTTAAGTAACCGCCCCGATGCTTCGGGTTTTTGCAACACTTGTCTCAAAGGTTGATCGGTATATACAAATATCGGGTGTGCCTGAAAATAATGGCGAAGTTTGCGGGAAGCAATCAGGAGGCTATAAGAAAGCTTTTCTATCTTCGGATAATTACGTTCTGCAGCAGCTAGTTTTTTGCTTATGTAATATACAAGTTTCTGGACTTTATCCTCTTCACGTACTAATGCCGTACTGACGGCATGAGATGATACCGCCAAGTAGACGAACAAATCCTCATGTTCCACATGCTTTGATAATATTGGAGGCTTTTCTAAGAAGTCTAATAGATTCTGGAATGCCTCTACACAGTCGGGAGTCCACTCAAAATTTCGCTTTCCCCGTTTTATGAGATCGAAGAAAGGTACACATCTATCTGTAGCTTTGGAAATAAACCTACTCAATGCAGCAACTTTTCCGGCCAAGCTTTGAACATCTTTGATCTTGCGTGGTTCTTCAATGTCCCTTATTGCTGCTATTTGGTTAGGATTTATCTCAATTCCTCAAGAACTCACAATAAACCCCAGGAATTTTCCAGATGTGACCCGAAACGAACATTTTAGGGGGTTTAACTTCATCCCCTACCTTCGAAGAATATTAAACATTTCAGCTAAGTCCCTTGTATGATCGGAAGACTGTTTAGACTTCACACGCATGTCATCTACGTAAACCTCTGTGGTATTCCCAATTTGATTGTAAAACATACGGTTGACTAGGCGCTGATGCGTGGCTCCTGCATTCTTTAACCCAAATGGCATTACCACGTAACAATATAACCCTAAGTCTGTGATAAAGCTTGTATGCTCTTGATCTGGTATGTGCATGGGAATTTGATTGTACCCGGAATAGGCGTCCATAAAGGATAAAAGCTCATGCCCAGCCGTCGAATCTACTAGCTGATCAATTCTAGCGAGAGGAAAGCTATCCTTCGGGCAAGCCTGGTTCAAATCAGAAAAGTTGATACATGTTCGCCACTTCCCGTTTGACTTTTTGACCAGGACAGGATTCGATATCCAGTCGGGATATTTCGAATCCTTAATGAATCCATTATCTTTTAATTTCTCTACTTCTTCTTTTAAAGCTGCTGACCGCTCTAGGCCTAACATCCGTCTCTTCTGCTTGACTGGTGGGTGCTTTGGATTAATACACAAAGAGTGGCTCATGATGGTAGGCGAAATCCCATGCATGTCAGCATGAGTCCAAACAAACACATCCGGATTTGCCTTTAAGAAATCAGCCAATTCCCTCGCTCGAACTGGATCTAGTTGCGAGCTGATCTTTAGTACTTTTGTTGAATCTGTTTCATCAATAGGTATATCTATTGTTATTTCATTGGGAGTTGCCTTCCTGTCCCCGGGTTCTTTATCCTCTTTGGGATCTATATCCTCGAGCACGTCTGAGGGCGACTCTCTTGGGGGCAGGACCCCTTAATTGCTATGCTGAATTCTCCTTTGGAGGGGCGGAATCGTCCTTTGCTTATATATTCAACCCCTTCATTAACATCTTTAACTCCGTCATGTAACAAGCTCGTCCTGTAGCTTGGTCGCCCCTCATCACCCCAATTCCTGAGTCAGTCCGGAATTTAAGCAGTAAGCACCAAGGTGCAATACATGCCCTAAACTCGGCAAGGGCCGGTCGGCCTAGGAAGGCATTGTAGGGGGACTCCACATCCAAAACTACAAATGGCAGGATCCTAACTCTCTGGCGATCTCCCTGCCCTAATGTGACTGGTAATTCCACAAAGCCCATCGGAGCCGTCGACGCTCCGTTGAAGCCACGTATCCATCCTTCGCATGGCTTTAAATCTTTTGCTTCGAGTCTCATTTGTTCGAAAGCTTTCTTGAAGAGGATATTGACCGAGCTCCCGTTGTCCACTAACACTTTATGGACTAAAGAAGGCCAATTGTTGTGGTAATCACTAGTGGATCGTCGGTTGGAGATTGAACTCCGGAATCATCTCTATTGCGGAATACGACGTCGTCTGACATCGTCTTTTGTTGTTTTACTGGAGTAACGTCTTCGAGGCTACTGCATTCTCCGACCTCAAAATGCTTGGCGGCGTTGACGTACTGATCCATTGCTTTAAAACTACGACCAACTAGGTGAGGTCCGCCTATAATAGTATTAACGACGATCCCCTTACCTTTTTGCTGGGCTGTGGGTTTTGAAGTAGGCTGGTTTTGGTCCGGGGCTTGTCCCCCTTGCCCCCTGTCCCTTGGAGCGACCTTGTACTCGTCTAACTTCCCTTCTCGCAGCAATTTTTCGACAATATCTCTCAAATGACGACATTCTTCGGACGAGGGAGGGGGGGCCGGGTGAACCACATTAACGCTACGTCTTCAAGATAAATTGGAAAAGCTTTGCATTTTACGGCATCTTGAGATGCTGCCGCATTCATGAACCATGCATACCTCATCATATGTTGCCCTGGGTCTGTTCTTCCTGAATATTGATCCATTTGAGGCAAGTTGAATCGCCGAGGGAACATGAAATCCAGTATATCATCTGTGAAGGGGTATGACTTCGCTCAATGCCCCAATCTTCATTAGTATACCGCCGGCTTTCGTACACAATCTGGCGCACCATTGCTCATACAACGGCATTTGTTAATGTCTGCACATGCTCTCTAGGTCTGATGTTCGGATTACCTCTGGGTTCCTGATCAGGGGATAACCTCCTGTTTCTAGCGGCAGCTATTCTACGTTGCTCTCTGCGCTCCCGGTCGATCTCAAGAGGTAGAGGTTGGAGAAGCTGCTGCTGCGTAGGGTTGGTAATGTTAGGATGGGTAAGACGTGGGATCCGCGCATGGGTAGCAACATAGGCTATTGCAGGCTTGGGTCATCAGGGGCCAATACACGAGCGGCGTCTTCTCGGGATCCTAAAGACCCAAAAGTCAACTGATCGAGGTTCTGAGGTCGTTCAAGCGGCCTTCTCTCACGAGGGCGTCCCTCGTTCGAAGAAGACGAATCATCTGTAGCAAGGCAGCGTGTTGGGGAAGGAGTCTTCTACTTCCGGAGCTCCTGTAGTTCTCTACCCATAGTGATCATGTTTTCCTGCATGCGAAGGCTGTCACGCCTTGGGCTTCCAATGCTTCCTTAATGCTCTGGAGCATGTAAAGAAAACGTGACAAATCTCCCTAGGTAATGGGTGCAGATGGATCATTCTGAACATTAGCCATCGTGGCTGGAATCGGAGCGTTGGAGGGAGCTCGAATAGAAGTTCCAGCTTCATTCTGGTTCGGATCGGATCGGTGCGCGGTGGCCTGGTCGGAGCGGTTCAGATGGAGAGAGTGAGTGCCCTCGACCCCATTAGACCGGATCGGATCGGTGCCTTCCATCCAGTTCAGATCCTCCTAGTAGGAGTGATCTTCTCCAGAGCTTTGAGCGCGTGACCTCGTTAACACGAAGGCTTGCTAATCTTCTCTATCATCGTTTTCCCTAGCGCCTTGCACTTCTTTTGCTTTGGTCTTAGCCATGATACTTGATTCTTCAACAGTTAGTCAACAAGTACTTAAGGATGTCAGAAACAGAGGATTAACTTCTTTGAACTTGAAAGCCCAAATAGTAGAATAATAATCCCAAAAAGGCTGAGAATTCGAAGATTTCTCGGTGAAAGCACCAAAATGTTAGATCCAAAATTGGCTCTAACACCCAAACTAGCAAAAATTATGATAGGATGAAAACTAAAGCGAAGAAAACACAGAATTTATAGTGGTTCGGCATTAATTAGCCTACGTCCACTTTTCTTCTTTTTTGATTGATATCTTGAAAGTGAGAACAACAATGATTTTCACTCAAATCTCACTCATTTCATACATTAGTTCACTCAATTTCCTTTTTTTATGACTTGAAAGATGATTGTAGGCTGAATAAGTTGGTGGAATTCGGGTTACAAAGGAGTTTCAACACTGAAAATGCCAAAAGATCCTTTCAAATGCCTCTTGATGGTGTATTTATAGGTGGAAAAAGCTTCTGAATCCAGATCGGTTCGGATCCACGTGGCGTCCATCCCATCACTTACGGGTTCAGATGAGTTTTGGTGATGACAACACATCTGGTTAGTGGCAATTGTGGGCAGAACATGTACATAACCGCCCCGATTCTTAATGAGAACGTGGAGTGAAGCAACTGAAATTCTGGGTTCGGATCGGATGAGCTGATGACTGGGGGTTCGGATCGGCTTCGTCTCCTCCGATCTGGTCAGTGTTGCGTTCTTTCCTTTATAGCTTTGTATCGGTTTGTCTCTGCCCAAGGAAGCCCGATCCGATCCGATTGTCTGGCAGGGTGTTTTTCATAATTTGATTTTCTAGCTTTGTGTAGCCTAATTCACAAAGTATGCTAATAAGAGTTATACATTAAAATTCGATTATATCGAATTCAGGAAAGTACAATTTACTTTCCGATTTTAATCAAGATTTATTTATTTATTTTATTAAATATTTATTTATTTAAATTAATGAATCAAAGTTATATTTTGAGGTTAATTATTTCGGAAACAGGAATTATAAGCTATCGTTATAATCAATGTTTTTCCGTAAAAGAAATGGATTCGTAAACTGAATGCGAGAGTTGCGTAAGCAATGATTTGATAAGAAATTAAGGAATAGAGTTAAAGAAATTAGAAATTGACTGGTGATTAGTCAAGTTGGATGGCTTTCTAAGTGTAGATCTGATGTTGGTTTCAGCCTTCGGGGTTGATACTTAGGGAGTTGTTCTCGTACTAGTTTACGGTTAGGGACTGATGGATGTTGAAGAATAGTGATGTGGGAAAAAGGTATGGAAATATTTTCCGATGTTAATAACGTTTATTTTTGAAATATAAGAAATAAGGAGTTGTGAATATATGGAAATGTTTTTTCGAAAATCGTGGGAGGCTAAACAAGTCGGAAAAATATTTGGGTAAAGATATTAAGAGACATTGGAAAATGTTTGAATTAATGATAAATTAATTTAAAGGGGTTTTGTGTTAATTGATGGTTGATCGATATAATTTCCATTTGGAAATAAGATCGTTATTTGTATGGATGTTTCCTTTGATAGTTTAATAATCAACTGTCAAAGTTATTGACCAATTTTTCGTTATCAATACGGAGATACCGAGATCATTTTTTTAATCTGAAAACCACTTCATATAGGCATTAGTGTTGTGAATCAAATATGATGAATACAAAGGAAGACGGAGTTTATACAATGACTGTTCTGGCAATCTTAGTAGAAATTGCCTAAGATGGATTTACAAAATAGTACCTTTGGTTTGTCCACTCCCAGGATAACTTGAATGGACAGATGTCTAGCAAAGTATATCTAATAGATCGCGTAAGTTGATATTTTTAAATGTATTCTCGTCTGGTGCAGCGGAATTCGTTTCTCTTAGCTTTATACCTGTGGTATTTTTGCGTAATTAAATTTGTGATTTGGAAGGTATGACAATTTGGCATTTAAAGTAAATGAAGGTGTGATCTGTTAAAAGATACGTTATGACCTCAAGCCTCATCAACCGAGAAGTGACAAAAATCAGGAAGCTAGCATGGCTAAGTGGGTCGCTCCCAATTAGGGTATATTGTCACCATCCAGAGAATATTCATTTTTGTTCTTCTTTCAATTCTGTATTTCCCAGGAACAATTATGTTGGTATACCAACCGTAAGGAGATAATATATTTGGAACATCCAAGCGAAATGAATGGTCAGACATGTGTGGCCAAGTTGCAAGATGTTCTTGTTGAACTCCAGTGTATCACCTCTAGAGTATACTGATCGGAAGGTGGTTTCATACCTTGTCATAGTGGGAAATCCATTTGCCAATAAGAGCCGTGGTTTTGATTGTATATCATATATGTGGAGCATGAGATAGAAGCATTCTGCTAGATTTATATTTACTTGTATTAGACACTATTATAATATCAAAATAATATTGATTTTAAAAATGGTTTGTGTTATCATAAGGTAAAAACCCTTCGTATTTATGTGTGGATTGGTCTTACGATTATCATTTCTTTTGAAAAGATTTTTAAAAGTTAAGCCAAGTGATTGGAGTTTACTCACACTGGTCACATTGACTGACCCTGAGTTTATTTTGTTTTGTTTTACCCTAAACTCTTGGGTGCCCAAATTTGTACAGGTAGTCAAGTAGTCGAGATTTTACAGATAAACTTAAAAGTGCTTGAAGCAGGAGGCTTCAACATTTATATATATACAAAGTTATGTTATATATAATATATTTTATTCGTTCCGTTGTGAGATTCGTGTTTACTCTGATTCTGTTCTGTTTTGTTCTCCTTCTTCTATTCTAACCTTTTTCCTTTCTATTTCTCACCCTCTAACTTCTTTTTATTAATGATCTGGTATTTTCGATGCTTGAATTGTTGATATTGTGTTTTGTGTCAATTTTCGAGGTTGAAAATCCTTTGGTTATTATAGTGGTATCAGAGCTGAAGGTTGAGTGATTACCTTAGCTCTGGGGAACAACTCAATAGAGATGGGGTTAGTAATACCCTAGATTGAGTTTGAGTGTATGTATTCGAAAGAGCATATTTGTAGATTGAATAAAAAAACGTTTTTATATTGTGGAGATTTATAGGTTGAATGGCTTATGAATTCATGTCGACGGTGGGGAACCACAATGTCGTTAGGGGTTTCTAAACACTCGAATACGATGAACCGACACAAGTATGTTTTGAAAATTGGGTAATGAAATGATTTTACCCAAAATTTATTTGGTTATATATATATATATATCTTGGGATGATTATAATATATGTATTGGTTGTTATTATAATCAAATAAGATTATAATAGAGGTGGTTATAAATAACCAATCAGAATTCGTATTAGTATAATATATGAAATTAGATGAATTAATTCTGAAGATAAACCAAAATTGGAATTAAAACTGTGGAAACTTGGGAAGGTGTTGTAAAGGGATTTAAACTAAATATATGGGAATTTTAAAATCCTGGGAAAATTTGGAAATGTTTAAAATATGCTTTGAAAGTGATATAGTATTAAACTCACTTCGGTGGCTGGAAAAAAATACCGATGATGGATAACGACATCATCAGTGTTTATTTTCGAGTTTCAAAGTGACGGATTACTACCAAATATTTTGTTTTTGAATTATTTTGAGAAAACAAGTTGTTTTGAATCTTGAAAGGAATATCATGTTTTAGAAAAGATATGATGTTTAAAACACCATGAAGAGATTGTTTGAATTAAAATGGATTTGTTTTTCCAAATAAAAAACAGATTTTAGAATTTTGAGTTTGGAATCAAGATAAACAATTGGAGAAGTTAATTAGTTAAGGGGATATGGGTATGTAACTTAACTGGTTAAGTATATCAGATTGATGGGTTAAGAGTTTTGGTATCAAGAATAGAATTTGAGATCGAGAATGGAACTTGAGATTGAGAATGAAATTTGGTTTGGGTATAAGAGAATGATTGGATCTAAGGATAAATTGATTGGAGATTGATTGGGAATGCATTGTATATGCTGAACTGATAGCAAATGGAAGAGATAGAGTTGGATGCCCGACAAAAGGGTACGAGTTTATATTTATTAGGGTATAAGATTTATGTGCCTGTTTGGCAAGCCACTTGGATGTTTGATTTTCTTTTGGAATAGAGAAGACCTAGAGAGGCGAGTTGTGGATGTACCGATTGAGCTATGCAAAAAAAAAAACGGTGGCGAAAGTTTTCGAAAATTTAAAATATTAGAATTTTTGAAAATATTTGTCAATAAGAATAAATTAATATTTTATTTAAAATTAATTGGTTCACTTGAAATTAAAATTAAGAAGTAAAATAAAATATTTTTAACCTAGTAGTTAATCGAGTTGAAACATTTTTACGACTTAGTAATTTTGGGGACGAAATTCTTTTAAGGGGGGAATGTAACGTCCCGTATTTTTAACGATTTAATAATTAATTAATTTAATTGTTTGAATAGTGGTTTGGTAATTTAAATGATTTGAATTAAATATTTTGAATATTTAATTAATATAAATACTGGGATAATAGATATTTTTATTTTTGAAATAGTCTGAAATAGTTGAATTTGCAATTTTGTGTGAATTGGATAATATAAAAGATTTAATTCTTTTTAGAATTGAATTATAATAATGAATTTATTAATTAAACAACGATTGAGTGTATTAATTTTAATATAATTATAATCGAGCTTGTAACGTCGTGATTGTTCGTAATATTGAGTTTTGAACTTCAACTGAGTATATATGATTCGTTATAAGTTGGATTTCTTTGAAACAAGAGACGTTCACATCTATTGAGCTATATGTTTCTAATCAAAGAGAAAAATGGAGATTTTGTCTTATAGATTGTGAGTTATATCCAAATCAATTTTTCAGGAAGTCGCTATGGAATCGTTTATAAAATATGACGATTTATTAAATTAATTAAATATTTGTACGTAACTTGAGCAAACGATCAAACGAAGATGCAACTTCATTGGGGAGACTGGCATCCCCTTATTGCCAGGGTGAATTCGAGGCTTGCCAGATGGAAAGCATCATCCTTATCCTCTGCTGGCAGACTAGTTTTGGTCAAAGCGGTACTGTTGGCCCTACATATCTACTGGCTCTCAATTCATAAAGTACCAAGTTGGGTTATCAAGCGGATGGATCAGGCACGGTGGTCCTTTGGCATGGGGGGCCTATTAAATCCCTTATTAGTTGGAAAACCGCTTGCTTCAGCAAGGATGCAAGCGGGCTTAGCATCCCGGACTTACGTATTCTCAATCTTGCACTCCTTACCAAATGGATCTGGCGATGTTTAACCCCTGGCAACTTCATGTGGAAAGCGCTCATCCTTGCTTTGTACTACAATAACCAACCACTCTCTATTCTTCACGATAGACCAAGATCCCGCCCGTCACCATTCTGGACCGGTGTTCTAAGATCGTTACCACGTACCAAACATCTCTTCGCTTTGAAAGTCCAAAACGGACGAAGCTGCTCTCTTTGGAACGACACCTGGTATTTTGACTTCAGACTGTCACATTTCTACCCTAAACTTCGCTTTATATGCCCCAACCCTTACATCACCGTCGCTGAAGCTGCTCGGCTAGGAACTGCTTCCATCATGCCAACAAATTACTTCCACCCATCAACCATTCGAGAGATCGGAGAAGTTCTCCTAATAATACAAACAACCACCTTGAACCAAAACCCCGACGTTATCTACTGGAAGAGCAATGCCAATGGGAACTTCGCTGTTAGATCATGCTACAACTACATCTCCTTTCATGATAGACTTTTCCGGTTCCCTAGAATATGAAAAATTAAGGCACCACCGACGGTTAGATTCTTCCTATGGAGCTTGACTTGAGGACGGATCAATACTAAAGGTTGGTAAATTCACAACGGAATGGTGGTTAATCCCATTTGCATTCTCTGTCTAAGAGCAAACGAAAGCATCCCCTATTTGCTTGAAGAATGTGACTTAAGCTTCTACCTCTGGTCTTTGACTGTAACTAGCATTTTTGGCTGTCCCCCCACCTTTCTTCCGTCACTTCAATCACTGGGAGTTCGAACCCTTGTCTCCAAACCTAGAAACCCTGTTCGCTGCGTATGTCTGGACATTATGGAATGAACGCAATAACCGCTGCTTCAATAATCGTTATGCATCAAATCATCAGCTTTGCTTCAAATACTTACCTCTACCACCTTTGGTCAGGTACCCAGCCAGCACCTTACATCCTAACCATTCTGGACACCGCCATCGTTTGGGAAGAATCTGAAGGAAGCACTGACGCTGGAGGCAACCAGCAACGTCGCTACTACCTGCGGCCGTGGTAAGCTCATCTTATTCTGTACATCCCTTCGCAATTGGTAAACTTTTTGTGTTTTATGATTAGCTGATGCTGAGGGGATACTTAATTATGCAAGGAGATGTGTTAATGGGGATATTTTGTTGTGTTTAAAAGTAAGTTTGTTTAGTTTGTACATTAGCTTCATATGTAACTAATCGCGCTACGTGCTACGAACTCTATGCATGCAATTTGCATGCAATTTGCATGCATTATCAGTACTGTTTATGCCATTGGTCAGGCTTGTTGACTGAATATATTACCAGTAATATTATCTAATCGGGTGTGTAGAGCAGCTCTACACAACCATTATGCTCAAAAAAAAGTTTCGTTGAGTTCACATTGACATTTAGAATTTTTTGTAATTTTTATTTTGGAAAAATAAGTCATTTTTCGTTTAACGTATTTAGCACCCTATATCGGTGTTTTTGAAATTTCATAATAAAAGTCAACTTGTCTATTTTTTTATAGTTTTGGGATCACGACATATTAGTCGACACGATCGTATTTTTGTTTGTGTCGATAGCGATCCGTTCTTGAATGAAGTTTTATATAATGGATGCTAAAACCTTTTAAAACTTAAACAAGCATATATGCTCATTCCTTCGCATACATGCTAGTACACGGTACCTTAATATAGCAGACAATCCCATTTTTCAAGCACGTTACTTCCTTCCCATCTCATTAATACACAGTAGTCTCCAGCTATACCTATCCTGTACAATTAAGGCTGTCTCTTCCTTTTCCCATTTATGGATTTGTACCAAGAAAATCAGGGGAGATAGAAAAAATCCCACCTTCCCTACTTCCACCCCAAAAGCATGTCCATCCAAATGCCACCTAAAATATTTATGCAGATCTATGTTTAAATAGCATGGCACCTTATTTGTACTGCATAGAAACGACGTTGATCTTGTCCCTCTCCTTCCCTTTATATAAACACGCGACAAGCTACTTCATTTGGTTCGATCGAAAAAGCCAAAACCGCAAGTTTAATGCTTTTGAAAATAAAAAACACAACAGATACTCGCTTAAAAATCATGAAACTCATATAGTTCAAATGCATAGAGCTTTCTCTTCAACCTCGAGTGCGATTCGTGCAACTCGACACAAGTTTTTAGAGCTCGAAAATACGCAATGGATTTAGGGTTGTCTTTTCCTAAGGATGTAAGCTTTGATTTGGATTTTTGACATCATTTTTGGATTTAAAGTTCAAAAACGCGTCAGTATATTTTTTGAGAATTTCCAGGGTAATTCGGTTCACACTTATGTAATGGCTTGCGCGTACTGGTGCTAACGTTAGCTTCTAGGAGATGGCATGCGAGATAGGGCCGAGGTGACTGCGGGGTGGGGGTTGAGGAGAGATGATGAATGGTGGAGGAGGTGCATATTTTCAATGATCGTGGAGGGAGATATGGTAAGGGGAGTTTTTGGCCATGGATGTTATGTTTAGGTTGAGGGTGTACAAAAATAAAGGGGGAGGAAGGAAACACTATGTCTTTACATATACGGGCGTGAGTGAAAAATAGGAATGGGCTGATAATAAAAAATTAAGGCCCAATATATTTTGGAAATAAATTTAAGTTTAGTTTTCAAATTAAACAGTGTAATAACTTGTAAAATTAACAACTTATCCATACGTGGTCAGAATTACAAACCGTTTATCATGCTGAAATTGTATAGAGGCAAGCTAAGCGGTGAAGCTGGTTTGGAACTGTTTGAAGCTCGTTTGAATTTTCAGCAAATTAAAATGCCTGATATAAACCAACCATCATAAATCATTATTTAATGATTAACGATCAAGGTGAGTAAACTCACTAACTCTGTTCCATTTTATAATATTGTAAACGTCATTTAATATTGATAAATAATGATTGAATGTTGTGTGATGGTTTTCTAAATGGTTTGCTAGTTAATTGATTGACATTATAAATATAGCTATGTGTATGCATATATATATTATTCATTAAATATTGATTCTTTTTATCATGATATTTCATATTGAAATAAAATTGGTGTAATTTATATTGCTTAACATCTGTGGATATAAGGAAACAGGTTGAAGGGATCCAACTGGATTCATTAATAGTTATATTGTTGTTTTCATATATCATGTTATACGATATGACAAATAATCTGTGGTTGATTATTGTGTGTTTTGGATGCTTAAATAACATTGACTCTGAAATAATTGGTATTTAAATACCGTAAAATATATTCGAATATATTGGAAAAGAATTTGGGGTTTTAAAAAGGAAAAATCTATTTTAAAATAGACATTGAATTTTGATTGACTAGAATATAATAACTTGTTTAATTATATAAAACAAGTAGTTTGGTTTATACACGACATTTTTAAATGAAGTGAGATATTTATTAGTAAATAATTTGGGAATGTGAATTCAGTAAATTAGTTAAAAAGAGAAATGATGAAATTTGGTTTAATGTTCGGAATGTGAGTAGAAATGGAATTAATCCATGGGATTTATAATTAAAATTCGATATCGAATGTTTTAAAAATAATTCATTTTTAGAAATTATATATTATATAATCCAAAATTTGACCAGGTAGTAAATATTTGGTTTGAAATTATAATCGAATATGCAAACGAGATTAAGTTATAAACCTGAAATATAGTTAATAAGAACTTGACTTGTAAATGGAGTTTATGAAGTGGGATATAAAGTATGAATTTATAAAATAACTCGATAAATATAATTTGAAACTGTGATGGTATTTATAAATAAAAATCAATATTTATTTGATAAAAAGAGTCTAGTTTTCTATAAAGAAATAATATTCATACTTTAAAGCGAATAATAGTTTTAAAAGCAAACGTTTTGCAAATTGAAATGATGATAAAAGGAAATTGGTAAATGTTGGAAGTGATAAATTCAAAAATGAATTTAGAAATCGAGTTAACCTGAAAGAGTGAGTTTATTCTGACGTTTGGAACATTAATCGAACAAAGTCTATTCGAAAGAGATTTAGACATTAAAATTCAATTATATCGAATTCAGGAAAGCACTATTTAGATTTATTTATTTAATTAATTTAATGAATCAAAGTTATATTTTGAAGTTAATTATTTCGGAAACAGGAATTATAATGCTATCGTTATAATCGATGTTTTTCCGTAAAAGAAGTGGATTCGTAAACTGAATGCGAGAGTTGTGTAGGCAATGATCTGATAAGAAATTAAGAAATAGAGTTAAAGAAATTCGAAACTGACTGGAGATTAGTCAAGTTGGATGGCTTTTTGAGTGTTGATCTGATGTTGGTTTCGGCCTTCGGGGTTGATACTTAGGGAGTTATTCTCTTACTAATGTACATTAGGGACTGATGGTTGTGGAAGAATAGTGATGGGGGAATAAGATATAGAAATGTTTTCCAATGTTAGTAACGTGTATTTTCGAAATACGAGAAATAAGGAGTTGTGAATATATGGAAACATTTTTCCGAATGAGAGGCTGAACGAGTTGGAAAAATATTTGGCTAAAGATTTTAAGAGAAACTGGGAAATGACTGAAGTAAGGATAAATTAATTTAAATGGGCTCAGTGTTGATTAATGGTTGATTGATATAATTTCCATTTGGAAACAAGATTGTTGCTTGTTTGGATGTTTCTTTTGTTAGTTAAATAACCAACTATCAAAGTTGTTGACCATTTTTCCGTTGTTAATACGGAAAGATCGGGATTGGATATATTATCTGAAAGACACTCTGTATGGGCATTAGCATTGCGTATCAAATATGATAACGATAATTAAAGAAGGAGTTTATGCAAGGGCTGTTCTGGCAATCCTCGGTAGAAATTGCCTAAGATGGATTTACAGAATAGTGCCTTCCGGTTTTCCATCCTAGGACAACTTGAATGGATGAATGCCTGACAAAGTATATCTAATAGATCTTGTAAGTTGATCTCTTCAAAGTATTCACGTATGGTGGCAAAGGAATTCATTTCTCTTAGCTTTATACCCGCGGTATTTTGTGGAATTCAATTTGTGATTTGGAAGGTATGACGATGTGGATTCATAGTAAATGAAGGTGTGATCTGTTAAAACATAAGTTATGACCTCAAGCCTCATCAACCGGTAAATGACAAAATCAGGAAGACGACATGACTAAGTGGGTCGCTCCCAGTTAGGGTATATTGTCGCCATCTAGAGAATATTCATTTTTGTTCTTCTTTCGCTTCTGTATCTCTCGAGAACGGTTATGTTGGTATACCAACCATAAGGTGACAATATATTTGGAACATTCAAGCGAAATGGATGGCCGGGCATGTGTGGCTGAGTTGCAAGATGTTCTTGTTGAACTCCAATGTATCCCCTACAGAGTACACTGATCGGAAGGTGATTCCATACCTTATCATAGTGGGAAATCCATTCTCCAATAAGATATCACGGTTTTGATTGTATATCATATATGTAGAGCGTGAGATGCGAGCGTTCCGCTAGATTGTTATTTATTTGAATTAGACACTATTATAATATCAGAATAATATTAATTTTAAAAATGTTTTGGGTTATCGTAAGGTAAACACCATCTGTGTTTATGTGTGAATCAGTCTTATGATTATCATTTCTTTTAAAAGGATTTTTAAAAGTTAAACCAAGTGATTGAAGTTTACTCACATCAGTCCCATGACTGACCTAGAGTTTATTTTGTTTTGTTTTACCCAAAACTCTTGGGTGCCCAAATTTGTACAGGAAGTCAAGCAGTCGGGATTTTACAGATATACTTGGAAAAGCTTGGAGCAGGAGACTTCAACATTTAGATATATACTTAGAGTGTATTTCCGTTATGATATTATTGGTTTTACTCTGAAATGTTATGTTTATATAATTATACGTTTGTATTTCAAAGTTATGTTATATATAATATATTTTATTCGTTCTGTTGTGAGATTTGTGTTTACTTTGATTCTATTCTGTTGTGTTATTCTTCTTCTTCTATTCTAACTTTCTTTCTTTCTATTTATCACCCTCTAACTTCTTTCTATTAATGATCTGGTATTTCCGATGCTTGAATAGTCGACATTGTGTTTTGTGTCGATTTTCGGGATTGAAAATCCTTGGGTCATTACATAGCCATTATGCCATAAATAGCCTACTGCAACGAAAATATAAGGTGCTGCAAGCTACAATCTAACCATAGCTGTGCTGATTTTTTGTCTATTGTAATGCACGCTTCAATGTGTTAGCATAGATAAGAAATTGTGTTGCAGTAGCTATAGATATATTCTAATTAAAAAATTTAAAAAAAATTATACCTTAGCGATCCACAACATTAGTTAAAAACAAAATCTTAATCGTCTGCCCACATCATCAAAGCATCCCTCACTTATTTCTGTTCCCGCTTTTATTTTCATTTAACCGCATTCATCCACTAAATCCAAAATCACTTATTCCTATTTTCCAAAATCACTGATCCCTAATTTCCAAAATCACCGATCTCTAATTCCAAATAAAATGTACAATCATTTGTGCGGATAAACTTGTTGTTAATTTTATCGAGGAAGGAAATGAACGATCGACTCGAAATTGCTGCAATTGCTTTAGTGGCGAGTACAACGATAAATGAAATTGACCGCTTTTTGTTTAGATATTTTGAACTCACTTTTTGTTAAGCTTATAGGGTTTAGTGCTTATAGTCGTTGCAGTGGTTACTTTGTTAGTTTTTGCATTGGTTGGTGTAATTAAACGATAATTGTTGTGAAAAAATCAATAAGGTTGGCTAAATTGCTAGTTTTAAAATGTTTGAATTTGTAGATGTATACTATAGTCTTGAAGTAACAAGTGCAAAGAAGGAAAATGGGAAAAATGATTATATTCGGACCTTAAAGTGAATTGAGTGATGTGCCATTGATTATTATACTCATCGTTTTATAGTGCTGAGTTTGGCACTTGAACTTAACTTTGGTACTAAATGATGGGATTGACCACTCCTCACTTTCCTATTCTTAACTTTTATACATACTGTGTGCTAATTCTCTATGAATTTGTTAGGTTCAAAACTTTGAACATTGTTTCAGTTTTTGGTTAGATTATGTGATTACTTTATAATATTTGATTTTTATTCACTGTAAGAATAAGAAAGCTCACTAATATATAAAGTTGACTTGAAATCTGAATTCTCCATAGGTTACATGTTTAGGAATTTTGAACTTTATATATATGCTGGTTGTTTCTTTATTATTTTTTAGGAAGCACAACAATCATTTGACATATACATGTTTAATAATTTGAACTGCATCCTCGCATCAATGATGTACAGTTTGACTGCACCATTTTGAGTTCACTTTTCAACAGCCAACATGTGTTCAGATAATTTTATTTTGTATGGTTATTTTAAAAAAAATTCTTGCTTACTAGACTTCATTCTTCTATATGTTTGTAGGGATAGATCAAAACCATATTCAAACGCTGAAATTAAGGTACTGCAATTTTGTAATGTCCCATATTTTAGCGATATAACAAATAATTTATTTAATTATTTAAATAATGGTTTAGAGAATTAAATGGTTGTTTAATTAAATAATATTGAATATTTAATTAATTTAAATAATAGAATAATATATTTGTTATTCCGAAATAGTCGGAAATAGTGAATTGACAACATAATGTGAACTGGACAATTCAAAATATATATAATTCAGTTTGGAATTGAATTCGAATAACGAATATATTATATAAACGACAGTTGAACGTATAATTATAATATAATTAAAATCGAGCTCGAAATGGCGGGGCGATTCGTTATTTGACGATTTGAACTTCAATTGAATATATAGGGTCCGTTTTAAATCGGATTTCTGTGAAACAAGAAACATTCGGAGCTGGTGAAGTATATTTTTCTAATGGAAGAGAAAAATCTGGATTTCGTCATGTGGATTTTGATTTATGTCCAAATCAAATTTTAGAAAAGTCGCTATGGAATTCCTTTGTTATTTATAAATATATATTTATATTATAAAAGGATTTTATATATAAATCGAATATACGATAATATTTATTTTTAAATATTTAATTTAATTATTTTTAAATATATTTATATATTTAAATGGGTTATTTAGAGCTTTAAAAATAGCCAGTTTTGCAAACGACCTCCGTTTTGGAGGAAACTAATTTTGTTGGATCCGTAATATTAAATTATTGTTACATTCCAATTTTCGTGATTTTTAGAGTCAGTGTGTGGCCGTACAGATTTTTAATGTGAAAAACATTCGGTATTTTGGCGGTTAAAAATACGATGTGTGAGCAAACTGAGTCGGAATTCGACGAAACCAGTTTTGTTGGGTCCATAATGTCGAACTTTAGCTGCATGTCCAATTTCGTGATTTTTGGATGTCAAGTGTGATTACAGGAATTTTAAAGGACAAGTAAAAACAATAGTGATTATAATTTAATATAATATTCGAATATAAAAATATTAAAATCTTTCTATAAATAACCTTAACTATTTCCTAAACTTAATTTCTTCATTCCTCAGTAAGCATATTTTCCACCGCTGCTTTCTTCTTTTCTTTTCAGAAAAACGAGAGTTTGGAAATTCAAATTAAATTAGTAGAAAAATCTAAAAAAATCAAAAGATGGTATTTTCGAGTCATATAAGCTTCGATCTTCATCTGGAATGTATTTCCAAAGATACGACTTCATGTTCAGGAGTTGGCGGTTCCAACAATAAGGCTAGGGTTAATATAATTTCAAGTTATAAGCGTCGATGATTTGAATGAAGGTCGAATTCATGTTTGCGTTGGAGTTGAGCTTCGAAGGGAGATTTTTTGGGGGTTTCGGTAATAATTAGTGTCACACCTTTTGCTGTGCGTAACCAACAACAGCTCGATGTCATGATTTATTGGGAGGAGTGCGAGTGGATTGCTTTGGCATTGGTGAGGAGGAGATTGAGATGGGGATTCCAATGGTGAAATCGGTTTAATGATTAGTGGAGAGATGAGTGCATTCTGGTGGTTGGAAGGGGCGACAATGGCCTTGAGCAGTGCATGAGTTTAGGACAGGGAAGAAGGAGTTAGAGGAATGCAGGCCTGGTAAATGTGGAGATGGGCCGGGCTATTTCAAAGAAGGTTAAAGGCATATTCCTTTTATTAAAAATACTTTAATTAAATTCAATATTGTATTATAACTTGTGTAATGCATAACTGTAGCATACGATATCGGAATTTAGAATGGTCGGATCCGACAGGATCATATGGACGGACACTACCCAATGTAACTGAATGGGAGTGGATTGGAGCTCGTTCCAATTTATAGTGAAATAAATTATCAGAATCAAATCAATGACAGTTATTCGTTATTTAAGGATAACTGTCCATGTGAGTAAAACTCACCAACTCTACCAGTTCATATTTTTATAACGTATATTTAGAACTGATAAATGATGATTGATTGCTGTGTATTGACTGTTTGGTTGAACTACTAAGTAATTGGTTGAAATTATAGATCTGGTTATATATATATATATAAATAAATAAATAAATATATATAAATTGATTCCGTTTAGCAGAATATTTCATAGTGAAATGAAATTGATGTTAATTATATTATTTAACATCTGTGAATGCAGGGAAACAGGCCGGAAGAATCCAACTAGATTGCTCAACATTTATTTTTACTGTTTTTCATATATTGTAATATATGATGTGATATACAATCTGCTGTTGATTATGTGTGTTTGACTGATATCGATCATTATATTTGGTATTTTAAATACCATAAGAAATACTGGGATGTAGAAAAGGAGATTTTCAAAGTGTATTTTAGAAATAAATTATTTATATAAAATCAATGGATTTTATATATAAAAGAAAAAGAATTTTGTAAAAGAAAATAGTTATAAAATCAAAAGGGTTTTGAAAAGGAAAATGTTTGTAAAACAAATATAAAGGAAAAATATTTGTAAAACAAATAGAAAAGGGAATATTTGTAAACCAAATATAAAGGAAAATATTTGTAAAACAAATAGAAAAGGGAATATTTGTAAACCAAATATAAAGAAAAATATTTGTAAAACAAATAGAAAAGGAAATATTTATAAATCAAATATAAAGAAAAATATTTGTGAAACAAATAGAATAGAAAAGGAAATATTTTATAAAATAAATAGAAAGATAAAAGAAACATTTATGTATGAAAATAAATAGAAAGATAAATGGAATATTTAATTAGAAAATAAATAAGATATCAAAAAGGAAATATTGGAAAGTAAGTAGGATTATAAAAATAATTATAGTTAACCTATGACGGCCTGAAATTTCGCTCGATCCGAATCAGTCGTTAAACCGATCTAGACCGTTCGAAATCCCTGAACGTTGAGAACAGGACAAATCAGAACACAAACAGAAGAACATTTCATTGTATATTACAACAATTCCATCAGATACAAGAATATACAGAGTATAGATGAATAAATTACATTCGATAAATATCAGAGATTACAGTAAATGACATAGCAGCGGAAAAATAATACAAAGCACAACTGAAAGTGATATACGGATACAGAGCTTTCCGGATATCATTCCAGCTGTAAACCAGGATCCTGTGAATATAAATCTGCAAAACCAAAACTACAAGCTGCCCGTGCGGAAAATAGGGGCACCCAGAGTTTAGGTTAAAACAATAAACTCCAGGTCAGTCATGTGACTGGTGTGAGAACTAAAACAGTTATTTAAAACTTTATTTTAAAAGAGAGTAATTCAAGGGACCACGCCGTAAAACACGGAACGGGTTTCCTCCCAAGAATACCAGTGCATAGAATAAACAGCGCAATGCTTTTTCGAAAAATGAAGCTATTATAAGACCCAGGTCCCATCACACAATGCAACGCAAGCCGGAGGATAGGGTTTTCCCTTATAATAGCCAAACATGCTTGGTACGTTTAAAACAAATCATTTGATACTATAATAAGTGTATAGTGTCAAAACATTTTCAATCATAAATATAAATCATAGACGGCATGGGTACCATATATCATGTCGCCATACTAGTTCTACAATTAAAACCGCAATACTCGTATTGGAAATTGGATTCCGTCATGAGTCGAGGCAAGGGGCAAGCTCCTCTCCGCGTTCGAGACACTCTAGCAAATGCCTCAGGATTACGCACACTGGGTAACCCCTGGATGCTTCAGGGCTGGTCCTCACTTACGTTAGAGGATTAGTATTCCTGAACACACGTTTCCCGGTCCTTACAGACCTATAATCGAGGCGCCTCATCCAACAACCACAAAGGTGAAAAGTATATAAATGTCAGGGCTGGTAAGTCACTGACACCACCAAAGCTAGAAAGAAACGTGCGCTCTCCCTGCAGTCCGTATCCCGTTTTTAACTCATACCGAGGTGTGAGGCTCGCGAATACACGTTATACACAAAGCTGCCACGTAGGCGTGCTTTGATCATTAACCACAAGACTTTGCTTTTCAACAGAAGCCTTGATCATTGCATCTTAGTATGCCACACAGGCAATTCATGCCATGCGACTGATGTCCATCGATATACAACCTCTGAGCTCGTACGTCTCAGAGAAGGGCGTTAAGCAAGAGAATAAATTCTCCGCCGCCAAACAGATGTATATTTAATAGAAATCAATCAACACAGAATAAAATCCAATGTCAGACACACAATCCATTTACAAGTCCGTTCTGGGTCTGAACGAAACCGGAGGCACTTTCCTCGCATATCCATCCATCTCCAAGTACGTCTGGACGACCACCAACTATTTCCATCCTCTTGGGTGTACAGCCCAATCAGGATCGTCAGTAATAATCCAAACGATGTGAAGACTTCCAGTCTTCGACCACCGTCTTCATCTTCGACTTATCGTCGAATCGGTTATTCAGAATGGGTATAAACCCGGACTTTCCGAACAACCCGCGTATATTAAAAACAAATGTTACACAAACACAACATACGCCTCATTCCAATTCATTAGTCACTAACCGCAGATTAGCAAGAGAACAATTTCCCAAACATTAACCCCGAAGGCCGAAACCAACATCAGATCAATACCCAGGAAACCATTCTTCTTAGCCAACCTACAGCTAGTTACTAAATTCCACATTCTTAGGGAAAGGTTCCCATTAATTTTATCCAAGATAAATTCTTTAAAATTTATCCTGAAATCTTCCCTTGGATGTAATTTAAAACCAAATTATGGTTTTTCCAACTAGTCGAGATTAGCGAACCGTAACGAAGTAATTATTTATTTTATTTCCCAATCCCGACCTATTCATCCCATGAAGCAAAACTGGTAATACTCCATATCTAACACCGTGGTGTTATCGGTAAAATTAATTACCATTTCACGTTCAAATCTAATTAAAGATTTAACTATCGCTTTGGAGCAAAACTGGCGATACTCCATTCTCGCTCATTTCTAAATTTGATAATTTAGATTACAAATTCGCATTTCAATCTAATTGCAGATTTGTTAAGCTCCTTTTACTGGGTTAAAGAACTAGGTGTTATTTAAAACACAGTTCACGATAAACCCAAATCACATTCTATTTATTATCGGGTTAAAGAACTAGTGTTATTTAAAACACTGTTCACGATAAACCCATATCACATTCTATCAAATATATTAGAAATCCCGATTATTTAAAACCCCTTTTAAATCTAATTTATTTATTTAAAAATAATTAGGTCTTAAATTTAGTCCAAAACTAGTTCATTTCGATAAAAATCTATTTTTATCTTTTTAAATGTGGAGTTTTTTCATCCCAAATTTTCCCAAATCATTTCTTATGATTTTATACAAATTATTACTATTTTTAATAATTTTATTAAGGCCCGTACAGTCGATTTCCAACAATGGCCATCGAACTGCACTTATAGCGACCTTTTTCGAATTTGATTTGGACGTATCTCCAAATCCAACCGTTAGATCTTGAATTTCTAATATTCTTTAGAAAGCTCTTTTCGATACGAACCCAACGGTTCCGGTTTTAGGAGAATCCGACGGTCGGATCTCCCGTAATGTCCGTTTGAAATAAATGGTCGAAATTCACGAACTGCCGCGGCGCGGCGCGTTCTATTCAGGCCATTATATTATATATATAATATATATAATATATATTTCGTCGATTCCTATTTAAAACGAATTATATAAATAGTTTTAAATTCGTTTCAAAAGCAAATTCAAATTCCATTTCAATTCAAATCAAAATTGAATTCTTCTTTATAAATTCGTTTTAAAATTCATTTCAATTCAATTCAAATTTCAATTCAATTTGAATTCATTTCACTTCATTTTAAATTCAATTCGAATTCGTTTTTCAATTCAATTCAATTCAATTCAATTCAAATTGGTTTTCTATTCGATTCAAATTCATTTTCTATTCAAATTAAATTCGTTTCGTTTTCTATCTGAATCAAGTTCATTATATATTCAATTGGAAATCAAATTGGTTTTCTATTCCATTCAATTCGAAATCGTTTTATATTCAATTCAAATCGAAATCGTTATATATTTATTTCATTTCGAAATCGTTATAAATTCAATTCATTTCGAAATCGTTATATATTCAATTCAATTCGAAATCGTTATAAATTCAATTCATTTCGAAATCGTTTTATATTCAATTCATTTCGAAATCGTTTTATATTCAATTCATTTCGAAATCGTTTTATATTCAATTCATTTCGAAATCGTTTTATATTCAATTCATTTCGAAATCGTTATAAATTCAATTCATTTCGAAATCGTTTTATATTCAATTCATTTCGAAATCGTTTTATATTCAATTCATTTCGAAATCGTTTTATATTCAATTCATTTCGAAATCGTTATATATTCAATTCATTTCGAAATCGTTTTATATTCAATTCATTTCGAAATCGTTAAAATCGATATAAATATCGTTCGCGTCCAAATGGCGCATCACTATTCAACACGGCTTTATATATTCTGTTTCAAATATTTCTTTTCGTCAACACACGACTAATCTCAACGAATGAGTACCGTCCATGTGTGACTATTTTTGGTTAAAATATTTCGTTCAACACATGACTAATCTCAACGGATGAGTACAGTCAACACATGAACCTTATTTTATATTGATAAAGATGTAAATTTTATTATAAAATTAATTCGTTCAACACATGACTAATATCAACGGATGAGTATAGTCAACACATGAACCTTATTTTATATTGATAAAGATGTAAATTTTATTATAAAAATAATTCGTTCAACACATGACTAATATCAACGGATGAGTATAGTCAACACATGAACCTTATTTTATATTGATAAAGATGTAAACTTTATTATAAAAATAATTCGTTCAACACATGACTAATATCAACGGATGAGTATAGTCAACACATGAACCTTATTTTATATTGTTCTTTATTTTCTAAATTGGAATGAGGCCCAATCAATTACCATATAAAGTTAATTATATGGATTTTCATACAACACATGTATATAATAGCATTGAAAAATAATCAACCATCAACCAAAGTGCACTACACTGTATAAGCATCAAATATAGATATATAACGCTTATAACAGCCTGTCAATCAATCGATCGACATATTTAATCAATCAGGATGAGTGAACTTCAAATTTCATCCCAACACCCGTGTGGGGTTTCAAACAATCAAACACAGATTTTATTCGTGCAGCTGGGCGATGTGTAAAATTTATCGACCCAATCAATATCAGTCAAATAGGTGTACATAAACAAACCGTCCGGTTTGTAAATGAATATTTTATTCACATTCACGTTAAAAATTATATTTTTTAACGATAAAACATTTTATTTTAACATATGAATATCTATTCAGTTCTTTCTTTAAATAAAATGATATTTTTATTTTTCTAACATATTTTAGCAAATTTCGGTGGCATAACGGCACGATACTAGAAACGGGACGAGGCCTAGCCTTATCCCCGGTCTAGTGAAGGCCCACGCCATTCACATATCAATTTTAATCAATTTCCAATTCAACCAATCAATCAAATCCAAATCAAATAATCTAACCAACTACACAACCAAACAAACAAGTCCATGGTATGTGGACGGGTGTCGGGTGCTACTAAGCACCGTCTGTATCCTAGTATATATATATATATATATATATATAACTAGCAAAAGAGAAATTTTGAGTGAGAAGTTCTCACCGAAAGCTATCCAATACCACGACTCTTCTTTTGATAGAAATCTTCTTCGTTATCCCATCTTCGTCATCTTCGTTGCCCGTAGTCACTATATATATATAAAAATCACACATTTTTATATTTTGATGTCTTTAAAATAAAAATCACATTTTTATTTGTTCGTTTTCAATTTAAAAATCATATTTTTACTATCACACTCTATGGATAAAAAAAAAATTTATTTCTACATTACTACTATCTAGATAAAAATTCCATTTCAAAATATAGATTTCGCCCTTATAAAAATATATATCTCGCCTTTATAACAATAAAGTTTTCGCCTTTATAAAAATCATCACTTGATTTCAACGTATATAAAATAAAAATCAGATTTTTATTTCGCTACATATACAAAGATGATATTTTTATATTCTCTATCCTATAAAGATTATATTTTTAATACTTTAAAAATATAAAAATCCTATTTTTAATATTTCTATATAGTAAAGATTATATTTTTAATACTTTACAACATAAAATAAAAAATTAGTTTTAAAGTAAATAAAAAAAACAGTTTTTAAAATAAAGAAAATTCAGTTTTAAAAATAAATAAAAATCAGTTTTTAAAATACTTTTTCAAATCAGTTTTCATTTCTAAAAAAAACAGTTTATATATCTTTTCAAAATCAGTTTATAATTTCTTTAAAAATTCAGTTTATATATTTCTTTAAAAATTCAGTTTTTATATATTTTCCTTAAAAATCAGTTTATATAATATATAAAATTCAGATAAAAAAAATAAAATAAAAAAAAAAGAAACTTACAGTATTCGGTAGGGGGGGGGGGGCGCTCGAGTTCAGGAGGGGCCAAAGGAAGTGCGGCGATCGGTCAGGGGGTCGGTGCGGTTGCGTTAGGGTTTCGGGGGGGGGGGGGGGGTTTCTGTGCGATTTGGGGATTTAGGGGGGGGGGGTTCGAGCTGGAAGGAAAGGAGGGGGAAGAGGAGGAAGGGAAGAAGGGAAGAAGGGAGGAAGCGGCGGCTCTAGGGGGGGGGGGGGGGCTCGAAGTGGCGGCGGTGGTTGGACGGTGGGCGCGCGCCTCCGTCTTCTTCTTTTCTCTTTTTTTTTATTTTGAAAATCGATCTGCATAGGAATGATCGGGGGGGGGGGGGGGGCAAAGGAGATAAGGGGGTTTTTTTTTTATTTTTTTTCTTATTTAATTATTTTATTTTTATAAAAAGTTGACTTTTACATACGACCTCTAAACGAGGTCCACCGCCTGTCGTCCATAGCGTTTTACCCCCATTCCGAACACAATGGGATATGTATCGCAAGCTGATTTGATCGTTTCGATCAGTTTCCTTTGAATTTACCTTTAAATCACTATATTGAATTTTAAACGTACATTTCAAATTACCGGGGTCACATACTAACTAGAAAAATTCCAGAAAAATATTTTCTAGCTTCGTATTGACGATACGGTCCTAACAAAACTAGTTTCGTCGAATTCTGAGACCGTTGGAAAAATGGCCAATTTCCAGTCGATTAAAATCAACTGAAACTGGTCAAATGCGTTTTCCTTCGCCACGCTCACATATTGATTTGAAAAATTATGAAATTTGAAATCCAGCAATAACTTAACATCACGGACCCAACAAAACTGGTTTCGTCGAAATCCGAGGTCGTTTGCAAAACGGCTATTTTTAAGGGCTATATATTATATAAAATATATATAAATTCCACAGCGACTATTCTGAATTTTCTACTAGACATATCTTATCATTTCTAAAGTGAAATCTCAGTTTGTTAACTTCGTTGGAAAGATATTATCAATTAGATCCCATTATTTTTGGTTTCACTAAAATCCGGATTATTTTGCACCCGGTACATTCAATTGAAGTTTGAAAGCGAATTATCGAACTACCGCGCCATTTTCAATTCTATTTATAATTATATATAAATATTTATATTCTAACGACGACGTATATAAATATATACGTCGAATTCTATTCAAAATAAATTCCTCGTCGATATTATTTAAAATAATCTATTTTAAATATTCAAAATTCGCTAAAATTGCCAAAATAAAAATTTTAAACTGGCCCAGATTTTCCGGGTTATTACAATCTCCCCCACTTAAAACTTTTCGTCCCCGAAAAGGAACAAAGTCGAAAGTGATTTGATTAATCAACTCTACTTTCGATCTGGCTTGCATTCTCCAACTTTTCAGTTTCTGAGAATTTTCAAAATTTCAAAAATTTGGCTAACACCCTAAATTTTCGAAAAATTTCGCCATAACCTCCCCTGCACCGGGAGCATCGGGGAATTTCAAATAGCTTCCCCGGTCCTTCAGATCTCAAAAAGAAAAAGAAAAGGCCAAGCGGCTAGCCAATAGGCTCATAAAATCATCATCACCCAAACAAAACAGTGAATTATGTAGTAAACATGTACCTATTTGTCGGGCAAACAAATTTTATTCTCTGCTCTAGCCTCCTTGCTATGACCTGTTCAATGTAAGTATATGTATATACAAACAAATGCGACCAATTATCAATACAGTTCAATATTTGGTGCAATTAGGCATAAATGGTTAAAATTTAGCAAACAAATAAACAAACAATGCAAACATCAATCAATTAGTGAATTAGAGTTTCAAATTCATAATTTTGATATATATATATACAAAAAATCATGTTTTTGATGCCATTTCACAACATTGTGTTCTAACTATATAAGTTTTGGTTCTCACACCAGTCTAATGGAAACATATAGAAAGCACACCTTTGAAACACGAAACTAATTACTAATGATGACGCGTCAATCATCAGAATCAGGTCCGGGCGACTAGAATGTGATTCTATATCTATCTAATATATTAAAGCTTCGAATATACGTTCATGACGCGCATATGCAAAACCTTTATATACTAGATTGTCTATATTCAAAATAAATAAATAATCAAATACGTATAAAATGGTTTAAATTTTCAAAACAAAATTGTTTTCATTTGAAAAATATACTCTTCACACTCGTTCTAGGATACTACTGATCCTATCTCTAACGAGTCATTCTAATTGGATATTACTAATCCAATATCTGATGAATTCTTTCGTATGGTTCTAAGGTGTCTTGTTCTCGAGCTCTGTAAACCAAAGCTCTGATACCAAATGTGACGGCCTGAAATTTCGCTCGATCCGAATCAGTCGTTAAACCGATCTAGACCGTTCGAAATCCCTGAACGTTGAGAACAGGACAAATCAGAACACAAACAGAAGAACATTTCATTGTATATTACAACAATTCCATCAGATACAAGAATATACAGAGTATAGATGAATAAATTACATTCGATAAATATCAGAGATTACAATAAATGACATAGCAGCGGAAAAATAATACAAAGCACAACTGAAGGTGATATACGGATACAGAGCTTTCCGGGTATCATTCCAGCTGTAAACCAGGATCCTGTGAATATAAATCTGCAAAACCAAAACTACAAGCTGCCCGTGCGGAAAATAGGGGCACCCAGAGTTTAGGTTAAAACAATAAACTCCAGGTCAGTCATGTGACTGGTGTGAGAACTAAAACAGTTATTTAAAACTTTATTTTAAAAGAGAGTAATTCAAGGGACCACGCCGTATAACACGGAACGGGTTTCCTCCCAAGAATACCAGTGCATAGAATAAACAGCGCAATGCTTTTTCGAAAAATGAAGCTATTATAAGACCCAGGTCCCATCACACAATGCAACGCAAGCCGGAGGATAGGGTTTTCCCTTATAATAGCCAAACATGCTTGGTACGTTTAAAACAAATCATTTGATACTATAATAAGTGTATAGTGTCAAAACATTTTCAATCATAAATATAAATCATAGACGGCATGGGTACCATATATCATGTCGCCATACTAGTTCTACAATTAAAACCGCAATACTCGTATTGGAAATTGGATTCCGTCATGAGTCGAGGCAAGGGGCAAGCTCCTCTCCGCGTTCGAGACACTCTAGCAAATGCCTCAGGATTACGCACACTGGGTAACCCCTGGATGCTTCAGGGCCGGTCCTCACTTACGTTAGAGGATTAGTATTCCTGAACACACGTTTCCCGGTCCTTACAGACCTATAATCGAGGCGCCTCATCCAACAACCACAAAGGTGAAAAGTATATAAATGTCAGGGCTGGTAAGTCACTGACACCACCAAAGCTAGAAAGAAACGTGCGCTCTCCCTGCAGTCCGTATCCCGTTTTTAACTCATACCGAGGTGTGAGGCTCGCGAATACACGTTATACACAAAGCTGCCACGTAGGCGTGCTTTGATCATTAACCACAAGACTTTGCTTTTCAACAGAAGCCTTGATCATTGCATCTTAGTATGCCACACAGGCAATTCATGCCATGCGACTGATGTCCATCGATATACAACCTCTGAGCTCGTACGTCTCAGAGAAGGGCGTTAAGCAAGAGAATAAATTCTCCACCGCCAAACAGATGTATATTTAATAGAAATCAATCAACACAGAATAAAATCCAATGTCAGACACACAATCCATTTACAAGTCCGTTCTGGGTCTGAACGAAACCGGAGGCACTTTCCTCGCATATCCATCCATCTCCAAGTACGTCTGGACGACCACCAACTATTTCCATCCTCTTGGGTGTACAGCCCAATCAGGATCGTCAGTAATAATCCAAACGATGTGAAGACTTCCGGTCTTCGACCACCGTCTTCATCTTCGACTTATCGTCGAATCGGTTATTCAGAATGGGTATAAACCCGGACTTTCCGAACAACCCGCGTATATTAAAAACAAATGTTACACAAACACAACATACGCCTCATTCCAATTCATTAGTCACTAACCGCAGATTAGCAAGAGAACAATTTCCCAAACATTAACCCCGAAGGCCGAAACCAACATCAGATCAATACCCAGGAAACCATTCTTCTTAGCCAACCTACAGCTAGTTACTAAATTCCACATTCTTAGGGAAAGGTTCCCATTAATTTTATCCAAGATAAATTCTTTAAAATTTATCCTGAAATCTTCCCTTGGATGTAATTTAAAACCAAATTATGGTTTTTCCAACTAGTCGAGATTAGCGAACCGTAACGAAGTAATTATTTATTTTATTTCCCAATCCCGACCTATTCATCCCATGAAGCAAAACTGGTAATACTCCATATCTAACACCGTGGTGTTATCGGTAAAATTAATTACCATTTCACGTTCAAATCTAATTAAAGATTTAACTATCGCTTTGGAGCAAAACTGGCGATACTCCATTCTCGCTCATTTCTAAATTTGATAATTTAGATTACAAATTCGCATTTCAATCTAATTGCAGATTTGTTAAGCTCCTTTTACTGGGTTAAAGAACTAGGTGTTATTTAAAACACAGTTCACGATAAACCCAAATCACATTCTATTTATTATCGGGTTAAAGAACTAGTGTTATTTAAAACACTGTTCACGATAAACCCATATCACATTCTATCAAATATATTAGAAATCCCGATTATTTAAAACCCCTTTTAAATCTAATTTATTTATTTAAAAATAATTAGGTCTTAAATTTAGTCCAAAACTAGTTCATTTCGATAAAAAACTATTTTTATCTTTTTAAATGTGGAGTTTTTTCATCCCAAATTTTCCCAAATCATTTCTTATGATTTTATACAAATTATTACTATTTTTAATAATTTTATTAAGGCCCGTACAGTCGATTTCCAACAATGGCCATCGAACTGCACTTATAGCGACCTTTTTCGAATTTGATTTGGACGTATCTCCAAATCCAACCGTTAGATCTTGAATTTCTAATATTCTTTAGAAAGCTCTTTTCGATACGAACCCAACGGTTCCGGTTTTAGGAGAATCCGACGGTCGGATCTCCCGTAATGTCCGTTTGAAATAAATGGTCGAAATTCACGAACTGCCGCGGCGCGGCGTGTTCTATTCAGGCCATTATATTATATATATAATATATATAATATATATTTCGTCGATTCCTATTTAAAACGAATTATATAAATAGTTTTAAATTCGTTTCAAAAGCAAATTCAAATTCCATTTCAATTCAAATCAAAATTGAATTCTTCTTTATAAATTCGTTTTAAAATTCATTTCAATTCAATTCAAATTTCAATTCAATTTGAATTCATTTCACTTCATTTTAAATTCAATTCAAATTCGTTTTTCAATTCAATTCAATTCAATTCAATTCAAATTGGTTTTCTATTCGATTCAAATTCATTTTCTATTCAAATTAAATTCGTTTCGTTTTCTATCTGAATCAAGTTCATTATATATTCAATTGGAAATCAAATTGGTTTTCTATTCCATTCAATTCGAAATCGTTTTATATTCAATTCAAATCGAAATCGTTATATATTCATTTCATTTCGAAATCGTTATAAATTCAATTCATTTCGAAATCGTTATATATTCAATTCAATTCGAAATCGTTATAAATTCAATTCATTTCGAAATCGTTTTATATTCAATTCATTTCGAAATCGTTTTATATTCAATTCATTTCGAAATCGTTTTATATTCAATTCATTTCGAAATCGTTTTATATTCAATTCATTTCGAAATCGTTATAAATTCAATTCATTTCGAAATCGTTTTATATTCAATTCATTTCGAAATCGTTTTATATTCAATTCATTTCGAAATCGTTTTATATTCAATTCATTTCGAAATCGTTATATATTCAATTCATTTCGAAATCGTTTTATATTCAATTCATTTCGAAATCGTTAAAATCGATATAAATATCGTTCGCGTCCAAATGGCGCATCACTATTCAACACGGCTTTATATATTCTGTTTCAAATATTTCTTTTCGTCAACACACGACTATTCTCAACGAATGAGTACCGTCCATGTGTGACTATTTTTGGTTAAAATATTTCGTTCAACACATGACTAATCTCAACGGATGAGTACAGTCAACACATGAACCTTATTTTATATTGATAAAGATGTAAATTTTATTATAAAAATAATTCGTTCAACACATGACTAATATCAACGGATGAGTATAGTCAACACATGAACCTTATTTTATATTGATAAAGATGTAAATTTTATTATAAAAATAATTCGTTCAACACATGACTAATATCAACGGATGAGTATAGTCAACACATGAACCTTATTTTATATTGATAAAGATGTAAACTTTATTATAAAAATAATTCGTTCAACACATGACTAATATCAACGGATGAGTATAGTCAACACATGAACCTTATTTTATATTGTTCTTTATTTTCTAAATTGGAATGAGGCCCAATCAATTACCATATAAAGTTAATTATATGGATTTTCATACAACACATGTATATAATAGCATTGAAAAATAATCAACCATCAACCAAAGTGCACTACACTGTATAAGCATCAAATATAGATATATAACGCTTATAACAGCCTGTCAATCAATCGATCGACATATTTAATCAATCAGGATGAGTGAACTTCAAATTTCATCCCAACACCCGTGTGGGGTTTCAAACAATCAAACACAGATTTTATTCGTGCAGCTGGGCGATGTGTAAAATTTATCGACCCAATCAATATCAGTCAAATAGGTGTACATAAACAAACCGTCCGGTTTGTAAATGAATATTTTATTCACATTCACGTTAAAAATTATATTTTTTAACGATAAAATATTTTATTTTAACATATGAATATCTATTCAGTTCTTTCTTTAAATAAAATGATATTTTTATTTTTCTAACATATTTTAGCAAATTTCGGCGGCATAACGGCACGATACTAGAAACGGGACGAGGCCTAGCCTTATCCCCGGTCTAGTGAAGGCCCACGCCATTCACATATCAATTTTAATCAATTTCCAATTCAACCAATCAATCAAATCCAAATCAAATAATCTAACCAACTACACAACCAAACAAACAAGTCCATGGTATGTGGACGGGTGTCGGGTGCTACTAAGCACCGTCTGTATCCTAGTATATATATATATATATATATATATATATATATATATATATATAACTAGCAAAAGAGAAATTTTGAGTGAGAAGTTCTCACCGAAAGCTATCCAATACCACGACTATTCTTTTTATATAAATCTTCTTCGTTATCCCATCTTCGTCTTCTTCGTTGCCCGTAGTCACTATATATATAAAAATCACACATTTTTATATTTTGATGTCTTTAAAATAAAAATCACATTTTTATTTGTTCGTTTTCAATTTAAAAATCATATTTTTACTATCACACTCTATGGATAAAAAATATATTCTATTTCTACATTACTACTATCTAGATAAAAATTCCATTTCAAAATATAGATTTCGCCCTTATAAAAATATATATCTCGCCTTTATAACAATAAAGTTTTCGCCTTTATAAAAATCATCACTTGATTTCAACGTATATAAAATAAAAATCAGATTTTTATTTCGCTACATATACAAAGATGATATTTTTATATTCTCTATCCTATAAAGATTATATTTTTAATACTTTAAAAATATAAAAATCCTATTTTTAATATTTCTATATAGTAAAGATTATATTTTTAATACTTTACAACATAAAATAAAAAATTAGTTTTAAAGTAAATAAAAAAAACAGTTTTTAAAATAAAGAAAATTCAGTTTTAAAAATAAATAAAAATCAGTTTTTAAAATACTTTTTCAAATCAGTTTTCATTTCTAAAAAAAACAGTTTATATATCTTTTCAAAATCAGTTTATAATTTCTTTAAAAATTCAGTTTATATATTTCTTTAAAAATTCAGTTTTTATATATTTTCCTTAAAAATCAGTTTATATAATATATAAAATTCAGATAAAAAAAATAAAATAATAAAAAAAAGAAACTTACAGTATTCGGTAGGGGGGGCGCGCTCGAGTTCAGGAGGGGCCAAAGGAGGTGCGGCGATCGGTTAGGGGGTCGGTGCGGTTGCGTTAGGGTTTCGGGGGGGGGGGGGGGGTGTTTCTGTGCGATTTGGGGATTTAGGGGGGGGGGTTCGAGCTGGAAGGAAAGGAGGGGGAAGAGGAGGAAGGGAAGAAGGGAAGAAGGGAGGAAGCGGCGGCTCTGGGGGGGGGGGGCGCGAAGTGGCGGCGGTGGTTGGACGGTGGGCGCGCGCCTCCGTCTTCTTCTTTTCTCTTTTTTTTTTTATTTTGAAAATCGATCTGCATAGGAATGATCGGGGGGGCCAAAGGAGATAAGGGGGTTTTATTTTTTATTTTTTTTTCTTATTTAATTATTTTATTTTTATAAAAAGTTGACTTTTACATACGACCTCTAAACGAGGTCCACCGCCTGTCGTCCATAGCGTTTTACCCCCATTCCGAACACAATGGGATATGTATCGCAAGCTGATTTGATCGTTTCGATCAGTTTCCTTTGAATTTACCTTTAAATCACTATATTGAATTTTAAACGTACATTTCAAATTACCGGGGTCACATACTAACTAGAAAAATTCCAGAAAAATATTTTCTAGCTTCGTATTGACGATACGGTCCTAACAAAACTAGTTTCGTCGAATTCTGAGACCGTTGGAAAAATGGCCAATTTCCAGTCGATTAAAATCAACTGAAACTGGTCAAACGCGTTTTCCTTCGCCACGCTCACATATTGATTCGAAAAATTATGAAATTTGAAATCTAGCAATAACTTAACATCACGGACCCAACAAAACTGGTTTCGTCGAAATCCGAGGTCGTTTGCAAAACGGCTATTTTTAAGGGCTATATATTATATAAAATATATATAAATTCCACAGCGACTATTCTGAATTTTCTACTGGACATATCTTATCATTTCTAAAGTGAAATCTCAGTTTGTTAACTTCGTTGGAAAGATATTATCAATTAGATCCCATTATTTTTGGTTTCACTAAAATCCGGATTATTTTGCACCCGGTACATTCAATTGAAGTTTGAAAGCGAATTATCGAACTACCGCGCCATTTTCAATTCTATTTATAATTATATATAAATATTTATATTCTAACGACGACGTATATAAATATATACGTCGAATTCTATTCAAAATAAATTCCTCGTCGATATTATCTAAAATAATCTAATTTAAATATTCAAAATTCGCTAAAATTGCCAAAATAAAAATTTTAAACTGGCCCAGATTTTCCGGGTTATTACAATACCAGTTAGAGTTAATCAGTTAGAGTTAACCAGTTAGAGTTAATCAGTTAGAGTTAACCAATTAGAGTCAATCAGTTAGAATTAATTAATTAGAGTTAACCAGTTAGAGTTAATCAAATAGAGTTAAAGGAATTAATCGAATATAGTTTATTCGAATAGAGTTAAAGGAGTTAGTCGAATATAGTTTATTCGAAATAAAAAGATTATCGAATATTAGTTTATTCGAAAGGAGTTATTGAATATATGTTATTCAAAAGGAATTATCAAATATAGTTATTCGAAGAAAGGAGTTATCGAATAGTAGTTATTCAAAAGGAATTATCGAATATAGTTATTCGAAGAAAGGAGTTATCAAATATTAGTTATTCGAAAAGAGATTATCGAATATTAGTTATTAAAAAAAAAGAGTTATCGAATATTAGTTATTCGAAAAGAGATCATCGAATATTAGTTATTCGATAAGAGATTATCAAATATTAGTCTATTCGAAAGGAGTTATCGAGTATTAGTTATTCGAAAGGATTATCGAATATTAGTTATTAGAAAGTAGTTAATCGAATATAGTTTATTCGAATAGAGTTAAAGGAGTTAATCGAATATAGTTTATTCGAATAGAGTTAAAGGAGTTAATCAAATATAGTTTATTCGAAAGGAGTTAATTGATTAGGGTTAATCAAATAGAGTTAATCCAATAGAGTTAATCAAATAGAGTTAATAGAATAGAGTTAATCAAATAGAGCTAACTGATAAAAGTAAATCGATTAGAGTTATTCGAATAGTGTTAATTGAATAGAGTTAATCGAATATGGCTATTCGAAGAGAGATTATCGAATATAGTTTATTCGAAGGAAAGAGTTATTGAATAGAGATTTATTCGAAAGAGAGTTACGTAAGGAAGTTTGTTAAAGGTTTAAAAGGCGAACCTTGTCTGTTTCGAAGTTAGAAATGTTGTTCAGCTAAGGTCTGAGAGGTAGTTATACCCCAACTTGATTGGATTCGTTTTTAACTAAGGAATGGATAAGGTACGATAGTGAAGATTGGTTAAATGAATTTAGTTAACGAGTATAACGGTTTGAGTTGGCATAGCGATGTTTGATTTAAACATCTGTTTAAATCCAATGTAGGAGTTTGGAAATGTTTTCCAAATAAGAATCAGAAATGTTTTCTAATATAGAAAATAGGAAATGGAAATGTTTTCCAATGTTAATAAAGTATATTTTCTAAATTTAGAAAATAAGAAATATTGAAAATACGGAAATAGGAAATGAAAAATGAATAGATTAAAGAGATAAATGTTAAATGATGATTGATCGATATAATTTCCATTTGGAAATAATATCGTTGTTTGCACATGTGTTTTTATTTGATAGTTAACTCACCGACTATCGAAGTTTCTGGCCATTTTTCCGTCGTCATATGGAGAGTCTGGGATCAGATTCATTATCTGAAAACCACTCTATATGGACGTTTGCGTTGCTATTAAATATGATGAAGATAATTGAAGACGGAGTTATGCAAGGGCTGGCCTGTTTACATAATAGTACCTTCGGTTTGTCCAGTCCCAGAACAACCTGTATGGAAGAATGTATGACAGAGTATATTTAATAGATCACATAAATTGATCTCTTCAAACGTATGTATGTTTGGTGGCGGAGGAATTCGTTTCTCTTAGCTGTATACCCGTTGTATTTTTAGGGAAATCAATTTATGATTTGGCGGGTATGACGATGTGACATTCAAAGTGAATAATGGTGTGATCTATCAGAGATTAGCGTGGCCACTAGCCTCACCACCGGGAAATGACAAAAATCGGGCAGGCAGCATGGCTAAGTTGTTGGCTGCCAAGTAGGGTGTATTATCACCTATCTAGAGATATTCATTTCATTATATAATCTATTGTCGATGCTGTCCTATTCGGGAAACGGTTGCTGATGCCAACCGTTGGTGATATACATTCGATACACTCAAGTGAAATGAGTGGTCGGTCATGTGTAGCCAGGTTGCAAGATGTTCTTGTTGAACCCAGTGTATTCCTCTCTAGAGGTACACTATCGGAAGGTGGTTCCATACCTTGTCATAGTTGGAAATCCATTACTCAATAAGTGCTCGTGGTTTTGATTGTATACCATATATGTGGAATGTGAGATGAAAGCATTCTGCAAGATGATTATTATATTGTGGTTGATATACACTATTATAATATCAAAAGAGTTTTGATATAAAAGATCATTGTTTCTTTCAAAATGATTTGAAAGTTAAATCACATTGATTTGGATTCTCATAAGGGAAAAACACGTTCCGTTATACGACGTGGTCTTATGAGATGTCGTTATTTTTCCCAAAACTGTTTTAAATTGTTTACTCACGTCAGTCCCATGACTGACCCAGAGTTTACTTTGTTTTGTTTTCCCTAATCTCTTGGGTGACCAATTTTGTACGGGCAGTCAAGTAGTCAGGATTTTACAGATATACTTGGAAAGCTTGGAGCAGGAGGCTTCAGGATTATATAGCTATTGTTTATTCTGCTGTGTGTAAGTGTTGTACTCTGATAATGTTACTGTATACATATACTGATTTTATTTCAAAGATATGTTATCGATTATATGTTGTTCGTTCCGCTGTGAGATTCATATTACTCTGATCTTGTATGTTCTTCTTCTTCTTCTTCTATTCTAAGTTTTTATCTTATCTATTCTCACCCTCTGTTTTCCTTCTATAGTTTTCTGGTTTCCAGTGTAATTTGGGTTAGACTTGTGTTATGTGGTCAGCTCAAATTGTACCTGAATTTCGGGGCACTACAGTTGGTATCGGAGCTTAAGGTTAAGTAATTACCTTGGCTTTGTGGCGTAACTCAGCAGAGATAGGGTTAGTAATGCCCTAGATTGAGTTGAGTGTGTATATACGAGTGAACGTATTTGTTATTTGATATAAAGTGGTTTTATATTGTAGAGATTTGTTGGTTGAGTTGTTTATGGGTTCTGGTCGATCAGTTTGATCCACTGTATCGGTAGGGATTTAAAAACACTTGAATACGATGGATCGACACGATATGTTTTGAAAAGAGGGTAAAATAAGTTTACCTAAAGTATATTTTGATATAGAAAGGATATATATATTGGAATTATAATATATTGGATATATTGGTTGTTATTATAATCCGATAAGATTATAAGTGAAATGGTTATGAAAATAACCAATCAGAAGTCAGATAAGTGTAATATATGAGACCAGATGAATTAAATCTGAATTAAAATCAGAATTGGACTTAAAATTCCCCAAAATTGGAGAAGTGTTTGTAAAAAGATTTGGATTGAATATATATGAGAATTTTAAAATCCTGGGAGATTTTAAATTGTTTTACAAGCATTAGGAATAATATTTTGAACTAGATTTCAAAATGGAAGTATTTAGAAATGGTTTTAAAAGTGATATAGTATTGAACTCACTTCGATAGCTGAGAAATAACCCTGATGATGAATCGCAACATCATTAGTGTTCATTTTCGAGTGGTAAGTGATGGATTACCACCAAAGAGATTGTTTTTGAATTGTTTTCAGAAAAGCAAGTTGTTTTGAATTTCGAGAAGGAATATTTGATTTTGAGAAAAACTAAGTTATTTAAAAGTCCCTTGGGAAGATTGTTTGAATTAAAGCAAATAGAGATAGACATTTAACTGAAACCAGTTGGCGGAAATTGAATTGAAATTTGCAAAAGCAAATTGGAGTTGAATTAGATTAGAAGGATATCAAGAAATTTGGATTTATGGGGACAGAAATTTGAAATGAGATTCGATTTGGATATAAGCGAATGGTTGTGTTGAGGATAAAAACTGTTTTTGAGTTTGATTGGAATAACATTGATATATGCTGAATTGATAACAGGTAGAAAAGATATAATGATATGCCCAACAAAAAGGCACTAGTTTATATTTGAAACGACCCGAACTTCCCCGGTGAGGAAAGCCCGGATTGAGTCGAGAACAAGCCACATCAGGACACAGACGGAAGAACATTTCATTGTATATTACAACAATTCATCAGAATACAAGAATATACAGAGTATAAACAAATAATATACATTCGATAAATATCAGAGATTACAATACATTACATAGCAGCGGAAAATAATACAATACACAACTAGAAGTAATATGCGGATACAAAGCTTTCCAAGTACCGTTCCAGCTGTAAACCAGGATCCTGTGAATATAAATCTGCAAAACCAAAACTACTAGCTGCCCGTGTCAAAATAAGGGCACCCAGAGTTTAGGTTAAAACAATAAACTCCAGATCGGTCATGGGACTGGTGTGAGAACTAAAACAGTTATTAATCTTTATTTTAATGTTAGGTAAATCAAGGGACCACGCCGCTAACGCGGAACGGGTTTCCTCCCAAGAACAGCAGTGCATAAAACAACAGCGCAATGCTAAATAAAGAAAAATGAAGCTATTATAAGACCCAGTTCCCATCACACAATGCAACGCAAGCCGAAGGATAGGGTTTTTACCTTATAATAGCCAAGAATGCTTGATACGTTTAAAACAAATCATTTGATACTATTATAAGTGCATAGTGTATAAAACAACTTCAAATCATAAGTATCAATCATAGACGGCATAAGCGCCCCATCCCACTATGTCGCCATATATAGGATTACAACTAAAATCGAAATGTCACGTATTTGGAAATTGGATTTCCGTCATGAACCAAGGCAAAAGATAGTCCTTATCGACTTCGAGACTGTCTAGCCCGAGCCTCAGGACCCAGACTCAGGTGGGCCCTTGGAGCGACAGGGCCGGTCCACCGATGTGGATTAAAATTCCTGAACAATGCGTTTCCCCGCCCTATGGGGCGTAAGTGAGCCAACGAATGACTCCATCAGACCCGGATCGTCCGATCTAACAGAGGCGCCTCGCAATAGTAACAACCACATAAGTCAAACTCGTCAGGGCGTGTAAAACCACTGACGCCACTTCTAGCTAGAAAGAAACGCATGTCCTCCCTGAGGTCCTTTCTCCCCTTTCTGGTTCATACCGGGTGTGAGGTTCACGAATTCACGTTGTACACAAAGCTACGCCACACAGGCGGGGCTTTGATCATCACCACAAGACTTTGCTTTTCAACAAAAGCCCTGATCACTGCATCTTAGCATGCCACACAGGCAATTCACACCACGCAACTGATGGTTATCAATCGCACAGAATGAATTCCAATGTCACACACACAGTCCATTTGCAAGTCCGTTCTGGGTCTGAACGAAATCGAAGGCACTAAATACCTCGCATATCCATCGATCCCCATGTACGTCTGGACGATCACCACTCATTATCCACATTTCGGGATGCCTCCCAATCAGGACGTCAGTTACCATCCAAACGAGGAGCAGATCTCCGGTCTTCGACCACCGTCTTCATCTTTGATTTCTTATCGTCGATTCAGTTATTCAGAATGGGATAAACCCGGTCTTTCTGAGCAACTCGCGTATATAATAAACAAGTGTTACACAAACACAACATACGCCTCATTCCAGTTCATTAGTCACTAACCGTAAATCAGTAAGAGAACGATTTCCCAAATATTAACCCCGAAGGCCGAAACCAACATCAGATCAAAACCCAGGAAACCATTCGACTTAGCCAACCTTCAGTTAGTTTCTAAATTTCACATTCTTAGGGAAATATTCCCATTAATTTTATCAAAGATAATTTCCTTTAAATTTATTATTTAATCATCCTTTAAAAATCAATTCAAACCAAATTTTGGTTTATCCAAACTAGTCGGGATTAACGAACCTTACCGAAGTAATCATTTGTTTTAATTTCCCAATCCCAACCTATTCATCCCATGAAGTAAAACTGGTAATACTTCACACTAACACCATGGTGTTATCGGTAAATTCAATTACCATTTCACGTTCAAATCTAATTAAAGATTTAACTATCGTCTGGAGCAAAACTGGTGATACTCCATTCTCGATCTTTTCAATCTAATTAAAGATTCATTAAAACTCCACTTAGTTTTAATCTTTAACTGGGTTAAAGAATCAGTGTCATTTAAAACACGGTTCACGATAAACCCCAAAATCACATCACATTTCAATTAGTCCCTAACCGTAAAATAGTAAGTGAGCAATTCCCTAAGTATTAACCCCGAAGGCCGAAACCAACATCTGATAAATACCCCGGAAACCATTCAACTTAACTAACCTCCAGTTAGTTTCTGATTTTCTTAACTCCTTTGGGTCTAAGAACAGTATTATTGAAGATACCGTTCACGACAACCCAAAATCACATTCCATTAATTATCGGGTTAAAGAACAAGTGTTATTTAAAACACTGTTCACGACAAACCCAAAAATCAATACCAATTCAATTCCAATTAAATATTATTTAATTGGTACACTTCATTAAATCTAAATAAAAAGATTTAATCTTTTTCTTAACTGGGTTCAAGAACAGTGTTAATGAAGACACCATTCACGACAAACCCAAATCACATTTGATATTAAATACAAGGCTCTGAATAGAAAACATATCGGCTTATATTCCATATCAAATTCTGCGACCAACAAATATCGTATTGGAAATAACGATATATATATCTTTCAAATTTCCATAACAATATCTGTATAATCACGAAATCCAACATCGAAATAATCCAAAGACAATTTCAATTCAAATCCATTCCAATTCAATTATTGGAAATTCAGGTTACTTTTAAAACCCTTTTCAAATTCAATTTATTTATTTAAAAATAAATAGAATTATAATTCTAGTTCAAAACTAGTTCATTTCGATAAAAATCTATTTTTATCTTTTCAAATATGGAGTTTTTCATCCCAAATCTACACAAATCATTTCTTATGATGTTACACAAATTATTACTATTTTTAATAATTTTATCAAGGCCCGCACAGTCGATTTCCATCAACGGCCATCGAAATGCACTTACAGCGACCTTTTCCAAATTTGATTTGGACATAATTCCAAATCCAACCGTTAAATTTCAAATTTCTAATATTCGTTAGAAAGCTCTTTTCGATACGAACCCAACGGTTCCGGTTTCAGGAGAATCCGACGGTCGGATCTCCCATAATATCCGTTTGAAGTCAATGGTCGAAATTCGCGAACTGCCGCGGCGCGTTCTATTCAGGCCATTATATTATATATATAAAATATATATAATATATACTTCGTCGATTTCCTTTTAAAACGTATTTTATAATTCGTTTTCAAAACGATTTCAACTTCGTTTTCAAATTCAAATCAAAATTGAATTTTCCCTTTCAAATTCGTTTTAAATTCATTTCAAATTGATTTCCATTCAAATCAATTTTGAATTCAATTTCAGTTCGTTTTCAATTCAATTCAATTTCAATTCGAATTCACTTTTATTCAATTTCAATTCTATTCAACTTCAATTCTATTCATTTCTATTCAATTTCAATTCTATTCAATTTCAATTCTATTTCAATTCTATTCAATTTCAATTCTATTCATTTTTATTCAAAATATTAGATTTTGAAATCACTTTCGATGTTCATTATAAAATGAATAAAATCGATATAAATATCGTTCACGTCAAAATGGCGTAAATCTAATCAACACGGCTTCATATATTTCTATTTTCAAATATTCTATTTCAAATATTTCTTTTTCAAATATTTCTATTCAAGTGTTTCTTTTTTAAAACTGGAATGAGGCCCAATCAATTACCATATAATGTTAATTATATGGATTTTCTACAACACATGTATACAATAACAATGATGAATAATCAACCATCATCCGAAGTGCATTCTACACTGTATAAGCATCAAATATAAATATTCAACGCTTATAACAGTCTGTCAATCAATCGATCGACATACAACTAAACAATCGGGATTAGTGTACGTCAAATATCATTCCAATACCCGTGTGGGGTTTCAAACAATCAAACACAAATTTTATTTGTGCAGTTGGGCGATGTGTAAAATTTATCGTCCCAATCAATATCAGTCAAATGTGTGTATATAAACAAATCGTCCGATTTGTTTATTTTTATTTCATTTCATATATACGTTAAAATTCTATTTTTAACTATAAAATATTTTTAACTATATAGATATTTTATTTCATTTCACATCACAACACACAATCAACTACACATCAAAATCATACAAACAAGCATACAAGCCGTCCATGGTCTGTGGACGACGGGTGTTGGGTGTACTAAACACCGTCTGCATCCTAGTATATATTTTAACAAGAAAAATTAAAAGTGAGAAGTTCTCACCGTAGGTTCCACTCCTCTATAGAAATTTCTGAAATTCAGAACAGGCTGGATTTGCTCGTACTTCCAACGTAGTCTTCTCCACGCTGTTCATATTAAAATCACATTTTTATTCCAATGCTATAAAGATCACATTTTCATTATTGCTACTATATAAAAATCATATTTTTATTTCTACTACATATTCATAAAAATCGAATTTTCTTCTCTATGATATTATAAAAATCCTATTTTTATTCACAAAACAATGATATTTTTGTTTACAAAAATATTGCTATTTCTATTTTTTTTAAAACCATGCTAATAATATTTTCTCAAAAACAAATCAAACTTTTTTATTCAAAGCGATTTCAATTTTAAAAATCATATTTTTATTCTTCTCCTTATATAAAAATCCTAAATTTCCTACTTAAAAAATCCGACTTTTCCTACTTTAAAAATCACACCTTTTGCTATGTAAAGATATCGTCTTTCATTACATAAAAATCTAATCTTTATATTTATATCTATAAAAATCTTGTGTCTTATGTTATATACAATATAATCTTTTCACAACTAAAGATATAAACTTCTCTACATTAAAAATATGATCTTTTCTACATCCAAAAACATAATCATTCCTACATCAAAGATCTAATTAAATTTTCATGGCAAAAATCATTTTTAATATAAAATGAAAACCTTTAAATAAATAAAATGCTTACAATTTTGGATGGAGGAGGTTAGAGGGGGCCGAGGGCGGTGCCGAAGCTCACAGTAAGGTCGAGGAGGTGGTGCAGTCTTCGCGGTGGCGCCAAAAGGTCAACATTGGCCGGTGGAGGTCGATTTGAGGCTGAGGTGGTCTTGGGCGTTCAATGAAGAGTGAAGAGGGGGTAGGGCGGCGCTGGACTAAGGGGAGGTGGCCAGGAGGGTTCGCCTGCGGTGGTGGAACTAGGTTGCGTCGGGTTTAGGGGGGAAGCGACGGCTTAACTCAGAAGGGGGCGAGGGGAAGGAGGAAGAGAGGGCAGCGCGAGGTAGAGGGGGGCGAGCGCCGACCTCCGGCGGTCGTGGCAAGCGGAGCGGTGGGCTGGTGATCCGCCCGGAGCGCCATTTTCGATCGGAGAATTCTAATTTTGGGGGAGGAAGGTTTCTTAGTAAAGAAAGGAATAGGGGGTTATGTGAAAAAGGTTTATTTTATATTATTATTATTTTCTTTAATTCCCACAAAAAGGTTGACTTTTTATCCGATCTCCAAACGAGACCCAACGACTATCGTCCCTAGCTAAATACCCCTATTCCGAACACAATGGGATATGTATCGTAGGCCAATTCGACCGTTTCGATCTGTTTTCGTCAAAATCAAAATATAACTCTATATATTGAATTTGAACACGTATTTCAATTTATCGGGGCCACATACTAACCAGAGAAATTCCAGAAAAATATTTTCTAGCTTCGTATTGACGATACGGTCCTAACAAAACAAATTTCATCAAATACTGAGACCGTCTGAAAAATGGCCATTTTCCAGTAGATTAAAATCAACTGAAACTGGTCAAACGCGTTTTCGTTTACCACGCTCACATATTGATTCGAAAATTTATGAAAATTGGAATCTAGCAATAATTTGACATCGCGGATCCAACAAAAGTGGTTTCGTCGAAATCCGAGGTCGTTTGCAAAATGGCTATTTTTAATGGCCGAAATTCCATAGCGACTATTCTGAATTTTCAACTGGACATAACTATTTATCCCCGCTATTAAATTTCAATTTTTATGATTCGTTGGAAAGATATTCTCATTTAGATTCAAATATTTTTGGTTTCACTAAAATCCGATTTTTTTTGAATCCTGTATATTCATTTGAAGTTTGAAATCGAATTATCGAACTACCGCGCCATCTTCAATTCCTTATATAATTAAAAATAATTATTTATATTCTAACGACGACGTATATAAATATATACATCGAATTTCTATTCAAAATAAATTTTTCGTCGATATTATTTAAAATAATTCATTTTAAATATTCAAAATTCACTAAAATTGCCAAAATAAAATTTTTAAATTGGCTTGGATTTCCGGGTTATTACAATATTCATATGGGTATGAGATTTATGAGCCGAATTGGCAAGCTGCTTGGCTGTTTGATTTTCTTTTGAGTTGGAGATGGCCCAGAGAGGCGAGTTGTAGTTGTACCGATTGAGCCATACAAAAGAGGTGCTGGCGAAATTTTTCAGAAATTTCAGGTGTTAGAAAATTTTCAGAGTTTATGGAAATTTTCATTAGCAGGAATAAATTAATAATTTAGTTGAAATTAAATTGGTTCAGTTGAAACTGAAGTTAAGAAGTAAACAAATAATTTTAACCTAGCAATAGGGTGTGTTTTCTACCTTAGCAATTTCGAGGATGAAATTATTTTAAGGGGGAAAGAATGTAATGTCCCGTATTTTAGCAATATAATAAATAATTTATTTAATTATTTAAATAATAGTTTAGAGAATTAAATGGTTGTTTAATTAAATAATATTGAATATTTAATTAATTTAAATAATAAAATAATATATTTGTTATTCCGAAATAGTGATTGACAATATAATGTGAACTAGACAATTTAAAAAATATATAATTCAGTTTGGAATTGAATTCGAATAATGAATATATTATATAAACGACAGTTGAACGTATAATTATAATATAATTAAAATCGAGCTCGAAATGGCGCGGCAGTTTGTTATTTGCCGATTTGAACCTCAACTGAATATACAGGGTCCGTTTTAAATCGGATTTCTGTGAAACAAGAAACGTTCATAGCTGGTGAAGTATATTTTTCTAATGAAAGAGAAAAATCTGGATTTCGTCGTGTGGATTTTGATTTATGTCTAAATCAAATTTTAGAAAAGTCACTATGGAGTTCCTTCGAAATTTATAAATATATATTTATATTATAAAAGGATTTTATATATAAATCGAATATACGATAATATTTATTTTTAATATTTAATTTAATTATTTTTAAATATATTTATATATTTAAATGGGTCATTTAGAGCTTTAAAAATAGCCAGTTTTGCAAACGACCTCCGTTTTTGACGAAACTAATTTTGTTGGATCCGTAATATTAAATTATTGTTGGATTCCAATTTTCGTGATTTTTGGAGTTAGTATGTGGCCGTACGGATTTTTAATGTGAAAAACAGTTGGTACTTTGATGGTTAAAAATACGATGTGTGAGCAAACGGAGTCGGAATACGACGAAACCAGTTTCATTGGGTCTGTAATGTTGAACTCTAGCTGCATGTCCAGTTTCGTGTTTTTTGGATGTCATGTGTGATTACAGGAATTTTAAAGGACAAATAAAAACAACGGTTGATTATAATTTAATATAATATTCGAATATAAAAATATTAAAATCTTTCTATATATAACCTTAAGTATTTCCTAAACCTAATTTCTTCATTCCTCGGTCAAACATATTTTCTGTCGCTTCTTTCTTCTTTTCTTTTCAGAAAAATGAGAGTTTGGAAATTCAAATTAAATTAGTAGAAAAATCTAAAAAAAATCAAAAGATGGTATTTTTGAGTCATATAAGCTTCGATCTTCATCTGTTATGTATTTCCAAAGATACGACTTCATGTTCAGGAGTTGGAGGTTCCAACAACAAGGCTAGGGTTAATATAATTTCAAGTTATAAGCATAGAAGATTTGAATGAAGGTTGAATTCATGTTTGCATTGGAGTTGAGCTTCGAAGGGAGATTTTTCAGGGTTTCAGCAACAATTATTGTCGCACCTTTTGATGTGCGTAACCAATAGCAGCTCGATGTCGTGATTTATTGGGAGGAGTGCGAGTGGATTGCTTTGGTATTGGTGAGGAGGATATTGAGATGGGGAGTCCAATGGTGAAATCGGTTTAATGATTAGTGGAGAGATGAGTGCGTTCTGGTGGTTGGAAGGGGCGACAATGGCCTTGAGCAGTGCGTGAGTTTAGGACGGGGAAGAAGGAGTTAGAGGAATGCGGGCCTGGTAAATGTGGAGATGGGCCGAGCTATTTCAAAGAAGGTGAAAGGCCCATTCCTTTTATTAAAAATAATTTAATTAAATTCAATATTATATTATAACTTGTGTAATGCATAACTGTAGCATACGATACAGAATTTAGAATGGTCAGATCCGACAGGATCGTATGGATCGACACTACCCAATGTAACTAACTGGGAGTGGATTGGAGCTCGTTACAATTTATAGTGAAATAAATTTCCAGAATCAAATCAATGACAATTATTCGTTATTTAATGATAACCGTTCAGTGTGAGTAAAACTCACCAACTCTACCAATTCATATTTTTAATGTATATTTAGAACTGATAAATGATGATTGATTGTTGTGTATTGACTGTTTGGTTGAACTGCTAAGTAATTGGTTGAAATTATAGATCGGGTTATATATATATATATATATAAATTGATTCTGTTTAGCAGAATATTTCATAATGAAATGAAATTGATGTTAATTATATTGTTTAACATCTGCCGAGGAATCCAACTGGATTCCTCAACATTTATTTTTACTGTTTTTCATATATTGTAATATATGATGTGATATATAATCTGTTGTTGATTATGTTTGTTTGAATGATATCGATCAATTTATTTGGTATATTAAATACAGTAAGAAATACTGGGATGAAGAAAAGGGAATTTTCAAAGTGTATTTTGAAAATAAATTATTTATATAAAATCAATGGATTTTATATATAAAAGAATTAGGATTTTATAAAAGAAAATAGTTATAAAATCAAAAGGGTTTTGAAAAGGAAAATGTTTGTAAAACAGATACAAAGGAAAATATTTGTAAAACAAATAGAAAAGGGAATGTTTGTAAACCAAATATAAAGGAAAATATTTGAAAAACAAATAGAAAAGGGAATATTTGTAAACCAAATATAAAGGAAAATATTTGGAAAACAACTAAAAAAGGAAATATTTGTAAACCAAATATAAAGGAAAATATTAATGAAACAAATAGGATAGAAAATGAAATATTTTATAAAATAAATAGAAAGATAAAAGAAATATTTATTTATGAAAATAAATAGAAAGATAAAGGGAATATTTAATTAGAAAATAAATAAGATATAAAAAAGGAAATATTGGAAAGTAAGTAGGATTATAAAAAGAATTAGAGTTAACCAGTTAGAGTTAATCAGTTAGAGTTAACCAGTTAGAGTTAATCAGTTAGAGTTAATCAATTAGAGTTGACCAGTTAGAGTCAATCAGTTAGAATTAATCAGTTAGAGTTAACCAGTTAGAGTTAATCAAATAGAGTTAAAGGAGTTAATCGAATATAGTTTATTCGAATAGAATTAAAGGAGTTAGTCGAATATAGTTTATTCGAAAGAAAGAGATTATCAAATATTAGTTTATTCTAAAGGAGTTATTAAATATAAGTTATTCAAAAGGAATTATCGAATATAGTTATTCGAAGAAAGGAGTTATCGAATAGTAGTTATTCAAAAGGAGTTATCGAATATATTTATTCTATGAAAGGAGTTATTGAGTATTAGTTATTCGAAAAGAGATTATCGAATATTAGTTATTCAAAAAAAGAGTTATCGAATATTAGTTATTCGAAAAGTGATTATCGAATATTAGTTATTCGAAAAGAGATTATCGAATATTAGTTTATTCGAACGGAGTTATCGAATATTAGTTATTCGAAAGGGTTATCGAATATTAGTTATTCGAAAGGAGTTAACCGAATATAGTTTATTCGAATAGAGTTAAAGGAGTTAATCGAATATAGTTTATTCGAAAGGAGTTAATTGATAAGAGTTAATTGATTAGGGTTAATAAAATAGAGTTAATCCAATAAAGTTAATCAAATAGAGTTAATAGAATAGAGTTAATCAAATAGATCTAACTGATAAGAGTAAATCAATTAAAGTTAATCAAACAGTGTTAATTGAATAGAGTTAATCGAATATGGCTATTCGAAGAGAGATTATCGAATATAGTTTATTCGAAGGAAAGAGTTATCGAATAGAGATTTATTCGAAAGAGAGTTATGTAAGGAAGTTTGTTAAAGGTTTAAAAGGCGAACCTTATCTGTTTCGAAGTTAGAAATGTTGTTCAGTTAAGGTTTGAGAGGTAGTTATACCCTAACTTGATTGGCTTCGTTTTTAACTAAGGAATGGATAAGGTTCGACAGTGAAGATTGGTTAAATGAATTTAGTTAACGAGTATAATGGTTTGAGTTGGCATAGCGATGTTTGATTTAAACATTTGCTTAAATCCAATGTAGGAGTTTGGAAATGTTTTCCAAATAAGAATCAGAAATGTTTTCTAATATAGAAAATAGGAAATGGAAATGTTTTCCAATGTTAATAACATAAATTTTCTAAATGTAGAAAACAAGAAATATTGAATATACAGAAACAGGAAATGAAAAATGAACAGATTAATGAACTAAAGAGATAAATGTTAAATGATGATTGATCGATATAATTTCCATTTGGAAATAATATCGTTGTTTGCTCACGTGCTTTCTTTGATAGTTAACTCACCGACTAACAAAGTTTCTGACCATTTTTCCGTCGTCAATACGGAGAGACCGGGATCAGATTCATTATCTAAAAACCACTCTGTATGGACGCTAGCGTTGCAATCAAATATGATGAAGATGATTGAAGACGGAGTTATGCAAGGGCTGTCCTATTTACAGAATAGTACCTTCAGTTTGTCCAGTCCCAGGACAACCTGTATGGAAGAATGTCTGACAGAGTATATTTAATGGATCATGTAAATTGATCTCTTCAAACGTATGTTCGTTTGGTGGCCGAGGAATTTGTTTCTCTTAGCTGTATACCCATTGTATTTTTGGGGAAATCAATTTCTGATTTGGCGGGTATGACGATGTGACATTCAAAGTGAATAATGGTGTGATCTGTCAGAGATAAGCGCGGCCTCTAGCCTCACCACCGGAAATGACAAAAATCGGGCAGGCGGCATGGCTAATTGGTTGGATGCCAAGTAGGATGTATTATCACCTATCTAGAGATATTCATTTCATTCTATAATCTATTGTCAATGCTATCCCATTCGGGAAACGGTTGCTGATCCCAACCGTTGGTGATATACATTCGATACACTCAAGCGAAATGAGTGGTCGGACATGTGTGGCCGGGTTGCAAGATGTTCTTGTTGAACCCAATGTATTTCTCTCTAGAGGTACACTATCGGAAGGTGGTTCCATACATTGTCATAGTTGGAAATCCATTACCCAATAAGTGCTCGCGGTTTTGATTGTATACTATATATGTGGAACGTGAGATGAAAGCGTTCTGCAAGATGATTATTATATTGTGGTTGATAGACACTATTATAATATCAAAAGAGTTTTGATATAAAAGATCATTGTTTCTTTCAAAATGATTTGAAAGTTAAATCAAATTGATTTGGAATCTCATAAGGGAAAAACCCGTTATGGCGTGGTCTTATGAGATATCGTTATTTTCCCCAAAACTGTTTTAAATTGTTTACTCATGCCTGTCCCATGACTAACCCAGAGTTTGTTTTGTTTTGTTTTCCCTAAACTCTTGGGTGCCCAATTTTGTATGGGCAGTCAAGTAGTCAGGATTTTACAGATATACTTGGAAAGCTTGGAGCAGGAGGCTTCAGGATTATATAGTTATTGTTTGTTCTGCTGTGTGTAAGTGTTGTACTCTGATAATGTTACTGTATACATATACTGATTTTATTTCAAAGATATGTTATCTATTATATGTTATTTGTTCAGCTGTGAGATTCGTGTTACTCTGATGTTGTATGTTCTTCTTCTTCTTCTATTCTAAGTTTCTATCTTATCAATTCTCACCCTCTGTTTTCTTTCTATTAGTTTTCTGGTTTCCATTGTAATTTGGGTTGGACTTGTGTTATTTGGTCAGCTCAAATTGTACCGGAATTTCGGGACACTACAACTTTTCTTTACTTTGTATCTTTTTATTTGTAATATCAGTGAAATAACAATTATGAACTTGAACTAATGTTTAATACCGGATACATGAACACCAGTTAGTAAAATTTGTATGCATGTATCCACATTCATAGTATTAGACACTTCAGAATAGTAGCAACACTAGTGAACCAAAAAAGAGGAAATTTCTATAGTTGGCATTATGAAGAATGATATGATGAGAAGGGACATAGTAATTACATTGTGATGATAATATTCCCTATAGAATTTTAGATGAGCATTTTTAAATGTAAAAACTATTAATGTGATACTTTATAAGTAGCAAAATTTCCCAAATACAACAACCAAATCTGAACTGGTAAATCCCTTGTTAAAGAAAGTCCAAGATGACGGTGTTCGAAGATGAGCAAACTGAACTTGTGACACTTTGAGAAGGGCTAAGACTTGTAGTTGTCAATGTAATGCTCCTTAGAACTTAAAGACATTTCTAAATAGTTCCAAGGGATCCATACAATTAATGATTTATAGAAACTAAGCTTCAATGCATGCTATCCTAAGTTATTCCAGTGTTTTTTATTAGTTTCTATTAAGTACATAGGATTAGTTTAATAGGTTGCCAAAATTCAGTTTATTAAGTGGTCTTTGTTGATCTATCTCGATAAAGATACAATTATTTTCACTTCTTAGCTGTTTTTACACATACAATTATCTCGATAAACATATTACTATAGAACTGTAATAAAATTTTATATGAAGAATAAAGGTATAAATAACTAGAATAAACTACAGTAATGGATTTACTGAAATAGGCAAAAGGAAGAAGAGGAACATAAATCAGATCTAAAAGAATTATTTATAGAGAAACGAACTGGGGATAGTTAGATCTATATATAAATCACATATAAACTAGATCTATGTACAACTACAGAAAGATTCAAATTTGAAACCATAGTAACAACTATTGTATCAATTTTAACCTCAACTTGGGAGAAATCTCGTAATAATAGAAAGTACTTACGTAAAATTTGAGCAAATCCAATAAGCCCTGATAGATCCTCTCTATTTACGAATATCTTCCCGAAATATGCGTAGAAACAAGCCCCAATACTTCATTAAATTATATTTGAGAGAGGCAGAGGAATGGAGTAGTAAGTATTAGGTTAGGCTTTGGAGGCTATTTATAATAGAGTTAGGATGTCCAGCTTCTTTAGATTTTAGGTTTAGATTTTAGGCCATTAGATTAGAGGAAGGATCTAGAAGGAAAACTCTAAAATATAGCTCGACCAATCTAAATCATGCATGGCAAACAACGTTGCCAGGTCACGACCCTTGTTGACCCACCCCCTATGTGGGTCGACACAAAGGGTCGACCTACTTGGGTCCTGGGTCGACCCAGTGGTCGACTCAGCAGGTACCGGGTCGTCCCTGTTCCAATGTGTTTATTTAATTTTAATTTTTGATTTTTAGTTTAATCTTCAAACAGCTATAACTTCTTCATTTTAAGTCTGATTTCAGTAAACCAAATGTCTATCTTAACAAGAATTTCGTAAAGGACCTAATGGCACAACCACCATTGCCTAATTATCAACATTTTTCTAGTTAATATTTATTTGCTCAACTTATTCCTTAATTAATTTATTAATTATTGTTTGTTAAAATTTTGGTTGTTACATTCTCCCCTCCTTAAAAATTTTTTCCCCCGAAATCTCTAAGATGGAAGAATAGCACAAGTGTTTTCTATATCCATGTACGCATACATCATCCACTGGTAACCATATTTAATTCATTTCTAATGGAATTTATGTACTTATGCAATATTGTAGTGTATATGACCCTAACTAATGCAAAAGATTAGGCGGTCTACTGATTTAGTTGACCTCCTTTTTATGCAGTTATGTTTGTTCCATGCATCCAAATGTATGCAACAATCCTAAGGATACTAATAATTCTATATGTGTGTATCAAGCATCATCCATATGCGACAATCATATGATAACATCCATATGTTTCATCCATAGAAAAATAAGAATGTACACACATCTGTATGCATATGCAACTGCCCTATTCACTTGATCTTAGTGCCTAGTGTGTGTATATGCGTACACTGCATCCACTTGAAAACATCAAACATAACATGTCTCAAACACATATTTCAACCATATCCTATCATCTATAAGCTCAAATCCTAAGATATACCTTCCCAAGGATATCTTAGAAGGAAGTCCCTAACCAAAGGAAGAAGATATTGATTGAATATCAAAGAGGAAATACTTTCCAAAAGAGCACGCTTAAGAAACTTAAATTGTACATATGATATAAAAGATTTTATAGCCGAATTTGATAGTATCACACTGAGGTATGCCTTACTACTAAATCGTACTCTTTCCAAAAAAAATTAACCGAATAGTTCCTCTTAAAAGTGCTGAGTTGTTTTTACCAATCTCTTAGTATAGTTCTTCCATCTCATTCATCCTAGTTACTTTAGGAAGAAATACCTTAAGTGAATTAATCCAAAAGCTTACCTTAACCTTACAAGTAAAGCTACACTTTTCTCTAGTCCCACCTTCCAATTTCTAGTCTTTACTTTACCCATCTTGTTTTCCTTAGTTCATTTCACTTATATTGTCCAACCCCATAAGGGCTTGTTTACCGCCCCACTTTCTATATCCAAAACCTTATTTGAAAAACGTTAATGAGGTAAATTTTCCAGCTACAAAAAATTCATTTTGAAATACATATATATACTTGCTTTTATGAAGTTCCAGAAATAAAAATTTATAAACAAAATTTCATATCCAACTTTAAGATACAATCCCAGGTTAAATCTTTTGAGCCTACAAAATATTCCCATCGATATTACATATACTCTAAACTTCCAAAAAGCCAAAAATTATTAACTACATCCTAAGGAAACCTTAAAAATCACCAGACATTCAAATTCGATATATTTCCCTTGTCTTAAAGCTCCAATTCCTAGTAAGGAAACAGCTAACCAGCAAGCCATGGTTACTGAAAATTCATACTTCTCTCATAGTAGATAGTGGTCCCTTTCTCATAAAAAACTAATGGTAGTTAATCCAAGATAACTACCCTTACAAGTTTTCTTACCAATGTAACTCTAATAGAATTGGCATTAAAGCATTAATCCGAAAAAGGTTTTCTTATTCCGTCTTAGACCAACATGTCACCAACACTGACTTTACCAATCATCCTGCTACACAAGTCAATTAACTAGGCTTAGGTACAAGCTAGCCAAAAAGGTATGACAACTTTTACAAAAATCCTTTGGGCGTTTTGCAAAAACCCTTCGTTCCTATATTTCTTTTACCACTACCTAGAACTTTGTCGAAAATACCATGCAAAGAAACCTGACCATAATGGAAAATCTGGCTCTCAACCATTTCAGAAAGAACATCCACATGAGTTAAAAGAAATGTTCTTTTCCACACAATTCGGTTTTGACTACTGCTAAACCAAGGGAACTATCTGTCTTTGAAATAAAGATGAATGACACTTCTAATCCAAAAATGCTTACACTCATTAATCATTTTCAAAAATTCCCTATTTGGCTTTTTCCCAAAATATTTTCATTACAACTGAAGTCTAACTACTTCCTTAAAAAATATGCGAAAAGTTCCAACATAAGCCCCACACTGTTCTTTTCAAAAGATAGGGTTTAGGGAGTAAAATAGTCCAATCTAAATAATCCTTCATAAGTCAACACTCGGGTTCGTCTACAATACGTACCCTCAAGAAAAACCACTTTCCTTTCAATATCTGAGATGGCTCATTATACTGATAGCTTGTCTAAACTCCAAACCTATCCATCGACAACATGATTCCCTTGCTAGAAAAGATTCCAGTCATAATCATGAAACTCAATAATCACTTACACCCGAAAAACCATGTGCTTTATCCAAAATGCTACAAGTTTAGCGTCATCACAAATATGGAACCTGAAAATCAATCTCTATCTTAGAGGTAATCTTTCAACTGCTTCCTATATTCAAAATATGTAGCACAAAGAGAACAAAGTTGATATTGCCTAGAGATGCACTAAGGAACATAGGAATATCAACTTGACTATCCCTTCGGGTTGTAAGAAGTCTTAAAATTTTGTCCATCGCATAAATTAGCCCGACCATTTTGTTCTTGGAGTCAAAATAGCCCCCAATTGGCTAATTAATCTATCCTCTAAATTCTCCTATCTCAAAACCTTAGAATATAAGCACCTTAATCGAACTCGACTACTAGTGAAAAAAATCAAGGTTAACCAATTATATGGTTGATCTATCTTGACCCAAAACCAACCCACACCCAGAAATGCCCCAAACATCTCCTAAATCCAGATTTATAGTTTCAACCGCAACTCACTATAGATAATCAAGCCGATCTCCCTACGGGGTTTAGAAACTACTGATTGGCCTAAGTACAAAAATAATCAAATGGTGCTATTATGACACCCTCAGGAATTTGCTATATCTATAACGGACAACTTCGTTCGGCCTACAATCCAAATGTTCAACAGGGCTGAACTCATCTTAACATGGCTATGTCCCCATGCAGCCACCCCAATCAACATATCAAAAGAAAAGGAACAAAATATTCCTAAACCAAATAGGAAAAATAGAAAGAAATAAAGATGGATAATGTTATTTCTTTCACCAACCATTGCCTTATACCATTCCTCACTCACCTTTTTTATTAACACCTTCCCTCATAATCCTTTCGACAATAATATACTCATGTTGATCTTTCACTTGCCATCCTTTAGTTTAGCTTTTAGGAAGTTCATCTCAATCCTAATTGATCGGTTACTGAAAATGTATAAAAATCTATTTCCATGGTATAAGACAATATAATTTATAGAGATCCATAATTGCAAGATATTTCTTTTTGATTATTTTTAAGTTGACGGATAGTGCGCAATACAGTTAAACCCGTATTCCGCACCAATCCCTTCATTCTTGAAATGATGTTTTCTATGTTAATTTCAAACCAAACTTATGGAAATACATCCCTTTTCCTTAACCAATCATTCTAGGTTATTCTTAACTTCCAAACTATCCTTTTATCACTAAACTAATATGGTTGTTCCATCCATGATTAACCCTTTTAATAGTTGTCAAGCAGTAAGTTCCTTTTCTAACATCGACCTTTCCCAACTACCGAGCTAAACGGTTTGTCTACTAATCAAATTTGCAACATATAAAGAAAAGCTTAGATATGCCGCCTTATAACTCAACTAATAAGATAAAGATTTAGAATTCAAAAGAGTTAAAGGAAGGTTGCTGTAACGACCCGGGAAAAGACGACCTTGATTATCCGATATACAACACATATCGAACATCAAGGGTTGACAATTACCGAATAGTTAATGAAAGAATTTAGAGGGTGAGGATAGATAAGATAGAAAATTAGAATTGAAGAAGAAAAAGAAGAACACAACATCAGAGTCACACGAATCTCACAGCGGAACGAATAAAATATAATATATCACATAACTTGAAATCAAAAGCAGTATATGCATACAATACCATTTTCAGAGTACAATCCTTGCATCACAGCGGAAATAAACAATAGCTATATAAGTCCTGAAGCCTCCTGCTCCAAGCTCTCCAAGTCTATCTGTAAAATCCTGACTACTTGACTGCCCGTACAAATTTGGGCACCCAAGAGTTTAGGGAAAACAAAACAAAATAAAACTCTGGGTCAGTCATGGGACTGGTGTGAGTAAACTCAAATCATTTGGTTTAACTTTTCAAAATCCTTTTCAAAAGAAAAGATAATCGTAAGACCAATCCACACATAAATACGGATGGCTTTTACCTTACGATAACCCAAAACACTTTGGAAATCATATATTATCTGATATTATAATAATGTCTAATCACAGGTAATTAAAATCTAGTAGAACGCTTGCATCTCACGCTCTACATATATAGTATACAAATCAAACTCGCGGGCACTTATTGGAGATTGGTTCCGACTTTGACAAGGTATGGGACCACCTGCCGATAGTGTATCTTTAGGGGCGAATACACTGGGTTCAACAAGAACATCTTGCAACCCGGCCCTCACATGACCGACCACTCATTTCGCTTGAGTGCATCGAATATATATCACCAACGGTTGGGATCAGCAACCGTCTCCCGAATGGGGCAGCATCGATAGATTTAAGAAGCAATTGGAATTTCTCTAGATAGGTGATTATACATCCTAATGGGTGCGACCCACATAACCATGCTGCCTGCCCGATTTTTGTCATTTCCCGGTTGATGAGGCTAGAGGCCACGCTTATCTCTGACAGATCATTCACTTTGAATGCCACATCGTCATACTCGCCACATCACAAATTGATTTCCCCCAAAACACCACGGGTATAAAGCTAAGAGAAACGAATTCCTCCGCCACCAAACGTAAGTATGTTTGAAGAGATCAACTTACGTGATCTATTGAATATACTCTGTCAGGCATTCTTCCATACACGTTTGTCCTGGGACTGGACAAACCGAAGGCACTATTCTGTAAACAGGATAGCCCTTACACTTTACTCCATCTTCAATATATTCAGCATACTTGATTCGCAACGCTTATGCCAATACGGAGTGGTTCTGTGGATAATAATCCAACCGGTCTCTCCATATTAACAACGTAAAATGGTCAAAAACTTTGATAGTCGGTGATTTAACTATCAAATGAAAACATGTCTGTGTGCAAACAACGATATTATTTCCAGATGGAAATTCTATCGATCAATCATCAATCATCATTAATTCTTAAATCAAATTATCATAAATTTATTCTTTTCCTTATTCCTATTTCCCTATATTTCTTATTTACTATATTTAGAAAATATACGTTATTAACAATGGAAAACATTTCCACTTCTTGTTTTCTATATTAGAAAATATCCTGATCTTATTTGAAAAACATTTCCAAAATTCCTTCATTGGGTTTAAACAGATGTTTGAATAAACATCGCTATGTCAACACAGATCATTATGCTCATTAACTAAATTCACTTAACCACTTTTCACTATCGAACTTATCCACTTCTTAGTTAAAACTGAAGTCAATCAAGCTGGGGTATAATTACCTCTCAGACCTTAACTGAACAACATTTCTAACTTCGAAACAGACAAAGTTCACATTTTTACACTTTCAACCACTTACTTACGTAACTCTCGGATTCTATTTACGAATCCACTTCCTTTACGGAAGTCATTTGATTATAATAATGGTGTTATAATCCCCTGCGTCCGAAATATAATAACTTTAATATGACTTTTTCTTTCTAGCTCAAATAAATACACGAACAACTAATTTATCAACTCCTATTCGGTTAACTATAATCTATAACCCTTATTCTATTAACTTTTACTGGATTAACTCTTATTTGGATAACTCGGTTTGATTAACTCATCTTGATTAACTCAACTCGACCAACTTACTTGATCAGCTCAACTTGACTAACTTAACTTAATTAACTCGACTTATTTAACTCAACTTATTTAACTTAATTTGACTAACTATTATCGAATAACTAATATTCGATTAACTTATATTCGACTAACTATGTCTGTTTTTAACTTCATTTTGAATAGCTAACATTTGATTTAACTTCATTCGCTTGACTCTAGATCGCAGTGATCACAATGGTTACGCCTGATTCCCTCAGGAAACATCCGACCACCTTAGGCTATCTGCAGCCCTGCGAATTTCGCTAGCAGTCGTGCTAAATGGCCATTTATACTGAATAACTACTTCTGTTTAACTCTATCTCGAATAACTAAGTTCGATCATCTCTAATTGAATAACTAATATTCAATTTAACCCTTATTCGGTTAGTATATTCGAATAACTCTAGTCCGATTTGATTCAAACCGCTTAACTCTAACTGATTTACTCTACTGGTTAATTCTAACTAACTAACTCTAACTGTTTGACTCTAACAGCTTAACTGCAACGGTTTAATTCTAATAGATTAACTCCAACTGTTAGACTCTAATAGTTTAACTCTAACAGTTTAACTCTAATGGTTTAACTTTAACTGTTTAACTTTAACGGTTTAACTCTAACTGACTAACTTTTCTGATTAACTCTAATGGTTTAACTCTAACTGTTTAACTCTGACAGTTTTACTTTGGTTGATTAACTCTTTTGAATTAACCCCTTTGAATTTTCTCTTTTGAATAATTCCATTTGAATAACTCCTTTTGAATAACTCTTTTTGAATAACTCTTTTGAATAACACTTTTTGAATAACTCTTTTGAATAATACTTTTTTCTATTTGTTTACTTAACAAATAACTATTCCCTTTTTACTTCTATTTATTTAACAAATAATTATTACTTTTAGCTTTTCCATTTATTTTCTACATAAATATCTCTTTTAACTTTCCTTTATTCCCTAAATGAATATTCGCTTTTCAATTCCATTTGTAATCGTTTTACAAATGATTCCCTTTTGATTTCTATTTGTAAAGGTTTCACAAATAGCTACTTTTTCCCTATTCTATTTGATTTGCAAATATTTTCCTTTACATTTGTTTTACAAATGTATTTCCTCTATGTTTGTTTTTCTTTTCACACCTTCTCCCTTATATTTGATTTCTCAAATATTTTCCTTTACTCAATTCCTTTGATTCTATAATTATTTTCCTCTATGAAACTCTTTTCCTTTTATATATAAAATCTATTGATTTTATATAAATAATTTATTTTCAAAATATACTTTGAAAATTCCTTTTCACTTCCCGTTATCATTTATGGTACAAAAATACAAAATCAAAAGGTTTGATCATCATCCAAACACACGGGTTCAACGACAGATGATATAACACATCATATAAAAGAATATATGAAAAACGGTAAATAAATGTTGAGGAATCCAGTTGGATCCCTCCGACCTGTTTCCCTGTATCCACAGATGTTACACAATATAATTCACATCAATTTCATTTCAATATGAGGTATTCTGATAAACAAAATCAACATCGGTTAACGATATATATAACTATATCGGTATTTTCAACCAGCTGACTAGCAGTTTAACCAAACAATCAACACTCAGCAATTCAATCAATATTTATCAATTCTAAAAATACTTTATAAAAATATAAAGTGTTCAGAGTTAGTGAGATTTACTCACCTTGGACGGTTTATCGTTGAATAACGATAATCGGTCATTGATTTGGTTCAGATGTTAAATTTCACCATAAATCCAAACGAGCTCCAATCCACTTGCGGTCAGTTCCACTGCGTAGTGCTCGTCCATACGATCCCAACGGATCCTGTTTCGTTAAATTTCGTTAATGTATGCAAAAGTTATGCTATTTACAATATTTACCTAACTTAAATGAATATATATTTAATTAAATTATTTTTATCTTAATTAATTTCTAATTGCGTTATTAGCCAAATTACCTTCACTGCCCTTCTAAAAAATCCTACTTTCCCATCTCTAGCCATATCCAATTTTTTTTTAAAAAAATTGAAAAACCATTTTAATATTAATTAAATTTAATTTTCAAATAAAATATTTAAAAATATTCATTTAATTATAACTTAAATTTTTTAACCCGGATCAAAAATCTGCTTCCACTCATTTTAAAGTATTTTTCGATAAGAATCCAACGGTCCTTGTTTCGTGGAAATCCGACTTGTTTTGAAAAAGTTATAAGCTTTTAAAGTTTATGGTTAAAAATTACGAAAACGCCCCTGGTCTGTTTTAAATTCAAATTCAAAATAGTGTTTTGTGTTAGTTTCAACACCTTCCGGTCTCATGTTGGAGTATCAAACGATAACGGTTTTCAGAAATTCTTCCACCATCTGGTCCGGTTTTTAACGTACTTCAATCCTATGTATTCAAATCAAAAATTGGAGTTCGTTTAGATTTTCAAATAATTTATTTAAATTTTGTTTCCTTAATAACTTTCTATATCCATTATAGGATTTTCCCAGATTTTATATATAGCTAATATCCTATGTTTAGAATTTTCCTGGATAAGTCTCAGGTTCCAGTTTTGCCGTTAGCATTAGCAAATTCCAATTACCGTCAAAATTTAGTTCAAATTTTGGCCTTTTATTTTTTCCTTTTCCACATACGGATGCCATTTTTGACGTAACTTAGTTGGTTACCTAATTTCATCACTTCGGATTTAATGAAACTGATTTCATCGAAATCCGAGTTCGTTAGCTACTACATTCTTTGTAAACGTACTATTTTAAATTAAAAACTTATCCTTTTATACTGCCAGTTCACATTATATTGCAGATCCACTAAATTTCTACCATTTCGGAATAAAATAAAATATTCAAAATTATTGAAATTAAACCATTTAAAATTCCAAAACAATAAAAACATTTTTAAATATTAAACTAAATGGTCAAAAAATCTGGGCCGTTACAGTTGTAACCGACTGAAGGGGATATTTTTTTATTTTCAAAATTAACTTTTGGTTTATGAAAAATGTGTTTTATTTTGAAAATACTTACTTTCAAAACAAAATTTTAGTGGTCTTGCAACCTTAGTCTTTGATATCCAATGTAGCTCCCCTCATTTCTTAATGTCACCCATATGAGGATTTAATTAAAAAAAAATATGGTGCATTGTAGGTATAAAGACATAAAACATCATAGAGACTAAAATTTCACAAGACATAAAATAGTAAATTTAAGCGGAAGAAGACAATTTCATCTTAAATACAAAACCATCTTTATTTTAATTAACCAAATAGTTATAAAATTTCATGTATCAAAATCTCAGTCAAAATACGATCAGAGTACAAAATAATATTGTTCCCCAAATAGTCAAAAAGATACAACCTAACATTAGAAAGGAAACAGGGAGTAATCCAACTCTTGTAGACATCCTTCATGATGGAATCAACAAAGAAATACGAACTATGCACTTCCTCCCTGTAAGCCTAAGGGGAAAAAGAGGAAAGAAGAAAGGAAATGGGTCAGACATAAAAGTCTGGTGAGCTGCTATGATTACTAGCATGATTGCTAAGTTAAGAAAAATAGATAAACAATAGTTCTAGTACCATAAAAGGGTAAGTGTCTATGCAAACCTAAAGTGAGCGATTACATATATTAATTGACATAAAGGATTAACTATTCTTATCCAAAAGACAATGATGATAACAATGATCATACTAAAACTAGTTGACTGTTCTGCACTTTTACAACTTTGAACCGAATTAAATAATTAGGAAGGAATTTACTAATACTACCCATCGGCTCCTATACCCAAAATGTGATAACCAGCGCCATCTAAGGAATTCGGGGTTATCAATCCCGAACCCATCAACTAAAAAGGACACAACCATTAATCATAGGTGTTACAATGACTTATCTTCCCTAATCTGAACGATGCACACTCATCGTTATGTCGGAACGTGCCCATACCCACCTCGTTTGAACCACTTACTATCCAATTTAGTAAAGCATGCCCTAGCCTTTACCTCGTATGAGACTCCATGATAACAAAGGGGTACTGGTTGATACGGGTTCCGAACCAAAAATTCAATTGACACAAGTCATCCCTAGACTTAGTCCCCAATTCATTATTTTATTAGGTTTCTTATCTTTCCCAATCAACCCCACATTGCCAGAACGGACCTAAACTACGACCACTTATCTTCTCTACACAATCCCACGCTGCCAGAATGGACTCCACTATCTTTGCTTATTGATCTTTTATTTAATTTAACTTAACACACTTAAGCTCATTAATAAGCTTAATATAACATCATGTTATATTCCTAGGTTGTATTAAACATTTTTAATTAATGTTATCCTTTTATACAACCCATACCCACGTTACTTAGCGTCAAACTAAGAAGACTTATTTTAGTTTATATGTTTGCATGACCTTCTACTTACCTATTAATTTTTATCCCAAATTTATAGCCCAATATTAATTATAATGTTTAATTAGTTTTAACATGTTTAATTATGCCCTTTTTATCCAGTTTCATTATCCTCCATGTTACAGTTAACCTGTAGATTGTCATAGTTGTCCAACTTCATCATCTTCCTAATATTACAGTTTGTTTGTTGATTACATCTTCTTAATCAGATTTCAATATGCCCCTTTCATACGTAATTCCATTATTATATAAGATTTCACTAAGCCCTGATTGTTCCTTTTTATACATATATCTTATTACTATCTAATCATGCTATTGTTGTCCCATCTCATGTTTTAACCCAATTTGCGCAAAATAGGAAAGAATTAAAGGTCTAGGCTCAAAAAGCCTAAGCTCAACATCAGAAATAAAAAGGAAATGGCCTAGGCTCAGATAGACAGGAGTAGTTCTGAAACAAAAATAGGGGTAATTACAGAAATACAATGAAATTTTATATAAAGAACAAAGGTATAAATAAATGGATAAACAACCATAATGGATTTAGTGATATAGGCTAAAAGGAACGATAGAAACAGAAATCAAATCTAAAAGAATTATTTACAGAGAAAAGAATTAGAGATAGTTGGATACATAAATAAACCACATATAAACTCGATCTATGTACAGCTCCAGAAAGATTCAGATCTGAAACCACTGTAGCAACTATTGTATCAATTTTACCCTTAACTTGGAAGAAATCTTGTAATTATATAAAGTACTCGCCTAAAATTTGAGCAAATCCAATAAATCTTGATACATCCTCTCTATTAATGAATATCCTCTAGAAATATGTGTATAACCAAGCCTCAATACTCCATTAAAATTATATTTGAGAAGAGGATTATTTGAGAGAGGCAGAGGAATGGTGTAGTAAGGATTAGGTTAAGCTTTGGAGGCTATTTATAATAGAGCTAGAATGTCCAGGCTCGTTGGATTTTAGGTTTAGATTTTAGGCCATTAGATTGGAGGAAGGATCTGGAAGAAAAACCCCAAAACACAGCCCGATTAGTCTAAATCATGCCTGGAAAACAACGTTTTCAGGCCACAACCTAGGTCGACCCACCCCCTATATGGGTCAACATAGTGATTTTACCAACTTGGGTCCTCGGTCCACTTAGTGGTCAACCCAAAAGGGACTGGGTCATCCCAGTTCCAACATATATATATATATATAATTTTAGTTTCTACTTTTAGTTTAATCTTCAAACAACTATAATCTCTTCGTTTTAAGTTTGGTTTCAGCAAACCAAATATTTATCTTAACCAAAATTTCATAATGGACCCAATGGCACAACCCTCATTGCCCACTTCCCAATATTTTTTTAATATTTTTTCCTCAACTTATTCCTTTAATTAATTAATTATTGTTTGTTAAAATTGGGGTTGTTATAGTAGTTTGATTAATATTATTATTATTAGTAAACCAAGGAATTTATTTCCGAACTATAAAGTTGATGTGGATGTTGTTTGAATTTTGACCATTACCAAACTAAATAAGTCTAAAGTGAAATAATTTTGATAAAGAGGAGTGGTGTAAATAGTTATCATAACCGAGTAACATTTAGTAAACTGAAATTGTATTTTACTAAAGTGGAGTAAGCGATAAATTTAACCATAATGTCATACCACCTTCTAAGCGACACACAAACGTTAACATTTGAATAGTTCGATGTTAATCGCTGACGAAATTCACACTCAAGAGCCACATAATAGAAATACTGAATTCTCTTTGGAATAAGCAATTTAATTAGTTTATAATTATTATAAATTAATTAATATTTATGTAGTATTAATTATGAAATTTGAATATGATTTAAGAAATCTTTTTTTTATATTTATAGTAGTTATAAAAATATCGATCAATATGAGATATTAATAACAAATAAAGTTAGTATTTAATTTTGGTCAAATGGACTTATAAGAAATGATGTTCCAGATGATAGGTGCCTGGTTTGACTAGGATTAGAGACAGCTATAACTTAGAATTATGGTTTGGAGATATGTGGCTAAGATCCGGTGAGAAACTTATATGGTTTGCTTTATAATACTATCATTTTTAAATACCAATCTCAAAACACTAATTATTCTTTCTATTCATTATTTGACTCAGCACCCCTTCCTTTCCAATAGGTGCATTTCTTCTATAAATTAACTCCAAAATATTATATAAAATTCAAGTTAAAACATAAGGCTATTTGATAGTGATAGGTTGTTGATTCAATTAGTTATTTAACAAATCAAAGCATTTTACTAGAAAAGAGTTAATTTGTTACTTCATAGTGAACTTCAAGACACTTGTTCTGAGAAATAATCATTTATATTTTGATCGTATTATTGTGTTTTATGAAATTTTAATTATAATAACTTATATACATAATTGAATCGTTGTTATTTCAATTGTGAGGCGAGATATTTGTATGTACTGTTGTTCCAATAATGAAGTTTCAAGATACAGATAAAAAACACCTAGTTCATGATTTCTATCTGTCATCTGATATTAAATATTATAATAAGTATAGTTTAAAATAAAATATGTTTATACATGCTTTCATATATATATATATATATATATATATAAATTGCACATACAACTTGAGTTAAAACATATTTATATATATAATGTATAATATAGATATAAAAATTTCTAACACTTATTTATGTTTATTATGAGTTGTAGGTACTAAAAATAAATTTCATTATATATATGTGTATGTTATTATCAATATTTATCTGATTCAGTAAATTCACATATAATAATCCATGTTTCCAAACTTCAGTTATTTATTTTTTAAATTAATTAATCATGTCAGGTGCCTTTGGAAAAGTCTCATTTATTTTTAACTTATTTTTATATTTCTAAAATTAATTTGGTTTTTGGTAGTAATCAGTTGTTTAATTTAAAAAATATATTATTTTAGTTGATAAAAATCGATAAAAACTTCTCAAGCCCAAAAGTTTGTTTCAAGTAATTTTAAAAAAGTTTTAACTTTTTTTAACTTAATTTCATATGTTCAAAATTAATTTGATTCAGCATGTTAGCAATCATCTAATTAAAAATATTATTTCAATTATTCCATAAATTTTCCTAACCCCAAAATATGCTTCCTTATTCTCTAGAAATATAAAACTCATAATTTAATAATATAATTATTTTATATTAATTAATTATGGTCGAAATTGTTTAATTCAATATTATGTATTTTAATTATCTTTGCATGTCAAGGGATGGTTCTTTCATATATGAAAGAAGTTGATCCTAAAATGTAAATAGAGACCGAGGCGACCCTTAAAATCATTGTAACTTAATATTTAATATATTTTTAAGTGTTAAAGTATGTATAGTTATTATAGTGAATTGCTTTATGTTGTTTTTATGTTTAGTTCCACATTATGGGATAAGTTTTACTCTAAGCTCCCAAGCCTTTATGTAAGGAGCTAATGTAATGTAAATAGTGTACTAATTTTGGAATGAATAAAATTACCTTCTTTCTCCTAATAGTGGCTATCTAATTGTATATTGTTTACAACATGTTATCAGCACGATTTGATTACAGATCTAATTATAGATCTCGAAATGGTAGGCTATTTTTCTGATCTGATTGATTTGATTTTTCAAATCTTCATTTTTATTAGATCTCATTTCATTCTAGATTTAAATCTATTGTGTTATCTTCTAGATTTTTTCACTCTTACAATTTTAGAACTCATATAGATCTATAATTTGAGATCTGATTCTTATTTTGTTAATCATATTTCAGATCTCACTCTTTATAGATCTATTTTTTGATGTAATCCTACTGTTGATCTCAAAATTATACTCATATTATATATATTTGAGATCTCTCCATGATTTAAAAATGAGACGTTGATTATAGTGATTTTTTTTGGATTCGAAATTTTTTTGTTCTTCTCTATTCAAATAAATTCATTGAATTTAATTTGATTTTATTACATAATTATATTTTCGGAAAAATGTAGTATTGCTTCTTAGAGAAACAAATATAAATATAATACATATCTAGAAGATCGTATTAAGTTCAGTTCTAATATTATTCTATCAACAAGAGTGAATTATGGAAAATAAACAAATGAAAAATCATAAAGTATATTAATTCTTTGGAATCTGAAATAGTATGAACCTGAAGTTCATATGTTGAAGAAGAAAAAGAAAAGCTTTCATTTATTGAAGTTATTTTTGATTTAGCACCTAAAGTGAATGGAAATATTAATGAAAGCATACAAGACAAACTTAATTTTTAGTATTTGAAATAAAAGTTGAGAACTTGTAATTCTTTTATTGTCAAAAGTTTGAGTTTCCATGAATTATTGAATGCATCTGTTATTTGAGATAGAAATCTTTTATGTAATTTATCTCATTTGCTAAAATTACATATGTAATATTTGTTGCATCCTGAAGATGCTATTATATTTATATGAAGATTATATATTTATATATATATCAAAAAGAGATATTTATTTTAGTAAATCTGATTATTGAGAAATAAATTTCCTTGTTAAGATATTCATTTTAATTTTATCATTGAGTAATATCGACCTTAAACCTGAGATGAAATTGTGTTACTTTAAGTACCATTTCTCAATTGATTCATATATTTGTAACGAAATCATTTTACTATGACAATAGTTATATCCGAGGCCATGTAAATGTTAATTGCAGTTATTATTATTATCATAAATGCATTGGTTATTGTAAATTAAATGTTATACTTTCATGCTCAGAATATGGATATAGGTATGATTTTTTTAATGTATTTATTTAGCAAGTAGAATATGATATAATGGAAGAAATAAGTTCGACAACAACCTGAAGTTGTGTGAAGAAACTATTTTTGTAATGGCCCGAATTTCCGCACCATTTGAGTTGACTAATAACACTACACGTCCAACCCAAATGACACAGAAATACGAATCATTATAAGAAAGAAGTTAGAGGATGAGAAATAGAAAGAAAGAACAGAAGAAATGGAAAAACACAAAACCTACAGCGGAATGAATAAAATATAATAAATAACATAACTTTGAAATACAAATCAGTAATTGTATATACATACCATTATCAGAGCACAACAGCTATTCCTAGAGCAGTTATAAACACCTGTTTCCAGATACAACATAGTACACAGCGGAAATATGATAGTCTATAGCTAACTGGTGAAGCCTCCCGCTTCCAGCTTTTCCAAGTGAATCTTTAAATCCCGACTACTTGACTATCCGTACAAATTTTTGGCACCCAAGAGGTTTGGGAAAACAAACAAAATAAACTCTGAGTCAGTCATGGGACTGGTGTGAGTAAACTCCAACCATTTGTTTAACTTTCAAAACCCTTTCGAAAGAAATGATAATTGTAAGACCGATCCACACATAAACATGGATGGTTTTTACCTTACGATAACCTAAAATATTTTGATATCAAATCCGGTGATATTATAATAGTGTCTACATCAGATAAATAGAATGTAGCGGAACGCTTGCATCTCACACTCCATATATAATATAATATCAAAAACCGTAGGAAGCTTATCGGAGATTGGATTTCCATCATAACAAGGTATGGAACCACCTTCCGATCAGTGTACTCTAGAGGGGATACACTGGTGTTCAACAAGAACATCTTGCAACTCGGCCCACACATGACCGACCACTCATTTCGCTTGAGTGTATCGAATGTATATCACCAACGGTTGGGATCAGCAACCGTTTCCCAAATTAGACAACATCGAAATATATTAAAGAAGGAAATGGAATTTTTCTAGATATGTGATTATACACCCTAATGGGAGCGACCCACATAGCCATGCTGCCTGCCCGATTTTTGTCATTTCCCAGTTTATGAGGCTTGAGGTCATGATTATCTTTCATGTACATCTTGACATCATTTATTTTGAATTCCACATTGTCAGATCCATTCATATACGTTGTCATTGGACTGGACAAACTGAAGGCACTATTTCATAAATCCATCTTGGGCAATTGCTATGTAGAATTTACAGAGCAGCCCTTGCATTTTACTCCGTCTTCAATTATCTTTAGCATAAGATGATTCGTAACGCTTATGCCAATACGGAGTGGTTTTCAGATGTTAAATTTGATCCCGGTCTCTCCATATTGACAATGGAGGTATAAAGTAAATGAAAACTTTGATAGTCGGTGATTTAGCTATCAAAGAAACATCCATACAATCAACGGTCCTATTTCCAATTGTAAATTCTACTGATCAAACATCAGACAACACTGGCCCCTTTTTATATTAGTTCTTTATTATATTATCGATTCTAAAATCCATTTTTTATCTTCCATATCCTTTCAAATCTCAATCTCGATTCTTGGAAGACATTTCCAACATCATCATTTCTTTATTCGAGAAGATATCTCTTATTCCAATTTGAAAACATTTCTATATATTCATATATTCTTATTTCTATATTTTAGAAAATATACTTTATTAACATTGAAAAAAAACATTTCCAAATATCATTCCTTACTTCTAGTTATCCCAAATCATTTCATCTTCTATACTTAGAAACCACTTCTGATTTACTTTGGAAAATGTTTCCAAGACCTTTTCATTTAGTTAAACCCATGTTACATAATACACATCATTGCTATAGCTCAATTCATTAATTATTCATTTACTAATCGAATTCCTAACCAATCTTCACTACCGAACCTTAACCATTCCTTAGTTAATTATGAAGTTAATCAAGTTGGGGTATAATTACCTCTCAGACCTTAACTGAACAACATTCTCAACTTTGAAACAGTCAAAGCTCACAACTTCAAACAAAACATCGCTTATGCGACTCTCAGATTCGACCTAAGAATCCACTTCCTTTAAGGAAAAACATTGATTATAACGGTAGCGTTCTAATCGCTGTTTCAAAATATTTTATTTATAAGACATTTATTATAACGGCAGCACTAAAATCGCTGTATAGATTTATAAATTTTTTATTATAACAACGCTAAATTTGCTGTTTAGATTTACAAAAACATTTATTATCACGACAATGCTAAAATCTCTGTTTAGATTTATAAACATTTATGATAACAGTAGCATTATAATCGTTGTTTAGATTTATAACGGTAGCGTTATAATCGTTGTTCCCAAATAATTGGCATATAAAAATATAACTTGTACTAGTTAATTTAGTTAATAAATAAATAAATTTGATTCAAAATGGAAAGTAAAAAAATAACTACTTCCCTAAATTCGATATAATCGAATTTCAATAAATAACTCTCTTCGAATAATCTATATTCGATTATATTCCGAACTTCGGAATTTATCTACCATTTCAAATTCCAAATTTCACTTTTGAATTTATCCCTTCCAAATCATTACCAAATTCCTTTACAAACATTCCAGTCTACAAAATGTTATCAAACTTTATTTTATTTTCCAAACTTTGGAATAAACTCATCATTTTCATTTTAAAACGATTATCCATTTTCCTTTTTCATTCAAGTTCCAATTAGGATTCATACGTCAATCTAAATTTTCTTTTGTAGACATTTCATTTGCGAAATACTTTCTTTAAGCCATTATTCACTTTAATCACGAATATATTTCTTTTGTATATAATTAAATCAGTCTGATTTCATACTTAAAAAAAATATCTTAAATCCAAATCCTATATATATAATTTCTATTCAGAATTGTTCATACAAGTCTCATCTCTTTTTATTTCAATCATACAAGTCTCATCTCATTTCAAATATTTGTTTAAAATCCGATTTCCACTTTTCATATAAATTCAAATTTTATTTGTTTTTCAATTTATCCAATGATAAATAATTCACTTAAGTTACAAACTCATTTATAAACAACTTCATATTTTATTCATTTAAACGTATTTCTACTTTCAATTTTATTTGAAAGTAAATTTCTATTTTCTTTAAATAAATTTTCTTTTTTATATCCCAAACTCCTTTTCCCATATTCGAAAATATTTTATAGTATTTAAATACTAAAATTTATAGGGCCAGTGCCAACAAAATCAATCATAGAATACATATCACATCATATAACGCAAATATATGAAAGCAATAATATAAATGTTGAGGAACCCAGTTGGGCCCCTCCAACCTGTTTCCCTGCATCCACAAATGTTAATCAACAAAAATATCATCAATTCCATATAAATATGGTATTAGAATCAATATTCAGTTAACGGTTTCTATATCAACCATTTCAATTAATTTTGTCAACCATTCATCCAATCAACAATCACATAGCATAAAATTTAAATATTTAAAACTCGTTTATATAGAAATATAAACGAAACAGAGTTAGTGGGTTTACTCACTTTGGTTAGCAGTTGACGATTATGCTTTTTTTCCGTTTAAAATCAAACATACATTTGATTTTACCATGAAATTCCATCAGCTCTATTTTTAACCACATTAGTTTCATCACGTAGATCTCATCGTTACGATTCCAACGCATTTGGTCACACTGAATTATGTTAATATATGCCCATGTTATAATCATCTTAGTCATATAGTTTAATTTAATAATTAAATTCTAAATTAAATTACTAACTTTATACAAATTTCTTGTTAAAGATATCAATATCGCAAGAATCAATAAGACCCATCTCTATTTCTTTCATACTGCTTTCCCTGCTTTTCGTTTGGATTGAATTTCACAGCTTCACCATCCATTCTAGGCACACACACGGTCACCAACAACCATGCACTGTATGCCTTTAGACTCGTTTCTTCCCCATGTATTTATGCTGAAACAAAATGTACCTTGGGCGATTATAATTTTTATAAGTTACTGCATAATAAAAATCACTTATGCTTAATTTACTTTATTACTTACAAGTCCTGGTTCAACGTGTTTGTTTTAACATGTGATTAATCTTCACGATTTGTTCTTCTTCTTAGTCAAAGAAAATAGACTCCATACTCACAATCCAAGCTTCCCCACGTTACAAAGAACAACCGCTCATCACTTCTTCCCCCGATGGTAACGCCCTAGTCCTTTATTCACAGCATAGAAAAAACAACTCATTCTCCTTCCCAAAAATGAAGAACACCCAGCGATCTCCTTCCCCAACAACTCTTCTGAGGCCGTCCATTCCGATTTGCCTCCCACGCCTACCATCTAAAACTGTTCCCCTCATCTCCGGTGGCCCACTGTCTTCCTAATCTCAAAAATCTAAACAAAATAACGAAGGAGCAAAACAATAACAGGCCCTCCGTTCTTTTCCTCACTACCAACAACTTCGCCTCGGTCTCTGGTCACTGCATCGACAAGCGGTTCGCCCCAAAAATCAGAACCGTGTGGCGCTGCAGAACATGACGACCCCGGAATCCATCGCGTGGTCGAGCTTAGTGAAATTGGTAGAGGAAGAAGGGCTCGTTCCCAAGGGTTCAACGGATCCGAGTTCGAGTTTTTAATTTGAGTATCGGATTTTATTTAATTTGAATTTTCGGTTTTCCCTTCGTTTACCTTTTGGTTTGGATTAGAGAAACGAAAAATGAAAGAGAAAAATAGAATTTAAAAGGAGAACAAAACTTGAGGGCCACGATTTTTATTGCCTTGACAATCACAGTTCTTAAAAACTTGGCTGGCACACCTTCTAGTGTTTGGGCAACACGTTAGTTATAGGTTTAGGATATGATGGCTCTTCACTGGTTTAGATGTAGGTGACAATCCATGCTATAGTTAGGTAGTTATGTAAATCATGTGAAAGCACACGCAAAATGAACTTTAACGTGAAACTCGTATGCATTTGATGTTATTCTTTGGGTTGGTTTTAATCATGTGTATATATGTTGCTCTTAAGTTTGATGTATATAGTATTTCATACTGAACTATTTAATGTAATAAGTGGCATGAGCTAGCATGTCTTGTTCCAAATACTTATTTGGTGACCGACTACACACAATCTCCTTCACATACGATCCGATATGGGCCAAAATAAAAATACGGTCATATCGACCAATGTGCCATGATTTTAAAAATATAATAATATTGGTAGTTTAACTTATATTATGAAACCCCAAAATATTGATATAGGGTGCAAAATACTCCAAATAAAAAGTAGCTTGTTTACGAATTAAAAATTACAGTAAAATTCTAAAAATTAAATTATACCTACGTCTCAAAGGGCTTATCCAAATTTGAATCCAATATTTAATTACATTAAATAAACCGTTATGGCGTATACACGACTCCATAGCTACTATTTCTAAATTTGATTTGGACATAAAACAAAATCTACAATATTAAAACTTGATTTTTCTCTTCCATTTGAAAAATATAATCGAATAGGTCCGAACGTTTCTTGTTTCAAAGAAATCCGACTTATAGTGAATCCTGTATATCCAAATTAAGTTCATATCGTAAATTTCGGACTACTGCGACTATTTCGAGCTCGTTTTAAATTAAACTATACGTTTAAATATCACTTTATGAAATAAATCCCGTATAAATTCCTATATATAATTCAAATAAAATATTTAAAACAAATTTAAATATTCAGAATTCAATGACTAAAAATCCGGGACGTTACATTCCTTCCCCCTTAAAATAATTTCGTCCTCGAAATTGCTAAGCAGTAAAAATGCTATAACTCTAAATCCTCATAACTTATGTAGTCGAAATCTTATATCCCATATCTTCACAACCCATTTCTTACCCAACCTTTAAATTCTCATACCAATACTCGACCATTTATAATTCTTTCCAAATGATATGTCCACCATTTTTAGTCAATCCATCATCACTTTCTTGTCTTCAATCCATATGCTCTTCTGCCTATCCATACCCATTCCAATTGATTTTAAATCCATTTATCAATTTCATTATTCCAATTGAAATATTATTAACCAATTTGGTTTTCTTATCTCAATTACAATTAACAACTCGATTTTTAAATTATCAAAATTTTCTTAAAAAATTTCTAACTCTTTAAATTTTCGAAAAATTTCTACAGCATCTCCTTTGTGCAGCTCAATCGGTACAATCATAACTCGCCTTTCTAGGCCTTCTCCAATCCAAAAGAAAATCAAAAAGCCAAGCGGCTTTCCTCATGGGCTCATAAAACCATCAAACCCAAGTAATATTATAAACATGTACCTTTTAGTTGGGCATCCAACTCTATATCTTTCATTTGCTTCCATACAATACTTGCTCACCATGTGTATATATTTCCAGCTGGTTCCAAATCAATTCAACCTTTGGTCTTTAACTTTTCTAATCAACTTTCTGATTAGTTTACTTCTATTCATTAATCCAAACTGAGTTCTATTTCCAAAAATCAAACCTCTTGTTCTGCTTGAGTTCAATTCTATCACAGTTTAATTCCAAACAACAACATCCAATATATATTCAACTTGTTTATACATACGTCAAATTCATATTAATAATTCGAATCCCAAAATTTCTCTTTATTTAGTTTCATTCTAAATTATTTCATTCATTTGATACATTTTTACCATTTCAATCTATTCAACTTATACAAGTTAAACTTTAATTTCAGAATTCAAATTCCCGGGTTTTATTTCAAATTTCTTTAAAATAATATAAATATATGCAAATTTTTAATAACCATTTGCAACTCAAACATTTGAATTTAAAAAAAAAACTTTTCAACCAAATTTTCCATTAACGAATTAATATGGTAGCAATCGATCACTCAGAAACTTGAAAATGAATACCGATAATGTCGCGACCCATTATCAGGATTATTTTCTCGCCACTAAAGTGATTTAGTGCTTAGTCACTTTCAAAATCCATTTAAAAAGCATTCTTTTTCAAAAATCCTTCAAAGTAATGTAGTATTACTTTATAAATACTTTAGAAAATATTCCTAAACAACCGGGTTTTAAATTCTCGAATTCTGGTTTGAACTCAAACCTTAGTTCATCTCATTTGTATATTGCCCATATACAAATTATATTTGGTTATATGTATAACCATTTCAGTATTTTATAATTCCATTTGATTGTAATATCAATCAACCAAATCAATAATTCTTAATAAATTACTCAGTTTAATATCAAAAATAGTTTTTGGGCAAAATTAATTCATTTACCCATTTCAAAACAATACTGTATCAAATTGCTTTGTTCGAGAGTTTAGAAATGCCTATCGATACAGTTGTACATCCTGTATTGACCAGAATTCATAAACCACTCAACAAACCAATCAACACAATATAAAACAATTTTATATCAAATCTACAAATACATGCTCATATATATACACCCAAACTCAATCTAGGGTATGACTAATCCTATCTCTATTGAGTCATGCCACAGAGCGAAGGTTACTACTCAACCTTCAGCTTTGATACCAAATGTAATGGCCCGAATTTCCGTACCCTTGAGTTGACGAATAACACTACATGTCCAACCCAAATGACACAGAAATACGAATTAATATAAGAAAGAAGTTAGAGGATGAGAAATAGAAAGAAAGAAATATTAGAATAGAAGAAATGGAAGAACATAAAACTTACAGTGGAACGAATAAAAAACCTAACTTTGAAAAACAAATCAGTACTTGTATATACATACCATTATCAGAGCACAACAGTTATTCCTGGAACAGTTATAAACACCTGTTTCCAGATACAACATAGTACACAGCGGAAATATGATAGTCTATAGCTAATTGGTGAAGCCTCCTGCTTCCATCTTTTCCAAGTGAATCTGTAAATCCCGACTACTTGACTGCCCGTACAAATTTTGGGCACCCAAGAGTTTAGGGAAAACAAAAAAAATAAACTCTAGGTCAGTCATCGGATTGGTGTGAGTAAACTCTAACCATTTGTTTAACTTTCAAAATCCTTCAAAAGAAATGGTAATCGTAAGACCGATCGAAAAATAAACATGGATGGTTTTTACCTTACGATAACCCAAAATATTTTGATATCAAATCCGATGATATTATAATAGTGTCTACATCAAATAAAAAGAATGTAGCAGAACGCTTGCATCTCACGCTCCATATATAATTTAAAATCAAAAACCGCAGAGCGCTTATTGGAGATTGGATTTCCAACATGACAAAGTATGGAACCACCTTCCGATCAGTGTACTCTAGAGGGGATACACTGGTGTTCAACAAGAACATCTTGCAACCCGGCCCACACATGACCGACCACTCATTTCGCTTGAATGTATCGAATGTATATCACCAACGGTTGGGATCAGCAACCGTTTCCCGAAAGGGACAGCATCGAAATATATTAAAGAAGGAAATAGAATTTCTCTAGATAGATGATTATACACCCTAATGGGAGCGACCCACATAGCCATGCTACCTGCCTGATTTTTGTCATTTCCCAGTTGATGAGGCTTGAGGTCACGATTATCTTTCATGTACATCTTGCCACCATTTATTTTGAATTCCATATTGTCAAATCCATTCATATACGTTGTCCTGGGACTGGACAAACCAAAGGCACTATTTCATAAATCCATCTTGGGCAATTGCTATGTAGGATTTACAGAGCAGCCCTTGCATTTTACTCCGTCTTTAATTATCTTTAGCATAAGCTGATTCGTAATGCTTATGCCATTACGGAATGGTTTTCAGATATTAAATCTGATCCCGGTCTCTCCATATTGACAACGGAGGTATAAAGTAAATCAAAACTTTGATAGTCGGTGATTTAACTATCAAAGAAACATCCATACAATCAACAGTCCTATTTCCAACTGGAAATTCTATCGATCAAATATCAGACAACACTGGCCCCTTTTTATATTAGTTCTTTATTATATTATCGATTCTAAAATCCATTTTTAATCTTCCATATCCTTTCAAATCTCAATCTTGATTCTTGGAAGACATTTCCAACGTCAACATTTCTTTATTCGAGAAGATATCTCTTATTCCAATTTGAAAACATTTCTATATATTCTTATATTCTTATTTCTATATTTTAGAAAATATACTGTATTAACATTGGAAAAAAACATTTCCAATTATCATTCCTTACTTCTAGTTATCTCAAATCATTTCATCTTCTATACTTAGAAACCACTTCTGATTTACTTTGGAAAATGTTTCCAAGACCTTTTCATTTAGTTAAACCCATGTTACATAATACACATCATTGCTATAGCTCAATTCATCAATTATTCATTTACTAATCGGATTCCTATCCAATCTTCACTACCAAACCTTAACCATTCCTTAGTTAATTATGAAATTAATCAAGTTGAGGTATAATTACCTCTCAGACCTTAATTGAACAACATTCTAAACTTTGAAATAGTCAAAGCTCACAACTTCAAACAAAAAATCGCTTACGCGACTCTAGGATTCGACCTAAGAATCTACTTCCTTTACGGAAAAACATTGATTATAACGGTAGCGTTATAATCGCTGTTTCCATATATTTGATTTATAAGACATTTATTATAACGGCAGCACTAAAATCGCTGTATAGATTTACAAAACTTTTATTATAACAACAGCGCTAAAATTTGCTGTTTAGATTTATAAAAACATTTATTATCACGACAGCGTTAAATTCGCTGTTTAGATTTATAAACATTTATGATAACAGTAGCATTATAATCGTTGTTTAGATTTATAATGGTAGCGTTATAATTGTTGTTCCCAAATAATTGGCATATAAAAATAACTTGTTAATTCAATTAATAAATAAATAAATTTGATTCAGAACAGAAAGTAAAAAAAATAACTACTTCCCTAAATTCGATATAATCTAATTTCAATAAATAACTCTCTTCAAATAATCTATATTCGATTATATTCCGAACTTCGGAATTTATCTACCATTTCAAATTCCAAATTTTACTTTTGAATTTATCCCTTCCAAATCATTACCAAAATCCTTTATAACAACCAGTCTACAAAACGTTATCACACTTTATTTTATATTCCAAACTTTGGAATAAACTCATCATTTTCATTTTAAAACGATTATCCATTTTCCTTTTTCATTCAAGTTCCAATTAGGATTCATTCGTCAATCTAAATTTTCTTTTGTAGACATTTCACTTGCGAAATACTTTCTTTAAGCCATTATTCACTTTAATCACGAATATATTTCTTTTGTATACAATTAAATCAGTCTGATTTCGTACTTAAAATAATATCTTAAATCCAAATCCTATATATATAATTTCTATTCAGAATTGTTCATACAAGCCTCATCTCTTTTTATTTCAATCATTTAAAATCTCGCTTAAATTTCTTTAATAATGTTCAAATCCCATTTCAAATATTTGTTTAAAAACTGATTTCCACTTTTATCCAATAATAAAGAATTCACTTAAGTTACAAACTCATTTATAGACAACTTCATGTTTTATTCATTTAAACGTATTTCTACTTTCAATTTTATTTGAAAGTAAATTTCTATTTTCTTTAAATAAATTTTCTTTTTTATATCCCAAACTCCTTTTCCCATATTCGAAAATATTTTATAGTATTAAAATACTAAAATTTATAGGGCCGGTGCCAACAAAATCAATCATAGAATACATATCACATCATATAACGCAAATATATGAAAGCAATAATATAAATGTTGAGGAACCCAGTTGGGCCTCTCCAACCTGTTTTCCGGCATCCACAGATGTTAATCAAAAAAAATATCATCAATTCCATTTAAATATGGTATTAGATTCAATATTCAGTCAACAGTTTCTATATCAACCATTTCAATTAATTTTGTCAACCATTCATCCAATCAACAATCACATAGCATAAAATTTATATATTTAAAACTCGTTTATATAGAAATATAAACGAAACAGAGTTAGTAAGTTTACTCACTTTGGTTAGCAGTTGACGATTATGCTTTGTTTTCATTTAAAATCAAACAGTCGTTTGATTTTACCACGAAATTCCATCAGCTCTATTTTTAACCACATTAGTTTCATCACGTAGATCTCATCGTTACGATTCCAACGCATCTGGTCACATTGAATTATGTTAATATATGCCCATGTTATAATCATTTTAGTCGTATAGTTTAATTTAATAATTAAATTGTAAATTAAATTACTAACTTTATACAAATTTCTAGTTAAAGATATCAATACCACAGGAATCAATAAGCCCCGTCTCTATTTCTTTCATACTGCTTTCCCTGCTTTTCGTCTGGATTGAATTTCACAGCTTCACCATCCATTTCAAGACACACACGGGGTCACCAACAACCATGCACTGTACACCTTTAGACTCATTTCTTCCCCAAGTATTTATGCTGAAAAAAACTTTACCATGTCCGATTATAATTTTTAAATTTTACTGCATAATAAAAATCACTTATACTTAATTTACTTTATTACTTACTAGTCCTGATTCAACATGTTTGTTTTAACACGTGATTAATCTTCATGATTTGTTCTTCTTCTTAGTCAAAGAATATAGACTCCATACTCACAATCCAAGCTTACCACGTTACCAAGAACAACCGCTCATCACTTCTTCCCCCGATGGTAACGCCCCAGTCCATTATTCACAGCACAGAAAAACAACTCATTCTCCTTCCAAAAAAAAAAAGAACACTCAGCGATCTCCTTCCCCAACAACTCTTCTAAGGCCGTCCATTCTGATTTGCCTCCCACCCCTACCATCTGAAACCGTCCCCCTCATCTCCGGTGGCCCACTGTCTTCCTAGTCTCAAAAATCCGAACAAAATAACGAAGGAGCAACACAATAACAGGCCCTCCATTCTTTTCCTCACTACCAACAACTTCGCCTCGGTCTCTGGTCACTGCGTCGATAAGCGGTTCACCCCAAAAATCAGAACTGTGTGGCGCTGCAGAACATGACGACCCCAGGAATCCATCGCGTGGTCAAGTTTAGTGAAATTGGTAGAGGAAGAAGGCCTCGTTCCCAAGGATTCAACAAATCCGAGTTCGAGTTTTTAATTTGAGTATCAGATTTTATTTAATTTGAATTTTCGGTTTTCCCTTCATTTACTTTTTGGTTTGGATCTGAGAAACGAAAAATGAAAGAGAAAAACAGTACTTAAAAGGAGAACAAAACTTGAGGGCCATGGTTTCTATTGCCTTGACAATCACAGTTCTTAAAAACTTGGCTGGCACACCTTCTATTGTTTGGGCAACATGTTAGTTATAGGTTTAGGATATGATGGCTCTTCACTGGTTTAGACGTAGGTGATAGTCCATGCTATAGTTAGGTAGTTATGTAAATCATGTGAAAGCACATGCAGAATGAACTTTAACGTGAAACTCATATGCATTTGATGTTATTCTTTGGGTTGGTTTTAATCATGTGTATATATGTTTCTCTTAAGTTTGATGTATATAGTATTTCATATTGAACTATTTAATGTAATAAGTGGCATGATCTAGCATGTCTTGTTCCAAATACTTATTTGGTGACGGACTACACATAGGCTCATTCACATATGATCCGATATGGGCCAAAATAAGAATACGGTCACGTCGAGCAATGTGCCGTGATTTCAAAAATATAATAATGTCGGTAGTTTAACTTATATTATGAAACCCCAAAATATTGATATAGGGTGCAAAATACTCCAAATAAAAAGTAGCTTATTTTATGAATTAAAAGTTACAGTAAAATTCTAAAAATTAAATTATACCTACGTCTCAAAGGGTTTGTCCAAACTCGAATCCAATATTTAATTACATTAAATAAACCGTTATGGCGTATACACGACTCCATAGGGACTATTTCTAAATTTGATTTGGACATAAAACAAAATCTACAATATGAAAACTTGATTTTTCTCTTCCATTAGAAAAATATAATCGAATAGGTCCGAACGTTTCTTGTTTCAAAGAAATCCGACTTATATTGAATCCTGTATATCCAAATTAATTTCATATCGTAAATTTCGAACTACCGCGACTATTTCGAGCTCGTTTTAAATTAAACTATACGTATAAATTTCGTTTTATTAAATAAATCCCGTATAAATTTCTATATATAATTCAAATAAAATATTTAAAACAAATTTAAATATTCAGAATTCAATGTTGACTAAAAATCCGGGTTGTTACAATTTTAATAAGGAGTGGTATAACTCAAAACCCAAGACCTGAAGTCTTGAATTATACTTCCAGAAGAAGTTAAAAGAGACACACACACATCATAATATGTTACAATAACGTTGGATTCAATAGAAAATCTCTAAACGGGTTTCGTCTAACTTACATCTTTCATGTACAATTTATATTAATTGAATATCCTGAAGATATAGTATGCATATTAATCTCTTGAAGAGATGTTGTAGAGACTTATTTTTATATAGCAATCGAACATCCTAGAAGAGATGTTAGAGATTTTTTTTGTTGCATTCCAATTACATAAATAAAAGATATGCCTCCTGAAGGAATATCATTATAACGACCCGGAAAATCAGAACCAATTTAAAAAATTTATTTTGGCAATTTTGATGAATTTTGAATATTTAAAATGATTTATTTTAAATAATCATGATGAGGAATTTATTTTGAATAGAATTAGAACATAAATATTTATTTAAATCGAAGTTAGAATATAAATATTTATTTTAATTATAAAAGGAACTGAAAATGGCGCGGTAGTTTGAAAATTCGATTTAAAATTTCAAATGAATGTACAGGATTCAAATAAATGAAAATTAGTGTCACATCCTTAAAATAAAACTTAATTAGGCTCACATCCTCCTGTTTCAAAACATATAAATTACATCCCTAATTTCAAACAGCGTCTGATATTTTTACAAAAATTCCCTTTTTCTTAATTCACGCCGTATTTACCTAGGTCGGATCTACTCATTACGTAATTAGTTTTTTTTTCTTTTCCAGAAACCTAATTTTTGTTCTCCATGGCGGCGGCGGCTCCAATGAAATTCATGGCCTCTAATCGGTGGTTGCTTCCTCCATCGCCGCCTGAGGTGTACACCGTCACCGCCTTCAGCCTCGCGTCCGCCAGTCCGTCACCTCTCAACCGAAAACCATTAATCCCCAAAACAGTGTCTCCTTAATCGGCTTTCAAGCCGCTTCGTCAATCGCCGCATGCACTGTCCGATCTCCACGCAACCCCTTGTCTGATCATCGACGACCGTCCAGGCAACCCAACGCGCCGTCTCAGACCAGTGCGCGACTTGGAATGGAGCTCGGTGGTCAGCGAACAAAAATTGGGTTGATCTGGTGCAAAAGGTAGGCTTTTAGACGTAGTGGCTTGATCTGGTGCAACAAAAATTGGGTTTGAATGTGTGCTGGTAGTTGAGGAAGAATAGCTTGTTGTCACTTACAATTCAGGTATTATATATAATATATTTTCCAATTGTTGTTCACATTTTTGTATGAATGTGTGCTAAACGTCCATGTTTCATTTGGGATATATAACAATGATAGTAGATTTTAGCTAGCTTCATAGCATTGCTTCTTAAACCTCTTTGAACTTATATATGCTAAAGATTTTTGCTGAACTTCTGATAAAAAGTGCGGACAAATATGCAGCTATTCTTAATATATGCATATATGTATGCAATTTTTCATGAAAATACAATCAGAAAAACTTTCAAAATCGTGATCTGTAAGATGTAGGAAAATATCTTTGATTTTTGCTGAACTTCTGATAAAAAGTTGCGGACAAATATGCAGCTATTCTTAATATATGCATATATGTATGCAATTTTTTATCAAACAAACAGAAGAACATATTATTTTACAAATGTATTCATATTTCTATGCATATATCTGGAATACTTGCATATAAATATTCAGAAATTATTGTGTAAGATGTAGGAAAATATCTTTGATTTTTGCTGAACTTCTGATAAAAAGTTGCGGACAAATATGCAGCTATTTTTAATATACGCATATATGTATGCAATTTTTTAACAAAAAACAGAAAAACATATTATTTTACAAATATATTCATATTTCGATGCATATATCTGGAATACTTGCATATAAATATTCAGAAATTATTGTTATTTTGCTGATTTGTACGCATGTATTTATATTATTCTGAAGCAATTTTTGTAATTTAGGTTACTGCACATTAAGCTTATTAATGTTGATTTTCTTTTTTTCCTAACAGTGTTCCGGCAGATAGTGGTGTAGTGGTGTTGTTGAAGCTTGGCCGTCCATCTTTTTCCAAATGATTGAAATCTGCAGTTGTTTCTACAGAGACTATAAGATGTGGTTTGCGCAATAAACTGGGTCTTAACAAAATTACTTGTTCTGCAAAAGACCATCATCTCTGCTTTGTAAATGTTTTGAAATTTTTTATGTAGTACATGTAAATGTGGTCTGTACTTATTTTTTGATGTAGTACATGTAAATGTTATGAAATTTTTCATGTATGTATGCACATATTTCTGTTATTTGCATATATATATGCATCTTGTTATAATTATATGTACTTACTTTTTTGTCATTTCTTTTGTTTCAGCAATTATGTAGTACAGTTTTGTATATGTATGCAATTATTTCACTTAGTTGCATAAATTTATGCAATTTTAAGTAACATTTGTATGTAATTGTTTAGTTTTTCATAAAAATCAAAAATGTTAATAAAAAAATTGTAGTCCCTACATTCAAGTAATTATTTATTTTTGTATAATATTAATTTATGCACGTCTACTTCATTGTTGCGCAAAACTAATAATTTTTTTATGCACAATATTAATATATGTATGCAATTTTATGTAATATATGTATCTAATTCTCTAGTTTTTTGTAAAAATCAAAAAAAGTAAAAAAAAAACGCTGTTGGAGTGATAGACGGTTTTCCAGAATTGTAGGATTTAGTTTATGAGCGAGATAATAGGAGCGATGGACTGAGTAAATGAGGACAAACAATTGTTGGATAGTTTTTTAGGTGTATAAGGGTAGATCTGGAATTTTTTTAGCGGAAATTCAAAAATAGGGATGTATTCTATATTATTTTTATCACCGAGTTTTTTTTATATTTTGAAACTTAATAGGGACCTGTAAAAAACGCACCCTTCAAATAAACCGGATTTTAGCAAAACCAAAAATATTTGAATCTATTTGAAAATATCTTTCCAACGAATCTGAAAAATCCAAATTTCATACCGGGAATAAAAAGTTATGCCCAGTTGAAAATTCAGAACAGTCGCTATTGAAATATGGCCCTTAAAAATAGCCATTTTGCAAACGACCTCCGTTTTCGATGAGACCACTTTTGTTGGATCCAGAAGGTTAAATTATTACTGGATTCCAATTTTCAAAATTTTTATAGTTAATATGTGAGCGTGGCGAAGTTAAACATGTTTTAACAGTTTTAGTCAATTTGGATCGACCAGAAAATGACTATTTTTCAAATGGTCTTCAAATTGGACAAAATTAGTTTTGTTAGGACTGTATCGACAAAACAAAGTCAAAAATAATTTTTCTTTAATTTTTAGAGTCAGTATGTGGCCCCCGTAAATTAAAATGTGCGTTTGAATTTAAAATATATCGATTTATATTTTAATTTTGATGAAAACTGATCGTAATAGCTGAACTAGGTTACGAAACATATCCCATTGTGTTCAGAATGGGGGTAATAACCTAGGGATGACAGTCGTTGGGTTCAATTTGGAGTTCGAATGGAAGTTCAAAATTTAAGCAAATTAAATAAAAAAATATAATATATATATTTACATATAGGCCCCCCCTTTTTCTTTTTCTTTTTCCCTTCCTCCCTTACCCATTCAGAACACAGATGAAAAAGAAAAAAAACCAAAAAAACGACGGAGCATGCCATCGCGTGCCTCCACTGGCGCACCGCCTCTCCGCTTGGCTGCACTCCCCTTCCACCCTCCTCCCACCATCGCTCTCTCTTTTCTCCCCCCTACAGTCACGAATCACCAATCCAAGCCCCCCTCCAAATCGAAGCTCCATCGAACCCTAGCCTCCAGCACGCCGCCCCTCAGTGAACCCCGCGCCTCCTCCACCCCCCAAGCCGACGTCAGACCACCCCACTCTTTCTTGGACATCGAACTCCATTTCAACAAAATGATGGCAATGAAACTGACTGGAAGCAAAATGGAATCCAAACCGTTCAGAAATAGAGAATGGCGGAGTGGATCCCCAAGGTGAGAACTTCTCACTTTAATTTTATTTTATAGTTAAAATATATACTAAGATGTAGACAGTGCTTAGCAGCACCCGACACCCGTCGTCCACAGACCATGGATGGCTTGTTTATTTGATTGTGTTGTGTAAAATTGATTGTGGTGTGAAATGGACTGTGTGAATATTCGTATGTTGAATAAAAATATTTAAATGATAAAAATATCATTTTTATTATATAAATGAACTGTATAGAAAATTCATGTACTGAAATAAATATTTTATAGTTAAAAATATAATTTTTAACGTGTATATGAATAAAATAAATATTCATAAACAAATCGGATGATTTGTTTATGTACACACATTTGACTGATATTGATTGGGACGATAAGTTTTACACATCGCCCAACTGCACAAATAAAATTTATTATTTGTTGATTGAAACCCCACACGGGTATTGGGATGATATTGGACATATACTAATCCCAATAGTTAGTTGTATGTCAATCGATTGTTTGACAAGCTGTGTAAGCATTGAATATTTATATTTAAGTGAAAATTAGGCTCACATCCCTAAAAGCAAACTTAATTAGGCTCACATCCTTGTCATGTTTCAAATTAGAACCCGCCCCCTATTTTTGCTTGCGCCTACTTCATTTTAGGGACTTTCGCCTTCCTGCTTTGTTTACTTCCGCCTTCTTCATTTTCTTCCAAAAAAAATGCGGCATTGATTAAAAAAAATTCTAAAATCTGGAAATATTATCAGGAGTGCTCGACCAAAAAAAAAGTTGCATACATGTATGCAACTATTACGAATAGTTGCATACATATATGCAACTAATTGAGTACACATGCATATATTTATGCACGCCCCTTGAATTACTGCATATATGTATGCATTTTTTTTGTATAAATGCATACATGTATACAAATATATCAAAATCTATGCAAAAGTGAAAAAATTGCACGTACTTATGCAGGTTTTAAATCAGTGCACCTGTGCATGTATTCACATTATGTGCATACATGGATGCATTTATTCTGCAGTTTAGATGAAGATTTGAAATAAATGCATACATGTATGCCACTATTTGAAATATATGCATCTATCGATGGATTTTACTGCATTTCGTTGTTTTTATGTAATTTTTTATTTTGGCATGGTTTTTGATGTTTTTTCACCTGAATTTTTTTTAGATTATTTGTTTTAATTAATTACGAATTTACATGATTTTTTCATATTTTTTTTTACTAAATTTATAAAATATAGGGACTAAATTCACAATAAGTTTATGATCGGACCTGAGCCTAATTTAAAACGTTAATAGGGACCTGTAAAAAACGCACCCTATATTTAATGCTTATGCAGTGTACAATGCACTCTGGATGATAGTTGACTATGTTTGATTGTTGTTGTGTACATGTGTTGTACGAAATCCATATAAATAACATTATATGGTAATTGACTGTCTGATTCCAGTTCATAAAGAATGAATTTTTAAAATAATCAATATTTTAAAAATAATATTCAGTAAAAGATCAAAATCTGATTTTTGATGTCCGATTTGGGATGGACATGAATATATTTAAATATATAAAGCCGTGCTGATTAGATTAACGTCATTTTGACATGAACGATATTTATATTGATTTTATTCATTTTTATAATGAATATCGAAAAGGAAGTGATTTCAAAATCTAATGTTTTGAAAATACTATCGTTTATATATCGATGATATGGAATATTCAATTTTGATTTGAAATTGAATATGAAGTTGAAATCATTTTGAAAACGAATTTAAAACGATTAATAAAATACGTTTTAAAGGGAAATCGATGAAATATATACATATATAATGGCCTGAATAGAACGCGCCGCGCCGCGGCAGTTCGCGAATTTCGATCATTGACTTCAAACGGACATTACGGGAGATCCGACCGTCGGATTCTCCTAAAACTGGAACTGTTGGGTTCGTATCGAAAAGAGCTTTTGAAAGAATACAAGAGATTGAAAATCTAATGGTTGGATTTGGAATTATGTCCAAATCAAATTTGGAAAAGGTCACTGTAAGTGTAGTTCGATGACCGTTTATGGAAATCGACTGTACGGGCCTTGATAAAATTATTAAAAATATCAATAATTTGTGTAAAATCATAATAAATGATTTGGAAAGAATTGGGATGAACAATTCCATATTTGAAAAGATAAAAATATATTTTTATCGAAATGAACTAGTTATAAACTAGAATTATAAATCCAATATTTTTAAATCAATGAATTGGATTTGAAATGGTTTTAAAAATAACCAGAATTTCCAATATACAAATTTGAATGGATTTGAATCGTAATTATCTTCGGAATATTTCGATATTGGATTCCGTGATTACATGGACATTGTTGAGGAATTTGGAAGATATATATCGTTATTCCAATACGATATTTGTTGATTTCAGAATTTGATATTGAATATAAGCCAATATATTTTCCATTCAGAGCCTTGTTGTAACAACCCGCAAAAATCAGGACCAATTTAAAATTTTATTTTAGAAAATTTTAATGAGTTTTGACAATATACAATAATTTTTTTAAATAATAATGATCACAAATTTGATTTAAATCGGAAGAAGAATGAATGATTTAATTTTTATTATAAAAAGAGTTAGAAATAACGCGGTAGTTTGAAAAGTCAAACTTGAACTTTGACTGACCGTACAGGATGCAAAATTTAACGGATTTTAGTGAAATCAAAAATATTAGAATCTATTTAAAAATATCTTTCTAACGAATCTGAAAAATCGAAATTTCATAGCGGAAATCAAAAGTTATGGCCAATTCAATTTTTAGAAAGGTCGTTGTAGAATATATAGGGCCCGAAAGGCTACTTTTCACATATATAGGAATTTGAACTCGAAACCACTTCCATTGAGTTCGGAATGACGTTTCTGCATTGAAAAACAGTAAACACTTATATATTTTGAGTTTCGAAAATTATTTGTTTAAAAATGTATTTTTAATATTAAATATATTGGTCTTAAAAATAGTCATTTTTCAAACGACCTCCGTTTTCGACGAAACCACTTTTGTTGGAACCGGAATGTCAAATTATTGCTAGGTTTCAATTTTCAGAATTTTTCGAATTAATTTGTGAGCGTAGCGAAATAAAATGTGTTTTGACTATTTACAGTTAAATTTGAATGCCTTAAAAATAGCCATTTTTCGAACAGTCTCAGAATTCGACGAAAATAATTTTGTTGGATTCGTATCGTCATAAGAAAGCTAAAAATATTTTTTTTAGAATTTTCTGAGGTCGTATGTGACCCCGGCATATTTAAATGTACGGTAGGAATTAAATAATTAATTTAATATTGTAATTTCAATTAAAACCGAAAATAAAACGTGTAGACATCAGAATTGGACATTGGGACATAGCCCATCGCGTTCGGAAGGCCTCAAAACGTTAAGATCGACAGTAAGCAGGCCCAAATCCGAGAAAGTTCAAAAATCCACTTTATTTCACGAAATTCGGAATTTAATATTAAAATAATATAAAAATCCGAAAACCCTAACCCTAACACTGTTCATGGCGGCCGCCGCCCAGAAAATCGATGGCCAGAATTGCTCCAACTTCAAACGCTAATATCTCCCAATCCGTTCGTCGAAAATTTATGTATGACCTACCAAATCGAAGAGAATTCAGAGACCTTTCAATCTATACGGCTAAGATCGGATTTTGGTGCTCGGATTTCGCGAATTTTGGCCGAGAAGTCGCTGCGGTTTTCAGTGATTTGCGGGTGATTGGGGAGGCCGAGCTTCAGGCGGTGGGTGGCGTAGGCGGCTCTTGGCATGGTGGTTCGTGTGGCGGTGTCTGATCGGCGGTTGGTGGTCCGTGGGGTGGTGCGCACAGGAGGATGAACGGCGGTTTTGGGTTCGGCCGAAGTAGCGTCGGGTTGAGGAAGAAAGGTCCCGATTTCATTTTTTTAATATTATTTTATTATTTAAATATTTAAATTATCCGATGTTTAAAAATTCATAACTCTCTCATACGAGGTCCGTTTGACAAACCGTAAATTGCGCTGGACTCGTCTTTCCGAGCTCTTCGCGATGGCGCAGACCACACCTGATTCTGAGACAGTTGATTTTCAGCCAAAATTTGGGGTGAGAGTTCAAATTTTTATTATTTAATTAATTATTAATTTATTTTCCCACATGAAAATAATTGTATGATGATGATGATTTAGTTCTGAAATGTTTTGGGTGTATGAATTATCGATTGTTGCTTGTGGTGTGCTTATTGTTCATGTTATGCTTAAATCCGTCTTTAAATTGTATATGTTATTGAGTTTAAATTGCAGTTGGAAAATTAAATCTAAATTTAGATTTAAAACATATTTTATTCAAATCTAGACGTTCTAATTTATTTTATTTTAATGTCATTTTCATTTTTCTGAAATGTACAAAGAAATGGAACGACAAATAAAACTTTATTTTAATTGTTGATGTTACAATGTAATTTGAACGACAAATAGAATATTATTTTTATTTGTTTGTTTACAATAGACTATGAACAACGAATAAAGTATATTTCTTTTTGTTCGCCTTAAAGGTTAACTAACAAAGTTCTCATTTTTGGCTGCATAAAAAGAAAACAAAAACTCTCAATTTTGTTGCATTAAAAGTTAACAAACAAAAATTCATATTTTTGTCATTGAATAAAAATGAAACAAAAATTTATATTTTTGTCATTGAATAAAGATGAAACAAAAATCCATACTTTTGTCATTGGGAAAAAAAAATGAAAAGAAAAAAAAGAAATTTTCCTTTTATTTGAATTGATGTGAAATATCGATTCAATGTTGATAAAAGAGGATTGTGTTTTGTTTGCATTTCTCAAACAGAAATGTACGAAGGAACAAAAAAGATTGTATTTTGTTTGCTTCCCTTGATGCGAACAAAATGACAAAATATAGATTTACATTTAAAATAAAAAGAATTATATTCTTCTTGCATTTCTCAATGCAAACAAAATGTTTAAATAAAAAGAGAATTATATTTTGTTTGCATCCCTTGACGCGAACAAAGTATTGAAATAAAGATTTACATTAAAATTTATATTTTTATTTGTGTTTTCAAGACACAAATGAACTTGAAACATACTTTTTATCTTTATTTTATTTATTTACATTTCATAATGTAAATATCACTTGAAAATAAAACTTACCTTTTTATTTATATTTTATAATGTAAATATGACCTGAAAACTAAAACTTATCTTATTATTTGCATATTATAATGCAAATGAGACTTGAAAACAAAACTTACATTTTTGTTAACATTTCATGATGTGAATATAACTTGATGATAAAGCTATTTTTATTATTTGCATACTATAATGAAAATAGAACTTGAAAATAAAATTTACATTTTTATATGTAATTAGAAAGGGGATTTGCAATAAAATATAAAATTACATTTTTATATGTAATTTATAATGGGATATATAATTGTAAAATAAAGTTTACATTTTTATATGTAGTAAGAAATTGAAAATTCGCATTGATAATAAGATAACACTTTTGTTAAGATATTGCAAAAGATAATTTTTGTCGCTTTTTCTTTTAGAAATAAAAAAACATATTTTGTCACTCTTTTCTTTTTAACATGAAAAGGGTCATTTTGTCGCTTCTTCTTTTTAACATTAAAAGAACATTTTTATGTCATGTTTCTTTTTAGCATTAAAGGAAGCATCTTTGTTGTTTTTCCTTTTAGTAATAAAAAGAACATTTTGCTTTCATTTCTTATGATAATATTTTATCGTCATTTTGAATGCGGTAAAATTAGAATTGTTAATGTTGAATATTTTATCGTCATTTTGAATGCGGTAAAAATTAGAATTGTTAATGTTGAATATTTTATCGTCATTTTGAATGCGGTAAAATTAGAATTGTTAATGTTGAATATTTTATCGTCATTTTGAATGCGGTAAAATTAGAATTGTTAATGTTGAATATTTTATCGTCATTTTGAATGCGGTAAAAATAGAGTTGTTAATGTTGAATATTTTATCGTCATTTTGGATGCGGTGAAAATAGAATGGTTAATGTTGTCATTTTATTGACATTTTTGGTGCGATAAAAATAGACAATGTTAGTGATTCATTTTATCGACATTTTTGGTGCGATAAAAATAGACAATGTTAGTGATTCATTTTTATCGACATTTTTGGTGCGATAAAGATAGACAATGTTAGTGATTCATTTTATCGACATTTTTGGTGCGATAAAAATAGACAATGTTAGTGATTCATTTTTATCGGCATTTTTGATGCGATAAAAATAGCAATGTTAATGTTACATTTTTATCATCATTTTAGATGCAATAAAAAGAATATATTTTTGTGTTACATTTTATTGTCTTTCTAGAGACAATAAGAAGAATAAAATTAAAGAATTACAATTTTATGTAAAATTGCTTTCATTTAAAAGAATAAATATAGAAGACGAGACTTTTGTTGTTATTAATAAAAAAAAAAAAAAATGAAATGGGAACATTTACATTTTGATGTAAATAAACAATAAAAAGAAAAATTACATTCAAAATGTAAGTTAGAATAAAAAGGACATTTTGTTAAGTAAAAATGTAAATTACATTAAAAAGTATAGAAATAAAGATCACATTTTTATTGACCGTTTATAGGCAATAAAAGGAATACAATTAAAAGAGGCATTTTTATCGTCGTGTTATATATTGTATAATACACTTCCATAGACAAGTTACCCGACTTGTGTATGTGATTGGGACAATAATTTTCACACATCGCCCAAGTGCACAAATTAGTTTATCATTTGCTTGATTGGTTGAAAACCCCACACGGGTGTTGGGATGAAAATTCACATACACTAATCCCAATATTTAGTTGTATGTTGATCGTTAGATCGACGGGCTGTGATGAGCGTTATTATTTAATTTTAACGCTTACACAGTGGAAAATTACACTTTGGATGTAATGGATGACTTGATGATTGTACTATTATTGTCATATATATGATGTGTGTGAAATCCATATAATCCAAATTATATGGTAAATGTTTTGAGTCGCATTTCGATTCAAGTGTTCTTTTAAATAAGACTATTTTTACATTAGAAATCCTTTTTATATAAAGTATATATATTTTAAAAAATATAGAATTTTAATTAAGTATATGTTAAAACAAGGAATATTTGTAGAAGATAAAGATTTGTAAAATAAAGAATACTTCTCATTTAGAATCTTTTATCTAAAGAATATTTTTATGATTATTTCAAAATATGTTTTTAAAGAGATTACTAGCATTTGCAATCATATTTTGTGATATGTAATAAATTGAGATGTGAAGTGGGTTTACCGTGGACGATGTTTTAAACGACATCTATCCTTTAATCCAATTTGCATTGAAATCATTATTTGGAACTTATAAATCTATTTTATAGAATTAAAAAGACATTTTCTATAAATCAAGTTTTTCAACTAATATATTAAATAAGAACTAAGTGGAAATTCTATTGGTAATAATTGAGACGGGCTTCTGTAAAAGAAGACCGATATTATATATGGAGTTTAAGAGGCTTTGCCGTTATTCCATTTATACTATTAGTCTGATACAGAAATCTATATCGATTATGTATTGATTGGATTTCTGTGGAATTCCATATTTTTAGAAATTGATTTATAGATTGTATTTTAAATATTTATCTTTGATAAAATTAATGAGAATCTTCAAAAACGAATATCTTATTAAAAGAATATTCTGAGTTGAGATGTGACGAAATGTGTGATTTTCCAACATTTGTTTAATCCCAAATTACGCAAGTTATTTAGAAAGACCGGGTTTAACCCATTCTGAATAATCAACACGACGATCAAGAGTCGAAGACGAAGACGATGATTGAAGACCGAAGATTTTCACATCGTTGGGATGATGATGACTAGTATCTTGAATTGGGATTGGCCTTCCAAGGCAAGGTATTTGGTAATGATCGTCCAAACGCATTTGGAGATCGACGGACACGATGTTTCGTTCAGACCCAGAACGAACTTATAAATGGATAGCATGCCTGACATTGAAATTTATTTCATGTAATTAAATCGGTTTTTATTTAATATATAAATGCATGGTGGCGGAGGATTTATTCTCTTGCTTAACACCCTTTTGTATGTTAAATAATTACCGATCGCATGATATGAGTTGTTGATGTGGCACGCCAAGTTGCAATTGAACAAAGCTTATTGTTGCAAAACAGAGCCTTGTATGATGATCAAAGCATAGTCTGGTATGGACATAGCTTTGTGTAATACGTTACTTCGCGAGCCTCACACCCCGGTTGAGTCTAAAACGGAGTAAGGGAACGCAGGGAGTGCGCACGTTTCTTTCTAGCTAGAAGTGGTGTCGGTGCTTAAACTGGCTGACATTTTACTTATGTGGTTGTTGGATTTGAGGTACCTCAGGTATATTGGTCGTATTGTGGCCAATCAGAGATCCGTTAGGATCGGGAAACGTGTGTTCAGGAATAACTAATCCAGTCCATTGCACCAGTTGGACAGAGTACCAACACGGGGACGGACCGGCCCTGCAGGATCCAAGGGTTGGACAGAGTACCAATCCTGGGGCATTGCTAGAGTGTCTCGAATCGGTAAGGAATTCGCTCCTAGCCTTGACTCAGATGGAAACCCAAATTTCCAATACGACATCACGCGGTTTTGATTGTATACCTATACATGGCGACATAGTGGGATGGGGCACTCATGCCGTCTAGGATTGATATATTTACTTTAATGTATTTCAAATTGGTTGCACACTATTATTATATACTACCGTATTTATCGTATCAAGCATCTTTTGATCATTATAAGGTAAAACCCTATCCTCCGGTTTGCGTTGCATTGTGTGATGGGACTTGGGTCTTATAATGGTTTCATTTTTCTAAAAAGCATTGCGTTATTTTGACGATTTACTTTAGTCATGCACTGGCAATCCATAGGAGAAAACCCGTTCCGCGAAAGTGGCGTGGTCCTGTGATTAGCCTTATTATATTATATAGGTTAAGTAGAATTCTCACACCAGTCCCACGACTGACCTGTAGTTTGTTTCACTTTGCAAACTCGGGTGCCCTCTTTCCACACGGGCAGTCGAGTAGCTTATTTGACAGATAGATAAAACAAGATCCTGGATTGAAGATTGAAGCTGTGGCCATAGTGTTGATAGCCTTCCACCGAGATTAGTTCCGCTGCAATGTATTCATTTATTGTAATTTATTCTTCCGCTGTAATTATTTTCCAATGTACTCTGATATGTATATTCTGTACTCTGATGTAACATTTATTATTGATGTTATAAAAGTCTGTGTTTTTGTTCTGATGTGTTGTATGCCCAAAGTTAAAGTATTCGTAGGTTTTCACCTTTTGGGTCAGACCTGTGTGGTTTATGGTCGACTCAAAGGGTGGGAATTTGCGGGTCTTTACAGTTGGTATCAGAGCTTAGGTTAGCTGAAATCTTTGGGGTACAACTCGTTAGAACTGAACGGAAGACTCATCAGAGATTGGATTAGTAATGTCCAATAAGAATACTCATTAGAGATAGGATCAGCAGTATCCTAGAATGAGTGAGCTCGTTAGAGATGGGGTTAGTAATGCCCTAGAACGAGTTAAGAGTTACGAATTTATAATTAACGTATTTTTGATATATATAATCTATTCTTTGAAATATGATTTTTTATATATATAAAGTTATGTATATTTTGAAAAGATAATCAACCATTAAAAATTAGAATTGAGATAGTTAATTTTACAATTTTTAGCTACGTTCCTTTTCGAGGACGAAAAGTTTTTAAGTGGGGGCGATTGTAACAACCCGCAAAAATCAGGACCAATTTAAAATTTTATTTTAGAAAATTTTAATGAGTTTTGACAATATACAATAATTTTTTTAAATAATAATGATCACAAATTTGATTTAAATCGGAAGAAGAATGAATGATTTAATTTTTATTATAAAAAGAGTTAGAAATAACGCGGTAGTTTGAAAAGTCAAACTTGAACTTTGACTGACCGTACAGGATGCAAAATTTAACGGATTTTAGTGAAACCAAAAATATTAGAATCTATTTAAAAATATCTTTCTAACGAATCTGAAAAATCGAAATTTCATAGCGGAAATCAAAAGTTATGGCCAATTCAATTTTTAGAAAGGTCGTTGTAGAATATATAGGGCCCGAAAGGCTACTTTTCACATATATAGGAATTTGAACTCGAAACCACTTCCATTGAGTTCGGAATGACGTTTCTGCATTGAAAAACAGTAAACACTTATATATTTTGAGTTTCGAAAATTATTTGTTTAAAAATGTATTTTTAATATTAAATATATTGGTCTTAAAAATAGTCATTTTTCAAACGACCTCCGTTTTCGACGAAACCACTTTTGTTGGAACCGGAATGTCAAATTATTGCTAGGTTTCAATTTTCAGAATTTTTCGAATTAATTTGTGAGCGTAGCGAAATAAAATGTGTTTTGACTATTTACAGTTAAATTTGAACGCCTTAAAAATAGCCATTTTTCGAACAGTCTCAGAATTCGACGAAAATAATTTTGTTGGATTCGTATCGTCATAAGAAAGCTAAAAATATTTTTTTTAGAATTTTCTGAGGTCGTATGTGACCCCGGCATATTTAAATGTACGGTAGGAATTAAATAATTAATTTAATATTGTAATTTCAATTAAAACCGAAAATAAAACGTGTAGACATCAGAATTGGACATTGGGACATAGCCCATCGCGTTCGGAAGGCCTCAAAACGTTAAGATCGACAGTAAGCAGGCCCAAATCCGAGAAAGTTCAAAAATCCACTTTATTTCACGAAATTCGGAATTTAATATTAAAATAATATAAAAATCCGAAAACCCTAACCCTAACACTGTTCATGGCGGCCGCCGCCCAGAAAATCGATGGCCAGAATTGCTCCAACTTCAAACGCTAATATCTCCCAATCCGTTCGTCGAAAATTTATGTATGACCTACCAAATCGAAGAGAATTCAGAGACCTTTCAATCTATACGGCTAAGATCGGATTTTGGTGCTCGGATTTCGCGAATTTTGGCCGAGAAGTCGCTGCGGTTTTCAGTGATTTGCGGGTGATTGGGGAGGCCGAGCTTCAGGCGGTGGGTGGCGTAGGCGGCTCTTGGCATGGTGGTTCGTGTGGCGGTGTCTGATCGGCGGTTGGTGGTCCGTGGGGTGGTGCGCACAGGAGGATGAACGGCGGTTTTGGGTTCGGCCGAAGTAGCGTCGGGTTGAGGAAGAAAGGTCCCGATTTCATTTTTTTAATATTATTTTATTATTTAAATATTTAAATTATCCGATGTTTAAAAATTCATAACTCTCTCATACGAGGTCCGTTTGACAAACCGTAAATTGCGCTGGACTCGTCTTTCCGAGCTCTTCGCGATGGCGCAGACCACACCTGATTCTGAGACAGTTGATTTTCAGCCAAAATTTGGGGTGAGAGTTCAAATTTTTATTATTTAATTAATTATTAATTTATTTTCCCACATGAAAATAATTGTATGATGATGATGATTTAGTTCTGAAATGTTTTGGGTGTATGAATTATCGATTGTTGCTTGTGGTGTGCTTATTGTTCATGTTATGCTTAAATCCGTCTTTAAATTGTATATGTTATTGAGTTTAAATTGCAGTTGGAAAATTAAATCTAAATTTAGATTTAAAACATATTTTATTCAAATCTAGACGTTCTAATTTATTTTATTTTAATGTCATTTTCATTTTTCTGAAATGTACAAAGAAATGGAACGACAAATAAAACTTTATTTTAATTGTTGATGTTACAATGAAATTTGAACGACAAATAGAATATTATTTTTATTTGTTTGTTTACAATAGACTATGAACAACGAATAAAGTATATTTCTTTTTGTTCGCCTTAAAGGTTAACTAACAAAGTTCTCATTTTTGGCTGCATAAAAAGAAAACAAAAACTCTCAATTTTGTTGCATTAAAAGTTAACAAACAAAAATTCATATTTTTGTCATTGAATAAAAATGAAACAAAAATTTATATTTTTGTCATTGAATAAAGATGAAACAAAAATCCATACTTTTGTCATTGGGAAAAAAAAAATGAAAAGAAAAAAAAGAAATTTTCCTTTTATTTGAATTAATGTGAAATATCGATTCAATGTTGATAAAAGAGGATTGTGTTTTGTTTGCATTTCTCAAACAGAAATGTACGAAGGAACAAAAAAGATTGTATTTTGTTTGCTTCCCTTGATGCGAACAAAATGACAAAATATAGATTTACATTTAAAATAAAAAGAATTATATTCTTCTTGCATTTCTCAATGCAAACAAAATGTTTAAATAAAAAGAGAATTATATTTTGTTTGCATCCCTTGAAGCGAACAAAGTATTGAAATAAAGATTTACATTAAAATTTATATTTTTATTTGTGTTTTCAAGACACAAATGAACTTGAAACATACTTTTTATCTTTATTTTATTTATTTACATTTCATAATGTAAATATCACTTGAAAATAAAACTTACCTTTTTATTTATATTTTATAATGTAAATATGACCTGAAAACTAAAACTTATCTTATTATTTGCATATTATAATGCAAATGAGACTTGAAAACAAAACTTACATTTTTGTTAACATTTCATGATGTGAATATAACTTGATGATAAAGCTATTTTTATTATTTGCATACTATAATGAAAATAGAACTTGAAAATAAAATTTACATTTTTATATGTAATTAGAAAGGGGATTTGCAATAAAATATAAAATTACATTTTTATATGTAATTTATAATGGGATATATAATTGTAAAATAAAGTTTACATTTTTATATGTAGTAAGAAATTGAAAATTCGCATTGATAATAAGATAACACTTTTGTTAAGATATTGCAAAAGATAATTTTTGTCGCTTTTTCTTTTAGAAATAAAAAAAACATATTTTGTCACTCTTTTCTTTTTAACATGAAAAGGGTCATTTTGTCGCTTCTTCTTTTTAACATTAAAAGAACATTTTTATGTCATGTTTCTTTTTAGCATTAAAGGAAGCATCTTTGTTGTTTTTCCTTTTAGTAATAAAAAGAACATTTTGCTTTCATTTCTTATGATAATATTTTATCGTCATTTTGAATGCGGTAAAATTAGAATTGTTAATGTTGAATATTTTATCGTCATTTTGAATGCGGTAAAAATTAGAATTGTTAATGTTGAATATTTTATCGTCATTTTGAATGCGGTAAAATTAGAATTGTTAATGTTGAATATTTTATCGTCATTTTGAATGCGGTAAAATTAGAATTGTTAATGTTGAATATTTTATCGTCATTTTGAATGCGGTAAAAATAGAGTTGTTAATGTTGAATATTTTATCGTCATTTTGGATGCGGTGAAAATAGAATGGTTAATGTTGTCATTTTATCGACATTTTTGGTGCGATAAAAATAGACAATGTTAGTGATTCATTTTATCGACATTTTTGGTGCGATAAAAATAGACAATGTTAGTGATTCATTTTTATCGACATTTTTGGTGCGATAAAGATAGACAATGTTAGTGATTCATTTTATCGACATTTTTGGTGCGATAAAAATAGACAATGTTAGTGATTCATTTTTATCGGCATTTTTGATGCGATAAAAATAGCAATGTTAATGTTACATTTTTATCATCATTTTAGATGCAATAAAAAGAATATATTTTTGTGTTACATTTTATTGTCTTTCTAGAGACAATAAGAAGAATAAAATTAAAGAATTACAATTTTATGTAAAATTGCTTTCATTTAAAAGAATAAATATAGAAGACGAGACTTTTGTTGTTATTAATAAAAAAAAAAAAATGAAATGGGAACATTTACATTTTGATGTAAATAAACAATAAAAAGAAAAATTACATTCAAAATGTAAGTTAGAATAAAAAGGACATTTTGTTAAGTAAAAATGTAAATTACATTAAAAAGTATAGAAATAAAGATCACATTTTTATTGACCGTTTATAGGCAATAAAAGGAATACAATTAAAAGAGGCATTTTTATCGTCGTGTTATATATTGTATAATACACTTCCATAGACAAGTTACCCGACTTGTGTATGTGATTGGGACAATAATTTTCACACATCGCCCAAGTGCACAAATTAGTTTATCATTTGCTTGATTGGTTGAAAACCCCACACGGGTGTTGGGATGAAAATTCACATACACTAATCCCAATATTTAGTTGTATGTTGATCGTTAGATCGACGGGCTGTGATGAGCGTTATTATTTAATTTTAACGCTTACACAGTGGAAAATTACACTTTGGATGTAATGGATGACTTGATGATTGTACTATTATTGTCATATATATGATGTGTGTGAAATCCATATAATCCAAATTATATGGTAAATGTTTTGAGTCGCATTTCGATTCAAGTGTTCTTTTAAATAAGACTATTTTTACATTAGAAATCCTTTTTATATAAAGTATATATATTTTAAAAAATATAGAATTTTAATTAAGTATATGTTAAAACAAGGAATATTTGTAGAAGATAAAGATTTGTAAAATAAAGAATACTTCTCATTTAGAATCTTTTATCTAAAGAATATTTTTATGATTATTTCAAAATATGTTTTTAAAGAGATTACTAGCATTTGCAATCATATTTTGTGATATGTAATAAATTGAGATGTGAAGTGGGTTTACCGTGGACGATGTTTTAAACGACATCTATCCTTTAATCCAATTTGCATTGAAATCATTATTTGGAACTTATAAATCTATTTTATAGAATTAAAAAGACATTTTCTATAAATCAAGTTTTTCAACTAATATATTAAATAAGAACTAAGTGGAAATTCTATTGGTAATAATTGAGACGGGCTTCTGTAAAAGAAGACCGATATTATATATGGAGTTTAAGAGGCTTTGCCGTTATTCCATTTATACTATTAGTCTGATACAGAAATCTATATCGATTATGTATTGATTGGATTTCTGTGGAATTCCATATTTTTAGAAATTGATTTATAGATTGTATTTTAAATATTTATCTTTGATAAAATTAATGAGAATCTTCAAAAACGAATATCTTATTAAAAGAATATTCTGAGTTGAGATGTGACGAAATGTGTGATTTTCCAACATTTGTTTAATCCCAAATTACGCAAGTTATTTAGAAAGACCGGGTTTAACCCATTCTGAATAATCAACACGACGATCAAGAGTCGAAGACGAAGACGATGATTGAAGACCGAAGATTTTCACATCGTTGGGATGATGATGACTAGTATCTTGAATTGGGATTGGCCTTCCAAGGCAAGGTATTTGGTAATGATCGTCCAAACGCATTTGGAGATCGACGGACACGATGTTTCGTTCAGACCCAGAACGAACTTATAAATGGATAGCATGCCTGACATTGAAATTTATTTCATGTAATTAAATCGGTTTTTATTTAATATATAAATGCATGGTGGCGGAGGATTTATTCTCTTGCTTAACACCCTTTTGTATGTTAAATAATTACCGATCGCATGATATGAGTTGTTGATGTGGCACGCCAAGTTGCAATTGAACAAAGCTTATTGTTGCAAAACAGAGCCTTGTATGATGATCAAAGCATAGTCTGGTATGGACATAGCTTTGTGTAATACGTTACTTCGCGAGCCTCACACCCCGGTTGAGTCTAAAACGGAGTAAGGGAACGCAGGGAGTGCGCACGTTTCTTTCTAGCTAGAAGTGGTGTCGGTGCTTAAACTGGCTGACATTTTACTTATGTGGTTGTTGGATTTGAGGTACCTCAGGTATATTGGTCGTATTGTGGCCAATCAGAGATCCGTTAGGATCGGGAAACGTGTGTTCAGGAATAACTAATCCAGTCCATTGCACCAGTTGGACAGAGTACCAACACGGGGACGGACCGGCCCTGCAGGATCCAAGGGTTGGACAGAGTACCAATCCTGGGGCATTGCTAGAGTGTCTCGAATCGGTAAGGAATTCGCTCCTAGCCTTGACTCAGATGGAAACCCAAATTTCCAATACGACATCACGCGGTTTTGATTGTATACCTATACATGGCGACATAGTGGGATGGGGCACTCATGCCGTCTAGGATTGATATATTTACTTTAATGTATTTCAAATTGGTTGCACACTATTATTATATACTACCGTGTTTATCGTATCAAGCATCTTTTGATCATTATAAGGTAAAACCCTATCCTCCGGTTTGCGTTGCATTGTGTGATGGGACTTGGGTCTTATAATGGTTTCATTTTTCTAAAAAGCATTGCGTTATTTTGACGATTTACTTTAGTCATGCACTGGCAATCCATAGGAGAAAACCCGTTCCGCGAAAGTGGCGTGGTCCTGTGATTAGCCTTATTATATTATATAGGTTAAGTAGAATTCTCACACCAGTCCCACGACTGACCTGTAGTTTGTTTCACTTTGCAAACTCGGGTGCCCTCTTTCCACACGGGCAGTCGAGTAGCTTATTTGACAGATAGATAAAACAAGATCCTGGATTGAAGATTGAAGCTGTGGCCATAGTGTTGATAGCCTTCCACCGAGATTAGTTCCGCTGCAATGTATTCATTTATTGTAATTTATTCTTCCGCTGTAATTATTTTCCAATGTACTCTGATATGTATATTCTGTACTCTGATGTAACATTTATTATTGATGTTATAAAAGTCTGTGTTTTTGTTCTGATGTGTTGTATGCCCAAAGTTAAAGTATTCATAGGTTTTCACCTTTTGGGTCAGACCTGTGTGGTTTATGGTCGACTCAAAGGGTGGGAATTTGCGGGTCTTTACAGTTGGTATCAGAGCTTAGGTTAGCTGAAATCTTTGGGGTACAACTCGTTAGAACTGAACGGAAGACTCATCAGAGATTGGATTAGTAATGTCCAATAAGAATACTCATTAGAGATAGGATCAGCAGTATCCTAGAATGAGTGAGCTCGTTAGAGATGGGGTTAGTAATGCCCTAGAACGAGTTAAGAGTTACGAATTTATAATTAACGTATTTTTGATATATATAATCTATTCTTTGAAATATGATTTTTTATATATATAAAGTTATGTATATTTTGAAAAGATAATCAACCATTAAAAATTAGAATTGAGATAGTTAATTTTACAATTTTTAGCTACGTTCCTTTTCGAGGACTGTGGTGTTAGTTATGGAGTCTGTCATTGTATTTCGAACTGTATGGTTGATCTCTGCTAAATATATATTTGTTTGGTGGCGGAGAATCTATTCTCTTCCTTAACACCCTTCTCTGAGATGTACGAGCTTAGAGGTTATATATCGGTAGAAATCAATAGTACGGTGTAGATTGTCGATGCGACATGTTTGTGTTTCCAAAGTTAAATAATCATTAATATTGATTTTTGGGAAGATTAAAAACATTTTAATGAATCTTTAAATATATTGAAAAAGGGAATGTGATAATTTAAATTATCAAATTTGGGAAATGATCGAGAATGGAGTATCGCAAGTTCTGCTCTTAGCGATAGTTAAATCTTTAATTAGATTTGAATGGAAAATAGTAATTGATTTTACCAATAAGACTGTGGTGTTAGTTATGGAGTATCACCAGTTTTTCTCCATGGGATGAATAGGTTGGGATTGGGAAATTAAACAAATGATTACTTCGGTAAGGTGCGCTAATCCCGACTAGTTTGAAAAACCGTAACATGGTTTGAATTGACATCCAAAGGAAGATTAAAGAATAAATTTAAAGAATCTATCTTTGATAAAATTAATGGGAACCTTTCCCAAAGTATATGAATATTTGAATAAAAGAATATTCAGAATTGGAATGAGGCATATGTTGTGTTTTTATAACACTTGTTTATTATATACGCAAGTTATTCAGAAAGGCCGGGTTTATACCTATTCTGAATAACTGATTCGACGATAAGTCGACGATGAAGACGGTGGTTAAAGACAGGGGGTCTTCACATCGTTTGGATGATTACTAATGTCTTGATGTGGCTGTACATCCAAGACGAGGTAACAAGTGGTGATCGTCCAGACGTACTTGGAGATCGACGGATATGCGAGGGCCTCTCTCTTGTATTGGACATACGGGACGAGGAATAAGGTGCCTTCGGTTTCGTTCAGACCTAGAACGAACTTGTAAATGGATTATGTGTCTGACATTGGATTTTATTATGTGTTGATTGATTTCTATTAAATATATGTCTGTTTGGCGGTGGAGAATTTATTCTCTTGCTTAACTCCCTTCTCTGAGATGTACGAGCTCAGAGGTTATATATCGATAGATATCAGTCGCATGGCATGAATTGCCTGTGTGGCATGCTGAGATGCAAATGATCAAGGCTCCTGTTGAAAAGAAGAGTCTTGTGGTTGATGATCAAAGCATAGCTTTAATATAGCGCCGCTTTGTATATAGCGTTAATTCGCGAGCCTCACACCTCGGTATGAGTCAAAAACGGGATCGTGACTGCAGGGAGTGCACGACGTTTCTTTTTAGCTATGGGTGGTGTCAGCGTTTTACAAGCCCTGACATTGTTATATCTTTTACCTATGTGGTTGTTGGAATGCGAGGCGCCTCAGTTATATCGGTCTCTACGGAGCCGATGGATAGGTCCGAAAGAATTAGGAAACATGTGTTCAGGAATAACCAATCCTCAAACGTGAGGGAGGACCGGCCCTGAAGATCCAAGGGTTACCCAGAGTGTGCAGTCCTGAGACATTTGCTAGAGTGTCTCGAAGTGGTGAGGAGCCATCCCTGGCCTCGACTCATGACGGAAATCCAATTTCCAATATGTGACATTTCGGTTTTGATTGTAGAGCCTAGTATTGGCGACATGATAGATGGTACCCATGCCGTCTATGATTGATAAATTATATTTGAAGTTGTTTTGACACTATACACTTATAATAGTATCAAATGATTTGTTTTAAACTTACCAAGCATATTTGGCTATTATAAGGAAAACTCTATCCTCCGGCTTGCGTTGCATTGTGTGATGGGACCTGGGTCTTATAATAGCTTCATTTTTTCAAAAAGCATTGCGCTGTTTATCCTATGCACTAGTATTCTTGGGAGGAAACCCGTTCCGTGTTATACGGCGTGGTCCCGTGAATTATTCTCTTTTAAAGTAAAGTTTTAAATAACCGTTTTATCTCTCACACCAGTCACATGACTGACCTGGAGTTTATTGTTTTAACCTAAACTCTGGGTGCCCCTATTTCCACACGGGCAGCTAGTAGTTTTGGTTTTGCAGATTTATATTCACAGGATCCTGATTTACAGCTGAAGCAATATTCGGAAAGCTCTGTATTCGTGTATTACTTTCAGTTGTGTTTTGTATTATTTTTCCGCTACTATGTATTTAAATGTAATTTGAATCTCTGATATTTTTCTGATGTATAATATTTATTCATACTCTGGATATTCTTGTATTCTGATGGAATTGTTGTAATTAGCAATGAAATGTTCTTTTGTTTGTCTTCTGATTTGTCATGTTCTCAACTCAATCCGGGATTTCCTTTATGGGGAAGTTCGGGTCGTGTCAATCATACACTCCAGAAGTAGTGATTTCTTTTCTCTCTTGAATCTTATTTTTATTTAATGCATCTAATTTGGTTACTACTTTTAAGGTTTGATATGTAACTTTGTATATTGATATGACAATATTTCAATAGTTTGTATATATTTATCTCTGGAGGAGATAAGTTTGTCCCAGAAGCGGTGATAACAAAATATCTTTAGAGGATATTTGTATATTTGGAAATGGTAAATTATCTCTAGAAGAGATCTGTTTAATTGAAAATTATAAAATATCTCTAGAAGAGATCTCTGCAATTAAAAGTGATAAAATATTTGTAGAAAAAGCTCATAATTTTTTCCTAAAAGAGAAAATATGTATTAAAACTCCATAAATGGTGTTTATGGAATATCCCAAAAGCGATATTATATTCTGATATATCTATTACAGAATTTTAATTGAAATATTTTCAGATATCAAAGATGATGATGAAAAATTAATGACTAAAGAAAATATCAATATAGTGATGAATGAGATGTTTGATCTAATCATTTAGAAGTAGCCTGATGCTTGTTATGTGTTTTTCTATCTAATTTTATTTTAGCTTATTTTTCTGCATGAATAAGTTAGTTTGAGTTGATATTTATTTACTTATTTAATTTAAGAACTAGTTGGAATAATGTGTAATTATTAACATTGATTGTTTGTTTGAATTTATTTATTTTTGGATAGAATTAGCATTTATTTATTGCTCAAAGTATATTTATAGCCCACTGATTATATATAATCTTTAATCTTTATGGTATGTACCTGTAGCTCCATCATAAAAGTTTAAAAATTGATTGTGATATGTAACCTTTTTTTTAAATATACCATGAATTCAATATCATATGCATAATTATTTTTGAAGATTTGTTTTTAGATATTCTCTTGAAGAGATCATTTATATGTCATATCAGTATCTACATGTGAGCTATAATTATCATCTTGAAGAGATTAGCATGTGCAGCAAGTATAATTGCATATTTTTTTATAAAATTCCAAGTATCCAGAAGATACTATGTTTTTTTAGTTGTCGCAACCCAGTGATTTTCGACCCCGAAGATCGATATAAAACCACCATGTCGACTAATCAAGCTTCGAAAACACTGGATTGTCATGAGAAAGAAATTAGAGGGTGAGAATAGAAAGAAAGAAATATTAGAATAGAAGAAAGAAGAAGAATGCATCAGAATCTCACAGCGGAATGAATAAAATATAATATCAAAATCTTTATACATAAGAACTATATATGCATACCAATCATCAGAGTACAACACACATCAGACACAGCGGAACAATACTTTATATACTAGCGGTGAAGCCTCCTGCTTCCAACACCTGAACTCCAAGCAAACCTAACCTGGGAATACACTTGGTCTGACCGGAGCACATTTGATTTAAAACAAAATACACCAGGTCAGTCTGGAATACTATCAGTGATAAATTCACAGAAGCACACACTTGTTTAACTTTGGAAATTCCTTCATGAAATCAAAGGATAATAGTAAGACCAGCCCACACGTAAACACAGACGGTTTTTACCTTACTATAACCCAAAACATTTCTAAAATCATAGCTTATTCTGATATTATCACACTGTATAAATACAAATAATTAGCAATCTAGAGGAACGCTTGCATCTCACGCTCCTTATATATGTAGTATACAATCGAAAATCGCAGGCTCTTATTGGATATTGGATTCCAACCTTGACAAGCTATGGGACCACCTTCCGTATGTGTATCTCTAGAGGCGAATACACTGGGTTCAACAAGAACGTCTTGCAACCTGGCCCTCACATGACCGACCACTCATTTCTCTTGAGTGTACCGAATGTATATCACCGACGGTTGGGATCAGCAACCGCCTCCCGAAAAGGGACAACATCGAAATATAGATTAAAGAAGCAAATAGATTTTCTCTAGATAGGTGATCATACATCCTAATGGGAGCGACCCACATAGTCATGCTGCCTGCTCGATTTTTGTCATTTCCCGGTCGATGAGGCTTGAGGTCAGAACACATCTGATCATCATATACTTTGAATGCCACATCGTCAGATCTGCCAAATCACACTTGATTGACGTCCACCAAAAATACTCTAGTTATTTGGCTAGAGAATTTCCATTTCTCCGCCATCAACTATGGTACGTTTGGAGAAATCAACTCATGTAGTTCCTTTCGGAAATACTCTGTCAGACATCCGTCCATACAAGTCATCCAGGAACAGGATGAACATAAGGTACTCTCCTACTGCATCTCATATAGGAATCACCCCTTGGATCAATAGCGAGAAGTCCTTGCAACCCGTAGATTCCAACCACGACAGAATCACATCTTATCTCTGCTTGCAAGGCAGAGAATATTAGTGGTCCTTCCGTTTATGAAATTCTACGGTCTTCAATGCTCCATCTCGATCATCTTCTGATCTCTTCACGTATTTGTTGGCCGGAATGGTTTTCGAATATAAATTCGATCCCGGTCTTTCCGTACCAACAATCGTATTGGACAGATTTGATAGTCGGTGATTTAACTATCAAAATATATATAGTGTTTCAAACATGACACCCCAGTGAGTATATTGGTTTAATATTCAGCATTACTTGGCCCTTTAAAATTTAAAACAAACTAATTCAATTCTGCTTAATTAAGCCTTCTAACCCTTCTAATATTTAAAATACGATGATTGAATTCTTATTTAATATATTAGTGATATCAACCAAATTCCCTCTGATTAACTTTGACTGATTTACTTTGATTGATTAACTCTAACTTGACTACTCGACTCATTAAACTCAACTGAACTAGTTTGACTTGATTACTCCTATCGATTAACTAATATTCGACTTACCCCATTCGCTCGACTCTAGATCGCAGCGATCACAATGGTTACGCCTGATTCCCTCAGGAAACATCCGACCGCCGTAGGCTATCTGCAGCCATGCGAATTACGCTAGCAGTCGTACGCAATAGCATCTTCCTAAATAACTATGTTTGACTAACTCTATTTCAAATACTATATTCGATCAACTCTAATTGAATAACAAATATTCAATATAATTTGAAATCAATATTCTTATTTCTTTGAAACTAATATTTCAATATTATTTAATTTCCCAAAACTTCGTATTTGAATTAGATATTCCTTGTATAGTATAAAACCAATTCCGGTACCTTCACTCACTTCCAACTGATACCATTCCTCGATAATAGTGAAGCCAATCAAGTTGGGGTATTTTAGTTACCTCTCAGACCTTGATCGACCCGTTCTTACCTTAGAATAATATCAGTTTGCCACTTTAACCATCGCTATTCAAATCTCGTTTAACACCTTGTTTCAAATCTGGTTTTATAACCCTTTCCTTATATTTGAAATCTCTTCGATAGTTCTCTTTATTTAATTCCTTCAATTAAGTAAATGACCACAAAACACCACCTTTCTTGAATCATTATAACACTTTGAGTTGGAACCAAAATCCCTTGTCCAATAATTTACTTTAATCTATTATTATTCTTAATATAAGCCTTGGATTCCATAACTAACGCCTACTTGCACCCTTCGTTTCAATAATACTTTTTAACTTGGATTCTTTTCACAGATCTCTTTTACCAATATTTAAACCAACCCAATCGTATATATATTTTCCCTTACATTTCAACCCCTTATTTCGATTACAATGTTTCTCAATTCAACTCTTTAACTTTTAAAGTTATCGTTTGGTCTGGACAACCCCTTCTAAAACCATGTTTAACTTTCTTCCAAATCATTTAGTATTTTATAACAGCTTCTTATATTATTTTAAAACCATTATCATATTTCAGTTTATTACTAATCTATTTATTCATTTCCCTTAACCATTTCATTTTAATTGAATTTACTTCACTTAATCTAATGATTAAGTACAATCTTGCTTAAATCCTTGCATCTCACTTACGAACCCCATTTACCAACCATGTTCGAAAACTTGGTTTATAAATTCCTATTTCCTTTACCAATTACATTTTCCAATCTCGTTTGGACATTTGGTTTATAATCCCTTTTATAAATTCTTATTCCCCTTTTTACATCAATTAAATAACTTAATTAATTTAAAAACATCGTTTAATTGTAATAAAAACAATTACTTCATTTTACCAACACGTAGGTACATTTCTGGTTTTCTAGCCCTTAAGCGCGTATAATCCATCTACATAATCTCTTTATAAACTTGATAAAAATATATATTTATAAGCTTCTAATTTAATTACTTATACAAAATCATTGAATCCTTAATTTAGTTATAAAAATCTTATAACTTTAAAATGGCGTAGATTCACCGAACGGTAGAACGACGTCTAAAACAGTGCATTTATGGCCAATCACTGCCAATTACTAAATCAACACTCTCGGTTGCTTTTAAACACAACACAGGTGAATATTTATTCAACCATCAACATACAGAAAAGTTTTGGTGTCAGTCAGGGTGAACAATTCATATAAATGCACAACAACCAAAAATACAGTTTATTTGAGGAATCCGGTCGGATCCCTCCAACCTGTCCTTCTCTGCATCACAGATATTAGTTAGATAAAAATATACAAAATAAATAAATAAATAAATGCAACCAATCAGATAATAACAACCAATTTGCATCCATCGCATCCAATCAACCAATTTAAACTGTTAACTGTAAAATATATTTTACTGTGAATGTACCACATCACAGGATTCCAGAAGGTGTGAGAATTAACTCACCAGAGTTTATTTCGGTGGACGGTTGACGCGTTCATTGCTTTTAATCTTGAACGGACGTTCAAAATTAGCTCAATTTTCAACGGTGTCGGATCAGAGCCTAGTCAGTGCCATCGTCTAGAGCTCGTCCCTTCATAACTGTCCTGCCACGTCATCCTCGTATGGAACGAAAACACGCATTTTCCTTCTTTACGATTTCTCCTCCCCCGACTTCTCCTTCTCCTTCACAAACACGACCCAGAACAACCACCCACCGCCGTCAATTTGAGCCACTGGAGCACCAACCGAGGTCATCACCAGAACCCCCATCCTCCGCCGCCACTTCGCCCTTAACCCCGAGCCGCCCGGTCAACTGAGGCCGCTAGAAAAACCCCATGACCCATTTCCCTTCAACCTCGACAAGCCGCCACCACAGTCCACCGGAATTTGCCTGACCACAACCAGAGGGACCGCCGCACCTCCCTGCTCTGACCAGTACCATCACCTCCGCCCAGATCCGCATCCAGCGCCGCCAATTTGGCAAAATCCGGCCATGACCTCAAAACCGAACCCAAAAATGACCACCTCGGTTCATCTCACGATTTCTCTCACCACAGGCGATGTTAGACCTCGAGACCACAGTCAAATCGAAGCTTTATCTCCCCTCTACAAAACCCCTAAGGTCCCGACACCTGAAATCAACCCGAACCCCTCAATTTTGAAGAAAAAAACGAAAGTGGTTTTTGCTGGTTTTACCTCGATTTCGGCCACCACACTCGATAATACCTCCCCAACTTTTTATGGTAGGTAGCCCGCGACCCAATCTACACTTTTGCTTCAGATCGCCTCTACAAATTCTCAACGGATTGGAAGATATAATTAAATTTGTAAAGAGGGGCTTTTATGTAAAATGTGATGAAAGGAGATGAAAGTTTTGGGCTGGAAATCTGATGGAGGGGTTTATATAAGTGTAAATATGAATATTTTATGTTGACGTGACGAGCGATGTTGACTAACGATTTTTATTTCGTACCTATCGCTATTTCAAACATCGTTTATTCGCAGCTGCGCTCACATACGAACCCCGTTCGAGACGCGAATGGACGGCATAGTATAATTTGACGATACGGTCCTAATGAAAATTGTTTTGTCGAATTCCGAGTTCGTTTGCTCGAATGGCCCTCGTTCACGTTCAAATGGTCGTTTATATTTGTATTTTATTTTGCCACGCTCACAAATTAACACCGTTTTGCGTGCAACTTGAAATCTAGCAATAATTTACTGTTGCGGTCCCAACAAAATTTGTTTCGTCAAAAACAGAGGTCGTTTGAAAAATGTCCCTTTTATAACTGGCCAATTCAAAGAAAATAAACCAATTTAAAATACCTCAATATAAATTATTAAAATATCGAAATTGGCTATACACGGCCAGAATTTCATATACTACTCAATTAAAATAGCACGGGTTGAGTTTGAAGCCAAATCGGTATTTAAAATATTTAAAAACCCTTTATCTATATAAATATAGTGCTATATATATAATGGAAATTCCATAGCGTTTTTTTCAAAATTTGATTTGGACATAAAATAAAATTTATACGATGAAAACTGGATTTTTCTCTGCCATTGGAAAGATATCGTCAAACCGGTCCCGACGCTTCTTGTTTTGAGGAAATCCGACTTATTTTGAACCCGGTATGACCAATTGAAGTTCAAAACGCCAAATCGCGAACTACCGCGCCGCTACAGCTCGTTATTTAATTAAATTATAGACTATATATATTCCGTTGTCGACAACTAAACGAAATTGTCGATATAACTTCAATATATCCAATATCGAACTATTCCAAACTTCCTGTTCGCCCTATATTGCCGACACAACATTTTCTGACCGATTTGGAATTAAATTATTATTTTATTATTTATTTAAATAATAATTCAAAATATAGTTGTCAAATTCAATTATTTAAATTCACCAAATATTTAAATAAATAAAATAAATCAAATAAATAGGCAGAAAAACACGGGTCGTGTAACGACCCAGCGATTTTCGGCCTCGAAAATCGATATAAATACCTTTACCGTATCTTATACCGATCCTCCAAACACCGAAACACTGGACAGTTACAGGGTGAGAAAAGAAAGAAGTTAGAGGGTGAGAAAAGAAAGAGAGAAATATTAGAATAGAAGAAGAAGAAGAAGTATCAACACATCACAGAGTCTCACATCGCAGTGGAACAAAATGTAATACAGAAATAATATTTATTGAGAGCTTTTGAAAATACTTACAATATCAGAGTACAACTCACATCTGGACAGTTTCGATAATCTGTCCTCTTATATATATATATATATATATCACACAGCGGAATATCATTCATCTGAACATCTTCAGCTCGTCTCTGGACTTCTCAGTACCTGATAACCTGAACCTGTACACTCCGGGCTAACCCGAGCATTTACAAAACACCGGGTCAGTCTGGTGGACCAGAGTGAGTAAAACTCGCACAGCATTTAGGGTATCACACAACTTGAATTTAAATTTAAAATCCTTTTGAAAGAAAAAGGTAATCGTAAGACCGATCCACACATAAATACGGACGGTTTTTACCTTACGATGACCCAAAACAGTTTACGAAATCAATATCTTGATCTGATATTATGATAATGTCTAGATACAAATAATTAACAAATCTAGAGGAACGCTTGCATCTCACGCTCCCCGTATATAGTATACAATCGAAAACCGCGGGCGCTTATTGGATATTGGATTTCCAACTTGACAAGGAATGGGACCACCTTCCGCACGTGTATCTCTAGAGGCGAATACACTGGGTTCAACAAGAACATCTTGCAACCCGGCCCTCACATGACCGACCACTCATTTCGCTTGAGTGTATCGAATGTATATCACCGACGGTTGGGCTCAAACCACCGTCTCCCGATAAGGGACAGCATCGAACATAGATTAAGAAGCAATAGGAATTTCTCTAGATAGGTGATCATACATCCTAATGGGAGCGACCCACATAGCCATGCTGCCTGCCCGATTTTTGTCATTTCCCGGTTGATGAGGCTTGAGGTCAGCACACATCTGATTATCACATACTTTGGATGCCACATCATCAGATCCGCCAGATCACACTTGATTGACGCCCACAAACATACTCTAGCTATCTGGCTAGAGAATAACCATTTCTCCGCCATCAACTATGGTACGTTTGGAGAAATCAACGCGTGTAATTCCTTTTGGAAATACTCTGTCAGACATCCGTCCATAAAAGTCATCCAGGAACAGGATGAACCGAAGGCACTCTCCTACTGCATCCAATATAGGAATCACCCCATGGATCAGTAGCGAGAAGTCCTTGCAACCCGTAGATTCCAATCACGACAGGACCACAACTTATCTCTGGTTGCGCTAACCAGAGATTTTTAGCGGTCCTTCCGTTTATAAAAATCCACAGTCTTCAATGCTCCATCTCGATCATCTTCCGATCTCTTCACGTATTTGTTGGTCGGAATGGTATTCAAATATAATTCGATCCCGGTCTTTCCATACCAACAATCGTATTGGCCAATTTCGATAGTCGGTGATTTAACTATCGAATAACAATAGTGTGAACACAACACTTGACACAACTCGACCACTTTAAAATATACTCAACGATATAAAACAATTTTTCTCTGATTAACTCTGCTTGGATTACTTTGATTGGTTAACTTTACTCAACTAACTCGACTTAACTTAACTCGATTACTCTAATCGATTAATTAAGATTCGACTTAACGCCATTTGCTTGACCCTAGATCGCAGCGATCACAATGGTTACGCCTGATTCCCTCAGGAAACATCCGACCGCCGTAGGCTATCTGCAGCCCTACGAATTACGCTAGCCGTCGTCCACAATGGAAACTTCTTTAGATAACTTTGTTTGACTATTTCTAACTAAACTCGATTAGTTCTAACAATTGTTTACTATAATTAAAAAAAAACATTCTTATTTCTTTGAAACTCATATCGTAATATTATTAAATTTCCAAACCCTTGCGTCAGAGTTTGATACTCCTTGTATAGAATAAAAACCAATCTCAACACTTCCCTCGTTCCCAACTAATACTATTCCTTGATAATAGTGAAGCCCATCAAGTTGGTGTATTTTAGTTACCTCTCAGACCTTGATCGACCCGTTCTTACCTCGGAATAACATTAGTTCGTCCATTAACCTAAAAAAAATCCCTTTTCCCTTTTGGATTCCAATCTGGGTTTTAAACTCATCCTTTATTTGAAATCCCCGTTTAAGGTCTTTTACTTAATTTCTTTATTTAAGCAAATATCCCTTAAAACATCACTTAATCTTCAAGTAATCTTTTACTTTAAATCCCTTTGATGATGTAAATCCCTCATCCAATGCTTTGATTCCATTTACTTGGGTATTATATAATAAACCTTTATCGCCTTTTTGGATAAATCTCATCGTCAGTCGATCGCTGGTTAATTGGATTCCCATTTATCAAATCTTGTTGAAAAAACCTGGATTTACAAATCCCTTTTTATAAAATTCTTACTTGGGTTTGATCGACTTAGCTCAACCATTTCTTAATTAAATATCCATTTAAAATCATTTCTCTAATTATTATTAATTTAAATAATAATCATCTTTAACCTTAACTATATTAAAATAGTTAACTCTGCTATTAACCAAAATAAGATAACTATTACCTTTAAAATATTATTTTAAAGAATAATTCGTCTTATTATTGCTAACAATCTGATAATTACTTTAACTTATAGTTAACCCAAGGTTAACTAGCCTCAACATCCTTTGTTAACCATGACAGATAGTTAGAGAGCTTACCGAATCAAATTAATCCCATCATCGGTCTTGGTCTAAAACAGTTGGGTTTTGTCGACCCTACATCTCAGTTAACTATTAACTGAATTCCAATTGTCATTTCCCCCTTTCTTAAATTAATTAATTAACTAAATTAATTAAAGTCACTTTTTAATTGTTTGAAAACAATTATTTCCTTTTTACCACTCTTATGGAAAATTCTCGATTTCTGCTTTCCAACTTGTCTAAACTATTTAACTCAATTCCTTACTATCTCAATTAAAAATATTTATTTGTGAAATTCCAATTTTAAATCCTGTACAAAATAATTTGAAACTTGAATTCAGTTATAAATGAATTTATAACTTGTAAAAATACATCACTTCACCTGTCGGGTCGAATGACGTTAAAACCCCACATTTGGCCATTTACTGCCAATTATCAGATCAACTAACATCCAAGTCAAACAATTCAAATAAATTCAAACACGTTTACAAACGTGATCAACCCAAGGAGTTACTTTGTTATAGGTCATCACCAACGGTTAAATTTAAACTATCGATGATCAATAACATACATACACCTAATAGTCAACCACTAACAGCCAGAACACGCATAATAAAATACCCAGTTTATATAAAATATAAACGAGGAGGCTGAGTGAGTTTAACTCACCTCGGTTCAAAATCTGTCGACGAACAGTTTGTTTTGATCGGATTCAACTGACGTTTTAATTCAAATCAAATTCCAGCTACTTCTGATTCGAACTGGACCTGCTCCATCTCGAAGTACGTGTCTCTACGGTCCCAACGCAACTGACCGCGTCAAAATCTGTTAACGTATGAGCAAGAAATCGTATTACGAATTTTATAAACTGATTTAATTTTTAAACCTATATAAAAATTTAAATTTATTAATCTAATTGGGCTCTTACCTTTAACCGGCGGCCCACATACCCAAACCCGCTTTGATAAAACCCTCCCCCCTTCAATCTTCCCTCATTCAGTCAGCCGCCACAAAAATTGTTCTCAAACCCGAAGAAAAACCCTAATCCCCCAAATTGCTAGATGGCGTCACGACCCTCCCTTCGCGCTCCTCCACGTCCATCGGTCGGTCTGCCACCATCAACACATCCTTCGATTCCCTACCGAGACCACGACGAACCCCCAAACCCCCAGATCCATCTCGGATTCAAGACGAGGCCTCCATCGCGAATGATTTCAACAGAAATCAGTTCACCATCAAAAGCTAAGTCTTTATTTTTGATTTTCCTATACCGCATATATTTTTATTTGATTTTCTGGTTTATTTTGTGTCGTTCGAATGGTCCAGGATGAATGAAATACTGCTATATTTATAGTTGCGATTTGCTTTAGATGAGTACACTGTCATGAGTTGTTATTTCACTCAGATTCGAACCTGTAGTTGGATTTTTTGTTCGGATTTTAGATATAGGATTTTCAGATTTGTTGCCCTGTTCGAAATGGATTTTGATCGTGATAGTGAGGTTATGTATTGTTATTTCAACCAAGATTTGAATCTATTCTTGGATTTTGTGTTCGGATTTAAATATATAAGGAACACTGTTCATCCATGTGCCTTTACTGCTTGATAAAGATTTGATATAAAATATTTATATCAGTCCTTCTTAGTTGTGCATATGTTGTTCTTGTACATTTTACAGTTGTTCACTTTGCTGTCTTGTTCAATCAGTCCATATGCATATGAAGATACACATGTTTTGTTCATCAATTTGCTTAGGGGTGTTCATACTGCAAATATAGTTGTACAGCTATACTTACAGATTTTTTAGATCTGTTTCTGTTTTCCCTTTTCAAATCTTGAAACTATTCATGATTGTATCCATATATATTCACATGGATGTGCATGTAATCTGATCTATATATTCATTCATATGAATGTATCAGTATCTATTCATATGGGTTTTCTTTGATTTTCCATTTTTAAATATATATATGGAAACACCCATATATATGACATTTATGTTTACTGTAACTCGGGTATATTTGCCATTTGAAACCCTGGACATTATCTTGCTGTTGTAGCCATTGTAGCTAGCCATGCATTGCATAAAGTATATTTGTCAATTGTATTTAATTCCCTGTGACTTGGAGTACATTAGCATATTTGCCATGTACCCACTTTGCTTACTGTAATGAAATGACCGTAACCGTTTTATTTACTAATGAATCTATATAGGCATTAGAAATCTATGTTATGATATCTCGCTTAAGGATTTACAACCATTCACACTTTTGGATTAGTTGTTGATTTAACTTGCATTTGGTTGGCTGTTTTGTTTTGATTCCTGTATTGAGCAGACTGATTTCAGCATTGAACATAGGATACACATTTTTTTCCTTTTTTTTTTTGTGTTGTTCACTACTTATCATGGAATTACCCTTTTAATGGATTTCCTTCTTTGTTTCTTCGCAGATTAAACTTGACGGGGACAAAATTTGGATCCATCGGTCCAGCAAAAGAAACATGAAGGAGTTGATCGACCAGACTTTGATTTTCCTTTGTGTTTTGAAATTGCAACTTGTATTGTATAAATAAAATAATAATGCGTATGATTCATTTTGTATCTGTTCGTTTATGCGCTTTAAGGATCTGGTGGTGTATTACTATATCTTGAGAAAACAAAACATGTTGTACACAAATTTTGAATGAATTCTTTTTTTTCTTCTCTTGTAGTATGTGTACAGGCTATTCATTTTATATATATATATATTTAGATGTTATATTATATATACGTTACGGTCTATCAGTAAAACTTTGGTCAGACAAATTTAACGATTATCTAATAACTAATTACCCTTGTATTATGATTCCAAACAAAATATAAAATACGATCTTTGATATAACACAAACATAAACCATTTAACTTATAAATAAATGGACCGCCAAAAATCAAATACTAAGTTATGGTAAAATCCTACCCATCATGTAAACTGGCATTAACAAATAAATCGTTATAATTTGAAACTATTTCGCAGTGACTATTTCCAAATTACCGCGACATTTCCAACTCATTTAAAATAATATATAAACATGTACTTGAACTCAAATTTAAATAAATTCAAATTAAAAATCTATTATAATTCAAATATAATATAAACATATTTAAATATTCGAATTTAAATAGGCGTAAAATCTGGGACGTTACATTCTTCCCCCCTTAAAATAATTTCGTCCTCGAAATTGCAAAGTAGGAAGAATATTCCGAATCGTATTATTTTTAAAAATCAGTACCTTTGAATTAAATTCAAAATTAATTTGGATTCTAAAAAGTTACTAAAATCTTGCCAGCACATCCCCTGTATGACTCGATCGGTACGAGTACCACTGCCACTCTGGCCTCTGTTCCTTTGAATAGAAAATTCAAAATTCGAATGGCAATCTACTTTATTTGAATCCCAATCTATTTATCCGTTAAAATTCCAACCCCCAACTCATTCGAGTTCACTCCTTTTGAAATTATTCTTAAATTGGTTTTACTTAACCAGGTTCAGTTTCATTTCTCATATTCGATTAAATCGACGAATTCAATTTTAATAAAAAAAAATCAAATTTGATTTCAAATCAATCAAAACAAACAAACAAACACCTCACATCACTATAATATAGGAAATAAAATCTTTTTTTCTATATAAAGATATACCTTGGGTAAAATTATTTCATTTACCCTCTTTCAAAACATACCGCGTCGGTTTATCGTACTTAAGTGTTTAGAAGCACCTATCAATACAGTGGATTAAACTGATCGACCAGAACTCATAAACAACCCAACCAATAAATCTCCACAATATAAAAGAAATTTTTATAAAATCTACAAATACGTTCACTCGTATATATATACCCACACTCAATCTAGGGTATTGCTAACCCCATCTCTATTGAGTATACGCCACAGAGCCAAGGTTACTACTCAACCAATAGCTCTGATACCACTGTAACGACCCAGCGATTTTCGGCCTCGAAAATCGATATAAATACCTTTACCGTATCTTATACCGATCCTCCAAACACCGAAACACTGGAGCGTCTAGAAAGAAGTTAGAGGGTGAGAAAAGAAAGAGAGAAATATTAGAATAGAAGAAGAAGAAGTATCAACACATCACAGAGTCTCACATCGCAGTGGAACAAAATGTAATACAGAAATAATATTTATTGAGAGCTTTTGAAAATACTTACAATATCAGAGTACAACACACATCTGGATAGTTTCGATAATCTGTCCTCTTATATATATATATATCACACAGCGGAATATCATTCATCTGAACATCTTCAGCTCGTCTTTGGACTTCTCAGTACCTGATAACCTGAACCTGTACACTCCGGGCTAACCCGAGCATTTACAAAACACCGGGTCAGTCTGGTGGACCAGAGTGAGTAAAACTCGCACAGCATTTAGGGTATCACACAACTTGAATTTAAATTTAAAATCCTTTTGAAAGAAAAAGATAATCGTAAGACCGATCCACACATAAATACGGACGGTTTTTACCTTACGATGACCCAAAACAGTTTACGAAATCAATATCTTGATCTGATATTATGATAATGTCTAGATACAAATAATTAACAAATCTAGAGGAACGCTTGCATCTCACGCTCCCCGTATATAGTATACAATCGAAAACCGCGGGCGCTTATTGGATATTGGATTTCCAACTTGACAAGGTATGGGACCACCTTCCGCACGTGTATCTCTAGAGGCGAATACACTGGGTTCAACAAGAACATCTTGCAACCCGGCCCTCACATGACCGACCACTCATTTCGCTTGAGTGTATCGAATGTATATCACCGACGGTTGGGCTCAAACCACCGTCTCCCGATAAGGGACAGCATCGAACATAGATTAAGAAGCAATAGGAATTTCTCTAGATAAGTGATCATACATCCTAATGGGAGCGACCCACATAGCCATGCTGCCTGCCCGATTTTTGTCATTTCCCGGTTGATGAGGCTTGAGGTCAGCACACATCTGATTATCACATACTTTGGATGCCACATCATCAGATCCGCCAGATCACACTTGATTGACGCCCACAAACATACTCTAGCTATCTGGCTAGAGAATAACCATTTCTCCGCCATCAACTATGGTACGTTTGGAGAAATCAACGCGTGTAATTCCTTTTGGAAATACTCTGTCAGACATCCGTCCATAAAAATCATCCAGGAACAGGATGAACCGAAGGCACTCTCCTACTGCATCCAATATAGAAATCACCCCATGGATCAGTAGCGAGAAGTCCTTGCAACCCGTAGATTCCAATCACGACAGGACCACAGCTTATCTCTGGTAGCGCTAAGCAGAGATTTTTAGCGGTCCTTCCGTTTATAAAAATCCACAGTCTTCAATGCTCCATCTCGATCATCTTCCGATCTCTTCACGTATTTGTTGGTCGGAATGGTATTCAAATATAATTCGATTCCGGTCTTTCCATACCAACAATCGTATTGGCCAATTTCGATAGTCGGTGATTTAACTATCGAATAACAATAGTGTGAACACAACACTTGACACAACTCGACCACTTTAAAATATACTCAACGATATAAAACAATTTTTCTCTGATTAACTTTGCTTGGATTACTTTGATTGGTTAACTTTACTCAACTAACTCGACTTAACTTAACTCGATTACTCTAATCGATTAATTAAGATTCGACTTAACGCCATTTGCTTGACCCTAGATCGCAGCGATCACAATGGTTACACCTGATTCCCTCAGGAAACATCCGACCGCCGTAGGCTATCTGCAGCCCTACGAATTACGCTAGCCGTCGTCCACAATGGAAACTTCTTTAGATAACTTTGTTTGACTATTTCTAACTAAACTCGATTAGTTCTAACAATTGTTTACTATAATTAAAAAAAACAACATTCTTATTTCTTTGAAACTCATATCGTAATATTATTAAATTTCCAAACCCTTGCGTCAGAGTTTGATACTCCTTGTATAGAATAAAAACCAATCTCAACACTTCCCTCGTTCCCAACTAATACTATTCCTTGATAATAGTGAAGCCCATCAAGTTGGGGTATTTTAGTTACCTCTCAGACCTTGATCGACCCGTTCTTACCTCGGAATAACATTAGTTCGTCCATTAACCTAAAAAAAAAAATCCCTTTTCCCTTTTGGATTCCAATCTGGGTTTTAAACTCATCCTTTATTTGAAATCCCCGTTTAAGGTCTTTTACTTAATTTCTTTATTTAAGCAAATATCCCTTAAAACATCACTTAATCTTCAAGTAATCTTTTACTTTAAAACCCTTTGATGATGTAAATCCCTCATCCAATGCTTTGATTCCATTTACTTGGGTATTATATAATAAACCTTTATCGCCTTTTTGGATAAATCTCATCGTTAGTCGATCGCTGGTTAATTGGATTCCCATTTATCAAATCTTGTTGAAAAAACCTGGATTTACAAATCCCTTTTTATAAAATTCTTACTTGGGTTTGATCGACTTAGCTCGACCATTTCTTAATTAAATATCCATTTAAAATCACTTCTCTAATTATTATTAATTTAAATAATAATCATCTTTAACCTTAACTATATTAAAATAGTTAACTCTGCTATTAACCAATATAAGATAACTATTACCTTTAAAATATTATTTTAAAGAATAATTCGTCTTATTATTGCTAACAATCTGATAATTACTTTAACTTATAGTTAACCCAAGGTTAACTAGCCTCAACATCCTTTGTTAACCATGACAGATAGTTAGAGAGCTTACCGAATCAAATTAATCCCATCATCGGTCTTGGTCTAAAACAGTTGGGTTTTGTCGACCCTACATCTCAGTTAACTATTAACTGAATTCCAATTGTCATTTCCCCCTTTCTTAAATTAATTAATTAACTAAATTAATTAAAGTCACTTTTTAATTGTTTGAAAACAATTATTTCCTTTTTACCACTCTTATGGAAAATTCTCGATTTCTGCTTTCCAACTTGTCTAAACTATTTAACTCAATTTCTTACTATCTCGATTAAAAATATTTATTTGTGAAATTCCAATTTTAAATCCTGTACAAAATAATTTGAAACTTGAATTCAATTATAAATGAATTTATAACTTGTAAAAATACATCACTTCACCTGTCGGGTCGAATGACGTTAAAACCCCACATTTGGCCATTTACTGCCAATTATCAGATCAACTAACATCCAAGTCAAACAATTCAAATAAATTCAAACACGTTTACAAACGTGATCAACCCAAGGAGTTAATTTGTTATAGGTCATCACCAACAGTTAAATTTAAACTATCGATGATCAACAACATACATACACCTAATAGTCAACCACTAACAGCCAGAACACGCAAAATAAAATACCCAGTTTATATAAAATATAAACGAGGAGGCTGAGTGAGTTTAACTCACCTCGGTTCAAAATCTGTCGACGAACAGTTTGTTTTGATCGGATTCAACTGACGTTTTAATTCAAATCAAATTCCAACTACTTCTGATTCGAACTGGACCTGCTCCATCTCGAAGTACGTGTCTCTACGGTCCCAACGCAACTGACCGCGTCAAAATCTGTTAACGTATGAGCAAGAAATCGTATTACGAATTTTATAAACTGATTTAATTTTTAAACCTATATAAAAATTTAAATTTATTAATCTAATTGGGCTCTTACCTTTAACCGGCGGCCCACATACCCAAACCCGCTTTGATAAAACCCTCCCCCCTTCGATCTTCCCTCATTCAGTCAGCCGCCACAAAAATTGTTCTCAAACCCGAAGAAAAACCCTAATCCCCCAAATTGCTAGATGGCGTCGCGACCCTCCCTTCGCGCTCCTCCACGTCCATCGGTCGGTCAGCCACCATCAACACATCCTTCGATTCCCTACCGAGACCACGACGAACCCCCAAACCCCCATATCTATCTCGGATTCAAGACGAGGCCTCCATCGCGAATGATTTCAACAGAAATTAGTTCACAATCAAAAACTAAGTCTTTATTTTTGATTTTCCTATACCGCAAATATTTTTATTTGATTTTCTGGTTTATTTTGTGTCGTTCGAATGGTCCAGGATGAATGAAATACTACTATATTTATAATTGCGATTTGCTTTAGATGAGTACACTGTCATGAGTTGCTATTTCACTCAGATTCGAACCTGTAGTTGGATTTTTTGTTCGGATTTTAGATATAGGATTTTCAGATTTGTTGCCCTGTTCGAAATGGATTTTGATCGTGATAGTGAGGTTATGTATTGTTATTTCAACCAAGATTTGAATCTGTTCTTGGATTTTGTGTTCGGATTTAAATATATAAGGAACACTGTTCATCCATGTGCCTTTACTGCTTGATAAAGATTTGATATAAAATATCTATATCAGTCCTTCTTAGTTGTGCATATGTTGTTCTTGTACATTTTACAGTTGTTCACTTTGCTGTCTTGTTCAATCAGTCCGTATGCATATGAAGATACACATGTTTTGTTCATCAATTTGCTTAGGGGTGTTCATACTGCAAATATAGTTGTACAACTATACTTTCAGATTTTTTAGATCTGTTTCTGTTTTCCCTTTTCAAATCTTGAAACTATTCATGATTGTATCCATATATATTCACATGGATGTGCATGTAATCTGATCTATATATTCATTCATATGAATGTATCAGTATCTATTCATATGGGTTTTCTTTGATTTTCCATTTTTAAATATATATATGGAAACACCCATATATATGACATTTATGTTTACTATAACTCGGGTATATTTGCCATTTGAAACCCTGGACATTATCTTGCTGTTGTAGCCATTGTAGCTAGCCATGCATTGCATTCATAAAGTATATTTGTCAATTGTATTTAATTCCCTGTGACTTGGAGTACATTAGCATATTTGCCATGTACCCACTTTGCTTACTGTAATGAAATGACCGTAACCGTTTTATTTACTAATGAATCTATATAGGCATTAGAAATCTATGTTATGATATCTCGCTTAAGGATTTACAACCATTCACACTTTTGGATTAGTTGTAGATTTAACTTGCATTTGGTTGGCTGTTTTGTTTTGATTCCTGTATTGAGCAGACTGATTTCAGCATTGAACATAGGATACACATTTTTTTCCTTTTTTTTTTGTGTGTTGTTCACTACTTATCATGAAATTACCCTTTTAATGGATTTCCTTCTTTGTTTCTTCGCAGATTAAACTTGACGGGGACAAAATTTGGATCCATCGGTCCAGCAAAAGAAACATGAAGGAGTTGATCGACCAGACTTTGATTTTCCTTTGTGTTTTGAAATTGAAACTTGTATTGTATAAATAAAATAATAATGCGTATGATTCATTTTGTATCTGTTCGTTTCTGCGCTTTAAGGATCTGGTGGTGTTTTACTATATCTTGAGAAAACAAAACATGTTGTACACAAATTTTGAATGAATTCTTTTTTTTTTCTTCTCTTGTAGTATGTGTACAGGCTATTCATTATATATATATATATATATATATATATATATATTTAGATGTTATATTATATATACGTTACGGTCTATCAGTAAAACTTTGGTCAGACAAATTTAACGATTATCTAATAACTAATTACCCTTGTATTATGATTCCAAACAAAATATAAAATACGATCTTTGATATAACACAAACATAAACCATTTAACTTATAAGTAAATGGACCGCCAAAAATCAAATACTAAGTTACGGTAAAATCCTACCCATCATGTAAACTGGCATTAACAAATAAATCGTTATAATTTAAAACTATTTCGCAGTGACTATTTCCAAATTACCGCGACATTTCCAACTCATTTAAAATAATATATAAACATTTACTTGAACTCAAATTTAAATAAATTCAAATTAAAAATCTATTATAATTCAAATATAATATAAACATATTTAAATATTCGAATTTAAATAGGCGTAAAATCTGGGACGTTACAGGTCGTTACATTCCTTCCCACTTAAAATAATTTCGTCCTCGAAATTGCTAAGGTAGAAGGACGTTAAATCCCTTTATCTTTTCCAAAAATAATAAATTTTAAAATTCGAATTTATTTCCAAACTGACCCAATTGGTTTTAAAACCAATTTATTTCAAATAAAAGAATTTCCCAAAAATCTTCAAAAATTTTCTAACACCTTAAATTTTGGAAAAATTTCGGTAAAGTCTCCCCTGCACGGAGGACATCTGCAATATCGCAGGTTCAAGAAATAAAGATACATCGACTCTCATAGTCGGAAAATTCAAAATTCAAACCGAAATCCCAAACAAAAACCAAAATTTCATATTTGCGTAGGCGTACCTTTTGGTGAGCGTTATTATGCGATAAGAGATATATTTTATATTCGAGCTTTCTTAATCATACTGCAGCTCTATTCTCAAACTGGATTCAGTTAATTCCAGATTTTTTTTTCTTGGATGAATTTTTAAACTGAATTGGTACTTCTGCACCTGTTTCTCAACTCAAATGGGTTTCATTAGTCCACAAAATAAGGTTCAAACATCCATATCCTACATATCATCCATACCACATACAATTTAATCCACACGGGATTTATAACCAAGCGATAACAATCCATTTATCTCTATGATCATCTATTCAAATTTATTTAACTGAATTGATTTATTCGAATGATTTATTTCATATTGGTTTTAAACAAATTGATTCATGTTCAAGTTCATTCATCGAGCACACCATCCAAACATATCACACACATTAACATCAACAAATCAAAACAATTTGCCCATACTATAATAATCATTACTTTTATTATATTATAAAATAAGTTGGACAAAAATAATTTCAAAAATAATTTTATAATCAAATTTACAAATACGCGCTGTCGATTATATATACACAACTCAATCTAGGGTGTTACTAACCCCATCTCTATTGAGTCACGCCACAGAGCCAAGGTTATCTCTAAACCAATAGCTCTGATACCACTGTAGCAACCAAGCGATTTTCGACCCCGAAGATCGACATAAAACCACCATGTCGACTAATCAAGCATCGAAAACACTGGATTGCCATGAGAAAGAAATTAGAGGGTGAGAATAGAAAGAAAGTAATGTTAGAATAGAAGAAAGAAGAAGAACACATCAGAATCTCACAGCGGAACGAATAAAATATAATATCAAAATCTTTATACATAGGAACTATATATACATACCAATCATCAGAGTACAACATACATCAGACACAGCGGAACAATACTTTATATAATAGCGGTGAAGCCTCCTGCTTCCAGTACCTGAACTCCAAGCAAACATAACCTGGGAATACACTTGGTCTGACCCGAGCACATTTGATTTAAAACAAAATACACCGGGTCAGTCTGGAATACTATCAGTGATAAATTCACAGAAGCACACACTTGTTTAACTTTGGAAATTCCTTTATGAAATCAAAGGATAATAGTAAGACCAGCCCACACGTAAACACGGACGGTTTTTACCTTACTATAACCCAAAACATTTCTGAAATCATAGCTTATTCTGATATTATCATAATGTCTAAATACAAATAATTAGCAATCTAGAGGAACGCTTGCATCTCACGCTCCCCATATATATAGTATACAATCGAAAACCGCGGGCTCTTATTGGATATTGGATTCCAACCTTGACAAGGTATGGGACCACCTTCCGTATGTGTATCTCTAGAGGCGAATACACTGGGTTCAACAAGAACGTCTTGCAACCCGGCCCTCACATGACCGACCACTCATTTCTCTTGAGTGTATCGAATGTATATCACCGACGGTTGGGATCAGCAACTGCCTCCCGAAAAGGGATAGCATCGAAATATAGATTAAAGAAGCAAATAGATTTTCTCTAGATAGGTGATCATACATCCTAATGGGAGCGACCCACATAGCCATGCTGCCTGCCCGATTTTTGTCATTTCCTGATTGATGAGGCTTGAGGTCAGAACACATCTGGTCATCATATACTTTGAATGCCACATCGCCAGATCCGCCAGATCACACTTGATTGACGCCCACCAAAAATACTCTAGTTATTTGGCTAGAGAATTTCCATTTCTCCGCCATCAACTTTGGTACGTTTGGAGAAATCAACTCATGTAATTCCTTTTAGAAATACTCTGTCAGACATCCGTCCATACAAGTCATCCAGGAACAGGATGAACCGAAGGTACTCTCCTACTACATCTCATATAGGAATCACCCCATGGATCAGTAGCGAGAAGTCCTTGCAACCCGTAGATTCCAACCATGACAGAATCGCAGCTTATCTCTGCTTGCAAGGCAGAGAATATTAGCGTTCCTTCCGTTTATGAAATTCTACGGTCTTCAATGCTCTATCTCGATCATCTTCTGATCTCTTCACGTATTTGTTGGCCGGAATGGTTTTCGAATATATATTAGATCCCGGTTTTTCCGTATCAACAATCGTATTGGACAGATTTGATAGTCGGTGATTTAACTATCAAAATATATATAGTGTTTCAAACATGACACCCCAATGAGTTTATTGGTTTAATATTCAGCATTACTTGGCCCTTTAAAATTTAAAACAAACTAATTCAATTCTGCTTAATTAAGCCTTTATTTAAAATATGATGATTGAATTCTTATTTAATATATTAATGATATCAACCAAATTCCCTCTGATTAACTTTGACTGATTTACGTTGATCGATTAACTCTAACTTGACTATTCGACTTATTAAACTCAATTGAACTAACTTGACTTGATTACTCCTATCGATTAACTAATATTCGAATTACTCCATTCGCTCGACTCTAGATCGCAGCGATCACGATGGTTACGCCTGATTCCCTCAGGAAACATCCGACCTCCGTAGGCTATCTGCAACCCTGCGAATAACGCTAGCAGTCGTAGGCAATGGCATCTTCATAAATAAATATGTTTGACTAACTCTATTTCAAATACTATATTCGATCAACTCTAATTGAATAAAAAATATTCAATATAATTTGAAATCAATATTCTTATTTCTTTGAAACTAATATTTCAATATTATTTAATTTCCCAAAACTTCGCATTTGAATTCGATATTTCTTGTATAGTATAAAACCAATTCCGATACCTTCACTCACTTCCGACTGATACCATTCCTCGATAATAGTGAAGCCATTCAAGTTGGGGTATTTTAGTTACCTCTCAGACCTTGATCGACCCGTTCTTACCTTAGAATAATATCAGTTTGCCACTTTAACCATCGCTATTCAAATCTCGTTTAACACCTTGTTTCAAATCTGGTTTTATAACCCTTTCCTTATATTTGAAATCACTTCGATAAATCTCTTTATTTAATTCCTTCAATTAAGTAAATGACCACAAAACACCACCTTTCTTGAATCATTATAACACTTTGAGATGGAACCAAAATCCCTTGTCCAATAATTTACTTTAATCTATTGGTATTCTTAATATAAGCCTTGGATTCCATAACTAACGCCTACTTGCACCCTTCTTTTCAATAATACTTTTTAACTTGGATTCTTTTCACATATCTCTTTTACCAATATTTAAACCAACCCAATCGTATATATTTTTTCCCTTACATTTCAACTCCTTATTTCTATTACAATGTTTCTCAATTCAACTCTTTAACTTTTAAAGTTATCGTTTGGTCTGGACAACCCCTTCTAAAACCTTGTTTAACTTTCTTCCAAATCATTTAGTATTTTATAACAGCTTCTTATATTTTTATTTTAAAACCATTATCATATTTTAGTTTATTACTAATCTATTTATTCATTTCCCTTAACCATTTCATTTTAATTGAATTTACTTCACTTAATCTGATGATTAAGTACAATCTTACTTAAATCCTTGCATCTCACTTACGAACCCCATTTACCAACCTTGTTCGAAAACTTGGTTTATAAATTCCTATTTCCTTTACCAATTACATTTTCCAATCTCGTTTGGACATTTGGTTTATAATCCCTTTTATAAATTCTTATTCCCCTTTTTACATTAATTAAATAACTTAATTAATTTGAAAACATCGTTTAATTGTAATAAAAACAATTACTTCATTTTACCAACACGTAGGTACATTTCTAGTTTTCTAGCCCTTAAACGCGTATAATCCATTTACATAATCTCTTTATAAACTTGATAAAAATATATATTTATAAGCTTCTAATTTAATTACTTATATAAAATCATTGAATCCTTAATTCAGTTATAAAAATCTTATAACTTTAAAACGGCGTTGATTCACCGAACGGTAGAACGACGTCTAAAACAGTACATTTATGGCCAATCACTGCCAATTACTAAATCAACACTGTCGGTTGCTTTTAAACACAACACAGGTGAATATTTATTCAACCATCAACATATATACAGGTTTTGGTGTCAGTCAGGGTGAACAATTCATATATATGCACAACAACCAAAAATACAGTTTATTTAAGGAATCCGGTCGGATCCCTCCAACCTATCCTTCTCTGCATCACAGATATTAGTCAGATAAAAATATACAAATTAAATAAATAAATAAATGCAACCAATCAGACAATAACAACCAATTTGCATCCATCGCATCCAATCAACCAATTTAAACTGTTAACTGTAAAATATATTTTACTGTGAATGTACCACATCATAGGATTCCAGAAGGTGTGAGAATTAACTCACCAGAGTTTATTACGGTGGATGGTTGACGCGTTCATTGCTTTTAATCTTGAACGGACGTTCAAAATTAGCTCAATTTTCAATGGTGTCGGATTAGAGCCTAGTCAGTGCCCTCGTCTAGAGCTCGTCCCTTCATAACTGTCCTGCCATGTCATCCTCGTATGGAATGAAAACACGCGTTTTCAATCTTTACGGTTTCTCCTCCCCCGACTTCTCCTTCTCCTTCACAAACATGACCCAGAACATCCACCCACCTCCGTCAATCTGAGCCACGGGCGCACCAACCGGGGTCATCACCAGAACCCCCGTCCTCCGCCGCCACTTCGCCCTTAACCCTGAGCCGCCAGGTCAACTCAGGCCAATAGAAAAAACCCTTGACCCATTTCCGTTCAACCTCGACAAGCCGCCACCACAGGGCACTGGAATTTGCCTGACCACCACCAGAGGGACCGCCGCACCTCCCTGCTCCGACCAGTACCATCACCTCCGCCCAGATCCGCCTCCAGCGCCGCCAATTTGGCAAAATCCGACCATGACCTCAAAACCAAACCCTAAAATGACCACCTCAATTCATCTCACGATTTCTCTCACCATAGGCGATGTTAGACATCGAGACCACAGCCAAATCGAAGCTTTATCTCCCCTCTACAAAACCCCTAAGGTCCCGACACCTGAAATCAACCCGAACCCCTCAATTTTGAAGAAAAACGAAAGTGGTTTTTGCTGGTTTTACCTCGATTCCGGCCACCACACTCGACAATACCTCCCCAACTTTTTATGGTAGGTAGCCCTCGACCCGATCTACACTTTTGCTTCAGATCGCCTCTACAAATTCTCAACAGATTGGTAGATATAATTAAATTTGTAAAGAGGGGCTTTTATGTAAAATGTGATGAAAGGAGATGAAAGTTTTGGGCTGGAAATCTGATGGAGGGGTTTATATAAGTGTAAATATGAATATTTTATGTTAACGTGACGAGCGATGTTGACTAACGATTTTTATTTCGTACCTATCGCTATTTCGAACATCGTATATTCGCTGCTGCACTCACATACGAACCCCGTTCGAGACGCGAATGGACGACATAGTATAATTTGACGATACGGTCCTAATGAAACTTGTTTCGTCGAATTCCGAGTTTGTTCGCTCAAATGGCCCTCGTTCACGTTCAAATGGTCGTTTATATTTGTATTTTATTTTGCCACGCTCACAAATTAACACCGTTTTGCGTGCAACTTGAAATCTAGCAATAATTTACTGTTGCGGTCCCAACAAAATTTGTTTCGTCGAAAACAGAGGTCGTTTGAAAAATGTCCCTTTTATAACTGGCCAATTCAAAGAAAATAAACCAATTTTAAAATATCTCAATATAATATTATTAAAATATTGAAATTGGCCATACACAACCAGAATTTCATATACTACTAATTAAAATAGTTCGGGTTGAGTTTGAAGCCAAATCGGTATTTAAAATATTTAAAAAACCTTTATTCTATATAAATATAGCACTATATATATAAAGGAAATTCCATAGCGTTTTTTTCAAAATTTGATTTGGACATAAAATAAAATCTATACGATGAAAACTGGATTTTTCTCTGCCATTGGAAAGATATTGTTAAACCGGTCCCGATGTTTCTTGTTTCGAGGAAATCCGACTTATTTTGAACCCGGTATGACCAATTGAAGTTCAAAACGCCAAATCGCGAACTACCGTGCCGCTGCAGCTCGTTATTTAATTAAATTATAAACTACATATATACCGTTGTCGACAACTAAACGAAATTGTCGATATAACTTCAATATATCCAATATCGAACTACTCCAAACTGCCCGTTCACCCTATATTGCCGGCACAACATTTTCTAACCGATTTGGAATTAAATTATTATTTTATTATTTATTTAAATAATAATCCAAAATATAGTTTTTAAATTTGATTATTTAAATTCACCCAATATTTAAATAAATAAAATAAATCAAATAAATAGGCAGAAAAACACGGGTCGTTACATTAATTTATTGAACTCTCTAGAAAAAACGGTGTAGAAGTGTCTATGCAATTATAAGTTATTCATAAATGACCATAATTAATGTTCAAAACCAAAATTTGATATACAATTGAGGAATAAAGCTTAACAACTTGAAGTTGTTCATATATTTATTTGGACCTGAAGTTCGCTATGTTTTCAAACCAAAAGTTTTGAACATTATCATATGATCTTGAAGAATTTGTAATGACATTGATCAATAAATTGAAATCAATAGCTTTGATCTATGTAATAATTTATTCTAAAATCACTAACTCAAATTAGAAAGACTATGCAAATTTATAATATGTGGAAGCACATATTTATATATTCATGTATGTAAATATTTAACTAACAACCTGAAGTTTGTTATAAGCCTATTTTATAGATTATGCATAAATATTATTTAGTGATTTAATTCAATCAACATGAATGTTGAATGACCTAAAGTCATATGTGTATTCAAATGATCAGTATAATAAGAATATTCCTCCAATATTTCCTAATCAATGAAAGAGAATAAGTAATATAAAATGGACGCATCTTATCGACTAATTAAAGGATTATCGTCCTACAACTGATATACATATAATATATTTGCTAGCAGCAATATTATAATGGATCAAAATGATAATCCTATTATGATTATTATTTAGTGTGACAATGTTTGTCAACATTGAGGGGGAGGATAAAGGGATACAATTTCATTTTGAGTATCAGTTTTAAGTAATTGAAACAAATATAAATTATAAATAACATCCCTTGTAGACTTGCTTCAATATATATTTGAATCCTTGAAGGATCAAAATGCATAAACCACATTTAAAGATTGGTTTAAAAGTTAGTTCGAAATACTTTTGAAGTAAGTAATAAAGATGCTAGATGAAGGAGGTGGGTGTTCTTGAAGAAACACCTAAGGAGTCTCCGAAGAGATCCATGACATGATTGTCAAATAAACCTAGAAGTGGTTTAGGTACCTAAGATAGATAAATAAAGAGATCTCAATAAATTATATCTAGAGCCAACAATATATAATCATCGATGATAAATTTATAAGAGGGAAAGCGCTTATGATTATAAATTTTAATTAGAGCAAACATGATTGGCCATCATGAATTCTTCTCTAATTGAGAAATGCGGACCTGTAGTCCGCAAAGTAGTGAATAAAACTCGAAGGTATGAATATTTGTTAAATCACTTTAAATGATGAAAGAATATTAGTTCTTGAAGAATATAAATTACTTTGTTGGTTATATAGAATACAAAGAATAAGAGCGTAGATTACAACATTCTTTTAAGTATTGTTATAATGAAAATCATGATATAATTCACGATGAGTAGATTATTTCCTGCTTTTAAGTATTGTTGCAATGAAACATTTAATATACATTTGAGTATAGTTGCGATATGCAAAATTCATTGAAGTGTACGGGTTCCTGAAAAATGTAAATAATTTTAGTAATTATAAAGAATGCAAAGAACATAGAATATAGATTACAACTTGCTTCTAAGTATCGTTGTAATGAAAATCTTGATATAATTCAAGATGAGTAGATTACTTCCTGCTTTTAAGTATTGCTATAATGAAGCTATTATTGTTCATTACAAATGTATTGCAGTGTGCAAACCTGATTGAAGCTCAAAATTGTAAACACACGAAGTGTATTTATAAATAAACACCGATAGCAAGAAAGCACAAACAAAAGGTGCTTTAAATAAGAAAACATGCTTGAAGCATGAAAATGCACACAAAAGTTTTTAAAGAAAAGTTCACTAAGAATTATTTTGTGATGTTGTACTCTTTTTCCTTCACTTTGGTTTTTTCCCATAGGGTTTTCCATTGTGAAGGTTTTAATGAGGCAAATATTAATAAATGATGAACATCGGAAGTATGAAGACTGAAGATTATTAACTCTTGACTTTATTTTCTATACAAGATTTGTTTAAGTAATATTGTCAATGAGATACATATTTATGGATCCAGAAGTATCTATAACGAAATTGAGATATCAAAGGATAATTATAAATTTAGAGGAAATTAAATCAGGGGGAGTATAAAAAAGTATGCACTCTTTTTCCTTAACTAAAATTTTTCCCACTGGATTTTTCTTAGTAAAGTTTTAATGAGGTATTATATTGATCCAAAAGTATCATCCTCAAAGCCATATTTGAAAGTAAGTTATAATATACTCTTTTTACTTATTCAAGATTTATTTTCCCATCAGGTTTTTCTTATTAAGGTTTTAACGAGGCATTATCTTGATCTAGAAGAATCAAGCACTACATCAAGGAATAACATCTCAAATATGTTATTTAAGTTAATCTATATTTTTATCCTTAACTAAGGTTTTTCCCATTGGGTTTTCCTTTGTAAGGGTTTTACTGAAGAATTATATTGATCCAGAAGTATCACTTTGCATTCAATGTAGTAAATTATTGAAAATATGTTTTCGTACTCTTTTCCTTTCACTAAGAATTTTTTCCATAGGGTTTTTCTTAGTAAGGTTTTAATGAGGCATTACAATGATCCTGAAATATCGAACTCTTAGAAGAAATATCATTTTAATATGATATTTACAATTTCAAGAGTTGTATTCTTTTCCTCGTTCTAGGTTTTTCCCATTGGGATTTCCTAATAGAGGTATTTAATGAGGCAACTAACAATATCTATGTCATCCGAATAGATATTTGCAAGCAATGTAGTATGAGGGGGAGCAATAATCTTTCAAAGGGGATAATTTCAAGCTACTATAAGAGCATTCAAGAAATTGAAGACGCATATTCAAGAGGAAGTGTTAAAGTATGTATAGTTATCAGAGTGAATATGCTTTATGCTGTTTTTGTGTTTAGTCCCACATTATGGGATAAGTTTTACTCCAAGCTCCCAAGCCTTTATATAAAGAGCTCATGTAATATAAATAGTGTACTAATTTTGGAATGAATAAAATTATCTTCTTTCTCCTGCTAGTGGCTTTCTAATTGTATATTGTTTACAACACTAAGTTATAATTATTTTATTTATTTCATCATTAATTTTACCTCGGAATGTGTTTCAGAGACTACAGTAGGGACTAGCATTCCTTACCGCAACCGTTCTTATTTTCTTCCACTTCTTTTTTCCTCAATCGATTCTTTTCGCTTCTTTGGTTTCATCTCTTGATCCTCTTTTCCCCAGCCCCACCTTTTCCCTTGTGGTCTCTATTGCTTTCCCTCCACCTCCAGCTTCCATTTGATTTCCAGCTTTATATTTACTATCTCAGACCCTTGCGCTTTCTATTTCACCGTCCTCTTGAAAGTGTCAATTTGCAGAAGCCTTATCTCCTCTTGCAAGCCACTGTCGTGCCTTTTTTCTCCTCCACCTACTCTTGGCTGGTGAGTACCAATTTGTTTCTCCAGTCCCAATCTTGTATGACTTCTTACTTTTTCTATTTGTGAGCACTCCATTTCGCCTTTTTACCATTAATCACTATTTTGATCTGATTAAACCGTTATCACCAAAAGGTAGGCCGCTCCGTCCTGGACTTCAACTATGGGTCGTGTATACAATGTGCTAGTTGTTGACTATTATGTCTTGTGCTAGAGAACTTGGTGTTTGTGGTAAGGTCTTTATTTTTGTTGTTGTATGGTTAATCTTGCGGTGTCGTCTGAGATTGGTGAGTGATGTGAATTTTTGTGGTTCATCTTAGATATCAGTTTTTTTGGTCAAGATATATTTCGATTGTGCCTTACACTTGGTCTTTTGATTTTTGTTAGGTAATGTTTATCTTGGTTCTGGCTTTTTTATCTTGGGTAGGTTAATCTTGGTTTGTTTGGTATTGTTTTGGCTGGTGGTTGGCAGTGTTTTCTTTGTAGGGAATTCGATTAATGATAACTTCATGCTACTTTGTTTGGTTCATATACCTGTAACATTTCTCCTATGTGGATACAATTTTTCGTCTGGAGATAGCCTTGTGGTGTTGTGCTAGTTTTGTGTAATTGTATTTTCACTCTCTGCGTTGTATAGGCTTTCCACCCTATATGGTGATGTTTGGGTTGTTTTCTAGTAGTCAGTCAGTCTAACTCCTATTGTAAAACGTATTTACTACTTTGTTGTAATGAATAAGTCTCACAGATCACGATAAAAGCTGATTGTATTTGCCAAAAAATAATTAAAATATTACATGTATTGTAACGACCCAGATTTTTCAGATATTTGAATTCGAATATTTAAATCTATTTTAAATATTATAATTGGAATATCAACGGATTTTTAAATATTTAATTCGTTAATTAAACGGCGGTTGAACATTTAAATTTATATTTAAATTATAAAACGAACTCGAAACTGCGCGGTAGTTCGTTAAATTGAATTTAAACTTCAATTGATTATACAGAATTCGTTTTGAGTCGGATTTCCGTGAAACAAGAAACACCTGAATATATTTGATAATATTTTTCTGATAGAAGAGAAAAATTAAGTTTTCGTGTTATAGATTTTGTTGTGTGTCCAAATCAAATTCAGAAATAGTCGCTATAAAATTGTTTATGGACCATAACGATTTATTTAATATAATTAAATATTGGATTCGAATTCGGACAAGATTTTTGAGTCGTAGTTATAATTTAATTTTTAGAATTTTACTGTAATTTTTAATTGGCAAAATAAGCAACTTTTTATTTGGAGTGTTTTACACCCTATATCAGTATTTGAGGTTTCACACAATAAGCTAACTAGTCAATTTTATTATATTTTTGTGATCGTAGCACACTGCTAAGCGCGACGGTATATTTAATTCCGTCGATAGCAAATCGTATGGAGAAAGAGTTTTGTTCAGCGGGGTACGTTAAATTTATACCTAAAAATCATTAATCTGTACATATACAAACAAATAAAGTATACAATTGACATTTCTTCTAAAGCCCAACTGGCCATGCATACCTTAGTAAAGTATTTACTTTACTCTTAAGTTTTCATGGTACAGGCTACCCTTATTCTTGCATATCATGTCTACATGTAAGAATTGCATACAGCTACCCTTTCCTGAAGCACATGCATGTCTAATCGATATAAATGAATTGCTTTGAACATTCACACCGAACCAACCCAGGCTACCCAGCTACACGATGCTTCTGTGACACCTTATACCTGCAAACCTAAATTTATTCGTCAGATCTATATTTCACAAGGCAACATCCTACAATTTTTTCAGCCAACTGAGCATCTTATGTTTAAATTATTGCCTACCTAAAAATAACACACACAAGACTATGGCAGACTCTACGATACATGCTATGAAAAGAAACAGCATAAAGTGAACCTAGCCTACCCTATAGAGAACACGCTAGTTAAGCTATGAAGGGAAAGAACATCAGTGCCCAGTCAAATACTATGCACATGCCTACCAATGTGATGATTAGAACCATTAAAACCTTAGCTGCCAAGCTTTCGTCTTCCTTCTGTGCCAATCCAACATCCATGCCACCCAAGGTTACTCCCATTATAAATACACTGCCATTCTGTCACTCCATATCAAATTTATTTAAAACCCAAACTCCTGTTTTATAAACAAACTCTTCTCCTTCTTTTTATTATTAATCTGCATCATCTTTCCACGGCACAAAAATCAAAACAAACGAGAAAAGGAAAACCGCATGAGAAGATGGTGTCGGTTTGGAATATGGCGACGGTGCAAAGAGGAGCAAAGGGTGTGTATGGCGATCTAAAAGGTGGAAGGCACTGTCAACGTCGGCTCGGTGATGGCCGGTGGCAAGTCAGTCTTCGGTGAGGATGAGGAGACAGCAGGTGATGGGGGTGAAGTCGTTGCGCTTGTGTACATAGAAGCGACAGTTTTTTTCTCTCTCTCTCTCTCTCTCTCTCTCTATATATATATATATATATATATATATATATATATATAAGGAAGAAAATGGCGGAGGCAAGGTTTTTGAGTGGGTTGTTTTTCAGTGAAACACATGAGGAGAAGAATCGCATGTTTAAGCGGTGACGTAGACTGAGATTTGTTAAGGTGGCTGACATGGAATCTTCTTCGCGAATTATAGTAGTGCAGCAGTTCAAAGAAGCTACGGTCGTATTTCTTCATGGAGGCGTTGAGCTTGCTGTTATGGCGACCGAAGGGTGGAGGGCTCACTGGGGTTGATGGGGATGCTGGAACGAGCAGCATGACTACATGTTGGAGTAAATAATGAGATGTGGGGATAACAGTATGGGGTTACGCGTGTGTAGGGTGGTATGTAAATGAGGAAACAAAGGAGAAAACGGTGGGGCTTTCAATTACAGAAAGTTTGGTTGATGGGGGTTCCGACTGTTGTTGGTGTGCAATCTGAATAGCAGCTCGCGGTGTGGTGGCAGTTGGGCGTGATGGGGTTCGGTAATGTTCAAAGTCAGAAGTGGCATGTTTTAATGATAACAAGAGTACATGCAAGAGAAAGAGGATTATAAGGGGCATGCAAATTGCCAGGAACGGAAATGGGGTATGGCACCAGCACAACCACACGTAAAAAGTAGAGGAAGGAAGCATTGTTGTGGGCTTTGATGTCTGACGGGCTTTCGTGTATTTAAAAAAAGAAGAAGAAGAGAAGCCTGAAGTAGTAACGTGGAAGGGGTTCGCCGGTTTGGTTCATGAAGAAGTAGACAGTAAGTTGTGAAAAGATAAATGGTGAACCACGAGAAGAACAGTCTTTTGAATAGGTGATGCTGGGTATAATTGAGTCTGGGTAAGAAACGCACAAACAAGTGCTGACGTGGCATGGTCATTGTAAGGTAATGATGATTTTATAATTAACTATGTTTCAAAAATTATAATATTCTAAACTAAAACATAAGGTTGCAATAACCGTATTTATTCCATACATTGTCAGAATTCGGTGAAGCTAGTCGCGTTGAAGTCACAGTCGAGAATACCACATGGTTGTGCAGATTCGAGAAGGAACAGAAGCAACCGGAATTTCGTATAATTTTAGACACTTGTTTAAAATTATATGAACAACGCGCGAACCGTCGATCGAAATAAGGTGAGTTAATTCTCACACATTTCTGAAATACTATGATGTGCTAAATTTATACAATTAAATTTAATTGATTGATTGGATGCTTTGGACGCCTATGATTGATTTAATAATTGATATTAATTTTATTATCGTCATTTCCATATGCTGTCATGAAATATTATAATGGTTTATGATGCAGGGAAGAACAAATAGGAGGAATCAAACCGGATTCCTCAAATATATAGTTTGATGTTATTTCGTATTTTATATGAACTGTTTAAAACCCATTGACTTTAAAACCCTATTGGTTGTTGATTGTGGTTGAGCTTTGAAGCAATATATAGTATTGATTACGGAATAAATAGCAGATGGCCCAGAAATACACCGTTTTATAAAGATCGATTCATCGTCAGGGGAATCGCTAGAAATAAAATTATGGAATTTATTTAACAGAATATTGATTTTAAAATACATTATTATTATTTTAAATGAAGTTCAAAAAAAGGAGAAAAATCCAACCACATATATAAACATTGATTGGTTTAACCAAAATCTACCGTGCGCGAAGCACGTGCTTAAAAAGTGATTTGTAAAAAAATGTATTTAGCTAATTCAAGTGACCCGAAGTAACGTCACAGTTAGAATAGGTTTACATTGATATTAATTTAATAGAAATCAAAGTGAATAGAATTATTTAGATTAATTATTAATTAATTTAAATGGAAAGATCGACAACGATTGACTAATAGGTCAGTCATGTTTAGAGTTGAACAAGTTAACTGGAATTGTTTATTTAATTAATTCAAATTTAATGAGGATAGTTAATGGTAAAACAAACCATGTTTATTTTGATAAAAAGGTTGAAGGATGATTATTTATTTGATAATAATCAAATGGAATTATTTAAATTAATTAGTTTTGTGATTAATTTAAATGGGAAGATAAATTAAGATTTGATTTACGAGTTAATCATGTTATAGTTGACTAAATCAACCGTGTTATCTAAAATGGATTTATTAAATTAATTTATATTTATTAAATGGAGATGATAATTGGTTAAGTAAAACATATTTTAAATGTGAAATTTGATTACCATTTAATAATAATCAAATTAGAAATAATGGGACTCAAAGGGGAAAATGGGATTTAGAAAAAGATAAGGCTCATTAATATTTTAAATAAATTATATTAATGAAAATAGGAGTTAAGTTTAAATCATGGATTAAAGGGTAATTCTTATTTGAAATTCTATTTAATCAAATTTATGTAATCTAAGATTTCGACGAAGTATAGAACCCAAGGGGTACTGAATATATTAGAAATGACATTTAAGCCAGAATGTGAAATTAAAGAATGAGAGCTTAACTGGAGATCGGATGAGATAAGTGATTTTCTAAATTTTGATCTAATGTTGGTTTCGGCCTTCAAGGTTAATATTAAGGGAATTATTTTCTGATTAATTTACAGTTAGGAACTAGTGGAGATAGCGAATGGGAAATCAAACATATACCCAAGTTTGAATCAAAGTAATTAAACGAAATAAGTTATCAAGATACGATATAGAACCGCTATTCAAAGAAGAGATGATACTTCGTCAAGATGGAATTAAAATGGGATTTTTTGTAATATGGGGAATGAATATCGGTTTTTGTATTACAACTAATATCTATCTTAAGATAAGAACGTTGTTGGTCAAGGTCCGAGAGGTAATTAAAATACCCAACTTGAACAACTTCTAGATTATCAAAGGATGATATTAGTTGTAATGGTAAAGAGGTTTGAGTAAATTATTTTGGGAAAATAACAGTGTAACATTATTCGAAGGATATGGAAGTATATATCTAATGAGATTACGAAATGAAAGGAAATAAAAAGGGGCTTAATGGTATAAAATGATATTCCCATAAGAAAAGAATTAAATAGGAGATTGGTGGAAATATAACAATATTTTTAAAGTTAAGAAATGAGATTTAAGTACGTTTATTCTAAAAGGATGAGTGGTGATTTTGGTATTCAAATAACGAAGCCAAAGAATATGTCATAATGATTGTTTTACGAGTGATGAGTCGAATCGATAAGATAATAAGAAGGGTTGTAGCAGTGTTTTGAAAAGTTATTTGAAGGTTGAATTAGATATGATTTTAAAATATTTTCTAAGCTTATAAGCAAAAGGATTTGAGGATATTAACATATTTAAAATCATGTATTATTAGGTATTTTAACTGATATATTATTCTTAAATAGCCAAGTGATGTTGTGTATAAACCAATGGATCTGTTTTATTTTTTTGGTTGTTCATTTTGATAGTCAAATAACCAACTATCAAAATCTGACCCAATGTTATTGGTACGGAAAGACCAGGATCGAATTTATATTCGAAAACCATTCCGACCAATAAATACGAATATGTCGAAGACACTGATCGAGATGGAGCAATTGAAGACCATAGATCTTCATGAAATGGAAGAGTTACTTACAATCTCTGGCTGATCCCTAGAGATATACTATGATTCAGTCGTGGTTGAAATCTGTGGATTGTAAGGACTACTCGCTAATGATCCATGGGGTGATTCCTATATTGGATGCAATAGAAGAGTACCTTCAGTTCATCCTGTTCCTGGATGACTTGTATGGCTAGATGTCTGACAGAGTATTTCCAGAGAAAAAAATCCCATACGTTGATTTTTACAAATATATCAAGTTGGTACCGAAGAGGGGCACTTCTTTAATACCTAGAGTATATTTGTGGACATCAATTGGTGATTTGACGGATCTGACGATGTGACATTCAAAGTGAATGGTGGCCAGTTGTTCCAAAAGATTTATAACCTCAAGCCTCATCAACGGGGAAATGATAAAATCGGGCAGGCAGCATGGCTATGTGGGTCGCACCCATTAGGGTGTATTGTCACCATACAGAGAACATTCATATTTGTTACTTCTTTTCATTTCTGTATCTCCCGGGAAAACGGTAGTTGCGCAGCCGTGAGGTGACAATATATTCGATACACTCAAGAGAAATGGGTGGTCGGTCATGTGTTGGCCAGCTTGCAAGACGTTCTTGTTGAACCCAGTGTATTCCTCTCTAGAGATACACTATCGGCAGGTGGTTCCATACCTTGTCATAGTCGGAATCCAATCTCCAATAAGCGCCTGCAATTTTGTTTGTATACTATATATGTTGAGCGTGAGATGCAAACGTTCTGCTAGATTCTATTTATTTGTATTTAGACACTACTATAATATTAGAAGAAGATATTGATTTCAAAATATTTTGGGTTATAGTAAGGTAAAAACCGTCCATGTTTATGTGTGGACTGGTCTTACTATAGGATCGAATATAAGAATTCATCAACAATTAAATAAAAAAATTCAATGAAATAAATTTGTATAGGATCAATATGAAATGAAACAAAAGGGATTTAACCTTGTATCTGTTATAGGCATGGGATATTGAATTAGTGCTGTAACACCCTGAATTTTCTGTTAACACTAAAGTTGCAATAATAATAAGTGTGTAAAGGGGGGATGTATCTAATGTGCATACAAAAATAATAATAAGTGTGTAAAGGGGGGATGTATCTAATGTGCATATAAAAATAATAATAAGTGTGTAAAGGGGGGATGTATCTAATGTGCATACAAAAATAATAATAAGTGTGAAAAGGGGGGATGTATCTGATGTGTACGTATTTATATGGATTGACAAATAATAGTAAATGTACATTAAGAAAGAAATGGTGAACATAATTGGTTTCTCTTTAGCACGAACGGCTAGAATTATTCTTGGCTTCATCGACGGCTCTCATTTACTTGCAACTCTATATAAACAGCCCCTAGCCTCATTCTCTTTACACCATTCTTCTCTAACCTTATGATGCATAAATTCTCGGTGGACATGGCTTCTTCTCCTCCTCTAAAATAAATAAATAAAATAAAATATAAATCTAAGACGAGGAAATGTTACTCAAATCTTTCAAGAGAAGATTCAAAACAAGCTAGGATTCAAGTGAAGATTCAAACGACTTCAACGACTTTTTTTCTACGAATCTAATCTCTGTAAGTTGGTTACTTTTTAGATCTGAACGCCTTTTTCTATTTGTGACATGAAATTAATGGATATAAGAAATATGCCTTATCATTTCATTGAATCTGTGCTTGTACATACCTTTGGATCTGATTCTTGATTTTGGCTTAGAACATATTGTGACTAAATTTCCAATGCCTAAGACTATGACTATGAAACTATGGACGTTGAAACCATATGCCTTTGACTATGAACATAAGCCTTTGAACATAAACCAATGCCTATGACTATGACAAAGACAATTGTGGATAATTACCTACGATTCATGAACATGATATTATTGCCTAGGATTATGACTGTGATATTGGATCTAAACCTGATTATCGATTCAATCTATTCTTAATTATCCTTGGATCTTGATTATGGGAATTTGTCTATTAAGTTAGATGTACCCATATACATGAACCTATGTTATTTATTCAACCCTTTCCATGTCATAATATTATCAGATCTATAGGCATTCGATGCTTAAAATCAATTGATTCAGTGTAATTTGTTAGATCTGAAATTAGTAAATTATCATCCTATGCCAGTTATTATATTTATCTTTTCATGGCATTTTGGTTCATTCCCTTTTTTTCCACGAACCTAGATTTATCTATAATCTAGGATGAATCACGATTATACGAACGATGGGAATACGATTTGGGTACAACATGAAATTCATATTAATTGGCATAATTTGGAATGTGTATTATGACATGCCTATTAAAACGCAAGTTGGGAAATTTGACATAAATGATGGAATATGACATATTAAATTTAGTAATTTCAAGTAAGCTAAATTTTAGGCATAAAACTGTAAACTAGAATAATAATTCTAGTTTTAGCATAAACTATGAATTAGGTTGTTAAATCAGAATTGGCTAAATTAAAGTTAATTTGGCATAATAAGTATATTAGCACAATTTTGAATTTAGTCATAATTGTGAGTAATTTTCATGTTTAGAATAATTATGGTTAGTGACACTTAATCTGGTATAATTTACATACCAAAAAATATAAATATGATAAATAGGAAAAGGGGGCCATAATAATAAATGTGACAATGTACATTAAAAGAGTAATAATGGAATAAGTAAATTAGGAGTAATTTACTTATAGAATTTGTCACAAACGATAAATTGTTCATAGACTAAGTTTTGGCCATAAATTATAAACTAGAATATTAAATCTAGTTTTGACAATGAAATAAGAATATTAGACCTAAGTTGGCCTAAAACTGCAAGTTGGGTTAAATAATAGGTAAGTCAAGACTTGGGCCTAGAATATAAGTATACTAATGGGCATGGCAAATGAACATAGTATAGGCCAAATTTATTTAAAAAAAGAAAAAAAAAGAAAATGGACTTTGAGGATAAATTGTTAATAATTTATTTATAGACAAAAGAAAGGTTTATTAATGACATCTCTTTTAATAAATACACCAGAAAGTTCTAGGGTGACAGAGAGGATAGTGTCTAGGCTTGGGTTTGGAAAATACAAGTTTCCTGCTCTCCCTAACTGATCCGACGGACGGGATGGTTACTTTCAAAACCGGATTTGGAAATTAATCAAAACCCTTTTGAACTTAGAAAACACGAATACACCTAACCCGAGGTTAGACTGAGTTGCGATGTAAACCTGCCCGGAACCAACCGGCACATCTAGTAATCACAACAATATCTGTCTAATGTGAGTTGTAGCGGCTTTAATTTATTTAATTAAAGCTAGAACAAGAATGGTAGAGTTAAGTTAACTAAAACACTTAACCAATTCAACATGATAACTAAACCGATGGGTGGGGTTAGGTTCATACAGACACTTAACACAGTTAAGCTAGAATGGGAGGGTTAAGTCCATAGGAACACTTAACCAACTTAACACAGTTAAGCTAGAATGGTAGGGTTAAGTCCACAGGAACACTTAACCAAATTTAACATGTTAACTAGACTAGAGGTTGGGGTTAAGTAAAGTTAATACACTTAGCCAATTTAACATGTTAACTAGACTAGAGGTTGGGGTTATGTAAATTTAATACACTTAGCCAATTTGATGTGTTAGCTAAACTAGACCGTAGGGTTAAGTAAACTTGAACACTTAACCATCAGAGTGTGATAAATGAATAAGGTTAAGTTTAAAACATGAAGGGATAATACTTAACCACTAATATCATGTTAGTTAAAACAGATGGGCAAGGTTAAGTTAAAAAGGAACACTTAACCAATACAGGACGAATGGGTAGGGTTAAGTAATAAGAATTACTTAACCAATATAACTTGGTTTGTGGTGGGGTTAAGTCAACATGAATTACTGATAACACTTAACCAGTTTAACAGGATAAATAAAGAGGGTTAAGTTAGCTTGACTAATGACACTTAACCAATCCAACTTGACGAAAAAGAGAACTAAGTAGTAATTCTTAGTATAACACGAGAAGGAGCGAACGTCCAACTAATTTTAAAGAAGGCTCCAACGAATTGGGTTACGAAGCCCGAGGCTTCGAGGGGACGTGAGGGTACTCTTGGTATCCCTCTGTGAGGCTATAGAAGTTTCTCCTGGGCTCACAGAGGTTAAGGTCTGCGTTAGAAGAACCGAGGGTATGCCTTGGTTGCAATATATGGCAACCTAAAGACTAGGTTGGACCAACGTGATTCGACGAGAAAACGGTAGCCCTGTGATAGCAACTCGTCGTCTACTATCCATCTTCAGTCAATCGAGATACGTGAAGCGGGAAGGCGGAGAACTCCTACAGACCATATACTTGCTATCTAGTTATGGTTGCGGATGGCCATAGGTTAGTGGGGCATAAGGGGCCTGCGTATAGTTCTCATTTTTCAAGGTGTGCCTTTCATTAGTTGAGGGAGGGGTCAAGTGGGACCATAGCCACTGGAATAAAAACAGACCTTAGCATCTGCATCGGCAGATATCTGAAAGCTCCCGACCGAGTTCCGTATTTCTAGAGTAGCCCTGACTCGGAACTCGGGCAGCACATTACAGGACATGTGCATCTAGACAAGCGATAACGATTCGCGATACATGCATGGGGAAAGTTTAGGAACATATACCACTCTAGGTAGTGTATCCTAGACTAAAGGGCAACGTTCAGTAGATAGCATGAACCCTAGATTAAATCTAGGTAATAAACAATAAATGTATGCCTGAAGGCAACCGAAACAACCAGGATTGGGATCACGTTAACATTACTAGTCGGGACACTAGTTAGGTGGTGGAGAGACATAGAAACCATAATAACAAGTTAATAGCGAAGCGGAGAAAGTATTAAAGCATATCCAGTTTATCTTGTCTTAGCATATCTTGTGTTAATCTTATCTTATCTTGTTGACCCTATCGTCATGGTATTGTCTTGTATTCAGTTAATTCATGTCGTTTTGTTTTTCCCTGTTCACATGCTAGAAGTAACTGAACTTACCAGACTTTATGTCTGACCCAGTTTTCTTTCGTCTTCTTTTCTTCCGTTTCCCCCCCCCCCCCCAGGTAGTTACGGAGGGGATAGTATTGCTCAGATTAGTTTTGGGACAGTTGCTCTTTTCAAGCTTGAAGATTCTTGGATACATCGGCTTTGGATTGTTATGGCTGGCTTATGTTACATTAGGGAATATAAATGTATTTTTATGCTTCTTTATTTTGTAAGACAGATGATACTCTGATATTGGAAAACAATTGTTGTACCAATTATTTTATCAATAAAGTGAAGTTTTATTTTCCGCTGTTTTAATTTTGTCTGTCTTGTAATTTATCTGCATCTTTTACCCTAAAATGCTCCACAGAACTTAGTGCATTCCCTTTGTGAGTGACACTAACGGATGTTGGGGGTGTTACACGTGGTATCAGAGCTGAAGGTTACCGGATCAGATAAAGATTTGAAAAATTATTTTTCAAAACAGTTTTTAAAGAAGCATTTTCAAAAGAAAATTTTTGTTTTAAAAGGCATATTCCCCAAAGCCATAAGCACTATCTTTTGATTCTCTGTTTGAGTCCTCGTTTCCTTCTTTCTTGAGTCTCTGGGGCTCCTGGCTTTCTGGGAGGTAACCTCATCGAAGGGCAAAGTAGTGCCCGACTTCCATCTACAGCCGTAGTAGTTTCACCTTCGGCCAGTTTTCTTTCAAGCTTTGTAGGGGATTCTGTACGATGGAGGCAGCTTTCGAGAGATTTGTCAACATGATTACACACGGAAGAGGATGGAGAGTTTGGCTAAGGAGCATAACCCAAGGATGAGGAATTATAAAACCTAAGACAAGAGGAAGTATCTTTACTAGGGTATAATAGGGCATATAATTAAGGACAAGGGCAAGAACGAGGAACAAGATTTTTAGAAGGGCAAGTACATACTTTCACCTCTAAGCGTACCTAGGAGAAAGGTAGTAAAGTTCTGTTGGAAGAGTCTAGTTTTTCTGTTCGTACTCTTTCGGTTTTAGCGCTTCGCATTTGTTCATGTCTACTTCCATAGTTGAGTCTCTGCACCTTAGTACTTGTATAGTAGAAAGATCCCACTAGAGTCTCAAATCCAATTGGTGGTTCGACCAATTTATTTTTGGTTAGTAGGGATTTGAGAGTAGCTATCGAGTTTGCTTATATCATCTCACGTAGATCGTCTAAATTCGGAGGAGATATTCCTTGGGTGCTTGTCTGATATTGGTTTAGGCCTTTGGGGCTTGTACTTGAGGAATGTCGAGTTCGACTAGGATGGTTTGCGTGAAAGATGGATAGTTGTGGCAGGCGCTCTAAATAGAAAAAAAAGAGACTAACCTTAAGAGAGGTAAAAAGTACGTAGTGACCTTTTGACCCTCATAGTTATGGCATGATGGATAAGCTAGGAGGAGAGACCTCTGATCATCCTAGTATATATACACTTGGTACCATGGTTGACATCTGTTTATTTTGGAAATGGAGGTCAGAAACTTCACAATCGTGAAGTTAAATTAGATAAGGTACAGAATAGTGAAGCTCAAGAAGATGCGACTTAGAAGACTGAAGACTAGATACGCGCATCATACCCTTTTTCTTTAGGGTACATCCTTGATTTCTTTTTGTAGGAGCTTTACGCATACTTGTTTCCCTCTTTCCAAAGTATATCCTCTAGGACGTATCAACGATCCTTAGGTAGAAGCCAATGGACGAAAACATGTATTTGAAACATGTTATGATTGATGGTTGCAAGTGGTTGCTCGTGGATGCATATACACACCATAGGCACTAGATCGGCTCAATCACCTCATGTTGCATATATATGCGTGTTTATTTTTCGTTAATGCATGTATGATGGTTATGTTATTACATGGATGTTGCATTCGGATGAATGGTTGTGCATGCATGTAGAAATAATATGTATCATTAGGGTTCTTTTGCATACATAATGGATGCATGGCACTATCATGGATTGCATTAAGGAGGTCAACTGAATCAGTAGACCGCCTGATTTTGCATTAGATAAGGACATGTACACACACTATGAATATGATCATGAAGCATTATAAGTCTTTTTTTAAGGACAATGGATGCCTGTGATTGAATGGTTGAGTAGTTGGATGATTGGACGGCATGACACATTCTTCCTAACTTGAAGATTTCGGGGACGAAATCCTAAAAGGAGGGGAGAATGTAACACCCCGAATTTTCTGTTAACACTAAAGTTGCAAAAATAATAATAAGTCTGTAAAGGGGGGATCTATCTAATGTGCATACAAAAATAATAATAAGCGTGTAAAGGGGGAATGTATCTAATGTGCATATAAAAATAATAATAAGTGTGTAAAGGGGGGATGTATCTAATGTGAATACAAAAATAATAATAAGTGTGAAAAGGGGGGATGTATCTGATGTGTACGTATTTATATGGATTGACAAATAATAGTAAATGTACATTAAGAAAGAAATGGTGAACATAATTGGTTTCTCTTTAGAACGAACGGCTAGAATTAATCTTGGCTTCATCGACGGCTCTCATTTACTTGCAACTCTATATAAACAGCCCTAGCCTCATTCTCTTTACACCATTCTTCTCTAACCTTATGATGCATAAATTCTCGGTGGACATGGCTTCTTCTCCTCCTCTAAATTAAATAAATAAAATATAATATAAATCTAAGACGAGGAAATGCTGCTCAAATCTTTCAAGAGAAGATTCAAAACAAGCTAGGATTCAAGTGAAGATTCAAACGACTTCAACGACTATTTTTCTACGAATCTAATCTCTGTAAGTTGGTTACTTTTTAGATCTGAACGCCTTTTTCTATTTGTGACATGAAATTAATGGATATAAAAAATATGCCTTATCATTTCATTGAATCTGTGCTTGTACATACCTTTGGATCTGATTCTTGATTTTGGCGTAGAACATATTGTGACTAAATTTCCAATGCCTAAGACTATGACTATGAAACTATGGACGTCGAAACCATATGCCTTTGACTATGAACATAAGCCTTTGAACATAAACCAATGCCTATGACTATGACAAAGACAATTGTGGATAATTACCTATGATTCATGAACATGATATTATTGCCTAGGATTATGACTGTGATATTGGATCTAAACCTGATTATCGATTCAATCTATTCTTAATTATCCTTGGATCTTGATTATGGGAATTTGTCTATTAAGTTAGATGTACCCATATATATGAACCTATGTTATTTATTCAACCCTTTCCATGTCATAATATTATCAGATCTATAGGCCTTCGATGCTTAAAATCAATTGATTCAGTGTAATTTGTTAGATCTGAAATTAGTAAATTATCATCCTATGCCAGTTATTATATTTATCTTTTCATGGCATTTTGGTTCATTCCCTTTTTTTCCATGAACCTAGATTTATCTATAATCTAGGATGAATCACGATTATACGAACGATGGGAATACGATTTGGGTACAACATGAAATTCATATTAATTGGCATAATTTGGAATGTGTATTATGACATGTCTATTAAAACGCAAGTTGGGAAATTTGACATAAATGATGGAATATGACATATTAAATTTAGTAATTTCAAGTAAGCTAAATTTTAGGCATAAAACTGTAAACTAGAATAATAATTCTAGTTTTGCCATAAACTATGAATTAGGTTGTTAAATCAGAATTGGCTAAATTAAAGTTAATTTGGCATAATAAGTATATTAGCACAATTTTGAATTTAGTCATAATTGTGAGTAATTGTCATGTTTAGAATAATTATGGTTAGTGACACTTAATCTGGTATAATTTACATACCAGAAAATATAAATATGATAAATAGGAAAAAGGGGCCATAATAATAAATGTGACAATGTACATTAAAAGAGTAATAATGGAATAAGTAAATTAGGAGTAATTTACTTATAGAATTTGTCACAAACGATAAATTGTTCATAGACTAAGTTTTGGCCATAAATTATAAACTAGAATATTAAATCTAGTTTTGACAATGAAATAAGAATATTAGACCTAAGTTGGCCTAAAACTGCAAGTTGGGTTAAATAATAGGTAAGTCAAGACTTGGGCCTAGAATATAAGTATACTAATGGGCATGGCAAATGAATATAGTATAGGCCAAATTTATTTAAAAAAAGAAAGAAAAAAAAGAAAATGGACTTTGTGGATAAATTGTTAACAATTTATTTATAGACAAAAGAAAGGTTTATTAATGACATCCCTTTTAATAAATACACCAGAAAGTTCTAGTGTGACAGAGAGGATAGTGTCTAGGCTTGGGTTTGGAAAATACAAGTTTCCTACTCTCCCTGGCTATCCCTAACTGATCCGACGGACGGGATGGTTACTTTCAAAACCGGATTTGGAAATTAATCAAAACCCTTTTGAACTTAGAAAACACGAATACACCTAACCTGAGGTTAGACTGAGTTGCGATGTAAACCTGCCCGGAACCAACCGGCACATCTAGTAATCGCAACAATATATGTCTAATGTGAGTGATAGCGGCTTTAATTTATTTAATTAAAGCTAGAACAAGAATGGTAGGGTTAAGTTAACTAAAACACTTAACCAATTCAACATGATAACTAAACCGATGGGTGGGGTTAGGTTCATACAGACACTTAACACAGTTAAGCTAGAATGGGAGGGTTAAGTCCATAGGAACACTTAACCAACTTAACACAGTTAAGCTAGAATGGGAGGGTTAAGTCCACAGGAACACTTAACCAAATTTAACATGTTAACTAGAATAGAGGTTGGGGTTAAGTAAAGTTAATAAACTTAGCCAATTTAACATGTTAACTAGACTAGAGGTTGGGGTTATGTAAATTTAATACACTTAGCCAATTTGATGTGTTAGCTAAACTAGACCGTAGGGTTAAGTAAACTTGAACACTTAACCATCAGAGTGTGATAAATGAATAAGGTTAAGTTTAAAACATGAAGGGATAATACTTAACCATTAATATCATGTTAGTTAAAACAGATGGGCAAGGTTAAGTTAAAAAGGAACACTTAACCAATACAGGATGAATGGGTAGGGTTAAGTAATAAGAATTATTTAACCAATATAACTTGGTTTGTGGTGGGGTTAAGTCAACATGAATTACTGATAACACTTAACCAGTTTAACAGGATAAATAAAGAGGGTTAAGTTAGCTTGACTAATGACACTTAACCAATCCAACTTGACGAAAAAGAGAACTAAGTAGTAATTCTTAGTATAACACGAGAAGGAGCGAACATCCAACTAATTTTAAAGAAGGCTCCAACGAATTGGGTTACGAATCCCGAGGCTTCGAGGGGACGTGAGGGTACTCTTGGTATCCCTCTGTGAGGCTGTAGAAGTTTCTCCTGGGCTCACAGAGGTTAAGGTCTACGTTAGAAGAACCGAGGGTATGCCTTCGTTGCAATATATGGCAACCTAAAGACTAGGATGGACCAGCGTGATTCGACGAGAAAACGATAGCCCTGTGATAGCAACTCGTCGTCTACTATCCATCTTTAGTCAATCGAGATACATGAAGCGGGAAGGCGGAGAACTCCTACAGACCATATACTTGCTATCTAGTTATGGTTGCGGATGGCCATAGGTTAGTGGGGCATAAGGGGCCTGCGTATAGTTCTCATTTTTCAAGGTGTGCCTTTCATTAGTTGAGGGAGGGGTCAAGTGGGACCATAGCCACTGGAATAAAAACAGACCTTAGCATCTGCATCGGTAGATATCTGAAAGCTCCCGACCGAGTTCCGTATTTCTAGAGTAGCCCTGACACAGAACTCGGGCAGCACATTACATGACATGTGCATCTAGACAAGCGATAACGATTCGCGATACATGCGTGGGGAAAGTTTAGGAACATATACCACTCTAGGTAGTGTATCCTAGACTAAAGGGCAACGTTCAATAGATAGCATGAACCCTAGATTAAATCTAGGTAATAAACAACAAATGTATGCCTGAAGGCAACCGAAACAACCAGGATTGGGATCACGTTAACATTACTAGTCGGGACACTAGTTAGGTGGTGCAGAGACATAGAAACCATAATAACAAGTTAATAGCGAAGCGGAGAAAGTATTAAAGCATATCCAGTTTATCTTGTCTTAGCATATCTTGTGTTAATCTTATCTTATCTTGTTGACCCTATCATCATGGTATTGTCTTGTATTCTGTTAATTCATGTCATTTTGTTTTTCCCTGTTCACATGCTAGAAGTAACTGAACTTACCAGACTTTATGTCTGACCCAGTTTTCTATCGTCTTCTTTTCTTCCATTCCCCCCCAGGTAGTTAAGGAGGGGATAGTATAGCTCAGATTAGTTTTGGGACGATTACTCTTTTCAAGCTTGAAGATTCTTGGATACATCGGCTTTGGATTGCTATGGCTGGCTTATGTTACATTGGGGAATATAAATGTATTTTTATGCTTCTTTATTTTGTAAGACAGATGATACTCTGATATTGGAAAACAATTGTTGTACCAATTATTTTATCAATAAAGTGAAGTTTTATTTTCCGCTGTTTTAATTTTGTCTGTCTTGTAATTTATCTGCACCTTTTACCCTAAAATGCTCCACAGAACTTAGTGCATTCCCTTTGTGAGTGACACTAACGGATGTTGGGGTGTTACAAGTGCAGGTTGGAAGAGGAAAACTATTGGTCTATTTGCTTCGAAATTGGAATCGAGTTACCCGACAAAAGGTAAACCATATTATTGATCGGGTGTTTGGATTTATACCCGAGATGGGTAGCCGTTTGGCTTTTATTTTCTTTGGATCAATATGAGGCCCAGAGTGGCATTTGTAGTTGTTTGAACCATATAGAGGAGGTGCTGGCAAATTTTTCGAAAATTTTTGGAACTTAGAAATATTATTGATAAAATTTTGAATTAATTATTTTTAAAATAATTGGGTTTGAGCATTCTTCTTACTTAGTAATTTCGGGGACGAAATTTTTTTAAGGGGAGAAGAATGTTACGACCCAGATTTTTCGACTATTTGAATTCGAATATTTAAATCTATTTTAAATATTATAATTGGAATATTAATGGATTTTAAAATATTTAATTCGTTAATTAAACGGTGGTTAAACATTTAAATTTATATTTAAATTATAAAACGAACTCGAAACTGCGCAGTAGTTCGTTAAATTGAATTTGAACTTCAATTGATTATACATAATCCGTTTTGAGTCGGATTTCCATGAAACAAGAAACATATGAATATATTTGATAATATTTTTCTGATAGAAGATAAAAATTAAGTTTTCGTGTTATAGATTTTGTTGTGTGTCCAAATCAAATTCAGAAATAGTCGTAATAAAATAGTTTATGGACCGTAGCGATTTATTTAATATAATTAAATATTGGATTCGAATTCGGACAAGATTTTTGAGATGTTGTTGTAATTTTTAGAATTTTACTGTAATTTTTACTTCGTAAAATAAGCAACTTTTTATTTGGAGTGTTTTACACCCTATATCAGTATTTGAGGTTTCACACAATAAGCTAACGAGTATGTTTTATTATATTTTTGTGATCGTGGCACACTGCTGAGCGCGATGGTATGTTTAATTCCGTCAATAGCAAATCGTATGGAGATGGAGTTTTGTTCAGCAGGGTACGTTAAATTTATAACTAAAAATCATTGATCTGTACATATACAAACAAATAAAATATACAGTTGACATTTCTTCTAAAGCCCAACTGGCCACGCATACCTTAGTAAAGTATTTACTTTACTCTTAAGTTTTCATGGTACAGGCTACCCTTATTCTTGCCTATCCTGTCTACATGTTAGAATTGCATACAACTACCCTTTCCCCAAGCACATGCATGTTTAATCGATATAAATGAATTGCTTTGCACATTCACACCGAACTAACCCAGGCTACCCAGCTACACGATGCTTTTGTGACACCTTCTACCTGCAAACCTAAATTTATTCAACAGATCTATATTTCACAAGGCCACACCCTACAATTTCTTTTCAGCCAACTGAGCACCTTATGTTTAAATTATTGCCTACCTAAAAATAACACACATAAGACTATTGCAGACTCTACTATGCATGCTATGAAAAGAAACAGCATATAGTGAACCTAGCCTACCCTATGGAGAACACGCCAGTTAAGCTATGAAGCGAAAGAACATCAGTGCCCAGTCAAATACTACGCACATGCCTACCAACGTGATGATCAGAACTATTGAAACCTTCGCTGCCAAGCTTTCGCCTTCCTTATGTGCCAATCCAATATCCGTGCCACCCAAGGTTACTCCCATTACAAATACACTGCCATTCCGTCACTCCATTCTTAAATTTATTTCAAACCCAAACTCCTGTTTTATAAACAAACTCTTCTCCTTCTTTCTATTATTAATCTGCGTCATCTTTCCACAAAACAAAAATCAAAACAAAAGAGAAAAGGAAAACCGCATAAGAAGATGGTGTCGGTTTGGAATATGGCGACGGTGCAAAGAGGAGCAAAGGGTGTGTGTGGCGATCTAAAAGGTGGAAGGCACTGTCGAAGTCGGCTCGGTGATGGCCGGTGGCAAGTCAGTCTTCGGTGAGGATAAGGAGACAGCAGGTGATGGGGGTGAAGGCGTTGCGCCTGTGTACATAGAAGCGGCAGTTTATATATATATATATATATACACGTAAAAGGAAGAAAGTGGCGGAGGCAAGGTTTTTGAGTGGCCTGTTTTTCAGTGAAACACATGAGGAGCAGAACCGCATGTTTAAGCGGTGACGTAGACTGAGATTTGTTAAGGTGGCTGACGTGGAATCTTCTTTGCGAATTATAATAGTGTAGCAGTTCAAAGAAGCTACGATCGTATTTCTTCATGGGGGCGTTGAGCTTGCTGTTATAGCGATCGAAGGGTGGAGGGCTCACTGGGGTTGATGGGGATGCTGGAATGAGAAGCATGACTGCGTGTTGGAGTAAATAATGAGACGTGGGGATAACAGTATGGGGATACGCGTGTGTAGGGTGGTATGTGAATGAGGAAACAAAGGAGAAAATGGTGGGGGTTTCAATTACAGAAAGTTTGGTTGATGGGGGTTCCGACTGTTGTTGGTGTGCGATCTAAATAGCAGTTCGCGGTGTGGTGGCAGTTGGACGTGATGGGGTGCGGTAATGTTCAAAGTCGGAAGTGGCATGTTTTAATGATAACAAGAGTACATGCAAGAGAAGGAGGATTATAAGGGGCATGCGGATTGCCAGGAATGGAAATGGGGTATGTCACCTGCACAACCACACGTGAAAAGTAGAGGACGGAAGCATCGTTGTGGGCTTTGATGTCTGACGGGCTTTCGTGTATTAAAAAAAAAGAGAAGCCTGAAGTAGTAACGTGGAAGGGGTTCGCCGGTTTGGTTCACGAAGAAGTAGACAGTAAGTTGTGGAAAGTTAAACGGTGAACTACGAGAAGAACAGTCTTTTGAATAGGGGATGCTGGGTATAATTGGGTTTGGGTAAGAAACGCACAAATAAGTGCTGATGTGGCATGGTTATTGTAAGGTAATGATGATTTTATAATTAACTATGTTTTAAAAATTAAAATATTCTAAACTAAAACTTAAGGTTGTAATAACCGTATATATTCCATACGTTGTCAGAATTCGATGAAGCTAGTCGCGTTGAAGTCACAGTCGAGAATACCACATGGTTATGCAGATTCGAGAAGGAACAAAAGCAACTAGAATTTCGTATAATTTTAGGCGCTTGTTTAAAATTATATGAACAACTCGTGAACCATCGATCGAAATAAGGTGAGTTAATTCTCACACATTTCTGAAATACTATGATATGCTAAATTTATATAATTAAATTTAATTGATTGATTAGATGCTTTGGATGCCTATGATTGATTTAATAATTGACATTAATTTTATTATCGTCATTTCCATATGCTGTTATGAAATATTACAATGGTCTATGATGCAAGGAAGAACAGATAGGAGGAATCAAACTAGATTCCTTAAATATTTAGTTTGATGTTATTTCATATTTTATCTGAACTGTTTAAAACTCATTGACTTTAAAACCCTATTGGTTGTTGATTGTGGTTGAACTTTGAAGCAATATATAGTATTGAATATGGAATAAATAGCAGATGGCCCAGAAATACACCGTTTTATAAAGATCGATTCATCGTAAGGTGAATCGCTAAAAATAATGTAATAACCAGGAAATCTGAGCCAATTTAAAAATTTTATTTTGGCAATTTTAATGAATTTTGATTATTTAAAATGAATTATATTAAAAAATAACGACGAGAAATTTATTTTGAATAGAATTCGAACGTATGTTTTTATTTGAATCGTCATTAGAATATAAATATTTATTTTTAAATTATAAAAGGAATTGAAAATGGCGCGGTAGTTCGAAAATTCAATTTCAAATTTCAAATGAATGTACAGGATTCAAAATAAACTGGATTTTAGTGAAACCAAAAATATTTGAATCTATTTGAGAATATTTTTCCAATGAATCCAAAAAATTGAAATTTCATAGCGGGAATCGAAAGATATGCCCAGTTGAAAATTCAGAATAGTCGCTATGGAATTCTGACCCTTAAAAATGGAAATTTTGCAAATGACCTTGGTTTTCGACGAAAACACTTTTGTTGGATTCGTGATGTCAAGTTATTGCTAGGTTTCAAAATTCATAATTTTTCGAATCAATATGTGAGCGTGGCAAAGGAAAACGCGTTTGACCAGTTTTAGTTGATTTTAATTGACTGGAAAATGGCCATTTTTCAAACGGCCTTAGAATTTGACGAAATTAGTTTTGTTAGGACCATATCGTCAATACGAAGCTAGAAAATATTTTTTGGGAATTTTTAGGGTTAGTATGAGACCCGGTAAATTGAAATGTGCGCTCAAATTCAATATATAGAGTTATATTTTGATTTTGGCGAAATCTGATCGAAATAGTCGAATCATCCTACGATACATATCCCGTTGTGTTCGGAATGGGGGTAATTAGCTAGGGACGACAGGCAGTGGGTCCCGTTTTGAGATCGAAATTTAAAGTCACTTTATGGAAATTGAATTAATTAAATAAATATTATAAACTATATATCCCCCACCTTTCTCTCTCTCCTTACCGGTCAAAGTTCAAAACAAATTAAAAAAAAACGAAAAGGGGGAAATCGATCATAACCCCCGTCGCCCCTTCTAGCAGCCGCCACCGCCCCCGTACGCTGCTCCACCTCCGCCTCCCCTCCCCGCAGTTGCCATCCATCTCCGACCCTCCTCCGGCCAAAAGCCTCGCTCCCCCTTTATCCAGTTGAACTCCCCCAACCCCTGAACCCGCAAGAAACAGCCGCCATGACCCTCAGTAGCCGCGCCGACCTCCACCAGACCTCCGGCCACCCTCCTCCGCGCCCTCCGACCGTCCACCGACTATGCCCCCCCCCCTCCAGTAGAAAGAAAAAGGGTAAACAACGTTTATTTTATTTTCAGTATTCTATTTATTTTCTACTAAGTAAAAGTTAGATTGTTATGATAGGAAAAAGGTTTAGATTTTTAATATAAAAGTTTTGATTTTAAATTAGAAAAATAAGTGATTTTTAGTATGTAAACTTACGATTTTTAATTATATAAAAATATGATTTTTATTATAAGTAGAGAATAAAAATATGATTTTTATTATATGTAGAGAATAAAAATATGATTTTTATTATAAGTAGAGAATAAAAATATGATTTTTATTATATGTAGAGAATAAAAATTTGATTTTTATTATAAGTAGAGAATTAAAAATATGATTTTTATATGAGAGGAAGATTAAAAATATAATCTTTATTAGAAGAAGAGCGATATAAAAATATAATTTTTATTATGAAGTATAAAATATAAAGATTCGATTTTTAGAAATAAAAAGATTAAAATTTTATTATATATACATTGAAATAAAAATGTGATTTTTATAACAATGATATAAAAATTCGATCTTTATATTAGAAGCAGATATATAAAAATATAATTTTTATATAGTGATCAGGATAAAAATAGAATTTTTATCTATATAGTAGCGAGATAAAAATAGAATTTTCATCTATATAGTAGTGGTGTAAAAATAGAATTTTTATCTATATAATAGCGGTATAAAAATGTGATTTATATATATAGTGAATATAAAAATGCGATTTTTATATATGTAGTGGACACGGACGACGAAATTGACAAAAGGCGAGCAGGACGAAGGTTTCTACACAAGAAGAGTCGTGGTGTTTGGTTTAGCAATTCGGTGAGAAATCCTCGCTTTTATTTTTATTTCTAGTTGAAATATATACTAGGATGCAGACGGTGCTTAGCAGCACCCGACACCCGTCGTCCACAGAACATGGATGACTTGCTTGTTTGATTGCTGTGTTGTGAAATTAGATTGTGTGACGTGGAATGAAATAAAATATTTTATAGTTAAAAAATATGATTTTTAACGTGTATATAAAATAAATAGTAATAAACAAATCGGAGATTTGTTTATATACACTGATTTGACTGATATCGATTGGAACGATAAATTTTACACATCGCCCAACTGCACAAATAAAAATCTGTGTTTGTCGATTTGAAACCCCATACGGGTGTTGGGATGATATTGACGTACACTAATCCCAATGGTTTAGTGGTATGTCGTTCGTTTGATTGACAGACTGTATGAGCGTTGATTAGTTATATTTAATGCTTATGCAGTTGTGTGGTCAACTTTGGATGATGGTTGATTATTTATCGTTGCTATTTTATACATGTGTTGTATGAAATCTATATAATTAACATTATATGGTAATTGATTGGGCCTCATTCCAATATAGAAAATAAATTCATGTGTTGAATTGAAAATAAATTCATGTGTTGAATTGAAAATAAATTCATGTGTTGAATAGAATAAATATTCATGTGTTGAATAGAAAAATAAATTCATGTGTTGAATTGAAAATAAATATTCATCTGTTGAATAAAATAAATATTCATGTGTTGAATAGAATAAACATTCATGTGTTGAATAAAATCCATGTTGATTAGATTTACGCCATTTTGACGTGAATGATATTTATATCGATTTTATTCATTTTTACAATGAATATAGAAAAGGAAGTGATTTCAAAATATAACATTTTGAAAATATTATCATTTAAAGATAAATGATATGGAATATTCAATTTTGATTTGAAATTGAGTATGAAGTTGAAATCGTTTTGAAAACGAATTTAAAACGATTTATAAAATATGTTTTGAATTGAAATCGACAAAATATATATAATATATATATTATATATACTAAATGGCCTGAATGGAACGCGCCGCGCCGTGGTAGTTCGCGAATTTCGACCATTGACTTCGAATGGATATTGCTGGAGATCCGACCGTCGGATTCTCTAAAACTGGAACCGTTGGGTTCGTATCGAAAAGAGCTTTCTAATGAATATTAGAAATTTGAAATCTAACGGTTGGATTTGGAAGTATGTCCAAATAAAATTTGGAAAAGGTCGCTGTAAGTGCAGTTTGATGGCCATTGGTGGAAATCGACTGTACGGGCCTTGATAAAATTATTAAAAATAGTAATAATTTGTGTAAAATCATAAGAAATGATTTGGGAAGAATTGGGATGAACAACTCCATATTTGAAAAGATAAAAATAGATTTTTATCGAAATGAACTAGTTTTGAACTAGAATTAAAATCAATTTATTTTGAAACTAATAAATTGAATTTGAAAAGGGGTTTTAAAGGTAACCAGAAATTTTCAATAATTGAATTGGAGTGGATTTGAATCGAAATTGTCTTTGGAATATTTCGATGTTGGATTTCTAATTATACAGATATTGCTATGGAAATTTGAAAGATATATTTATATCGCTTTTTCTAATACGATATTTGTTGGTCGTAGAATTTGATATTGAATATAAGCCGATATATTTTCTATTCAAAGCCTTGTATATAATATCAAATGTGATTTGGGTTTGTCGTGAATGGTGTATTCATTAACACTATTCTTAAACCCAGTCGAGAGAAAGATTAAATCTTTTTATTTAGATTTAATGAAGTGTACCAATTAAATGTTATTTAATTGGAATTGAATTTGAATTGATTTTTGGGTTTATCGTGAACGGCGTTTTAAATAACACTTTTTCTTTAACCCGATAATTAATGAAATGTGATTTTGGGTTTATAGTGAACTGTGTTTTAAATGACATTGGATCTTTAACCTAGTTAAAGACAGGATATTGATTTCTGTGAAGATTAAAACTAAGTGGGGTTTTAATGGATCTTTAATTAGATTGAAATGGTCGAGAATGGAGTATCACCAGTTTTGCTCCAGGCGATAGTTAAATCTTTAATTTGATTTGAACGTGAAATGGTAATTGAAATTAACGATAACACCGTGATGTTAGATATGAAGTATTACCAGTTTTACTTCATGGGATGAATAGGTTGGGATTGGGAAATAAAATAAATGATTACTTAGGTGTGGTTCGCTAATCCCGACTAGTTTGAATTGATATTCAAAGAAGATTAAAGAATAAATTTAAAGAATTTATCTTTGATAAAATTAATGGGAACCTTTCCCAAAGTATAAGGATATTTGAATAAAAGAATATTATGAAATGGAATGAGGCGTATGTTGTGTTTGTGTAACACTTGTTTATTATATACGCGAGTTATTCAGAAAGACCGGGTTTATCCCATTCTGAGTAACTGATTCGACATGGTGTCGAGGATGAAGACGGTGGTCGAAGACCGGAGGTCTTCACGTCATTTGGGTGATTACTGATGATCTTGATCGGGCTGTACACCCAAGAGGAAGGAATCAGTTGGTGATCGTCCAGACATACTTGGAGATCGATGGATATGCGAGGTACATGGTGCCTCCGATTTCGTTCAGACCCAGAACAAACTTGTAAATGGACTGTGTGTCTGACATTGGATTTTATTCTGTGTGATTAATTTCTATTAAATATTTATCTGTTTGGCGGCGGAGAATTTATTCTCTTGCTTAACGCCCTTCTCTGAGACGTACGAGCTCAGGGGTTATATATTGATAATATCAATCGCATGGAGTGAATGGCTTGTGTGGCATGCCTAAGTGGCAAATGATCAAAGCTTCTATTGAAAAGCAAAGTCTTGTGGTTGATGATCAAAGCACGGCTTATGTGGCATAGCTTTGTGTAGCGTTGATTCGCGAGCCTCACACCCCGGTTGTGAACCAGAAACAGGGGAGGACCTCAAGGAGGACATGCATTTCTTTCTAGCTAGAGGTGGTGTCAGTGCTTAAACTGGCTGACATTTATATTATTTTCACATGTGTGGTTGTTGCTGTTGCGAGGCGCCTCGGTTACATCGGTCGATCCGGGACCGATGGAGTCATTCGTTGGCTCATTTACGCCCCAAAGGGCGGGGAAACGTAGTGTTCAGGCATATTAATCCACATCGGTGGACCGACCCTATTGCTCCAAGGGTCGATGCGTTCTGACCCTGAGGCTCGGGCTAGAGAGTCTCAAAATCGGTGAGGACGATACCTTTTCACAGATGGAAATCCAGCTTCCAATGTGTGACTTTGTGGTTTTATTTGTAGAGCCTGGTATGGCGACATAGTGGTATGGGGCACTTATGCCGTCTATGATTGATACTTATGATTTGAAATTGTTTTGACACTATACACTTATAGTAATAATAAAACATAAAATTTCACATACCAAGCATTCTTGGCTATTATAAGGTAAAAACACTATCCTCCAGTTTGCGTTGCATTGTGTGATGGGACCTGGGTCTTATAATAGCTTCATTGTTCTTTATTTAGCATTGCACTGTTGTTTTATGCACTGGTATTCTTGGGAGGAAACTCGTTCCGTGTTATACGGCGTGGTCCCTTAATTTACCTAAATTTAAAAAAAAGATTAATAATTGTTTTAGTTCTCACACCAGTCACATGACTGACCTGGAGTTTATTGTTTTAACCTATACTCTGGTGCCCTTATTTTGACACGGGCAGCTAGTAGTTTTGGTTTTGTAGATTTATATTCACAGGAACCTGGTTTACAGCTGGAATGATATCCAGAAAGCTCTATATCCGTATATCTCTTTCAGTTGTGTTTTGTATTATTTTCCGCTGCTACGTAATTTATTATAATGTATGATATTTATCGAATGTATTTTATTCATTCATACTCTGTATATTCTTGTAATCTGATGAAATTGTTGTAATATACAATGAAATGTTCTTCTGTTTGCTTTCCGATTCGTCTTGTCCTCATAGTAATTCGTTCTTTCTCTTCTCTTCGGAGACCGGGGAAGTTCGTGTCGCTTCAGTTGGTATCAGAGCTTTGGTTTACAGAGCTCAGAGAACAAGACACATTAGAATCATACGAAAGAATTCATCAGAAATTGGATTAGTAATATCCAATAAGAATGACTTGTTAGAGATGGGATCAGTAGTATCCTAGAACGAGTGTGAAGAGTATATTTTAAAAGTTAAAACAAATTTTGTTTTGAAAATTTAAATCAATTATTCGTATTTGATTATTTATTTATAGTGATTTGGACTATCAGGTATATAAAGATTTTAATATACGTCTGATCCACGTGTATTGGAAGCCTCCAATATACTGGATAAATATAGAATCACACTCTAGTTGCTCGGACATGGTCCTGATGACTAAGTATACCATCACAAGTATTTTATTTCGAGTGACGAAAGTGGGATTTCTATATATTTCTAATAGACTGGTGTGAGAACCAAAAATTAGATAGGGCTTATTGTTGTGATTTGACATCAAAAAAAAATCTGATTTTTGACTGTGTATCAAAATTATGAATTTGAAAAGCTAATCAACTAATTGTTTGCTGGTTGTGTTGTTTGATTATTGTTTGTCTAATTGAATGTTGAACCGTTTAGCCAAATTGAACCAAATATTGAACTGTATTGAAAAATGATTACAAATGCATGCATATACATGTACTTACATTGAACAGATCATAGCAAGGAGGCTAGAGCAGAAGAATAAAATTGTTTGCCCGACAAATAGGTACATGTTTACAAATTTATTGGGTTTGGATGATTTTATGAGCCGATTGGCTAGCCGCTTGGCTGTTTCTTTTTCTTTTTGGATTGATGAGGGCCATGGGAGGTTATTTGAAATATCCCGAAGTCCCCGGTGCAGGGGAGGTTATGGCGAAATTTTTCGAAAATTTAGGGTGTTAGCCAAATTTTTGAAAAATTTGAAAAGTTCTTAGAAACTGAAAAGTTGAAGAACTTAAGCCGTAATGAAAATAATGAAAGTTGGGTTGATTAGTTAAACAACTTTCAGCTTCGTTCCTTTTCGGGGATGAAAAGTTTTAAGTGGGGGAGATTGTAATAACCCGGAAATCTAAGCCAATTTAAATTTTTTATTTTGGCAATTTTAATGAATTTTGATTATTTAAAATGAATTATTTTAAATAATAACGACGAGAAATTTATTTTGAATAGAATTCGAACGTATGTTTTTACTTGAATCGTCATTAGAATATAAATACTTATTTTTAAATTATAAAAGGAATTGAAAATGGCGCGGTAGTTCGAAAATTCGATTTCAAATTTCAAATGGATGTACAGGATTCAAAATAAATCGGATTTTAGTGAAACCAAAAATATTTGAATCTATTTGAGAATATCTTTCCAACGAATCCGAAAAATTGAAATTTCATAGTGGGAATCAAAAGATATGCCCAGTTGAAAATTCAGAATAGTCGCTATTGAATTCTGGCCCTTAAAAATGGAAATTTTGCAAATGACCTCGGTTTTCGACGAAACCACTTTTGTTGGATCTGTGATGTCAAGTTATTGCTAGTTTTCAAAATTCATAATTTTTTGAATCAATATGTAAGCCTGGCAAAGGAAAACGCATTTGACCAGTTTCAGTTGATTTTAATCGACTGGAAAATGGCCATTTTTCAAACGGCCTTAGAATTTGACAAAATTAGTTTTGTTAGGACTGTATCGTCAATACGAAGCCAGAAAATATTTTTTGGGAATTTTTAGGGTTAGTATGAGCCCCGGTAAATTGAAATGTGCGCTCAAATTCAATATATAGAGTTATATTTTGATTTTGGCGAAATCTGCTCGAAACAGTCGAATTAGCCTACGATACATATCCCATTGTGTTTGGAATGGGGATAATTAGCTAGGGACGACAGGCAGTGGGTCCCGTTTTGAGATCGAAATTTAAAGTCACTTTATGGAAATTGAATTAATTAAATAAACATTATAAACTATATATCCCCCACCTTTCTCTCTCTCCTTACCGGTCAAAGTTCAAAACAAATTAAAAAAAAACGAAAGGGGGGAAATCGATCGTAACCCCCGTCGCCCCTTCTAGCAGCCGCCACCGCCCCCATACGCCGCTCCACCTCCGCCCCCCTCCCCGCAGTCGCCATCCATCTCTGACCCTCCTCCGGCCAGAAGCCTCGCTCCCCCTTTCTCCAGTTGAACTCCCCCAACCCCTGAACCCGCAAGAAACAACCGCCATGACCCTCAGTGGCCGCGCCGACCTCCACCAGACCTCCGTCCACCCTCCTCCGCGCCCTCCGACCGTCCACCGACTACGCCCCCCCCCCCCCCCCCCCAAGGAGAAAGAAAAAGGGTAAACAACGTTTATTTTATTTTCAGTATTCTATTTATTTTCTTCGAAGTAAAAGTTAGATTGTTATGATAGGAAAAAGGTTTAGATTTTTAATATAAAAGTTTTGATTTTAAATTAGAAAAAGAATTGATTTTTAGTATGTAAAGTTATGATTTTTAATTATATAAAAATATGATTTTTATTATAAGTAGAGAATAAAAATATGATTTTTATTATATGTAGAGAATAAAAATATGATTTTTATTATAAGTAGAGAATAAAAATATGACTTTTATTATATGTAGAGAATAAAAATATGATTTTTATTATATGTAGAGAATAAAAATATGATTTTTATTATATGTAGAGAATAAAAAAATGATTTTTATTATAAGTAGAGAATTAAAAATATGATTTTTATATGATAGGAAGATTAAAAATATAATCTTTATTAGAAGAAGAGCGATATAAAAATATAATTTTTATTATGAAGTATAAAATATAAAGATTCGATTTTTAGAAATAAAAAGATTAAATTTTTATTATATATACGTTGAAATAAAAATGTGATTTTTATAGTGATGATATAAAAATTCGATCTTTATATTAGAAGTAGATATATAAAAATATAATTTTTATATAGTGATCAGGATAAAAATAGAATTTTTATCTATATAGTAGCGGGATAAAAATAGAATTTTTATCTATATAGTAGCGGTGTTGTAACGACCGGGAATTTCGCTCGATCCGAATCAGTCGCTAAACCGATCAAGATCGTTCGAAACGCCTGATTGTTTTGAGAACACGACAAAATAGAACGCAGACAGAAGAACATTTCATTGTTTATTACAACAATTCCATCAGAATACAAGAATATACAGAGTATGAATAAATATTACACAAAAATATAAGAGATTTAAATTACATTTAAATACATCGCAGCGGAAAAATAATACAATACACAACTAGAAGTAATACACGAATACATAACTTTTCGAGTATCATTCCAGCTGTAAATCAGGATCCTGTGAATATAAATCTGCAAAACCAAAACTACTAGCTGCCCATGTCAAAATAAGGGCACCCAGAGTTTAGGTTAAAACAATAAACTCTAGGTCAGTCATGTGACTGGTGTGAGAACTTAAATAGTTATTTAAAACTTTACTTTAAATCAGATATATCAAGGGACCACGCCGTATAACAGGAACGGGTTTCCTCCCAAGAATATCAATGCATATAACAAAACAGCGCAATGTTTTTTGGAAAAAATGAAGCTATTATAAGACCCAGGTCCTATCACACAATGCAACGCAAGCCAGGGGATAGGGTTTTCCCTTATAATAGCCAAACATGCTTAGTACGTTTAAAACAGATCATTTGATACTATTATAAGTGCATAGTGTATAAAACAACTTCAAATGATAAGTATCAAACATAGGCGACATGAATGTCACATACCACTATGTCGCCATATATAGGTATACAATCAAAACCGCAAAATGTCGTATTGGAAGTTGGGTTATCATTTATGGTATGAACCGAGGCAAAAGATAGTCCTCTACCGATTCAAGACTGTCTAGTCCGAGTCTCAGGAATAGAACGCATTGTCCCTTGGACTCAGGGTCGGTCCACCGATGTGGATTATAATTCCTTAACACTGCGTTTCCCTGCCCTATGGGGCGTAAATGAGCCAACAAATGACTCCATCGGCTTCACATAGTCACCGATATATCCGAGGCGCCTCGCAACAGCAACAACCACATAAGTCAAACTCGTCATGGCGTGTAAAACCGCGGATGCCACTTCTAACTAGAAGGAAACGAATGCCCCCCCTGATATCCGTCTCCCGTTTTTGGTTCATACCAGGTGTGAAACTCGTGAATTAAAAGTTACACAAAGCTATGCCACAAAGGCCGTGCTTTGATCATCAACCACAAGACTTTGCTTTTCAACAGAAGCCTTGATCATCTGCCACTTTGGCATGCCACACAGGCAATTCACTCCATGCGATTGATATCCATCAATATATAACCCCTGAGCTCGTACGTCTAGGAGAAGGGCGTTAAGCAAGAGAATAAATTCTCCGCCGCCAAACAGATGTATATTTAATAGAAATCAATCACACAGACTAAAATCCAATGTCAGACACACAGTCCATTTACAAGTTCGTTCTGGGTCTGAACGAAACCGGAGGCACCTAGTACCCCGCGTATCCATCGATCTCCAAGTACGTCTGGACGATCACTAACTAATTCCCTCCTCTTGGGTGTATGGCCCAATCAAGATCATCAGTAATTATCCAAATGACGTGAAGACCTCCGGTCTTCAACCACCGTCTTCATCTTCGACACCACGTCGAATTAGTTATTCAGAATGGGATAAACCCGGTCTTTCTGAATAACTCGCGTATATAATAACCAAGTGTTACACAAACACAACATACGCCTCATTCCAATTCAGAATATTCTTTTATTCAAATATTCTTATACTTTGGGAAAGATTCCCATTAATTTTATCAAAGACAAATTCTTTAAATTTATTCTTTAATCTTCTTTGAATATCAATTCAAACTAGTCGGGATTAGCGAACCACACCGGAGTAATCATTTATTTTATTTCCCAATCCCCGCCTATTTATCCCATGAAGTAAAACTGTCATACTTCATATCTAACACCACAGTGTTATCGGTATATTCAATTACCATTTCACGTTCAAATCTAATTAAAGATTTAACTATCGCCTGGAGCAAAACTGGCGATACTCCATTCTCGATCACTTCAATCTAATTAAAGATTCATTAAATCTCCACTTGGTTTTAATCCTCCCAATAATCACTATCAATGATTATTTAACTTGGGTAATCACATCCTGCCTTTAACTGGGGTAAAGAACCAATGTCATTTAAAACACGGCTCACTATAAACCCAAAATCACATTCCATTAATTATCGGGTCAAAGAACAAGTGTTATTTAAAACACCGTTCACAATAAACCCAAAAATCAATTCAAATTCAATTCCAATTAAATACTGTTTAATTGGTACACTTCATTAAATCTAAATAAAAAGATTTAATCTTTTTCTCAACTGGATTTAAGAACAGTGTTAATGAAGACTCCATTCACGACAAACCCAAATCACATTTGATATTAAATACAAGGCTCTGAATAAAAAAAATATCGGCTTATATTCAATATCAAATTCTACGACCAACAAATATCGTATTGGAAATAACGATATGTATATATATCTTTCAAATTTCCATAACCATATCTGTATCATCACAAAATCCAACATCGAAATATTCCAAAGACAATTTCGATTCAAATCCATTCCAATTCAATTATTGGAAATTTTGGTTACTTTTAAAACCCTTTTCAAATTCAATTCATTTATTTAAAAATAAATAGAATTATAATTCTAGTTCATAACTAGTTCATTTCGATAAAAATCTATTTTTATCTTTTCAAATATGGAGTTTTTCATCCCAATTCTTCCCAAATCATTTCTTATGATTTTACACAAATTATTGCTATTTTTAATAATTTTATCAAGGCCCGTACAGTCGATTTCCACCAATGGCTATCGAACTGCACTTACAACGACCTTTTCCAAATTTGATTTGGACATAATTCCAAATCCAACCGTTAGATTTCAAATCTCTAATATTCATTAGAAAGCTCTTTTCGATACGAACCCAACGGCTCTGGTTTTAGGAGAATCCGACGGTCGGATCTCCCGTAATGTCTATTCGAAGTCAATGGTCGAAATTCACGAACTACCGCAGCGTGGCGCGTTCTATTCAGGCCATTATATTATATATATAATATATACTTCGGCGATTTCCTTTTAAAACGTATTTTATAAATCGTTTTAAATTCGTATTCGAAACGAATTCAACTTCATTTCAAATTCAAATCAAAATTGAATTTTTTTCCTTATAAATTCGTTTTAAATTCATTTCAAATTGATTTCAATTCAAATCGATTTTTAATTCAATTTCAGTTCGTTTTCAATTCAATTCAATTCGAATTCAAATTCATTTCTATTTAATTTCAATTTGAATTAATTTCTATTCAATTTCAATTCGAATTCATTTCAGATTGATTTCCATTCAATTTCAATTCGATTCGAGTTCATTTTATTTTCAATTCAATTCGAATTCTAATTCGTTTTAATTCAATTTAATTCGAATTTCATTTCAAAATATTCGATTTTGAAATCACTTTTCAATATTAATTATAAAAACGAATATAATCGATATAAATATCGTTCGCGTCAAAATAGCGCATATCTAATCAACACGGCTTTATATATTTCTGAAATATTCTATTCAAATATTTCGTTTCAAATATTTCTTCTCAAATATTTTATTCAAATATTTCTCTTCAAATATTCTATTTCAAAACTGGAATGAGGCCCAATCAATTACCATAGATTTTATTTCTACGGATTTCCATACAACGCATTTATATATCAACAATGACAAATAATCAACCATCATCCTAAGTGCATTCTACACTGTATAAGCATCAAATATAAATATTTAACGCTCACAACAGTCTGTCAATCAATCGATCGACATACAACTAATTATTGGGATTAGTGTATGTCATATATCATCCCAATACCCGTGTGGGGTTTCAAACAATCAGACACAGATTTTATTTGTGCAGTTGGGCGATGTGTAAAAATTATCGTCCCAATCAATATCAGTCAAATGTGTGTATATAAACAAATCGGCCGATTTGTTTATAAATATTTATTTTATATACACGTTAAAAATTATATTTTTAGCTATAAAATATTTTCCACTATAAAATATTTTATTTCATTCCAAATCACACAATAAATTTCACAACACAAGAACCAAACAAACAAGTCATCCATGGTCTGTGGACGATGGGTGTCGGGTGCTACTAAACACCGTCTATATCCTAGTATATATTTCAAACTAGAAACAGACATAAAAGTGAGGAGTTCTCACCTTTGGGATCCACTCCGCCAGTTTTATTTCTGAATTTCTGAACTGTTTGAATTCTATTCGCTTCCAGTCTGTTCCATCGCTATCTGTTTAACACGAATTTCATATTAAAAATCATATTTTTATTTCAACGCTAAACAGATAAAAATCACATTTTTATATCGCCACTTTATATATATATCGTATTTTTATCTATGCTATGTATATTTTAAAAAACAATCCAATTTTATATTTTTATAAAATCAATTCTATTATATATATATATATATATTCTAATCAATTCTGTTTACATTTTTAAAACAAAAGTTTAAAAACAAAGTTATTTATATATAATCTTATGTTTTTCTTCTAAAAACGATGTATATTTTTTTATAAATCTGATTTAAACAATGCTTTACTATATTTTAAAAAAAGAAAATAATCTATGTTTTATATATTTTTAAAACTGATAATAATCCATGTTTTATATATTTTTAAAACTGAAAATAATCTATGTTTTATATATTTTTAAAACTGATTTTTTTTCTTTTTTTTATTGTATTACTATGTATTTATAAACAAGATAAAAATAGAGAATTCACTGTACATTGATTTTCAGCCCAGAATCGACGTTCGTTGGGTGCTCAAAACTAGGGTTGCGAATCGTGCCCTCCACAGTCACGTTGGTGATGATCGGAAGCTTCCATGATGACGAGCTTCGTGAGGTGCACCTCCGGCCACCCACCACCCCCAACTCGACGACGCTTGGAAGCTCCAATCTGACCTCAACTGGTGGGTGTTTGAGGCGCCCCCTCGAGCAATTTAGACCACTAAAATTGATCACACTTATATGATTTCGAAGCTGCTGAAATTCTCTTTAATTTCAATTTGGAGATGGGTTTTAATTTTGAATCAATTTGGAGAATTTTTGCCTTGAAATCGGGAGTGTTTTCTGCCGTTAAATCAGAAGTGGCGGCTACGGTTATGGGCTCTAGGGTTTGTAAGGGGTTTTATAAGAAATTTTATTTTATTTTAATTTATTTAAATCCAAAAATAGTTATTTTCCATCCGAACTCCAAGTCAAACCCAACGATTGTCGCCCCTAGCTAAATACCCCCATTTCGAACACAATGGGATATGTATCGTAACCCAATTCGGTTGTTACGATCAGTTTTTCTTCAAATTAAAATATAAACCAATATATATTTAATTTAAACGTACATTTCAATTTACTGAGGCCACATACAGACTCTAAAAATTACAGAAAAAATATATCTAGCTTTGTTTTGTCGATACGGTCCTAACAAACCTGATTTCATCAAATTTTATGACCATTTGAAAAATGGCCCTTTTCTGGCCGACCCAAATTGACTGTAAATTAACCAAACACGTTTTCTTCTGCCACGTGCACATATTAACTTCAAAAATTATGAAATTTGAAACCTAGCAACAATTTGACATCACGGATCCAACAAAAGTGGTTTCGTAAAAAACCGAGGTCATTTGCAAAATGGCCATTTTTAAGGGCCGAAATTCCATAGCGACTATTCTGAATTTTCAACTAGACATATCTTTTGATTCCCGCTATGAAATTTTGATTTTTCGGATTCGTTGGAAAGATATCCTTAATTAGATTAAAATATTTTTGGTTTCACTAGAATCCGGTTTATTCAGCGCTCGGTACATTCATTTGAAATTTGAAATCGAATTTTCAAACTACCGCGCCATTTTCAATTCCTTTTATATATATTAATAAATATTTATATTCTGACGACGATGTATATAAATATATGCATCTAATTCTATTCAAAATAAATTTCTCGTCGTTATTATTTAAAATAATTCATTTTAAATAATCAAAATTCGCTAAAATCGCCAAAATAAAAATTTTAAATTGGCTCGGATTTCCAGGGTATTACTGGTGTAAAAATAGAATTTTTATCTATATAGTAGCGGTGTAAAAATATGATTTTTATATATATAGAGTGAATATAAAAATGCGATTTTTATATATGTAGTGGACACGGACGACGATATTGACAAAAGGCGAGCACGATGAAGATTTCTACACAAGAAGAGTCGTGGTGTTTGGTTTAGCAATTCGGTGAGAACTCCTCACTTTTATTTTTATTTCTAGTTGAAATATATACTAGGATGCAGACGATGCTTAGCAGCACCCGACACCCGTCGTCCATAGACCATAGATGACTTGTTTGTTTGATTGCTGTGTTGTGAAATTAGATTGTGTGATGTGGAATGAAATAAAATATTTTATAGTTAAAAAATATGATTTTTAACGTATATATAAAATAAATAGTAATAAACAAATCGGAGATTTGTTTATATACACTGATTTGACTGATATGGATTGGGACGATAAATTTTACACATCGCCCAACTGCACAAATAAAAATCTGTGTTTGTTGATTTGGAACCCCACACGAGTGTTGGGATGATATTGACGTACACTAATGAAACACCCCACCTCCGTTAGGGTCACTCTCATAGGGAATGCCCTAATTTTGGTGGAGGTTTATAAGTATAAGTCACAGATATACAAGACAGATATAAGAACACATATTTTTGAACAGCGGAAAACAACCATAACTTTTATTTCATTAAAATACGTGTTACACAAACCATGCCATAATTTGTCTTACAATACTTCCAAAAACATAACATCTTCATAACTGTCTTGATTACATTATTTAAAGAAGCATAAAAACATAAGTAAACTGCATAAGTCCCATAATTGTTGTCCAAAGCCATAGTCCAAAACGAAAAAGATCCAAGCAATACATTCTTTCTCTTCAAGCTGGATGTGAAAACTGGTCAAACTGCGGTATTCCCTCCCTGTGGACCTGGGGGGGGAAACGAAAGAAAAGAAGACAAAAGAAAAGTAGAGTCAGACATAAAGCCTGAGTAAGTCTAGGACTATTCAGTCTATGAATAAAGAATTGGGCATGATAAGTATAAACTGGAAATGGGAAAGCACTATAAACTAGGTTAAGTTGTCTAGAGTCGAATATACTATCGTACCCCATATTAATTTCTACACCCATATAATCTAGTTCCCGACAGGCACCCCAAAATCAGGGTGAAGTGATCCATTTCTGATGATCGGCTCCTACTCGCATAGTTACATGTGTCTTACGGCCCCCGTTGTTGTTGTTACCTATGCTGGTCCCACCATGGGGTGTATCAAGTCCTATGGTGGCGGCCCGACACAATCCTAGAATGCACAGGTATACTACTGGTGCCCAGTGCCTTATTTTTCTGCGCCGGAGTGTGTGCACGCCCGCACCCCGTTAGAACCTACACTGCTGCACCACCGCCGTCGATTTGACCTCTTACAGTCAGCCCAGTAATCGTGCCCCACCCTGCCTAGTTCAGGGTATCCTGATACACCTTGTAGGGTTACTGCTGAAAAGGGTCCCCCGCTACTAGGTTTTCTATTTCTAGCCAACATGCTAAGTTGGTTAAGTGTTTTGTAAACCTAACCCCCAATCAGTCTGTATAGTTTAGCATGTTCCATTTTGATTAAGTATTAATTCAATTTACTTAATCCTATCAATCCTGACTCAGCCTTAATTGTCTTATTAAAGCCTTGACCTCTCACATTAGACAGGTATTGTTGTGGCTGCCTGTTGCCGGTTGGGTCCGGGCAGTCTTACGCCACAACTCAGTCTAACCTCGGGTCTTTATTGGGCTCCGTGTTTAACCACCCACATTGGATAGGTATTGTTGTGACTACTGGACCGCCGGGCGATTCCGGGCAGGTTTACATCACAACTCAATCCAACCTCGGGTTAAACACATCGTATTTTCTACATTTACATATTTTGTCTCTTTCCTTTTTATATGTAAATATTTGCGGCCCATTATTCAAATTCACCTTTATTGGGTAAAATTAATTTATACCACTTAATTGTTTTTCAAGGTTGTTGGCATGCGTCAAACATGCCACACATATGTTCTATATTTTAACCCAAACGTCATTACCCCCATTTTACATGTTCGCTACAATATAAGATATGTTGGGTTTAACATTTAAACCCAACTTAGCCATATGAAAAGGGGAGGCTTATATCATGGTGTTTATAAGGTAACATGAAAAGAGGAGTGTGAACGCATGAACTTGCAACATAACGATTCAGTTAACATGAATTAGGCACATGTGAACTTGCATTGTAATAGCATATAATCATGGCATAAACAATACTTAAACATGAATCATTCTATTCATATAATCATGGCATAAACAATACTTAAACATGAACCATTCTATTCATATAATCATGGCATAAACATACCTAAACATGAAACCATGTTTTTTTAGTCTATTCATGTAAACTTGCAATTAGAATGTAAATCTAACTTAATTATGTGTCACATATATATCCATATGATTTTGATAACAACTTAGGCCTAAAACATGTTTTCAACTAGGCATAACACCAAACATAGTTTAGTCATGTTCATAAAAATGCTTACTTTTGTTTCTAATACAAAAGCATGATTTGCCAATTCCAACATAGATTCATATAAACCATAGTACTTAGTCGAGTCCAGTTACACACTAAAAGTGATCATAAAAGTATGTACATCATATGGGCATAATAGTGAATCATATACTTGCATGAATCCCAAATAAAATACCACAACATATGGTTGTTAACATGAAACATATACTTGTATGAATCCCTAAATAAAATACCACAACATATGATTGTTAACATGAATCATATACTTGTATGAATCCCAAATAAAATACCACAACACATGGTTGTTAACTTCCAACATAAATCACATACTTGCAAATATCCAATCGTATACCATAACATTTTCAAATCGTTTAGAATCAAAATAACATACAAATATAGATTATTATCGCCACAATTCCGTTTCTCACTTTACACAAATCAAAATACAATTATTTATTCACATCGGAATAGCACTCTACTTACAACGTATGACGAATCTTCAATTCAGGAATCTGAATTCTGAATTTGGAGATGCTATCCTTTGTTGTAGGCGTTGTTTTGATTTAATTGGCGTTGCTTTAAGCTTTCGAATTATCTCTTAATTGTCTCTCAATTTCTGACGGCTATTCCTAGTCTCTCCTCAGCAGCATGACGGTCTCATCTCCATTTTTATTTGTGTGAATTAGGGTGAGTCTTAGGTCCTTTTTATAGAGTTTGTGAGTTGATTAGGACCGTCGATGGAGCTTGGTTTAATAATAGCCGTTCGTTTGAAGGAGAGACCAACCAGGAGCTGACACCTAGCCCTAGTGACAAGGCAAGGCTCAGAAAATCGACCAAACACAGACCAGGCCAGCCAGGGGGGGCTGGGTTCGACCTGGCTCAGGGGCCAGGTCGACACGCCAGTCGACACCGTGTCGACTTGGCAGTCGACACGGGTGACCCAGGTCGATTGCCCAGTCGACCTGGGTAGCCCCAGGTCGACTACCCAGTCGACCTGGGTGCCTTGGGCGGGAAAATTCCCGCCCTGGCCAATCCGGCCCGATTTTGAATTTTAAATTGGTTTTTCTGAGCTGTTTTGGTCTGTTTGAATTTTAAACTGAATTCTGAAACTTCCGGAGGCCATATCTTCTTCATACGGAGTCCGTTTTACGCAAACTCGGACTCTATCTCAAGCAGAATTCCGAGACGAACGCAATGGCGTATCCCGTTTCCCTTAATTTTTTGATTTGAAATTAATTATACTTTAATTTGTGAATTTCACTGTTATAGAATACACGGGGTGTTACATTCTCCCCCACTTAAAAAGGATTTCAACCCCGAAATCTTCAAGTTCAGGAAGAATGTACATCCTAACATACAAACATCCATCTACTCATCCATCAAACATGAGCATCCATTGTCCTTAAAAGATTTCTAATGCTTCATGATCATATGCGAAGTGTGTGTGTACATGTACTTATCTAATGCAAAATTAGGCGGTCTACTGATTCAGTTGACCTCCTTAATGCAAATTATGTAAGTGCCATGAATCCATTATGTATGCAAATTCTCCTATTCATGATTCTACATGAGTGCACAATCATTCATACGAATGCAACATCCATATGACAACACATTAAACTTCAACCATATACGAATATAAATACATTTATGCATATGCAATATGAAGTGACTGAGCTGATCTAAAACCTAGATTGTGTGTGTATATGCAACCTCGAGCAACCACTAGCAATCACTTGCAACCACTTGCAACTATCATCCATAACATGTTTCAATTACATGTTTTCATCCAAAGAGTTTCTACCTAAAAGATAAGGTCGAGGAAATATACCTAAAAAGATAGATAAAAGCGCAACTTAAGGAAAAAGAAAGATCAAAGATGTACCCTCGAAAAGAAAAGGGTAGGCTGCGCGTATTCTAGCTTCAGTTTCCCAAGTTGCGTCTCCCTCGGCGTCGCTCCACTGAACTTTGACGAGCTTGACTTCGCGGTTGCGTAGCTTCTTCACTTCCGTTCCTAATATGCGGGTTGGAACTTTCCTCACGGTCGCTTCGCGTTCCACTTCAGCTTCTTCTAGGATATTTGGCTCTACCACTTCAGCAGATTCATATAGACATTTTCGGAGGTGTGAAACATGAAAGACGTTGTGAACTCCAGCCAATTTTTCGGGTAGCTCTAATGTATAGGCCATTTTCCCAATTTTCTCGATGATAGGAAATGGCCCTACGAACCTAGGTGCTAGCTTTCCTGTGGTTCCAAAACGAACAACGTTCTTAGCGGAGATACCTTAAGAAAAACTCTGTCCCCAACCTCAAATTCAAGGTCGGTCCTCCTCTTGTCGGCGTAGGACTTTTGTCTGTCTTGGGTCGTCTTCATCCTTCTTCGTATTAAGTCTACGTTCTCTGAAGTCTCTCGGATCATATCTGGTCCAAGTATGAGCTTATCAGTAGACTCCCACCAACAGTGGGTGATCGACACGGTCTTCCATATAAAGCTTCGAAGGGCGCCATTCCGATGGTGGCTTGGTAGCTGTTGTTGTAGGCAAATTCCACCAAAGGAAGATGGTCTTCCCATGTCCCTCCGAAGTCAAGGACGCACAGTCTTAAAAGGTCTTCCAAAACTCTGTTCACCCTTTCTGTTTGGCCGTCAGTTTGGGGATGATAGGCTGTGCTCAAGCATAACTGTGTGCCTACCTCTTCTTGCAGGCTCCGCCAAAACTCACTTGTGAAGATATGGTCTCGGTCACTAACAATGCTGGATGGTATTCCATGGAGTCGAACAGTTTCCTTGAGGTAAAGAGATGCTAGGGATGAGGTAGTTCTTTTACTTTTGACAGGTAAAAAGTGGGCGCTTTTAGTAAGCCTATCCACTATTACCCAAATGCTAGTGTTTCCTCTCCTAGACCTAGGCAGCCCATCAATGAAGTCCATCGAGATGCTATCCCACTTCCACTGCGGGACCTCTAGAGGATGGAGCAGACCGCCAGGCTTTTTCTGTTCCGCCTTAACCTGTTGGCACACCATACACTTAGAAACGAAATCTGCCACGTCCTTCTTCATGCCGTTCCGAAAGAAAGTTCTCTTTATGTCCTTGTACATTTTATCTCCGCCTGGATGTATCGTCATCTTGGAGTGGTGTGCTTCCTCGAGAACCTTCTTTACTAAATCCCTTGTCTGTGGGACGCATAGTCTTCCGTCTCGCCTTAGCCAACCCTTATCGTCGATGGAGTATCTGTTGAGGTGACTTGAAGTCTCACCCCTAATTAGCCTATCAATCGTCTCCACAAGTTGAGGGTCTTCGCGTTGTGCTGTCCCTATTGAGTCCACTAAAGTCGGGCGTACTTCGAGAGATGCTAGCAAGCCCGGTACAAAATCGGAGGAGGGCCTAAAGTCAAAACTGGCTATAAACTCTAGGCTTTGTCTTTTAACAAACAGCGGGCTTAGGGTCAGTTTCTTTCGGCTCAACGCGTCTGCCACTACGTTGCCTTTGCCCGGAGTGTAGGAGATCTCGAATTCGTACGAGGCAAGAAACTCCATCCATCTCTGTTGCCTCAAGTTAAGATCTTTCTGGGAGAAAAGATATTTCAATGATTTATGGTCAGTGTAAAGTTCGAACTTCTCACCTAGGAGATAGTGTCGCCAAGACTTGAGTGCAAAGACGATGGCAGCTAACTCAAGATCGTGGGTCGGGTAGTTCTTTTCATGCACTTTCAATTGTCTCCCGCCATAAGCTACTACCCTTCCTTCTTGCATTAAGACGGCGCCTAGCCCTGTCCCACATGCATCTGTATAAACTGTGAACATCTTGCTTCCATCTGGCAATGTTAAAACTGGGGCTGTTGTAAGAGCCCTTTTCAGTCGTTGGAATGCAAACTCGCAATCCAAGTCCCAATTGAACACTAGATTCTTCTTGGTCAACTTTGTGAGAGGAGCTGATATCTTTGCAAAGTCTCTGATGAATTTCCGATAGAAGCCTGCTAGCCCGAGAAAGATTCGGACCTCTGTTGCATTCTTTGGTGTCTTCCAGTCCTGCACCGCTACTACCTTAGCAGGGTCCACAACCAACCCTTCTTTGGATACTATGTGCCCAAGAAATCTTACTTCCTCTCTCCAAAAGTTGCACTTGGAGAATTTGGCTTTTAGCTGATGGACTCGCAGAGTTTCCATGATTGCCCTTAAGTGCTGAGCATGTTCCTCTTCACTCTTTGAGAAGATAAGGATATCGTCTACGAAGACCACTACGAACTTGTTGAGGAAATCTCTGAACACCCTACTCATCAAGTCCACGAAGTAAGCAGGTGCGTTTGTCAAGCCGAAGGGCATGACAAGCCATTCAAAGAAGCCGTCTGGGGTTCTGAATGTCGTTTTATCGATGCTATCTTCAGCCACCCTTAGTTGATGAAAACCGGTCGCTAAATCGAGTTGGGAGAAAACAGACGCTCCTACAAGCTGATCAAACAGATCGTCAATTCTGGGGAGAGGGTGCCTATTCTTTTTCGTTAGCTTGTTGAGCTCCCTATAGTCAACACATAGACGGAGTGAACCATCCGCCTTTGTGGCGAACACCACTGGAGCGCCCCATTCTGAAATGCTCCTTCTAATGAACCCCTTCTCTAGAAGCTCTTTAATATGTTTACTGAGCTCTTTCCTTTCCCGTGGAGCCATGTGTCTAACAGGCAACGCAACGGGCTTTGCATTATCTACAAGATATATGCGGAAGTCTATCTCCCGCTTCGGAGGCAAGCCCTTCACCTCTTCGAAGACATCCGGATATTCCCGGACCACTCTAACCGATTGCAAACTTTCAACAGAGGCATCTAGCGATTCAAGATAACTAAGCATAACCGCATACGAGGGATTACAAGTAATTTCCAGAGTGTTACCGAGTTGGGTCAAAAGCTTAACCACCCTTCTCTCACAATCAAGGACGGCACCATTACTGGATAGCCAATCCATGCCCAAAATCAAACCATATCCCGAGAAGCCCAAAACAAAGGCACTACATCTAAATTCTACGCTTAGAATAGAAATTTTCAATCCCACACAGATCATAGACAAATGAGCCGGGCCCCCAATTGGGTTTGAAACAATTAAGGGGTCCTCCACCATACTAGTTTCTAGGTGCAGAGATTCTACTAAAGCAGACGAGATAAAGAAGTGTGATGCACCAGAATCAAATAAAGTGCGAAGGGGGTGATCATAAAGATAAACTACACTTTCTACAGAAATATTTATACCTCGCTGTTGCAGAGGTGGCGCTTCTAGCACATGAACCTGTGCCCCTGAGGTGGATCCAGCCCTCTGCCCCTGTCCTCGTTTCTTCGGGCAATCCTTAGCCATGTGGCCTGTCTCACCGCAAGAAAAGCACCCGCCATTCATCTTGGCCTTCTTTTTCCGGCAATCTTTCACTAAGTGCCCCACTTTGCCACAGAAATTACACTTCCTCTTCTCTTTGTTGTCTTTCCCGCCCTTCTTAAAGTCTGTCTTCTTAGGTTGCAAACCCTCTTTCTTCCCTTGAGAGTTTTCTGCCTTTGTCTCCTTCTTGCCCTTATCTTCTTCGTTTAGCAATGCCATCTGCACCAACCTTTCATACGTAGCTCCCATGGGTATATGGGTCTTGGCCAAACTGTGTAATGGCTCATTCAACCCCTTGACAAAGCGGAGAGCCTTCTTGTGCGGCGTGTTGACTAGGTCCAGTCCGAACCTAGCCAGCTGATCAAACTGGTTAACATACTCTTTGACTGTCATATTCCCTTGCTTAAGAAATAAGAATTTTTCCAACTGAAGACTCCTTTCAGCTTCTGAGAGAAATTTAGCCTCGAACCATGCCCTAAAGTCCTCCCATGTTTCCACTGGTCTTTCTGCATTAGTGACTTCCCACCAGTAGGAAGCCTCGCCTTTTAGTAGCCACACTGCCAGTTGTACCTTCTGCCTATCTTCTACCTCAAAGATGACGAATAAGTCCTCGGTTTCCTTTAGCCAATTCCTAGCTTCCACGAAGGACTCAGTTCCATGAAAGTCCTTTCCTCCCATAGCTTTAAAATCTTTACATATCTTAGCAAAAGTATTACCCCGCGGAGGAGGTGGAGGAAGAGGTGCCGTTGCAGCTGGTTGATTTCCCACAGCTGGAGGAGGAGGAACGGTAGGGCCTGGCGGAGTGGCCCTTGCTTCTAAGAATCGTCTAAACCAACCAGGTATTGGTATACCCTCTGGTAAGTTAAGTTCTTCGGACATGCTGAAACAAAAAGGATAGATTCAAAACGAAGGATAAAAGATAGTACCTATGGCTTTGGGGGACTATGCCTTTTTTTTAATATATAATATTTTATCTTTAAAAATTCTTCTTTAAATTTTCCTTTGAAAATAAATTTTCAAAACTTTTATCTTATCTGGTAAACCTATGCTCTGATACCAAGTGAAACACCCCACCTCCGTTAGGGTCACTCTCAAAGGGAATGCCCTAATTTTGGTGGAGGTTTATAAGTATAAGTCACAGATATACAAGACAGATATAAGAACACATATTTTTGAACAGCGGAAAACAACCATAATTTTTATTTCATTAAAATACGTGTTACACAAACTATGCCATAATTTGTCTTACAATACTTCCAAAAACATAACATCTTCATAACTGTCTTGATTACATTATTTAAAGAAGCATAAAAACATAAGTAAACTGCATAAGTCCCATAATTGCTGTCCAAAGCCATAGTCCAAAACGAAAAAGATCCAAGCAATACATTCTTTCTCTTCAAGTTGGATGTGAAAACTGGTCAAGCTGCGGTATTCCCTCCCTGTGGACATAGGGGGAAACGAAAGAAAAGAAGACAAAAGAAAAGTAGAGTCAGACATAAAGCCTGAGTAAGTCTAGGACTATTCAGTCTATGAATAAAGAATTGGGCATGATAAGTATAAACTGGAAATGGGAAAGCACTATAAACTAGGTTAAGTTGTCTAGAGTCGAATATACTATCGTACCCCATATTAATTTCTGCACCCATATAATCTAGTTCCCGACAGGCACCCCAAAATCAGTGCGAAGTGATCCATTTCTGATGATCGGCTCCTACTCGCATAGTTACATGTTTCTTACGACCCCCACTGTAGTTACCTATGATGGTCCCACCATGGGGTGTATCAAGTCCCATGGTGGCGGCCCGACACAATCCTAGAATGCACAGGTATACTACTAGTGCCCAGTGCCTTATTTTTCTGCGCCGGAGTGTGTGCACGCCCGCACCCCGTTAGAACCTACACTGCTGCACCACCGCCGTCAATTTGACCTCTTACAGTCAGCCCAGTAATCGTGCCCCACCCTGCCTAGTTCAGGGTATCCTGATACACCTTGTAGGGTTACTGCTAAAAAGGGTCCCCCGCTACTAGGTTTTCTATTTCTAGCCAACATGCTAAGTTGGTTAAGTGTTTTGTAAACCTAACCCCCAATCATTCTGTATAGTTTAGCATGTTCCATTTTGATTAAGTATTAATTCAATTTACTTATCCTATCAATCCTGACTCGGCCTTAATTGTCTTATTAAAGCCTTGACCTCTCACATTAGACAGGTATTGTTGTGGCTGCCTGTTGCCAGTTGGGTCCGGGCAGTCTTACGCCACAACTCAGTCTAACCTCGGGTCTTTATTGGGCTCTGTGTTTAACCACCCACATTGGATAGGTATTGTTGTGACTATTGGACAGCCGGACGGTTCCGGGCAGGTTTACATCACAACTCAATCCAACCTCGGGTTAAACACATCGTATTTTCTACATTTACATATTTTGTCTCTTTCCTTTTTATATGTAAATATTTGCGGCCCATTATTCAAATTCACATTTATTGGGTAAAATTAATTTATACCACTTAATTTTTTTTCAAGGTTGTTGGCATGCGTCAAACATGCCACACATATGTTCTATATTTTAACCCAAACGTCATTACCCCCGTTTTACACGTTCGCTACAATATAAGATATGTTGGGTTTAACATTTAAACCCAACTTAGCCATATGAAAAGGGGAGGGTTATATCATGGTGTTTATAAGGTAACATGAAAAGGGGAGTGTGAACGCATGAACTTGCAACATAACGATTCAATTAACATGAATTAGGCATATGTGAACTTGCATTGTAATAGCATATAATCATGGCATAAACAATACTTAAACATGAATCATTCTATTCATATAATCATGGCATAAACAATACTTAAACATGAACCATTCTATTCATATAATCATGGCATAAACATACCTAAACATGAAACCATGTTTTTTTAGTCAATTCATGTAAACTTGCAATTAGAATGTAAATTTAAATTAATTATGTGTCACATATATATCCATATGATTTTGATAACAACTTAGGCCTAAAACATGTTTTCAACTAGGCATAACACCAAACATAGTTTAGTCATGTTCATAAAAATGCTTACTTTTGTTTCTAATACAAAAGCATGATTTGCCATTCCAACATAGATTCATATAAACCATAGTACTTAGTCGAGTCCAATTACACACTAAAAGTGATCATAAAAGTATGTACATCATATGGGCATAATAGTGAATCATATACTTGCATGAAACCCAAATAAAATACCACAACATATGGTTGTTAACATGAAACATATACTTGTATGAATCCCTAAATAAAATACCACAACATATGATTGTTAACATGAATCATATACTTGTATGAATCCCAAATAAAATACCACAACACATGGTTGTTAACTTCCAACATAAATCACATACTTGCAAATATCCAATCGTATACCATAACATTTCCAAATCGTTTAGAATCAAAATAACATACAAATATAGATTATTATCGCCACAATTCCATTTCTCACTTTACACAAATCAAAACACAATTATTTATTCACATCGGAATAGCACTCTACTTACAACGTATGACGAATTTTCAATTCAGGAATCTGAATTCTGAACTTGGAGATGCTATCCTTTGTTGTAGGCGTTGTTTTGATTTAATTGACGTTGCTTTAAGCTTTCGAATTATCTCCTAATTGTCTCTCAATTTCTGACGGCTATTCCTAGTCTCTCCTCAGCAGCATGACGGTCTCATCTCCATTTTTGTTTGTGTGAATTAGGGTGAGTCTTAGGTCCTTTTTATAGAGTTTGTGAGTTGATTAGGACCGTCGATGGAGCTTGGTTTAATAATAGCCGTTCGTTTGAAGGAGAGACCAACCAGGAGCTGACACCTAGCCCTAGTGACAAGGCAAGGCTCAGAAAATCGACCAAACACAGACCAGGCCAGCCAGGGGGGGCTGGGTTCGACCTGGCTCAGGGGCCAGGTCGACACGCCAGTCGACACCGTGTCGACTTGGCAGTCGACACGGGTGACCCAGGTTGACTGCCCAGTCGACCTGGGTAGCCCCAGGTCGACTACCCAGTCGACCTGGGTGCCTTGGGCGGGAAAATTCCCGCCCTGGCCAATCCGGCCCGATTTTGAATTTTAAATTGGTTTTTCTGAGCTGTTTTGGTCTGTTTGAATTTTAAACTGAATTCTGAAACTTCCGGAGGCCATATCTTCTTCATACGGAGTCCGTTTTATGCAAACTCGGACTCTATCTCAAGTAGAATTCGGAGACGAACGCAATGGCGTATCCCGTTTCCCTTAATTCTTTGATTTGAAATTAATTATACTTTAATTTGTGAATTTCACTGTTATAGAATACACGGGGTGTTACAACTAATCCCAAGGGTTTAGTGGTATGTCGATCGTTTGATTGACATACTGTATGAGCGTTGATTAGTTATATTTAATGCTTATGCAGTTGTGTGGTCAACTTTGGATGATAGTTGATTATTTATCGTTGCTATTTTATACATGTGTTGTATGAAATCCATATAATTAACATTATATGGTAATTGAATATGCCTTATTCCAATATAGAAAATAAATTCAAGTGTTGAATTGAAAATAAATTCATGTGTTGAATAGAATAAATATTCATGTGTTGAATAGAAAAATAAATTCATGTGTTGAATTGAAAATAAATATTCATGTGTTGAATAAAATAAATATTCATGTGTTAAACAGAATAAACATTCATGTGTTGAATAAAAGCCGTGTTGATTAGATTTACGGCATTTTGACATGAACGATATTTATATTGATTTTATTCATTTTAAAATGAATATAGAAAAGGAAGTGATTTCAAAATATAACGTTTTGAAAATATTATCATTTATAGATTAATGATATGGAATATTCAATTTTGATTTGAAATTGAATATGAAGTTGAAATCTTTTTGAAAACGAATTTAAAACGATTTATAAAATATGTTTTGAATTGAAATCGACAAAATATATATAATATATATATTATATATATTAAATGGCCTGAATAGAACGCGCCGCGCCGCGGCAGTTCGCGAATTTCGACCATTGACTTCGAATGGATATTGCGGGAGATTCGACCGTCGGATTCTCCTAAAACCGGAATCGTTGGATTCGTATCGAAAAGAGCTTTCTAACGAATATAAGAAATTTGAAATCTAACGGTTGGATTTGGAATTATGTCCAAATCAAATTTGGAAAAGGTCGCTGTAAGTGCAGTTCGATGGCCATTGGTGAAAATCGACTATGCGGGCCTTGATAAAATTATTAAAAATAGTAATAATTTGTGTAAAATCATAAGAAATGATTTGGGAAGAATTGGGATGAACAACTCAATATTTGAAAAGATTAAATATTTTTTTTATCGAAATGAACTAGTTTTGAACTAGAATTAAAATCCATTTATTTTGAAACAAATAAATTGAATTTGAAAAGGGGTTTTAAAGTTAATCAGAAATTTCCAATAATTGAATTGGAGTGGATTTGAATCGAAATTGTCTTTGGAATATTTCGATGTTGAATTTTGTGATTATACAAATATTTTTATGGAAATTTGAAAGATATATTTATATCGCTATTTCCAATACGATATTTGTTGGTCGTAGAATTTGATATTGAATATAAGCCGATATATTTTCTATTCAGAGCCTTGTATATAATATCAAATGTGATTTGGGTTTGTCGTGAATGGTGTATTCATTAACACTGTTTTTAAACCCAGTTGAGAGAAAGATTAAATCTTTTTATTTAGATTTAATAAAGTGTACCAATTAAATGTTATTTAATTGGAATTGAATTTGAATTGATTTTTGGGTTTATCATGAACGGCGTTTTAAATAACACTTGTTCTTTAACCCGATAATTAATGAAATGTGATTTTGGGTTTATAGTGAATCGTGTTTTAAATGACATTGGTTCTTTAACCAAGTTAAAGACAGGATATTAATTTCTGTGAAGATTAAAACTAAGTAGGGTTTTAATGGATCTTTAATTAGATTGAAATGGTCGAGAATGGAGTATCACCAGTTTTGCTCCAGGTGATAGTTAAATCTTTAATTAGATTTGAACGTGAAATGGTAATTGAATTTACTGATAACACCATGGTGTTAGATATGAAGTATTACCAGTTTTACTTCATAGGATGAATAGGTTGGGATTGGGAAATAAAATAAATGATTACTTCGATGTGGTTCGCTAATCCCGACTAGTTTGAATTGATATTCAAAGAATATTAAAGAATAAATTTAAAGAATTTATCTTTTATAAAATTAATGGGAACATTTCCCAAAGTATAAGGATATTTGAATAAAAGAATATTCTGAATTGGAATGAGGCGTATGTTGTGTTTGTGTAACACCTGTTTATTATATATGTGAGTTATTCAGAAAGACCGGGTTTATCCCATTATGAATAACTGATTCGACGTGGTGTCGAGGATGAAGACGGTGGTCGAAGATCGGAGGTCTTTACGTCGTTTGGGTGATTACTAATGATCTTGATTGGGTTGTACACCCAAGAGGAGGGAATTAGTTGGTGATCGTCCAGACGTACTTGGAGATCGATGGATATGCGATGTACATGGTGCCTCCGGTTTCGTTCAGACCCAGAACAAATTTGTAAATGGACTGTGTGTCTGACATTGGATTTTATTATGTGTGATTGATTTCTATTAAATATATATCTATTTGGCAGCGAAGAATTTATTCTCTTGCTTAATGCCCTTCTCTGAGACGTACGAGCTCAGGGGTTATATATTGATGGATATCAATCGCATGGAGTGAATGGTTTGTGTGGCATGCCTAAGTGGCAAATGATCAAGGCTTCTATTGAAAAGAAAAGTCTTGTGGTTGATGATCAAAGAACGGCCTGTGTGGCATAGCTTTGTGTAGCGTTGATTCACGAGCCTCACACCCCGGTTGTGAACCAGAAATAGGAGAGGACCTCAGGGAGGACATGCGTTTCTTTCTAGCCAGAGGTGGTGTCAGTGCTTAAACTGGTTGACATTTATATTATTTTCACCTGTGTGGTTGTTGTTGTTGCAAGGCGCCTTGGTTATATCGGTCGATCCGGGACCGATGGAGTCATTCGTTGGCGCATTTACGCCCCAAATGGCGGGAAACGCAGTGTTCAGGCATTTTAATCCACATCGGTGGACCGGCCCTGTCGCTCCAAGGGTCGATGCGCTCTGACCCTGAGGCTCGGGCTAGAGAGTCTCGAAGCCGGTGAGGACGATCTTTTGCCTCAATTCACAGATGGAAATCCAACTTCCAATACGTGACTTTGTGGTTTTATTTGTAGAGCTTAGTATGGCGACATAGTGGTATGGGGCATTTATGCCGTCTATGAGTGATACTTATGATTTAAAATTGTTTTGACACTATACACTTATAGTAATAATAAAACATGAAATTTCACGTACCAAGCATTCTTGGCTATTATAAGGTAAAAACCTTATCCTCCGGTTTGCGTTGCATTGTGCGATGGGACCTGGGTCTTATAATAGCTTCATTGTTCTTTATTTAGCATTGCGCTGTTGTTTTATGCACTGGTATTCTTCGGAGGAAACCCGTTCCATGTTATACGGCGTGGTCCCTTGATTTACCTAACTTTAAAATAAATATTAATAATTGTTTTAGTTCTCACACCAGTCACATGACATACCTGGAGTTTATTGTTTTAACCTAAACTCTAGGTGCCCTTACTTTGACACGGGCAGCTAGTAGTATTGGTTTTGCAGATTTATATTCACAGGAACCTGGTTTATAGCTGGAATGATATCCGGAAAGCTCTGTATCCGTATATCTCTTTCAGTTGTGTTTTGTATTATTTTCCGCTGCTATGTAATTTATTGTAATCTATGATACTTATCAAATGTATTTTATTCATTCATACTCTGTATATTCTTGTAATCAGATGAAATTTTTGTAATATACAATGAAATGTTCTTTTGTTTGCTTTTTGATTCGTCTTGTCCTCACAGTAATTCGTTCTTTCTCTTCTCTTCGGAGACCAAGGAAGTTCGGGTCGCTTCAAATAAAGTTATGGAATTTATTTAGTAGAATATAGATTTTAAAATATATTATTATTATTTTAAATGAAGTTCTAAAAAAGGAGAAAAATCCAACCATATATATAGACATTGATTGGTTTAACCAAAATCTACCGTGCACGAAGCACGTGCTTATTAAGTGATTTGTAAAAAAAAAAATTAGCTAATTCAAGTGACCCGAAGTAATGTAACAGTTACAATAGGTTTACATTGATATTAATTTAATATAAATCAAAGTGAATAGAATTATTTAGATTAATTATTACTTAATTTAAATGGGAAGATTGATAACGATTGACTAACAGGTTAGTCATGTTTAGAGTTAAACAAGTTAATGGCATAAATTGGAATTGTTTGTTTAATTAGTTCACTAATTTAATGAGGATAGTTAATGGTAAAACAAGCCATGTTTATTTTGATAAAAAGGTTGAAGGATGATTATTTATTTGATAACAATCAAATGGAATTAATTAAATTAATTAGTTTTGTGATTAATTTAAATGGGAAGACAAATTAAGATTTGATGAACAAGTTAATCGTGTTAGAGTTGACTAAGTCAACCGTGTTATCTAAAATGGATTTATTAAATTAATTTATATTTATTTAATGGAAATGATAATTGGTTAAGTAAAACATATATTAAATGTGAAATTTGATTACCATTTAATAATAATCAAATTGGAAATACTGGGACTTAAAGGGGAAAATGGGATTTAGAAAAAGATAAGGCTCATTAATATTTTAAATAAATTATGTTAATGAAAATAGGAGTTAAGTTTAAATCATGGCTTAAAGAGAAATTCTTATTTGAAATTCTATTTAATCAGATTTATGAAATCTAAGATTTCGACGAAGTATGGAACCCAAGGGGTATTGAATATATTAGAAATGACATTTAAGCCAGAATGTGAAACTAAAGAATGAGAGCTTAACTGGAGATCGGATGAGATGAGTGATTTTCTAAATGTTGATCTAATGTTTGTTTCAGCCTTCGAGGTTAATATTAAGGGAATTATTTTCTGATTAATTTACAGTTAAGAACTAGTGGAGATAGGGAATGGGAAATCAAACATATACCCAAGTTTGAATCAAAGTAATTAAATGAAATAATTTATCAAGATACGATATAGAACCGCTATTCAAAGAAGAGATGATATTTCGTCAAGATGGAATTAAAATGGGATTTGTTGTAATATGGGGAATGAGTATCGGTTTTTGTATTACATCTAGTATCTAACTTAAGATAAGAACGTTGTTGGTCAAGGTCTGAGAGGTAATTAAAATAACCCAACTTGAACAACTTCAAGATTATCAAAGGATGATATTACTTGTAATGGTAAAGAGGTTTGAGTAAATTATTTTGGGAAAATAACAGTGTAACATTATTCGAAGGATATGGAAGTATATATCTAATGAGATTCCGAAATGAAAGGAAATAAAAAAGGGGCTTAATGGTATAAAATGATATTCCCATAAGAAAAGAATTAAAAAGTAGATTGGTGGAAATATAATGATATTTTTGAAAGTTAAGAAATGAGATTTAAATGGGTTTATTCTGAAAGGATGAGTGGTGGTTTTGGTATTCAAATAACGAAGCCAAAGAAGATGTCGTAATGATTGTTTTACGAGTGGTGAGTCGAATCGATAAGATAATAAGAAGGGTTTTAGCAGTGTTTTGAAAAGTTAGTTGAAGGGTGAATTATATATGATTTTAAAATATTTTCTAAGCTTATAAGCAAAAGGATTTGAGGATACTAACATATTTAAAACCATATATTATTAGGTATTTCAACTGATATATTATTCTTAAATAGCCAAGTGATGTTGTGTATAAACCAATGGATCTGTTTATTTTTTTTGGTTGTTTATTTTGATAGTCAAATAACCAACTATCAAAATCTGACCCAACTTTATTGATACGGAAAGACCGGGATCGAATTTATATTCGAAAACCATTCCGACCAACAAATACGAATACGTCGAAGACGCTGATCGAGATGGAGCAATTGAAGACCATAGATCTTCATGAAATGGAAGAGTTACTTACAATCTCTGGCTGATCCCTACAGATATACTATGATTCGGTCGTGGTTGAAATCTGTGGATTGCAAGGACTACTCGCTACTGATCCATGGGGTGATTCCTATATTGGATGCAGTAGGAGAGTACCTTCGGTTCATCCTGTTCCTGGATGACTTGTATGGCTAGATGTCTGACAGAGTATTTCCAAAAGAAAAAAATCCCGTACATTGATTTTTACAAATATATCGAGTTGGTAGTGAAGAGGGGCACTTCTTTAATACCCAGAGTATATTTGTGGACATCAATTAGTGAGTTGACGGATCTGACGATGTGACATTCAAAGTGAATGGTGGCCAGGTGTTCCAAAAGATTTCTAACCTCAAGCCTCATCAACCGGGAAATGACAAAATTGGGCAGGCAGCATGGCTATGTGGGTCGCACCCATTAGGGTGTATTGTCACCATCTTGAGAACATTCATATTTGTTACTTCTTTTCATTTCTGTATCTCCCGGGAAAACGGTAGCTGCGCAGCCGTGAGGTGACAATATATTCGATACACTCAAGAGAAATGAGTGGTCGGTCATGTGTGGGCCGGGTTACAAGACGTTCTTGTTGAACCCAGTGTATTCCTCTCTAGAGATACACTATCGGCAGGTAGTTCCATACCTTGTCATAGTCGGAATCCAATCTCCAATAAGCGCCCGCGGTTTTGTTTGTATATTATATATGTGGAGCGTGGGATGCAAACGTTCTGCTAGATTCTATTTATTTGTATTTAGACACTATTATAATATCCGAAGAAGATATTGATTTCAAAATGTTTTGGGTTATAGTAAGGTAAAAACCGTCCGTGTTTATGTGTGGAATGGTCTTACTATTATCCTTTTGTTTCAAATAGGATTTTCAAAGTTAAACAAGTTGTTTGCTATATGAATCTATCACTTAAAGTATTCCAGACTGATCCAGGTGAATTTTGTTTTAAATCAAATGTGCTCGGATCAGACCGAGTATATTTGCAGGTTAGGTATCGCTTGGAGCTTCAGAAAAGGAGTTGAAGTCGAGGCGTATTCCATATATTTACTGGTACTAGTTTATTTCCGCTGTGTGTTGTATTGTTCTGAATGTATACTCTGATGTATAATCATATATATACAATTCTTTTTGTATAGTATTATTGATTATTATACTTTGTCCATTCCTCTATGAGACTCTGATCTTCTTATTCTTCTATTCTAATATTTCTTTCTTTCTTCTCTCACCCTCTAACTTCTTTCTATTAGCTTTCTGGGTTTTTGATACAGGAATTTTGGACACGAGATGTATTAGTGTCGAGATTCTAGCATTTGAAATTCTGGGTCGCTACATGTATATTATATTATATATATATATATGCATATTATATCCTACAAAGATTGTTATCTTATGCTTGCACATGTACATGTACAAACACACACACACAGATATATATATATATATACACACACGCATACACACACATGTACATAACTATAAGAAAAACCAAAATTAAATAAATCTTAAACTACGATTTAAATTTTTTGATAAAATACATGATTTTATTTTAAAAAAAATCTACAAAAGTTATAAATAAGTTTAGATTTTATTAGGCTTACTAAAGATCCAAAGTAGAAACAAAGATTGAAATTCATCCATCTTTTCGCTTTAAAAGGCTTGATTCCTTCACAATCCATTCAAGAATGGATGATGAATTTGCTGATGCTAGCAGAACAAAAAGACAATTTGAAATAGGAGATTGGACTTACCTCAAGTTGCAACCATATAGGAAAATTACAGTCAGGAATGCAAAAGCTACTATGCTTTCTCTAAAGTATTATGGCTCTTACAAAGAGTGAAGAAGACATGGAAGGTTGTATAAGAATTGAAGTTGTCCGGAGATGCTAAAATTCACTCTGTTTTCACACCTCACAACTAAGAAAAAACGTATGGGCACAAGCACAATCGTGCAACAAGATGTTTCGACTTTTGTCGAAGCAAAAATATCGATAAACCAATATCCATTATCGATAGAAGGACAGTGCCCATAAATAATAATGCAGTCACTCGAGTTCTAGTCAAGTGGAAGGAGGAAGGACCGAAGGAGACAACATGGGAAGATTACTAGAATCTTATCAATGGGTTTTCTGCTTAAGACCTTGAAATAAGATCGAATTCTAAATAGGAAGGGAGTATTAGCACTCAAGTTATTTTATTAAACACTTGTAGAACCTTCAGTAGCAATTCATCAAATAATAATATGCAGGAACCAACAATCCGAGAGCAAAGTTTGACCAACCACAGTAAACCGTTGACTATACTTCTTAACTATAAAGATAAGAGGGACTGGAAGCTAAGGCAAGTTGTTTTGCATTGTAGCTAATGTCCATGATCTATGGGACTGTATACGACGTGCACATGCGCATGTGGTTCACATGGTTGCGCTTTTATTTCTTGGGGAAACAGATTAAAATGGGCTTTTGTGATTAAATTTGTAAATGAATTCTTACACGATTTATTGCAGAAAGTACTTTAGAATATCTATAAATAGTAAGAGAAGGCAAATTTTAAAGTTTTGTTAAGATTGATTTAATAGAGATTTAATTCTCTTTTCCTGAAAATCTACTGAATTTTTATGCACTTACATCTCATTGCATCATCTTGGTTTAATCTCTTTTTTGCACCTTTTTTCCTATAATTTTTATGCTTTTTCGATCTAATTTTATCTTTAACATATACAAAGTTCCTTACGCTTAGTAATCTTTTCTATTTCAACTAGAAATCTTGAAATATATCGACGAAAATAAGAACAAACTATAGGGTTATAACATTTTGGATTGTTAAAGAGGCTCCATTTTAGAATATGAAGGAATCAACAGGTTTAGCCAAACCCACCAAAGAAGAAAAAAGAGACAACTTGGCACTGTTGAGTTTTAAAATACACAAAACATTTACACATGTAAATTAGGTTCCTATTTTTTAAAATCATCAAAAATCAAACGTAAAAATTATCAAACTTCAAAACCTAATTTATAACCATCTTCGTATTAGTGTAAGAAAAGTAAAAAAAAACCTCCAAAAACAAAAACAAAAAAAATCATTCTTTAGTAAAACATATAGGAATAAATGTAGTTTTATAAAAAACTATAGATATCAACGCAATTACAACAGTTTTTATTTTGAATTTTTTCAGGAGGAAAACCGACCAGAGTCGTAAAACCCTCCCAATACACCTAGTGTAACGACCCGGTTATTGTCTACTTTGGTTATCGCCATAAACTCAATGATGACTAACCAAACATCAAAAAATACCGGAAGTTAATGAAAGAAATTAGAGGGTGAGAATAGATAAGATAGAAACTTAGAATAGAAGAAGAAGAAGAAGAACACAACATCAAAGTAACACGAAACCTCACAGTGGAACGAATAACATATAATACATATCATAACTTTGAAATATAAATCTGTACTTGAATATACATATCATTTCCAAAGTACATCACTTACGACACAGCGGGAATAAACAATAGCTATATGATCCTGAAGCCTCCTGCTCCAGCTCTTCAAGTATCTATAAAATCCTGACTACTTGACTGCCCGTACAAAATTGGGCACCCAAGAGTTTAGGGAAAACAAAACAAAATAAACTCTGGGTCAGTCAAGGGACTGGTATGAGTAAAACAGTTTAAACAGTTTGAGCCATTAAACGATATCTCATAAGACCACGCCGTATAACGGAACGGGTTTTTCCCTTGTGAGAATCCAAAATAATCTTTATATCAAAACTCACTGATATTATAATAGTGCCTATCAACCACAATATAATAATCATCTAGCAGAAATGCTTTCATCTCACGTTCTACATATATAGTATACAATCAAAACTGCAAGTACGTATTGGGTAATGAATTTCCAACTATGACAAGGTATGGAACCACCTTTCTCTAATGTACCTCTAGAGAAGAATATACTGGGTTCAACAAGAACATCTTGCAACCCGACCACATATGGCCGACCACTCATTTCGCTTGAGTGTATCGAATGTATATCACCAACGGTTGGGATCATCAACCGTTTCCCGAATGGGACAGCATCGACACTAGATTTTTAGAAGTAAATGAAACTCTAGATCAGGTTATTATACATCCTAATAGGTGCGACCTACATAGCCATGCTGCCTGCCGGATTTTTGTCATTTCCCAGTTGTGAGGCTAGAAGCTACGCTTATCTTTTACATGCCACATCTTCATTCACTTAGAATGTCACATCGTCATACCCGCCAAATTACAAATTGATTTATCCAAAAATAACACGGGTATACAGCTAAGAGAAACAAATTCCTCCGCCACCAAATGTGAATACGTTTGAAGAGATCAACTTACGTGATCTATTAGATATACTCTGTCAGACCTTCTTTCATACAAGTTGTCCTGGGATTGGACAAACCGAAGGCACTATTCAGTACATCCATCTTAGGTAATTGTTATCTAAGATTTATACAATAGCCCTTGCACTGTATTCTGTCTTCAATTGATTCAGCATACTTGATTCGCAACACATATGCCAATATGGAGTGTTTCTTCGGATAATAATCCAACCGGTCTCTCCATATTAACAACGTTAAAATGGTCAAAACTTTGATAGTCTATGATTTAACTATCAAAGAAAAACACGTGTGCAAACAACGATATTATTTCCAAATGGAAATTATATTGATCAATCATCATTTAACATATATATATATATTCACATTTCCTTATTTTATATGTTTGGAAAATATATGTTATTAACACTGGAAAACATTTCCATTGTTTATTTACGTATCACTATCATTCCACAACTATCAGTCCCTGACTGTAAACTAGTATGAGAACAATTCCCTAAGTATTAATCCCGAAGGCCGAAACAAACATCAGATAGACACTTAGAAAACCATTCATTTTACTAATCTCTAGTCGTTTTCTAATTTTTTCTTAACTCTATTTGATTTACTCTGTTCGATTAACACCTTTCGATTAACTCCTTTCGATTAACTCGATTCGATTAATTCCTCTATTTATTTTCCAAATAAATAATCCTTTATTCTATTTATTTTCTAAATAGATAATCCTTTATTCTATTTATTTGTAAATGGTTTACAAATATTTCTCTTTCTTTTTGTTTTATTTATTTTCTAAATAAAAGATCCTTTTCTACTTCTATTTATTTAACAAATAAATATTTCCTTTATCTTTCCTATTTATTTAACAAATAAATATTTCCTTTATAACTCTTTTGATTTTATAATTATTTCCTTATATAAAATCCTTTTTCCTTCTATATATAAAATCCGTTGATTTTATATAAATAATTTATTTTCAAAATATACTTTGAAAATCCCCTTTTTGCATCCCAGTATTTCTTACGGTATATAAAATACCAATTAACAGTGATCGATATGATTCAACATACATAATCCGCAACAAATTATATATCACATCGTATATTACAATACATGAACAGAACAGTATTATAAATATTGAGGAGTCCAGTGGGACCCCTCCAACCTATTTCCCTGCATCACAGATGTTAAACAACACGAGTATAAAATATTCTGATAAACAAAATCAATATTCGATTAACGATTTATATATATATTGTTATATATACTTTCAACCAATACACAAGCAATTCAACCAAACAGTTAACACACAGTAATCAACAGATGATTAAAAGTTCTAAAAATACGTTATAAAAATAATCGTTCAGAGTTGGTGAGTTTTACTCACATTGGAAGTTCATTGTTAAAGAACGATAAACTGTTTGTTTGATTTGAATCAAACAGTTTATTTCACCATAAATTCATACGAGCCCAAATCCACTTCCAGTTAGCTTCATTGTGAAGCTCTCGTCCATACAGTCCCAACGCAACATACGGTTCGTCAATCTGATATCGTATGACCGAGATATAAAGGTTACAAGTTAAGGTACATTTTTTAAAATAAAATAAAACATGGATTTTTATTTATTTCATTTGGGCCTTGCCCTTTTATATATACCTCGGCCCACCCTTACTTGCTAAAGCCCAGACCCTATTTCAAAATAACGAACCCGTCTGGTAAAATTTACCCCTCGTTGACCTTCCGTTGACTGCCGTTTCCATCCACCTCGGCCACCAACCTTCACCGCAACCACCACTATAATACTCCTCGTCCAAATTCGCACCTGATGGTCACCCTTCCATTCAGTTTGAACCCCGCCTTCGTCGAACCACTTGTTGCCATTTCCCCCTGACTACCTGTGGACGGAATCCATCAGAGGTCATCGTAGCGCCCCTTTCTGTTGCTAAAACGAGCGCCTCTCCTCCCCAAGCACAGCGCCCTTCTCGCCATCCCCCACCATCACTTGAATCACTGGCTTCCCTCAGCCCTAGCTCGGCTGTTCGAAAATGGAGCTTTAGGAAATCTGACCGCACCTACTACTTTGCATACCAGCGAGAAGCTGACGAGCTCGTGAGTCCAACGGAGTGAAAATCGGACGACTTCATTGAGTAAATGCTTTTATTTAATTTGCTGAAGGAATTAGAGTGGAGGCGGCCTCATTTTGACTTTGCATAAGTTTAAGTTTTAGGTTATAAGGAAATAGAAGTGGTTATTTATACAAAAAGGGGTGGAGATATTTTTGTTTCAGTTTTTAAGGCTAGGAGGAAGCCACGATCTTCTTTTCTAGTGAAGGCGTGGAGTTTCTCAAGACACGTGTTTTGGTCGTTTAAAGTTTTGAAACCCCTTTTTCTTTATTTTTATAAATTTACATAGTTATGTACCGCTATGGACAGAGATAAAAACACCATCGTGATGAGCGAGGTGTCCCGACTCCAGAAATATAATAATATCGGTAGCTTAACTCATTTTGTGAAACCTCCAGATGTTGATTACAGGGTGCAAAATACTCCAAATAAAAATTTGCTTATTTAATTAATTAAAAATTACAATAAAATTCTAAAAATTAAATTATCGTTATGTCTCAAAAGAACCTTGTCTAAATTCAAACATGATATTCAAATATTTTTAAATAACCGTTATGGTCACGAACGAATATACCGCTGTTTTTTTGAATATTTAATTTGGACATAACTAAAAATCTACACGACAAAATCCCGATTTTTCTCTTCCACTATAAAAATATACTTCACCAGTTCCTAACGTTTCTTATTTCACAGAAATCCGGCTTAAAACGAATTCTGTACATTCAGTTGAAGTTCGAATCGCCAAATAACTAACTGCAGCGCCATTTCGAGCTCGATTATATTTATAATATAATTTATACGTTCAACTGTTGTTTATATAATACATTCTTTATTCAAATTCAATCCTAAACTAAATTATATATTTTGAATTGCCCAATTCACAGCATATCGCCATCTCAGCCAATTCTGATTATTTCAGAATTAAATATATTATTATGTTATTTATATTAACTAAATATTCAATATAATTTAATTAAACGACCATTTGAATTCTAAATCACTATTTAAATAATTAAATAAATTAATTATATATCGCAGAAAATACGGGTCGTTACATTCTTCCCCACTTATAATAATTTCGTCCTCGAAATTGCTAAGTTAGAAAACAAACCCTATCGATTGGTTAGAACTTATTTGTTCACTTCTTAAATTCAGTTTCACTGAACCAATTTAATTTCAATTAAATATTTAATTAATTATTATCAACGAAAATTTTCAAAAATCCTGAAAATTTCCTAACCCCTTAACTTTTCAAAAAATTTCGCCAGCACCTCCTTTGTACTGGTCAATAGGTCAAACTCCAACTCGCCTCTAAGGGCCTTCTCCAACCCAAAAGAAAATCAAACAGCCAAGCGGCTTGCCAATTTGGCTTATAAAATCTCATACCCAATATGAAATATAAACTTGTACCTTTTTTGTCGGGCATACCATTATATCCTTCACATCTGCAATCAATTCATCATATACCAATGTCATTCCAATCATTTAAATCACTTTATCCTCAAAAGCACATCACTCGCTTATACCCAAGCCGAATTCAATTTCAAAATTCGAGTTTCAAATTCCAACTCTTAACTTATCATCGCAATTCCATTCCAGATTCTATCTCACAATTCAAAATCTGATTCTACTTGATATATCGTATCCAATTCAATTTCTAGTTAATTGGTTTCAATTCAGTTCTAGCTTGGTTTCACACATTTCTATTTAAATTTGTTATTAATTCAAACAGTCTCTTCCTGGGAGTTTTAAACAGCTTTGCTTTTCTAAAACCAAATATTCCTTTTTGGATTTCAAACAACTTGTTTCTCTCAAAACAAAATCCTCTGGTAGTAATCCGTCACTCAGCAACTCGAAAATGAACACTGATGATGCAGCTGTCATCATCGGAATTTATTTCCTAGCGATCGAAGTGAGTTCAATACTGTATCACTTTCAAAGCCATTTCTAAACATTTCCATTTTGAAATCAATTCAAAATACCATTCAAAATTCTTGTAAAACAATTTATAATCTCCCAGGATTTTAAAATTCTCAAATATTCAATTCATAACACTTATACGAATCCTACTTGGTTATTTATATAACCATTAAATTTATAATCTTACTCGATTATAATCACAACCAATATATCCAATATATTATAATCATTTCAATATAATTCCTTTATATCAAAAATATAATTTGGGTAAAATTATATCATTTACCCCTTTTTCAAAACATATCATGTCGACCCATCGTATTTGAGTGTTTAGAAACTCCTACTGATACAGTGGATCAAACTGATCGACCAGAACTCATAAACAACACAATCAATAAATCTCCATAATGTAAAACAATTTTTATATCAATAACAAATACGTTCACTTGTATATATACACTTAACTCAATCTAGGGTACTTCTAATCCCATCTCTACCGATTCACGCCACAGAGCCAAGGTAAATACTAAACCTTAAGCTCTGATACCAACTGTAACGACCCGGAAAAAGTCGATCTTGGTTATCCGATATACAACACATATCGAACATCCAAGGATCAAAAATACCAGTAGTTAATGAAAGAAATTAGAGGGTGACAATAGATAAGATAAAAACTTAGAATAGAAGAAGAAGAAGAACACAACATCAGAGTAACACGAACCTCACAGAGGAACGAATAACATATAATATATATCATAAATTTGAAATATAAATCTGTACTTGAATATACATATCATTTCCAAAGTACAGCACTTACAACACAGTGGAAATAAACAATAGCTATATGATCCTGAAGCCTCCTGCTCCAGCTCTTCAAGTATCTGTAAAATCCTGACGACTTGACTGCCCGTACAAAATTGGGCACCCAAGAGTTTAGGGAAAACAAAACAAAATAAACTCCGGGTCGGTCATGGGACTTGTATGAGTAAAACAGTTTAAACAGTTTGAGCCATTAAACGATATCTCATAAGACCACGCCGTATAACGGAACGGGTTTTCCCTTATGAGAATCCAAAATAATCTTTATATCAAAACTCATTGATATTATAATAGTGCCTATCAACCACAATATAATAATCATCGAGCAGAAACGCTTTCATCTCACGTTCAACATATATAGTATACAATCAAAACCGCAATCACGTATTGGGTAATTGATTTCCAACTATGACAAGGTATGGAACCACCTTTCGCTAGTGTACCTCTAGAGAAGAATACACTGGGTTCAACAAGAACATCTTGCAACCCGGCCACACACGACCGACCACTCATTTCGCTTGAGTGTATCGAATGTATATCACCAACGGTTGGGATCAGCAACCGTTTCCCGAATGGGACAACATCGACAATAGATTTTTAGAAGTAAATGAAACTCTAGATCAGGTGATTATACACCCTAATTGGTGCGACCTACATAGCCATGCTGCCTGCCCGATTTTTGTCATTTTCCAGTTGTGAGGCTAGAAGCTACGAGTAACAACCCGAAAATCTGGGCCAGTTTAAAATTTTTATTTTGGCAAATTTAGTAAATTTTGAATATTTAAAATGAATTATTTTAAATAATATCGACGAGAAATTTATTTTGAATAAAATTAAAACGTATATGTTATATACGTCGTCGTTAGAATATAAATTATTATATATAATTATAAATAGAATTGAAAATGGCACGGTAGTTCGATAATTCGATTTCAAACTTCAATTGAACATACCGGGTGCAAAACAATCCGGATTTTAGTGAAACCAAAAACAATAGGATCTAATTGTGAATATATTTCCAACGAATCTGAAAAATTGAAATTTCATAGCGGGAATCTAAAGATATGTCCAGTTGAAAATTCTGAATAGTCGCTATGGAATTCGGGCCCTTAAAAATGGGAATTTTGCAAACGACCTCGGATTTCGACGAAACCACTTTTGTTCGGTCCGTGATGTCAAATTATTGCTAGATTTCAAATTTCATAATTTTTCGAATCAATATGTGAGCGTGGCAAAGGAAAACGCGTTTGACCAGTTTCAGTTGATTTTAATCGACTGGGAAATGGCCATTTTTCAAACGGTCTCAGAATTCGACGAAACTAGTTTTGTTAGGACCGTATCGTCAATACGAAGCTAGAAAATATTTTTTGGGAATTTTTAGAGTTAGTATGTGACCCCGGTAATTTGAAATGTGCGTTCAAAATCAATATATAGAGTTATATGTTGATTTTGATGAAAATTGATCGAAACGATCGAATCAGCTTGCGATACATATCCCATTGTGTTCGGAATGGGGGTAAAACGCTATGGGCGACAGGCGGTGGGCCTCGTTTAGAGGTCGTATGTAAAAGTCAACTTTTTGGAATTAAAATAATAATAAAAAAAATTCTCTCTCCCTCTCCTTTATTTCTCTCTGCCCCCCCCCCCCCCCCCCGTTATAATTCATTTTACAGAAAAGAAAAAAAACAAAAGAAGGAAACCGCGATCGACAGAGCGCCGCCCCCCCCCCCCCCCCCCCAAACCACCGCCACCTCGATTTTTCTTTGTAAAAAGGTTTGGTTTTTCTTTATAAAAGGATATGACTTTTAATCGTATAAAGATATGATTTTTACTCGAACAAAGAAATGATCCTTTAATACATAAGTTGGGATTTTTAATGGTTTAAAATAGAAAAGACGATATTTTTAAAATAGAAAAGACGATAATTTTAAAATAGAAAAGATGATATTTTTAAAATAGAAAAGACGATATTTTTAAAATAGAAAAGACGATATTTTTAAAATAGAAAAGACGATATTTTGAGATGAGTAGTGAAGTAAAAATATGATTTTTACTTCGAGAAAAATATAATTTTTACATGATAGAAATATTAGAAACATCATCTTTATATGCGTAGCAAAATAAAGATGTGATTTTTATAATGATATATTTGAAAAGGCGAAATCTTTATAGTTGAAAAGGCAAGATTTTTAACATGAAGTTAAAGCGATAAAAATTCGATTTTTATATATTGAATAGCGAAGTAAAAATTCGATTTTTATATATTGAATAGCGAAGTAAAAATTCGATTTTTATATATTAAATAGCGAAGTAAAAATTCGATTTTTATATATTGAATAGCATAGTAAAAATTCGATTTTTATATATTGAATAGCATAGTAAAAATTCAATTTTTATATATTGAATAGCATAGTAAAAATTCGATTTTTATATATTGAATAGCGAAGTAAAAATTCGATTTTTATATATTGAATAGCATAGTAAAAATTCGATTTTTATATATTGAATAGCATAGTAAAAAATTCGATTTTTATATATTGAATAGCATAGTAAAAATTCGATTTTTATATATTGAATAGCAAGGTAAAAATTCAATTTTTATATATTGAATAGCGAAGTAAAAATATGATTTTTATATATGTAGAGAATACGAGCAGTGAAAAGTGACAAGAGGCAGAACGACGAAGATTTCTGCAAAGAAGAGTCGTGGGATCGGATAGCTATCTGTGAGAACTTCTCACTCTTCAATTTCTTTTTCTAGTTATATATATACTAGGATGCAGACGGTGCTTAGCAGCACCCGACACCCGTCATCCACAGACCATGGATGACTTGTTTGTTTAATTGTTTGGTTGTATAGTTGGTTAGATTATTTGGTTTGAATTAAATTGCTTGGTGAAATGAAATTGATTTGATTGATGTGTGAATGGCGTGGGCCTTCACTAGACCGGGGATAAGGCTAGGCCTTATCCCGTTTCTAGTATCGTGCCGTTATGCCGCCAAAATTTTCTAAAAATAAGTTAGAAAAATAAAGATAACATTTTATTTAATAAATGAACCGAATAGAATATTCATAGGTTGAATAAAATAGTTTTATCGTTAAAAATATAATTTTTAACGTGAATGTGAATAAATAAATATTCATTTACAAACCGGACAGTTTGTTTATGTACACCTATTTGAAGGACATTGATTGGGACGATAAATTTTACACATCGCCCAACTGCACAAATAAAAATCTGTGTTTGATTGCTTGAAACCCCACACGGGTATTGGGATGATATTTGACGTACACTAATCCCGATTGTTTAGTTGTATGTCGATCGATTGATTGACAGGCTGTTATAAGCGTTGAATATTTATATTTGATGCTTATACAGTGTAGAATGCACTTTGGATGATGGTTGATTATTCATCGTTGTTGATATATACATGTGTTGTAGAAAATCCATATAATTAACATTATATGGTAATTGATTGGGCCTCATTCCAGTTTTAAAATAGAAACGTTTGAAAAAGAAATATTTGAAATAGAATATTTGAAAATAGGAATATATGAAGCCGTATTGATTAGATTGACGCCATTTTGACGTGAACGATATTTATATCGATTTTATTCATTTTATAATGAATCTCGAAAGTGATTTCAAAATCTGATATTTTGAAAAGAATTGAATATAAATGAATTCGAATTGAAATGGAATAGAAATGAATTCGAATTGAAATTAAATTGAATTGAAAACGAACTGAAATTGAATTAGAAATCAATTTGAATTGAAATCAATTTGAAATGAATTTAAATTGGAATATTCAATTTTGATTTGAAATTGAATATGAAGTTGAAACCGTTTTGAAAATGAATTTAAAACGATTTATAAAGCACGTTTTGAATTGAAATCGACGAAGTATATATTATATATATAATATAATAGCCTGAATAAAACGCGCCGCGCCGCGGCAGTTCGCGAATTTCGACCATTGACTTCGAACGGATATTGCGGGAGATCCGACTGTCGGATTCTCCTGAAATCGGAACCGTTGGGTTTGTATCGAAAAGAGCTTTTTAACGAATATTAGAAATTTGAAATCTAACGGTTGGATTTGGAATTATGTCCAAATCAAATTTGAAAAAGGTCACTGTAAGTGCAGTTCGATGGCCGTTGATGGAAATCGACTGTACGGGCCTTGATAAAATTATTAAAAATAGTAATAATTTGTGTAAAATCATAAGAAATGATTTAGAAAGAATTGGGATGAAAAACTCCATATTTGAAAAGATAAAAATAAATTTTTATCGAAATGAACTAGTTTTGAACTAGAATTAAAATTCTATTTATTTTTAAATAAATAAATTTGATTTGAAATGGTTTTGAAAATAACCAGAATTTCCAATGATTGCATTGGAATGGATTTGAATCGAAATTGCCTTCGGAATATTTCGATGTTGGATTTCGTGACTATACAGATGTTGTTATGGAAATTTGAAAGATATAGATATATATATCGTTATTTCCAATACAATATTTGTTGGTCGTAGAATTTGATATTGAATATAAGCCGGGATATTTTCTATTCAGAGCCTTGTATTTAATATCAAATGTGATTTGGGTTTGTCGTGAATGGTGTCTTCATTAACACTGTTCTTAAGCCCAGCTGAGGAAAAGATTAAATCTTTTTATTTGGATTTAATGAAGTGTGCCAATTAAATAATATTTAATTGGAATTGAATTGATATTGATTTTTGGGTTTATCGTGGACAGTGTTTTAAATAACACTCGTTCTTTAATCCGATAATTAATGGAATGTGGTTTTGGGTTTATCGTGAACCGTGTTTTAAATGACACTGATTCTTTAACCCAGTTAACGATTAAAACTAAGTGGAGTTTTAATGAGTCTTTAATTAGATTGAAAAGATCGAGGATGGAGTATCACCAGTTTTGCTCCAGGCGATAGTTAAATCTTTAATTAGATTTGAACATGAAATGGTAATTGAATTTACCGATAACACCGTGGTGTTAGATATGAAGTACTACCAGTTTTACTCCGTGGGATGAATAGGTTGGGATTGGGAAATTAAAACAAATGATTACTTCGGTAAGGTTCGTTAATCCCGACTAGTTGAATCGAAATTCAAAAGAAGATTAAAGAATAAATTCAAGGGATTTATCTTTGATAAAATTAATGGGAACCTTTCCCTATGAATGTGAAATTTAGAAACTAACTGTCGGTTAGCTAAGCAGAATGGTTTTTTGGATATTGATCTGATGTTGGTTTCGGCCTTCGGGGTTAATATTTTGGGAATTATTCTCTTGATTAATTTACGGTTAGTGACTGATGAATTGGAATGAGGCATATGTTGTGTTTATTTAACACTTATTTAAAATATACGCGAGTTATTCGGAAAGACCGGGTTTATCCCATTCTGAATAATTGATACGACGATAAGTCGAAGATGAAGACGGTGGTCGAAGACCGGAGGTCTTCACGTCGTTTGGGTGATTACTGATGATCTTGATTGGGATGTACACCCAAGAAGATGGAAACGGTGGGTGATCGTCCAGACGTATTTGGAGATCGATGGATATGCGGGGTACTAGGTGCCTCCGGTTTCGTTCAGACCCAGAACGGACTTGTAAATGGACTGGATGTCTGACGTTGGATTTTAGTCTGTGTGATTGATTTCTATTAAATACATATCTGTTTGGCGGCGGAGAATTTATTCTCTTTCTTAACGCCCTTCTCTGAGACGTATGAGCTCAGGGGTTATATATTGATGGATATCAAACGCATGGAGTAAATTGCCTGTGCGGCATGCCTAAGTGGCAATTGATCAAGGCTTCTGTTGAAAAGCAAAGTCTTGTGGATGATGATCAAAGCAAGGCCTGTGTGGCATAGCTTCGTGTAGCGTTGATTCGCGAGCCTCGCACCCCGGTTGTGAACCAAAAATGGGAGAAGGACCTCAGGGAGGACATGCGTTTCTTTCTAGCTAGGGTGGTGTCAGTGACCTACCAGTCTTGACATTTATATACTTTTCACCTGTGTGGTTGTTGCGGTTGCGAGGCGCCTCGGTTAGATCGGACGATCTGGGTCCGATGGAGCCATTCGTTGGCTCATTTACGCCCCAAAGGGCGGGGAAATGCAGTGTTCAGGATTTAAGTTTAACCCACATCGGTGGACCGGCCCTGTCACTCCAAGGGCCCACCTGAGTCTGGGTCCTGAGGCTCGGGCTAGAGAGTCTCGAATCGGTTGAGGACTATCTTTTGCCTCGATTCATAGATGGAAACCCAATTTCCAAATACGTGACTTTGCGATTTTGATTGTATAACCTATATATGGCGACATAGTGGTATGGGGCATTCATGCCGCCTATGATTGGTACTTATGATTTGAAGTTGTTTTATACACTATACACTTATAATAGTATCAAATGATTTCTTTTAAACGTATCAAGCATTCTTGGCTGTTATAAGGTAAAAACCCTATCCCCCGGCTTGCGTTGCATTGTGTGATAGGACCTGGGTCTTATAATAGCTTAATTTTTCTTTATTTAGCATTGCGCTGTTGTTTTATGTACTGGTATTGTAACACCCCACGCCCGCTATGGTCACTCTCTAAGGGAATGCCATAACATCGGTAGAGTATTTTGAGTGAATATAGAACAGAGTAATTACAGCAAGACAGATATAAGTAATACTTGAAAATTTAAAACATCATTTCAATTGCAGTGGAAAATAAAACATGTCTGGTTACATCACAAAACCATAATAGAAGTCAAGTACAAATATCCATCCTGCTAAATAAAAATACATAATCCCAATACATGAACTGATAGCCATAAAAGAAAAGGGTAAGCTGAGCTCTACATCTAGGGTCCAAGCTCCAAGAGAGTAATAAAAGCAGCCTGATCAAAGCCCACTCGTGCTGGGCCCACTCTGAGAACCTGAGGGTTGGGAAAAAGATAAAAACAACGGGGTCAGACATAAGTCTGAGCGAGTCCTATAACTTTAACAATGCAATCACTAAAGTAATTAGGGTATGATATAACTTGGTACGGTGTGACTGGGGATAAATGACTACACTCAGTAGCCAATCAGACTTAGAATGAACTAAGATAACGATAAAGACGCATTTACCCACCCAAGGATAATTACTACACTGCACCACACCAGTCATTCCTACTTAAAGGTTGATCCCTCCCAAGGACTTAGAAAATTTACCCAGTAGTTTCATGTACCCCTAGCTGGCTACATAGGTGCAGTCTGCCCCTATCTCCACTAGGTGTACCCACTACTCCCAAGCGATCGGCTCCCTACCGTAGATATCCGTGCTGGCCCCACAATGGGGTGTATCATTCCCCAAAGTGGCAACCCGATACAACTAATGGTGCACGGGTTATATCTACACGATGCAACAACGTCTTACCTACCATCCCGGGTCCACACACGCAGATGAAACCCGTTGGACTCGCGTTGCCACCGCTACCCCGTTTTGGCCTCTTATAGTCAAGCCCAATATGCGTGTCCCGTCACTCGACTAGGGTCGAGCCCACTAAGATACGTTTGGGATATTGGTTGAAATGGGCCCCCACAAGCTACCCACCTAAGCTTGTCATTTCTAGTGTATACCACTTAACCCTTTAATCATGTTTTAATTACATGTTCCACTTTGGTTAAGTATTCTAATCGTATTTTCTATTGCCACCCAAGGCAACCACTAGATTTCCACATGCCACCCAAGGCACCCACTTAACCCCTCATGTTCCTCTACATGCTAATATGGTTAAGTGTTTCTTAATTAATTAATTAAGATCATGACCTCATAAAGACCTCTCACATTAGACCATCTTTTATGACCGCTGGATATGCCGGTTGGGTCCGGGCAGACTTCTGTCATAAAAAGGGTCTAACCTCGTGTCTTTACTTTAATCATGTGTTTAATTTATGACTAAGACCTCTCACATTGGGCCAATCGTTTGTAGCTGCTGGATGGCCGGTCGTTTCCGGGCAGACTTCCGCTACAAAAGGGTCCAACCTCGTGTCTTAGTTGATTAATTACACCTAATTAATCACCCCCATAATTTTATATTAATTATCCCTAATTAATTACACATTTTTAAGAATATGGGTAGACCTAACTCAATAGGTAAATTCCCAATTCCATAGTATGGGTAGACCTAACTTAATAGGTAAATTCCCAACTCCATAATGTGGGTAGACCTAACTTAATAGGTAAATTCCCAATTATGTCCATTCATTTTATGTTATGCTTAATCATAACAACTTTACACATTTCTATTAACATGCATATTAACCCCATCATTTCCCACGTAATTCGTTTACATAACATGTCATACATAGGGGCAACTTTGCATATGTTATGCACATAATAAAAAGAGACAAACTTGCATATGAACTTGCATAAAACTTGCATATGAACTTGCATATGAACTTGCATAAAACTTGCATATGAACTTGCATATGAACTTGCATATGAACTTGCATATAAACTTGCATATGAACTTGCATACCATGTCATATCACAAAGGCAAACTTGCATATATTATGCATATCATAAAAAGAGACTAACTTGCACATGAACTTGTATATATCATGTCATATCACAAAGGCAAACTTGCATATATTATGCATATCATAAAAAGAGACTAACTTGCACATGAACTTGTATATATCATGTCATATCACAAAGGCAAACTTGCATATATTATGCATATCATAAAAAGAGACTAACTTGCATATGATCTTATAACATATGTCAACCACAACTTGCATAATCCACATTTACATCCATAGCCTCCTAATATCCTATCCTAATTAGTTTAGCAATTACTTGCTAAAGGCATAGGAACTCACCAAAACCAAGATTAGCAAACTTATGAAGTAGAACTAGTTGCTAAATATGAAGAAGATGATGATTAGAGGTTGATTAGCTTGCAACTTCCTTCATAAACTAGTGGAGGCTCCTCTTAGGTTTGATTTTGGCGGCATGATGGCATCATTTCTATTTTTAGTATGGATTAGGCTTGCATTATGGTGTATTTATAGGATTAGGGTGTGTTTTAGACCATAGGATTAACCCTAGGTTAGATTAGGTCCGTCAGATTTAGGAAGTCTCTAGAACACAGCCCAGCCCTAGCCAGAAAACCAGACCTGGTGCACCCAGGCCAAGTGGCTCGACACCCCGTGTCGACAGGCAAGTCGACAGGGCAGTCGACTTCCCAGTCGACAGGCCTGTCGACAGCCCGGTCGACATGGCTATGGCGGGAACTTTCCTGCCTGGCCCCGCTGGTTGAAATTAAAAATCTGAATTTGAATTTTTAAATCTGTTTTTAACTTTGAATTTTCTGCAAACTTCATTGGGCCATAACTGGGCCATACGGACTCCGATTTACAAAATTTCGGACTCTATTTCGCGTATTTTTCCGAGACGAACGCAATGACGCAGCCCGTTTCCCCCAATTCTCCCATTTGAGATTACTTATTCTGCAATTAGTGAATTTTAGCATTAACTGAAATTCGGGGTGTTACATTCTCCCCTCCTTAAAAGATTTCGCCCCCGAAATCTCTAAGCTAAGGAGAATGCATATCCTACCATCCAAACAACCATCTACTCAATCCATCAAACACGGGCATCCATTGTCCTTAAAACAATTTCTAATGATGTATGAGCATATGCAAAGAGTGTGTGTATATGTTCCCTATCTAATGTATGAACATATGCAAACCATGATAGTGCCAAGCATCCATTATGTATGCGAGAGAACCCTATCGACACATACAATTTCCATATGAGTGCTCAATCATTCACCAAAATGCATCATCCATATGATAACATAATCATTATACATCCATAAATATAGCTTCCTACACACAATTTTATGCAATATGCAATATGAAGTGATTGAGCCGATCTAGTGCCTAGAGTGTGTATATATGCATCCACAAGCAACCACTAGCAACCACTTGCATCCACATGCATCCATCAAACATAACATGTCTCAAACACATGTTTCAACCAAAGGTTTACCCTATTTAAAGGTCAAAGGTACTAATGAGAGGACATACTTAAGATAAGATAAGCACTAGACAAACGATAAAGGAGAAGTTAAAAGACATACCCTCAAAAAGGAATGGGTACAATGAACGCATCTTTGCTTCCGTCTCCCAAGTAGCGTTGCCCTCGTCTTCTCCCCATTGTACTTTGACTATATGAACCTCTCGATTCCTCAATTTCCTAGTCTCTGACCCAAGGATGCGAGTAGGAGCTCGTCGAATAGTCGCATCATGCTCTACTTCCACTTCTCTAAGCAAGCTCGGCTCTACAACCTCTGCGGTCTCATGTAAGCACTTCCTCAAATGTGACAAATGGAATACATCATGTACACCGCTAAGTCTGTCGGGCAACTCCACTCTATATGCCATCCGTCCAATCCTTTCCTTAATAGGAAACGGCCCCACGAACCTTGGTGCTAACTTCCCAACAGATCCAAAGCGAACCACATTTCGTAACGGCGACACTTTGACAAAGACCATGTCCCCAACCTCAAACTCAAGGTCCGTCCTCCTTTTGTCCGCATAAGATTTTTGCCTATCCTGCGCTGCTTTCATCCTTCTTCGAATCAAGTCAATCTTCTCAGAAGTCTCCCTAACCATATCAGGCCCAAGCAAGAACTTATCCGTAGATTCCCACCAACATGAAGGTGATCGACAAGGCCTTCCATAGAGAGCTTCGAAAGGAGCCATACCAATACTGGACTGAAAGCTGTTATTATATGCGAACTCCACCAATGGAAGATGCTCTTCCCATGTACCTCCAAAATCTAAGATACAAAGCCTCAAAAGGTCTTCTAGGACACGATTCACCCTCTCAGTCTGGCCGTCCGTCTGAGGGTGATAGGCGGTGCTCAGACATAATTGAGTCCCCACTGCTTCTTGCAAACTTCTCCAGAACTCGCTAGTGAAGATAGGATCTCGATCACTCACTATGCTAGAGGGTACCCCATGCAATCGAACTATCTCTCGAAGATATACTGAAGCTAACCATGGAGCGGTCCTCTTGCTCTTCACAGGTATGAAATGGGCGCTTTTAGTAAGTCTGTCTACTACTACCCAAATTCCTGTATTACCCTTTCTTGATCTGGGTAACCCGTCAATAAAATCCATCGAGACGCTATCCCACTTCCATTGCGGAACTTCCAATGGGTGAAGCAACCCACCAGGTTTCCTTTGCTCCGCCTTCACTTGTTGGCACACCAAGTATCGAGCGACATATTCGGCCACATCTTTCTTCATACCGACCCAGAAGAAAACCCGCTTCATGTCTTGGTACATCTTGTCCCCACCGGGATGAATGGTCATCCTAGAACGGTGTGCATCATCAAGAATAGCCTTCCTCAAACCCTCGTCTTGCGGTACACAAAGTCTACCGTCTCTACGCAAGCACCCCTTATCGTCTAGGGTGTACCTACTCAAATGGTTGGACGACTCCCCCCTTATGAGCTTCTCTACCAACTCAACCAACTGTGGGTCGTCCCTCTGTGCTTCTCCAATCCGCCCCAAAAGAATAGGTCTGACCTCCAAGGATGCTAGCAAACCGGGTACATACTCAATGGAAGGTCTGAAATCAAACATCGAGATAAATTCCAAGCTTCGTTGTTCCACGAACAATGGACTCAAGGACAACCTTTTCCTGCTCAAGGCGTCCGCCACCACGTTACCCTTGCCAGGGGTATACGCTATCTCGAAATCATAGGATGCTAAGAACTCCATCCACCTTTGCTGTCTCAAATTCAAATCCTTCTGAGAAAACAAGTACTTCAATGATTTGTGGTCAGTGAACAATTCGAATCTCTCGCCAAGAAGATAATGGCGCCAAATCTTAAGCGCAAAAACAATAGCGGCCAACTCTAAATCATGGGTAGGGTAATTTTTCTCATGTGCCCTCAACTGCCTTCCACCATAGGCTATCACCCTTCCCTCTTGCATTAAGACTGCGCCCAGCCCTGTCCCACAAGCATCAGTATAGACAACAAATGGCTTGCTCCCATCTGGCAACACTAAAACTGGAGCAGTGGTTAAAGCTCTCTTTAACCGTCGGAACGCATCATCACAATCTACGTCCCATGTGAAAACAAGATTCTTCTTCGTTAAGCGGGTTAATGGGGCTGATATCTTCGCGAAGTCTTTGATAAACTTCCTATAGTAACCCGCCAACCCCAAGAAACTTCTTACTTCGGTAGCATTCTTCGGAACCTTCCAATCCTGAATTGATACTACCTTCGCGGGATCCACAGCTATCCCTTCCTTGGAGACCACGTGCCCCAAGAACCGCACTTCCTTCCTCCAGAAGTGACATTTAGAGAATTTCGCCTTAAGGCTATGTGCTCGAAGAGTCTTCAACACCTCCCCAAGATGTAGGGCATGCTCTTCTTCACTCTTAGAAAATACTAAGATATCATCCACAAAGACCACCACGAACTTATTAAGGAACTCCCTGAACACCCTACTCATCAAATCAACAAAGTATGCAGGGGCGTTCGTCAACCCAAATGGCATCACCAGCCACTCATAGAAACCATCCGGAGTCCTAAAGGCAGTCTTGTCTATGCTATCCTCAGCCACCCTCAACTGATGAAACCCTGTGGCTAAGTCCAATTGAGAAAATACTGAAGCGCCAACCAACTGGTCGAAAAGATCATCAATCCTCGGCAATGGGTGTCTATTCTTCTTTGTGAGCTTTTTGAGTTCTCTATAGTCTACACAAAGTCTGAGGGACCCATCCGCCTTCGTAGCAAAAACTACTGGAGCACCCCACTCCGATATACTTCGTCTTATGAACCCCTTCTCAAGCAACTCCCCTACTTGCTTATGGAGTTCCCTCCTCTCACGAGGAGCCATGTGGCGCACTGGTAAAGATACAGGTTTAGCATTATCCACAAGATATATTCGGAAGTCAATCTCCCGCTTCGGAGGTAAGCCCTTCACCTCCTCAAACACATCCGAGTATTCCCGGACCACTCTAACAGATTGCAAACTCTCGACCGAAGCGTCAAGCGATTCAAGATAACTTAGCATAACAGAATCCATGGGATTACAAGAGATCTCGAGAGTGTTACCCAAGCGGGTCATGAGCCTAACAACTCTCCTTTCGCAATCAAGAACAGCACCAATACTGGATAACCAGTCCATGCCCAAAATTAACCCATAGCCCGTGAAGCCCAAAACAAAAGCATCACATCTAAACTCAATGCTAAGTATAGAAATCTTCAAACCCAAACATATCATGGACAAATAAGTGGAGCCCCCAATTGGGTTTGAAACAACCAAGGGATCATCTACCAGACTGGTGTCTAAGTGCAGTGACTCAACTAATGATGATGAGATAAACGAATGCGATGTGCCTGAATCAAACAATGTACGGACAGGATGATCAAATAGAAAAACCAGACTTTCAACGGAAATAGTTCTACCTCTTTCCTGAATCGGTGGGACCGCGAGAGCCTGTACTTGCCCCCTAGCCTGACCCGGTGCCATAAGAGCTTGCACCTGTCCTCCTGAGGTAGATCCCGTCCTTTGCCCCTTCTTAGGGCAATTCTTCTCTATATGCCCTGCTTCGCCACAGTGAAAGCAACCAGTCTTCTTCTTCTTTCTACAATCTTTGCTTATGTGGCCTAGTATCCCACAATTGAAGCACTTCTTTTTCCCCTTGCCACCGTTGCCTTTCCCACCTTTGTTTTGCTGTTGTTGCTGAGGTTTCTTTTGATCTCCCTTCTTCTCAGGTGCCTTATTAGCATTGGGACCCTTCTCTTCTTCATGCATGAGTGCCATGTCAACTAGCTTCTCAAAGGTGGCCCCCATAGGGATATGAGTCATGGCCAACCCATGCATTGGTTCATTCAAGCCTTTCACGAACCTCAAAGCCTTCTTCTCCGGTGTATTCACCATGTCTAGGCCGAACCTTGCCAATTGATTAAACTTGTTGACATACTCCTTCACTGAGAGATTTCCTTGCTTTAGAGTCAAGAATCTTTCCATATACAAGTTCTCCTCCGCCCTTAAGAGAAACTTTGCCACAAATCTTTGCCTGAAATCCGCCCAAGAGTCAACGGGGCGTTCTCCATTAGTGACCTCCCACCAGAATGAGGCCTCTCCCTTCATTAACCAAGCAGCTAACTTGACTTTCTTTCCTTCTTCCATCTCAAAAATATCTATCAACTCTTCCACCTCCTTAAGCCAATCTCTAGCCTCCACAAAAGTTTCAGATCCTTGAAAAGGTTTCCCTCCCATAGCTTTAAATTCCTTGCAAGTCTTAGCAAAAGTATCCGTGCAAGGAGGAGGGGGAGGAGGAAGATCGGGTGCTACAGTTGGTGGAGGAACATTTGCTAGACCCACAGTGGTGGCCCTAGCCTCCATCAATCTCCTATACCATACTGGTACCGTCACACCCTCCGAAAAGTTAAGATCCTCAGCCATGCTGAAACGAAACAGGAAAGATTCAAAACGGAGAATTCGAAAGATAAAGATATGGCTATCGGGGATTATGCTTTTCTTTCAAAAACTTTTCTCTTTAAAGACATGTTTTTGAAAATATCTCTTCCAAAAATATTTTTAGAAAAATAGTTTTCTAAAAATTTTATCTGTTCCGGTAACCTTTGCTCTGATACCACGTGTAACACCCCACGCCCGCTATGGTCACTCACTAAGGGAATGCCATAACATCGGTAGAGTATTTTGAGTGAATATAGAACAGAGTAATTACAGCAAGACAGATATAAGTAATACTTGAAAATTTAAAACATCATTTCAATTGCAGCGGAAAATAAAACATGTCTGGTTACATCACAAAACCATAATAGAAGTCAAGTACAAATATCCATCCTGCTAAATAAAAATACATAATCCCAATACATGAACTGATAGCCATAAAAGAAAAGGGTAAGCTGAGCTCTACATCTAGGGTCCAAGCTCCAAGAGAGTAATAAAAGCAGCCTGATCAAAGCCCACTCGTGCTGGGCCCACTCTGAGAACCTGAGGGTTGGGAAAAAGATAAAAACAACGGGGTCAGACATAAGTCTGAGCGAGTCCTATAACTTTAACAATGCAATCACTAAAGTAATTAGGGTATGATATAACTTGGTACGGTGTGACTGGGGATAAATGACTACACTCAGTAGCTAATCAGACTTAGAATGAACTAAGATAACGATAAAGACGCATTTACCCACCCAAGGATAATTACTACACTGCACCACACCAGTCATTCCTACTTAAAGGTTGATCCCTCCCAAGGACTTAGAAAATTTACCCAGTAGTTTCATGTACCCCTAGCTGGCTACATAGGTGCCGTCTGCCCCTATCTCCACTAGGTGTACCCACTACTCCCAAGCGATCGGCTCCCTACCGTAGATATCCGTGCTGGCCCCACAATGGGGTGTATCATTCCCCAAAGTGGCAACCCGATACAACTAATGGTGCACGGGTTATATCTACACGATGCAACAACGTCTTACCTACCATCCCGGGTCCACACACGCAGATGAAACCCGTTGGACTCGCGTTGCCACCGCTACCCCGTTTTGGCCTCTTATAGTCAAGCCCAATATGCGTGTCCCGTCACTCGACTAGGGTCGAGCCCACTAAGATACGTTTGGGATATTGGTTGAAATGGGCCCCCACAAGCTACCCACCTAAGCTTGTCATTTCTAGTGTATACCACTTAACCCTTTAATCATGTTTTAATTACATGTTCCACTTTGGTTAAGTATTCTAATCGTATTTTCTATTGCCACCCAAGGCAACCACTAGATTTCCACATGCCACCCAAGGCACCCACTTAACCCCTCATGTTCCTCTACATGCTAATATGGTTAAGTGTTTCTTAATTAATTAATTAAGATCATGACCTCATAAAGACCTCTCACATTAGACCATCTTTTATGACCGCTGGATATGCCGGTTGGGTCCGGGCAGACTTCTGTCATAAAAAGGGTCTAACCTCGTGTCTTTACTTTAATCACGTGTTTAATTTATGACTAAGACCTCTCACATTGGGCCAATCGTTTGTAGCTGCTGGATGGCCGGTCGTTTCCGGGCAGACTTCCGCTACAAAAGGGTCCAACCTCGTGTCTTAGTTGATTAATTACACCTAATTAATCACCCCCATAATTTTGTATTAATTATCCCTAATTAATTACACATTTTTAAGAATATGGGTAGACCTAACTCAATAGGTAAATTCCCAATTCCATAGTATGGGTAGACCTAACTTAATAGGTAAATTCCCAACTCCATAATGTGGGTAGACCTAACTTAATAGGTAAATTCCCAATTATGTCCATTCATTTTATGTTATGCTTAATCATAACAACTTTACACATTTCTATTAACATGCATATTAACCCCATCATTTCCCACGTAATTCGTTTACATAACATGTCATACATAGGGGCAACTTTGCATATGTTATGCACATAATAAAAAGAGACAAACTTGCATATGAACTTGCATAAAACTTGCATATGAACTTGCATATGAACTTGCATAAAACTTGCATATGAACTTGCATATGAACTTGCATATAAACTTGCATAAAACTTGCATATGAACTTGCATACCATGTCATATCACAAAGGCAAACTTGCATATATTATGCATATCATAAAAAGAGACTAACTTGCACATGAACTTGTATATATCATGTCATATCACAAAGGCAAACTTGCATATATTATGCATATCATAAAAAGAGACTAACTTGCACATGAACTTGTATGTATCATGTCATATCACAAAGGCAAACTTGCATATATTATGCATATCATAAAAAGAGACTAACTTGCATATGATCTTATAACATATGACAACCACAACTTGCATAATCCACATTTACATCCATAGCCTCCTAATATCCTATCCTAATTAGTTTAGCAATTACTTGATAAAGGCATAGGAACTCACCAAAACCAAGATTAGCAAACTTATGAAGTAGAACTAGTTGCTAAATATGAAGAAGATGATGATTAGAGGTTGATTAGCTTGCAACTTCCTTCATAAACTAGTGGAGGCTCCTCTTAGGTTTGATTTTGGCGGCATGATGGCATCATTTCTATTTTTAGTATGGATTAGGCTTGCATTAGGGTGTATTTATAGGATTAGGGTGTGTTTTAGACCATAGGATTAACCCTAGGTTAGATTAGGTCCGTCAGATTTAGGAAGTCTCTAGAACATAGCCCAGCCCTAGCCAGAAAACCAGACCTGGTGCACCCAGGCCAAGTGGCTCGACACCCCGTGTCGACAGGCAAGTCGACAGGGCAGTCGACTTCCCAGTCGACAGGCCTGTCGACAGCCCTGTCGACATGGCTATGGCGGGAACTTTCCCGCCTGGCCCCGCTGGTTGAAATTAAAAATCTGAATTTGAATTTTTAAATCTGTTTTTAACTTTGAATTTTCTGCAAACTTCATTGGGCCATAACTGGGCCATACGGACTCCGATTTACAAAATTTCGGACTCTATTTCGCGTATTTTTCCGAGACGAACGCAATGAAGCAGCCCGTTTCCCCCAATTCTCCCATTTGAGATTACTTATTCTGCAATTAGTGAATTTTAGCATTAACTGAAATTCGGGGTGTTACATTCTCCCCTCCTTAAAAGATTTCGCTCCCGAAATCTCTAAGCTAAGGAGAATGCATATCCTACCATCCAAACAACCATCTACTCAATCCATCAAACACGGGCATCCATTGTCCTTAAAACAATTTCTAATGATGTATGAGCATATGCAAAGAGTGTGTGTATATGTTCCCTATCTAATGTATGAACATATGCAAACCATGATAGTGCCATGCATCCATTATGTACGCGAGAGAACCCTATCGACACATACAATTTCTATATGAGTGCTCAATCATTCACCAAAATGCATCATCCATATGATAACACAATCATTATACATCCATAAATATAGCTTCCTACACACAATTTATGCAATATGCAATATGAAGTGATTGAGCCGATCTAGTGCCTAGAGTGTGTATATATGCATCCACGAGCAACCACTTGCATCCACATGCATCCATCAAACATAACATGTCTCAAACACATGTTTCAACCAAAGGTTTACCCTATTTAAAGGTCAAAGGTACTAATGAGAGGACATACTTAAGATAAGATAAGCACTAGACAAACGATAAAGGAGAAGTTAAAAGACATACCCTCAAAAAGGAATGGGTACAATGAACGCATCTTTGCTTCCGTCTCCCAAGTAGCGTTGCCCTCGTCTTCTCCCCATTGTACTTTGACTAGTTGAACCTCTCGATTCCTCAATTTCCTAGTCTCTGACCCAAGGATGCGAGTAGGAGCTCGTCGAATAGTCGCATCACGCTCTACTTCCACTTCTCTAAGCAAGCTCGGCTCTACAACCTCTGCGGTCTCATGTAAGCACTTCCTCAAATGTGACACATGGAATACATCATGTACACCGCTAAGTCTGTCGGGCAACTCCACTCTATATGCCATCCGTCCAATCCTTTCCTTAATAGGAAACGACCCCACGAACCTTGGTGCTAACTTCCCAACAGATCCAAAGCGAACCACATTTCGTAACGGCGACACTTTGACAAAGACCATGTCCCCAACCTCAAACTCAAGGTCCGTCCTCCTTTTGTCCGCATAAGATTTTTGCCTATCCTGCGCTGCTTTCATCCTTCTTCGAATCAAGTCAATCTTCTCAGAAGTCTCCCTAACCATATCAGGCCCAAGCAAGATCTTATCCGTAGATTCCCACCAACATGAAGGTGATCGACAAGGCCTTCCATAGAGAGCTTCGAAAGGAGCCATACCAATACTGGACTGAAAGCTGTTATTATATGCGAACTCCACCAATGGAAGATGCTCTTCCCATGTACCTCCAAAATCTAAGATACAAAGCCTCAAAAGGTCTTCTAGGACACGATTCACCCTCTCAGTCTGGCCGTCCGTCTGAGGGTGATAGGCGGTGCTCAGACATAATTGAGTCCCCACTGCTTCTTGCAAACTTCTCCAGAACTCGCTAGTGAAGATAGGATCTCGATCACTCACTATGCTAGAGGGTACCCCATGCAATCGAACTATCTCTCGAAGATATACTGAAGCTAACCATGAAGCGGTCCTCTTGCTCTTCACAGGTATGAAATGGGCGCTTTTAGTAAGTCTGTCTACTACTACCCAAATTCCCGTATTACCCTTTCTTGATCTGGGTAACCCGTCAATAAAATCCATCGAGACGCTATCCCACTTCCATTGCGGAACTTCCAATGGGTGAAGCAACCCACCAGGTTTCCTTTGCTCCGCCTTCACTTGTTGGCACACCAAGCATCGAGCGACATATTCGGCCACATCTTTCTTCATACCGACCCAGAAGAAAACCCGCTTCATGTCTTGGTACATCTTGTCCCCACCGGGATGAATGGTCATCCTAGAACGGTGTGCATCATCAAGAATAGCCTTCCTCAAACCCTCGTCTTGCGGTACACAAAGTCTACCGTCTCTACGCAAGCACCCCTTATCGTCTAGGGTGTACCTACTCAAATGGCTGGACGACTCCCCCCTTATGAGCTTCTCTACCAACTCAACCAACTGTGGGTCGTCCCTCTGTGCTTCTCCAATCCGCCCCAAAAGAATAGGTCTGACCTCCAAGGATGCTAGCAAACCGGGTACATACTCAATGGAAGGTCTGAAATCAAACATCGAGATAAATTCCAAGCTTCATTGTTCCACGAACAATGGACTCAAGGACAACCTTTTCCTGCTCAAGGCGTCCGCCACCACGTTACCCTTGCCAGGGGTATACGCTATCTCGAAATCATAGGATGCTAAGAACTCCATCCACCTTTGCTGTCTCAAATTCAAATCCTTCTGAGAAAACAAGTACTTCAATGATTTGTGGTCAGTGAACAATTCGAATCTCTCGCCAAGAAGATAATGGCGCCAAATCTTAAGCGCAAAAACAATAGCGGCCAACTCTAAATCATGGGTAGGGTAATTTTTCTCATGTGCCCTCAACTGCCTTCCACCATAGGCTATCACCCTTCCCTCTTGCATTAAGACTGCGCCCAGCCCTGTCCCACAAGCATCAGTATAGACAACAAATGGCTTGCTCCCATCTGGCAACACTAAAACTGGAGCAGTGGTTAAAGCTCTCTTTAACCGTCGGAACGCATCATCACAATCTACGTCCCATGTGAAAACAAGATTCTTCTTCGTTAAGCGGGTTAATGGGGCTGATATCTTCGCGAAGTCTTTGATAAACTTCCTATAGTAACCCGCCAACCCCAAGAAACTTCTTACTTCGGTAGCATTCTTCGGAACCTTCCAATCCTGAATTGATACTACCTTCGCGGGATCCACAGCTATCCCTTCCTTGGAGACCACGTGCCCCAAGAACCGCACTTCCTTCCTCCAGAAGTGACATTTAGAGAATTTCGCCTTAAGGCTATGTGCTCGAAGAGTCTTCAACACCTCCCCAAGATGTAGGGCATGCTCTTCTTCACTCTTAGAAAATACTAAGATATCATCCACAAAGACCACCACGAACTTATTAAGGAACTCCCTGAACACCCTACTCATCAAATCAACAAAGTATGCAGGGGCGTTCGTCAACCCAAATGGCATCACCAGCCACTCATAGAAACCATCCAGAGTCCTAAAGGCGGTCTTGTCTATGCTATCCTCAGCCACCCTCAACTGATGAAACCCTGTGGCTAAGTCCAATTGAGAAAATACTGAAGCGCCAACCAACTGGTCGAAAAGATCATCAATCCTCGGCAATGGGTGTCTATTCTTCTTTGTGAGCTTGTTGAGTTCTCTATAGTCTACACAAAGTCTGAGGGACCCATCCGCCTTCGTAGCAAAAACTACTGGAGCACCCCACTCCGATATACTTCGTCTTATGAACCCCTTCTCAAGCAACTCCCCTACTTGCTTATGGAGTTCCCTCCTCTCACGAGGAGCCATGTGGCGCACTGGTAAAGATACAGGTTTAGCATTATCCACCAGATATATTCGGAAGTCAATCTCCCGCTTCGGAGGTAAGCCCTTCACCTCCTCAAACACATCCGAGTATTCCCGGACCACTCTAACAGATTGCAAACTCTCGACCGAAGCATCAAGCGATTCAAGATAACTTAGCATAACAGAATCCATGGGATTACAAGAGATCTCGAGAGTGTTACCCAAGCGGGTCATGAGCCTAACAACTCTCCTTTCGCAATCAAGAACAGCACCAATACTGGATAACCAGTCCATGCCCAAAATTAACCCATAGCCCGTGAAGCCCAAAACAAAAGCATCACATCTAAACTCAATGCTAAGTATAGAAATCTTCAAACCCAAACATATCATGGACAAATAAGTGGAGCCCCCAATTGGGTTTGAAACAACCAAGGGATCATCTACCAGACTGGTGTCTAAGTGCAGTGACTCAACTAATGATGATGAGATAAACGAATGCGATGTGCCTGAATCAAACAATGTACGGACAGGATGATCAAATAGAAAAACCAGACTTTCAACGGAAATAGTTCTACCTCTTTCCTGAATCGGTGGGACCGCGAGAGCCTGTACTTGCCCCCTAGCCTGACCCGGTGCCATAAGAGCTTGCACCTGTCCTCCTGAGGTAGATCCCGTCCTTTGCCCCTTCTTAGGGCAATTCTTCTCTATATGCCCTTCTTCGCCACAGTGAAAGCAACCAGTCTTCTTCTTCTTTCTACAATCTTTGCTTATGTGGCCTGGTATCCCACAATTGAAGCACTTCTTTTTCCCCTTGCTACCGTTGCCTTTCCCACCTTTGTTTTGCTGTTGTTGCTGAGGTTTCTTTTGATCTCCCTTCTTCTCAGGTGCCTTATTAGCATTGGGACCCTTCTCTTCTTCATGCATGAGTGCCATGTCAACTAGCTTCTCAAAGGTGGCCCCCATAGGGATATGAGTCATGGCCAACCCATGCATTGGTTCATTCAAGCCTTTCACGAACCTCAAAGCCTTCTTCTCCGGTGTATTCACCATGTCTAGGCCGAACCTTGCCAATTGATTAAACTTGTTGACATACTCCTTCACTGAGAGATTTCCTTGCTTTAGAGTCAAGAATCTTTCCATATACAAGTTCTCCTCCGCCCTTAAGAGAAACTTTGCCACAAATCTTTGCCTAAAATCCGCCCAAGAGTCAACGGGGCGTTCTCCATTAGTGACCTCCCACCAGAATGAGGCCTCTCCCTTCATTAACCAAGCAGCTAACTTGACTTTCTTTCCTTCTTCCATCTCAAAAATATCTATCAACTCTTCCACCTCCTTAAGCCAATCTCTAGCCTCCACAAAAGTTTCAGATCCTTGAAAAGGTTTCCCTCCCATAGCTTTAAATTCCTTGCAAGTCTTAGCAAAAGTATCCGTGCAAGGAGGAGGGGGAGGAGGAAGATCGGGTGCTACGGGTGGTGGAGGAACATTTGCTGGACCCGCAGTGGTGGCCCTAGCCTCCATCAATCTCCTATACCATACTGGTACCGTCACACCCTCCGGAAAGTTAAGATCCTCAGCCATGCTGAAACGAAACAGGAAAGATTCAAAACGGAGAATTCGAAAGATAAAGATATGGCTATCGGGGATTATGCTTTTCTTTCAAAAACTTTTCTCTTTAAAGACATGTTTTTGAAAATATCTCTTCCAAAAATATTTTTAGAAAAATAGTTTTCTAAAAATTTTATCTGTTCCGGTAACCTTTGCTCTGATACCACGTGTAACACCCCACGCCCGCTATGGTCACTCTCTAAGGGAATGCCATAACATCGGTAGAGTATTTTGAGTGAATATAGAACGGAGTAATTACAGCAAGACAGATATAAGTAATACTTGAAAATTTAAAACATCATTTCAATTGCAGCGGAAAATAAAACATGTCTGGTTACATCACAAAACCATAATAGAAGTCAAGTACAAATATCCATCCTGCTAAATAAAAATACATAACCCCAATACATGAACTGATAGCCATAAAAGAAAAGGGTAAGCTGAGCTCTACATCTAGGGTCCAAGCTCCAAGAGAGTAATAAAAGCAGCCTGATCAAAGCCCACTCGTGCTGGGCCCACTCTGAGAACCTGAGGGTTGGGAAAAAGATAAAAACAACGGGGTCAGACATAAGTCTGAGCGAGTCCTATAACTTTAACAATGCAATCACTAAAGTAATTAGGGTATGATATAACTTGGTACGGTGTGACTGGGGATAAATGACTACATTCAGTAGCCAATCAGACTTAGAATGAACTATGATAACGATAAAGACGCATTTACCCACCCAAGGATAATTACTACACTGCACCACACCAGTCATTCCTACTTAAAGGTTGATCCCTCCCAAGGACTTAGAAAATTTACCCAGTAGTTTCATGTACCCCTAGCTGGCTACATAGGTGCCGTCTGCCCCTATCTCCACTAGGTGTACCCACTACTCCCAAGCGATCGGCTCCCTACCGTAGATATCCATGCTGGCCCCACAATGGAGTGTATCATTCCCCAAAGTGGCAACCCGATACAACTAATGGTGCACGGGTTATATCTACACGATGCAACAACGTCTTACCTACCATCCCGGGTCCACACACGCAGATGAAACCCATTGGACTCGCGTTGCCACCGCTACCCCGTTTTGGCCTCTTATAGTCAAGCCCAATATGCGTGTCCCGTCACTCGACTAGGGTCGAGCCCACTAAGATACGTTTGGGATATTGGTTGAAATGGGCCCCCACAAGCTACCCACCTAAGCTTGTCATTTCTAGTGTATACCACTTAACCCTTTAATCATGTTTTAATTACATGTTCCACTTTGGTTAAGTATTCTAATCGTATTTTCTATTGCCACCCAAGGCAACCACTAGATTTCCACATGCCACCCAAGGCACCCACTTAACCCCTCATGTTCCTCTACATGCTAATATGGTTAAGTGTTTCTTAATTAATTAATTAAGATCATGACCTCATAAAGACCTCTCACATTAGACCATCTTTTATGACCGCTGGATATGCCGGTTGGGTCCGGGCAGACTTCTGTCATAAAAAGGGTCTAACCTCGTGTCTTTACTTTAATCACGTGTTTAATTTATGACTAAGACCTCTCACATTGGGCCAATCGTTTGTAGCTGCTGGATGGCCGGTCGTTTCCGGGCAGACTTCCGCTACAAAAGGGTCCAACCTCGTGTCTTAGTTGATTAATTACACCTAATTAATCACCCCCATAATTTTGTATTAATTATCCCTAATTAATTACACATTTTTAAGAATATGGGTAGACCTAACTCAATAGGTAAATTCCCAATTCCATAGTATGGGTAGACCTAACTTAATAGGTAAATTCCCAACTCCATAATGTGGGTAGACCTAACTTAATAGGTAAATTCCCAATTATGTCCATTCATTTTATGTTATGCTTAATCATAACAACTTTACACATTTCTATTAACATGCATATTAACCCCATCATTTCCCACGTAATTCGTTTACATAACATGTCATACATAGGGGCAACTTTGCATATGTTATGCACATAATAAAAAGAGACAAACTTGCATATGAACTTGCATAAAACTTGCATATGAACTTGCATAAAACTTGCATATGAACTTGCATATGAACTTGCATATAAACTTGCATAAAACTTGCATATGAACTTGCATACCATGTCATATCACAAAGGCAAACTTGCATATATTATGCATATCATAAAAAGAGACTAACTTGCACATGAACTTGTATATATCATGTCATATCACAAAGGCAAACTTGCATATATTATGCATATCATAAAAAGAGACTAACTTGCACATGAACTTGTATATATCATGTCATATCACAAAGGCAAACTTGCATATATTATGCATATCATAAAAAGAGACTAACTTGCATATGATCTTATAACATATGACAACCACAACTTGCATAATCCACATTTACATCCATAGCCTCCTAATATCCTATCCTAATTAGTTTAGCAATTACTTGCTAAAGGCATAGGAACTCACCAAAACCAAGATTAGCAAACTTATGAAGTAGAACTAGTTGCTAAATATGAAGAAGATGATGATTAGAGGTTGATTAGCTTGCAACTTCCTTCATAAACTAGTGGAGGCTCCTTTTAGGTTTGATTTTGGCGGCATGATGGCATCATTTCTATTTTTAGTATGGATTAGGCTTGCATTAGGGTGTATTTATAGGATTAGGGTGTGTTTTAGACCATAGGATTAACCCTAGGTTAGATTAGGTCCGTCAGATTTAGGAAGTCTCTAGAACACAGCCCAGCCCTAGCCAGAAAACCAGACCTGGTGCACCCAGGCCAAGTGGCTCGACACCCCGTGTCGATAGGCAAGTCGACAGGGCAGTCGACTTCCCAGTCGACAGGCCTGTCGACAGCCCTGTCGACATGGCTATGGCGGGAACTTTCCCGCCTGGCCCCGCTGGTTGAAATTAAAAATCTGAATTTGAATTTTTAAATCTGTTATTAACTTTGAATTTTCTGCAAACTTCATTGGGCCATAACTGGGCCATACGGACTCCGATTTACAAAATTTCGGACTCTATTTCGCGTATTTTTCCGAGACGAACGCAATGACGCAGCCCGTTTCCCCCAATTCTCCCATTTGAGATTACTTATTCTGCAATTAGTGAATTTTAGCATTAACTGAAATTCGGGGTGTTACAGGTATTCTTGGGAGGAAACCCGTTCCGTGTTATACGGCGTGGTCCCTTGATTTACCTAACTTTAAAAATAAAGATTAACTGTTTTAGTTCTCACACCAGTCCCATGACTGACCTGGAGTTTATTGTTTTAACCTAAACTCTGGGTGCCCTTATTTTCGACACGGGCAGCTAGTAGTTTTGGTTTTGCAGATTTATATTCACAGGATCCTGGTTTACAGCTGGAACGATATCCGGAAAGCTTTGTATCCGTATATCTCTTCTAGTTGTGTATTGTATTATTTTCCGCTGCTATGTATTTAAATGTAATTTAAATCTCTGATATTTCTGTGTAATATTTATTCATTTATACTCTGTATATTCTTGTAATCTGATGCATTGTTGTAATATACAATGGAATGTTCTCCCGTATGCGTTCTGATTTGTCGTGTCCTTACAGTAATTCGTTCTTTCTCTTCTGTTCGGAGACCGGGGAAGTTCGGGTCGCTTCATTTGGTATCAGAGCTTTGGTTTACAAAGCTCAGAGAACAAGGCATATTAGAACCATACGAAAGAATTCATCAGATATTGGATTAGTAATATCCAATGAGAATGACTCGTTAGAGATGGGATCAGTAGTATCCTAGAACGAGTGTGAAGAGTAAATTTTTAAAATAAAAATGAAAACCCATTTTGTTTTGAAATTTAAATCAATTATTCGTATTTGATTAGTTATTCTATATTGATCGGGACAATCCGATATATAAAGATTTTGCATATATGTCTTGCAAACGTGTATTCGAAGTTTTAATATACTGGATAGTTATAGAATCATACTCTAGTTGCTCGGGGATAATTCTGGTGATGGGGCACCGTTGCCAGTATTTATTTTCGAGTAACGAAAGTGAGATTTCTATATATTTCCATTAGACTGGTGTGAGAACCAAAACTAGATAGGGCTTATTGTTGTGATTTTGCATCAAAAACCTGATTTTTAGACTATATATCAAAGTTATAAATTTGAAATGATAATCAACTAATTGATTGCTGATTGTGTTGTTTGATTTTAGTTTGATTAATTAAAATTTTGAACCATATAGCCAAATTGAACCAAATATTGAATGGTATTGAAAATTAGTCGCATTTGCTTGCATATACATGTACTTACATTGAACAGGTCATAGCAAGGAGGCTAGAGCCGAAGAATAAAATTTGTTTGCCCGACAAATAGGTACATGTTTACTATAATTTACTGTTTTGTTTGGGTGATGATGATTTTATGAGCCTATTGGCTAGCCGCTTGGCTTTTTCTTTTTCTTTTTGAGATCAGAAGGCCTAGATGGCAATTTCGGGATTTTCCCGTGGCTCCCGGTGCAGGGGAGGTTACGGCGAAATTTTTCGAAAATTTAGGGTGTTTGTAACGACCCAGCGGTTTACAGCCCCGAAAATCGACATAAATACCCTATACCGTACTCATGCCGACCCTCCAACACCGAAAACACTGGAACGTTTATAGAAAGAAATTAGAGGGTGAGATAAGAAAGAAAGAAATATTAGAATAGTAGAAGAAGAAGAATCATCACAGAGTCTCACATCGCAACGGAACAAAATATAATACATAGATACATCTTTATTGAGAGCTGTTGAAAATTCTTACAACATCAGAGTACAACACACATCTGGACAGTTTTGATAATCTGTTCTCATATATATAATCACACAGCGGAATATCATTCATCTGAACATCTTCAGCTCGTCTCTGGACTTCTCAGTACCTGATAACTTGAACCTGTACACCTCGGTCTAACCCGAGCATTTACAAAACACCGGGTCAGTCTGGTGGAACAGAGTGAGAAAAACTCGCACAGTATTTAGGGTATCACACAACTTGATTTTAAATTCAAAATCCTTTCGAAAGAAAAAGATAATCGTAAGACCGATCCACACATAAACACGGACGGTTTTTACCTTACGATAACCCAAAACAGTTTTCGAAATCAATATCTTTTCTGATATTATAATAATGTCTAAATACATGTAAATATCAATCTACTGGAATGCTTGCATCTCACGCTCCACGTATATATATACAAACAAAACCGTAGGAACTTATTGGAAATTGGATTCCGACCTTGACAAGGTATGGGACCACCTGCCGCTCGTGTATCTCTAGAGGCGAATACACTGGGTTCAACAAGAACGTTTTGCAACCCGGCCCTCACATGACCGACCACTCATTTCGCTTGAGTGTATCGAATGTATTTCACAAATGGTTGGACTCAAACCACCGTTTCCCGAATGGGCAGAATCGATAAAGTAAGAAACAAAAGGAATTTCGCTAGATAGGTGATTATACACCCTAATGGGAGCGACCCACATAGTCATGTTGCCTGCCCGATTTCTGTTATTTCCCCGGTTGATGAGACTTGAGGTCAGAACAGATCTGGTCATCATACACTTTGAATGCCACATCGTCAAATCCGCCAGATCACACTGATTGATGTCCACAAAAATACTCTAGTCTATTTAGCTAGAGAATAACCATTTCTCCGCCATCAACTATGGTACGTTTGGAGAAATCAACGCATGTAATTCCTTTGGAAATACTCCGTCAGACATTCGTCCATACAAGTCATCCAGGAACAGGATGAACCGAAGGTACCTTCTGTAACAACCCGCAAAAATCAGGACCAATTTAAAATTTTTATTTTAGAAATTTTTAATGAATTTTGACAATATAAAATTATTTATTTAAATAATAATGATCACAAATTTGATTTAAATCGAAGTTATAATGAATGATTTAATTTTAATTAACAAAAGAGTTAGAAATAGCGCGACGGTAGTTGAAAAGTCAAACTTGAACTTTGACTGACCGTACAGGATGCAAAGTTTAACGGATTTTAGTGAAACCAAAAATATTAGAATCTACTTAAAAATATCTTTCCAATGAATCCGAAAAATTGAAATTTCATAGCGGAAATCAAAAGTTATGGCCAATTCAATATTTAGAAAGGTCGCTATGAAATTTATAAAGGTCAAAATGCTACTTTTTGCATACGAAGGAATTTGAACCCGAGACCACTTCCATTGAGTTCAGAATGATGTTTCTACATTGAAAAACAGTAAACACTTATATATTTTGAGTTTCGGGATTTATTTGTTTAAAAATATATTTTTAATATTAAATATATTGGCCTTAAAAATAGTCATTTTTCAAACGACCTCGGTTTTCGACGAAATCACTTTTGTTGGAACCGGAATGTCAAATTATTGCTAGGTTTCAATTTTCAGAATTTTTCGAATTAATATGTGAGCGTGGGAAAAGAAAATGTGTTTTGACTATTTCAGTTAAATTTAAGCGCCTTAAAAATAGACATTTTTCAAACAGTCTCAGAATTCGATGAAATTAGTCTCGTTAGAACCGTATCGTCATAAGAAAGCTAAAAATATTTTTTTTAGAATTTTTAGAGATCGTATGTGGCCCCGGCATATTTAAATGTACGGTAGAAATTAAATAATTAATTTAATATTGTATTTTCAAGTAAAACCGAAAAAAAACTGCTGTATATTTCGGAATTGGACCTTGGGACATAGCCCATCGCGTTCAGAAGGCCTCAAAACGTTAAGATCGACAGTAAGCAGGCCCAAATCCGAGAAAGTCCAAAAATCCACTTTATTTCATGAAATTCGGAATTAAATATTAAAATATTATTAAATCCGAAAACCCTAACCCTAATTTGGCCAGCCGCCATGTCCAAAACCGAAGGCCAGAAATCACCCAAATTCAAATGCTAATATCTCTCAATCCGTTCGACGAAAATTGACGTATGACCTACCAAATTGAAGAGAATTCAGAGAGCTACAAATCTATATGGTTAAGATCGGATTTTGGTGCACCGATTTCGCGAATTTCGACTGAGAATGGGATGCGTTTTTGGGTGTTTGGCGGATCCTAGGGGAGGCCGAGTTGGCCATGCTTCTGGCCGAAGGTGGAGCTCGGGGTGGTCTTCGTCGTGACAGCATCTGATCGGCGCCAAGATGCCTCGGGTTGCGTGCGTCCAGAAGAAGGAAAGTGCGGTTTGGGTTGTTCGGCCGAGCGTGGTTTCACGAGGAAGAAGGTCCGATGTTTAATTTTATTATTTTAATATTTTAATTTTCCAATCTTTAAAAATCCATAACTCCTTCATACGAGGTCCGTTTTACAAACCGTAAGTTGCGTTGGACTCGTCTTCTCGAGAGCTTCGCGATGGCGCAGACCGCAGCTGAAAAGGAGACAGTCGAATTTCAGCCAAATTTCAATGTGAGAATTCTAATTTTAATCATTTAATTAATTATTAATTATTTTCTCGCATTAAAGAAAATTGTATTGTCATATAAATTCAGATCTGGATGTCATGTGTGGTTTGGATTGATAATTGTTGCTTGTTGAATGCTTGTTGTTCATGATATGCTAAATCCGCTTTGAATTGTATATATTTTATCTGCGGTTGGAAAATGGGATCTAAAATTAGATCAAAACATATTTTATTCAAAAGAAAAAAAACATTTATTCAGATCTAGTTGGAAAAGTTTATTTTATGTTATTAAAATAATATTTTTATTATTCTGAATTTAACAATAGAAATTGATCGACAAATAAATATTTATTTTTATTTGTTGATTTAACAATGGAATTTGTTCGACAATAAATATTTATTTTTATTTGTTGATTTTATTATAGAAATTGGCACAACGAATAAAATATATCTTTACGGGTTTACATTAAAGAGAATGTTTAAAAAAAAAAAATTGATATGAGGTTGTTTCATTAAAAAGAATGAAAACAAAGGATTTCATTTTTTTTATATAAAAATGGTTTTCAATCAAAAGTCATAATTTATTTGTCACTTTGATGTTCAATAAAAGTTGCAACATTATAAATCTCATTTTTATGTTTTATTGTTTTCAATAAATGTGGTAACATTAAAATTTCATTTTTAATGTAATAAGTGTTTTCAATAAAAAGAAGCAACGTAAAAAGATCATATTTTTATGTGTCCATTGTTTTCAATAGAAAGACTTTGCATAAAAAAATCACATTTTTAATGTGATTTAGATTTCATTGTAAAGATGAAGATAAAATGGATTTTATTTTTATTTTTATTTTCATTTTTGGCAATGGAAAGTTTATATATTAAAATTGCATTTTTACAGAAATTTTGTTCATTGTAATGAATAGAAAAGATCGCATCCGTATGTGTAATGAGAAAAAAAAAGATTACATTTATATGTAATGAAAAATGAACAGAAAAGGATTACATTTTTAATGTAATCAAAGATTAAGAATCACATTTTGGTTTACATATCATATGTAAATTAAAATTCATTTTAGAAGTAAAACTTTTGTTTACATTTTTATGTAAATAAAAAAAAGACATGTTTTGGAAATCACAATGTTTGTTTACATTTTTATATGTAAATAAGAAATTATTTTCAGAAGTTACATTATATTTGTAAATATATTTTGTAAATAAAAAGTTGTTCTTTTATTTGCATTCACCAATGCAAAGGTATATTGAAAATAAAATTATTCTTTTATATTCATTGTCCAATGTAAATATACATTAAAAATAAACTTGTTCTTTGTTTGCATCTAAAAATGCAAATATATATTTAAAAATGAAACTTGTTCTCTTATTTGTATTTACGAATACAAATATATATATTAAAGTAAAATTTATTCTTTTATTTGCATTCACTTATGCAAATGCATTTTGAAAATGAACGAACCTTTTTATTTGTGTTCCCAAACACAAATACATTATAGAAAATGAATGATCCTTTATGTTTGTGTTCTCAAACCCAAATATAACATAGAAAATTAAAATGGTCTTTTTACTCGTGTTCTTAAACACAAATAAAACATTAAAAATAAAAGAACATTTTTTTTTGTGTTCTCCAACACAAATATAACATGATTTTAAAGTAGTGCATTTTTATTTTTATTTGCATTTTCAATGCAAATATTTCATGAAATCAAAAGTTCACATTTTTGTTAACATTTCATAATGTAAACAATACAAGAAAATAAAAATTACATTTTTGTTTGCATTCTACAATGCAAACGAAATGTAGAAAATAGAATATGCATTTTTATTTGCATTCTATCATGCAAATAAAACAAAGGAGATAAAATTACATTTTTGTTTGCAACTTCAGTTGCAAACAAACAAGAAATAAAAATTACATTTTGTTGTAAATTTAGATGCAAACAAATTTATTAAAAACAAAGATACATCTTTGTTGCATGTATTAAATGCAAACAAAGCATTAAAATAAAAGTTACATTTTTAATTATTTATTTATTTCACTTGATGTAAACAAACATAAAATAAGAATTTGTTCTTTTATTTACATTTCTTGATGTAAATAAAACTAGAAACTAAATATTACATTTTATTTGCATTACCCAACGCAAATAAAACATGAGAGTGAAAAGATACATTTTCATTTGCAATCCTTAATGCAAATAAATTATGAAATGAAAAAGTTACAATTTTTTTATTTACATTCCTCTATGTAAATAAACATCAAATAAAAAGGTTAAATCTTTATTTGCATTCTCTATTGCAAATAAAGCATGAAATGAATAGTTATATTTTGTGTTATTATTTATATCCCCTATTACTAATGGAATTAAAAGATTACATTTTTCTTTTCATTTATTTACAATGAAAGGAATTGAAATAAAGATTATATTTTTATCATCATTTTTGATGCGATAAAAGAATAGAAATAAAGATTACATTTTTATTGACATTTTTACATGCGATAAAAAGAACAGGAATAAAAGAGATATTTTTATCATCGTGTTATATTGTGTATTACACTGCCATAGGCAAGTTACCTGACTTGTTTATGTGATTGGGTCGATTATTTTTACACATCGCCCAAGTGCACAAATAATTTATTATTTGTTTGCTGGTTGAAACCCCACACGGGTGTTGGGATGAAAATTAACATACACTAATCCCAATATTTAGTTGTATGTTGATCGTTAGATCGACAGGCTGTGATGAGCATTATTGTTTAATTTTAACGCTTACACAGTTGGAATTTACACTTTGGATGTAAATGGATGACTGGATGATTATGCTGTTATTGATATGTGTGAAATCCATATAATGCAAATTATATGGTAAATGGTTGAGTCGCTTTCCGATTCAGGTGTTCTTTTAAATAAGAATATTCTTACATTAGAAATTCTTTTTATATAAAGGATATATTTTCATAAATATATATATTTTCTTTTAAATATGTTAAAACAAAGAATATTTTTAAAGGATAAAAATCTTTTATGTAAAGAATATTTCTAAAATATGTTTTCTTATAATAAGGAATTAATATTTAAAGGGAAATCCTTTAATTAAGATTATTAGAATTTGCAATTATATTTCATGATATGAGATACATTGAGATGTGAAGTGGATTTATCGTGGATGGTGTTTTTAAATGACATTTGTCCTTTAATCCAATTTACATCGAAATTATTATTTGGAATTTATAAATCTATTTTATAGATTTAAAAAGGCATTTTCTAAAAATCTAGTTTTCCAATTTAATAAAATAAATTGGAATTAAGTGGGAATTCGATTGGTAATAATCGAGATGGGCTTCTGTAACAGAAGACCGATATTGTATATGGAATTTAAGAGGCTTTTCCGTTATTCCATGTATATTGTTAGTCCGATACAGAAATCCACATCGATTATGTATTGATTGATTTCTATGGAATTCCATATTTTGGAAATTGATTTGTGGGTTTATCGTGAACAGTGTTTTAAATAACACGAGTTCTTTAACCCGTTTAAAAGAAGATCTATTCTTTAAAATAAATGATCTGTGAAAATGATTTTTGATATTAAATCAAATTCAGAATTTTTAATAAATCTTTTAAGGAAGATTTATGATTAAATTTATTAATTTATCTTTGATAAAATTTATGAAAATATTTTAATATGAATATCTTATTAAAAGAATATTCGGGGTCGGAATGTGACATAATGTGTGATTTTCCAATATTTGATTTTTAATCACAAAATACGCGAGTTATTCAGAAAGACCGGGTTTAACCCATTCTGAATAATCATCACGACGATCAAGAGTCGAAGATGAAGACGGTGGTAGAAGACCGAAGGTTTTCACATCGTTGGGATGATGATGACTGGTATCTTGAATTGGGACAGTACATCCCAAGGCAAGGTAAAAAGTGATGATCTTCCAGACGTACTGGAGATCGACGGATACGTTGTTTCGTTCAGACCCAGAACGGACTTGTAAATGGATAGTATGCCTGACATTGAAATTTATTTCATGTAATTAAATTGGTTTTTATTTAATATATAAATGCATGGTGGCAGAGGATTTATTATCTTGCTTAACACCCTTTTGTATGTTAAATAATTACCGATCGCATGATATGAGTTGTTGATGTGGTATGCCAAGTTGCACTTGATCAAGGCTTATTGTTGCAAAGCAGAGCCTTGTGGTTAATGATCAAAGCATAGTCTATTTAGGCATAGCTTTGTGTATATCGTGACTTCGCGAGCCTCACAGCCTGGTAGAGTCTAAAACGGGAGAAGGGAACGCAGGGAGTGCACACGTTTCTCTCTAGCTAGAGTGGTGCCAGGGACCTACCAGCGCTGGCATTTATTCATTGTGGTTGTTGGATTTTTCGAGGCCTCGGTTTATGCGGTCGCCATTGGCCGTATTATAGGTCCAAAAGGACCAGGGAGCGTGTGTTCAGGAATTGCCAATCCATTAAGCGTTAACGTATGGACCGGCCCTGCAGGATCCAAGGGTTGGACAGAGTACCAATCCTGGGGCATTTGCTAGAGTGTCTCGAATCGGTAAGGATCTCCTCCCTAGCCTTGACTCAGATGGAAACCCAAATTTCCAATACGACATCACGCAGTTTTGATTGTATACCTATATATGGCGACATAGTGGGATGGGGCACTCATGCCGTCTAGGATTAATACATTTACTTTGATGTATTTCAAATTGGTTGCACACTATTATTATATAATACCGTGGTTATCGTATCAAGCATCTTTTGATCATTATAAGGTAAAACCCTATCCTCCGGTTTGCGTTGCATTGTGTGATGGGACTTGGGTCTTATAATGGTTTCATTTTTTCTAAAAAGCATTGCGTTATTTTGACGATTTACTTTAGTCATGCACTGGCAATCTATAGGAGAAAACCCGTTCCGCGAAAGTGGCGTGGTCCTGTGATTAGCCTTATTATATTATATAGGTTAAGTAGAATTCTCACACCAGTCCCATGACTGACCTGTAGTTTGTCCACTGGCAAACTCGGGTGCCCATATTTTCCACACGGGCAGTCGAGTAGCTATTTTTGCAGATATATTAAACAGGATTCTGGGTTAAAGCTTAAAGCTGTGTCAAGAGATAGAGAGTCTTCTGCTGTGTTCTTCCGTTGCAGTATATTACATTTTTTTGTATTTATCTTCCGCTGTAATTATATTCCAATGTACTCTGATATGTATATTCTGTACTCTGATGTAACATTATATGATATGTTATAAAAGTCTTCTGTTGTTGTTTTAATGTGTTGTATGCCTAAAGTTAAAGTATTCGTAGATTTTCACTTTTTGGGTCAGACCTGTGTGGTTTATGGTCGATTCCAAGGGTGGGAATTTGCGGGTCTTTACAGTTGGTATCAGAGCTCTGGTTAGCTCAAACCTTTGGGGTACAACTTGTTAGAACTGAACGGAAGACTCATCAGAGATTGGATTAGTAATGTCCAATAAGAATACTCATTAGAGATAGGATCAGCAGTATCCTAGAATGAGTGAACTCGTTAGAGATGGGGTTAGTAAAGCCCTAGAACGAGTTAAGAGTTATGAATTTATAATTAACATATTTTTGATATTTATAATCTATTCTTTGAAATATGATTTTTATATATATTTTGAAAAGATAATTAACCATTAAAATTTAAAATTAAGATAGTTAATTTTACAATTTTTAGCTACGTTCCTTTTCGAGGACGAAAAGTTTTTAAGTGGGGGCAATTGTAACAACCCGCAAAAATCCGCAAAAATCAGGACCAATTTAAAAAAATTATTTTAGAAAATTTTAATGAATTTTAACAATATAAAATTATTTATTTAAATAATAATGATCACAAATTTGATTTAAATCGAAGTTAGAATGAATGATTTAATTTTAATTAACAAAAGAGTTCGAAATAGCGCGGCGGTAGTTGAAAAGTCAAACTTGAACTTTGACTGACCGTACAGGGTGCATAGTTTAACGGATTTTAGTGAAACCAAAAATATTAGAATCTATTTAAAAATATCTTTCCAACGAATCCGAAAAATTGAAATTTCATAGCGGAAATCAAAAGTTATGGCCAATTCAATATTTAGAAAGGTCGCTATGAAATTTATAAAGGTCAAAATGCTACTTTTTGCATACGAAGGAATTTGAACTCGAAACCACTTCCATTGAGTTCAGAATGATGTTTCTACATTGAAAAATAGTAAACACTTATATATTTTGAGTTTCGGGATTTATTTGTTTAAAAATATATTTTTAATATTAAATATATTGGCCTTAAAAATAGTCATTTTTCAAACGACCTCGGTTTTCGACGAAATCACTTTTGTTGGAACCGGAATGTCAAATTATTGCTAGGTTTCAATTTTCAAAACTTTTCGAATTAATATGTGAGCGTGGGAAAAGAAAATGTGTTTTGACTATTTCAGTTAAATTTAAGCGCCTTAAAAATAGACATTTTTCAAACAGTCTCAGAATTCGATGAAATTAGTCTCGTTAGAACCGTATCGTCATAAGAAAGCTAAAATATTTTTTTTAGAATTTTTAGAGATCGTATGTGGCCCCGGCATATTTAAATGTACGGTAGAAATTAAATAATTAATTTAATATTGTATTTTCAAGTAATACCGAAAAAAAAACTGCTGTATATTTCGGAATTGGACCTTGGGACATAGCCCATCGCGTTCAGAAGGCCTCAAAACGTTAAGATCGACAGTAAGCAGGCCCAAATCCGAGAAAGTCCAAAAATCCACTTTATTTCATGAAATTCGGAATTAAATATTAAAATATTATTAAATCCGAAAACCCTAACCCTAATTTGGCCAGCCGCCATGTCCAAAACCGAAGGCCAGAAATCACCCAAATTCAAATGCTAATATCTCTCAATCCGTTCGACGAAAATTGACGTATGACCTACCAAATCGAAGAGAATTCAGAGAGCTACAAATCTATACGGTTAAGATCGGATTTTGGTGCACGGATTTCGCGAATTTCGACTGAGAAGGGGCTGCGTTTTTGGGTGTTTGGCGGATCCTAGGGGAGGCCGAGTTGGCCATGCTTCTGGCCGAAGGTGGAGCTCGGGGTGGTCTTCGTCGTGACAGCATCTGATCGGCGCCAAGATGCCTCGGGTTGCGTGCGTCCAGAAGAAGGAAAGTGCGGTTTGGGTTGTTCGGCCGAGCGTGGTTTCACGAGGAAGAAGGTCCGATGTTTTATTTTATTATTTTATTATTTTAATATTTTAATTTTCCAATCTTTAAAAATCCATAACTCCTTCATACGAGGTCCGTTTTACAAACCGTAAGTTGCGTTGGACTCGTCTTCTCGAGAGCTTCGCGATGGCGCAGACCGCAGCTAAAAAGGAGACAGTCGAATTTCAGCCAAATTTCAATGTGAGAATTCTAATTTTAATCATTTAATTAATTATTAATTATTTTCTCACATTAAAGAAAATTGTATTGTCATATAAATTCAGATCTGGATGTCATGTGTGGTTTGGATTGATAATTGTTGCTTGTTGAATGCTTGTTGTTCATGATATGCTAAATCCGCTTTGAATTGTATATATTTTATCTGCGGTTGGAAAATGGGATCTAAAATTAGATCAAAACATATTTTATTCAAAAGAAAAAAAACATTTATTCAGATCTAGTTGGAAAAGTTTATTTTATGTTATTAAAATAATATTTTTATTATTCTGAATTTAACAATAGAAATTGATCGACAAATAAATATTTATTTTTATTTGTTGATTTAACAATGGAATTTGTTCGACAATAAATATTTATTTTTATTTGTTGATTTTATTATAGAAATTGGCACAACGAATAAAATATATCTTTACGGGTTTACATTAAAGAGAATGTTTAAAAAAAAAATTGATATGAGGTTGTTTCATTAAAAAGAATGAAAACAAAGGATTTCATTTTTTTTATATAAAAATGGTTTTCAATCAAAAGTCATAATTTATTTGTCACTTTGATGTTCAATAAAAGTTGCAACATTATAAATCTCATTTTTATGTTTTATTGTTTTCAATAAATGTGGTAACATTAAAATTTCATTTTTAATGTAATAAGTGTTTTCAATAAAAAGAAGCAACGTAAAAAGATCATATTTTTATGTGTCCATTGTTTTCAATAGAAAGACTTTGCATAAAAAAATCACATTTTTAATGTGATTTAGATTTCATTGTAAAGATGAAGATAAAATGGATTTTATTTTTATTTTTATTTTCATTTTTGGCAATGGAAAGTTTATATATTAAAATTGCATTTTTACAGAAATTTTGTTCATTGTAATGAATAGAAAAGATCGCATCCGTATGTGTAATGAGAAAAAAAAAGATTACATTTATATGTAATGAAAAATGAACAGAAAAGGATTACATTTTTAATGTAATCAAAGATTAAGAATCACATTTTGGTTTACATATCATATGTAAATTAAAATTCATTTTAGAAGTAAAACTTTTGTTTACATTTTTATGTAAATAAAAAAAAGACATGTTTTGGAAATCACAATGTTTGTTTACATTTTTATATGTAAATAAGAAATTATTTTCAGAAGTTACATTATATTTGTAAATATATTTTGTAAATAAAAAGTTGTTCTTTTATTTGCATTCACCAATGCAAAGGTATATTGAAAATAAAATTATTCTTTTATATTCATTGTCCAATGTAAATATACATTAAAAATAAACTTGTTCTTTGTTTGCATCTAAAAATGCAAATATATATTTAAAAATGAAACTTGTTCTCTTATTTGTATTTACGAATACAAATATATATATTAAAGTAAAATTTATTCTTTTATTTGCATTCACTTATGCAAATGCATTTTGAAAATGAACGAACCTTTTTATTTGTGTTCCCAAACACAAATACATTATAGAAAATGAATGATCCTTTATGTTTGTGTTCTCAAACACAAATATAACATAGAAAATTAAAATGGTCTTTTTACTCGTGTTCTTAAACACAAATAAAACATTAAAAATAAAAGAACATTTTTTTGTGTGTTCTCCAACACAAATATAACATGATTTTAAAGTAGTGCATTTTTATTTTTATTTGCATTTTCAATGCAAATATTTCATGAAATCAAAAGTTCACATTTTTGTTAACATTTCATAATGTAAACAATACAAGAAAATAAAAATTACATTTTTGTTTGCATTCTACAATGCAAACGAAATGTAGAAAATATAATATGCATTTTTATTTGCATTCTATCATGCAAATAAAACAAAGGAGATAAAATTACATTTTTGTTTGCAACTTCAGTTGCAAACAAACAAGAAATAAAAATTACATTTTGTTGTAAATTTAGATGCAAACAAATTTATTAAAAACAAAGATACATCTTTGTTGCATGTATTAAATGCAAACAAAACATTAAAATAAAAGTTACATTTTTAATTATTTATTTCACTTGATGTAAACAAACATAAAATAAGAATTTGTTCTTTTATTTACATTTCTTGATGTAAATAAAACTAGAAACTAAATATTACATTTTATTTGCATTACCCAACACAAATAAAACATGAGAGTGAAAAGATACATTTTCATTTGCAATCCTTAATGCAAATAAATTATGAAATGAAAAAGTTACAATTTTTTTATTTACATTCCTCTATGTAAATAAACATCAAATAAAAAGGTTGAATCTTTATTTGCATTCTCTATTGCAAATAAAGCATGAAATGAATAGTTATATTTTGTGTTATTATTTATATCCCCTATTACGAATGGAATTAAAAGATTACATTTTTCTTTTCATTTATTTACAATGAAAGGAATTGAAATAAAGATTATATTTTTATAATCATTTTTGATGCGATAAAAGAATAGAAATAAAGATTACATTTTTATTGACATTTTACATGCGATAAAAAGAACAGGAATAAAAGAGATATTTTTATCATCGTGTTATATTGTGTATTACACTGCCATAGGCAAGTTACCTGACTTGTTTATGTGATTGGGTCGATTATTTTTACACATCGCCCAAGTGCACAAATAATTTATTATTTGTTTGCTGGTTGAAACCCCACACGGGTGTTGGGATGAAAATTAACATACACTAATCCCAATATTTAGTTGTATGTTGATCGTTAGATCGACAGGCTGTGATGAGCATTATTGTTTAATTTTAACGCTTACACAGTTGGAATTTACACTTTGGATGTAAATGGATGACTGGATGATTATGATGTTATTGATATGTGTGAAATCCATATAATGCAAATTATATGGTAAATGGTTGAGTCGCTTTCCGATTCAGGTGTTCTTTTAAATAAGAATATTCTTACATTAGAAATTCTTTTTATATAAAGGATATATTTTCATAATTATATATATTTTCTATTAAATATGTTAAAACAAAGAATATTTGTAAAGGATAAAAATCTTTTATGTAAAGAATATTTCTAAAATATGTTTTCTTATAATAAGGAATTAATATTTAAAGGGAAATCCTTTAATTAAGATTATTAGAATTTACAATTATATTTCATGATATGAGATACATTGAGATGTGAAGTGGATTTATCGTGGATGGTGTTTTTAAATGAGATTTGTCCTTTAATCCAATTTACATCGAAATTATTATTTGGAATTTATAAATCTATTTTATAGATTTAAAAAGGCATTTTCTAAAAATCTAGTTTTCCAATTTAATAAAATAAATTGGAATTAAGTGGGAATTCGATTGGTAATAATCGAGATGGGCTTCTGTAACAGATGACCGATATTATATATGGAATTTAAGAGGCTTTGCCGTTATTCCATGTATATTGTTAGTCCGATACAGAAATCCACATCGATTATGTATTGATTGATTTCTATGGAATTCCATATTTTGGAAATTGATTTGTGGGTTTATCGTGAACAGTGTTTTAAATAACACGAGTTCTTTAACCCGTTTAAAAGAAGATCTATTCTTTAAAATAAATGATCTGTGAAAATGATTTTTGATATTAAATCGAATTCATAATTTTTAATAAATCTTTTAAGGAAGATTTATGATTTAATTTATTAATTTATCTTTGATAAAATTTATGAAAATCTTTTAATATGAATATCTTATTAAAAGAATATTCGGGGTCGGAATGTGACATAATGTGTGATTTTCCAATATTTGATTTTTAATCACAAAATACGCGAGTTATTCAGAAAGACCGGGTTTAACCCATTCTGAATAATCATCACGACGATCAAGAGTCGAAGATGAAGACGGTGGTAGAAGACCGAAGGTTTTCACATCGTTGGGATGATGATGACTGGTATATTGAATTGGGACAGTACATCCCAAGGCAAGGTAAAAAGTGATGATCTTCCAAACGTACTGGAGATCGACGGATACGTTGTTTCGTTCAGACCCAGAACGGACTTGTAAATGGATAGTATGCCTGACATTGAAATTTATTTCATGTAATTAAATCGGTTTTTATTTAATATATAAATGCATGGTGGCGGAGGATTTATTCTCTTGCTTAACAACCTTTTGTATGTTAAATAATTACCGATCGCATGATATGAGTTGTTGATGTGGTATGCCAAGTTGCACTTGATCAAGGCTTATTGTTGCAAAGCAGAGCCTTGTGGTTAATGATCAAAGCATAGTCTATTTAGGCATAGCTTTGTGTATATCGTGACTTCGCGAGCCTCACAGCCCGGTAGAGTCTAAAACGGGAGAAGGGAACGCAGGAAGTGCACACGTTTCTCTCTAGCTAGAGTGGTGCCAGGGACCTACCAGCGTTGGCATTTATTCATTGTGGTTGTTGGATTTTTCGAGGCCTCGGTTTATGCGGTCGCCACTGGCCGTATTATAGGTCCAAAAGGACCGGGGAGCGTGTGTTCAGGAATTGACAATCCATTAAGCGTTAACGTATGGACCGGCCCTGCAGGATCCAAGGGTTGGACAGAGTACCAATCCTGGGGCATTTGCTAGAGTGTCTCGAATCGGTAAGGATCTCCTCCCTAGCCTTGACTCAGATGGAAACCCAAATTTCCAATACGACATCACGCGGTTTTGATTGTATACCTATATATGGCGACATAGTGGGATGGGGCACTCATGCCGTCTAGGATTAATACATTTACTTTGATGTATTTCAAATTGGTTGCACACTATTATTATATAATACCGTGGTTATCGTATCAAGCATCTTTTGATCATTATAAGGTAAAACCCTATCCTCCGGTTTGCGTTGCATTGTGTGATGGGACTTGGGTCTTATAATGGTTTCATTTTTTCTAAAAAGCATTGCGTTATTTTGACGATTTACTTTAGTCATGCACTGGCAATCTATAGGAGAAAACCCGTTCCGCGAAAGTGGCGTGGTCCTGTGATTAGCCTTATTATATTATATAGGTTAAGTAGAATTCTCACACTAGTCCCATGACTGACCTGTAGTTTGTCCACTGGTAAACTCGGGTGCCCATATTTTCCACACGGGCAGTCGAGTAGCTATTTTTGCAGATATATTAAACAGGATTCTGGGTTGAAGCTTAAAGCTGTGTCAAGAGATAGAGAGTCTTTCGTTGTGTTCTTCCGTTGCAGTATATTACATTTTTTTTGTATTTATCTTCCGCTGTAATTATATTCCAATGTACTCTGATATGTATATTTTGTACTCTGATGTAACATTATATGATATGTTATAAAAGTCTTCTGTTGTTGTTTTAATGTGTTGTATGCCCAAAGTTAAAGTATTCGTAGATTTTCACTTTTTGGGTCAGACCTGTGTGGTTTATGGTCGATTCCAAGGGTGGGAATTTGCGGGTCTTTACACCTTCCTACTGCATCCAATATAGGAATCACCCCATGGATCAGTAGCGAGTATTCCTTGCATTCCACAGATTCCAACTACGACAGGATCCCAGTATATCTCCGGGGCGAATCAGAGATTGTAAGTGGTCCTTCCGCTTTATGAACATCTATGGTCTTCACATGCTCCATCTCGATCGTCGCTTGATCTCTTCTTTATATTCGTATTTGTTGGTCGGAATGGTTTTCGAATAAACATTCGATCCCGATCTTTCCATACCAACAATCGTAAAGGCCAGACTTGATAGTCGGTTATTTAACTATCAAAATAAATAGTGTTTCAATCATGACAATCCCATGGGTTCACTGGTTCAGCATTCAACATCACCTGGCCTTTAACAAACTAATTTACTTTTGTTAAATTAAAACTTCTAACTCTTTTAATATTCAAAAATATGATATTTGAATACCTCTAATTCGATTTAACTCTAATCGATTAATTCTAATTGATTAACCCTAACTGATTTATTCTAGCTGGCTAACTCGACTTATTTAACTCTTATCGATTAACTAATATTCGACTTAACTCCATTCGCTTGACTCTCGATCACAGCGATCACAATGGTTACGCCTTATTCCCTTAGGAAACATCCGACCGCCGTAGGCAATCTGCAGCCCTGTGAATTATGCTAGCAGTCGTACGAAATGGCAACTCATCCCGAATAACTATGATTGACTGACTCTGGCTCGAATAACTATATTCTTATATACTAATATCCTCAGAACCATTACGTTATAATTCATAGTAAAATAACTTATAACCATATTCAATTTCCACTTAATTCTCCTTTCAAACCATTTGTTATGTTATCACGAACTCCTTTACAATTACCAACTAATATCATCTTCAGATAATCCCGATGTTGTCCAAGTTGGGGTATTTTAATTACCTCTCAGACCTTGGTCAACACGTTCTTATCCTCAGATAAATAGAAGTTGAAATCAAAATCCATTATTCCATTCAGTCTCAAAACAATTTCCATCATATTTGGCTTTGGTTATACAACCCTACGACCCATTACTTAACTCCATTTCACCTTTTCCAACCTCCTTCCAAATATATTCAACTATATCTACTTTGGAAAAACTTATTTTAATTCCTTCTTTTACTCAATCCAAATATCTGGCAATGTTAATTCAAAATTTACAATATAACACTTCAAACTTCTTTTATAAAAATCCTGGTTTCTCTTAAGTCCTTTTATCCAAATCCTCTTTTTAAACGCTTTTTAAAATTAAAACAATATTGTTTAAAACTATTTTATTTGGTTAATTTGACACAACTAGTTTAGAAATCAATTCCAGTTTAAAACTGTTAACTTAGTCAACCCAAAACTCGATTGTCTCGATAATCGATTCTACTTAGTTCTCACTTTAAATTAATTGAAAATATAATTAATTTAAATAATTCCACTAATTGTTTCTTTACAAAACAATTTCCAAAGTTTGATCATTCGACTCATTTCTTATTCCCCTACTCATAATCTGATTGGCATCAACATTTACTTTATCAAATAAATTAATATCAAATCAAAGTCTTAAATAAATAAAATATTTATTTCTCTTTAATAATTTTTATTCAAAATAATATATTTCAAAATCTAACTTCAGTTATAAAAAATAAATTTTATAACTTCAGCTCTATCGATTCACCTGACGGTGAACCACTATCTATAACCCGATTGATTTTAAAGGTCATACTCTGCCAAACACTTAGCCAACACCGCCCATTGGTTTAAACCAAACAGATGTTGAATATTCAATCAATAATCAACCATCAAATCAACCACTTTTAACTGATAATAAATAACAACCATTTAACACCAACCAAATAACAGAACAATTCAAACAATTAAACACGCTTAAAAATAAACGTGACCAACAGGGTGAGTTACCTCCATTGGATCCAATCGTTAACATAACGATTTGGTATTTCACTGAAATTAAACACGGTTTAATTTCATCGGTTAAATCAACAGATAAATATCTAACTAGCAAAAACAGTCAACCATTTGCAAACAGAGCATACAAAGTAAAAACCCAATTTATATAAAATATAAATAGGGAAACTGAGTGAGTTTAACTCACCTTGATTGAAGCTGACGATAAACCGTCTGGTTTTTATTAGATTGACGTTTAATTCGAATAGAAATTCCAGTCATTTCAGATCCGACCTAGATCCGCTCCATCTCGAAGTTCACGTCTCTATGGTCTCAATGCAACTGACCGCGTTAAAATCTGATTTCGTATGAGGGAGAAATCATTTAAAAAAGGTCTATAAATAATAAATTAAAAATTAAAAACATGGTTTCTTTTTGAATTAAAACAAATGGGCTTTACCTCTTTATTATCGGCCCAACAATCCAAACCCGCTTCCCTTATAAACCCTACCACCAATCCTTATTTCATTTCATCAGTAGCCGCCTCCTCATTTTATCTCAAACCCGAAATCAGAGAAAACCCTAAATCCCCTTTTCGATTTTAGCAACCGAGATCCATGGCGTCGCAACCTGTTCCCGCCCTTCGATCCATCACCCTGGCGTCGCGATTAAGGCCCCCATCGTCATCATGTGGCATCGACTCCGAGTTTTCCAGATCGAGGCTCCTCCGTTTAAGCTAAGTTTTATTTGACTTCAGTAATATTTGCTTTGATTTTTCTGTTGTGGTTTCGAATGGGGTTTGATTTTGTTTACTGTGTTGGTTCAGTTTGCATATGGATGATGAAACACTACTGCTTTTACACATATTTATAGTTGGGGGTTTGATTGGGATAAGATCAATGTCTATCACCATCTACGAGTTGTTATTTCACGCAGATTCGAATATGTAGTTGGATTTTTGTTCGGATTTTAGGGTATATGATTTCAGATCGATTTCAAGATGGATTGTGATTGAAATAGGGTAGGTGTATAGCTTAGATGATGAATTGTCCATTCAATCTAGAGATTTAACATGTATTGCAGATTTCTGTTTCCATCTTTAAATATATGAATAGTTCATTTTTGGTATCTGAACTTCACTGTTTACACATGTGGGTTTGTTGTTCGATAAGGATTTGGCATACGCCTCATTTCTTCTTAGGTGTTTACTGGTGGTGAAAATCTGGTATTGTCCTGTCTTAGTTGTTGAAGTAGCTGTCCTTAGCTATCACATTTCCCTTTGTAGATTTAGACAATACATTTTTAGGTTCAGCTATTGACTCTAGCTGTCTTAGCTGTTCATTGTTTTGTCTTAGTCAGCCGTATGAATTTGTACATTGATTTTGTTTATTGATTTTTATGGTTGTTCATATTATATATAGCTGTTCAGCTATATTTCTTCTAGCTGTTCATGTTGTACTACCTTTCACTGTTTTTGATTTTATTGTCTCATGAAGATTTTTCTTTCTTCTCTTCTGTATACTGTCTATGTTTGAAACTGATGTATCACTATATGCATATCTTTACTTTAGCTATCTCTGACATGTTCTTAGCTGTTCATGACCTTCTCTTAGGCTGTTTAGCTATATATATATTTTTTTCTATGCTATCTTATTTCTATCATGAAATTTCCCTTTTTATGGGTTTTCTCCCTCATTTCTTTTCGCAGATCAACTGTTCGAGATGATGGCTCAATGGGTTCTTGGGAAGAACAAAAGCTGCTAATATATTTAATCATGAAATCTTTTTTTTAGTTGTTTTCTTTTTGTTGTTCGTGTATTGCCGTGTGTATAAAGATGTTCATGTATTTTATTTTCTCTCTTATATGTTGAGCTGTGTATCTATATATGTATCTGTGCAAATCTGAGGCACATATCTTTAGATGTTGATATTGATATATTCATGTATTCAAAGGATTTAGTTATGTACCATTTAGATACGAATCTGTTTCACTATTTTTAGTTGTTCAAGTTACAATTTCCTAGCTGCTCATGTATAAATTATACTTTTTTTTTGTTTATTTTCTGTTATTCCTTTGTACAGTCTTAGCTTGTATTATCTCGTGATGACTTGAAGTATGTGTGTTGCTGACTTCAACCAGGGATAATACCTTATTCACATTTGGTTTTTAGATCACTGTTCAACCATTCCATTTACTAACTTACCCTTAAGTTACTTCTGATGAACACATTATCAAAATAACAATATTAATAAATCCGAAGCTATACACCTTATTCAATATTAGCTTATATGTACCCTTATCCACATCAATTCCGCAAGGATAGGATTTCAGAAATAGAAAGATATATACCTACTGTTTCTTCCGTATCGGTAAATCATATAAAATATATTAGAGCATATAGAAATATGGTCTGCGTTTACATTGTACACGAGTCTTTGGTTTTTATGTTAAATGTTATAAAATTGCTATTCAAAATAAATAATATTTAACTTATATACAAACCCTTTAATAAAATAAATAAATAAATCCATATAATTTAAAACGATTTCACAGCGACTACTTGAAAATTTGGATTGGACGTAACTTGAAATCTATAAGATGGAATTTCGATTTTTCTCTTTCATTAGAACAATATAATCGAACCGGTCTTAACGTGTCTCGTTTCACAGAAATCCAACTTATATCTGATCCTATATATGCAGTTAAAGTTCAAATCGAAAATTTCGAACTACTGTGACGTTTTCGAGCTTGTTTTAATTTATATATAAATATATATATTCAAACTCTATTTTCAATAAATAAATTCGATTAAAATCCATTATAGAATATATAAACTGATTTAAATATTCGAATTTAAATGGCCGAAAAATCCGGGACGTTACATTCTTTCCCCCTTAAAATAATTTCGTCCCCGAAATTGCTAAGTAAGGGGAATGCTCCAAACCCAATTATATATTCAAAATAATTATTTTAAAATATTATCAAAAAAATAAATAAATTTAAAATTTTACGAAAATTCGCCAGCATCTCCTTTGTACCGTTCGATCCAAACAACTATAACTCACCACTCCGGACTTCGTATTGATCCAAAAGAAAATAAAACGAACTGCTATCCAAATCAGCGGTATGAAATCAACCATACAGTCAATAATATCAAGGCGTTCCTATTTGTCGAGCATCATTCTCCAATAACCAAGCAAAGTAACAACCAGCTTTCCCAACCTGTTCTTAACTCCCTTTTCAATACGATAACAAATACATGATCTCATCATTATTTTTCATTTCATATTTGATTTTTTTTCAAATTCATTATATTTGAATTCATTTTCTCAGTTTCCAATTCATTTAGCTTCTTTGATTTGTTGACGAATCTAGCATCCAAACAACAAGCAATACACATTGATCAACTTTACTAAATTCAAATTCAATTTCCATATAATAATTTCAACCCATAATTCATTTTAATTCTAATATTCATTAATTTTACTTAACCAAGTTATGCTCTAATTCCATATTGGTTTTCTAATTAGTTTGCTGTCCATTTAATAATCCCGATTTTGATTCATTTTTAAAAGCCATCATTCTAATTCATCATGTTTTAACTTATCTTAAATTAAATCCTGATTTTCAATTTCATATTAAAATTCACATTCGCAACTATATATGTGAATTTTTTGATTATATTAACTATTCAAATTCAAATTTCCATTTGAATTCCCTTCAAATAAACCAATCAAACCACAATATCTCAATAATTTAATAAAATTGTTCCTTTTCTATATACATTGAGAAAAATTATTATTTACCCTATTGATAAAACAATGTTGTATCCATTATCAGTTCAAAAGCTTTTCAACACTTGAACTGACTAAACCACACAATACAAAACATTTGTATATAAAATTTACAAATACGCTCTCTCGTATGTATATATTCCAACTCAATCTAGGGTATCACTAGCCCCATCTCTATCGAGTTACACCACAGAGCCAAGGTTATTACTAAACCAATGGCTCTGATACCACTGTAACGACCCAGCGGTTTACAGCCCCGAAAATCGACATAAATACCCTCTACCGTACTCATGCCGACCCTCCAACACCGAAAACACTGGAACGTTTATAGAAAGAAATTAGAGGGTGAGATAAGAAAGAAAGAAATATTAGAATAGTAGAATAAGAAGAATCATCACAGAGTCTCACATCGCAACGGAACAAAATATAATACATAGATACATCTTTATTGAGAGCTATTGAAAATTCTTACAACATCAGAGTACAACACACATCTGGACAGTTTTGATAATCTGTCCTCATATATATAATCACACAGCGGAATATCATTCATCTGAACATCTTCAGCTCGTCTCTGGACTTCTCAGTACCTGATAACTTGAACCTGTACACCTCGGTCTAACCCGAGCATTTACAAAACACCGGGTCAGTCTGGTAGACCAGAGTGAGAAAAACTCGCACAGTATTTAGGGTATCACACAACTTGATTTTAAATTCAAAATCCTTTCGAAAGAAAAAAATAATCGTAAGACCGATCCACACATAAACACGGACGGTTTTTACCTTACGATAACCCAAAACAGTTTTCGAAATCAATATCTTTTCTGATATTATAATAATGTCTAAATACAAGTAAATATCAATCTAGTGGAACGCTTGCATCTCACGCTCCACGTATATATATACAAACAAAACCGTAGGCACTTATTGGAAATTGGATTCCGACCTTGACAAGGTATGGGACCACCTGCCGCTCGTGTATCTCTAGAGGCGAATACACTGGGTTCAACAAGAACGTCTTGCAACCCGGCCCTCACATAACCGACCACTCATTTCGCTTGAGTGTATCGAATGTATTTCACCAACGGTTGGACTCAAACCACCGTTTCCCGAATGGGCAGAATCGATAAAGTAAGAAACAAAAGGAATTTCGCTAGATAGGTGATTATACATGTAACGGCCCGCAAATCCGTGCTACCTGAGTTGACTAAATACACCACACGTCCAACCCAAATAACACAGAAATACGACTCATTATTAGAAAGAAGATAGAGGATGAGAAATAGAAAGAAAGAAATATTAGAATAGAAGAAAAAAGAAGATCACAACTCACAGCGGAACGAATAAAATATATTATATAACATAAGCTTCGAAATTCAAATCTGTTTTGTACATACATACATACCATCATCAGAGTACACATAACATTTGATCCAGCGGAAGTAACTCTAAATAACTAACATTGAAGCCTCCTGCTTCAAGCTCCTCCCAGTGTATCTGTAAAAGCCTGAAACACTTGACTGCCCGTACAAATTTGGGCACCCAAGAGTTTAGGGAAAACAAAACAAAATAAACTCTGGGTCAGTCATGGGACTGGTGTGAGTAAACTCCAACCACTTGTTTAACTTTAAAAATCCTTTCAAAAGAAAAGATAATAGTAAGACCAGCCCACACATAAACACGGACGGTTTTTACCTTACTATAACCCAAACACTTTGATACAAAAATCCAGTGATATTATAGTAATGTCTACATCAAGTAAATAACCAAATAGCAGAACGCTTGCATCTCACGCTCCACATATATAGTATATAATCAAAAACCGCATGGCGCTTATTGGAGATTGGATTTCCAACATGACAAGGTATGGGACCACCTTCCGATGATGTATCTCTAGAGAGGAATACACTGGGTTCAACAAGAACATCTTGTAACCCGGCCCACACATGACCGACCACTCATTTCGCTTGAGTGTATCGAATGTATATCACCAACGGTTGGACTCAAACCACCGTTTCCCGAATGGGCAGAATCGATAGATTTAGAAACAAAAGGAATTTCTCTAGATAGGTGATTATACATCCTAATGGGTGCGACCCACATAGCCATGCTGCCTGCCCGATTTTTGTCCTTTCCCGGTTGTTGAGGCCTGAGGCTACGCATACTTACCATTCATCGATAACACAATCACTTTGAATGCCACATCGTCAGATCCGTTAATCACTAGTTGAGTTTGCACAAATATTCTGGATGTTATGCTAAGGGATAAATCCGTTGCAACCATATATATTCATACAGACCAACCCATTTGATCATTGGAAATACTCTGTCAGACATTCGTCCATTTACGTTCGTTCTGGGATTGAACGAAACCGAAGGCACTATTTCTATTACTAGAAAAAGCCCTTGCACTTCACTCCGTCTTCAATATATTCAGCATACTTGGTTCGCAACGCTTATGCCGATACGGAGTGGTTCTTCGAATAATAATCCAACCGGTCTCTCCATATTGACAACGATGGTCAAAAACTTCGATAGTCTGTGATTTAACTATCGAATAAAAACAAGTGTTCAATCAAACATATCAAACAAATCATTGGGCTCTTTAATTAATATTCATTAATTAAACCACTTCTCTATTTTCTCAATCAATATTTGTTACCCAAATATTTCAATAACCATATTGCCCTTTACGCTATTTTTGATTTCGTTTCCTTATCGAATTCTATATATATCGATATATAGATTTCTAATTGTCAAATTTCTTAAAAATATTCTAACTTCTTAAATTCCCGGAAAAATTCGCCATAACCTCCCCTGTATCGGGAGCATCGGGAAATTTCAAATAGCTTCCCGGTATCTTCCTCAATCAAAAAGAAAAAGGAAAAGCCAAGCGGCTTGCCGATACGGCGCATAAATCTCATATACGAATTAAACATGTACCTTTTTGTCGAGCACACTAATTATATACCTTCATCACTTTATCCCATACCTGTCTAACACATGTTCACCTGTTTCAATTCAATTCAACTCAATTCAATCGTCTGAATTCAGTTTCCGCTCATTTATTCTTTAATTAGCTATTTTGCCTATTTCGCTTCTTTGTTGAACATAACATGTTCAAATAAAATATTTAACTTGCCCTAACCAAATTGAATTTCAATTTCAATTCTAGTTCTCTTTCCTATTTCGAATATAAATTTTCAAATCGAATTCGCTTATTCAAAGCCCAATATTAATTCGAAATCTCATTAACTAATTACTATTCGAATTAGTTAACTCTATTCAATAAATCAAAAATCTGATTTCTATTTCAAAAATCATATTCATTTACACAACTTGAATTCGCATATATTTTGCAACTCAACTCTGAAATTTTCTAAATAGAAATTCGGATTTTATTTCTTAAAAACCTTTTATAATATTAAATAAACCATTATGGTTTTAAAACGATTCTGGCGTTGTTTTTCTGAAAATTTGATTTTGACATAACTCAAAATCTATACGACGAAATTCAGATTTTTCTCTTTCATTTGAAAGCTATTATCAAACCGGTCCTGACGTTTCTTGTTTCGCAGAATTCCGACTTCAATTGCGTCCTGTATATTCGATTGAAGTTCGAATCGCTATTTTACGAACTGCAGCGCTGCGGCGAGTTCGGTTTAATTTTATTTATAAATATAAACTTTTAAACTTCTTAAAATGAGTTCAATTCCATTTAATATATATATTCATATATATTTCAAATTCCATTTGAATCTTTACATTTCAAATTCCATAGTTTTAAATCCTGTATTCAAATCCCATTTGAAATCCTTTATTCGAATTCCATTTCAAATCCTTTATTCGAATTCCATTTCAAATTCTTTATTCGAATTTCATTTCAAATCCTCTATTCGAATTCCCACTTTAATTCAACTCCTTTTTGAATTTCTATATTTGAAATTCATACTTGAATTTAAATATCCAAACTCCATTTAAATTTCTATTTGAAATTCTAAATGTTTCAAATTCCATTTCAAATTCAACACTTGAATTTCTATTTCAAATCTCAATTCAAATTTCATATTTGAATTCCAATTCAAATCTCTATTCAAATTTCACATTTGAATTCTTCTTTGAAATACTATATTTCAAATCCTATTCAATTCGTCTTTGAAATTCTATATTTCAAATTCTATTTTGAAATTCTACATTCAAATCTCTATTTGAATTTCTTTATTCGAATTCCTTTGAATTCAAATTTTATTTTTCATTCTAATTTCGTCTATTCAAATTCTATTTGAACTTCTTATTTGAATTTCTAATATTCAATCCCCTTTTAAAATTCAAATATTTAAACTCCTTTTAAAAATTCAAATGTTATACTCAAATTTCATTTGAGTTATATATTTAAAAATTCCCTTTCACATCCTGTTTTGAAATTTCATTTCGAATCCCAATTTCACGCTTGTATTTCTATTTCTGAATTATCAAATGATAATTCTTTTCACTTCATTTATAACTTTGTTATAAAAGAACTATTTATAAACTTCGTTTATAAAGAAACTACTTGTTTTATTTTTCAAAACAAGTTTTATATTTTATTTCCATTTAAAATTCAAATTCTATTTAAAAATAGAATTTTTCCTTTTTAAATCGCCAATATCCTTTTTACGATATTTTAAAATATCATTACTTAAGCCCAGTGATAAAACACACAAAGCAACTAATTATTTATTTTTCTAACACATCATATATAACAATATATATGCAAACAAATAAACAAACAGATAATATATTTTTGAGGAATCCTGTTGGATTCCTCCAACCTGTTTCCCTGCATCCACAGATGTTAGCACATAAATAATACCCATTCTGCTTCGTGACAGAATATCGCGGTATAGAAGGTCATCCACTAATCATAGCGTGGGGCGTATAGGGTAATCATCCGCTATGAAACTGCGGGCATCCGCTAATGAGACTGCGGGAATCCAACCAATCAATCAACCCAATATATATATATAGCCTAAATAACTAATATATATAAAACAACCAGAAAACATTCACACAAGCAACAGACAATTATTTTTAATAAAATAAAAATAATTCTAAAGGTGAGTGAGATTTACTCACCGGGAAATTTATTTGCACTTGTACTATTTCAATTTCCTTTGCCGATCTCCAAGGCTTCGTACTCTACACGAACACTTTATTTGATTTTATCCTTGCCTAGGAAAAATCCGAGCTTTATAAATTAACTACTGGATATCCTTACAAGGTTTAAACTAAAAGTCAAATTCTAACTGAGATACTATTTTAATCCTAACCAATATAACGATTTAATTATAACCCATATATAAAGTAAATCCTAGCTGAAATAAATGATTTAATTCTATAAGAAAATATATTAACTAAACAAATTTTAGAATTTTTTTACCTTATATTATCGAATAACTCTTCTTCTCCAAGAACAAAAGAAACAGCAAACCCCTTATCCTGTAAAAACGAAGCACCAACTTCCAAGGATTATGAACCCTAGGTGTTCGCTACAGGGAAAACAGTGAATGAGCGATAACGAACTACCACAGCGTACACAAAATCACCACCAAAACTTTGAACTCCTCATCGCCTCTTCCTGGAATCGCACCACCCACCCAGACTTCACACCAGACATCTCGTTGACCTCGTGACAGTCCCTTTCTGGGAACCGTGACCTTGAATTTGAACCCCGACATCACTAACCTCGCCTCCGAACTCGAGCTCGCTCGATAGAAGAGAAACCGAACTTCCAAGTCATCGCGTGCTCCCTCATTGAACTCGCGAGCGCCTCCACTACATCATCGAGCTCCAGGATCTCACGACCCGCTTGCGATAAGGGTTTTCGATTTTTCCTTTTTTTCTTTTTCTGCCGTTCGATTTTTATTTAGGAAATAAAGGAGGAGACTAAGGCTTTAAATTTCGATTTTTAGTTTAAGAAAAAAGGGGGATTCGATTTTGAGTTGAACTGGAGCCGTTTCTTGCAAATGAAAGGAAGGGAAAGATTGCGATTTTATAGAAGGAGGAGGGAGACAGGAGGTACACAGGCCATTGAAATCGTGTCCCCTTGATAACGAGAGCGGGAGGCAGTTTTGTGGCTCGAGGGAACTAGGTTTTCCAGAGGAAGTAAATTAGGTCGGCTGAAAGATTTGATTTGAAAAAAATAAAACATCTCGCGGCCCTTAACTAGTGAACCACTATTCAACCGTGACGACCGACGATACCAGATTATAACGCTATTCTGGTCTAAATGGAGCAGTATCTAGAATTTTATTTTACTGTCTGCAGGAGATATTTAATTTAAATTAATGGTTTAAACTAAATTTGGTTTAAAAATATAATTTAATTCCAAATAGTTAATTTTATTGAAAATAAATTATTATCGTTCTAATTCAATATTTAAATCCATATTAAATATTTAAAATAAATCGACGAAAAATCTGGGTCGTTACATTCTTTCCCCCTTAAAATAATTTCGTCCTCGAAATTGCTAAGGTAGGAAAAAGGGTACAAATCCATTTCTTTTCAATATCTCTCTTATGTTGAAACCCAACTCCTCATATTTCAATAAATTCACTCCAACCAAAACATTTGGTCTTCACACATTTGATTCGAATGATCTATGATCAATCCATTTATATCCAATCTATATTCCATTAAACCTATTCAAATTGATTTTAGTCAATTGATTTACTTCAACTCATTTAACTTGCTTAAGTTAAATTTAAATTCCAGAATCCAAATCCCAGGGTTTTCGTTTCAAATCCTTTTTGAAATCACATATTTTATAACTAATTCAAATTCAAAACATTTGAATATTTCCAAACTATTTGTTTTCTTCCAAACAAATTTCCATCAAAAAAAATTCTAAGATAGCAATTCATCACTTAGAAACTCGAAAATGAACACTGATGATGTTGCAATCATCGTCAGAATTATTTCCCAGCCACTGAAGTGAGTTCAGTGCTTTATTATTTCAACACCCATGATTTTCTTTTAAATCCTTTTAAAACAAATTTATTTTAATATACTTTGAAAAATATTTTTCAACTTCCCAGGATTTTGAATTCTTAATTCTGGTTTGAATTAAATTCTAATTCATCTCATTTGTATATATTATTTCTATACAAATTCTATTCTGGTTATAAATAACCATTCTAAATTTATAATCTCATTTGATTATAAAGTCAACATCCAACACATCCATATAATAATAATTCTAGAAAATTATTCTTCTATATCAAAATAGAATCTTGGGTAAAATTATTTCATTTACCCTCTTTAAAACAATATTATGTCGATTCTTCTGTCCAAGTGTTTACAAACTCCTATCGACGTCGTGGCGTCCCACGATTCGACCAGAATTCATAAACTACTCAACAGACTAGCCAACACAATATAAAACAACTTTTATATTAACTAACAAATACGCTCTCTCGTATTATACACTCAACTCATTCTAGGGCACTGCTGACCCTATCTCTAATGAGCACATGCCACACAAGCCTAGGTATTCACTCAACCTAAGCTCTGATACCACCTGTAACGGCCCGCAAATCCGTGCTACCTGAGTTGACTAAATACACCACACGTCCAACCCAAATAACACAGAAATACGACTCATTATTAGAAAGAAGATAGAGGATGAGAAATAGAAAGAAAGAAATATTAGAATAGAAGAAAAAACGAAGATCACAACTCACAGCGGAACGAATAAAATATATTATATAACATAAGCTTCGAAATACAAATCTGTTTTGTACATACATACATACCATCATCAGAGTACACATAACATTTGATCCAGCGGAAGTAACTCTAAATAACTAACATTGAAGCCTCCTGCTTCAAGCTCCTCCCAGTGTATCTGTAAAAGCCTGAAACACTTGACTGCCCGTACAAATTTGGGCACCCAAGAGTTTAGGGAAAACAAAACAAAATAAACTCTGGGTCAGTCATGGGACTGGTGTGAGTAAACTCCAACCACTTGTTTAACTTTAAAAATCCTTTCAAAAGAAAAGATAATAGTAAGACCAGCCCACACATAAACACGGACGGTTTTTACCTTACTATAACCCAAACACTTTGATACAAAAATCCAGTGATATTATAGTAATGTCTACATCAAGTAAATAACCAAATAGCAGAACGCTTGCATCTCACGCTCCACATATATAGTATATAATCAAAAACCGCATGGCGCTTATTGGAGATTGGATTTCCAACATGACAAGGTATGGGACCACCTTCCGATGATGTATCTCTAGAGAGGAATACACTGGGTTCAACAAGAACATCTTGTAACCCGGCCCACACATGACCGACCACTCATTTCGCTTGAGTGTATCGAATGTATATCACCAACGGTTGGACTCAAACCACCGTTTCCCGAATGGGCAGAATCGATAGATTTAGAAACAAAAGGAATTTCTCTAGATAGGTGATTATACATCCTAATGGGTGCGACCCACATAGCCATGCTGCCTGCCCGATTTTTGTCCTTTCCCGGTTGTTGAGGCCTGAGGCTACGCATACTTACCATTCATCGATAACACAATCACTTTGAATGCCACATCGTCAGATCCGTTAATCACTAGTTGAGTTTGCACAAATATTCTGGATGTTATGCTAAGGGATAAATCCGTTGCAACCATATATATTCATACAGACCAACCCATTTGATCATTGGAAATACTCTGTCAGACATTCGTCCATTTACGTTCGTTCTGGGATTGAACGAAACCGAAGGCACTATTTCTATTACTAGAAAAAGCCCTTGCACTTCACTCCGTCTTCAATATATTCAGCATACTTGGTTCGCAACGCTTATGCCGATACGGAGTGGTTCTTCGGATAATAATCCAACCGGTCTCTCCATATTGACAACGATGGTCAAAAACTTCGATAGTCTGTGATTTAACTATCGAATAAAAACAAGTGTTCAATCAAACATATCAAACAAATCATTGGGCTCTTTAATTAATATTCATTAATTAAACCACTTCTCTATTTTCTCAATCAATATTTGTTACCCAAATATTTCAATAACCATATTGCCCTTTACGCTATTTTTGATTTCGTTTCCTTATCGAATTCTATATATATCGATATATAGATTTCTAATTGTCAAATTTCTTAAAAATATTCTAACTTCTTAAATTCCCGGAAAAATTCGCCATAACCTCCCCTGTATCGGGAGCATCGGGAAATTTCAAATAGCTTCCCGGTATCTTCCTCAATCAAAAAGAAAAAGGAAAAGCCAAGCGGCTTGCCGATACGGCGCATAAATCTCATATACGAATTAAACATGTACCTTTTTGTCGAGCACACTAATTATATACCTTCATCACTTTATCCCATACCTGTCTAACACATGTTCACCTGTTTCAATTCAATTCAACTCAATTCAATCGTCTGAATTCAGTTTCCGCTCATTTATTCTTTAATTAGCTATTTTGCCTATTTCGCTTCTTTGTTGAACATAACATGTTCAAATAAAATATTTAACTTGCCCTAACCAAATTGAATTTCAATTTCAATTCTAGTTCTCTTTCCTATTTCGAATATAAATTTTCAAATCGAATTCGCTTATTCAAAGCCCAATATTAATTCGAAATCTCATTAACTAATTACTATTCGAATTAGTTAACTCTATTCAATAAATCAAAAATCTGATTTCTATTTCAAAAATCATATTCATTTACACAACTTGAATTCGCATATATTTTGCAACTCAACTCTGAAATTTTCTAAATAGAAATTCGGATTTTATTTCTTAAAAACCTTTTATAATATTAAATAAACCATTATGGTTTTAAAACGATTCTGGCGTTGTTTTTCTGAAAATTTGATTTTGACATAACTCAAAATCTATACGACGAAATTCAGATTTTTCTCTTTCATTTGAAAGCTATTATCAAACCGGTCCTGACGTTTCTTGTTTCGCAGAATTCCGACTTCAATTGCGTCCTGTATATTCGATTGAAGTTCGAATCGCTATTTTACGAACTGCAGCGCTGCGGCGAGTTCGGTTTAATTTTATTTATAAATATAAACTTTTAAACTTCTTAAAATGAGTTCAATTCCATTTAATATATATATTCATATATATTTCAAATTCCATTTGAATCTTTACATTTCAAATTCCATAGTTTTAAATCCTGTATTCAAATCCCATTTGAAATCCTTTATTCGAATTCCATTTCAAATCCTTTATTCGAATTCCATTTCAAATTCTTTATTCGAATTTCATTTCAAATCCTCTATTCGAATTCCCACTTTAATTCAACTCCTTTTTGAATTTCTATATTTGAAATTCATACTTGAATTTAAATATCCAAACTCCATTTAAATTTCTATTTGAAATTCTAAATGTTTCAAATTCCATTTCAAATTCAACACTTGAATTTCTATTTCAAATCTCAATTCAAATTTCATATTTGAATTCCAATTCAAATCTCTATTCAAATTTCACATTTGAATTCTTCTTTGAAATACTATATTTCAAATCCTATTCAATTCGTCTTTGAAATTCTATATTTCAAATTCTATTTTGAAATTCTACATTCAAATATCTATTTGAATTTCTTTATTCGAATTCCTTTGAATTCAAATTTTATTTTTCATTCTAATTTCGTCTATTCAAATTCTATTTGAACTTCTTATTTGAATTTCTAATATTCAATCCCCTTTTAAAATTCAAATATTTAAACTCCTTTTAAAAATTCAAATGTTATACTCAAATTTCATTTGAGTTATATATTTAAAAATTCCCTTTCACATCCTGTTTTGAAATTTCATTTCGAATCCCAATTTCACGCTTGTATTTCTATTTCTGAATTATCAAATGATAATTCTTTTCACTTCATTTATAACTTTGTTATAAAAGAACTATTTATAAACTTCGTTTATAAAGAAACTACTTGTTTTATTTTTCAAAACAAGTTTTATATTTTATTTCCATTTAAAATTCAAATTCTATTTAAAAATAGAATTTTTCCTTTTTAAATCGCCAATATCCTTTTTACGATATTTTAAAATATCATTACTTAAGCCCAGTGATAAAACACACAAAGCAACCAATTATTTATTTTTCTAACACATCATATATAACAATATATATGCAAACAAATAAACAAACAGATAATATATTTTTGAGGAATCATGTTGGATTCCTCCAACCTGTTTCCCTGCATCCACAGATGTTAGCACATAAATAATACCCATTCTGCTTCGTGACAGAATATCGCGGTATAGAAGGTCATCCACTAATCATAGCGTGGGGCGTATAGGGTAATCATCCGCTATGAAACTGCGGGCATCCGCTAATGAGACTGCGGGAATCCAACCAATCAATCAACCCAATATATATATATAGCCTAAATAACTAATATATATAAAACAACCAGAAAACATTCACACAAGCAACAGACAATTATTTTTAATAAAATAAAAATAATTCTAAAGGTCAGTGAGATTTACTCACCGGGAAATTTATTTGCACTTGTACTATTTCAATTTCCTTTGCCGATCTCCAAGGCTTCGTACTCTACACGAACACTTTATTTGATTTTATCCTTGCCTAGGAAAAATCCGAGCTTTATAAATTAACTACTGGATATCCTTACAAGGTTTAAACTAAAAGTCAAATTCTAACTGAGATACTATTTTAATCCTAACCAATATAACGATTTAATTATAACCCATATATAAAGTAAATCCTAGCTGAAATAAATGATTTAATTCTATAAGAAAATATATTAACTAAACAAATTTTAGAATTTTTTTACCTTATATTATCGAATAACTCTTCTTCTCCAAGAACAAAAGAAACAGCAAACCCCTTATCCTGTAAAAACGAAGCACCAACTTCCAAGGATTATGAACCCTAGGTGTTCGCTACAGGGAAAACAGTGAATGAGCGATAACGAACTACCACAGCGTACACAAAATCACCACCAAAACTTTGAACTCCTCATCGCCTCTTCCTGGAATCGCACCACCCACCCAGACTTCACACCAGACATCTCGTTGACCTCGTGACAGTCCCTTTCTGGGAACCGTGACCTTGAATTTGAACCCCGACATCACTAACCTCGCCTCCGAACTCGAGCTCGCTCGATAGAAGAGAAACCGAACTTCCAAGTCATCGCGTGCTCCCTCATTGAACTCGCGAGCGCCTCCACTACATCATCGAGCTCCAGGATCTCACGACCCGCTTGCGATAAGGGTTTTCGATTTTTCCTTTTTTTCTTTTTCTGCCGTTCGATTTTTATTTAGGAAATAAAGGAGGAGACTAAGGCTTTAAATTTCGATTTTTAGTTTAAGGAAAAAGGGGGATTCGATTTTGAGTTGAACTGGAGCCGTTTCTTGCAAATGAAAGGAAGGGAAAGATTGCGATTTTATAGAAGGAGGAGGGAGACAGGAGGTACACAGGCCATTGAAATCGTGTCCCCTTGATAACGAGAGCGGGAGGCAGTTTTGTGGCTCGAGGGAACTAGGTTTTCCAGAGGAAGTAAATTAGGTCGGCTGAAAGATTTGATTTGAAAAAAATAAAACATCTCGCGGCCCTTAACTAGTGAACCACTATTCAACCGTGACGACCGACGATACCAGATTATAACGCTATTCTGGTCTAAATGGAGCAGTATCTAGAATTTTATTTTACTGTCTGCAGGAGATATTTAATTTAAATTAATGGTTTAAACTAAATTTGGTTTAAAAATATAATTTAATTCCAAATAGTTAATTTTATTGAAAATAAATTATTATCGTTCTAATTCAATATTTAAATCCATATTAAATATTTAAAATAAATCGACGAAAAATCTGGGTCGTTACAATACACCCTAATGGGAGCGACCCACATAGTCATGTTGCCTGCCCGATTTCTGTTATTTCCCCGGTTGATGAGGCTTGAGGTCAGAACAGATCTGGTCATCATACACTATGAATGCTACATCGTCAGATCCGCCAGATCACACTGATTGACGTCCACAAAAATACTCTAGTCTATTTAGCTAGAGAATAACCATTTCTCCGCCATCAACTATGGTACGTTTGGAGAAATCAACGCATGTAATTCCTTTGGAAATACTCCGTCAGACATTCGCCCATACAAGTCATCCAGGAACAGGATGAACCGAAGGTACCTTCCTACTGCATCCAATATAGGAATCACCCCATGGATCAGTAGCGAGTATTCCTTGCATTCCACAGATTCCAACTACGACAGGATCCCAGTATATCTCCGGGGCGAATCAGAGATTGTAAGTGGTCCTTCCGCTTTATGAACATCTATGGTCTTCACATGCTCCATCTCGATCGTCGCTTGATCTCTTCTTTATATTCGTATTTGTTGGTCAGAATGGTTTTCGAATAAACATTCGATCCGGGTCTTTCCATACCAACAATCGTAAAGGCCAGACTTGATAGTCGGTTATTTAACTATCAAAATAAATAGTGTTTCAATCATGACAATCCCATGGGTTCACTGGTTCAGCATTCAACATCACCTGGCCTTTAACAAACTGATTTACTTTTGTTAAATTAAAACTTCTAACTCTTTTAATATTCAAAAATATGATATTTGAATACCTCTAATTCGATTTAACTCTAATCGATTAATTCTAATTGATTAACCCTAACTGATTTATTCTAGCTGACTAACTCGATTTATTTAACTCTTATTGATTAACTAATATTCGACTTAATTCCATTCGCTTGACTCTCGATCGCAGCGATCACAATGGTTACGCCTTATTCCCTTAGGAAACATCCGACCGCCGTAGGCTATCTGCAGCCCTGTGAATTACGCTAGCAGTCGTACGAAATGGCAACTCATCCCGAATAACTATGTTTGACTGACTCTGGTTCGAATAACTATATTCTTATATACTAATATCCTCAGAACCATCACGTTATAATTCATAGTAAAATAACTTATAACCATATTCAATTTCCACTTAATTCACCTTTCAAACCATTTGTTATGTTATCACGAACTCCTTTACAATTACCAACTAATATCATCTTCAGATAATCCCGATGTTGTCCAAGTTGGCGTATTTTAATTACCTCTCAGACCTTGGTCAACATGTTCTTATCCTCAGATAAATAGAAGTTGAAATCAAAATTCAATATTCCATTCAGTCTCAAAACAATTTCCATCATATTTGGCTTTGGTTATACAACCCTACGACCCATTACTTAACTCCATTTCACCTTTTCCAACCTCCTTCCAAATATATTCAACTATATATACTTTGGAAAAACTTATTTTAATTCCCTCTTTTACTCAATCCAAATATCTGGCAATGTTAATTCAAAATTTACAATATAACACTTCAAACTTCTTTTATAAAAATCCTGGTTTCTCTTAAGTCCTTTTATCCAAATCCTCTTTTTAAACGCTTTTTAAAATTAAAACAATATTGTTTAAAACTATTTTATTTGGTTAATTTGACACAACTAGTTTAGAAATCAATTCCAGTTTAAAACTGTTAACTTAGTCAACCCAAAACTCGATTGTCTCGATAATCGATTCTACTTAGTTCTCACTTTAAATTAATTGAAAATATAATTAATTTAAATAATTCCACTAATTGTTTCTTTACAAAACAATTTCCAAAGTTTGATCATTCGACTCATTTCTTATTCCCCTACTCATAATCTGATTGGCATCAACATTTACTTTATCAAATAAAATAAATAAATAAATCCATATAATTTAAAATGATTTCACAGCGACTACTTGAAAATTTGGATTGGATGTAACTTGAAATCTATAAGCTAGAATTTCGATTTTTCTCTTTCATTAGAACAATATAATCGAACCGGTCTCAACATGTCTCGTTTCACAGAAATCCAACTTATATCTGATCCTATATATGCAGTTAAAGTTCAAATCGAAAATTTCGAACTACTGCGACATTTTCGAGCTTGTTTTAATTTATATATAAATATATATATTCAAACTCTATTTTCAATAAATAAATTCGATTAAAATCCATTATAGAATATATAAACTGGTTTAAATATTCGAATTTAAATGGCCGAAAAATCCGGGACGTTACAGTGTTAGCCAAATTTTTGAAGAATTTGAAAATTCTCAGAAACTGAAAAGTTGGAGAATGAAAGCCAGATCGAACGTAGAGTTGATTAATCAAACCACTTTCGACTTTGTTCCTTTTTGGGGACGAAAAGTTTTAAGTGGGGGAGATTGTAACAACCCGAAAATCTGGGCCAGTTTAAAATTTTTATTTTGGCAAATTTAGTAAATTTTGAATATTTAAAATGAATTATTTTAAATAATATCGACGAGAAATTTATTTTGAATAAAATTAAAACGTATATGTTATATACGTCGTCGTTAGAATATAAATTATTATATATAATTATAAATAGAATTGAAAATGGCACGGTAGTTCGATAATTCGATTTCAAACTTCAATTGAACGTACCGGGTGCAAAACAATCCGGATTTTAGTGAAACCAAAAACAATAGGATCTAATTGTGAATATCTTTCCAACGAATCCGAAAAATTGAAATTTCATAGCGGGAATCTAAAGATATGTCCAGTTGAAAATTCTGAATAGTCGCTATGAAATTCAGGCCCTTAAAAATGGGAATTTTGCAAACGACCTCGGATTTCGACGAAACCACTTTTGTTGGGTCCGCGATGTCAAATTATTGCTAGATTTCAAATTTCATAATTTTTCGTATCAATATGTGAGCGTGGCAAAGGAAAACGCGTTTGACCAGTTTTAGTTGATTTTAATCGACTGGGAAATGGCCATTTTTCACACGGTCTCAGAATTCGACGAAACTAGTTTTGTTAGGACCGTATCGTCAATACAAAGCTAGAAAATATTTTTCGGGAATTTTTAGAGTTAGTATGTGACCCCGGTAATTTGAAATGTGCGTTCAAAATCAATATATAGAGTTATATGTTGATTTTGATGAAAATTGATCGAAACGATCGAATCAGCTTGCGATACATATCCCATTGTATTCGGAATGGGGGTAAAACGCTATGGGCGACGGGCGGTGGGCCTCGTTTAGAGGTCGTATGTAAAAGTCAACTTTTTGGAATTAAAATAAAAAAAAATCTCTCTCCCTCTACTTTATTTCTCTCTGCCCCCCCCCCCCCCCCCGTTATAATTCATTTTACAGAAAAGAAAAAAAACAAAAGAAGGAAACCGCGATCGACAGAGCGCTGCCCCCCCCCCTAAACCGCCGCCACCTCGAAGAGACCCCCCTCCTCCTCGTCAGATCGGAGAAACCCCCCCCCCCCCCAGGCACCGCGCGACGCAATCGACCCGCCCAGACCCTCCGGTGCCCTGCTCAGACCAACTCCGCCGGTTGTGGACCATTTCCCCCCTTCCATTCGCAGAAAACACTGTAAGCTTTTATTTTAATTTAATTTAAATGCTTAGTTTAGTTAATTAAAAAGTGTTGTGTTTAGATTTCAGATTTTTGCAAAGAAATGATTTTTCTTTGTAAAAAGGTTTGGTTTTTCTTTATAAAAGGATTTGACTTTTAATCGTATAAAGATATGATTTTTACTCGAACAAAGAAATGATCCTTTAATACGTAAGTTGGGATTTTTAATGGTTTAAAATAGAAAAGACGATATTTTTAAAATAGAAAAGACGATAATTTTAAAATAGAAAAGACGATATTTTTAAAATAGAAAAGGCGATATTTTTAAAATAGAAAAGACGATATTTTTAAAATAGAAAAGACGATATTTTGAGATGAGTAGTGAAGTAAAAATATGATTTTTTACTTCGAGAAAAATATAATTTTTACATGATAGAAATATTAGAAACATCATCTTTATATGCGTAGCAAAATAAAGATGTGATTTTTATAATGATATATTTGAAAAGGCGAAATCTTTATAGTTGGAAAGGCAAGATTTTTAACATGAAGTTAAAGCGATAAAAATTCGATTTTTATATATTGAATAGCGAAGTAAAAATTCGATTTTTATATATTGAATAGCGAAGTAAAAATTCGATTTTTATATATTGAATAGCGAAGTAAAAATTCGATTTTTATATATTGAATAGCGAAGTAAAAATTCGATTTTTATATATTGAATAGCATAGTAAAAATTCGATTTTTATATATTGAATAGCATAGTAAAAATTCGATTTTTATATATTGACTAGCATAGTAAAAATTCGATTTTTATATATTGAATAGCGAAGTAAAAATTCGATTTTTATATATTGAATAGCATAGTAAAATTCGATTTTTATATATTGAATAGCATAGTAAAAATTCGATTTTTATATATTGAATAGCAAGGTAAAAATTCGATTTTTATATATTGAATAGCGAAGTAAAAATATGATTTTTATATATGTAGAGAATACGAGCAGTGAAAAGTGACAAGAGGCAGAACGACGAAGATTTCTGCAAAGAAGAGTCGTGGGATCGGATAGCTATCTGTTAGAACTTCTCACTCTTCAATTTCTTTTTCTAGTTATATATATACTAGGATGCAGACGGTGCTTAGCAGCACCCGACACGCGTCATCCACAGACCATGGATGACTTGTTTGTTTAATTGTTTGGTTGTATAGTTGGTTAGATTATTTGGTTTGAATTAAATTGTTTGGTGAAATGAAATTGATTTGATTGATGTGTGAATGGCGTGGGCCTTCACTAGACCGGGGATAAGGCTAGGCCTTGTCCCGTTTCTAGTATCGTGTCGTTATGCCGCCGAAATTTTCTAAAAATAAGTTAGAAAAATAAAGATAACATTTTATTTAATAAATGAACCGAATAGAATATTCATAGGTTGAATAAAATAGTTTGATCGTTAAAAATATAATTTTTAACGTGAATGTGAATAAATAAATATTCATTTACAAACCGGACGGTTTGTTTATGTACACCTATTTGAAGGACATTGATTAGGACGATAAATTTTACACATCGCCCAACTGCACAAATAAAAATCTGTGTTTGATTGCTTGAAACCCCACACGGGTATTGAGATGATATTTGACGTACACTAATCCCGATTGTTTAGTTGTATGTCGATCGATTGATTGACAGGCTGTTATAAGCGTTGAATATTTATATTTGATGCTTATACAGTGTAGAATGCACTTTGGATGATGGTTGATTATTCATCGTTGTTGATATATACATGTGTTGTAGAAAATCCATATAATTAACATTATATGGTAATTGATTGGGCCTCATTCCAGTTTTAAAATAGAAACGTTTGAAAAAGAAATATTTGAAATAGAATATTTGAAAATAGGAATATATGAAGCCGTATTGATTAGATTGACGCCATTTTGACGTGAACGATATTTATATCGATTTTATTCATTTTATAATGAATCTCGAAAGTGATTTCAAAATCTGATATTTTGAAAAGAATTGAATATAAATGAATTCGAATTGAAATGGAATAGAAATGAATTCGAATTGAAATTAAATTGAATTGAAAACGAACTGAAATTGAATTAGAAATCAATTTGAATTGAAATCAATTTGAAATGAATTTAAATTGGAATATTCAATTTTGATTTGAAATTGAATATGAAGTTGAAACCGTTTTGAAAATGAATTTAAAACGATTTATAAAGCACGTTTTGAATTGAAATCGACGAAGTATATATTATATATATTATATATATAATATAATGGCCTGAATAGAACGTGCCGCGCCGCGGCAGTTCGGGAATTTCGACCATTGACTTCGAACGGATATTGCGGGAGATCCGACCATCGGATTCTCCTGAAATCGGAACCGTTGGGTTCGTATCGAAAAGAGATTTTTAACGAATATTAGAAATTTGAAATCTAACGGTTGGATTTGGAATTATGTCCAAAGCAAATTTGAAAAAGGTCACTGTAAGTGCAGTTCGATGGCCGTTGATGGAAATCGACTGTACGGGCCTTGATAAAATTATTAAAAATAGTAATAATTTGTGTAAAATCATAAGAAATGATTTAGAAAGAATTGGGATGAAAAACTCCATATTTGAAAAGATAAAAATAATTTTTTATCGAAATGAACTAGTTTTGAACTAGAATTAAAATTCTATTTATTTTTAAATAAATAAATTTGATTTGAAATGGTTTTGAAAATAACCAGAATTTCCAATGATTGCATTGGAATGGATTTGAATCGAAATTGCCTTCGGAATATTTCGATGTTGGATTTCGTGACTATACAGATGTTGTTATGGAAATTTGAAAGATATAGATATATATATCATTATTTCCAATACGATATTTGTTGGTCGTAGAATTTGATATTGAATATAAGCCGGGATATTTTCTATTCATAGCCTTGTATTTAATATCAAATGTGATTTGGGTTTGTCGTGAATGGTGTCGTGAAGTGTACCAATTAAATAATATTTAATTGGAATTGAATTGATATTGATTTTTGGGTTTATCGTGGACAGTGTTTTAAATAACACTCGTTCTTTAATCCGATAATTAATGGAATGTGGTTTTGGGTTTATCGTGAACCGTGTTTTAAATGACACTGATTCTTTAACCCAGTTAACGATTAAAACTAAGTGGAGTTTTAATGAGTCTTTAATTAGATTGAAAAGATCGAGGATGGAGTATCACCAGTTTTGCTCCAGGCGATAGTTAAATCTTTAATTAGATTTGAACGTGAAAGGTAATTGAATTTACCGATAACACCGTGGTGTTAGATATGAAGTACTACCAGTTTTACTCCGTGGGATGAATAGGTTGGGATTGGGAAATTAAAACAAATGATTACTTCGGTAAGGTTCGTTAATCCCGACTAGTTGAATCGAAATTCAAAAGAAGATTAAAGAATAAATTCAAGGGATTTATCTTTGATAAAATTAATGGGAACCTTTCCCTATGAATGTGAAATTTAGAAACTAATTGTCGGTTAGCTAAGCAGAATGGTTTTCTGGATATTGATCTGATGTTGGTTTCGGCCTTCGGGGTTAATATTTGGGGAATTATTCTCTTGATTAATTTACGGTTAGTGACTGATGAATTGGAATGAGGCGTATGTTGTGTTTATGTAACACTTATTTAAAATATACGCGAGTTATTCGGAAAGACCGGGTTTATCCCATTCTGAATAATTGATACGACGATAAGTCGAAGATGAAGACGGTGGTCGAAGACCGGAGGTCTTCACGTTGTTTGGGTGATTACTGATGATCTTGATTGGGATGTACACCCAAGAAGATGGAAACAGTGGGTGATCGTCCAGACGTATTTGGAGATCGATGGATATGCGGGGTACTAGGTGCCTCCGGTTTCGTTCAGACCCAGAACAGACTTGTAAATGGACTGGATGTCTGACGTTGGATTTTAGTCTGTGTGATTGATTTCTATTAAATATATATCTGTTTGGCGGCGGAGAATTTATTCTCTTGCTTAACGCCCTTCTCTGAGACGTATGAGCTCAGGGGTTATGTATTGATGGATATCAAACGCATGGAGTAAATTGCCTGTGTGGCATGCCTAAGTGGCAATTGATCAAGGCTTCTGTTGAAAAGCAAAGTCTTGTGGATGATGATCAAAGCAAGGCCTGTGTGGCATAGCTTCGTGTAGCGTTGATTCGCGAGCCTCGCACCCCGGTTGTGAACCAAAAACGGGAGAAGGACCTCACGGAGGACAAGCGTTTCTTTCTAGCTAGGGTGGTGTCAGTGACCTACCAGCCCTAACATTTATATACTTTTCACCTGTGTGGTTGTTGCTGTTGCGAGGCGCCTCGGTTAGATCGGACGATCCGGGTCCGATGGAGCCATTCGTTGGCTCACTTACGCCCCAAAGGGCGGGGAAATGCAGTGTTCAGGATTTAAGTTTAACCCACATCGGTGGACCGGCCCTGTCGCTCCAAGGGCCCACCTGAGTCTGGGTCCTGAGGCTCGGGCTAGAGAGTCTCGAATCGGTTGAGGACTATCTTTTGCCTCGGTTCATAGATGGAAACCCAATTTCCAAATACGTGACTTTGCGATTTTGATTGTATAACCTATATATGGCGACATAGTGGTATGGGGCATTCATGCCGCCTATGATTGGTACTTATGATTTGAAGTTGTTTTATACACTATACACTTATAATAGTATCAAATGATTTCTTTTAAACGTATCAAGCATTCTTGGCTATTATAAGGTAAAAACCCTATCCCCCGGCTTGCGTTGCATTGTGTGATAGGACCTGGGTCTTATAATAGCTTCATTTTTCTTTATTTAGCATTGCGCTGTTGTTTTATGCACTGGTATTCTTGGGAGGAAACCTGTTCCGTGTTATACGGCGTGGTCCCTTGATTTACCTAACTTTAAAAATAAAGTTTAACTGTTTTAGTTCTCACACCAGTCCCATGACTGACCTGGAGTTTATTGTTTTAACCTAAACTCTGGGTGCCCTTATTTTCGACACGGGCAGCTAGTAGTTTTGGTTTTGCAGATTTATATTCACAGGATCTTGGTTTACAGCTGGAACGATATCCAGAAAGCTTTGTATCCGTATATCTCTTCTAGTTGTGTATTGTATTATTTTCCGGTGCTATGTATTTAAATGTAATTTAAATCTCTGATATTTCTGTGTAATATTTATTCATTTATACTCTGTATATTCTTGTAATCTGATGCATTGTTGTAATATACAATGGAATGTTCTCCCGTATGCGTTCTGATTTGTCGTGTCCTCACAGTAATTCGTTCTTTCTCTTCTCTTCGGAGACCGGGGAAGTTCGGGTCGCTTCATTACGCTTATCTTTTACATGCCACATCTTCATTCACTTAGAATGTCACATCGTCATACCCGCAAAATCACAAATTGATTTATCCAAAAATAACACGGGTATACAGCTAAGAGAAATGAATTCCTCCGCCACCAAACATGAATACGTTTGAAGAGATCAACTTACGCGATCTAATAGATATACTCTGTCAGATCTTCTTCCATACAAGTTGTCCTGGGACTGGACAAACCGAAGGCACTATTCAGTACATCCATCTTAGGCAATTGTTATCTAAGATTTATACAACAGCCCTTGCACTTTACTCTGTCTTCAATACATTCAACATACTTGATTCGCAACGCTTATGCCAATACGGAGTGGTTCTTCGGATAATAATCCAACTGGTCTCTCCATATTAACAACGTTAAAATGGTCAAAACTTTGATAGTCTGTGATTTAAATATCAAAGAAAAACACGTGTGCAAACAACGATATTATTTCCAGATGGAAATTATATCGATCAATCATCATTTTACATATATATATATTCACATTTCCTTATTTTCTATGTTTAGAAAATATATGTTATTAACACTGGAAAACATTTCCATTGTTTATTTACATATCATTATCATTCCACAACTATCAGTCCCTGACTGTAAACTAGTATGAGAACAATTCCCTAAGTATTAATCCCGAAGGCCGAAACCAGCATCAGATAGACATTTATAAAACCATTCAATTTACTAATCTCTAGTCAGTTTCTAATTTTGCTTAACTCTATTTGATTTACTCTGTTCGATTAGCTCCTTTCGATTAACTCGATTCGATTAACTCCTCTATTTATTTTCCAAACACCTAATCCTTTATTCTATTTATTTTCTAAATAGATAATCCTTTATTCTATTTATTTGTAAATGGTTTACAAATATTTCTCTTTCTATTTGTTTTATTTATTTTCTAAATAAAAGATCCTTTTCTACTTCTATTTATTTAACAAATAAATATTTCCTTTATCTTTCCTATTTATTTAACAAATAAATATTTCCTTTATAACTCTTTTGATTTTATAATTATTTCCTTATATAAAATCCTTTTTCCTTCTATATATAAAATCCGTTGATTTTATATAAATAATTTATTTTCAAAATATACTTTGAAAATCCCCTTTTCGCATCCCAGTATTTCTTACGGTATTTAAAATACCAATTAACAGTGATCGATATGATTCAACACATTATCCGCAACAGATTATATATCACATCATATATTACAATACATGAACAGAACAGTATTATAAATATTGAGGAGTCCAGTGGGACCCCTCCAACCTATTTCCCTGCATCACAGATGTTAAACAACACGAGTATAAAATATTCTGATAAACAGAATCAATATTCGATTAACGATTTATATACATATATATCGTTATCTATACTTTCAATCAATACACAAGAAATTCAACCAAATAGTTAACACACAGCAATCAAAAGATAATTAAAAGTTCTAAAAATATGTTATAAAAATATAACTGTTCAGAGTTGGTGAGTTTTACTCACATTGGCAGTTCATCGTTAAAGAACGATAAACTGTTTGTTTGATTTGAATCAAACAGTTTACTTCGCCATAAATTCATATGAGCCCCAATCAACTTCCAGTCAGCTTCATTGTGAAGCTCTCGTCCATACAGTCCCAATGCAACTTACGGTTCGTCAATCTGATATCGTATGACCGAGATATAAAGGTTACAAGTTAAGGTACATTTTTTAAAATAAAATAAAACATGGATTTTTATTTATTTCATTTAGGCCTTGCCATTTTATATATACCTCGGCCCACCCTTACTTGCTAAAGCCCAGACCCCATTTCAAAATAGCAAACCCATATGGTAAAATTTACCCCTCGTTGACCTTCCGCTGACCGCCGTTTCCATCTACCTCGGCCACCAACCTTCACCGCAACCACCACCATAATACTCCTCATCCAAATTCGCACCCGATGGTCACCCTTCCATTCAGTTTGAACCACTCCTTCGTCGAACCACCTGTTGCCATTTCCCCTTGACTACCTATGGACGGAATCCACCAGATGTCATCGTAGCGCCCCTTTCTGTTGCTAAAATGAGCGCCTCTCATCCCCAAGCACAGCGCCCTTCTCGCCATCCCCAACCATCACTTGAATCACCGGCTTCCCTCAGCCCTAGCTCGGCTGTTCAAAAATGGAGCTTTAGGAAATCTGATCGCACCTGCTACTTTGCATACCAGCGAGAATCTGACGAGCTCGTGAGTCCAACGGATTGAAAATCGGACGACTTCAATGAGTAAATGCTTTTATTTAATTTACTGAAGGAATTGGAGTGGAGGCGGCCTCATTTTGACTTTGCAGAAGTTTAAGTTTTAGGTTATAAGGAAATAGAAGTGGTTATTTTACATAAATAGGTGGAGATATTTTTGTTTCGGTTTTTAAGGCTAGGAGGAAGCCACGATCTTCTTTTCTAGTGAAGGCGTGGAGTTTCTCAAGACACATGTTTTGGTCATTTAAAGTTTTGAAACCCTTTTTTTTTTATAAATTTACATAGTTGCGTACCACTATGGACAGAGATAAAAACAACATCGTGACGAGCGAGGTGTCCCGACTCCAGAAATATAATAATATCGGTAGCTTAACTCATTTTGTGAAACATCCAAATGTTGATTACAGGGTGCAAAATACTCCAAATAAAAAGTTTCTTATTTAATTAATTAAAAATTACAATAAAATTCTAAAAAATAAATTATCGTTATATCTCAAAAGAACCTTGTCTAAATTCAAACTCGATATTCAAATATTTTTAAATAACCGTTATGGTCACGAACGAATATACCATTGTTTTTCTGAATATTTAATTTGGACATAACTAAAAATCTACACGACGAAATCCTGATTTTTCTCTTCCACTAAAAAAATATACTTCACCATCTCCTAACGTTTCTTGTTTCACAGAAATCCGGCTTAACGAATTCTGTATATTCAGTTGAAGTTCGAATCGCCAAATAACGAACTGTAGCGCCATTTTGAGCTCGATTATATTTATAATATAATTTATACGTTCAACTGTCATTTATATAATATATTCGTTATTCAAATTCAATTCTAAACTGAATTATATATTTTGAATTGCCCAATTCACACCATATCGCCATCTCAGCCAATTCTGATTATTTCAGAATTAAATATATTATTTATATTAATTAAATATTCAATATAATTTAATTAAACGACCATTTGAATTCTAAATCTCTATTTAAATAATTAAATAAATTAATTATATATCGCAGAAAATATGGGTCGTTACACCTAGCTTGGTCCACACCACATAAGTGTCTAATTTTAGCGTATGGACATGGTAAGCTCTTAGCATGCCATTCAAGGTTTTGAAGCCACGCCACTATACCATGGCGCAAAGTCCTTAACCGCTGGGCTACTGCTGCAAATGGAATTATAACAATTAATTGCATAGTTTTATGCATTTTTAATGAATGCTTCAAAATTTTGAATTTAATGTCTACACTTATTCGACATCACATTACTATAGGAAAATTATCAAAAAAAAAGTAATGTAAATTGCATACAAATGAAAAATTGTCCGCTTCTAGAAAATGTGCAGGCAAAGTAGCAACTTTACAGAAAAATTACGGGTATGTCTCCAGTTTTTTAATACACTAAGACTTGTCTTCGAAATACTATGGTAATAATTACAGATATATCTGTTCTTTTTCACAATAAATGCAGATATTTCTGCACTTTTAATTTTCTTTTCGAATGATCTTCTTTCAATATTTACTGTTTTTTTTAAAGCACATAAGCAAAAAAAATCGAAACCATGTTACTATAGTTTTAGGCATCCGCTTTATATGAAATTTTAGATAAGATCCTATATTGTATAAAATTTGGTTTTAGAGACATGCGCATTGTTTAAAATACACGCTAAATGCAGCTATTTTACCCGAAAATCAAACCTAAATTTGATCAACCCCATCGAAAACTCCTTCATGTTCAAAACTGAAGTCCTCGTCAATCCTTTGAAACTCTCATATCGTGGTTCAAGAAAACCCGAGCTTATTAATCAAGTAGTTTGAGCAAATATAGCAGAAACTCCAACGGTTTATGAGTCGTAATATTACGACTCGTAATATTTTAGTTGAATATCGAAATGTTTTCCTAATAAGCAGGCGCTGATTTAATCAGCTCCTTATCATTAGGCACTAAATAAATCAACATCTTTACTGTAGGCATTGATTTAATGAGATCCTATTGATTAGGCGCTGATTAAATCGACACCCGCGGTAGGGAATATACAAATTGCACCCTATCCGACCTTGTCCCATCTCATAACTCACATTTTTTAATTCTTCTTATACGATATCGTGTTGAGATGACTCCACGTATCACCAAAATTGTTATATGTAAATTTCGAATATAGACAAATGAGATAACTGGTCCTGGCATGTTGCACCTGCTCTCGAGATGACGATATTGGTGCTATGGATTCTACGTGAGTTACTTGGGGACTACTCTCACCGTATGAGCACAACTCTTGATACCGTTGAGATATGATTAAAATAATTATCTATCACATTACATAATTAGGTTGTAGTATTATTTTATAGTATATCAACCATGATCAAATGTCTTTTTACTAGTCTTACAACCTCAGCTTTTGTGGCAATTGGTTGATGTGTGTTTCACATTTTTACGATCTAGCGCCTTACACTTTACGGGATAGGTTACGAGCTAATTCATTCGGATACTTCTTATAGATTATACCTACCTGGTCATTTGATCTACCATTATTAGTTTCCTTACTCTAAAGGTAGTGGCCCATCACACATATATTTCATTTTCCATATTTTGAGCTTAATATTGCCCTAACCGATTTTTAAATGTTCACGGGGATTGAGATAAAGGGTGCAAATAGAGTGTCATATCCTTTTGACTGTAACTATGAGATACCTGAGACCTACACCTTGTATTTACCTGATTTCTTTCCCCAATCATATCTTGTCTGGAGCCGTTACCCTGGCATATTCACAAGAGTATATTTTAGCTCACATGGGCACCGAGACTATGGGCAATACTGCATTTCGGGATTTTATGTTATATCTTTATGGTTCGACATTCTTTTCAAACCAGAAAAGCACAATCCGACTAGACCACCAAGCAGTGTTAACTGATTTAGAACATATTCCTATGATAGATTGGGGTTCGTCTGTACTGTGCCATTGGTATACAGCACTAGATTCTTTTGCTCCTAAGGAGGTGGCCCAAATGGTTCGTTTTTGGTGCATGTTATCGTGCTGGAAATAAGAGTGCATGACTACTATGCATCCACACATTATTGCAATGCCCAGTCATGCAGCTGATTCATATTTTCCATGCATGCGACGATGGAAGACTCTCCAGTTGGTTATACATATGCCTATCGGTATTAGGCACGACTTGATGGAGGCCTGATCTCAGATGGATGTGAGGTCCAGGGCCAAATAATTTCGAGCACCGCGGATTTTTTGTTGGATTGATCTCACACAGGCTTGGCCATCTCCATGATGATCATCCATTCTCCATTGCATACCATTTATATCTTCATCATGTTGTTCTTGTAACAACCCGTAAAATCTGACCAATTTAAAAAATTTTAATTGGCTATTTTAGTAGATTTTAAATATTTAAAATAATAACGACGAAAAGTAAGTCTGAATCGATGTTTGAAAAGGAATATAATTATTTCTAATTATAAACAAGGCCTAAAATGGTGCGGTAGTTTCAAAATTTGAATTTAAATTTTTACTGACTATACCAGGAGCAAAACAGAACGGATTTTAGTGAAACCAAAAACATTTAAATATGTTAGTGAATATCTTTCTAATGAATCTGAAAAATCGAAGTTTCGTAGCGAGAAGCAAAAGTTATGGCCAAATGAATTTTCAGAAAGGTCGCTATAGAGTTTATATAGCCCGTGAAAATGGTCATTTTGCAAACGATCTCAGAATTCGACGAAACCACTTTTGTTGAATCCGGGATGTCAAATTATTGCTATGTTTCAAATTTCATAATTTTTGAAGTTAGTATGTAAGCGTGGCGAAAGAAAATGTGTTTAGGGAATTTCTGTTAAATTGGATCGACCAGAAAAGGTCCATTTTTCAAACGGTCTCAGAATTCGACAAAACTTGTTTTTTTGGGACCGTATCATCAAAACATAGCTGGATTTATTTTTCTGGAATTTTTAGAATCAGTATGTGGCCCCGGCAAATTGAAATGTATGTTAAAATTAAATATTTAATGTTTTATATTTTAATTTGAAGCAAAACAGACTCAAACAGTTGAATGAGCCTACGAAACATATCCCATTGTGTTCGAAATGGGGGTATTTAGCTAGGGGCGACAGTCATTGGGTTTGGATTGGAGTTCATGTATGGAAGAGGGTATCTTTGAAATTAAAGAAACTAAAAATAATTATTTAAAACCCCGGCCAATCACATTTGTCCACTTCATCGTCTCTCTCCCCGACCCTCCTGCGCACGAAGCGGAAAAGCCTCACCACCTTCTCTCCTCCGTAACTCCTCCTCCACGCAACAAAACCTCGTGGTCCTTTGGAGATTTTTGTAGAGCACAACCCCCTCTTCAAATCCATACAACACTCACCTTCTCTCGTGCTGCGTAGCTCGAGATCCGAGCCTGGAAAGATCGCCGGAGTCGAGGCTGATTCCTCCACACCGCTGCTTGGATCGTAGCGCCACCACTAGGCGTGGCAACTCCTCTCCAAGCCCTTCGACGCAGTAGACCCTGATCGACGTATAACTTCACGGTTTGGTCAAGAATTGAAGACCTAGTTTCGAAGGTTCAAGGCAGGTAACGGGTTTGTTTACTGAAGCTGATTTCAACAGTTTAAAAGTGTCGTAAAACTTGATTTTCATATAAAAATCATATCTTTTTCGTTTCTTGTCGAAATTCAGTGAAACAAGAGTCAGTGGACTCGTGCGGACGTCTTCTACATTCTAGAAGAGACCGGATATTTTTCTGAGCCTTCTACAATTTTTGGCAACGCGAAAAGCAATGTGAGATTTCTGAATTATAAACGATAAGGAAATGACGATGTATAAACTATATATTCGAAGTATGAGTTATATAAGCGTTGTACACCTCATGTATAAGCATTGTATAAGTTGTATGTTCGATGTATAAGTTATAATTGCGTTGTAAAAATTATATATGCATTGTAAAAATTATATATGTGTTGAAATGGAAGTGAAATACTTATATATATATATATATATATACACGCCCCTCGTCCACAAACCATGGACGATATTTATTGGTTGTGATTGGTGTGAAAATTGGTTGATAGCGAATGGTTGATTAGAATTGTTTGTGGTTGAAATTGATTGATTGTGGTTGAAACAACATAGGATTAGTTTGTGGAAAAGAAAAAAAATAAACATGCCGCCTGCATGCGAACTAGATGCATGAAATCCCCATTGTCAAAAGCTGCGAGGCTTTAAGGTAGAGCGAGGAGCCGTACTAGGGAAGGTCCCGGTTTTAACTACCCTGCCGTTATGCTGCCGAAATTTTCAATAATATTCATGTGTTAGAATCATTTTCATGTGTTGAAACTATATTCGTGTGTTGAATAGAAATTCATGTGTTGAATAGAAATTCATGTGGTGAACAGAAATTCATGTGTTGAACGACATTCATGTTTTGAAATAAATTGTTTTATAGTAAAAATCATTTTTTTATCATATATATGAATTATATAAAATAGTCGTGTTTTGAAATAAATTGTTTTATAATAAAAATCATATTTTTATCATATATATATGAACTATATAAAATAGTTGTGTTTTGAAATAAATTGTTTTATAATAAAAATTCATATTTTATCATATATATGAACTATATAAAATAGTTATGTTTTGAAATAAATTGTTTCACAATAAAAATCACATTTTTATTATAAACATGAATTGTTAAAAATAGTGAAGTGTTGAAATAAATGTCTGTTGGATAAAAATATCATTTTTATCAAATGTATTAAAAGAATATGGTTTTGAAATTGAGGAATGGATTATATTTATATATATATATAATCAAAATAAATTGAATAACAAAGCTGCAGTTCATGTTTTGAAACCGTGATTTCAAACGATTAGTGCGGGAGATCCGACCATCGGATTTTCCTGAAACCGAAACCGTTGGGTTCGCTTTGGAAATATCTTTCCAACGACACCAACTTTGTGAAGATCCAAAGGTTGGATTGTCTAGAATGTTTAAATCAAATCTGAAGAAAAAAAGCGCCAGAATCGATTATATATATGTATATAAATATAATTAAATTAAATCGAATAACGACACTGCAGTTCGTATTTTGAAATCGAAACTTCAAATGAGTGTACCGGGAGATCCGACCGTCGGATTTCCCCAAAACTGAAACCGTTGGATTCGTTTTGAAAAGATCTTTCTAATGATATAAAATTTGTCAAGATCCATCGGTTATATTTTCAGATATGTGTAAATCAAATCTGAAGAAAAACAGCGCCACGACCGCGTTATGGCCGGTAGCGTCGTTTGAATAAATTGGCTATTTTTAAATAAATAAAAATAGCGATAAATCATTATAAAATATTATAAATGATATGGAATGGAAAAAAACTGAATTTCCCCGGTTTATTAGATATTTGATGGTTGAGTGACATGAAAATTATACTAAAGAATTTATCTTTGATAAAAATAATGGGAAACTTTCCCTAAGAATGTGAAATTTAGAAACTAACTGAAGGTTAGCTAAGTCGAATGGTTTCCTGGGTTTTGATCTGATGTTGGTTTCGGCCTTCGGGGTTAATACTTGGGAAATCGTTCTCTTACTAATTTACGGTTAGTGACTGATGAATTGGAATGAGGCGTATGTTGTGTTTGTATAGCACTTGTTTATTATATACGCGAGTTGCTCAGAAAGACCGGGTTTATCCCATTCTGAATAACTGAATCGATGATAAGAAGTCGATGATGAAGACGGTGGTTGAAGACCGGAGATCTTCACCTCGGTTGAATGGTAACTGATGTCTTGATTGGGAGGCATCCTGAAATATAGATAATAAGTGGTGATCGTTCAGACGTACGTGGAGATCGATGGATATGCGAGGTATGTGGTGCCTCCGGTTTCGTTCAGACCCAGAACGGAATTGTAAATGGACTATGTGTCTAACATTGGAATTCATTCTGTGTGATTGATAGCCATCAGTTGCATGGTGTGAATTGCCTGTGTGGCATGCTAAGATGTAGTGATCAAGGCATCTGTTGAAAAGCAAAGTCTTGCGGTTGATGATCAAAGCACGGCCTATGTGGCATAGCTTTGTGTATAACGTGAATTCGCGAGCCTCACACCTCAGTATGAACCAGAAACGGGAGAGGACCTCAGGGAGGACATGTGTTTCTTTCTAGCTAGAGGTGGTGTCAGTGCTTAAACTAGATGATGTATGTATTATTTTCACCTGTGTGGTTGTTGCTGTTGCGAGGCACCTCGGATATATCGGTGACTATGTGGAGCTGATGGAGTCATTCGTTGGCTCATTTACGCCCCAAAGGGCGGGGAAACGCAGTGTTCAGGCATTTTAATCCACATCGTTGGACCGTCCCTGTCGCTCCAAGGGCCCACCTGTGTCTGGGTCCTGAGACACGGGCTAGAGCATCTCGAAGTCGATAAGGACTATCTTTTGCCTTGGTTCATGACGGAAATCCAATTTCCAAATACGTGACTGTGCGGTTTTGATTGTATACCTATATATGGCGACATGATATATGGTACCCATGCCGTCTATGATTTATACTTATGATTTGAAATTGTTTTTGAAACATATAAACACTAGTAATAATATCAAATTCTTTTGTTTTATTCGTATCAAGCATATTTTGGCCATTATAAGGTAAAACTCTATCCTCCGGTTTGCGTTGCATTGTGTGATGGGAACTGAGTCTTATAATGGCTTCATTTTTATAAAAAGCATTGCGATGTTTAAAAGATTTACTTGTTTTAAAGCACTGGCAATCCAATGGAGTAAACCCGTTCCACGAAATGGCATGGTCCTGTGATTAGCCATATTATAAAATGTGTTAAGTAGATTTCTCATACCAGTCCCAAGACTGACTCGTAGTTTGTTTCACTTGCAAACTCGGGTGCCCCTCTTTCTACACGGGCAGCCTTGTATTCAGGTTTTAGCAGGCTCTTTCTGGATAGCTGGAGCTGAAGATGGATTCTACCATTTATCTCTTTTTGTGTTGTTCAGCTCCTATTGTTATGTTTTGTTTTCCGCTGTAGACATTTATGTATAGCTGAACTGTATTTTGTACTAAGTATGATCCTGTATACTGTGTAACTCTGATGATTATGTTTATCCAGTGTATTATTTGTATATTATCTGGTGTATTTATTTAATTCTGTTATGCTATTATCTGTTTATGTGAAATATTCCAAAGATTACCCTTACCACCGTCAGTACGAGTTTTGGGGTCGTCATAGTTCTGCTCCCACCGACCTATCTTACTATTTGGTACTTAGGAGACTGATGTTACTTTCAGTTCACAAGTGGGCTACGTATACCTAGAGAACCACTTTTCAATGATGATATGTTCTTTAGATGTCGGACTATCGGCAAACGGTACATACAGGGCATTAGACAGACAGGTCAGGTGGACACATATTTCGTATATGGAGCTGATTTTGATACATATTAGGATAGAGTTGCACCTCGATGCTTCTTGGTACTGGATTACAGTCAGGGTGTGAACTTCGTTCATGTGGGTTTAGGTATCGCTACTGGCATAGTTTATCCTTTGTCATTCACTTCTGATCCCATCCCATCACAGTACTCCGAGCATCTCATGAATTAAGGTCTTGATGACTCTTTTAGAGCATATGATCAGAGTGGTGTTTTGATTGCGCAACCTATAGTTTATCCACCTCATGAGGTTATTGTTGGTATCCCTACCGATGGACTTTACCCGCCATATGTGGTTATTTAGCTAATTGTTAAAATAGTTGCTTGTAATTATTTAATAAATATACGGTGAAATAATACTTTTGCATTACAGTATTCACCCAGGTTGGACCAGCACAGATGAAATATAGCTGCTATTCAGTATATCTCACTACTTTATTCTCAGATGTTGGGTCAGAAACATCAGGTAGAGAAGCAGATGATGTAGGGACAGATGCATGCAATGTAGGGCCAGATGCAGGCTTAGATTAATAAACTACAGACTCAGATGGATGCATTAGGATTTCAGGGTACTGGTAGTGTAGGAGGTCCAAGTGGTTCAGGATGGTGGAGGTGACGACGACGATGATGACAATATGTTTATAAATTGTAACCAAGCTGCATTCCATCAGTCTCTTATGCAAAATTAATTTAATGTCTGTTGCACTTATGGATTAGATATGTTTAGAAGAAGATACTGAATGAGAAGAGAACTATTTCTCAGAATATTGGCAGGTATTCAAAACAATAACAAATACTTTAAATATAAACTAAAATTTTTAAATACACAGGGGCCTAGAGGTGAACAGTAAATAATAGTCGCAATGAGAATGTAAGCTTATAGACCCTTGCAAAAGCATTGGACGATGCATACCAAATTGCAAAGAGCATGACACTTGATACTCTTGAAAAAATTTGTCAATCTGTCATAGATGTCTATGAGACTGAGTACTTAAGGTCCCCGAACGAAGCCGATGTTGTGCGGATCAGAGAAATGCACAAGAGCCGAGGATTGTTAGGCATGTTGGGAAGTCTCGATTGTATGAATCGGGAATGGAAGAATTTCCCCAAGGCATATCAAAGTTCATACAACGACAAGGAAAGATGACTGACCATTATTTTGGAAGTCACAACTTAGTAAGATTTGTGGATTTGGCATGCTTTATTTGGAATGCTCGGTTTTGATAACAAGTTAATGTTATTGAAAGACCAATCTATTTAATGATCTAGCTCAAGGTCAGGTAACTGCGGTAACATTTACTCTTTGGACAAAAAGTTACAATTATGGTTAGGAGATAATATTTATTTGAAATAGAGTACCATTGTTAAAACATGTCCAAATCCCATAACACCGAAACAAGAAAAATTTGCTATGGTGCAGGAGGGACAAAGAAAAGATGTAGAAAGACCTTTCATCATTCTACAGTCTAGTTTTGCAGTGGTCAGTAACCCTAGGCGTTTGTGGTCTAGGAAAAAATGTCAATAATCATGTTTGTCAGCATCGTTACATTGGAATCATTAAATACAAAAGAGGTATGGATGAAGGACAATGACACTATGAATGTAAAAAGGCTCCACAACCTCCGGATGTATTCCGAGACAACACTCGTATAACAGAATAGGCTTTCAACATTCATCTGGACCACCAGCTTTCGTGCAGAGACGCACAACTACACAATAGGCTATAGAAAGATCTTATGAACCATATATGGAACCACTATGACAATTCTTAGTTACAATAATTATATGTTTATTTATGGTTGTATGAATTTATGTTGAGTTTATGATGTAGTACTTTATTAAGAGAGAATCTCATTTACTTCAAATTGTTATTTTTACCGATAAACAAGTAGTATTAATGAAACAGAAATTAACAACTTACAGAAGAACTAGCTAAATAATTCAAACAAACATTACATTGATAATAAAACAATTACTACAACGGAAATTAAATAGTTACCACATTGATAATTAAGATGTTACTATAATGGAAATAATGCAACAAACTAGATTTGAGAAAACTTTGACATAAGAATTTGCTTCTTGATCCCCATCCAATACTCGTTTTGAAATTCATCAATTACAGTCAAGTCTTTATTCACTATTTCTTACTCCTATCTTTATTGTTCCATAGCTGGTTTGTATTGTTCAAGGCTAACTTCTGTGTTTCAATTAGCGACTTCTGCTATTCAATATCAACAACCTACTCATTACTTCTATTTTCTTCTGAGCTTGCATAGTTCTATCTTGATGTCTATGCTCATGTATTTCATGGGCGATGTCGAGTTTTGCATTCATGATAACGTCAAACTTTTTCTTTCTCTTTGCAGCTTTGAAGTCCACCTGTCTATAATCTTCATCTTTTCTTTAACTAGACTCATTAACTTGGTTTTCCCCCCGCAAATTGAGAATCTCTTCATGACGACTTTCTAGGACTAGACGAATAATTTAATTTTGAAATTCTATTCTTTTCCTTTGCAAAAGTTTGAAATTGGTAGGGTCTAGATGGTATCGGAGTTCCATTTTGGTTGACTTGTAAGAAGCTCATAGCAGCTCGAGAATTGATAATAATATGGTCTTTTTGCTCTATTTTACCTAGCGAATAATTTCTTAAACTCCTCGTTTAACAATCGTTTCTAACAAAAAAATTGGTTGATTCGTAAATAGCTATAATTAACTCATTAACAAACGTATTAAGAAAAAAACATACCAAATGATCCTTGTTGGAGAATGGAGTTTTGATGGCAACAACCATATTTCAATTATCATTGATTATAAAATATATACTAACATTTTTGTTTAGACTATATATACATATATATGCAGGATTTGTATACATGAACTAATACCAAAGACTGTACAGTTTTAGAGTTTTAAGAGATTCAGAATTCAAAAGAGATTTAAAACTCATGAGTAATCCAGTTATCAAGATTTCAAGAGTTCAAGACAAATATAGTAATAGAGCCTAGGTTATATATAAGACTCTGAATAACACTCCAGGTTCAAATTCAAATTCAAATTCTGTTTTTTGAATTCTAGTTTTCAAAATTTAAATTCTATTTTCCAAATTCTAGTTTTCAAAATTATAATTATAATTTCAAATTGTTTTTCAATCTTACTTATGATTTCAAATATAAGTTTTAAAGTTTATAGAAGTTTATATATATTTATGTAATTATATACTATTATAGTTTTAAACTTTATAAATTTATAAATATGTTTATATAATATATAATTATGTTTTCATGTGATTTTATACTTTAGAATACTCAGTTATATCACTAAGTTTTAATTCAAGAATTTCCAGAAATATATATAATAAACACTTGAAAAATAGTTTAAAAATTATTTTACACATATATATGTCAACATACATATGTTGCTATGTCGACATACAACTGTCATTTTTTCAATTTTCAAAGGGAGTGTCTTTTCACTATTTGTAATGTTCCAGAAGCGTTGCAACCTATCAAGTCTTATAAATATGGGTAAATTCAAATTTTTTAACCATTCTTATTCTCCATCTTCACCCCTCTTCATCCCTACATTAATATTTCTTATTTTGTTCTTTTTACACTTCTTTGCCGATTTCTATTCTAATTATATAAAACTTCTTTTTTCTCACTCATTACTCTCTGAATTGAAGTGTTATCGAAGAGTTATAGGGTTGTTGTAAGCATTTGGGAAGTGTTTGGGAAAGGGTGTGTTCCTTGTAGCCCTTAAAATCAAGGAAAGGGAGCGGTGTTAACCTTGTAGACGTGAAATCAAGGGGAACATACTTGATCAAGTGTGTTTGGAGAAGTGTTAACCTTATAGCCGGGAAATCAAGGGGAATGTACTTGGATATTGATATAGCAATAAAACTCTACACAATATAGCGTTGCGTTGGACTCGACGTAGGAGTAATCCGAACCAGTATAAAATCCGGTGTGTTCTTTCCTTTTCTGCATTTTATTTTTGTTTATTTGTGTGTTTGTGTTTGATTTTGTGTCTGTGATGATCTCTGTGATGTGTGATTTATATAGTAGATCATATAAATTTTAAATTTTCATATGTTCCTTATAAACACTATTTACCCTCCTCTAGTGTTAGTCTTGCCTTAAAATCTGCATTTCATGTTCCCTAACAATTGGTATTATAGCAAGGACTTTTAAAAAGTTCATAATCTGATTTTTGATACTATTATATGGTAAACAACACTGGTAATATTAGTTCTTTTGTAGAGGGCCAGTCCACTGTTAGACCACCACTATTAAATAGTAGTAATTATTCATATTGGGCATGTAGAATGAAAATATATTTACAGTTAGTAGGTTTAGACACATGGAACATTACACAGACTGAATATGTAGAACCCATAACTAATTTTGCACAATGGACTAATGAACAAAAGGCTGCAACACAAAGCAATTCCAAAGCCATGAATATGTTATTATGTTCATCAGATAGGAATGAATTTAATAGAATATCAGTTTGTAAATCTGCTTATGAAATTTGGAGAACTTTACAAGTTACTCGTTAAGGAACCAGTAAAGTCAAACAAACTAAGAAAACAATGCTAATTAATCAGTTTGAGTTATTCAAAATGAATGAGAATGAATTTGTCTCTGACATGTATTGCAGATTCTAAGAGATATGCATTTATTGATAGCACTGGGAAAAACTTATTCAGAAGAAGATCAAGTCAAAAAAATATTGAGTCCATTGACTTCAGAGTGGGGTCAGAAAACTTTGGCAATTGAAGAAGCTCATAATGTCAGTGAAATGAGGATTGAGGAGTTAATTGGAAATGTGCTGTCTTTTGAAGTCCAATTACAGAAAAGAAAGGAAAATAAACCAACTAAAAAAAATCCATAGCATTTAAAGCAACAACAAATGATTCTGACTCAAGTAGTGAAGACAATGTAGAAACAACCTTAATGATAAGACATTTCAGGAAATTTCTAAGATATAGAAAGAGAAATAACTTTCAAAGAAATAACCAAGGAAGTTCCAGAAGAAATGATGATCGATGTTATTACTGCAACAAACCAGGATATATAAAGAGAATGTGCCCATACCTAGATAAATCAAATCAATGGACGGACAATAGCAATTCATCAAAGAAAAGGAAAAGGGCATACGCAACAACTTTAGATGATTCATATTCATCATCAAGAGATGAAGAGCCAGAAATCGAAAATTTAAATATGTGTTTCACACCAATTCAGAATTCAAAAAATATCGAAGTAATGGATCTAAAAACCAGATATGCCTTAATTAATTTTTAAATTTTTTTGGTTGAATGGATGCTTTGATTGTTTGCTTTGTTTTAAAAATTAAACCTTAAAATTCAAACTTGAAATTTAAAATTCAAAATTGAAATTTAAAATTTAAAATTGAAATTTGAATTTTGAAATAATAATAAAATAATAATTAAAAAATAACAAAATAAATTTTGGATGTTTGTTAGGATTAATATTATTTCAGGAAATAGTTAAATCTAAAATATAAATCAATAATTCAAAACCAAAAGTCATAAGACCATATGTCCTTTGAAATTATACATGTGTGTCGACATACAAAGAAGGGCATGTCGACATAAAGGGTTGTAAAATGAAATTTAGATTTTGAATTTCAAAGGTTTAACTTTCATACTTCCCTCCAACTTTTCACCAACTCCCAAGGTCTGAAAAGGTATCATTGATTTCTGTAAAATTGTGGATATTCAATTTATATCTATTCAATCTCTATTTATATATCTATTTCTCTCTACCTTTCATTCAAAATTCAAACTACTCTTCATATCTATTCTCTTCAAAAAACAAATCTCTAATGTCTTCCTCTGGCAATCCTCAAATAATGAGATTATCCAAAACCATCAAAGGATATCTCAATAATGATAGAGAAGCAATAAAAACCTATGTTGACCATGTAGCAAATGCAAAAGTTAATACAGGTGCTTTCGCCATCTTTGGAGAATTTCCATCCTATGATCTTACTTCTCTTTCCAATCACAATGAAGTATTGAGTTTGATTGACGCTCGAGATAACAATGAAGTATGTTACCGGAAACTTGTCAAAATGTTCAATGCAAACCTTAATCATGGCTTTTACAAACGAGATGAAAATCAAATTTGGAGTAGCGTAAAAGGCACATAAATCATTTTAGATTGTGAAATTTTTTGCAATATCCTAAATTGCAAAAGTACGAGCTCAGATTTTTCGGAATTCAAAATCGAAGAAATGGATTTGGAAACTTATCACCTTATATTTGAAAGCTATGCTCGCACGGAATTCAAAAATCACTTTTTCCATCCAAAAACAAGAATCGTAACCTTCTTCTTCAACATACCATCAATCCCCATTCTGAAAACTACAATAACGCAATTCCCAAAGTCCAAAAAGCACTTTTTGCTATTATTTGTGACTATGACATCAATTGGGACGATATGATCTTAAAGGAATTCAAGCCTATAGAAACATCAACAAGAGAGAACACTCTTTATTATGGAGTATACCTCACTTGAATTTTCAAATATTTTGGAATTGATCTCAAAGGAGAAGTGTTTGTAACAATAAGGGTGTTTGACTCTATAAACATACACCTTATGCAAATTCCACTCACTTTTAAACCTTATGAGACATTCGAAGACAAACAAGCTCGAATGCAACAAGAACAAGAACCTATGGAAATCGAAGAAGAAGAAACTTCTTTGGAAAGTGTTGAATGTCCAATCAACACTAGAACCATTTCCAAAGAGATGATTTTCGAAATTAAGGGAAAATAGTCAAAAATCAGAAGAAGTTCAAGAAGACTTTTGCCAAAATGACTAAGTTCATGGGAAAAATAGGAAGAAAACTCAGAGTTCCATCTTGCTCCTCATCATCCGCTGAAATCTAAGCCTATCTAGTTTAAGTTATCTTTAATATTTGCTTTCGAATCTAGGATTTAGTGTCTCGTAAATAATTGGATGTATATGCTTATTAAGAAGTAATGAATGGAATTTTGTTTATGAAAAAACCATCTTTTAGTTACTGTGAAGATATTTGAATTAAATATGTTAATATAATATAAAAAATGGCTCAAAATTCAAATTTTCAATTTTTTTAAAGAGTATGTCAACATACATATATCTATATGTCGACATATAACTGCCAGTTTTTCAAAATTATTCAAAATTCAAATTTAAATAACTAACTCATGTCCATTCAAATCCAACGAATTCCAAACCCTATTTGTGACGACCCAAATTTCCGATACCTTTTGAGCTGACCAAACAATACCAGCCCAACCCAAATTGTATTGGAAATCCAGATGTCAATAGAAAGAATTTAATGGGTGAGAAAAGATAAGAAAGAAATTTTAGAATAGAAGAAGAAGAGCCAACACAACACAAAATCTCACATCGCAACGGAACAAAATATAATATAGAAATAATCTTTATTGAGAGCTTGAGAAATACTTACAACATCAGAGTACATTTATATCTCTGGACAGTTATAGATATCTGTCCTCATATACAACACACAGCGGAACAGTAACTGTATAACATCATACGTCTGTACTCTTCCAGCTCGTCTCTTTCAGCATCTGATAACCTGAACTTGTACAACCTGGTCTAACCGGAGCATTTCAAATACCGGGTCAGTCTGGTGAACCAGAGTGAGAACAACTCGCAAAGTTTAAGGGGAATCATCCAACTTGATTTTAAGGTTCAAAATCTTTTCGAAAGAAAAGGATAATCATAAGACCGAATCCACACATAAATACGAACGGTTTTTACCTTACGATAACCCAAAACATTTTTGAAATCATATATATCTTTTGATATTATAATAATGTCTAAACACAAATAAATATCAATCTAGCGGAACATTTGCATCTTACGCTCCACATATATAGTATTCAATCAAAACCGCGACCGCTTATTGGAGATTGGATTCTGACTATGACAAGGTATGGAACCACCTGCCGGTAGTGTATCTCTAGAGGCGAATACACTGGGTTCAACAAGAACGTCTTGTAACCAGGCCACACATGACCGACCACTCATTTCGCTTGAGTGTATCGAATGTATATCACCAACGGTTGGGATCAGCAACCGTTTCCCGAAAGGGGCAGCATTGATAGATTAAAGAAGCAAACGGAATTTCTCTAGATAGGTGATTATACACCCTAATGGGTGCGACCAACATAGCCATGCAGCCTGCCCGATTTTTGTCATTTTCCGGTTGTGAGGCTTGAGGTTTGAATTATCCCTCCAAGATAGCACACCGGCATTCATTTTGAATGCCACATTGTCAGATCCATCAGAAATAACTAATTGGTTTCCACAAAAATACTCAGATTGTGAGGCTAAAGAAGTTTCCCTTCTTTGCCACCAACTTCGTACGTTTGAAGAAATCAACGTACATAATCCCTTTGGAAATACCCTGTCAGACACTCGTCCATATAAGTTGTCTTGGGACTGGACAAACCGAAAGCACCCTCCTACTGCATCCTAGGAATCACCCTATAGATCAATAGCAAGTAGTCCTTGCAAATCCGTCGATTTCAACCACGATAGAGTCACGGTATATCTCTGGCCGTTAAACCAGAGATTATAAGTAGTTCTACCGTTTTATGAAGATCAACGGTCTTCAATGCTCCATCTTCAATCTTCATCTTCACGTATTTGTTGGTTCGAAATGGTTTTCGAATATAATTTGATCCCGGTCTTTCCGTACCAATCAATCGTATAGGTCGGATTTGATAATCGGTGATTTAACTATCAAATAAAAATTGTGTGAATATTATGAGTTCGTTGGTTCAGTACTCAGCATCATTTGGCCCTTATAAATAATTAACGAATGATTTTAAACTTCTAAAAACATTCCATATTTATAAACATGGTATTCCGTTCTCATTCCAATATATTAATCTTCTCAAAACCCTTTTAATCTAATATTTAGAAAAATATTAATAATCGTATCCAATTTCTATTTTATTATTATTCCATAACACTAATTATAACCCATTTATTATTTATCATCGATTTAACTCGTCATTTGTAAAAAAACAATTGTTACGACCTCTCCTTTGGTTTCCTCATTTGAACAATATACTCGTCTCTTATCTTTTTAGAATAAACCTATTCTAAATCTTATCTTCTTACTTAGAAAACATCAATATATCTTCACAAATCTTCTTTATTTCCTTTTCTATGGAAAAATCATTTCATATTCTCAAGCCCGCTTTAATTTCCTTTTATTTTGGAATTAGTTATACATATTTCCAAATTCTTGAACTAACGTTACATTATTATTTCTCAAAATAAATTCCTTTTAACATCTTCATCACCACAACTAATATCATCTCTCAAAAATCCTGAAGTCGTTCAAGTTGGGGTATTTTAAATTACCTCTCAGACCTTGATCAACCACATTCTTATCTTAAGATAGATATCAGTTGTAATATCAAAAACGATATTCATTCCCAATATCAAACCAAATCCCATTTTAGTTCTAACTAATGAAACCTTATCTCTTATTTAATATAGCGAATTTAAATCGCATCTTGTACTTCCAGAATTAAGTAACGTTATTTTAATCTTAGCGTTTAGCCCCACATTCCTTTTATAACATTGTTTATAAAACTCGGGTTTAATATAAAATCTCTTTTTATCCCGCTTTTATTTCCTCAATTCAAACACTTACTTTAAGCTATTGTCTTGGCTTAAAATCTCTTTTATAACTTAGTTATAAAACTCGGGTTTACTAAATTCTGTTTATAAACTTCTTTCCTAATTCGATCAAGTTTCAACAAAAACTTTGATTACTTAATTAAATAAATTCCATTTAAGCATTTTCATCTTAATTATTAATTAAAATAATAATTCCCTTGTTAACGATCATAGAAATGGTTAAACCCTTTATTAACTAAATAGCGAACCTCTTTCCAAAATCTTATTAGGTTAAAACAAATATTCAATAATCTATTTCATTAGATTAATTTAAATTAAATCAATCAAATAACCAATCTCACTTAAAACATGATCATCTCGTTAATCAACACAATTAGCCCTTCTTTTAAATTAATTAATAATATAATTAATTTAAATAATTCCATTTAATTATGCCTTGAGAAATGATTAATACCAGTCTTAACCATTATGTTAATTTCACTTTGTTTGCTTATAAATTTTATTAACAAATGAATCAATTTATAAAATCATTTAATAATTTCTCAAAAACTTTAAACAATAAATAATACAAAATAATTCCCTTTTATTAAAACCCTTATTCAAAATAATATCTTTCCAAAATTTATCTTCAGTTAAATAAATTTTGTGACTTCCCGTCAATTAATCTGACGGTAATAAAATGATATACTTTTGGGCCAACTGCTACCGACTACTCAACCAATACTGTTTATTGGTTACAACAGAACAAACGTTGAATTTAGATTTAACAATCAATGATCCAATCCATCAGTCAATCATATGGGTTAAACAGTTCATATAATTGTAACAAAGAAATAAAAAATAAATTTGAGGGATCCAGTCGGGTCCCTCCAACCTGTTTTCCCTGCATCCAAATATGTTATTTCAACAGTATCATTTATTTCAATAATCAGATATAATACTCAACCATCAAACAATAACATAAATCCAAACATTCATCTAAAAATGTAACACGTTTATATCATTATAAACGTGACCAATGAGGTATGTTACCTCCATTTGTACAATCGTTAAAAATAACGATTGATTAAAATTAAATTAAACGAACGTTTAATTTAATCTGTTCAGTCACCGCATATATATATTCAGTATCCATCAATCAATCATAGCACGCAAATATTTAAACCCGACTTATATAAAATATAAGTGGGATAAAAACTGAGTGAGTTGAACTCACCTTGATTTCATTTGTCGTCAACACGGTTTGTTTTATAAACGTCCAGCTGAGTCCAACTCTGTTCAAACTGGTTCCACAGTGTTGCTCTTGGCGATATGATTCTGACGTCACTTATTTCGTTCCATTCTGACAATACGATCATACGTTATAAATTTATACGTTATTTACTATTTAAAATAATTTTATAAATAACTAAATAGAAAATTCCTTTTTAACGTTACTTAAAGCTTAACTAGGCGTATGTAAAACGATATGGCACAAAGACACCCAGGCCACGTTAGAAACATATACCAGACTCCGTTGTATGAGTTATATGATTAGGCAAGGCAATATTTGGTACTACGAAAATTTCCCTAGACCCAATGTAAATGATTTAGGCTCAGTAACAACAGGTTAGGCACAAAATATATATATATATACGCGGCGTTAAATATAACCAGGTGTTCAGTTGTTAAGGTATGTCTAAAAACTGTTTCTTTTTCTCTACACATATAACCAAACCAAGCAATATGTTTTCCGTTTACTGCTTGGAGCAATTTTCAAGAATTCTTAAATGATCTAGCATATTTTAAATGAATATTATAAATAATTTTAAAAAAAATTATTTACCTAAATGTTTACATTAATGTTACAAAATATCTGGATTAGGCATGTTCGAACATGCGGTAAGCATATTAAGAATATACTGACCATATTTGATTTGTTTTCTTCAGGCCACGTCATCATTAATTGTATATACACTACTATCCATGTACAAGTTAAATTTAAATGTGCTATTCACTATTATGCATAGATTCAACATTATATAATTTATATTAGGTAACGTAATTAGAATATAAATCTTAATAAAAATCACTTTTATCTAAATGGTAGGTTATTTCCTAAACTTTATTTAGGAACATTAGAACTTCAGATCAGGCAAATTAAAAATCATCAGGTGACCACTTGATCATATAAGTTGCACATTAGGCATAGTTAATACTTTGAATAGGAAACTGCAAACATAATTAAGCATTGATGAAATGACTAGGCTACACAGTACTGTTTTGACGAGGCACCATATAAGCACCATTAGTCATATTAACATGGTTAGGCACCTTCAAAAAAAAGGATATACGTGTATACCCAGGTCACACATTATGTGCATATGTGTATTAGACAAAATTAGACTCTTAAGGGTGAACGAGATTACGCGTTGATTAATAAACTACTATATATCTTTCTTGAGTCTTTCCTGCTGTGTTTGGGAACCCATATGTTTTCATGTCTTTATATTATGGTACCTGCTCGCTCCAAACCTCACATTCTTCATCTCCTTTCATCCGCACCTTCTCACCGTCCACTACTGCACACATACCACCGAACTGCTCCACTCCCTCTCCTGACATTGGTGACGCAGCCTTCCATCCAGTTTCCCATAATGACCCCCCTCATGCCGCTCCAAAGCCATGTCGGCTTTAAATGAATGGGACAGTAAACCCATACACGTTACCTTCACATGTCCTTACCAACTTCCCCAGTTCTCTCTTGACACAGCTGCACTCCCCTTGATAGTGCCTCCCCGTCCACGTCTGAACTGTGCTTCACATAAGCTTCTCCCTTCCATTCGAACGGCACATTCTTATCTCCATACAAACCGTTACACTATCTGGCAAACCTCTCCATGCATCACTAAAAAACCCAGCACCCCATGATACCATCCCGTTTGCTCCAGATTACTTCACTCCTCCAAACATGAGGCCAGCCTTCCCCACATCAGTTTTGGAAGCCCAACGTCCCCCCCCCCCCCCCACCTTTACATCCCTTTCCACTCGACTCCAGACTTGCTGGTGTATTTATACTTAAGTGGTGCTACTTGTTTTGGTTCTAGACAATAAAAGAATCTTGAAGTATGTTTGACAAGAAGGAAGGAGAAGCTGCGTGGAACAAAGGAATGATAACAGAGGTACTTATATGCGTGGTGCCTTGCTCTTGAAGTTTTAGGCTCTGTAGGTTTTCCAGCAGATAGGTGTTTAGACCGGACTTGTGTTTTCATGTTCTAATTAAATTGAGCATTTTTTATTTCTGGCCTTTTTTCCCCACTTTTGGCCCCCTTTTGCAAAATATTGCAAATATAGCCCCCTTCTAGCCATGTAAGCCTTGACCAGGCCAAGACAAGAATATTGGCGCAATCCTGGATTGCGCCAGTCGATTTAAAAAAAATTCTTTGGGGCGCAATCAAGGATTGCGCCCCAAAAGATTTACAGAGAGCCTTTGCTCTCTGTACAATCCCCTATGCTGGGGCGCAATCCAGGATTGCGCCAAAAGAGAATATAGTAATTTTCTCTCGGGGCGCAATCTAGGATTGCGCCCAGGAGATTTACAGAGAGAATATAACTTTCTTTTCCTTTATTTACTCATTCTCCACTTCTCATTCTTCACTTCTCTCTAAAAGAACCCAAAAGCTAAATTTAAAAACTACAGATCCTTCATTCTTATTCAACAAAATAAGAATCTTTTCTTGCGGATCTAAGTGAGAAATAAAAGAGTTTGTCTTTTGTAAGAATATCGAAAGGTATGGGTTTGTTTTTCTATTTTTTTAGATCTATCCAATCTAAATTTTTATGAACTTGCATTTAACGAAGAATGGCGCCGAACTATATTGCTACTATATGCTATTATGATGGAGAATTAGTTGTTGATGAACATAAATGTGGAACATATAATGGTGGATCTAGTAAACCGGCAAAAGTTTTGAAAGGATCACAGTTTGTACAATTGAAGGAGGCTGTCTATAAAGCTACTAAAATTAAATCGGATGAGTTTGACATTGAGTTAGTTTGCAATTGGCCGACCAATTCGGGATCTAAGGCAATTAAAATTGGAGATGATGCCGATGTTTAAATTATGTTATCCGCCGTGTCAAAATCTATTGAATTATTTGTAATGAAAGAGAGGAGATTGTCGGCATAGCCACAAGTAACTCCAGTCGTTCTGGCTCCCGCAGCATACCATCTGAATCCGGCTATGAGCCAACCTACTTATGAGCAAAAATAAATGTGTTTTGGTTGGAATCCATTCGTGAATTTGCAACCTGGCTATCCATATCCGACATAGGATACTGTCCAAAATATGACTCAAGGGTAATTCGAACTGTAGAATTCTCCTATTGGATAATATCACCATTGTCTTGTGTATGATTAAAAAAATTTGTTGTATGTTACCACTGTAGGCTTTTTTCGAATTACTTCGCGACACAAACTACAGTCGAACTGTCTACAAGTTACTAATGTGCTCCGATGCACCCAACGCCCTCCGATGTTAATAACGTGAGCCAACAGTAAGTTACATGTGTTATTGATGTAAAAATTATGTCGCGTAGTAAAATGTGCTCAAATATATGCTGCTTGCGTACACAAGCTACCCGAAGCTGAATCCAACATAGAACCAAATATTTCCGACGTGGATATGGAGATAAATGAACCAGACCTGGACGGGTTAAATGCGGATCCTTCACTTGATAGCATGAACGTTGTTATCCTTCCTGATAATGACACGTCATGGGTTGATTCAATGCAAGTAAACAATGCTCCCCTGAATTTTGATTTCGGAGGCGAAGACAACGCTCCGGAAGATAGTGATGACGAGGAGCCGGAGCCGGTGTTCGACGTACCATTGGATGATGATTTGTGCAATACACAAATGTTGGCAAGATCCGTGGTTGATAATATGCAATTCAACAACGAAATTTTCTCATCAGCCTGTGTTCAGAATGGTTTCAAAGTCGGTATGATGTTTGAGAGCAAAAGCAAATTTCTTCAACAACTTAGTGAATGGTCAATTTTGCATGCGAAACAAGCCGATCCGGTCTAACAAAAAGATATACACTGCTATTTGCAACATAGATCCCAACTGTCCTTGGAGAATACGTGCCATAGATTCTAAAAAATCACAGAAAGGTTGGTGGATTATTACAAAATACACAGCTGAACATAGATGCGTAAATCCAACAGTTAACTCCAATCACAAGCAAGCAACATCCGCGTTTTTGGTTTCGAAGATCATGCTATTTGTTAAAGCAGATTTGAGTATTACTCCCGGGACAGTGCAAGTGTTAATACAGGAGCAACTATTTATAAACATTGGTTATACTAAGGCGTGGAGAGCATTAAGCAAAGCAATCGAAGGGATATATGGTGACTGGGCGGAGTCATACTCCACCCTACGTCAGTATTTTGATGAACTTATCAAAGCTAATCCCGGAAGTGCTGCGTATATAGTAGCCGAACCATGCGACACACATTCATATGCTATATTTGAAAGAGCATTTTGGGCTTTTGGGCCTTGCATCGAAGGATTTGTACATTGTCGACCTTTGCTTTCCATAGACGGTACACATTTATATGGTAAATACAAAGGTACGTTACTGGTAGCGACTGTTGTAGATGCGAATGATTCATCGTACCCGTTGGCCTGTAGAATTGTTGAGGTCAAATCAGCCGATACTTGGGGTTGTTTTTTGCGTATATTCGAACATTCATCCATAGTGTTACCAACCGACGGATCACTTTCATTTCTGATAGGATGAAGGGAATACTGATAGCCTTAGAGGAGCATTGGAGATACCCTCACAAACATAGATATTGCGCAAGACATCTAAAAGCCAATTTTCAAGCTGCCAGACATAGAGATAAAAAGTTGACAGGTTTATTTTATGCAGCAGCATGTGCATCAGAGGTGATTGAATACAAAAGAATTCATGATGAACTTAAACTAATCAGTGTTGACGCACATAATTGGATCGAGCGTAGTTTGTGTGGGAAGGAAGAGAACTAGGCTTTGTGCTACGATGGCGGGGGAAGATTTCATGTCATGACGATAAATGCCTCCGAAAGCTTTAATGATGTTGTAATGACCCGTAATTTGGCAGGAGAATAATTAACTAATTTAATTATTAAAATATCATTTTGACGATATCGATGACCTGAATTAAATAATATTGAATATTTAATTAATATTTATAATGAATAATAAATTATAAATATCGAAATAGTTAGAAATAGTAGAATTCACAATAGAGTGTAAATTGAATAGTATACGAGATGTGGTTGAGTTTCGATTCGAAATATAATAACGAATATATTGAATCGACGACAGTTGAACGTATAGTTTATAATATAATTATAATCGAGCTCGAAATGGCGCTGCAGTTCGCTATTTGGCGATTTGAACTTCAACTGAATGTGCAGGATTCGTTTTAAGCCGGATTTCTGTGAAACAAGAAACGTGTGGAGCTGGTGGAGTATATCTTTCTAGTGGAAGAGAAAAATCGGAATTTCTTCGGATAGATTTTGATTTATGTTCAAATCAAATTTCAGAAAAGTCGCTGTAGAATTCCTTTATAATTTGCGATGCTTTATATACGTTATAAAAGGATTTTCGATATAAACTGAATATCGATAAATCTAAAATCTGAAATATCAAGCTGTAAATTCTGATATGATATTCTGGAGCTGGACAATATCATATGTGGAGATATACAATAATATAAATTTATTTATATTTAATTTAATAATATTTAAATATATTTATATATTTAAATGGCCATCCAAAGCTTTAAAAATAGCCACTTTTGCAAACGAAGTCGGAATTCGACGAAACTAATTTTGTTAGATCCGCAATGTCAAATAGTTGCTAGATGTCAGTTTCCGTGATTTTTAGAGTCACTATGTGGTCGTACGGATTTTTAGAGTGAGAAACATTCGATATTCTGACAGTTAAAAATACGCTGTGTGAGCATACGAAGTCGGAATTCGACGAAACCAGTTTCGTTGGGACCGTAATGTCGAACTCTAGCTACATGTCAATATTCGAGATTTTTGGGTATCGTATGTGGTCACAGTAATTTTTAAGGACAAGTACAAATCACGGTTGCTTAGAAATTAATAAAATAATCAAGATAAAAATATCTAGAAAATCCTATAAATACCTAACTTTCTTCTAACCTAAATTCTATTCTCTCTGGTCAAACAAAAATGCACCGACACCAAATTCCTTTCTTTCAGTAGGAAAATCAAGTTCAAAAATTCATATCAAATCAAAATAACATCTATAAATCCACTAACATGTATACATGAGCTCACGAGGAGGTCCTCTTCATTTCAGTATCAGTGTTGAGGCATTCGACTCCACTGTGTTCGATGTCAGGTGTTATACGCAAGAACTAGGGCTAGTGATTTCAGCGATTTGATGCCCTGTTTGATGATTTTGCTGTTGGATTCCGAATGGTGGCGTCAAGTAGGACTGGCGTGCACAGTTTTGGTGGATTCCGTTCAAAGAAGTGTCGATCGACTGTGCGAGGGGTTTGACGACGGATTTCCATCGAAGGCTCGAGCTGGAAGATGATGGGACAGGGAGGTGCGGTTTTCGAAGGGGAAGGCTATGGTGTGGTTGGATTTTGTATTCGATGATCGGAGGAGGAGATAGGCGGGAGGAAAGTCAGCGAAATGGGGCGTATGGTTTACTAGGTGTGCAATTCTCGATTTGAGGGAGAAGGATACTTCGGTAGTGGGCTTAAACAAAAGTGAATGAGCCGGGAGGAAATCAAATGGAATTCAGCGAAACAAGATCCGATGGGATCATATGGACGGTGGCTACCTCATGGGACTGACTAGAAGTCCATTGGAACTCGTTTGAATTTATGGCGAAATAAAACTGTTTGATTCAGATCAAATAACAGTTTATCATTCTTTAACGATGAACTGCAAATGTGAGTAAATCTCACCAACTCAGAACAGTTATATTTTTATAATGTATTCTTAGAACTGTTAATCATCTGTTGATTGTTGTGTGTTGGTTGATTGATTGAACTGCTAGACAGTTAGTGGGAATTATATATATATATATATATATATAAACCGTTAAATATTATATATTGATGTTGTTATCAGAATAATCCGTACTGAACTGAAAGTGATGTTAATTATATGGTTTAACATCTATGATGCAGGGAAAACAGGTTGGAGGGGTCCAACTGGACTCCTCAATATTTATAATACTGTTTGATTTCATATATTGTGTTATATGATGTGATATATAATCTATTGTCAATTGTATGTGTTTGGACGATATTGATCATCGTTATTTGATATGTTAAGTACCATAACATACCGAAATATTGATAAAGGGAATTTTCACAGTGATAGTGAAAATAAAATATTTATAAATGGAATATTTATAAATAAGAGATATTTATAAATTTGAATATTTATAAATAAGGAATATTTATAAATGGAATATTTATAAATAGGAGATATTTTAAAAAGGAAATAAATTCAAAATATTTTCTTTTTGAATGGAAAGGCCTGTGTGGCGGGTTTGGGGATTTTCCCGATGCTCCCGATACAAAGGAGGTTATGGCGAATTTTCCCGGAAATTTAAGGAGTTAGAATATTTGTAAGAATAAATTTGAAAAGGGAATATTTGCAAACCATTTGCAAATAGAATAAAATAGAAAAAGGAAATATTTGTAAACCATTTACAAATAGAATTGAAAAGGGAATATTTAGAAAATAAATAGAGTTAATAAAAAGGAAATTGGTTTATAACGGAATAATACTGTTATAAAAAGGAAACTGTTATGAAAAGGGAAACGTTATTAAATGAACATTTATAAAGTGAAGAACCGTTACTAAAAAGTGAATCTTTATAAATGAATAAACGTTGTAAAAAGGGAATCTTTATAAATGGAGAAACGTTATCAAAAAGTTAGTAAATCGAATATGGTATTCGATGTTAGTTAATCGAATATGGTATTCGATGTTAGTTAATCGAATATGGTATTCGATGTTAGTAAATCGAATATGGTATTCAAAGGAGTTAATCGAATATGGTATTCGATGTTAGTTAATCGAATATGGTATTCGATGTTAGTTAATCGAATATGGTATTCGAAGTTAGTAAATCGAATATGGTATTTGAAGTTAGTAAATCGAATATGGTATTCGAAGTTATTTAATCGAATATGTTATTCGAAAGGGGTTAGTCGAGTCGAGTTAGTCAAATAGAGTTAATCGATTAGAGTTAACCAGTTAGAGTTAATCGATTAGAGTTAACCAGTTAGAGTTAATCGATTAGAGTTAATCAGTTAGAGTTAATCGATTAGAGTTAATCAGTTAGAGTTAATCAGTTAGAGTTAATCGATTAGAGTTAACCAGTTAGAGTTAATCGATTAGAGTTAACTAGTTAGAGTTAATCGATTAGAGTTAATCAGTTAGAGTTAATCGATTAGAGTTAATCAGTTAGAGTTAATCGATTAGAGTTAATCAGTTAGAGTTAATCGATTAGAGTTAACCAGTTAGAGTTAATCGATTAGAGTTAATCAGTTAGAGTTAATCAGTTAGAGTTAATCAGTTAGAGTTAATCGATTAGAGTTAAAACGAACTAGAGTTAATCAAGTGTAGTTATTTGAGATAGAGTTAGTCAAACATAGTTATTCAGGATAAGTGTCATTCAGCACGACTGCTAGCGAAATTCGCAGGGCTGTAAATAGCCTACGGCGGTCGGATGTTTCCTGAGGGAATCAGGCGTAACCATTGTGATCGCTGCGATCTAGAGTCAAGCGAATGGAGTCAAATCGAATAGTAGTTATTCGAATAGAGTTAAATAAAGTTAGTCGAATATAGTTTATTCGAATAGAGTTAAAGGAAAGGAGTTATCAATTATAGTTTAATCGAAAGGAGTTATCGATTATAGTTTAATCGAAAGGAGCTATCGATTAGTTTAATCGAAAGGAGATTATCGAATATATCGTATTCGAAAGAAAGAGATCGAATATAGTTTATTCGAAAGAGAGAGATTTCGAATACAAGTTATTCGAAGAGAGATAATCGAATATAGGTTATTCGAAGAAGAGTTAATCAAATAGAGATTACTCGAAAGAGAATTATACGTCGAATTCAATTATATCGAATTCGGGAAAGTAATATTTACTTTCCGGTTTTTAAATCAAGAGTATACACTAATAAATTAGGGTTATGTTTAATTATTCGAATTAAAGAATAAAGGTAATAATTGAAGTTAGATATTTCGAAAGCAGGGATTATAACGTTATCATTATAATCAATATTTTCAATAAAGAAGTGGATTCGTAAATTGAATCCGAGAGTTACGTAAAGAAGTTGTTAAAGGTTTAAAATATAAACTGTTACTATTTCGAAGTTATAACGTTGTTCAATTAAGGTCTGAGAGGTAATTATACCCCAACTTGATTGACTTCCTTCTTAACTAAGGAATGGTAAGGTTGATAGTGAATGATGGTTAAGTGAGTTTAATAAATGGTTTGAGTTGGCATAGCGATGTTTATTTAAACATCAGTTTAAATCCAATGAAGGAACTTTGGAAATGTTTTCGAATATAGGAAACAGGAAATGGAAATGTTTTCCATTGTTAATAAAGTATATTTTCTAAAATTAGAAAATAAGGAAGGTTGAATATATGGAAACAGGAGATAAGTAAATTAATGAACTAAAGAGATAAATGTTAAATGATGATTGGTTGATATAATTTCCATCTGGAAATAATATCGTTGTTTGCACACGAGTTTTTCTTTGATAGTTAAATCACAGACTATCAATGTTTTGATCATTTTAACGTTGTTAATATGGAGAGACCGGTTGGATTATTATCCAAAGAACCACTCTGTATTGGCATAAGCGTTGCGAATCATATATGCTGAATATATTGAAGACGGAGTAAAGTGCAAGGGCTGTTGTATAAATCTTAGATAACAATGGACTAAGATGGATGTACTGAATAGTGCCTTCGGTTTCGTTTAGTCCCAGAACGAACGTAAATGGACGAATGTCTGACAAAGTATTCCCAATGATCGAATGGGTTGGTCTGTATAAATATATATATGGTTGCAACGGATTTATCCCTTAGCATAACATCCAAGATATTTGTATAAACCAACTAATGATTTATGGATCTGATAATGTGGCATTCAAAGCGATCGTGTTATAAATGAATGGAAAGTAAGCATAGCTTCTAGCCTCACATCCGGTAAATGACAGAAATCGGGCAGGCAGCATGGCTAAGTCGGTCGCACCGAAGTAGGGTGTATAATCACCTATCTAGAGAATATTCATTTGCTTCTTTTAATCTATCAATGTTGTCCCATATATATACGGGAAACGGTTGCTGATCCCAACCGTTGGTGATGTACATTCGATACACTCAAGCGAAATGAGTGGTCGGTCATGTGTGGCTGAGTTGCAAGATGTTCTTGTTGAACTCCAGTGTATCGTTCCTAGATTACACTGATCGGAAGGTGGTTCCATACCTTGTCATAGTTGGAAATCCATTACCCAATACGTGCTTGCGGTTTTGATTGTATACTATATAGTAGAACGTGAGATGAAAGCGTTTCTGCTAGATTGATATCTATTTGTACTTAGACATTATTATAATATCAGAATGATATTGCTTTTCAAAGTTGTTTGGATTTTCATAAGGGAAAACCCGTTCCATTTTCACGGCGTGGTCTTATGATATATCCGTTATTAAACCAAGTATTAGGAGTTTTATTCACACCAGTCCCATGACTGACCCGGAGTTTATTTGTTTGTTTTCCCTAAAATCTTGGGTGCCTAAATTTGTATGGGCAGTCAAGTAGTCGGGATTTTACAGATACACTTGGAGAGCTTGGAGCAGGAGGCTTCAGGATTCTATAGCTATTATTATTTCCGCTGTTGTTGTAAGTGATGTACTCTGATAAGTGCTATTGTATATATAACTGTTTGTATTTCAAAAGGTTATGTTATATTTTATTCGTTCCGCTATGAGATTCGTGTTTACTCTGATGATGATGTTCTTCTTCTTCTTCTATTCTACTAGTTCTACCTTATCTATCCTCACCCTCTATCTTCTTTCTATTAGTTTCTTGAATTTCAAGTGCAATTTGGGGTTGGACTTGTGTTTTTGGTCAGCTCAAATTGGACCGGACTTTCGGGTCACTACAGATGTACTTAAAGGTGCACAATCATTGCCCGTCAAAGCTTTAGTTGCTCGCATGTTTTTCCAATTGGTAGATTATTTTTGCAAACGAAGAGAGCTTAGTATGTCACCGACGGCTAAGTTAACCCCGAAATGGGAGTTAAAGATATATGAAAGGGCAAATGAAGCAGGACATTGCCGGCTTGTCTGATATAACGGAGGCGAGTGGGGAGTGATTACACATTTTGGTCACGAGTACAAAGTAAAAATCGATGGATACACATGTTCATGTACATGTAGAATTCCCTTACTTCAACATCTTCCATGTGAACATGTAATGGCGGCTTGTTCAAATGTAAACAACGGCGCTAATCGATTTCATCATGACTTTGCTTCCAAGTGGTATTCGGTCACGAAGTACTACGCATCTTACAAACCGGAATTTCATCATATTCCAGATAAACAGTACTGGCCTGCATTCGAGGGACAGGTTCTATTGCCCCCAACGGTGCGTAGATCAGCTGAGAGACATAAATCAACAAGAATTAAAGGAATTATGGATGAGATGCGGGCTCCTAAAACAAACAGATGCAGTAAGTGCGGGGTGATTGGTCATAAAAGAAGTCAATGTAGATCAGTAAACTAGGATTTTGTTTTGTAGTTTATGTTTGAACTATTTGTATTAATGTTTGAACTATTTGTATTAATGTTTGATTGTAGAAGAACTTCTTTCTTTCACGCAATGACGACAATTTGCAATGAGTTTATATTCATCACTTTCATTTGTACATTCAAGCAATAATACATTAACTATTACATTGTCATAAACTACTTTAGCATTTGGATACATTGGATACATTGGTACATTGGTACTACTCATTGGGATATCATGGGAGCTGGGACTCTAAGTCCGAGTTCAATAATTTCAAATGGAAAATCTCCTTTTTGAGTCGTTCATTCTCATCCTGCATCTCCAATGCATACTCATGTCCTCTTCGCCATATCGGAGGATCAACCCACTCGCAATAGTTACAAACTCGAATGGTGTTCGGATAAAGCAGGCTCATTTCATAGCAACTACATCTATACATCCTACGCCCTGTACTAACGCTTCTATTTTTGTTCACAACCATGCAGCAGACTGACCTGCAATAACAAATTTTTCTTGGGACTTGCTCGCCGATTGCTAGTACTCGGCCTCGATTAACATATTTACCTCCATCCACTGCAATGAAATACTTTTGAGGTGCGCAAGGGAGAAGATCTGGGAGTTCAACCATTTTGGACATTTCTGCATCGGGGCAAATTTCCTTACCCGGTCGATGAACAATTGGTGACAATAGAGCTTGTGGCGTAGCATCAACATGATGAATGCTACCATACGCTCCTAACATCAAACTTTCCCAATTCTCCGATAAAGTCTCATCGTCAATTACCCATTCATCCATCCTACCTAATGATAAAACTAAACTTGAGGAGACCCAATCGTATAACATTCAATGTACGAGAATAAGAGATTTATTGAACGTACCTTTGAATTTGAGCTAAATCCTGCTAAGTAGAACAAAGGCTCTAATGTTTAATTTTCAATTTTTATAGGCTAATTTAAGTAAAAAATGGTTACAAGGTAGGTTTTTGTGAAGGAATTTGGTAAAGTTTTGAGGAAGAAAGGGAAAGTGATTGGGGTGTGGTAGTTGAAGGGGAATTTAAGAGGGTTGGTGCAACTGTAAATCTCTCGGGGCGCAATCCAGGATTGCGCCCCAGGATATGGTAATTTTTAGAGAGCTGATGGCTCTCTGTAAATTTCTCTGGGCGCAATCCTTGATTGCGCCCCAAAGAGAAAAGCTTTTTTATAATACTGGCGCGATCCAGGATTGCGTCAGTATTCATGCCTTGGTCCGACCAAGGCTTACGTGGCTGAAAGGGGATATATTTGAAATATTTTGCAAAAGGAGGCTAAACGTGGAAAAAAGGGCCAGAAACGTAAAATGCTCCATTAAATTTGATTCAGACATGATGGAAAAGAAAAGTGAGGGTAGGCGGGATTCTTCATTTCACTAGCATCTACGTGTGTTTTCATTTACACAGGGGTAGCTGTTGATATAGGAGTGCAGTGTTTTTGTTTCCTTGCTGCAGTGTTTAGATACTAGAGTAGGTGTAATGGAGTAATGGAAATAGGTGTGCAAGAAGATGGGTCATTTTCAGTCCAGGATAGCATGTGCGTATAGAAAGAAGATGGGATAGAAAGGAATGGTAGCTGAGTTTAAATGTCCTGCGCTGCATGTGTTTGATAGGGGATGACAATAGGTTTACATCCATATGAATTTATTTCTCGAAAATACAAGGCATAAGCGTTGATTTTAGGGTGTACGAGTTAAGTGTCTTAACCATGAAGTATCCTTATTTCAGTTCTTCATGTCCAAACATCACATCTTTGGTTGTAAAGTCGAAGCTGACAGGTTCGCAGGCTCATTTAGGTCTGTGGATTATGACTAAACCATGTGTATATTTTTACTTTGCTTAAGGTATTTATTTTATTTTGTTTTGTTTTTAAACGTTATTTACTTCTACCACTAACCGTGGTGTATCGATAACCGTAAAATTTTGTACCGTCATACACACTCCTCACCCAACGAAAATGGGCATACCGCTACATCTTGACGTTCCGGTCCCAATGAGATTAATTTCATCGAAAACGGACTCTGTTTGCATAATGATCTTATTTTAAATTATTGGTTCATCCTTAAATTGCACGTATCGATAAAATGACTCCAATTTGTTCTCAACTGGAATTCTAACAATAATTAGCTATACGTATTCCAATAAAGTTTGTTTCGTCGAAAATAGTGATTATTTGAAAAATAATCATTATAACGCCTATATAATATACCGAACAATTTCCCATGTGCGAAGCACATGCCTCATCATAAGGTAAGCAACACATTGATTAAAATGTTCTATTTCGCATGATTATTTAATTTCATCGTCAATTGTCGTTGAGTGTTTTATATCTGTACCGATATACATGAATTTCAAATCGTAAATTATGAAATGTCGCGACGTTTTGATTTCATTTTATAATTATAGATAAATTTAACGTTCAAACGTCGTTTAATAAACGAATTATATATTATAAATCCAATAATAATTCCCAATCGATATTTAAAATAATAAAATATATTAAATATCTGACTACCAAAATTGCGGGACGTTACACTATTTAAGCCTATTTCTTCCAAAAAAAATTAATTATATCATTCTTCCTTCCTCTTTATTCAATTCTTATCAAAAATATGTCAAATCCAATTCATAACTTGAGTGAAAATCTTGAAGAGACTTTGAATTCCTTCAAGAACATCCTATCCATAGTACTACAAAACCAGTGTCATCTTTGGAATATAACACAGAAACAGATAATAGCAGAACAGAATTAAATAAATACACCAGATAATGAACAATAGAATATACTGGATAAAAGTAATCATCAGAGTTACACAGTATACAGAATCTTACTTAGTACAACTACAGTTCAACTATACATACATGTCTACAGCGGAAACAAACAAAATATGTACAATAGGAGATGAACAGCATAAAAAGAGATAAATGATAAAATCCATCTTCAGCTCCAGCTATCCAGAGGAAGCCAGCTAAACCTGAATACAAGGCTGCCCGTGTAGAAAAAGGGGCACCCGAGTTTGATAGTGAAACAAACTACGAGTCAGTCATGGGACTGGTATGAGAAATCTACTTAACACATTTAATATATGGCAAATCACAGGACCACGCCACTTTCGTGGAACGGGTTTACTCCATTGGATTGCCAGTGCTTTAAAACAAATCATTCTTTTAATCATCGCAATGCTTTTTATAAAAATGAAGCCATTATAAGACTCAGTTCCCATCACACAATGCAACGCAAACCGGAGGATAGAGTTTTTACCTTATAACGGCCAAAATATGCTTGATACGAATAAAACAAAGGCATTTGATATTATTGCTAGTGTTTATATGTTTTAAAACAATTTCAAATCATAACTATCAATCATAGACGGCATTAATGCCCCATACCACTATGTTGCCATATATAGGTATACAATCAAAACCGCACAGTCACGTATTTGGAAATTGGATTTCCGTCATGAACCAAGGCAAAAGATAGTCCTTATCGACTTCGAGATGCTCTAGCCCGCCCCTCAGGACCCAGACTCAGGTAGGCCCTTGGATCGTCAGGGCCGGTCCACCGATGTGGATTAAAATTCCTGAACAATGTGTTTCCCCGCCCTACGGGGCGTGAGTGAGCCAACGAATGACTCCATCGGACCCGGATCGTCCGATCAAACCGAGGCGCCTCGCAACAGCTACAACCACATAAGTCAAACTCGTCAGGGCGTGTAAAACCACTGACGCCACTTCTAACTAGAAAGAAACGCATGTCCTCCCTGAGGTCCTTCCTCCCGTTTTTGGTTCATACCAGGTGTGAGGCTCGCGATTTCACGTTATACACAAAGCTACGCCACACAGGCGGTGCTTTGATCATCACCACAAGACTTTTCTTTTCAACAGAAGCCCTGATCATTTGCCACTTAGGCATGCCACACTAGCAATTCATGCCATGCGACTAATGTCCATCGATATACAACCTCTGAGCTCGTGCGTTTCAGAGAAGGGCGTTAAGCAAAAGAATAAATTCTCTGCCGCCAAACAGATGTATATTTAACCGAGATCAATCAACACAGAATAAAATCCAATGTCAGACACATAGTCCATTAACAAGTCCGTTCTGGGTCTGAACGAAATCGGAGGCACTATATACCTCGCAAACCCATCGACCACCACGTACGTCTGGACGATCACCACTCATTATCCATATTTCGGGATGCCTCCCAATCAGGGCCTCGGTTACCATCCAAACGAGGTGAAGATCTCCGGTCTTCGACCATCGTCTTCATCTTCGATTTCTTATCGTCGATTCGGTTATTTAGAATGGGATAAACCCGGTCTTTCTGAGAAACTCGCATATATAATGAATAAGTGCAACACTAACATACACACGCATTTTCAATTCATTAGTCACTAACCGTCAATCAGTAAGAGAACGATTTCCTAAATATTAACCCCGAAGGCCGAAACCAACATAAGATCAATACCCGAGAAACCATTCGACTTAGCCAACCTTCAGTTAATTTCTAAATTTCACATCCATATCATTTATAATATTTTATAACGATTTATCGCTATTTTTATTCATTTTAAAATAGCCAATTTATTCAAAACGACGCTTCGGGCCATAACGCGACCGTGGCGCTATTTTTCTTCAGATTTGATTTACACATATCTGAAAATATAACCGTTGGATCTTCACAAAATTTACATCATTAGAAAGATCTTTTCAAAACGAATCCAACGGTTCCAGTTTCGGGAAAATCCGCCAGTCGGATCTCCCGGTATAATCGTTTGAAGTTTCGATTTCAAAATACGAACTGCAGCATCGTTAGTCGATTAAATATAATTATATTTATATATATATAAATATAATCGATTCTGGCGCTGTTTTTCTTTAGATTTGAATTAAACATTCCAGACAATCCAATCGTTGGATTTTTACAAAGTTGGTGCCGTTGGAAAGATTTTTCCAAAGCGAACCCAATGGTTGCGATTTCAGGAAAATCCGATGGTCGGATGTCCCGGTATAATCGTTTGAAATCACGGTTTCAAAATACGAACTGCAGCGTCGTTATTCGATATATTTTAATTCTATTTATATATATATCGATTCTTCGATTTCAAAGCTATATTCTTTTCATACATTTGATAAAAATGATATTTTTATCTAACTGTCTTCTATTTCAACACTTCACTATATTTAGCAACTCATGTATATAATAAAAATGTGATTTTTATTGTAAAACAATTTTTTTCAAAACACTATTATTTTATATAGTTTATATAGGTAATAAAAATAGGATTTTTATTATAAAACAATTTCTTTTAAAATAAGGTCATTTTACATAGTTCATATAGATGATAAAAAGGTGATTTTTATTATAAAACAATTTATTTCAAAATATGAATACCATTCAACACATGAATTTCTATTCAACAAATGAATATCGATTCAACACATGAAGGTTTTCTATAGTTTATATATATAGATAAAAATGTGATTTTTATATTTAAAACACGAACACCATTCAACACATGAATTTCTAATCAACGAATGAATTTCAATTCAACACATGAAGGTTTTCTATTCAACGAATAAATATAGTATCAGCAAATGAAAATAATTCAAACACATGAATATTATTCAAAATTTCGGCAGCATAACGGCGGGGTAGTTAAAACCGGGACCGTCCCTAGTACGGCTCCTCGCTCTACCTTAAAACCTCGCGGATTTTGACAATGGGGATCATGCATCTAGTTCGCATGCAGGCGGCATGTATATATTTATTTCATTTCCACAAACTAATCCTATGTGGTTTCAACCAAATATTTCTCAACCACAAATGGGTATTTTTCAACCACAGTCAATCAATATCAACCACAAACAATTCCAATCAACCATTCGCTATCAATCAATTTTCACACCAATCATAACCAATAAATATCGTCCATGGTTTATGGACGAGGGGCGTATGTATATATATATATATATATATATATAGCAATTCACTTCTATTTCAACACATATATAATTTTTACAACGCATATATAACTTATACATCGAACGTACAACTTATACAACGCTTATACATGAGGTTTACAACGCTTATATAACTCATACATCGACTATATAATTTATACATCATTGTTTTCCATATCGTTTATAAATTAGAAATCTCACATTGGGTTCCACTCCACCAAAAATAGCAGAAGGCTCAGAAAAATATGCGGTCTCTTCTAGAATGTAGAAGACGTCCACACGGTCATGACGTTTCCTGTTTCATCGAATTTCGTCAAGAAACGAAAAAAGATATGATTTTTCAAAGTTTGCAACGGTTTAAAGGTGTTAAAACTGTTGAAAATATATATAGCCGTATACCTTTCTGAAATGTTCAAAACTAGGTCACGCGATTTCGTGAAATCCGTGAATCGATAGAACGATCGGGCTACGCAGTGTCGAAGGGGGAGGAGAGGCGCTCAGGCGCCGGGGGGAGTTGGCCAGTTCGACGCTGGCAGGAGGTGGCGGCGGTAGTTGGAAGCTCGAAACTTTCGAGCTCGATATCTCCTTGAATGTTGAACGAAAAAATACAAACTATATATGGATTTGAAGATCTTCTCTAGCTCTTCAAAATCTTCAACTGGAGGAGGGGCTAATTTTGCCTGGTTTGGTCGGAAAGTGGATGGGAACGGCGAGAGTGGTTTTCGCCATCGATCGGCTGTTACGGGGAGACAGAAAGGTTTTTATTGGCCAATCAGATTTTTTTGTTTATTTATATATTTTTAAAAATCCGAAAATACCCCTTGTCACACACGAACACCAATCCAAACCCAACGACTATCGTCCCTAGCGTTTTACCCCATTCCGAACACAATGGGATATGTTTCGTAGGCCCATTCGACTGTTTCAGTCAGTTTTCATTCAATTTAAACTATATAACATTCAATATTTGATTTGAACGTACATTTCAATTTGCCTGGGCCACAAACTGATTCAAAAACTTCCAGAAAAATAAATCTGGCTTTGTTTTGACGATACGGTCCCAATAAAACTAGTTTCGTCGAATTCTGAGACCGTTTGCAAAAAGGCCCATTTCTGGTCGATCCAATTTAACTGTAATTGACCAAAACAAGTTTTCCTTTGCCACGCTTACATACTAGCTTCAAAAATTATGAAATTTGAAACCTAGCAATAACTTCACATCCCGGATCCAACAAAAGTGGTTTCGTCGAATTCCGAGGTCGTTTGCAAAATGGCCATTTTCACGGGCTATATAAATTCCATAGCGACCTTTCTGAAAATTCATTTGGCCATAAATTTTGCATCCCACTATGAAACTTTGATTTTTCAGATTCGTTGGAAAGGTATTCACTAACAGATTTAAATATTTTTGGTTTCACTCAAATCCGTTTTGTTTTGCACCCGGTACAGTCCGACAAAGTTTGAATTCAATTTTTGAAACTGCAGCGCCATTTCAGGCCTTGTTTATAATTAGAATTAATTATATTCGTTTTCAATCGTCGATTCAAACTCAGTTTTCATTGCTATTATTTAAAATATTTATTTTAAATATTTAAAATCTATTATTTTAGCCAATTTAAAAAATTTAAATTGGTTCAGATTTTCTGGGTCGTTACATGCTTTGATGTCATCCGTTGGCTAATACCTTCTCTTTTCAGAGACGAAGATAACAATCTCGCTAAGGCACCACAAACAAAAGAAGATGAAGATTGGAAAGTCATCAATAAGGATCCAACCTTTGGAGAAGACAGATGGATAGAAGTCCCAAGAAACATTTGATTGTTTGGTATGATTTGATTGGTTTGATTTGTTTGAACTTGTTCGAATTGCTTGACTTAAGACCTGTGTATATATACACACATATATATATACACATATTAAAACATATGTAAATATTGCTTGGATTTAAAAACTTGTATGTATATGGATTAATACACTTGTATATATTAATACTTGGTATTAATTATTATATAGTCATGAATTTAGGGGGAGTAATTTACATTAGTATATTTATAGAATATGTATATAGATATAGGATTTAGGGGGAGTATTTTTAGAATTTCTTTTTGATAATTCCAAAGGGGAAGAAATTATAAAATATAAACTTAGTTAAAGTAGAGTATATAAGATTCATATTGACAGAGGGAGTATTGGAAGGATCAGAATCAACAAGTATGAATATGTATGAATATATTATAAATTAAGGTTGTCATCATCAAAAGAGGGGTGAATGTTAGACAATTTATGGAGTTTTGATGACAACAACCTTATTTCAATTATCATTGATTATAAAATATATACTAACATTTCTGTTTAGAATATATATATATATATATAGGATTTGTATACATGAATTAATACCGAAGACTGTACAGTTTTAGAGTTTTAAGAGATTCAGAATTCAGAAGAGATTCAAGACTCATGAGTAATCAAGTTATCAAGATTTTAAGAGTTAAAGACAGATATAGTAACAAAGTCTAGTTTATATGTAAAACTTTGAATAACACTCCTGGTTCAAATTCAAATTCTGTTTTTCGAATTCTAGGTTTCAAAATCCAAATTCTGATTTTCAAAATTCAAATTCTAATTTCAAATTGCATTTCTGTCTTACTTATGATTTCAAATATAGGTTATAAAGTTTATATATATTTATATAATTACTACTTCTATAGTTTTATATTTATATAGTTTTAAACTTTATAAATGTGTATATATATATATATATATATGTTTATATAATATATAATTATGTTTTCATATGATTTTATACTATAGAATACTCATTTATATCACTAAGTTTTGATTCAATAATTTCCAGAAGTATATATATAGCTAAACACTTGAAAAATAGTTAAAAAATTATTTTACACATATGTATGTCGACATATAACTGTTATTTTTTCAATTTTCAAACAAAGTGTCTTTTCACTATTTGTAACGTTCTAGAAGCATTGCAACCTTTCAAATCTTATGAATAGGGGTTGATTCAAACTTCTTAAGCATTCTTCTTCTCCATCTTCATCCCTACATTAATATTTCTTATTATATTGATTTTTACACTTTTACTTTGTTGATTTCTATTCTAATTACATATAACTTATTCTTTTCTCACTATCTACTCATTACTCTTTGAATTGAAGTGTTATTGAAGAGTTATAGAGCTGTCGTAATCATTTGGGAAGTGTTTGGGAAGGGTGTGTTCCTTGTAGCCCTGAAATCAAGGAAAGGGAGCGATGTTAACCTTGTAGCCGTGAAATCAAGGGACCATACTTGATCAAGTGTGTTTGGAGCGGTGTTAACCTTGTAGCCGGGTAATCAAAGGTATTATACTTTGATATTGATATAGTAATTAAACTCTGCGCAATCCAGCGTTGTGTGGGACCGGACGTAAGAGTAATCTGAATCAATATAAAATCCGGTATGTTTTTTCCATTGCTGCACTTTATTTTTGTTTATTTCTATGTTTGTGTCTGATTTTGTGTATGTGATCATCTTTATTGTGTGTGATTTAGATAGTAGAACATATAAATTTTAGATTTACATAAATTCCTTATAAACACTATTCACCCCCATCTAGTGTTAGTCTTGCCTTAAGATCCGCGTTCCCTAACAATCATTGCCTCCAATTCCACTAGGATTAGCTTTCTGTATTTTATTAACTTGCGATTCATAAAATGACATTTGACGATTTATTTTGCCGAATCGACCTTGAATTACCATCAACTTTTGTGTGCTTTTAGGATGTTTGTGGTTAAAGGTATTATTTATGTTTTTCCATAAATTTTCACCTGATTGATCGCTGCTTATAATAGAATCCTGTGACAAATGGTAGCAGATGTTGCATAGATCGAAATCCTCCTCGCTTATCCATGGGAAATTTGATTGTTTGCTCGAAGGAGTACCTTGATGGATCTCAGTGTCGTCTTCGTAAACATGACTTCCGGACATCGTCGAATGTGTAATTTCTCCCAAAAATGAATATATTATTCAGTTTTTGCTGCTTTGAAAGTAGTAGATAGGAAGGAAGAGAAGTTGTGCTGTGATTTTGTATACGTGGGACTTGGTTATTTATGATTGAAATATAGCTATTATAGTAAAAATATGACCGTTTTACAATCGTTGTGGGAGAATGTGGCCGTTTTATAGTCGTCAGAACGTGGGAAGATGATCATTTTATAGTCATGGTGGATGTAGGGAGATGATCGTTGGGGGGGAGATATGACCGTTTGCTGACCGTTATAGTTATTAGAAAAACAAAAATAGGTAGAGGACGCTCTTTATATGCACTGATTTATTATAAACATTGATTAAATCAGCGTCCGAATCAATTCAGTAGTCAGTTTTTTTTTTTATTAATTTGGTTACTACGTAACCCTATAGGTCTAAGAGCAACTCCAACAAGGTTACGGGTCATAACATTATGACCCGTAACATTCAGGGAGATACCGTTGATATCACCCAATAGTCGCGCGCCGATAAAATCGGTGCGCGCGGCCCCTTTGCCTATAAGTATGGCGCGGAGGGCCTTGGTTTGTATAAACTTTTCCCTATTTTCTCATTTTTAATTTTTTTCATTGATCTAGACGTCGGGATGCCGCTACGCATAACGAAGTTGGGGAAACGTACAGTTCCCGCACAACAGGACGACACAGCTGGTCAAGCGCACCTTCCTCCACCAGTTGGGACGACGATTGACAACTTGCGGATCATTCATGAATTGCCAGAGGGGTACACGCACCGCTCGTTTACCACGCTCGACACCGTTCTGGTATAAATTCTAATTTTATCGTATATAATTACTGAAATGATGAATAGTTGGCGATGGAGGAGTCGGTGGTGGAGGACAGGGAGGTGGTGGAGGATTAGGTGGTGATAGAGGAGCCGGTGGGGGTGGAGGATTAGGTATTGACGAGGAATATTTTCCTTATTATGACGGTGAGGGTAACGGGGATGACATGGAGGCGGACGGTTAGGAGTCTGAGCACGATGATGCTACGAATTTAGATTGACTTTCATGAGGATATTACTAGTGATATTTTGTTTTTTGTTATCATGATGTATATATGTGTACGGCTTGATGTAGTGGACTTTACGTTGTTCTTTCTTGACGTATATATATGTATGTCACGTTGATGCATGTTGCACCATATTATCTACATTTTATGTATATTACTGTTGACACCTATATTTTATGATGTTTTGTGTACTGGACCCTTTATTATCTATATTCTGTGATGCTCTGTGTAATGTTAAACGATGTTTGAAACGCTTAATTATAAAATGATGTTTGAATCATTTTATTTATAATTTAATTATAAAACGAACTGCAGCGGCGTGGTAGTTCGTAATATAACGTTTTAAACTTTAATTAGTTGTACATGATCCAATTTAAGTCGGATTTCTTCGAAATAAAAAAGTTCGAATCGAATTGATAGTATTTTTCTAATGGAAGAGAAAATTAGAGTTTTCATATTGTAGATTTTGTTTTATGTCCAAACGACAATTTCAAATAGTCGCTGTGGAATTCCTTTATAAATTATAATGCTTATTTAAATAAAATAAACGATTCTTATTTAAAGTAAAATCGTTTTGGCTTGGAATTCAACCAATGAAGCAGCGCACGACACGATGTACACTACATTGGCTGCATATAGGTGGGGTCCACCCTGTTTTTCGCTTGTAATATCATCGTGAACGAACCAGGTTTTTGCGATATATATCGGCTTCTCCAAATCAAGCTAAGCCCTCATTCGCAATTTCTTTTCTTCCAGCCACCTACTCCTTCTTCTTTTCCCATTCTAGCTATCTATTTGAAAAGGAAAGAGTATAGTTGCCTTATTGGTGTATGTCGAAGCAGGGAAAAGAAAGTGTAGGCTCCACCATGGCCAACTTGGGAAATGACGATGAGGCGGTTTCAAATGAACGACCTAGAAAAGAAAGGGTAGTTGAAGGGCGTGTTGTCGAGCCACTAGGTCCGGGTGGATCTAACCTTTATGTTGTTATGGAGAAGAATTAGTGGTTGTTGTTTAGAAAACCAAATAAAATGTTGGTCGTCATTTTTTTTAGTTATGAAGCCTACGAGGACCACAAGGTTTTTCCGGAAGAAATTGATTATTGTAACTTTAAGCAGTGGATTGACCATCTGATGTGCGAACGTGGAGTTCAATATGCACTGGAAGCTCAAGCCGAAATAAGACGTTTGAACATGATTATTGCTAAGCTAACCAGAGCTGGATTTTTCCCGCGTCCGTGGTAGGTCTATGAGGAAGCTATGTTGTTGTGTTTTATTATCCTTTGAATTTTATGTTTATGTGTTCAGTAGTTGTGCTTCGTACGATTATAGTTTAGCATTTCTTAATGTTGTAATATTGTAGTTCATATGTTTTTATGGAAACTATTTGTTGTTGTGTTTATCACTAAAAACTGGGATATATAAGGATATGCACTTTAATAATTCGAATATTACGCATAGTCCAATGCTCATAACGTCAGTGATAGAGAATCTCCACTATGCACTAGTCACTGTCCACTGTAGCCATGAAAGAGAATCTACACTATACAATATACACTAGCACTGGACACTATTATTTTTATTCACTATCGTTTTGGGTTGACATTCAACACGAGTTACTACATGGACGACCCTACTTGTTAAATTCCATGGCTACATTGTCTGGACGACCCTGCACACATAAATTCCTAAACAGTTATTACGTGGATGACCCTACGCACTAAGGAACACTTTATCCAATAAAGGAGCGCTATGTCCAATAAATGTAACGACCCATAAATCCGTACTGTCTGAGTTGACTAATAACACTACACGTCCAACCCAAATTGCACAGAAATACGAATCATTATTAGAAAGAAGTTAGAGGATGAGAAATAGAAAGAAAGAAATATTAGAATAGAAGAAAACGAAGATCAAAAACTCACAGTGGAACGAATAAAATATATTAAATAACATAACTTTTGAAATACAAATCAGTAGCTGTATATACATGCCATCATCAGAGCACAACAGTTATTCCTGGAACAGTTATAAATGCCTGTTTCCAGATACAAACATGGTACACAGCGGAATATATGATAGTCTATAGCTAACTGGTGAAGCTTCCAGCTCTTTCAAATGAATCTGAAAAATCCCGACTACTTGACTACCCGTACAAATTTGGGCACCCAAGAGTTTAGGGAAAACAAACAAAATAAACTCTGGGTCAGTCATAGGACTAGTGTGAGTAAACTCCGACCATTTGTTTAAGTTTCAAAATCCTTTCGAAAGAAAAGATAATAGTAAGACCAGCCCACACATAAACATGGATGGTTTTTACCTTACTATAACCCAAAATATTTTTGATATCAAGTCCAGTGATATTATAATAATGTCTGCATCAAATAAAAAGAATCTAGCGGAACGCTTGCTTCTCACACTCCACATACATAGTATAAAATCAAAAACCACATGGCGCTTATTGGAGATTGGATTTCCAACATGACAAGGTATAGAACCACCTTCCGATAGTGTATCTCTAGAGAGGAATACACTGGGTTCAACAAGAATATCTTTCAACCTGGCCCACACATGACCGACCACTCATTTCGCTTGAGTGTATCGAATGTATAACACCAACGGTTGGGATCAGCAACCGTTTCCCGAAAAGGGACAGCATCGAATAGAATAAGAAATTAAATGAATCTCTAGATAGGTGATTATACATCCTAATGGGAGCGACACACATAGCCATGCTGCCCGCCCGATTTTTGTCATTTCCCGGTTGTTGAGGTCTGAGGCTACGATTTCTTATCATTCATTTATAGCACAATCACTTTGAATGCCACATTGTCAGATCCGTTAATCACTAATTGATTTGCACAAATATTCTGGATGTTATGCTAAGGGAATAAATCCGTTGCCACCATATATATTTGTACAGATCAACATATTCGATCATTGGAAATACTTTGTCAGACATCCGTCCATATGCGTTCGTTCTGGGACTGAACGAAACCGAAGGCACAATTTCTATTAATAGAAAAAGCCCTTGCACTTTACACCATCTTCAATTATCTTCATATAATCTGATTCGCAACGCTACTGCCGATACAGAGTGGTTCTTGGATAATAATCCAACCGGTCTCTCCATATTGACAACGATATTGGCAAACACTTTGATAGTCGGTTCTTTAACTATCGAAGAAAAATAAACAAACATCCATTCATAACAATCAAACAATCACTGGGCCCCTTGATTACTATATATTAATTAAATCACCCTTTCCATTTCCTTATCAATATTTGTTAAACAAATATTTTCAATTATCATCTCGGTCTCTTACATTCTTTGGAAAACATTTCTATATCTCGCCTGCTTTTATTTTCTACACTTAGAAAATATATTCTATTTGAAATTTAAACAATTTAAATCACTTATTTCTTTCCGAACTACTTTAATTGTACTCAGGAAATATTAAACTTTTATATTTCCAAAATTCCATCACTTGGGTTAAAACGAATGTTGTGTAAAACATCGTTACAACAACCCAAAATATTTTATTCAACTAACTATTATCCAACACTTCTCTTCGAGATTGGATCTTGCTATTTATCAATTAAAAATGAAATAAATCAAGTTGGGGTAAAATTACCCCCCAGACCTTGACTGAAAACATCATTAACTTCAAAACAGACAAAACCACTTACCTCGAATAATCAACATTATAAAAACCAATCATTCATTTTAAACGTATATATGTTTCTCTTTCTATTACCAGCTTATCGATTTCCCTTTTTGTTTATAATATTCTATTTTTAAATCTGTTTCCTTATCGAATTCTATATATATTGATACATTTATTTCTAACTATCAAAATTTTCTTAAAAATATTATAACTCCTTAATTTCCCGGAAAAATTCGCCATAACCTCCCTTATACCGGGAGCATCGGGATATTTCAAATAGCCTCCCATGGCCCTCACCAATCCAAAAGAAAAAGAAAAAGTCAAGCGGCTTCCCGATATGGCGCATAAAATCTCATATATGAATTTAAACATGTACCTTTTTGTCGGGCACATAAATTAAAATCTTCATATACTTCATCCCATACCTGTCTAACACATGTTCGCCTGTTTTCAATTCAATTCAACTCAATCCATTCGTTTGAATTCAGTTCCTCCCATTTATTCTTTAATTAGCTATTTTGCCTATTTCACTTCTTTGTTTGAACATAACATGTTTAAACAAAATATTTAACTTGCTCATAACCAAATTGAATTTCAATTTCAATTCTAGTTTCCTTTTCGATTTCGAATATAAATTTCCAAATCAAATTCACTTATTCAAAGCCCAATATCAATTCAAAATCTCATTAACTAATTACTATTCAAATTAGTTAATTCTATTCAATAATCAAATATCTGATTTCTGTTTCAAAAATCAATTCATTACTCCACCTGAGTTCACATATAATCTACAACTCAAAATCTGAAATTTTCTAAATAGAAATTCGGATTTTATTCGCTTAAAATCCTATTATAAAATTAAATAAACCGTTATGGTTTTTAAATGGTTATGGCGCTGTTTTTCTGAAAATTTGATTTTGATATAACTCAAAATTTATTCGACGAAATCTAGATTTTTCTCCTCCAATAGAAAACTATTATCAAATCGGTGCTGACGTTTCTTGTTTCAAAGAATTTCGACTTCAGTTGAGTTCTGTATACTCAATTGAAGTTCGAAACGACAATTTACGAACTGCCGTGCTGCGGCAAGCTCGTTTTAATTATATTTATAAATATAAATGTTTAAACTTCGTCTATAATAAATTCAACTTCGTTCTGATATATATTTTTAATATATATCAAATCCAATTTTCCATTTTAACAAAATATTTTCGATCTTCTAAAATTGTCATTTTTCCTTTACTCGAAAATAAATTTATTAATACTTCGATCTTCTATATTAAAATTCTATTTCAATTCAAATTGAATTTCCTATATTCAAATTCCATTTTAAATCTCCATTTGAATTTCTATATTCAATCTATTTTCAAACTTCATTTGAATTTCTATATTCAAATCTGTTTTCAAACTTCATTTGCATTTATATATTCAAATATATTTTCAAACTTCATTTGAATTTCTATATTCAAATCTATTTTCAAACTTCATTTGAATTTCTATATTCAAATCTGTTTTCAAACTTCATTTGAATTTCTATATTCAAATCTATTTTCAAACTTCATTTGAATTTCTATATTCAAATCTATATTTGAATTTTCTTCATTCAAATTCCATTCCAATTCTCTTTGAATTTAATATTCAAATTATCTCTTGATAATTTATTCATTTTATTTATAAACACCATTTTTCAAATTTCCTTGTTTAATACGTAAACAAGTTCCCTTTTCAAATTTCTTTTTAAATCCAAAAATCTCATTTTGGAAATTCTATTTATAATAACTTATAAATATAAATACCAATTTATTTTCATATTTAATTTAACTTCTACTTAAATAAATTCGAATTAATCGAATTCACATCATTAATCCTTATCGATTTATTTTCGTTCAATTTATATTCTGAACATCAGAAATTGTTTATTTCTTTAAAACGATTTCCGCATTCATGTTTTTAAATTCACATTTGAATTTAAAAATTCGAATTATCCAATGATAATTTCCCTTTTCATTTACAAGCACCATTAATTATACTTGTTTATATAGTTAAACAAGTCCATTTCAAATTCATTTGAAACAAAATCTCTATCTGGAAAAATAAATTTCCCTTTCCAAATTCACACTTGGATTTTTATTTCTGAATTATTCAATGATAATTCATTTCACTTTATTTATAAACTTTGTTTATAAATGAACTATTTATAAACTTCGTTTATAAAGGAATTACTTGTTTTTATTCTTTTAAAACAAGTTAATATTTTTATTCTATTCAAATTTCAAATTCTATTTTAGAAAAATAGAATTTTCCCTTTTTAAATCTCAAATATCCTTTTCACGATATTTTAAATAAATTAACACTTAGCCCAGTGATATTTAAAACAATCAAATCATCCAATTTTCAATCATTTGATTTTTAACACGTCATATATGAATATATACGAAATCAAGCAAACAAACAAACAGATAATATATTTTTGAGGAATCCAGTTGGATCCCTCCAACCTGTTTTTCCTGCATCCACGGACGTTAGTCAACAATAATAATACCCATCCTGCTTCGAGGCAGGATATCGCGGTATAGAAGGTCATCCACTATCATAGCATGGGGCGTATAGGGTAATCATCCGCTAATGGTACCGCGAGCATCCGTTAATGAGACCGCGGGAATATCTAACCAATCATCAACCCAATATATATATAATAGTCAACCCTAAATAACTAATATATTTAAATCAACCAAACAACATTCAAACATGCAACAACAATTATTTTTAACGAATAAAAATAATTCTAAATAACAAATGAGTGAGATTTACTCACCGAGATTCTCGTTTTTCTGAAATATCCAGTTTAATTTCCAAATCATCTCGGCTATGAATCGTCTTGAATAAATTGATTTTGTACCTACCATTATTTAATTTAATTCAATGATTAAATGATTTTTAATTTAGACTAACTTATCCAATAAATTAATTAATTCTACGTATTTTTAAAAATATACCTTGCGAATTTACTCGACAAGTTCCCGAACTCCACCAAACCCTTTTACTGCCTGAACTTGAAGTCTGAGCCCATGCTCCTCTTTACTGTAAGAATCGGACTTCCTTTTTCTCCACATTCTTCCTTACTGACCTTACCAACAATCAACTCGAAACCCCCAATTTCCTGACATCGCGACTTCCAGTTCTTCCCTCCCCCATCCATCGCGATCTGGTAGCTTCGTACAGCAAAATCCGAGATCGCAACCTCCCAAATCAATTTTCTTCTGACCTGTGACCATTGGAGATTCTTTGCTCCACTTCGAGATACCGCAGCGCCACCGTGATTTCCACTCGACCCCTTCATTCTCGCGAACCCAGAAAGCCAAGCCCTATATTCCTGCTCGAACTCTAAATCGCGGTTCATACCCTCAACAGATTTTGTCTTCGTGCGCTCAAGGACCATGGATCGAATTCGATTTTTGCTCTTTTTTTTCCTTTTTGGAATTTGAGGAAATTAGAAGTCGAGATGGCAGGGTTTGATTTTGCTGAGATTCGAAATGGAAAGAATAAAAAAGGCGAGACAAGATTTCTTTTTTAGTTGGCAGAAGGAATTGAAAAGGGAGAAATGGGTGTGCGTGATTTTATAGAGGAAAAATACTTCCTGGTTAAGGAAGTAAAGGTAGGTATTTTAATGGGTAGGATTTATCTGAGGTAGGTTTTTAATAGGTACAGAGTTTATTAAGGGAAGGTATTAACTGGTTTTTATTTAATTCTATTTCAGCTACCGCTATATGCCGCTGAACGCGCAATATTCGTAGCCCCACCACGAACTCTAGTCGAAACACAACTGATGTTTCTAGGATTTAACCACTATTATGAACACATTGGAACATGCTCTGAAGTCTAATTTGAACGCATGGAGAAGATATTTATTTAGATTGATATAAAATTTATTCAAAACAATTAATTCCTTGATAATAAATTATTATCATCATCGATTTATATTCCAGTATAATTTCTATAAATCATTTGAATCATTCTGACTCAGTTTTAATTTCGAATTAAATTATTTCAAATTTTTGTATTACGATATATATATTTGAAGTAAATCGTATTTCGATTATTTAATCGATAATCCAATATAAAATACCATTTATGTTATAAATTCAATATTTAAAACCATACTAAATATTTAAAACAAATCGGCCAAAAATACGGGTCGTTACAATCTTCCCCCCTTAAAATAATTTCGTCCTCGAAATTGCTAAGGTAGGAAAAATGGTACAAATCCATTACTTTTCAAAATCTCACTTATGTTGAAACTCAACTCCTCATATTTCAACAAATTTAATTCCACCAAAATTTTTGGTCTTCCTTCATTTAATTCGAATGATCTACGATCAATCCATTTATATCCAATCTATATTCCATTAAACCTATTCAAATTGATTCTAGTCAATTGATTCGCTTCAATCCATTTAACTAGCTTAAGTTAAATTCCACTTCCAAAATCCAAATCCCAGGGTTTTCATTTCAAATCTTTTTGAAATCACTTTAACATGTACATATATTTATAATCTTTTCAAATTCAAAATATTTGAATTTTCAAACTAAACTTGTTTTCTTTCAAACAAATTCCCACTAAAACTTTCCTAAGGTAGCAATCCATCACTTAGAAACTCGAAAATGAACACTGATGATGTCGCGACCATCATCAGAATTATTTCCCAGCCACTGAAGTGAGTTCAGTGATTTACCACTTTAAAAATCCATCTAAATTGATTTTTAATCAAAATCCTTCCAAAACAAAGCTATATCATTTTAATATATTTCAAAAATATATTTTTCAAATCTCCCAGGATTTTAAATTCTTAATTCTAATTTGAATCCAATTCTAGATTCATCTTATTTGTATATTTCATTCATATACAGATTTTATTTGGTTATATATAATCATTCCAATTTTTATAATCCCATCTGATTATAACAACAACCAACACGTCCATGTATTACAATAAATTCAGAAAATTATTCTTTATACATCAAAATAGAATTTCGGGTAAAATTATTTCATTTACCCACATTAAAACAATACTGTGTCGAATTTCTCTGTTAAGTATTTAGAAATTCCTATCGACTTCGTGGCGTCCCACGATTCGATCAGAATTCATAAACCACTCAATAGACTAACCAACACAATATAAAACAATTTTTATATCAATTTACACATACGCGCTCTCGTATATATACACTCAACTCATTCTAGGGTACAACTGACCCTATCTCTAATGAGCACATCCCACCAAAGCCTAGGTATTCGCTCAACCAAAGCTCTGATACCAACTATAACGACCCACAAATCCGTACTATCTGAGTTGACTAATAACACTACACGTCCAACCCAAATTACACGGAAATACGGATCATTAATAGAAAGAAGTTAGATGATGAGAAATAGAAAGAAAGAAATATTAGAATAGAAGAAAACGAAGATCACAAACTCACAGCGGAACGAATAAAATATATTAAATAACATAACTTTTGAAATACAAATCAGTAGTTGTATATACATACCATCATCAGAGCACAACAGTTATTCCTGGAACAGTTATAAATGCATGTTTCCAGATACAAACATGGTACACAGCGGAATATATGATAGTCTATAGCTAACTGGTGAAGCCTCCTGCTTCCAGCTCTTCCAAAGGAATCTGAAAAATCCCGACTACTTGACTACCCATACAAATTTGGGCACCCAAGAGTTTAGGGAAAACAAACAAAATAAACTCTGGGTCAGTCATGGGACTGGTGTGAGTAAACTCCAACCATTTGTTTAACTTTCAAAATCCTTTCGAAGGAAAAGACAATAGTAAGACCAGCCCACACATAAACATGGACGGTTTTTACCTTACTATAACCCAAAATATTTTTGATATCAAGTCCAGTGATATTATAATAATGTCTACATCAAATAAATAGAATCTAGCGGAACGCTTGCATCTCACGCTCCACATACATAGTATAAAATCAAAAACCGCACGACGCTTATTGGAGATTGGATTTCCAACATGACAAGGTATGGAACCACCTTCCGATAGTGTATCACTAGAGAGGAATACACTGGGTTCAACAAGAACATCTTGCAACCCAGCACACACATGACCAACCACTCATTTCGCTTGAGTGTATCGAATGTATATCACCAATGGTTGGGATCAGCAATCGTTTCCCGAAAAGGGACAGCATCGAATAGAATAAGAAATTAAATGAATCTCTAGATAGGTGATTATACATCTTAATGGGAGCGACCCACATAGCCATGCTGCCCGCCCGATTTTTGTCATTTCCCGGTTGTTGAGGCCTGAGGCTACGATTTCTTATCATTCATTTATAGCACAATCACTTTGAATGCCACATTGTCAGATCCGTTAATCACTAATTGATTTGCACAAATATTCTAGATGGTATGCTAAGGTAATAAATCTGTTGCCACCATATATATTTGAACAGATCAACATATTCGATCATTGGAAATACTTTGTTAGACATTTGTCCATATACGTTCATTCTGGGAATGAACGAAACCGAAGGCACAATTTCTATTAATAGAAAAAGCCCTTGCACTTTACACCGTCTTCGATTATCTTCATATAATCTGATTCGCATCGCTACTGCCAATATAGAGTGGTTCTTGGATAATAATCCAACCGGTCTCTCCATATTGACAACGATATTGGAAAACACTTCGATAGTCGGTTCTTTAACTATCGAAGAAAAATAAACAAATATCCATTCATAACAATCAAACAATCACTGGGTCCCTTGATTACTATTCATTAATTAAATCACCCTTTCCATTGCCTTATCAATATTTGTTAAACAAATATTTTCAATTATCATCTCGGTCTCTTACATTCTTTAGAAAACATTTCTATATCTCGCCTGCTTTTATTTTCTACACTTAGAAAATATATTCTATTTGAAATTGAAACAATTTCAATCACTTATCTCTTTCCCGACTACTTTAATTATACTCAGGAAATATCTAACTTTTATATTCCCAAAATTCCATCACTTGGGTTAAAACGAATGTTGTGTAAAACATCGTTACAACAACCCAAAATATTTTATTCAACTAACTATTATCACACTTCTCTTCGAGATTGGATCTTGCTATTTATCAATTAAAAATGAAATCAATTAAGTTGGGGTAAAATTGCCTCTCAGACCTTGACTGAAAACATCATTAACTTCAAAACAGACAAAACCACTTACCTCGAATAATCAACATTATAAAAACCAATCATTCATTTTAAACGTATATATGTTTCTCTTTCTATTACCAGCTTATCGATTTCCCTTTTTGTTTATAATATTCTATTTTTAAATCCATTTCCTTATCGAATTCTATATATATATCGAGACATTTATTTCTAACTATCAATTTTTTCTTAAAAATATTCTAACTCCTTAATTTCCCGGAAAAATTCGTCATAACCTACCTCCCTTGTACCGGGAGCATCAGGATATTTCAAATAGCCTCCCATGGCCCTCACCAATCCAAAAGAAAAAGAAAAAGCCAAGCGACTTGCCGATACGGCGCATAAAATCTCATATATGAATTTAAACATGTACCTTTTTGTCGGGCACATAAATTAAAATCTTCATATACTTCATCCCATACCTGTCTAACACATGTTCGCCTGTTTTCAATTCAATTCAACTCAATCCATTCGTTTGAATTCAGTTCCGCCCATTTATTCTTTAATTAGCTATTTTGCCTATTTCACTTCTTTGTTTGAACATAACATGTTTAAACAAAATATTTAACTTGCTCATAACCAAATTGAATTTCAATTTCAATTCTAGTTTCCTTTTCGATTTCGAATATAAATTTCCAAATCGAAATCACTTATTCAAAGCCCAATATCAATTCAAAATCTCATTAACTAATTACTATTCAAATAGTTAATTCTATTCAGTAATCAAAAATCTGATTTCTGTTTCAAAAATCAATTCATTACTCCACCTGAGTTCACATATAATCTACAACTCAAAATCTCAAATTTTCTAAATAGAAATTCGGATTTTATTCGCTTAAAATCCTTTTATAAAATTAAATAAACCATTATGGTTTTTAAATGGTTATGGCGTTTTTTTTTTGAAAATTTGATTTTGATATAAGTCAAAATTTATTCGATGAAATCCAGATTTTTCTCCTCCATTAGAAAACTATTATCAAATCGGTCCTGACGTTTCTTGTTTCAAAGAATTCCGACTTCAGTTGAGTTTTGTATACTCAATTGAAGTTCGAAACGTCAATTTACGAACTGCCGTGCTGCGGCAAGCTCGTTTTAATTATATTTATAAATATAAATGTTTAAACTTCATCTATAATAAATTCAACTTCATTCTGATATATATTTTTAATATATATCAAATCCAATTTTCCAATTTAACAAAATATTTTCGATCTTCTAAAATTGTCGTTTTTCCCTAATCCTGAAATAAATTTATTTATACTTCGATCTTCTATATTCAAATTCTATTTCAATTCAAATTGAATTTCCTATATTCAAATTCCATTTTAAGTCTCTATTTGAATTTCTATATTCAATCTATTTTCAAACTTCATTTGGATTTCTATATTCAAATCTGTTTTCAAACTTCATTTGAATTTCTATATTCAAATCTATTTTCAAACTTCATTTGAATTTCTATATTCAAATCTGTTTTCCAACTTCATTTGAATTTCTATATTCAAATCTATTTTCAAACTTCATTTGAATTTCTATATTCAAATCTGTTTTCCAACTTCATTTGAATTTCTATATTCAAATCTATTTTCAAACTTCATTTGAATTTCTATATTCAAATCTATATTTGAATTTTCTTTATTCGAATTCCATTCTAATTCTCTTTGAATTTAATATTCAAATTATCTCTTGATAATTTATTCATTTTATTTATAAACACCATTTTTCAAATTTCCTTGTTTAATATTTAAACAAGTTCCCTTTTCAAATTTCTTTTTAAATCCAAAATCTCATTTTGGAAATTCTATTTATAATAACTTATAAATATAAATACCAATTTATTTTCATATTCAATTTAACTTCTACTTAAATAAATTCAAATTAATCGAATTCACATCATAAATCCTTATCGATTTATTTTCGTTCAATTTATATTCTGAACATCAGAATAAATTCCATCGTTTATTTCTTTAAAATGATTTCCCCTTTCATATTTTTAAATTCACATTTGAATTTAAAAATTCGAATTATCCAATGATAATTTCCCTTTTCATTTACAACCACCATTTATTTTACTTGTTTATATAGTTAAACAAGTCCATTTCAAATTCATTTGAAATAAAATCTCTAAAATAAATTTCCCTTTCCAAATTCACACTTGGATTTTTATTTCTGAATTATTCAATGATAATTCATTTCACTTTATTTATAAACTTCGTTTATAAAGGAACTACTTGTTTTTATTCTTTTAAAACAAGTTAATATTTTTATTCTATTCAAATTTCAAATTCTATTTTAGAAAAATAGAATTTTCCCTTTTTAAATCTCAAATATACTTTTCACGATATTTTAAATAAATTAACACATAGCCCAGTGATATTTAAAACAATCAAATCATCCAATTTTCAATCATTTGATTTTTAACACGTTATATATGAATATATACGAAATCAAGCAAACAAACAAACAGATAATATATTTTTGAGGAATCCAGTTGGATCCCTCCAACTTGTTTTTACTGCATCCACAGACGTTAGTCAACAGAAATAATACCCATCCTGCTTCGAGGCAGGATATCGCGGTATAGAAGGTCATCCACTATCATAGCGTGGGGCGTATAGGGTAATCATCCGCTAATGGTGTCGCGGGCATCCGCTAATGTGAACGCGGGAATATCCAACCAATCATCAACCCAATATATATATAATAGTCAACCCTAAATAACTAATATATTTAAATCAACCAAACAGCATTCAAACAAGCAACAACAATTATTTTTAACGAATAAAAATAATACTAAATAACAGGTGAGTGAGATTTAATCAACGAGATTCTCGTTTTTCTGAAATATCCAGTTTAATTTCCAAATCATCTCGGCTATGAATCGTCTTGAATAAATTGATTTTGTACCTACCATTATTTAATTCAATGATTAAATGATTTTTAATTTAGACTAACTTATCCAATAAATTAATTAATTCTACGTATTTTTAAAAATATACCTTGCGAATTTACTCGACAAATTCACGAACTCCACCAATCCCTTTTACTGCCTGAACTTGAAGCCTGAGCCCGTGCTCCTCTTTACTGTAAGAATCAGACTTCCTTTTTCTCCACATTCTTCCTTACTGACCTTACCAACAATCAACTCGAAACCCTCAATTTCCTGACATCGCGACTTCCAGTTCTTCCCTCCCCCATCCATCGCGATCTGGTAGCTTCGTACAGCAAAATCTGAGATCGCAACCTCCCAAATCAATTTGCTTCCGACCTGTGACCATCGTTGTGACGGCCCGCCCCGCACCAACCGACATTTACCCCAAAGGTGCGCTGTACACATGTCCAGTTAGCACGGAGCGGGTCGCCAGAAGGAAAAGGAAGAAGGAAATGAACATACAAGGAACCTGTAGAATGTCTCACAGCGCATAGAACAAAATATAATAGTAACATACTTGACATAAAACAGGAGAGACAGTGCATAAGCTGAAAATCAGAACTAAACATCATAGCAGCGGAAATTCAGAATACAGCTTATTACAACTTTCAACTGTCTCAAAGCAAAAGTAAGGTAAATGAGGTACACTACTAATGCCCAAGTAGCGACCACCAACGACACAGGGAGAATGTGAATATATATAATACGTGGAAGCCTCCTGCCCGCCTCCGAATCAGCTACTCGCGCATCACCAGCTAACCTGTCTCTAGTCTGCTCGTGTGAGCACCCAGAGTAATAAGAGGAGACATAAAACTCTGGGTCAGACATAAAGCCTGGTATGAGCGATAAGCATCTAAAGTGAACAATAACAGGTAGACTAAAACATATCTGAACCTGGACCTGCAACCAAAGAGTTAGCACTACATACTGTACAACACTCCAAGGTATCATATCAAACAGTGTAAAGATACGGAGGGGGGGAGGTGTGCATGTCATAGGGATGGCAAACAATCAAACATAGCATCCATCCTCACATCTCTCACTCAGTGCGTAAAGCATACGATATTCACCACTTCGATCACCCAACATTCCTTCCTACGATCACTTTGCCCCATGAAGTCATAAATGGCTTCACTGCACTGATAACGTAGCCACTAATTCCTTGCTATGTCCACTTGCCCCATGGAGTTATTCACCCCATCTGCGCTGGCTCATAGCCTTACCAATCCTTACTATGTCCACTTGCCCCATGGAGTTATTCACCCCATCTGCGCTGGCTCATAGTCTTACTACGCATCACCTTGCCCCTCAGGTCATAATGACCCTACTGCACTGATAACGTAGTCTTGCTACCATCACCTTGCCCCTCAGGTCGTAATGACCCTACTGCACTGATAAGTAGCCCATCATTCCTTTTTAGTGGTGATTCGAAGTTATGAACGTCGACAACTCCTTAGCACACGTCCCGCAGCAAAGTCCAACCATGAAGTGAACTCGTTGGTTCCCAACTGGTTCCGGGATCCTGAGCTCTAACTTCTCCTATTGGACTACCTTTGCATCTCGGGTTATTGGTCAATACTGGGTCGGGTCGGATTCCTCATCAAGCTATCGGTTCGGGTCGGGTTCCCCCTTCTGGTGCGGTTCGGGTCGGCACTCATCTTCTGATGCGGTTCGGGTCGGCATTCCTCAGGGTTCGAGTCAGCTGCTTCTTCTTCTTCGGGTCGGGTCGGTGCTTCCTTTCGGGTCGGGTCGGGTCCTTCTTGGTTCGTGCTTTCGATCCGTCTTCATGCCCCCCTTCATATGCTCCTATCTGATCCGCTTTCTTGCTCCTGCTCTGATTCGCCTTTGTATTTCCGATCCGATCCGTCCTCTTCGATCCGATCCGTCTTCCCCCATCCGATCCGATCCCAGTTCAGCTAGCATGGCCTTCCTATTTGCCACTTTTCTAAGTGTTGGGTTCCGATCCGATCAGATTCTTTGCTCAGTTCCACATATCCGATCCGAGCCCCCTTATCCGATCCGATCCGAACTCTGCACTGTTTTCTGAAACTATTCCAGCAAGTGTTTACGCCATTCGACGACGTTTTCGACCATTCTAACTATTGAAATCAATCACAAAGCATTTCATACAGGCATAGCAACATGCATAATCAACCACAAACATCATTCACATCAATATCATAGGTGAAAATGGATCAAACATACCCAAAATCCCATATTTCCCCTTAAGCATGTTTAGGTGAAACTAATGATAGGATTAGCAAAACTTAACCAAATTAACCCAAATTCATATCAGATGTCTAAAACATCATTTAGGAATTTATGAACATTTTTCCCGAATTTTATCATGCTTGAATTCGCTAATTAGCACTAATCACCCCTAATTAGCCATAATTAGTGTAAAACTATGCAAATCACTCACCTTAGCCACAAAATAAACTAAGATCTGAAATAATTCTCTGATTTGATGTGAATCTCAATTCCAACAGCAGCTCCTATGTTGATTTGGTGAAGATCTTCCTTGATTAGGGGTTGCTAAGCTTAATCCTTGACCAAAAGATGATTTGGAGGTGATTTAGAGGTTAGAGGCCATTTTTAGGGATCCTTGGTGATAAGTGGAGGCTAGAAAACTGAAATGGAATGATTCTCCATCTCATTTCAGCCCTCCCATAACCCTAATCCCGAAATGGGTTATGGGCCTACTCACTAATCACCCGATTTGGCCCGGATAAGCAGTTTTTCACCCTCCAAACCTTGTTTCAGCCATATCTCCCAAACGGTAAGTCCGTTTGGCTATTGTGACCACTCTACGGAAATAGAAACCATCAAACGAATCAAATGGAAGTGGTTTCAGGTCAAAATTCCTTTCCAATCAAAAGTTATGGCCAAAACAGTACCGACTAGGGGCAAAATGGTCATTTAAAAATCGACAAAAATCATAAGCATAGGAAATGACTCTAATAGATGTTTCCCAAAGTTACATGACCATACGACTTCACATGGGAAAGAAATAAATATTCTACGATCCTATGATGTGTAGAATACGGGTCGTTACACTCTCCCCCCTTAAGAAATTTCGCCCCCGAAATTCCCTAATCCAAACACACACAAAGGTTCCCGCATGCCTATCAATCATAAAACAACAATCAAACAGGCAAACAAGCAAAGCAAGTCTATCCTAGCATGCGGAAAACTAAATCGCAAAGTAAATCTTACCAGGCAAAGAGTTCTGGATAAGCCTTCCTAATGCTCTCTTCTGTCTCCCAAGTACAATCATTCTCGTTCTCGCCCCACTGAACCTTGACTAGCTTCACCGACTTCCTTCGAAGTTGCTTCGTATCATGCCCCACAATACGAATCGGCTTGCGGTTCCCAACTGCCTCGGGTTCTACTTCGAAGTCCTCTAACTGATCAGGTGAAATAGTCACATCTGAGTCGTGAACGAACTTTCTCAGTTGGGAAACATGAAATACATTGTGAACTCCTGCCATTTTCTCTGGTAAGCCAATTCTATATGCCAAATTCCCGACTAATTCAAGAACAGGGAATGGGCCAACAAATCTTGGTGCCAACTTACCTCTCCTGCCAAATCGAATCACGCTCTTCAACGGGAAGATCTTGACGAACACCAAGTCACCAACGGAGAATTTCAAGTCTCTTCTCCTCTTATCGGCATAGCTCTTCTGCCTATCCTGAGCAGCTTTCATTCGTTGTTGAATGATCTTGATCTTATCCGACGTTTCTCTCACCACATCTGGCCCAAGCACAAACTTCTCGCCAGTCTCTATCCAACATGATGGTGAGTTGCACGGTCTTCCGTACAAAGCTTCATATGGAGCCATACCGATACTGGATTGGTAGCTATTATTATATGCAAACTCTACTAGATGCAAATGATCATCCCATGATCCACCAAAATCCAATATACACGCTCTCAAGAGATCTTCCAATATACGATTCACCCTCTCCGTCTGACCGTCGGTCTGAGGATGATATGCGGTACTGAGATGTAATCCTGACCCTAGAGCCTCTTGTAAGCTCTTCCAAAACCCACTAGTGAACAACGGGTCTCGGTCACTCACAATGCTTTTGGGTACTCCATGAAATCTCACTACCCAGTTCATATACAATTCTGCCAACTTGGCTGCCGTCCTGGTCGATTTGACTGGTATAAATCTTGCGCTTTTAGTCAATCGATCCACAATTACCCAAATGCTATCATATCCCGATCTAGTCCTTGGTAAGCCATCGATGAAATCCATCGAAACTTGCTCCCATTTCCATTCGGGAATTTCTAATGGTTGCAACAACCCACTAGGCTTCTTTTGCTCGGCTTTAACTAGCTGGCAATTCATACATTTGGATATAAACTTCCCAATGTCTCTTTTCATCCCTTCCCAGTAGTAAGTCTGTCTCATGTCTCGATACATCTTATTACCACCAGGATGTATAGTCAGTTTTGAGTGATGACATTCTCTAAGCACTTCATCTCTCAAACCATTCACGTTGGGCACAACTAGTCTTCCATTCTTTCGAAGCCATCCATCTCGATCAAGCCCATACACATTCATCTCCTCATCGATACCCATCTCTAACTTGGAGATGATTTCTAATAAATTAGGATCGTCCCTTTGGCTAGAACCAATCCGCTCTATCAAAGTGGGTCTGATCGTCAAACTAGCTAGCATAATTGGATCCAATTCGCACCTTGGTCTGAAATCAAACCCCGCGATATACTCCAGTTGCTTCCATTCAAGAAACATTGCCCCTAAGCTGGCATGTCTCCTACTCAAGGCATCGGCTACCGCATTACCCTTCCCAGGTGTATATGCGATATCAAAATCATATGAAGCCAAGAACTCTAACCATCTCTGCTGACGGAGATTCAGATCTTTCTGAGAGAAGAGATACTTTAACGATTTATGATCGGTAAACAACTCGAATCTTTCTCCCAAGAGATAGTGTCTCCACATCTTCAGCGCAAATACAATCGCTGCCAATTCCAAATCATGGGTAGGATACTTCTTCTCATGCGGCTTTAGCTGTCGACTAGCATAAGCTACAACCCTACCTCCTTGCATCAATACTGCACCCAATCCGGTACCACAAGCATCTGTATATACCGTCATCTCTTCATTCCCTTTAGGAATGACTAACACTGACGCACGCGTCAACCTCTCCTTTAGACTTTTGAAGGCATCCTCACACACTCCGTCCCAGACGAAGGACTGATCCTTCTTAGTCAACTGAGTCAACGGTGCTGCAATCTTGGAGAAGTCCTGGATAAACTTACGATAATATCCAGCTAATCCCAAGAAACTTCTTACATCTGTAGCATTCTTGGGTGTAGGCCAATCCTGTACCGTAGCCACCTTCGCAGGGTCCACGGCAATACCACTCTCTGAAACAACATGACCCAAGAATCTCACTTCCCTTCTCCAAAAATGACACTTAGAGAATTTCGCTTTCAATTGGTGTTTCCTCAACACCTCCATCACTATCCTCAAGTGTCCCTTGTGTTCTTCCTCTGTCCTTGAGTAAACAAGGATGCCATCCACGAACACAAGAACAAACTTATTCAACTGATCTCTGAATACTCGATTCATAAGATCCACAAAATAGGCTGGTGCATTGGTCAACCCAAACGGCATGACCAACCACTCATAAAATCCAGACGGCGTCCTAAATGCCGTTTTCGGAACACTCTCATCTGCTACTCGAAGCTGATGAAATCCTGTCGCGAGGTCCAACTGGGAGAACACTCTTGCTCCTTCCAGCTGATCAAACAAATCATCTATCCGCGGTAGAGGATACTTATTCTTCCTCGTCACCCTATTCAACTCGCGATAGTCCACACACAAACGAAGGGAACCATCTGCCTTAGTGGCAAACACAACTGGTGCTCCCCACTCGGAGACACTCCTTCTAATCAATCCCTTCTTCAAAAGATTGCTGACTTGCACCCCGAGCTCTCGCTGCTCCCTTGGTGCCATACGACGAAGTGGCATCACTATAGGTCTGGCATCTTTCACTAAATCAATACGGAACTCAATCTCTCAGTGTGGTGGAAGCCCGGTCACCTCCTCGAAGACGTCCGGATACTGGCCAACCACGGGCACATCTGACAACTCATCCTGCGGGATGTCGAGGGAATTTACAAAACTAGCCATAACCCCATCACTAGGTAGACTACCAAACACTACCCTCCGCCCATCATCCGCCCTCACTGTCACCAAAAAGCCCTCACAGTCTACCACCACCCCGTATCTTTGGAGCCAATCGACTCCCAATATAATGCCATACCCAGTAAAGCCCAAAACAAAGAAATCACATACAAACATACATCCATGACTCGATAAGACCAAATTCCTGCAAATCATACTAAGGCTAGTCGAACCACCAATCGGGTTCGTCACAATCAATGGTCTATCGACTATCTCGGGTTCCAGTCCCAACCTATCAACCAGGTCACTAGATATGAAGGAACGGGAAGCCCCAGTATCAAACAAAACTAGAACTGGTATATCATAAATAGAAAGCATACCTTGAATAACAACATTCTTTCCTTTCTCCGCCGCAGTTGGGGCATTCGACGAAGAAGGAATAGCATCAAGAGCATATGCTTTCACAATCTGCTTCTCCTTAAGAGGTTGCGGACACTTGTCCTTGAAATGTCCCACTTGACCACAGTTGAAGCACTTCTTATCCGCTGGCTTGGCCCGACAATCTTTAGCATAATGGCCTTTCTTTCCACAGCTGAAGCACTCAACATCCTTCTTGCTCTTTTTCTGGCCACCCTTAGATTGGTCCTGCTTCCTCTTATTCTGAGAGCTATTCTTGCCTCCACCGCCTGCTTGCGGCTTTGGCCCTTCCGCAGGTGCAGCCTCAGTCTTTGACTTAGGGTAAAGACTCTCTGACGTCAAAGCTTTCCCCACGATCGATTCAAAAGTCTCATCGATGTGATTAATAAGCCTTTCCCCCAAGTACCCATCCAGACCAGTAATGAACTTCTCATTCTTCTTTTCAGGAGTATCAATGAGAGACAGTCCATACTTCGACAAAGTGTCGAACTCAGCTGTAACAACCCGTATTTCGATAACACGTTAAGACAAGAATCAAGGCAGAATTTAATTATAAAACCTGAATCAGGATAAACGGGTTGCGCCATTGCGTTCATCTCGGAAAAATACGCGAAATAGAGTCCGAAATTTCGTAAATCGGAGTTCGTATGACCGAGATATGGCCTCGCAAAGTTTCACGAAAATTCAAATCCGAAAACAGATTTGAAATTCAGCTCAATTAAGACACCACTCCATTTTTAGGCCTGGTTAAGACACCACTCCATTTTTTAGACTTGACTTCTTCCCCAAGACATGCTTTAAAGGCTAGGATTGGTTCTAGGGTTTATCCTATGGCTAAAACTATCCTAGTCTTCTATAAAAAGACCCCTAACCCTCTCCTAAAACCCTCATTATTCATTCTAGTAACTAAACTATGGCAAAATCAATCCTCTCATGGCCTCCACTCTCTTCATAAAATTCCTAAATAAATTTCTAAGTGATTTTCCATGCATACAAGTGTTTTCAAACTTGTATGAGCATCATTAGCTTGCATTCAAGTCAAGTTTCTATATTTGCGTCATAAAGAAAGAGTTTTGATCATTTTGGCTCAAGGGTTTTTATGTTAGAGCTTGCATTTTGGGTCTATTTGATTGCATAAGGGCTTTGTCATATCTTTTGTGCCTTCATAGCAATGTAAGCCCTTTCCCTACTCTTAGATATTAACTATGAAGTTAAATGTTCATGTTGCAAGTTTGGGTTTGATCATTGAGTATGATACATGCTATCATGTCATGCAAGTTTATGAAGTCATTATCTTGATCTTGTGGGCTAAAAGCTACAACCTTTATGTTGAAATGTTGCATTATGCAACATGAGAACCCTCATAACCTTTATGTCAACTTGCATATGAAGTCATAACCCTTATATGATGATATATGCGAGTTACTAGTCATCATTCCATGTCTTTTGTCACCATGATTCGCTTATGTGCCAAGTTTGGGTTTATGCATGTTTTTGAGGCTTAAGAATGTAACATGCAAGTTAATGAACACATTTGTGCCTCATTTGCCACCATGATTAACTTGTGGCTTAATATCCATTTTTGTCATGCCTTTGCCAAGTCTCTTCTTTTAATCCATTACGTTGTTGCGAACGTATGTGCGAGTTTAAAAGCGTTGGGTTATGTTATGGGTAATTTCTAGTGACATGAAAATATAACTTGAAAATATGACTTGAAATATAACATGGAAGTTGACATGTAAGTATGCATAAAAACATAAGCTTGGGAATTTACCTATTAAGTTAGGTCTACCCTTTGGGAATTTACCTATTAAGTTAGGTCTACCCAAATGCTTGAAAACTTGTAACATGTTTTGGAAACACGATGGACATGACACTTAGATAATATAAGTGTGGCCAACTCGAGGTTGGGTTGAGTTTGCAACGTAAAACTACCCGGAACCGACCGGCCTAACTAGTAGTTGCAAACAATAGGACCCAATGTGAGAAGTTGGTCATGTTGTGCTTGAACCCGAGGTTAGACCAAGTTGTGGTGTAAAACTACCCGGAACCGACCGGCTTAACTAGTAACCACAACAAAGTCTAATGTGAGAGGTTGAGGTGCATTAAGTAATTAATGCCACATGATAGGGTTAAGTTAATTTGATTAATGACTCTTAATCAAATATGACATGGACAAATGGGTTAAGTAATTTGATTAGGCTAATGATACTTAACAAAACATGACAAGGTTGGGTAGGTTAAGTAATTTGATTTGCCTAATGACACTTAACCATTTTTATACGACTAGTGGACGGGGTTAAGTTAACCAACACTTAATCAATCCAACACGGTAACTTGGTAAGGTTAAGTAAGTTTTCTTAATGATGCTTAACCGAAAAATACAGTTAATGGATGGGGTTAAGATTGGACTCAACTAGTCTAAGCATGGAAATCGGATGGGGTTAAGTTAGCCTAGACTTAATTAATCCCACTTGGTAGTTTAATGGAGTTAAGTTAAACACTTAACTAATCTAACATGATGATTTGAGGTGGTTAAGTGACCTATACTTAACCAATCTAACTCGTGAATTTATTGAGGTTAAGTTAACCTATACTTAACCAATCTAACGTAAAAACATGATAAGACTAAGTCACGAATCGCTTGAATACACTTGACCGATTTGACTAAGTAAATTGATAGGGTCAAGTTAATATATACTTAACCAATCTAGAATGATAATTGGACGAGGTTAAGTCGTGAATTGCTTAATATACTTAACCAACTTGAGCATGGTTCGTAGGGTTAAGTCTTGAACTTGGATACTTAGCCAATTTTGACATGATTTGTAGACGGGTTAAGTCATGAACTTAAGTGACACTTAATCCATTATGTAAACCCTAGTTCGTAGGATTAGGTGGATAACCGTAGTTAACAAGGATAACGGGAATAAGGCTAAGTGGTAAACCTTAGTTGAAGGATAACTAAGTAATAATTCTTAGTCAAGAAAATTTAGACCAGTTCATAGATAGATGAGTAACCTAATACGGTAGGTCATCGTTTAAGCACACGAGTAGGGGCAAGTTATCTGATTTAGAGAAAGGCTCCAGCGAACTGGGTAACGAAGCAGCGGCTTCGGGGAACGTGAGGATATTCTTGGTATCCCTCTGTGAGCTGCCAGGTGATTATACTAGGCTCATGAGAGGTTAAGGTCTGCGTTAGAAGAGCCAAGAGTATGCCTTGGTTGCTATACGAGCGACGTAAAGACGGGGATGGATAGGGAATAGTCGACGATACACGGTCGTACCCTAGATAGCATTTCGTCAGACTACCTACCATCTTTGGTCAAGCGTGTATGTACGGAAAGGCAGAGAACACCCAATAGACCATAATTGCTATCTAATTATGGTTGCGGTAAGGCTTGGATGTGGGTTGGCCAGTGTTGTGTTCTCATACAGGATTTATCCTGTCTTGTCTTTCACTAGTTGAGGGAGTGGTCTCGTGGGACCATAGCCACGTATAGGAAAAAACAGACCTTAGCATCTGCATCGGCAGATAAATTGAAAGCTCTCGACCGAGTCCTGTATTTCCTGGTCTGCCCTGTGACAGGACTCGGATGGCACGATGTGATACATGTGCATACAGTCATGGAAAAACGATTCACGATATATGCGTGGGAAAAAGGGCGCGGTTGGCGGTTAGCGTAATCCCTAGTGGCCCTAGGTGGTTGAACCCAAACCGAGATACGAAAACGTGCAATAGGTAAGCATAATCCCTAGTAGCCCTAGGTACCATAAGTCCTAGTTGTACAAACGATAATTCATGTTGGAAGACCCTGGCTAGGTTTAGGGTAACAGTCCAAACCGATCTTAAGGATCATGGAACTATGTTAAAGTAATATAGAATCTCATGGGAAAGCCCGTATGGTCTACGGCAAGGGACTGAACATTTACATGGAATAAAACATACAAGTTGAGTAACCTATATATGCGATATATTAGGTTGACATGGACCATTACACGACTTTTGAGTGAGGGTCATTCTTGGTTAACACATGACACGGTGGGGATACTAGTACGGTAGGTGCAGAGCTAAAATAGAGGATAGATATCACGGGGCGTTATACGTGACAGATATCTTGGGGATATTATACTTGATAGAAACCTGACGATGTGATACCTTGTTTTATCTTGACATCGTAATTTATCATGACACCTTAGTTTATCTGAGTTCAGTAGTTCATCCTGTTATTTTGATTTAGCTTATCTATCTTGTTATCATTCTTATGTTCATCTCAGTTTCTCATGTCAGTTAACTTTACTAGTTTTTATGCTAATAGTAGATAGGGCTTACTCGGTCTTTTTGACTGACCCGTTTTGTTTCGCCTCTTTTCTTCCGTTCCCCCCCCCCCCCCAGGTTACAGGGAGGAAATACTGTTGTTTAGTTCGGACTTCTTCTGCTTGAAGGTCATCATGGATGGCTTGGACTTTTCTTGGCTAATGGCTACTTTACTGTTTTTACTTGGGGAATAATTTATGAAAATGTCTTTATGCTTCTTTACTATTGCAAGACAGGTTTTGTTGTACTCTGATGTAAAAGGCTTTAGACCTTATTTATTCATGTTATGAAAGTTTGATTTTACTTCCGCTATTTTATATGTTCTGTCTTGTGATATTTCTGTGCATGTTTACCAATAATGCCCCTCTAAAGCTAGTGCATTCCTTTTGCGAGTGACCCTAGCGGAGGCGGGTTGTTACATTTGGTATCAGAGCAGAAGGTTACCAGACTGGGCAAAAGTTTTTAAAGACCTTCTGAAAACTATTTGAAAACCGTTTACAAAGAAGCATTTTTTAAGAAAATTTTCTTTTAAAAGAAAAAGGCTATTCCCCAAAGGCCATTAGCACTATCCTTGTTTCCTTAATTGAATCTCTTCTCCTTTCTTTTCTCCATCTGTAGTCACAGTGGTTTTAACTGCGACTAGTCTTTTCTATCTACGAAAGTGCTTTCCATGCGATGGAGGTGGTTCTCGAGAGACCAGTGGCCGCGTTATAAGAAAGGATAGTGAGAAAGAGGATAAAGGATACGAGCTTAAGGATGAGCAACTTGTTGGTATGACTTAGTCCTCAAAGGAGGGAGAAAGATGAACAATGAAACCCATGACGAGAGAGTACCTTTGGCATGGTAAAACGGGGCGGATAGTTAAGTATTATGGGACAAGGACAAGATCATCGGGAGGGTAATAGTGTGCTCTCATTTCTAGGGTACCTCAGAAGGAGGGTAACGATCTTGTTAAAGGTTTAGCTCTTCTTCTCTATCATCCCGTTAGGACTTTGTTTTGATCATCGTATCATTTAAGTCCGCTTCAGTAGTTGAGTCTCTGCACCTTAAGTACTAGTGTAATAGAGAATCCCATTTTTGTCTCAAAGTCCTATTGGAGAATCAGTCCATTTATACATGACTTGTTTGGATTTGAGAATGTCTATGCCAGGTGTTGAGTTTGGAAATAATGCTTATGTTTATAAGCTATTGATGGATTCTAGGGATGAAGTGGTTATCCAGTAGGGGGTGCCACTCTCGGTTTTGATAGGAGGGTAGTTAGACCTTTTGACTAGCCTTGGTAATGCCCTCGAAGTATCGTGTAACCTTTTTGAGGTTCTGTCATGACTAGTTACTTAGAATCCCTTGATGCCTTTATTGGAAATTTGAAGCCCGATCGAGTGGTGTGCGCCGATAAGACGAATGGTTTACTTCATTTATGCATGGGTTATAGAGATCACCCTAGTAAGTGCGCTTGATAACCTGGTTAACATCTGTTTACTTTCAAGAGAAAGTTCTTCTACATGGAATACCTTATAGTATATAAACGAGATCCAAGATTCACTAGTGAATTTTGGAAAGCTTGCATGAGATCATGAGTACGCAGTCATGTTTGCGTCAAGTATTCTAGGAAAAGGATAAGTGCAAGTGGAACGAGAGGCGACGAAGAAATGAGTTCCAGCTCATGTTATGGAAACAGGAAATAAGAAGCTACGAAATCGCGAAGTTAAAAGACGGTCAAGGCACAATGGAATTAAGCTCGAGGAAATACGACTTTGATGGTCAAAGACTAGATACGCGCATGATATCTCTTTTTGGGAGTATATCCTTGATCCCTGTTTTCTGTAGAGCTTACTTGTAGGCTATCTTTTGTGGACATCTTCTTGGTCCTATTTTCTGTTACAAACCCCGTAAGGAGTTTGTCTTGTTTATCTTCTCGACCCTGTTTCAGGGAATCCTAGGTAGAACCCTATGGATGTAAACATGTATTTGAAACACGTTATGATTGATATGGTTGCAAGTGGTTGCAAGTGGTTGCTCGTGGATGCGCGAATACACATTAGATACTAGCTCGACTCGGTCACATTTCATATTGCACATGCACGAGTATTTATACTTGTTTATGGATGAAATCGAATGTATTATCATGTGGCTGTTGCATATGAATGAATGATTGCGCACGCATATAGTATCTATATGACTAGGATTATTTGCATACATGTTGGATTCATGGCACTATACATATTTTGCATTAGAAAGATTATTCAGGCCTGATCATTAGCATTAGCTAAGGAACATGTACACACACGTTTTGCATATATTCATACAGCATTAGAAATCATCTAAGGACAATGGTTGCTTGTGGATGATGTTTTGAGTAGATGAATGATGGATGGTAGGATATGTTCTTCCTAACTTGGAGATTTCGGGGACGAAATCCTAAAAGGTGGGGAGAATGTAACAACCCGTATTTTGATAACACGTTAAGACAAGAATCAAGGCAGAATTTAATTATAAAACCTGAATCAGGATAAACGGGTTGTGCCATTGCGTTCGTCTCGGAAAAATACGCGAAATAGAGTCCGAAATTTCGTAAATCGGAGTTCGTATGACCGAGATATGGCCTCGCAAAGTTTCACGAAAATTCAAATCCGAAAACAGATTTGAAATTCAGCCCAATTAAGACACCACTCCATTTTTAGGCCTGGTTAAGACACCACTCCATTTTTTAGACTTGACTTCTTCCCCAAGACATGCTTTAAAGGCTATGATTGGTTCTATGGTTTATCCTATGGCTAAAACTGTCCTAGTCTTCTATAAAAAGACCCCTAACCCTCTCCTAAAACCCTCATTATTCATTCTAGTAACTAAACTATGGCAAAATCAATCCTCTCATGGCCTCCACTCTCTTCATAAAATTCCTAAATAAATTTCTAAGTGATTTTCCATGCATACAATTGTTTTCAAACTTGTATGAGCATCATTAGCTTGCATTCAAGTCAAGTTTCTATATTTGCGTCATAAAGAAAGAGTTTTGATCATTTTGGCTCAAGGGTTTTTATGTTAGAGCTTGCATTTTGGGTCTATTTGATTGCATAAGGGCTTTGTCATATCTTTTGTGCCTTCATAGCAATGTAAGCTCTTTCCCTACTCTTAGATATTAACTATGAAGTTAAATGTTCATGTTGCAAATTTGGGTTTGATCATTGAGTATGATACATGCTATCATGTCATGCAAGTTTATGAAGTCATTATCTTGATCTTGTGGGCTAAAAGCTACAACCTTTATGTTGAAATGTTGCATTATGCAACATGAGAACCCTCATAACCTTTATGTCAACTTGCATATGAAGTCATAACCCTTATATGATGATATATGCGAGTTACTAGTCATCATTCCATGTCTTTTGTCACCATGATTCGGTTATGTGCCAAGTTTGGGTTTATGCATGTTTTTGAGGCTTAAGAATGTAACATGCAAGTTAATGAACACATTTGTGCCTCATTTTCCACCATGATTAACTTGTGGCTTAATATCCATTTTTGTCATGCATTTGCCAAGTCTCTTCTTTTAATCCATTACGTTGTTGCGAACGTATATGCGAGTTTAAAAGCGTTGGGTTATGTTATGGGTAATTTCTAGTGACATGAAAATATAGCTTGAAAATATGACTTGAAATATAACATGGAAGTTGACATGTAAGTATGCATAAAAACATAAGCTTGGGAATTTACCTATTAAGTTAGGTCTACCCTTTGGGAATTTACCTATTAAGTTAGGTCTACCCAAATGCTTGAAAACTTGTAACATGTTTTGGAAACACGATGGACATGACACTTAGATAATATAAGTGTGGCCAACTCGAGGTTGGGTTGAGTTTGCAACGTAAAACTACCCGGAACCGACCGGCCTAACTAGTAGTTGCAAACAATAGGACCCAATGTGAGAAGTTGGTCATGTTGTGCTTGAACCCGAGGTTAGACCAAGTTGTGGTGTAAAGCTACCCGGAACCGACCGGCTTAACTAGTAACCACAACAAAGTCTAATGTGAGAGGTTGAGGTGCATTAAGTAATTAATGCCACATGATAGGGTTAAGTTAATTTGATTAATGACTCTTAATCAAATATGACATGGACAAATGGGTTAAGTAATTTGATTAGGCTAATGATACTTAACAAAACATGACAAGGTTGGGTAGGTTAAGTAATTTGATTTGCCTAATGACACTTAACCATTTTTATACGACTAGTGGACGGGGTTAAGTTAACCAACACTTAATCAATCCAACACGATAACTTGGTAAGGTTAAGTAAGTTTTCTTAATGACGCTTAACCGAAAAATACAGTTAATGGATGGGGTTAAGATTGGACTCAACTAGTCTAAGCATGGAAATCGGATGGGGTTAAGTTAGCCTAGACTTAATTAATCCCACTTGGTAGTTTAATGGAGTTAAGTTAAACGCTTAACTAATCTAACATGATGATTTGAGGTGGTTAAGTGACCTATACTTAACTAATCTAACTCGTGAATTTATTGAGGTTAAGTTAACTTATACTTAACCAATCTAACGTAAAAACATGATAAGACTAAGTCACGAATCGCTTGAATACACTTAACCGATTTGACTAAGTAAATTGATAGGGTCAAGTTAATATATACTTAACCAATCTAGAATGATAATTGGACGAGGTTAAGTCGTGAATTGCTTAATATACTTAACCAACTTGAGCATGGTTCGTAGGGTTAAGTCTTGAACTTGGATACTTAGCCAATTTTGACATGATTTGTAGACGGGTTAAGTCATGAACTTAAGTGACACTTAATCCATTATGTAAACCCTAGTTCGGAGGATTAGGTGGATAATCGTAGTTAACAAGGATAACGGGAATAAGGCTAAGTGGTAAACCTTAGTTGAAGGATAACTAAGTAATAATTCTTAGTCAAGAAAATTTAGACCAGTTCATAGATAGATGAGTAACCTAATACGGTAGGTCATCGTTTAAGCACACGAGTAGGGGCAAGTTATCTGATTTAGAGAAAGGCTCCAGCGAACTGGGTAACAAAGCAGCGGCTTCGGGGAACGTGAGGATATTCTTGGTATCCCTCTGTGAGCTGCCAGGTGATTATACTAGGCTCATGAGAGGTTAAGGTCTGCGTTAGAAGAGCCAAGAGTATGCCTTGGTTGCTATACGAGCGACCTAAAGACGGGGATGGATAGGGAATAGTCGACGATACACGGTCGTACCCTAGATAGCATTTCGTCAGACTACCTACCATCTTTGGTCAAGCGTGTACGTACGGAAAGGCAGAGAACACCCAATAGACCATAATTGCTATCTAATTATGGTTGCGGTAAGGCTTGGATGTGGGTTGGCCAGTGTTGTGTTCTCATACAGGATTTATCCTGTCTTGTCTTTCACTAGTTGAGGGAGTGGTCTCGTGGGACCATAGCCACGTATAGGAAAAAACAGACCTTAGCATCTGCATCGGCAGATAAATTGAAAGCTCTCGACCGAGTCCTGTATTTCCTGGTCTGCCCTGTGACAGGACTCGGATGGCACGATGTGATACATGTGCATACAGTCATGGAAAAACGATTCACGATATATGCATGGGAAAAAGGGCGCGGTTGGCGGTTAGCGTAATCCCTAGTGGCCCTAGGTGGTTGAACCCAAACCGAGATACGAAAACGTGCAATAGGTAAGCATAATCCCTAGTAGCCCTAGGTACCATAAGTCCTAGTTGTACAAACGATAATTCATGTTGGAAGACCCTGGCTAGGTTTAGGGTAACAGTCCAAACCGATCTTAAGGATCATGGAACTATGTTAAAGTAATATAGAATCTCATGGGAAAGCCCGTATGGTCTACGGCAAGGGACTGAACATTTACATGGAATAAAACATACAAGTTGAGTAACCTATATATGCGATATATTAGGTTGACATGGACCATTACACGACTTTTGAGTGAAGGTCATTCTTGGTTAACACATGACACGGTGGGGATACTAGTACGGTAGGTGCAGAGCTAAAATACAGGATAGATATCACGGGGCGTTATACGTGACAGATATCTTGGGGATATTATACTTGATAGAAACCTGACGATGTGATACCTTGTTTTATCTTGACATCGTAATTTATCATGACACCTTAGTTTATCTGAGTTCAGTAGTTCATCCTGTTATTTTGATTTAGCTTATCTATCTTGTTATCATGCTTATGTTCATCTCAGTTTCTCATGTCAGTTAACTTTACTAGTTTTTATGCTAATAGTAGATAGGGCTTACTCAGTCTTTTTGACTGACCCGTTTTGTTTCGCCTCTTTTCTTCCGTTCCCCCCCCCCCCCCCAGGTTACAGGGAGGAAATACTGTTGTTTAGTTCGGACTTCTTCTGCTTGAAGGTCATCATGGATGGCTTGGACTTTTCTTGGCTAATGGCTACTTTACTATTTTTACTTGGGGAATAATTTATGAAAATGTCTTTATGCTTCTTTACTATTGCAAGACAGGTTTTGATGTACTCTGATGTAAAAGGCTTTAGACCTTATTTATTCATGTTATGAAAGTTTGATTTTACTTCCGCTATTTTATATGTTCTGTCTTGTGATATTTCTGTGCATGTTTACCAATAATGCCCCTCTAAAGCTAGTGCATTCCTTTTGCGAGTGACCCTAGCGGAGGCGGGGTGTTACATCAGCAATATAATCAGAAACTGCCCTTCCGTTCTTCTTGAGTTCCAAGAACCTCTTAAACAACACTGACTTCTGGGCAGCTGGAATGAACTTCTCGCTAAAGCGAGCCTTGAACTGAACCCAAGTAACCTGGTCCTCTGGAGTAGCTGTTCTAATGGCATTCCACCAATTCATCGCTCGCCCTTGCAGCTGACGAGACGCTAGCCTTCTCTTCATCGCATCCTCAAGACCCAAGTCATCAAAGATACGGTCACAGCTATCCATCCAGTCTTGAACATCCGTGGCCGACTCCGTCCCGTGGAACGGCTTCCCACCAAGATTGGTGTAATCCTTGCACAACTTGGCGAAATCGACCCTAGGCGCCTGCACTACTGGGCCAACACCAACTCCGGGACTGGGAATTGCCCCTTGCACTTCTCTAAGCATGTCTCTCATGAGGTTGGTAAACATAGCCCTCATGTCAGCGGCATTCCCTTGGTTGGTCCCTCTACCAGCACCCCTTGTTTCTCGGCTCATCGTTAATCTGAAAAAGGGAAACGATTAACGACCCCATAGTAGTGCTAGTGCAGTGCGACTTAATCTTTATACTACTAATAGTATATACATATATAGTTTTTGAAAACCAAAGTAATCACAAATACGCGCTCTCATATACGTACTAACTCTCCCTAGTGTCTTTCCCTAGATTAACTACGCAACCCAGAGCTCTGATACCAAGTGTGACGGCCCGCCCCGCACCAACCGACATTTACCCCAAAGGTGCGCTGTACACATGTCCAGTTAGCACGGAGCGGGTCGCCAGAAGGAAAAGGAAGAAGGAAATGAACATACAAGGAACCTGTAGAATGTCTCACAGCGCATAGAACAAAATATAATAGTAACATACTTGACATAAAACAGGAGAGACAGTGCATAAGCTGAAAATCAGAACTAAACATCATAGCAGCGGAAATTCAGAATACAGCCTATTACAACTTTCAACTGTCTCAAAGCAAAAGTAAGGTAAATGAGGTACACTACTAATGCCCAAGTAGCGACCACCAACGACACAGGGAGAATGTGAATATATATAATACGTGGAAGCCTCCTGCCCGCCTCCGAATCAGCTACTCGCGCATCACCAGCTAACCTGTCTCTAGTCTGCTCGTGTGAGCACCCAGAGTAATAAGAGGAGACATAAAACTCTGGGTCAGACATAAAGCCTGGTATGAGCGATAAGCATCTAAAGTGAACAATAACAGGTAGACTAAAACATACCTGAACCTGGACCTGCAACCAAAGAGTTAGCACTACATACTGTACAACACTCCAAGGTATCATATCAAACAGTGTAAAGATACGGAGGTGGGGGAGGTGTGCATGTCATAGGGATGGCAAACAATCAAACATAGCATCCATCCTCACATCTCTCACTCAGTGCGTAAAGCATACGATATTCACCACTTCGATCACCCAACATTCCTTGCTACGATCACTTTGCCCCATGAAGTCATAAATGGCTTCACTGCACTGATAATGTAGCCACTAATTCCTTGCTATGTCCACTTGCCCCATGGAGTTATTCACCCCATCTGCGCTGGCTCATAGCCTTACCAATCCTTACTATGTCCACTTGCCCCATGGAGTTATTCACCCCATCTGCGCTGACTCATAGTCTTACTACGCATCACCTTGCCCCTCAGGTCATAATGACCCTACTGCACTGATAACGTAGTCTTGCTACCATCACCTTGCCCCTCAGGTCGTAATGACCCTACTGCACTGATAAGTAGCCCATCATTCCTTTTTAGTGGTGAATCGAAGTTATGAACGTCGACAACTCCTTAGCACACATCCCGCAGTAAAGTCCAACCATGAAGTGAACTCGTTGGTTCCCAACTGGTTCCGGGATCCTGAGCTCTAACTTCTCCTATTGGACTACTTTTGCATCTCGGGTTATTGGTCAATACTGGGTCGGGTCGGATTCCTCATCAAGCCATCGGTTCGGGTCGGGTTCCCCCTTCTGGTGCGGTTCGGGTCGGCACTCATCTTCTGATGCGGTTCGGGTCAGCATTCCTCAGGGTTCGAGTCAGCTGCTTCTTCTTCTTCGGGTCGGGTCGGTGCTTCCTTTCGGGTCGGGTCGGGTCCTTCTTGGTTCGTGCTTTCGATCCGTCTTCATGCCCCCCCCCCCTTCATATGCTCCTATCCGATCCGCTTTCTTGCTCCTGCTCTGATTCGCCTTTGTATTTCCGATCTGATCCGTCCTCTTCGATCCGATCCGTCTTCCCCCATCCGATCCGATCCCAGTTCAGCTAGCGTGGCCTTCCTTTTTGCCACTTTTCTAAGTGTTGGGTTCCGATCCGATCAGATTCTTTGCTCAGTTCCACATATCTGATCCGAGCCCCCTTATCCGATCCGATCCGAACTCTGCACTGTTTTCTGAAACTATTCCAGCAAGTGTTTACGCCATTCGACGACGTTTTCGACCATTCTAACTATTGAAATCAATCACAAAGCATTTCATACAGGCATAGCAACATGCATAATCAACCACAAACATCATTCACATCAATATCATAGGTGAAAATGGATCAAACATACCCAAAATCCCATATTTCCCCTTAAGCATGTTTAGGTGAAAATAATGATAGGATTAGCAAAACTTAACCAAATTAACCCAAATTCATATCAGAGGTCTAAAACATCATTTAGGAATTTATGAACATTTTTCCCGAATTTTATCATGCTTGAATTCGCTAATTAGCACTAATCACCCCTAATTAGCCATAATTAGTGTAAAACTATGCAAATCACTCACCTTAGCCACAAAATAAACTAAGATCTGAAATAATTCTCTGATTTGATGTGAATCTCAATGCCAACAGCAGCTCCTATGTTGATTTGGTGAAGATCTTCCTTGATTAGGGGTTGCTAAGCTTAATCCTTGACCAAAAGATGATTTGGAGGTGATTTAGAGGTTAGAGGCCATTTTTAGGGATCCTTGGTGATAAGTGGAGGCTAGAAAACTGAAATGGAATGATTCTCCATCTCATTTCAGCCCTCCCATAACCCTAATCTCGAAATGGGTTATGGGCCTACTCACTAATCACCCGATTTGGCCCGGATAAGCAGTTTTTCACCCTCCAAACCTTGTTTCAGCCATATCTCCCAAACGGTAAGTCTGTTTGGCTATTGTGACCACTCTACGGAAATAGAAACCATCAAACGAATCAAATGGAAGTGTTTCAGGTCAAAATTCCTTTTCAATCAAAAGTTATGGCCAAAACAGTACCAACTAGGGGCAAAATGGTCATTTAAAAATCGACAAAAATCATAAGCATAGGAAATGACTCTAATAGATGTTTCCCAAAGTTACATGACCATACGACTTCACATGGGAAAGAAATAAATATTCTACGATCCTATGATGTGTAGAATACGGGTCGTTACAATCGGAGCTTCTTTGCTCCACTTCGAGATACCGCAGCGCCACTGTGATTTACGCTTGACCCCTTCGTTCTCGCGAACCTAGAAAGCCAAGCCCTATGTTCCTGCTCAAATTCTAAATCGCGGTTCATACCCTCAACAGATTTTGTCTTCGCGTCGCTCAAGGACCTTGGATCGAATTCGATTTTTGCTCACTTTTTTTCTTTTTGGAATTTGAGGAAATTAGAAGCCGAGATGGCATGGTTTGATTTTGCTGAGATTCGAAATGGAAAGAATAAAAAAGGCAAGACAAGATTTCATTTTTAGTTGGCAGAAGGAATTGAAAAGGGAGAAATGGGTGTGCGTGATTTTATAGAGGAGAAATACTTCCTGGTTAAGGAAGTAAAGGTAGGTATTTTACTGGGTAGGATTTATCTGAGGCAGGTTTTTAATAGGTATAGAGTTTATTAAGGGAAGGTATTAACTGGTACGGTGTTTATTTAATTCTATTTCAGCTACCGCTATATGCCGTTAAACGCGCAATATTCGTAGCCCTACCACGAACTCCAGTCGAAACACAACTGACGTTTCAAGGATTTAACCACTATTCTGAACACCTTCGAACAGGCTCTGAAGTCTGATTTGAACGCATGGAGAAGATATTTATTTAGACTGGTATAAAATTTATTCAAAACAATTAATTCCTTGATAATAAATTATTATCATCATCGATTTATATTCCAATTTAATTTCTATAAATCATTTGAATCATTCTGACTCGGTTTTAATTTCGAATTAAATTATTTCAAATTTTTGTATTACGATACATATATTCGAAGTAAATCGTATTTCGATTATTTAATCGATAATCCAATATAAAATACCATTTATATTATAAATTCAATATTTAAAACCATACTAAATATTTAAATAAATCGGCCAAAAATACGGGTCGTTACAATAAAGGAGCGCTTTGTCCAATAAAATTGCACTATGTCCAATAAAGGAGCGCTACGTCCAATAAAGGAGCGCCTTGTCCAATAAAACTGGACTCTGTCCAATAAAGGAGCGCTCTGCCCAATAAAGGAGCGTTTTGTCCAATAAAATTGCACTTTGTCCAATAAAGGAGCGCTTCGTCCAATAAAGAAGCGCTTTGATCAATAAAACTGCACTCTGTCCAATAAAGGAGCGCTTAAAAAATTCTATCAAGCTGTGGTAGACGTCTAAGGATAAGAATACTTAAGGTGTCCGAACGAAGCAGATGTAGTGCGAATCGGAGAGATGCACGAAAGCAGGGGATGGCCGAGAATGTTAGGGAGCCTGGACTGTATGCACTGTGAATGGAAGAACTGCTCTAAGGGATTACAAGGTGCGTACAACGGGAAGGAAAGGCTACCAACCATCATTTTGGAAGTCGTGGCATCGTACGATCTGTGGATAGGCACGCTTTCTTTGGAATCTCCGGTTCGAATAATGACTTAAATGTTATAGAAAGATCTCAACTGTTCAATGATCTTGCTCAAGGCCAGATACCTCCTTTAACATTTACCCTAGGCATGAATACTTACGACCATGGACATTTACCCGAAATGGAGCACCGTTGTTAAAACATGTCCAAATCCATTGACTCCTAAACAAGTCAAATTCGCAGCGATGCAGGAGGGACAAAGGAAAGATGTAGAACGTGCTTTCGGCGTTTTACAATCTAGATTTGCAATGATAAGTAATCTATGTCGGCTATGGTCTAGGAAAAAGATGTCTACAATCATGTTTGCCTGCATTATTCTACACAACATGATTATAGAAGATGAAAGAGATATGGATGAAGGGCAGCACCACCACGAATATGAAGGTGCTTCGCAACCACCCCAAGTATTCCATAGAACACACCGCTAACACAAGAGGACTTCAACATTCATTTGCACCGTCAGGTTATGTTTAGAGATGCACAACTCCATATCCGACTGGAGAAAGATCTTATGGATCATTTATGGAAGCACTATGGCGATAACCGGTTATGAAGCTTTTTTGTCTTAACTCGTGTTTTATTTTATGATTGTACGAACTTATCGGTAACTTATGCAGTAATGATGTTGTAGTTTTTTATTTTACCAATCGCGTTTTATTATATTTGAACTGGTTATTATCCAGCTATTATTATGGTTTGAAGTTAAATTAGTTTATTTCGGTCTTCCCAAACATAACTATTTTCTACGACAATAATTATAATTTTATTTTGGCATATTAAAATATTATTTAGGATGGGTGAACTAATATCTAAAATATAAATGAATCACGCGCCGACTTTATCGGCTTTTCAGGTAACGAGCCGATTTTATCGACGTGTGCCGAAAAAACCGGCTCACTACCTGAGGAGGCGATAAAGTCGGCTTGTGAGACCAATTCAGGATCTTGAATTCGTCCCGTAACACTGCCTAATACTAAGGGAAGGAACATTTGCTGGAGTCAAAACCTATCCCCAATTACTGATTAACAGATTGAGGGCTGTTGGAGTTGGGCTAAGGGCATATGGAACTCCCGATGTCTACTCAGTAGGTAAGTAACCACTAGACACACTCTCTTGGCTAGTATTCAGTATTTTGAGTTGCCCCATGACGAAAATATGTTGTTGGGGAGCTTTTTTCCAAGCTTTAGGATTCAGAAGCTCAATTACAGCTCCGAAATTCAGATTGATATAATTTTGTCTGAAATTTAATTTCAACAATTCTGGGAAAAAAAAAAAAATCCTACGCTAGGAGACAGAAAACAGCGAAAGTCGGGTGCTTGAATTCGTGAGGCAAAGTAGCATGGATCTGCTGTAGGCAAGATGCAGGGTAGTAAAGTAACAAGTGGAGGGTTAATAGTGATTACTTAGTAGGGTTTACTATCCTTTTGAAAATCTAAGGGTGGGCAGTTTCGGTGGATTAATAGCCAACATAGTTGAAGTACGCTGAAGTAGTATACACCAAGTCATGCTCATCCAAGTTAGTATTCGACATAAAAGGCGAGTTCCTTTCTCCATTTTGAAGAATTATACAACTAACCGAACATCGACCCATCATGATCCTTACCTGTCAAAGGCCAAGCATGACATATTTTGGTGGAATACTTGCATTACAACTTGCTTCAGAAATGGTCAAATAGACAATGCATGCAAATATTTCAACCAAATGCCATACAAAAATGTAGTCACTTGGAATTGTATGGTTACCGGGTACATCCAACATAATATGATTTGGAATGCACAGAAGATATTTGATATAATGCCAGAGAAAAATATTGTTTCTTGGGCTGCGTTGATGACTGGTTATGCAAAATGTGGAAGGGTAGACGCCGCACGTAGCTTATTTGATAAAATTCCTGATAAAAATGTCGTGTGTTGGAATTCAATGATATCTGCGTACATTAAGCATAACAAAATTTGCGAAGCAAGAAAGTTGTTTGATTTGATGCCAAACCGGAATGCTGTTTCTTTATCTGTTATGATACTTGGTTATGTGAAACAAAAACGTATAGATGAAGCAAGGAAGATATTTGATAAAACTTGTTTGAGATCAACCTCTCTTTGTAATGCTTTATTGTCTGGGTTCGTGGAGCTTGGCTATGTTAAAGATGCTGAAGAACTGTTTTCCCAAATGGTTGAAAAGGATGTTATATCATGGAATTGTATGATAACTTGCTATTCCCAAGCTAAAAAGATGGAACTTGCTAGAGATTTATTTGATAAAATGCACGCCAAGGATACCATTTCTTGGACCGCAATCATAAATGGATACCTAAAAAACGGTAACATTGAAGATGCATATAAGTTATTCAATAAGATGCCTAGTCGTGATGTCATGGCATGGAACACGATGATGGGTGGATTTGTTAGTAATGGTTATTTAGAAGATGCTTTAAGATTGTTTGGAGAGATGCCCGAGAGAGACATTGTGTCATATAATACTGTTTTACAAGGATATGTTCAGAAAGGTGATATGAGCAGTGCTTTGAAATGGTTTGAGAAGATCCCCCAAAAAAGTGAAACCTCATGGAATACTTTGATTGCTGCATACAGAAGTGAGGAGGCATTAAACTTATTTTGTAAAATGGTCCGTGAAAAGTTTAAACCTAATAGGAGTACATTAGCTGTAGTAATCTCCGTATCTGCATCTCTTGTTGCCCTCAATTGGGGTAAAATGGTTCACCTTTTTGTTATTAGGGGAGGATACGAACGTGATAAGCAAGTGATGAGTTCACTGATTTCAATGTATTCAAGGTGCGGGTTAATCAAAGATTCGTCGTTTGTTTTTGATAGTATGTTGAAAAGGGATACGATATCGTGGAATGCTATGATCGGTACATATGCTTATCATGGATACGCTACAAAAGCGTTTCAGTTATTTAGTGAAATGGTTGATAATGGATTTTATCCGGACCAAGTAACATTTTTAAGTATACTGTTAGCTTGTTCTCATAAAGGCTTGATCAATGAAGGTTACTATTATTTCAAGTCAATGAAGAAGGATTACAGTTTGGTTCCTAAAGCTGAACATTATTCATGCATGGTTGATTTACTTGGGAGATCCGGGTTCATAAACGAAGCTTATGAATTTATTAATGAAATACCAGTAGAACTACAAACAAATGCTTGGGAGACTTTACTAAGTGCTTGTAGATTTCACGGCGATCTGGATATAGGAGAAATTTCAGCCAAAAAGGTATTGCATGCTCAGCCTACAGAAGGAGCAATGTACATTATTTTGTCTAATATTTATGCTGCAAAAGAAAAGTGGGATGAAGCAACAAAAATTAGAGCACTGATGAGAGCTCGAGGTTTGAAAAAGGAGAAAGGAACCAGTTGGATTGAAATTAAAGGAAAAATGTTTTCGTTTTTATGCAATGATAACTCACCTCTGGTGGAGGAGATATGCAGAGAATTAGATGATATTTCATTGATAATGGAGGATGGTGTATGATTCCTCGTGGTAAATTTGCTACTCTTAATGAAGTTTACTCTGAAAGGTACTGTATTAGTGTTGGATCCGATGGGAACGATTTGCTTGTCCGACATACGTCATCTTATGATCTCCACGTGATAGCGATGTGTTATACGTGTGGAGGGCGTGTTGGATAAGTCCCGTATCGGAAAATATGTCAACCATGATCCTGGATATAAACTGAGAGTTACCTCATCACATTGCCAATTGGTTTTGTGATAACAAGAGGATTGATTTAAATACCGTTTTCATGCTGTTTTTATTGATAAGCTAAAATTGATTGCGGTTACTGTTACAAATCAATTGGTAACCTGTACCTTAACATGTTTTTTTACTACAACACATCTGCCTTGTTCTACTATCTACTAAAGGAAAAAAATGAAAAATAAAATGAATGCATTTGGAATGATTTCACTGGAGCTGAATTTAGTTATCTTTTAGTTCTAAATGATGAATATACAACTTTTCTAAAATTGACTGGTAAATTATTGTTACCATTGTTATTGAAAAAATTGCTGTTAATAAGTTGATGTGAAAATGATAAATTTACTGTGAGTATTCTAATTAAACTGGTGTAGGAACTTCAATTAAAAATAGTTGTCTGTTGACTGAAAATGACATGATAACAAAAAATTTAACTTTATCATGGGATTTTTTTTTCAAGATTCCTCTGTTGTTTCTGCTACAAGCATATCGAATACACTCTATTGAATATTATTAGATGTCATGACATGGAGTTGGATGATTCTGCTGGAAAAATTCAAGTTTAAAACAAGGTTTGAAATTTCCGTTTTCAGTTCCGTTCCGACAATTTGATATTTTTGAAGGTTCGCTTTCGTTTCTGAAATTCATGATATTTCGTTTTAATTCGGATTCTGGATTTCTTTGTATTTTAATAAATATATTGCTTTTAGTATTAAATATTACATTGATAAATCTGATTTGTATTTAGGTTGAAGGATAGTGAGCTGCGTAATATGCAGCAAAACTGAAATGCTAAAATATATGGAAGCCCAACCACTTATTTTATTTTTACCACGCCAAAGCCCCAAGTCCAAGTAGGGCTGAGCGTTTGGTTGGTTTGGTTTATCCGATGATATATTTGTCAAACCAAACTAAAACCAATATAAATGAAAACCAAACCGAACCAACCAAAGTAAGTTTGGTTGGTTCGGTTGGTTATCTGATTAAACCGAAGTAAAAAATATTTTACACTTTGTGTTTGAAATATTTACTATACTTTGAAACAAATTATAAATATATGATTACAGTATTATTATTTTTGATTTTTATGTTTTTTAATATTAATTTTGACACATAGGTGCTGATTAATATATACTTAAATAACTAAACTAACCTAAAACATTTACTATAATACCGATAATTTTGAAAATATAGTAAAAATTCGGTTAATTTTGTTAAATCGATAACCGAACTTAATATTTTTTCGGACTGATTACAAATCGATTTAATTTCAAAACCGAACCAAACCGACCGAAATAAATTGGTTTGGTTGGTTTATTTGGTTTAAGCGAATGATGTTCACCCATAAGTCCAAGTATGCTAAAGTATGTAGAAGCCGAGTTAAATAAATAAAAAGTACACTAACAGTTAACACGCTCAAGGCAGGAATCTTATTAATTAATCAATATAATATTGGCTAGATCTATTCCCACCTCTATTTTCTACTTTCACACCCCATTTAAAAAAACTATCGCATTCTACTATGGGATTTTTAGGCATATAGACAAAGTCAATCAAAAATTTAGCCATAAGGACAAAAACATAAAATTTTAGTTTTAAAGACAATTTTTAGTGTAAATGGAGGAATTCAGGGATCCACTACAACTTCATACTTTACACTAAGCTTTGTTTTTATGGCTAATTTTTTGTCTTTTGTCCTTTTGGTTAATTTTTTTGTTTATTTAGTTCTTCACACTATTTTCCGATTCTCTGTTCTACTATTTCCTTTTCACACCCCGGATTATTCCAAAAATGCCTTTATATTTTGTCAACCACGTTCAGCTATGACATTGTTTCTTTATCAACCTCGCTTGGTCTCAACTAGGTTGTGCAAACCTCATTCGATCCAGATTAGGTTGTTGAATAATCCTCATTCGATTTGAACTAGGTTGTTGTACAAACCTCGCTTGGATCAAGCGAGGTTTTTACATAAACATCGCTCCTTTAAATTTTATGTACGTGATTTAATTTATTTCTTAAATCGTGGTCTGCTATGATTTGAAGAAAGGGTAATTTTGGAAAAATCCAAAAATAAAAATTTTATGGGTGTGAAAGGTGGAAATTGGGGTTTGAATAGAATTAGCCTATAATATTTCTTTCCTAAGTGCTTTTCATCTTCTGCTGAATCCACTAACACTATGAAAATTGATATTCTTTATCGAGCATACAAATCAAGCGCGAAGTAACAAGAATGATACACGACCTATTTGATCAAAAAAGCGATGATCTAATTAATGGAATCAACAAAAGCCTTTTAAGCCCTAAATAGATTCTCAGGTTTTTGTGTTTCCTTCGTTTAATCTTTGATTTTTTTTTTCCTCTTCCTTCTAATGAGCTCAGTGCGATTACTTTGAATTTTCTTTTGGATTTTCGACATTTTATCTTTTTCTCCATGGTATGACCACCGAAACGGTAATTTCATTGAATTCCGGCTCGGTCACCGCCGAAGTCGAAACGAAATGACCGAGATTGCGGCGTGCCGTCCAAAATTTAAAATCATGGTTTGAAAGGCATTTATGATGGCTGGTTGCACTCTCTTTTTAAATTCTGAACTATATAACATCATTTTTTATTCTTCTTTTAACTTTTATTTTTATTTTATAATGAACGCTGAAGTTTGGAAGCTAGAATTTAAGCACTAAATTTTGTAAATGTGAGATTCTCGTACAATAGTTTGGGTGAAGTTTAGTTTGGATGCAAGATTTTTGTTTATTTTCATTAATTTTATTAGTTAGAATATTACTGAAATCGTTAATTATTACTAGATTTTAGCTAATAATTACGTTAAAAAGTAAACTACCAAAGCATTGATAGTCGATCGCATGATATTCAAACACAATATATAAATTACTATATTAAATTCATTATATAATATATTACCACCTACCCGCTTTTTGACCAAAGTTGTTTCAACTAGACTTAGAAAAATTAAACGAAATTAGATTGACTTAAAACTTAATGGATGGACTTAAAAGAGGCTAATGAATAGTTCAGAAAAAAATTCACTTGCATAAGAACTAAGTTATAGACTTGGCGCCAAGTCATTTATATGAGTCGGGCCCGACTTAACTTGGCTTGCCGATTGATTTCCCAAACTTCGTGCTTTAACCACCCTACTCCATGACTTCATGCCTAAGTGATTGGGTAATGATTGTATGCTCTACTCTAAAGATTGGTTTAAGTACAAAATTAAGAAGATGGGTAGCTAAGAGATTGCAAGGTTTTAACTCAGGTACGAATAGAAAATGAATCAAATTACTCAGCTACATAAAAGCAAGGGCGTGCAAAAGAACTTGGTGAGAATTGGCTAGGCAATTAAAGCCCACTCCGACTCATAGCTATGAGTCAACACCAAATCATCATCATGATTCATGATTTAAATGGAAACGTAACTCTTCTTATGGACTTGGTTGTTGCTAAGATTCTGATCAAATACCTATCAAATTCTCCTACAAATATCTATCTATCTACCATGATAAATGGATCTTTTCAGAGAGACTATCATCATTACTTCGCTAGATTTCTCTTATACTTCTTCACTTCTTATCTCTTCCAAACATATTCAAAATATTGTAACTTTAATCGGGGGATAAACTAGTTGTAATACATAAAGATATAACTGTTAGGAAATTCCTTTTTTGGTTTCAATGATGACAACTACACAATGGAAATCATATACATATATACAATAAGTTTGCCTGATGCTTGTGACCTTTCCAAGGCATTTCTCATATGCTATTCTCTAGCTTGACAGTGCAGTGCCGAGCTAGTTTGTATGTCAGATGAAAACGTGAGGGTAGTTTGCTGCTCCCATGCTATGGCTATACTATGTGGATGTACGAACTGTAGTGTACCGTGATGATACGGTACTTGGTACTGAGAATGGTATATCATGTTTGTATATTTCTGGTGTAGCTTATTATGTAATCTACTATGTAATTCACTTCTTATGAAGCATGTCATGTAATTTGTTAGTCTCCCTGTGTGGAGTATAAAATTATGTAGTCTAGAGTAGTGTCAAGACTCATGAGAATGAGATTTCAAGAGTTCAAGATTATCAAAGTAATAGAGTCTAGTTAATATGTAAAACTCCGGCTAACACTTTCAAATTATTTTCAAATTGATTCCTTATTCATTTCAAACTTCTTTCTAAATGATTTCAAATTATTAAAAGGTTTTACTTATAATTTCAAGTATATAGGTTTATTATATAGTTTATATATTATAAAGTTTTATAATTATATATATGTTTATAATTATAATATATAGTTTTATATCATATAATTTTATATATTTTTGTATGTTTAAATTATATATATTACCGTATTTTTATACTTTGAAAATTATATTTTAACAACTAGTTTTGATACAAGAATCTCCAGAATATATATACTTGTTTAAACACTTGAAAAATGATTTAAAAAATTCAAAAATTACATATATGTCGACATATAGTTTTTGACATGTTGACATATAACCGTCATATTTTCAAATTTCAAAGGAAGTGTCTTTTCATGTTTTGAAACGTTTCAGAATTGTTGCAAACTTTGAAACTCCGTATAAAGGGTTCATTTTCGAAAATTTAATTATCTTCTCCTTCTTCATCCTATCTCTTACAACCATTATTCTACTTTAATTTCTTAATTTCTATACTTATACTCTGTCATTTTCAATATAAATTATATCACTCTCTTACTATTCTCAATCTCTGTCAAATAGTCTATGTTTGGAAGTGCTATTCAAAAGTTATAAGGTTGTTTGTAATTGTTAAGGAAAAGGTGTGTTCCTTGTAGCATGTAAATCAAGGAAAGGGAGTGGTGTGAACCTTGTAGCCGTGAAATCAAGGGTGTTGAATCGTTGTGAACTTTGTAACCGTGAAATCAAGGGTGTAGAATCAGTGCTAACCTTGTAGCCATGAAATCAAGATGTTGTAAAATTGATACTAGTATTGATAAAACTCTGAGCAATCCAGCATTGCGTGAGACTGGTCGTAGGAGTAATCTGAACCAGTATAAATCCGGCGTGTTCTTTCCTTCTCTGCAATTTATTTCTGTTTATATTTGCATCTATGATTGTTTCTGTTGTGATATTCATTCTGTTATTCATGTAATTGTTTAAGTAATCACTAATTGTTTAAGTTTTCCATAATCTTTTTAAAACACTATTCACCCTCTTTAGTGTTAGTTTTGCCTTAAAATCCGTGATTCTCATCCCCAACACTAACATGCCCACACACCTATGAACAAAATGGTCTTATAGAAAAAAATACATATATATTGTGGAGACGGGATTAACACTGCTTGCACAAGCATCATTACCACTAAAAATTTGGCCTGATGCTTTTGCCACAACAGTATACGTAATAAATAGTCTACCAACCAAGGTGCTAAATTTTAAATGTTCCGTAGAAATATTAACTCAAGTTAAGCCAGTATACGGTGATTTGAAAATATTTGGTTGTTTGTGTCTTTCTTACATTAGACCATTTTAACAAACACAAGCTGACTATAGATCATCCCCATTACCTTTTCTTGGGTACACTACTAAGAACAAGGGGTATAAATGTAGTGACAACAATGGGAGAGTTTACATATTTAGACATGTGATATTCAAAGAAAAGGTATTTCCTTCATTGAACCAAACTACAAAACAACTAGGAAAGTGTATAATCCAAGAGATGTACTATGCCATCAATACCTGACTACGGTCATGATTTTGTGTATGTGTCACACTTATATAATAATGACACACACACACAGACAACACAACACAGCCTCACACCTCAACATATTATGTCCAGTGAGGACCTGGTCAAGGGTGTAAAGTATTACCTGATAATACTCATGAAGATTCTCAGTGTATAGGTAATGAAGACATCCAGAATAATACCGCATCAAGCACGCATGCTGAAAATGAGGCTTATGTTCAAAATCAACATCACATGACGACCAGAGCCAAAAGCGACATATTTAAACCATAAATTTAGAGTGTTGAGTCAAACTGTGATGAGCCATCCACTTATCATCAAGCAATACTTGATGGTAAGTGGAAATCAGCTATGAAAGAAGCATTTGATGTTTTAGAAAGAAAACAAACATGGAACTTGGTACCTGCACCCAATTATAAAAATATCTTAGGCTGCTAGTGGACTTATAGAATAAAAAGGAATGTCAATGGCACAATATCCAAGTACAAGGCAGGATTTGTTGCTAAAGGTATTCACAAGAATATGGAGTTGATTTTAATGAAACTTTGCAACCTATTGTGAAACCTACATTAATTAGAATCATATTGACTATTGTCTTGCATAGGAATAGGTTCATCAAACAACTTGATGTTAATAATGCGTTTTTAAATGGTGACTTGCCAGAGGATGTGTACATGGAACAGCCTCAAGGGCTCAATAAAAAGGAAAAGAAAAGTTAGTGTGCAAACTGAATAAAGCAATATATGAACTAAAACAAGCACCCAGAGTGTGGTTCAATAAACTGAAAACTACATAGTCAAAACATGGCTACAACCCCTCCAAATCTGACAACTCATCATTCACTAATTTTACTTCTAACTTTGTTACATATGTGCTAATTTATGTTGATAGTTTCATAACAATAAATAATAGTGAAAAGGAAATCAAGAGCTTGACAGACCAACCGAATAATGAATTCTCAATGACGTAGGGGAATTACCATATTTTCGGGGAATAGAGGTGTCAAGAATCAGCAACAACTACATTTGAAGTATAGAAAATACATTTTAGAAATACTAGTCAAGTCAAAGATGAACCAAGCAAATTCACTTCCCACTCCAATGATAAACAACTTGCATCTCAGTAAAGAAAGGGAAAGTCTATATCCAATGAAAAACAGTAAGGGAGCATTGTGGGTGCACTTCAATATGTCACAATAACAAGGCAGATATCTCATATATAGCAAACAAGGCAAGTCAACTCATGCAAAAACCATTAGGTGAACATTAGAAAACACTCAAGAGAATACGGAGATACTAACACGCACAATTGATCAGGGACTAGTCATGACATCAAGCAACAATTTCAACATTAATGCATTCTCAGATGCAAACCGGGCAAACGATTATGATGACAGAAAATCCAATAGTGGATACTGTATATTCTTAGGAATCAATCACGTCTCATGGTGTGCTAAGAAACAAAGTACAGTGTTAAGATTAAGCACAGAAGCAAAATATATAAGTATAGCGAGCACAACTGCATAAATAATTTGGATACAATCACTATTAAGCGAACTAAAGGCAAACACAAACAATAAGGCAATGATCTGGTGTGATAACCTAAGTGTTATAGCGTTAATTGCCAACCCAGTACTACATTTGGGAACCAAACATTTAGAATTGTATATCTACTTTGCCAGAGATCTAGGCCAAAAGGGAAAATATTAAGTAAACCACGTACCTTCCACTTACTAAACAACAGATACTCTAACTAAATCTTTGTCGAAGCACATATTTGAAGCACTAAGAGACAAGCTCTGTATCATTGAAATAAATCACTCCAAGACACTCGACATCTCAAATCACTCATCCATGGCATCGACAAAGACCTTAGAGATGAAGAGTCAACTTAAACCAGACAAATATGACAGATCCATCATCAAAGGCCATGGATCTGCCCAAAATGCATCAATCGACTCAAAATCAGAGAATCTTAGTCTAAGCAAATTAGAAAAGTCAGAGAAGAGTCATAGATATTACAAAAGCAAGTTAGAGAAGATAGAGACATCAGATCTCAAGAATCCTAGCTGCGAAAGAGGAAGACTTGATGCAGACGGCAAAGGTCATTTTTTCTCCAAACCCTAGCTTTGAAAATAGGGTGTGCTGAGGGAGGAGGGTATAAAGTGATATCAATCTATTACTCAGAAGAAAAGAAATACCCCTTCGTATATTACATAATGGGCTTTGGCCCAACTATTGCTTTTTTTTACAAGCCTGTCTAGGCTCTATAAATACATTATAGGGTACTGAATCAAATATACCAACTGTACAATATTCTTTTGCAATACAAAGCATTCTTTTTCTCGTCAAAACAATTCACAAATAATTTTATCATATATTTTTTATTAGAGATTGAAATAGGTGTATATATTACATTTTGTAATATATAACCAATTGCCGGAGATTTTATGATGGTTATGCAATGGTATCAAGTAATAAAAACTTGCTCCAGCCAACTTTTGTTAATGAATCATGTAAATGTTGCAGCAAATCATGAGTTTTGATATCGCAGGAGCCGACCTTTTGCCACTTGAGCGTTAAGAAGGCCCCATTTCTTTAGATTTTAGCTTTGTTTACTCATTTGTGTCTCATTTTCCAAAACACTTGAATGTTCCGGAGTGTTGATGATATGCTTTATTTTGTTGGATATAACCCCATCTTCCTTTTTGTCTGTTATGGTACACAATAACTATGCTAGTAACATTCAGCTGACACAAATTTGAATAATTAGTAATACATGGTAAAGTATAGATTTTTACAGAGTCAGATATTTTATTGGCATTTCAAGAGATATTTGAAGCAAAAATATTATAAAATATATTCCATAGCGACTAGGCATGTTCTAAGTTTTAAAGGCATCTATACCGTCTTAACATTTTGCCCCAGCTAGAAAACTACATAGATTAAAACAAAATGAAAACTCAACTGGCATACCTAATACAGTACATATCAAGTTGACATAATAAAATTAAGGAGATTGTGCCCTCTGTGCATCCAAGCTTCGTCCATATTCATGAACTCTCAGATGCAGCTCGGCTGCAGCTATGAGAAAATGCAAGGCCTGCAAAGGTTTCAAAACGTTGATGACTCCTCGCAGTGTATCCATTCTGAGTCGGTCGGCTTCTTCCAGAACCTTCTTCATCTTCTGCTCCTTCGTTTCTATCTGTGGCTTCAGCATTTTCTCGCCTTCATTTTCATCACCACCGCTTCCCCCGATCTCTGTAATAGCATGCACCAGCTCCACCATCCGCTTGTTCGCCCCTGTTTCTTGAATTTCTGCCAGTTCTTCAGATATTTCCCGTTCCTGCTGTATCGTCATCATTTGTAGTTTATCGATCTGCTGCATCTGGGAATGAGATATGTCTGACAAGTCATATGTCGGCGTTCCATTGATAACCTGTTCATTATTTCACTAGCGTTTACTATTTCTGTGCCAAAATGTTCCTGACGTTTTATCAGATGTTCATACTTAATTTTTTTTAAAGTAGAAGGGAAAAGTAAGTAAAAAGAGACCTGGGTAAGGTGAGACTCGAGTTGAATGCCAGACTTAGAGTAGAAGAGATGAAAGGCCATGGTCGGACGCCACCCTCCAACCCAAAAGAACATATTTTCAGTAGTGGAGGTCCAGGAAGGAGAGAACATCAACTTCACATCATTTTCTGCAAACTTGGATTTGTGGATGCAGTAGTTTTCATAGTTTGACATAACTCTGTCGATGAGAGGCTGAATTTCATGAGTCTCCTGTTCCTGTTCAGCGGCTGCAGAAGGAGAGTAAGCTGAAGTAGCAGCAAGGAGTGTTTGGAGATCATGCTGCTGTTGCTGTACCCATTCATCGTAACAACTTGAAAATTTGTCACCGGTTTTGGGTGTGATTTGATCAGCAGTAGCATCGTTGGATGGGCTATCATCTACACCACCTGTGGTTAAGGGAGAGGTTGATATGCTTTTGAGCTCTGAAGCGAGGAAGTCGCAAAATTAAAAGTGGAGAGAAGAGCAGAGATGAACATACCTGAGCTTGCGCTGCAAACATGGTTGATGGACATTTGTGGAAGCTGCATTTTTACATATGACGTATGTATGTTACAGCAGTTTGGTATTTCAATTTGTGTCTCCATGTGCATATGATATAGGAAAACGAGTGACTGTAGAGTGTGGTCTAGCACATGGTATTGCCAATTGCAAAGTTGGGAACTTAGGGACTAAGTTTGCTACGGTGAGGCTAATTTTGCAGCAGTACATTCTTGTCTTTTCTGAGTTTGAGCTGAACCTATTGGATTCATTTCGAGTCCGCTGGACCTGATGTATCTATTTTGGGAAGCATGACTTTTATTGGTCTCTTGCTGGATGTTAATGCAATTTATTTTTAACCGACATATCAACCCTATCATCCAGGTCGGCTTTGAAATATCTTTTTATTCATCTTTTATCCTTCCTTTTATAAAAGCTGTTGTATGTTTGATCTGTTTTTAGTGCAGTAGAATCCAATACTGTTGCTTAGTCCTCTTAGGCCTTAAAGCCAGCAAGGGAAAATCCCACCAAACCCATTGATCCGAAGAAAAAATTAATTTAACATTTGCCCATTAATTAAACCAATAATTTTTTTTTTTCTAACATCACTGCAAAAAAACTGCAGATTTACGTAAGCCAAAATGACATAGGTGGGACATAGGTAAATGCAGTACCTACGTAACCCCTACGTCAATATTGGCGTGACTAAAACTTGCGTAGGTAATAATAGTATTCATACGACTTAACTATGCCATCCGTGAGGGTGTTTCCTACACACCATAACTACGTCATTATTTACCTATGTTCTCCCTATGCCATAATCTTCCGACGACATATTTACATCTAATATTTCCTACGTCTTCCCTACATCATCTATTTTCCTACGTCTTTCTTACGACATTTTTTCAATTATTTAGATACGGTTTACATACGTGTGTGTATATATATATATATATATATATATATATATATATATATATATATATATATATATATATATATATATATATATATATAGACACACACACACACATTTTCTCTACGCCATCTCCACGATTTCCTTGTGCATTGAAGTAAAATTACATGCGTCTTTCTTACGCCTATTCTAAAGTAATTTTAATATAGTATTATCATGTTCTATTTCATCATATTAAACAAAAACCAAATAGACTTGTTTCTTATCTATATAAATTTCAATAAAAATATTGAAATCACATAATTCATCATCAATTAATTTCAAATATTTAATAAATATTACAAAGTCAACGTAACATTACACAAGTTCTCATACATCTAAACGACACAATAATATTTTCATGATACATGACTTGTATAAAATGTCACTACGAATATAAAAATTAACTCTCACGACCATCATTTGGTTCTTCATCAAATGTTACTTTCTCGACATCATATGAAATTTCTATGCCTTGACTTTCAATTCTTCAATTCTTTGCTTAAAATTTTGCCTACATTTGGCATTTGCACAAATAATTTTTTATTAGATATCCAATAAAACTGCTTCAGGTCTAGATGGATTTGGCACTTATATAAGAATAATAACGCTATTAAGCTAATATAAAACAGCTTCAGTGATAGATTACTTGAATGGTTTTGTTTAATGATCCAGATACAATCCAAATGCCTTGAATGGTGGTAATAAAATATTTCGGCTGATTCAAAATAGATGATATCCATCAAAAAGGTAATATAAAACTATGCAAGAAACACATTGCAAGGAACACGTTGCAGGGTATATGGATTGTATTTTAACTATTAGGCATGGCTCTGGTTTATAAACCCACACCGATAAATGAATATCAAAACTCAAGGAAGAAGAAATAAAATTAAGTAAGGCACAGTTCAAAAATAGTGGCACCATAATTTATTTTCATATCATGCTAATATAGTCAATCTTCTCAGTTCTCACAGCTCCAAAGCAAAACTCTCATAGTTACAGATCAAGATAAGTATGTAATTGCTTGTCAGGGACATCCAGTTGCACCACTACCTGGCAAAACATGTATGCATGGCACAAAAGGTCTTTCCATTATTAATACCTTTAATTACAAGTACATAGGTAAAGGGAAAAAGATCGTATATCCAACACAAAGTATGTATCGTTACCACTAATCAATGAAGGCATAAAATATATCGAACAAGGACTCTAGCTGAAGTTTTAATAAACACGAATGATTCTCAACTTTTGATTAGCATAAAGCTCTGCAATGGATACAAAATCACATATATAAAAACCAAAAATTATAATTAGTCACCGGATTATGTTTCTAACTGCATTACAAGACATAATCAGTTACCCAAAAACATGATTTAACACAAAACCAATGGGCTCGGGATCTTTAAATATTTTTAAAAAGTATATAATAATCACTGATTAATAATAACGTTGCACTACAAACCAAAATTATACAGTTCCCTAATCGGGGTTGCACAGTTCATATTAGTTTAATACCGGTCAGAACTCTGTTAACGATTGATAAGTAATAATAAAAAATAAAAAATAAAAAAAAGAAGAAGAAGAAGAAAAATAAGAAGAATAAGAATCCGTAGCTGCTAGCTTACCTATAATTTTAAAAATAGATACCTGAAGAGTGTCGAGGATCGATAGTGAATGGATCGACACCAGTAATCACATTTGATGGCACCAGATCATCAACGCTCATCGATGCCAGAAACGTCACAACAAAGTCATCCGACGAATCGGCCGATAGAAAAGGCAGGGTAGGACATATCGCATCTAAAAATCTGAATTTACCTGCCAACAAGTTTCCGATTGCTGAATCAGTGGCAAAATTAAACTTTTATCCAGGAAGCAAAGGGATATTTGAACCAACTGATAAGTTTAGCTGAGAGAATAGATTTTCCCCATAATTAACAATTTGAAAGCAAGAACGACTCACCTCAATTGCCACAATACTAAAATAAAAGAAGAGAAATTCAGATCATAATTTTAGAAGCAGACGAAGAAGAAAACACTAAAATTTACTTTACGATCCGTTTACGGCAAATTCCGTGGATGCTTTATCAATCCATCCACTAGTGGTAGAGGCGCTGCTTGATGCGACCTGCATCACCATCGCGGGAGATTAATTTATTCAGTATGAATTTGTTCAGAATCACCACCATCAATCCATCCACCAGATATTCAAGTTGAACCAAACAAGGAAACAGATGTAAATGTTTCCCGCATGGTTTCAACAAATACTATTTACATTTCAAAGCAACACAAGACTACTCCAAAATCTGTAGCTCCGTTAACAACCTTGTATTATGCAACTATTTTATTGATTATCTACTTCGGAAAATATATAAGTGTAGTGCGCCCATTTTAGAACCTATCCATGAAGGATGATGCGTTATAACCTTAACTAAAATTTGACGAAGCAGATTTGCACCTCTATATTGCATCATCACAACAAAGCTATTAAGATGCGCTGTAGTCCAGATCTGATACAAAAGTGACAAAAATACGCTGCCAATATCAAATGATACTCACTACAAGCATAAAGACTCAAAGATGAATCAGTAAAGTAATCTACATTAGCACACCAAAATTTGTAATATGCAGTTAAAAAAACAGTGATATCACATTACCAAGAATGACCAAATCCAAAATTGCATAACTCAAACAAGGCATCTTTCTAACGATTCTAAACCCAGACAAGTAATACTATGTTGAATAGCCATTAGTACCTAATTAAGCCTAGATTACAGTGGGCTGTGCATGATGCACACGTTTGCCAACCGATTGGTCTCATGCAAAGTGAAGCCATTAAATATCCAATGCAAAATATCCTCTACTCAAGGCCATGATAGAGAAACATGAATAACATGGCACAGCAATCACACATAGAAATTTAAATAAGGTTGTTTCTGTATAGAACAATAATTACCAGTGTTCTGTTCTTTTTCCAGTGTCGTAGTCTTAATCCCATATGGATCGTCTAACGGTGCAAAACTGCTGTGGCCAAATGTTTTACGTAACCCAAAATCTGACAGTTTCAAATGGCCTGCTCTGTCTAATGATAAATTGCCTGGCTCAATATCGGCGCTGTAAAATACAAAAGGCATATGTTGATTATAGAATTTAGAAAAGCAGACATTACTAAACCATTTTATTCGTTAGCGAAGTTTCTACTAGAACTTTTTCTTATTAAAGAGTCATAAACGATTTTACTCATTCTCTGATCATTTCAACATTGTTGCATACTAATTTCTTCTTCCTTCTTTAATCAATCTCCACAAAATTAGTAAAACTGGTACAAACAGCTATTGCAGTAGTGAAAAGCTGGTCATTTCACATAATTTGTAAAAGAAAAGCTACAAAGCTAACTGAAAAAAAATCTGGGAATCTGATGCAAACATAGATCCAGTTCACAATTCATCATTTCAAATCTAAACATCCAAACCTAGAACGTAAAAACTAAGCAATCGATATAATATCAACGAGAATGAAGCAGATTACCAAGGACCAATTAGAGTCGCATCTGATTCAAGGTGCCTCAACACACTTATTCTTCGTCATAGCCAAGTCTCCACCATCGTTGAAATCTGGTTTCTCGTTAATCATGCGTTGTGCTTCGGCAATTTGATGCTCTCGCCTTTTATCATGAATTGAAAAGAAACAAATCCTAATACGTTCAACTTTCAATATACATAGTGAATCTGCATAAAAAAAATATAAAAATAAGATACATACAAAAAGGGACGATAAACCACGAATCTAATTAATGTCTCCCGCGCTGGTGATGCACCACACGGAAAATTAATTGAGGATTGTTAGAGGCACTCCATATTTGGTTAAGGGGAGGATAATTTTAAGGGGACTCCAGCTTAATTATTATTTTTTATTAAGGGGGGTCTGGGTTATTTTTTAAGAAAAAGAAAAGGAGACCTAACTACCCCTGGCTCAAATTCAGCGCAAGTAACAAACATGTGAATCACTAAACATCTCGATTACACAAATTCGATACAACATATTAAATCAAAATTTTCATTTCTGCATTTATTTTAAATTAACCATAACAATTCAATCATGAAATTACAATTAATTATCTGATCCGATGCCTTCTTATTACTCATAAAACTTTCTTGTGCTCCATTACATTAACTACATCAATTTTTATTTTTATGTGCATCATTAAATTGTAAGGATTGATTAAGGTTTATTTTTTATGGTTTATATTAATGAGAATTATAGGAGGTTAATATCGGAATTTTAATTAATATGTTTAAATGGTGGCTAATTTATTTTGTCCCCCCCCCCCCCCCCCCCATAACAATTATACAATAAATAAAAATTAGTCCTCCCCTTAATCAAATGTGGAGTCCTTTTAACAATCCCCAATTAATTTATTCCCTGGAAACCTGATCAAAATATTAGACAACTACACCAACTGATCTCCCTGAAAAAACCTAAGTTAGCCAAAAAAAAAAAGAATTAGAATTATATAATAACTAATTCAGCTGGTAAACTGCAAGAAAACCAAAAATAAAATGAATGGAAAGTTAAAAACTGATTTGAAAAACCTAGCTAAATGAATCCGCTTCTGCGACATAAAAGATAGACGTAGCACAGATTTTTCTTCCAATTTCTTTATTTCCGTCAAAGTTATTTTGTTGTCAAATACAAATATGATGCAATATAGTTCAAATTGCACAAAGTTAGGATTTTCACCTTAAAAATGGTTCGGCAATGCGTAACAAATTAAGCAACAAAGACGAACAAATTAGGGCTTTTGTGCCTAAGTTCAACGTAGTCGATTTGTTGAAGAAAACATGTTGCCTAACCATATGGGCAAATACGACGATCTGGAGAGAAGACAGCGATCTGAAGGAGAGGAGGCGGCGATCTGGGGCAACGATCTGAGCGATCGATTTCGTACAAAATAGGGCAAATTCGGACAGAGGCTACGTGTGAGGAATGAAATATTCTGGAGGGATCAGCTTCGTAGGTACCAAATATTTGGGATTAATAATTAAAGCAATTATACCGCTTATAATAACTTAGAATGTTGTAATTAATTTTAAGTTTGTTTGGGTGGAGTTAGCGGAGGAACTTTGTTACGCCATAACGACACGTCGACACCTATCTGAATTGGTAGAAAATTGACGTAGACGAAGAAATTGATAGCTATATCTTCACTACGTCAGTAATTATAACATACTAAATTTACTATGTCTTTCATAAGCCATGATTAATTTTCAGAGACGTAGAAAAGCCATAGAAAATTTTCTACGGTTTTCGTACGTCATTACCTTTTCCTGTTTATTTCTTACGTTTTCTCTATGCCCCGCACTTTGACGTAGGAACGACGTAGGAAATTTTGTGTAGGAAAGACATTGAAGAGTAAATTGATTTGGCCAACTAGACCTCATTCGTTCTTTATGCTGATTTTCTTCAAAACCCAGAAAAAAATCGAATAAAGTTGTAAATATAATTTATATTCAAACAAGATTTTATGCACTAAATTCAGATTATTCGAAAAGTTTAACTTCTGCAAAATCATAAATTGGTGTAAACCATCAAAGACATGTATTTGTGTTCAGATAGATGATTCGAAAAGAAAATTTAAATACATTACAAGTTTAAAACAAATTATTTTTTGTATTAATGATCTCTTAAACAAATATATTCATATGTCAATTTTGAAAAAGTGATGTATTTGCTATCAATTGCCAATTGTTGATTTTATTTACATATATGTACGCTTATACATAGACACACGCGCGCGCGTGCGCGCACACACACCAATGATGTGATTTAAAGAAATAAATCATATTAAATAATAGCTTGGTTAAGTACCATTGAGGCCGAGAGCTCCTATCTGGATAAATGTTTAAAGTACAATTATTTTATTAACAATTTATAAGCTAATAATTATTTGATTAATGTTATCTTCAAAGTTAATAATTATTTAGACAAACACCTTGTCCACAGTGGTTAAGACACTTGAATATGGTGCAAGAGATCATAAGTTTGATTCAAGTCGATCCTACTTGTCATGTAGTGTATTACATACTTTCTAAAAATTGTATATAAAAGTACTAATTTTAAAAATAAAAAATAATTTTATTAATGATGTTTTGATAATGATTATTTATTCTTCTAATGTTATTTATTTTATCAATAATGTCTAAAAGTTGATAATTTTTTTAGTATTGATATTTTTAAAGTTAACAACTATTTAAGTAATATAAGTTAACGATTATTTTATTAAGGGTATTATTAAAGTTAATAATTATTTTAGCACTAACGTTTAAATTTAATAGTTAATTTAATAATTATTTTTTAAAGTTATTTATTATTTTGTCAATGATATTTTAAATTAATAATTATTTTATTAACGATGCTTTAAAGTTAATTAATTAATTTACTAGTGATGTTTTGAAGCTAATTAACTAATCTACCATAGATGCTTTAAAATTAACTAATTATTTTATTAATGATACTTTAAATTAATTATGAACAAAATTTCAAAATAGGATTGCTTTTAAAACTAATAGCAGATTTAACCTAATTTTGAAACTATTTGCATAAATAGGCTTGTTTTGGCCACCTCAGCGTTGAGGTGACCAGTTGTTTAAAAAAAATACATTGAGGCGCACTTGTGAATTGCGCCCCTTATAAAAATTCAAAAATACATGGGTGCATTTCACAAGTGCTCACATGAGATTTTAATCAGGCTTTAATCTGCATCAGTTGTAAAACTCAGAAAACTATGAAGTGTGCCCTTGTGAATAGAAGTTAAACAAGCTTATCTAATATTAACGTGATGGAAATGAGTTGTAGCATCGGGTTGGTGGCGAGAATTGCTATATGCCCACATTGTTTTGTATTCTTGCATGGAATCAGAAGGCTGACTGCGGAATATAGTGCAGATGATATATACATGCAGCGTATCGCACTCTCTCGACTAAGATTTGTACTATATCCCATCAGTAGGTTTGACTAAGCCTTTTGGAACACACACGTCTCTATATTGTTGTAATGTGAAGAAAAGGTCATTTAATGCTGCACTATTTGGAACGTGTGATGCATAATTTTCGAGGCATAGGAGAATTGAATCCTTTCCATTAGCGGACACAGTTGCAAAATTTTGAAGACTAAGGCCTGTTGGTTGAGATCCATGACTGAAGCGGTAAAGGATAACTTGATTTGGACATGAAACTAAGAGAGCCTACCAAGTAGTGTTGGCAAAGATAAAGGCTTCTTCAAAGTGAAAATGAATACCGACTTCTCCCGTGCAAGCTAGACTCAGCTTATTGCAAATATGAGGTAAGGAGTCAACCAGATATCTTTGTAGCTAGCTCCGTCTAGTTTTTTCTGGTGATATCCTTAAATAAGTTGAGTTTAAACCTGTTGTAGATTAAAACAAGCGCACCTTGCAGGTGCGTCCATTTAAAATTTCATGGGCGCACTTGTGACAAGTGCTCCTCCGTGTATTTTTTTAAGCAAGGCCAAAATAAGCTTATTTCTGCAAATAGTTTCAAAATTAGCCTAAATCTGCTATTAGTTTTAAAAACAAGCCTATTTTGAAAATTTGTCCATTAATTATTTAAGATATTGAAAGATAAATAATCAATTTAATAAAAGTGTATGAATAATAAATTGTTTAATTAAAAATTACTTTGTAAATGTATTTTGAAAAGAAGATCCACTAATGATATTTTATAAAGGAAATTTATAGACGATATTTTTTAAAGATTTAGATAAATTTTAATGAAGGGTTTCTATTAAAAAAAATAGTAGGGAATTTTATAAAATTGACTTATGAAAAGGACTTGAAAATGTAGAATGAGTTTATAAAAAGGGAATTTCATCAAAAAGGAAAAAAAAATATCTTTTTAAAAATAACCATTCTTAACTATGGTGCCACGAAAAAAATTCTTTTCATTCTTAACAACGAAAGAAAAGTAACTTCGGCTTTTAGTATAAATATTTTGATTGCTAATTCTTTGATCTGTTTAATATGATTTTAAAATAAAAAAAACTTGCTTAGTGTTTTTTGAATATACATATAGAAGTGAGATAGGTGTATGGATTCTTCTCTAAGCTTTGAAGGAGTACAAAGGATTTGAAAATATAACTTTTGTAAACGTACGTAAAAATAAGTACTTATTAGGTGATCTTATTCATTGAAGATTAACTAAAAGAGATTAGTGTTTTCCTTCGGAAATCTAATCTCCTATTTGAATTAATTGTTATTTGACAGCTAAATAACCGAGGACCGAAAATTGACCTAAATATGACATTGAAAATGTCTAGAAGAAGCATGAAAGTTACATGACCCAACCATCTTCGATGATATTATATTGTGCGTTAGTTTTGTTCTTCTAGAACAAATGATAAGGAACTCCTCTATTTAAATGGTTTGGAGATAATCTCCGCTCTTATGTATTGTCTGTTTATTTCCTAAGAACCATAGTTGATTTACCAAAAATGATTAATTATCGATTCGAAGAGAGACCAGAATCCGATATGTATGAGTTATTTGAAAACCATCTCCTACTGGTTTAAATGTTTAAATTGAAAACATCTTGCAGATGATGGAACCAAAGACGTAGCTCTTTGAAGTGCTACGACTGCTTGCTACTAATCCTAAGGGTGATTGCAAAACAGATGTAGTGCAATTAGTATGTATGTATGTTTATGGAACACGTGTTAATAACCTTGTTCTGGCCATTCTTAGTTACTGTCGTTTCTATACTTCGTGAAAATAATTTTAACTAAACTATAGCTCTTCCCTTGCATACATGAAAGTACTAGGAATAATCTTTTGCTAAACTTTTAAAAGAAATTTGTATATACGCATCAAATGTTCATGCATAGAAGTTTCTTGATACAAATAGTTTATATATATCTACGTAAATGCATCATTGTTGCAGCAGCAAACTAAAACTAATACAACGACGGCCTAACTAAAAGCTCTGCCCCACTGTAAAATACACTTCTTATGCACACATCCATCAGATGTGCATACGTACTAGTGTATATATATACACACATACACATAGAGCAACATTCTTTGACATCCCCACACTGTGACATCACCCCTTTAACCTCCTTTTTTCCACCACATATTCGGTTTCTCTCTCCCTCCACTAACTCACTCTTCTATAACCATATTTTATTATAAACGAAAGGTGGATATTAAGGGGCTTTTGGGGATGCTCGAATTTAAGGGTGTCATTGAGCGCTCGCCATATACATACATACATACATACATACATACATATATAGATATATATATATATATAAGGACCGTTTTGAGACACTCTTATTTTGCAGCACCCTACCCTACCGCGAGTTACACTAATTCAAATTAATAAGATTTTATAAATATTCAATCAATGTATATATTATTATCTATCCAAAATTTGAGCTCATTACGACGTTTGTAAAATAATATGTTTGACGTTTAAGGGTGTTATTATTGACAGTACTCCAATTATTGTTAAGGGGGGCTTTTTTTAAAAACATTCCACTCTTTAAAAAGTTGTTAAGAGGCTACACAAACATATTATTTCATACTACTCAGTATTTCTAAATTGCCCCTTTAAATTTGATTTTAAAAAACTTATTCGATGAGGGAAACCATATTAAAATAAATAGTTCGTCAACACTGCACCGAATGCAACATGTAATCAATTATATATGTATTCGACAGTGGTATGTCGAAAATTAATAATCATTTTGGTGCATTGCCTCTATAATTATAAAATTCAGTATATTTATGTCAAAAAAAAAAAAATAGTTCGATCCTATTCCTCCGGAAACGCTTATTCTTTAGGGTTTGAAAAAATTGATATATGTGAATTGATAAAAAAATTACTACGGCCCTTGCAATATTTGTTAAGGTAAACTTACATTTATTTGTTAAAGGGCTAAATGGGTAACAAGGTAAAATTACTTTTATTTGTTAAGGGTTACTTTCCTCATTGGCACTCCCCTTAATAGTTTTTGAAAAAAAAATTAGACCTCCTTAACAATATTTGGAGTGTCAATAACAATGTCTATATTTTAACATTAACATTTGAAAAAAACTCTCATGACCTAGCAATGGCGGCGGCGAAAACTCATTCATCTTCCTCCTCCTTTGCCACCGATGCCTTTCCACCTCGCCCTCTACCCCCCAAACCCCCTGATCCACTACCTCCCTTTGGAAATCCCTCTTCTTCGATGGATGCTAATCCAGATCTGGCTATTCCATCGCAACCATCTTTTCCACTAAAATCTGATTACGCATCTCTGCTTAGATCTTCTCCAAGGAATGCAGGATCGTACAAGCCACTCCATTTTGATATACCGAGAGATGGAAAGAAGCATATGATACCAGATCTTGTCAAGCAGCAAGGTCTTAATTACTGGAGTAATTTTCTGATCAGATTTTTCCTTGATGGTACGTTATCGTTTCATGCTGTATCTAATTATTTGCATAGGCATTGGAAGCTTGATGGTGAGGTTGATATTAAATTCGATGGGTCTCACTTTTATTTTATATTCTCCAATGACTCTGATAGGAAAAAAATTCTCAGATCCCCATCTTTATACGTGGTATGATGTTTATCATATCTGTTTAGGATCCAACTATAGGATGTGCCCAATCTCAAATAAAAAAAGTCCTTGTTTGAATCCATTTATATAGGACACCCATGGTTTTATGGACTCTAATAGGCATCAATTGGCTTGTGACTCATATTGGCAGATTGATTTGTTACAATGTTAGTACTGTAAGGTTAGATAGGTTCAGATACGCGAAGGCATTGGTCGAAGTATCACCTGAATTTGAGCTACCAAATGTTATTGAGATTGATGGTTTGGGAGATGCTTGTCCAATTGTAAAGGTTAGCTATGACTGGAAACCAAAGATTTGTGTCAAGTGTAGGGTATTTGGATATGATTCATTCCACTATAAATTACACGCCAATAACAGTAAGGGTAATCAGAATCTGGGTAATGCTATTGGGAGGGATTATTGTCCAGCTGAGAATGTGCAAGTACAAAAGCCACGTATTAAAATACATGCAAATGGTAATCAGGACAAATGGATAAATGTTTACAACAAAAAAAAGAAGTATTGGAAGAGAAAGGAGGTAGATACTAATAAGGGTACGACAGATTCTGCAGTTGCTACTGGCAATGAAAATGATAACTTTTTGCATGCTTAGCTACTGATGATAACAGGCAGAACGTTGATATTAGTGCTACTGAGCAGAATGTTGATATTGATGGTCATGGTCCTGATGACCCTAATATTGTTCAATCTAATCCAGTTACCAATGCTCATTCAGACTACACAGCTAACGCTGACATGCAGACCATGTTTGGCAACCTGTTTGATGATACAAGAGATCATTTATAAACTTCAAATAAGGCTATAGGTAATGGAACTATTCCTTGTATTGATTTCTTGGGAACTAGTTCATCTTCTAGTGCCATTATAATTGCTCCTTGTTAAGCTCTTTCTGGTTCTATGTCATGTTCATCAACTTATAGTCAGAGTTCTCCTACTTCTTCTTGTATGAGTTTTACTTCAGCTTTGATTGGAACTTCTTCTTCCAGTGCCAAGCAATCTGCTTCCCCATATGCTAATTTAAAGCCACCTGACCATCTAATTCTTCCTCCTCTGGCAATTAAATCTTTCATGTTATCCTATGTAACACCCCACCTCCGCTAGGGTCACTCGCAAAGGAATGCACTAGCTTTAGAGGGGTATTATTGGTAAACATGTACAGAAATATTACAAGACAGAACATATAAAATAGCGGAAGTAAAATCAACTTTCATATCATTAATAAATAAGGTCTAAAGCCTTTTACATCAGAGAATTTCTTACATGGAAACCTGTCTTGCAATAGTAAAGAAGCATAAAAAACCTTTTCATCAATTATTCCCCAAGTAAAACAATAAAATAGCCATAGCCAAGAAAGTCCAAGCCATGCGTGATGACCTTCAAACAGAAGAAGTCCAAACTAACAATTGCATTTCCTCCCTGTAACCTGGGGGGGAATGGAAGACAAAGAGGCGAAACAAAACGGGGTCAGTCATAAAGACTGGTAAGCCCTATCTACTATCAGTATGTAAACTAGTAAAGTTAACTGGCATGAGGAACTGAGATGAACATAAGTATGATGATAAGATAGATAAGCTAAACCAAAATAACAGGATGAACTACTGTACCAAGATACACGAGTGTGTCATGATAAACTACGGTGTCAAGATAAATCAAGGTATCACATTGTCAGGTTTCTATCAAGTATACTATCCCAAGGTATCTATCATGTATAACATCCTAAGGTATTTATCATGTATATTTGCTCTGCACCTCTCGTACTAGTATCCCAACCCGCGTTATGTGTTAACTATGAATGTCCCTTGCCCAATGTCATGTAATGGTCCATAGCATATGTAGGTTTTCCCAACTCGTATGTTTCTTTCCATGTATGAGTTCAGTCCTTTGCCGTAGGCCGTACGGGCTTCCCTATGTAAATTTATACCGCCTCAACGTAGTACCATTTTATCCTTGATGTTGTTTTGGACTGCTACCCTTGATCTAGTTATGTTTTCTTACCATGAACTATCGATTTATGCCACCTAGGACCACTAGGGATTATGCTACCTAATGAACGTTTCCCTGTCTCGGTTTGGGTTTTAGCCACCTAGGGCTACTAGGGATTATGCAACCCGTCAACCGCGCCCTTTTTATCCCACGTATGTATCGTGAATCGTTTTCCATGTCTAGACGCACATGTATCTCAATGTGCCATCCGAGTTCCGTGCCAGGGCAAATCAAGAAATACGGAACTCGGTCGGGAGTTTCAAGTCATCCGCCGGTGTAGATATCAAGGTCTGTTTTTGTATCCGTGGCTATGGTCCCACGTGACCCCTTCCTCAACTACTGAAAGGCAAAACAAGAAAAGTCATGTATGAGAACTACGCTACAGCCATCGCTACCCTCATTCCGGACGGCTAACCTCACCCATACTTGATAGCCAGTATGGTTTGTTGGGTGTTCTCTGCCTTTCCGCACGTACACGATTGACTAAAGATGGTAGGTGGCCGACGAATGTGCTATCCAGGGCTACCGTGAAAATATCGCCGACCCCACGCTAATCCACCCCAGTCTTTAGGTTGCTCGCACAGCAACCAAGGCATACACTTGGCTCTTCTACCGCAGACCTTAACCTCTATGAGGCCAGGTTTCATGGACCATCCACAACCTCACAGAGGGATACCAAGAGTATCCTCACGTTCCCCGAAGCTAACGCTTCGTCACCCAGTTCGTTGGAGCCTTTATCTAAATCAGATATTGCTCCACCTCGTATTTTAAGTGATGATCTACCGTATCGGGTTACTCTTCTATCTGTGAACTGGTCTGAATCCCTTGACTAAGAATTATTACTTAGTTCCCCAAACTAAGGTTTACCACTTAGTCTTCTTATTAATCCCCCTTTTTCCACATAGTCCCCTGAACTAGGGTTTTGTCTAATGGGTTAAATATTGTCATTTAAGTTCATTACTTATCCTGTCTACGAATCATGTCAAGATTTGGCTAAGTATTCAAGTCCAAGACCTAGCCCTACAAGTTGGTTAAGTATACCAAGAAGCTCATGACTTAACCTTATTCAATCATCAAGTCAAATTGGTTAAGTATTTGTTTATCTTACCCTATCAGCTTATCGTGATAGATTGGTTAAGCACAGATTATCTTAACCTCATCGGATTATCGAGTCGGATTGGTTAAGTATAGGTTAACTTAACCCCATCCACTAATCGCATTAGAATGGTTAAGTATATTTAAACGGTCTTGTGACTTAACCCTATCAAGTTCTCACATTAGATTGGTTAAGCATGGTTGCTTAACCTTATAAAATCATCATGTATAATTGATTAAGTATAAGTTACTTAAGCCCATTAAATTATCATGTTAAGTTGGTTAAGTATTGGTTACTTAACCACATTGAATTACCAAGTTTAGATTGGTTAAGTGTTTAACTTAACCCCATCGAATTACCGTGTTTAGATTAGTTAAGTGTAGGTTACTTAACCCCATCTAATTACCGTGTTTAGATTAGTTAAGTGTAGGTTACTTAACCCCATCTAATTACCGTGTTTAGATTAGTTAAGTGTAAGTTACTTAACCCCATCTAATTACCGTGTTTAGATTAGTTAAGTGTAAATTACTTAACCCCATCCCCTAATTGTCTTATATGTTTAAGTGTCATTAAGAAATCAAGCCCGGTCCCACTTAACCTACTCATTCGTGTCATATCGGTTAAGTGTCATTAGTCAAACTTACTTAACCTTATCATGTGGCATTAATTTAATTAATGCACTCTCAACCTCTCACATTAGACTTTGTTGTGGTTACTAGTTATGCCGGGCGGGTCCGGGTAGTTTTACACCACAACCTAGTCTAACCTCGGGTCTTAAGCGCGACATGACCAACTTCTCACATTGGATCCTATTGTTTGTAGCCACTAGTTAAGCCGGGCGGGTCCGGGTAGATTTATGCTACAAACACAACCCAACCTCGAGTTGGCCATTTTCATGTTTGGTCTAGTGTCTTGTTACACTTACAACCCATACGTGTCAAGTTTTCAAGTCCCATGCTCATAGCCAAAGTTACATGTTGTCATGTTTATACCAATTTACCCAAATCATGTTTCATGTCATTAAAGTTTCCCCATAACATAACCCCAACGCTTTTAAACTCGCATATACATTCGCAACAACGCATAATGGATTAAAGAAGGAACTTGGCAAAGGCATGACAAAAAGGGTATAAGGCCACAAGTTAATCATGGTGGCATATGAGGCGTAAATGTGTTCATTAACTTGCATGTTACATTATTAAGCCTCAAAAACATGCATAACCCCAAACTTAGCACATAGGCGAATCATGATGATAAGTGACATAGAAAGATGCCTAGAATTTCGCATATAGCATTACATGCAAGTTATCATAAGGGATATAATAGCTCTCATGTTGCATAATGCAACATTCAACATAAAGCTTATAGCTTTTAGCCCATAAGATCAAGATGGTGTCTTTACAAACATGATGGGATACATAACATGATAGCATGTATGATACTTAATGTTCAAACCCAACTTACAACATTCATTTAACTTCATAGTTAATATCTAAGAGTAGGAGGGGGCTTACAATGCTATGAAGGCATAAATTAATATATAAAAAGATTGAGACGAAGCCACACTAGCTAAAACCCCAAATCAATAAGCTCCAATAAAATCCTTGAGAAAATAATAAGAAAGATCCTTGCTTTGATGAAGATTTGCCTTGAAATCAAGTTTAGAAGCTCTCATATGAACATAGAAACTCTCATACACTCATATGATCACGCTATCTCTCAAGAGAATGAAGATAGAATTTATAACAAGAGGATGGAGGCTGGGGTTTTGAGTGGAGGCCATGATCATTAGAAATTTTGGCATAGTTTATTTGTAGGATCAATTTATGAGGGTTTAGGCTAGGTTAGGGGTCTTTTTATAGAGATTAGAAGTAGTTTAGGCCCTTAGATAAACCCTAGGATAGATCCAAGCCCTCAAAAATCGTCACAAGCCTCCAAAACAGGACCAGGAGCCAAAACAGGTACACCAGGCCGACCTGGCCGACCAGGGAGGTCGACACCCAGGTCGGCACCCAGGTCGACTCTAGAGTCGACCTGGTTGGGGGGGAGGTCGACCCTAGTGTCGACCCCCCTGTCGACCTGACTGGGCGGGATTTTTCCTGCCTACTCTGATTTCTGTGTTTTTGAATTCTGATTTTTCGTGAAACTTCCGAAGGCCATATCTCGGCCATACGGACTCCGATTTACGAAATTTCGGACTCTATTTCGCGTATTTTTCTGAGACGAACGCAATGGCACAGCCCGTTTCTCCTGATTCAGATTTTATAATATAATTCTGCCTTGATTCTTGATTTAACATGTTGTTAAATTTCGGGTTGTTACATTCTCCCCTCCTTTAAGGATTTTGTCCCTGAAATCTCCAAGTTAGGAAGAACGTATCCTACCATCCATCATCCATCTAGTCAAAACATCATCCACAGGCAAACATTGTCCTTAGACGATTTCTAATGTCATATGAACATATGCAAAACGTGTGTGTATATGCTCCTTAGCTAATGCTAATGATCAGGCCTGAATGATCTTTCTAATGCAAAATATGTTTAGTGCCATGAGTCCAACATGTATGCAAATAGTCCTAGCCATATAAATGCTATATGTGTGCACAACCATTCATTCTCATGCAACATCCACATGATAACACATTCAATTTCATCCATAAACAGGTATAAATACTCGTGCATATGCAATCTGAAATGTGAGTGCGTCGATCTAGTATCTAATGTGTATTCGCGCATCCACGAGCAACCACTTGCAACCATTTGCAACCATATCAATCATAACATTTTTCAAACACATGTTTACATCCATAGGTTTCTATCTAATGTTCTCACGATAGGATCAAGGAGATAAACAAGGTAAACTCCCTACGGGGTTTGCAACAGAAACAGGACCGAGAGGATATTCACCGAAAGATAATATGCGAGCAAGCTCTATAGGAAAAACCAGGGATCCAGGATATACTCTTAAAAAGAGATATTGATGCGAGTATCTAGCCTTCAACCTTCTAAGTCGCCCTCCCTTGAGCTTAATTCCATTGTGCCTTGACCGTCTTTTAACTTCATGATCCCATAGCTCCTTGATTCCTATTTCCAAGATATGAGTTAGAACTTATTTCATTGTCGCCTCTTATTCCACTTTCACTTATCCTTTTCCTAGTATACTTGGCTCAAACGTATCCACTTACTCATGCAAGCTCTCCAAAATTCACTAGGGAATTTTGGATCTCGTTTGCCGATGCCAATCCATGTTGCCAAGAGTACTTACTAGGGTGATTCCCATAACTCATGCATAAGCGAAACGAACCATCCGCCTTAGCGGCGAATTCTATTCGAACGGATTACCAACAACTGCATCCCGAGATTCTAGGTAACGAACCATGACAGAACCCAAAAGGTTACACGAGACTTCGAGGGTATCACCAAGGTGAGTCGAGAGTCTAACTACCCTCTTTCCAAAACTGAGAATGGCACCCCTCATTGGGTGACCACTTTATCCCTAGAATCCATCCGTAGCCGAGACATGTCATTCTCAAATCCAAACAAGTCATGAAGAAATGGACCGACTCTCCAACCAGATTTTTGGGACAAAAACTGGGATCCTCTACCATGCTAGTACTAAGGTGCAGAGACTTAACTATCGAAGCAGACTTAAATGATGCGATGATCAAAACAAAGTCTAGACGGGACGATAGAAAAGAAAGGCTAAACAGAAACAGTACCATTCCTCTTAGGTACGCTAGAAATGAGAGCATACAATTGCCGTCTCGCTGATCTTGTCCTTATTTTTCTTCGTGGACTAATCCATACCAACAAGTTGCTTATCCTTAAGCCCGTGTCCTTTATCCTTGCTCTTATTATCCTTCCTTGTACCACGGCAACAGGTCTCTCGAGAACCACCTCCATCGTACGGAAAACACCTATGTGGCTAGACAAAGATTAGTCACAGTTAGAACTACTGTGACTACAGATGGAGGAAAGAAAGGAAAAGAGATTCAACCAAGGAATCAAAGGATAGTGCTAATGGCCTTTGGGGAATAGCCTTTTAAAACAAAAATTTTCTTGAAAAATGCTTCTTTGTAAAACGGTTTCTCAAATAGTTTTCAGAAGGTTTTAAAAACTTTTGCCCAGTCTGGTAACCTTCTGCTCTGATACCAAATGTAACACCCCACCTCCGCTAGGGTCACTCGCAAAGGAATGCACTAGCTTTAGAGGGGTATTATTGGTAAACATGTACAGAAATATTACAAGACAGAACATATAAAATAGCGGAAGTAAAATCAACTTTCATATCATTAATAAATAAGGTCTAAAGCCTTTTACATCAGAGAATTTCTTACATGGAAACTTGTCTTGCAATAGTAAAGAAGCATAAAAAACCTTTTCATCAATTATTCCCCAAGTAAAACAATAAAATAGCCATAGCCAAGAAAAGTCCAAGCCATGCGTGATGACCTTCAAACAGAAGAAGTCCAAACTAACAATTGCATTTCCTCCCTGTAACCTGGGGGGGGGGGAACGGAAGACAAAGAGGCGAAACAAAACGGGGTCAGTCATAAAGACTGGTAAGCCCTATCTACTATCAGTATATAAACTAGTAAAGTTAACTGGCATGAGGAACTGAGATGAACATAAGTATGATGATAAGATAGATAAGCTAAACCAAAATAACAGGATGAACTACTGTACCAAGATACACGAGTGTGTCATGATAAACTACGGTGTCAAGATTAATCAAGGTATCACATTGTCAGGTTTTTATCAAGTATACTATCCCAAGGTATCTATCATGTATAACATTCTAAGGTATTTATCATGTATATTTGCTCTGCACCTCTCGTACTAGTATCCCAACCCACGTTATGTGTTAACTATGAATGTCCCTTGCCCAATGTCATGTAATGGTCCACAGCATATGTAGGTTTTCCCAACTCGTATGTTTCTTTCCATGTATGAGTTCAGTCCTTTGCCGTAGGCCGTACGGGCTTCCCTATGTAAATCTATACCGCCTCAACGTAGTACCATTTTATCCTTGATGTTGTTTTGGACTGCTACCCTTGATCTAGTTATGTTTTCTTACCATGAACTATCGATTTATGCCACCTAGGGCCACTAGGGATTATGCCACCTAATGAACGTTTCCGTGTCTCGGTTTGGGTTTTAGCCACCTAGGGCTACTAGGGATTATGCTACCCGTCAACCGCGCCCTTTTTATCCCACGTATGTATCGTGAATCGTTTTCCATGTCTAGACGCACATGTATCTCAATGCGCCATCCGAGTTTCGTGCCAGGGCAAATCAAGGAATACGGAACTCGGTCGGGAGTTTCAAGTCATCCGCCCGGTGCAGATATCAAGGTCTGTTTTTGTATCCGTGGCTATGGTCCCACGTGACCCCTCCCTCAACTACTGAAAGGCAAAACAAGAAAAGTCATGTATGAGAACTACGCTACAGCCATCTCTACCCTCATTCCGGACGGCTAACCTCACCCATACTTGATAGCCAGTATGGTTTGTTGGGTGTTCTCTGCCTTTCCGTACGTACACGATTGACTAAATATGGTAGGTGGCCGACGAATGTGCTATCCAGGGCTACCGTGAAAATATCGCCGACCCCACGCTAATCCACCCCAGTCTTTAGGTTGCTCGTACAGCAACCAAGGCATACCCTTGGCTCTTCTACCGCAGACCTTAACCTTTGTGAGGCCAGGTTTCATGGACCATCCACAACCTCACAGAGGGATACCAAATCCTCACGTTCCCCGAAGCTAACGCTTCGTCACCCAGTTCGTTGGAGCCTTTATCTAAATCAGATATTGCTCCACCTCGTATTTTAAGTGATGATCTACCGTATCGGGTTACTCTTCTATCTGTGAACTGGTCCGAATCCCTTGACTAAGAATTATTACTTAGTTCCCCAAACTAAGGTTTACCACTTAGTCTTCTTGTTAATCCCCCTTTTTCCACATAGTCCCCTGAACTAGGGTTTTGTCTAATGGGTTAAATATTGTCATTTAAGTTCATTACTTATCCTGTCTACGAATCATGTCAAGATTTGGCTAAGTATTCAAGTCCAAGACCTAGCCCTACAAGTTGGTTAAGTATACCAAGAAGCTCATGACTTAACCTTATTCAATCATCAAGTCAAATTGGTTATGTATTTGTTTATCTTACCATATCATCTTATCGTGATAGATTGGTTAAGCACAGATTATCTTAACCTCATCGGATTATCGAGTCGGATTGGTTAAGTATAGGTTAACTTAACCCCATCCACTAATCGCATTAGAATGGTTAAGTATATTTAAACGGTCTTGTGACTTAACCCTATCAAGTTCTCACATTAGATTGGTTAAGCATGGTTGCTTAACCTTATAAAATCATCATGTATAATTGATTAAGTATAAGTTACTTAAGCCCATTAAATTATCATGTTAAGTTGGTTAAGTATTGGTTACTTAACCACATTGAATTACCAAGTTTAGATTGGTTAAGTGTTTAACTTAACCCCATCGAATTACCATGTTTAGATTAGTTAAGTGTAGGTTACTTAATCCCATCTAATTACCGTGTTTAGATTAGTTAAGTGTAGGTTACTTAACCCCATCTAATTACCGTGTTTAGATTAGTTAAGTGTAAGTTAATTAACCCCGTCTAATTACCGTGTTTAGATTAGTTAAGTGTAAATTACTTAACCCCATCCCCTAATTGTCTTATATGGTTAAGTGTCATTAAGAAATCAAGCCCGGTCCCACTTAACCTACCCATTCGTGTCATATCGGTTAAGTGTCATTAGTCAAACTTACTTAACCTTATCATGTGGCATTAATTTAATTAATGCACTCTCAACCTCTCACATTAGACTTTGTTGTGGTTACTAGTTAAGCCGGGCAGGTCCGGGTAGTTTTACACCACAACCTAGTCTAACCTCGGGTCTTAAGCGCGACATGACCAACTTCTCACATTGGATCCTATTGTTTGTAGCCACTAGTTAAGCCGGGCGGGTCCGGGTAGATTTATGCTACAAACTCAACCCAACCTCGAGTTGGCCATTTTCATGTTTGGTCTAGTGTCTTGTTACACTTACAACCCATACGTGTCAAGTTTTCAAGTCCCATGCTCATAGCCAAAGTTACATGTTGTCATGTTTATACCAATTTACCCAAATCATGTTTCATGTCATTAAAGTTTCCCCATAACATAACCCCAACGCTTTTAAACTCGCATATACATTCGCAACAACGCATAATGGATTAAAGAAGGAACTTGGCAAAGGCATGACAAAAAGGGTATAAGGCCACAAGTTAATCATGGTGGCATATGAGGCGTAAATGTGTTCATTAACTTGCATGTTACATTATTAAGCCTCAAAAACATGCATAACCCCAAACTTAGCACATAGGCGAATCATGATGATAGGTGACATAGAAAGATGCCTAGAAGTTCGCATATAGCATTACATGCAAGTTATCATAAGGGATATGATAGCTCTCATGTTGCATAATGCAACATTCAACATAAAGCTTATAGCTTTTAGCCCATAAGATCAAGATGGTGTCTTTACAAACATGATGGGATACATAACATGATAGCATGTATGATACTTAATGTTCAAACCCAACTTGCAACATTCATTTAACTTCATAGTTAATATCTAAGAGTAGGAGGGGGCTTACAATGCTATGAAGGCATAAATCAATATATAAAAAGATTGAGACGAAGCCACACTAGCTAAAACCCCAAATCAATAAGCTCCAATAAAATCCTTGAGAAAATAATAAGAAAGATCCTTGCTTTGATGAAGATTTGCCTTGAAATCAAGTTTAGAAGCTCTCATATGAACATAGAAACTCTCATACACTCATATGATCACGCAATCTCTCAAGACAATGAAGATAGAATTTATGACAAGAGGATGGAGGCTAGGGTTTTGAGTGGAGGCCATGATCATTAGAAATTTTAGCATAGTTTAGTTGTAGGATCAATTTATGAGGGTTTAGGCTAGGTTAGGGGTCTTTTTATAGAGATTAGAAGTAGTTTAGGCCCTTAGATTAACCCTAGGATAGATCCAAGCCCTCAAAAATCGTCATAAGCCTCCAAAACAGGACCCAGGAGCCAAAACAGGTGCACCAGGCCGACCTGGCCGACCAGGGAGGTCGACACCCAGGTCGGCCCCTAGGTCGACTCTAGAGTCGACCTGGTTGGGGGGGGAGGTCGACCCTAGTGTCGACCCCCTGTCGACCTGCCTGGGCGGGATTTTTCCCGCCTACTCTGATTTCTGTGTTTTTGAATTCTGATTTTTCGTGAAACTTCCGAAGGCCATATCTCGGCCATACGGACTCCGATTTACGAAATTTCGGACTCTATTTCGCGTATTTTTCCGAGACGAATGCAATGGCACAGCCCGTTTCTCCTGATTCAGATTTTATAATATAATTCTGCCTTGATTCTTGATTTAACATGTTGTTAAATTTCGGGTTGTTACATCCTCTGCAGTTTCCATGAGTGCCTATCCATCTGCAATATCCAAAGGCAAGAAACCTAAAGGAAAATTTTGGGCTGATGATGACCTTGATGAGGGACATGAGTTCACACTTGAAGACATACTACCCACTGGTAGCAAGGTAATGTCACAGAAACGGCACACAAGGCGCAATCCTGGCCCTTTTTTGGTAAATTCTACACGTGAGCTTTGACTTGTGCCTTGTGTCAAAATGAGGGATTATGGTGCGTGCAAGTTTGTCATGGAATGTTTTTTAACCGGATGTTTTAGAAGCAAGAGCAACTGGAATGTAATTTTGATTACTCGAGATTCTTTCTGTAATCACTTGTGGTTAGCGAGTGAGTATTAGTGATTTTGAAGGGTATAAAGATGGATGGTTGTATATCATAGCATACTTGTATATGATGATATATGTAATGTAAATATTTTGGTGACTAATAAAATTTGCGCTTAACTTTCAAAAAAAAACAATGTCTATATTTAAATTTAACGGTCCGAATAAATATCTGAACGGTGAATAATTGAGCTAAGATTTCGAAAATGTTACGAATATCGAAACGAACTCAAATTTTGGATAGATGATTATATATATATATATTTGGATTGAACATTTACAAAATTTTGTTGGACTTGAATTAGTGTAGCTCATTGTAGGGTAGGAGTGCTAAACGGGTGTTCCAGAACGCTCTTATATGTATGTATGTGTGTATGTGTGTATGTATGTATATGTGTGTGTGTATGAGAGAGAGAGATAGGATCAAGAGCACCCCAAATATTACAGCACCCCTATACCATCCTGATTTCCGCTACACATTCTTGTTTCTCTCTTTCCACTAATTCTCTCTCCTTCCACTATCTTATTAATTATAAATGTATGGCTGCTATTCAGATGCAAAAGGGGTGTCATATAATCCCCCTTATATATACACACAAACACACACACAAAACATTTTACCTAATTAAACCATTAAACCAACATTTTTTTTAACAATGGAGAGTAAATTGACTAGGCCAGCTAGACCTCATTCGTTCTTTTATGCTAATTTTCTTCATAACCCATTTTTTTTGAATAAATTTGTAAATATAATTCATATAGGCATTGTAATTGACACTCCAAATATTGTTAATCGGGAGGGGCAATTATATTTTTTTTAAAAATTGTTAAGGGGAGTACCAAGGAGGGAAGTAGCCGCTTAACCAATAAAGGTAATTTTACCTTATTAACCATTTAGGCTTAATTGCACTCTTCTATTCATTAATTTAATTTTTAATGGTTAATCAACAATATTAGTTGTAGAGAAATCAAACCCTAACCAAAAAACATGAAGGAAAAAGAAAACAATATGTTTTTTTTTTTTTTTTGCAAAACCATAAACAGTATAAATCATATAAAAGAACAACGAAGATAGAGCAAGATAAAAAGACAATTAAGAACTACAAAATGAGAGATCAAATGAAGCTTAATGAATTAAAACCCCATCATTTTATATAGGAGTTTCTAAAGTTCATTATCCCTTCTCATTTATCTCAAATGACATTTTTAAACTAATAAATCATGTTAAAATATGAGCATCAGATCTCCAAGGTGACGAAATTGGTAGTTATCCATCACTATACAGATTTAGAACAAAAAAACCTGCCATTAATACCCAAACTGATAAAAACTCCAGTAAACTGGAATCGAAAAATAGATTTTTGAATCAGACAAAGTTTCGGAGAAAACGATAAAAGGAAGAAAGACGTTGCGTGTAAGTTGAGTGAGAAAATAAAATAATATGATATTAACACAGGAGAGTGAGCGTTATTTTAGAGCTGATCAAAGTGATGAGATGCTAAGATCTAATTTCAGTTTGTTAAATTGTATGCACATTATAAGATCTAATTTTACGGTGCGAAAGTTTTTAAAAGTAAGGGTAAAAGAGGAAGAAGTTAAAAAAATTAGCTATCTACATTGACCCTCCCTTAACATTTTAAAAATGTGGAGTGTCCTTAAAATTTGCCCCCCCTTTAATAGAAATTATAGCGTCAATAACAAAGCCCATTCATATCCAACCAAGATTTTTTTTTGCATAATATTCATATTATTCAAAAAGTTTATCTTCTACAAAATCATAAATCAATGTAAACCATCAAAGACATGTATTTGTTTCTAACAGATGATTCAAACAGAAAATTTAAGTACATTACAAGTTTAAAACAAATTATTTTTTGTATGCATGACCTCTTAAAGAAATATATTCATATGATAGTTGACTAAAATTGACAAAGTTATGTAATTTCTATTGATTGCCAACTATTGATTTTATTTACATATATGTATGTTTATATATATACCCCAATGATGTGATTTAGAGAAATAAATTGAATTAAATAATAGCTTGATTAAGTACCATTGAGGTCGAGAGCTCCTATCTGATTAAAGGTTTAAAGTAAATAATTATTATATTAACAATTTTGTAAGTTAATAATTATTTTATTAATGTTTTTTTTTAAATAAATAATTATTTAGACAAGCACTTTTGTCCACACATGTTATGATACTTGGACATGATGCAAGAGGTAAAAGTCTCGATTCAAGTCAATCCCACTTGCCACGTAGTGTATTATATACTTTTGTATATAGAACTATTAATTTTTATAAATAAAAAATAATTTTATTAATGATGTTTTGATAAGTATTGTTTATTTATTAATTTTTAAAGTTAATATTTATTCTATTAATAATGTCTAAAAGTTGATAATTTTTTCCGTATTGATATTTTTGAAGTTAATAACTATTTTAGTAATATAAGGTAATGATTATTTTATTAAGGGTACTATTAAAGTTAATAATTATTTTAGCAATAACAGTTTAAAGTTAATAGTCAATTTAATAATTATTTTTTAAAAGTTATTTATTTTACCAATGATATTTTAATTAATAATTATTTTGTTAATGATGCTTTAAAGTTAATTAATTTATTTACTGGTGATGTTTTAAAGCTAATTAATTAGTCTACTATAGATGCTTTAAAGTTCACAAATTGTTTTATTAATGATATTTTTAATTTAATTATTTAAGATATTGAAAGGCAGTTAATCAATTTAATAAAAGTGTGTACAAATAATAAATTAAAAAACACATTATAAATGATATTTTGAGAAGAAGATCTACAAATGATATTTATAAAGGAGATTTATAGGTAATAGTTTTCAAAGATTTATATAAAGTATTTTAATGAAGGATTTCTATTTAAGAATTTTCATTAGGAATTCTATAAAATTAACTTATGGAAAGGACTTGCAAATGGAGAATGCGTTCATAAAAAGGGATTTTTTTTTTTTTTTTTTTTTTGAGGAAGACGGGTGTATAGCGTGAAGCTACACAGCCGGTTACGCGCGTAATAATAAGTAGCTAATAATACAAGTTGGTTGACAAGCCCAACCAGTGGCATAACAAGTCTAGACCAAGCAGGCCAATAAAGATAGTACAAGCATAATGCAAAATATGTGCATTAAACAACAGAGATCGTAGCATATGACTACACAACCAAAATAGACCATAGATAATACTAACTAGCTTCTACTAACATCAGAGAGGGGAGAGGGAGCTGCTTTTTTGTGATCTGGGAGACAGTGGCATGGGGAGAGTGAGCCTGAAGCGTGTGTGTCTAGCTGTTCCTGTCCATGATTCGAAAAGATGCAGGATGTGATAACATGTTCCCATCAAGAGTTTCTTGGGTCTGCCGAAGATGTGTACATTGCGTTCTAGCCAAATACTCCATGAGAATAAAGCTACTAAGGAATCCATATTGGAGTCAGGGGGATTATGCTTCTAATATTCGAAGAATGAGTGGATAGAAGGATGAAGCCAAGTAGGAAGGAACTGATTGCAACCCACGCTGCATAGGAGAAATCGCGTTCGAAAAAAGTTGTGAAAGGGATTCATTGTGGTGGTTGCAGAGTACGCATATAGGATCAATATTGATATTGAAGCGATGCAGTCTGTCTTTGGTGTTAATGCGGTTGTGAATGAGGAGCCATTGCAAGAAAATGACTTGAGGAGGTAGGTGACAGTTCCATATGAAAGAGAAAGAGAAGCATCGGCCTGGATGAACAAAGAATTTATAGCAGCCTACAACTGAAAATTTGTTAGTTGGGCCCAAGGCCTATGTGAATGAATCGGGTCCATTAGAGAGTTGAGTGGAATTAAAGATTTACCCAATTGAAATAATCTCGTTTAGAGACTCAAGACGAAGAAGAGTTAAAGGGAAAAAGCCTATTAGGACCAGATCATGAGCCAAAGCCACGGTAAACGGGTCGTATTGGTTTAATAATGCAAGGTTAGGGAATAAGGTGGAAAAGGGGATCTGCTCTTTCCAAATATCCATCCAAAATAGACAAGATTCACCATTATTAACTTTTATATGAAAAGGATGTTTGACTCTGGTGATGGTAGATAACACCCCTTTCCAGAACGGCGATGGTCTAGCAGTTGGTCTAAAGTGAAGGATGAGAAATGGGTTCGAGTTGTGCAGTCATGACAAGATCCAATCTTTACAATTAAATTATCCTGGTGAGAGAATGCGCCATAGCCATTTAGCGAGCAGTGCAAGGTTAAAGGTAGAGAGATTAACGAAGGTTAAAGGAATTTTATAAAAAGGAATAAGTTTTTTCTTTTGATAAATAAAAATTTGTAAGTATGTTTCCTTGATTTTTTTTATTCTTAACAACGAAGAAAAAGTAGCTTCGGTTTAGTAACAATATTTTGAATGCTAATTCTTTGACCCATTTAATATGATTTTAAAATAAAAATCTTGATTATTGTTTTATGAATATACATATAGAAGTGAGCTAAGTATATGGATTCTTCTCAAGCTTTGAAGGAGTACACAGGATTTGAAAATATAACATTTGTCGATGTACGTAAAATATGTATTTATTAGGTGATCTTATTAATGGAAGACAAACTAAAAGAGATTTAGTGTTCTCCTTTGGAAATCTAATCTCATATGTAAACGAATTGTCATTTGACAGTTAAATAACCGACTACCAAAACTTGACCTAAATATAACATTGAAAATGTCTATATGAAGAATGAAAGTTATATTACCTAGTTATCTTCGATGATATTATGTTGTGTGTTAGTTTTTTTCTTCTTGAACAAATGGTAAAGAACTCCGTCTATTTAAATGGTTAGGGGGTAATCTCCGCTCTTATGTGTTGTCTATTTATTTCCTAAGAACCAGAGTTGATTACCAGAAATTATTGGTTATCTGTTCGAAGAGAGACTAGGATCCATATGTATGAATTATTTGAAAACCATCTCGAACCGGTTTAAACGTTTAAATCGAAAACACCATGCAGATAATGGAACCAAAGATGTAGCTCTTTGAAGTGCTACGATTGCTTGCTACTAATCCTAAGGGTGATCCCAAAACAGATGTAGTGCCTTCAGTTTGTTTATATACTAAACAACTTATATGCATGAATGTACATATTCCAATGTTGCTTGAAAGTCAAGGTTAGCACTCAAAGCGGGATTTGCTGGGAAATGAAAGAGGTAATCATGATCTCACAAGCATGATAAACCGGTAATGGCTAAAACATGAGATGTTGTAGAGCATTGTTTTTCACTACCATTAGGAGTAGTCATCTCTCGATTTAGACTAAATTTATGGATGTGATATGTGTGCATACGAGGCTGTGCAGTGCTTAGCAGATTCAATGCGGTAGAGGCGCTAAAAGTCATAACGAGAACTAAATAAGGAAATATCAGAGATATAGAAAATGGCTCTAAAATAACACATAAAACTCGTTTTTAATATTTTTACAAATATATAAATGATAATTAAATGAAAAATTAATATTCAGTTTAATTATAATTAGTGCATTCTTAATTATAAATAAAAACATGAGTAAGTATATGTAAATAAACATTAACTTTTATTTAACTTTGTTAAATTTAATAAAGTAATTTTGTTTTAATAAATATATATTTAAAAGTTCAATTAAGAAAATTAACATCATAACTTTTATAATGTACAAATGTCATTTTTCAATTCATTTCTTTTATAGAAAATATAGCGGAAATGACAAAATATAGCAGAAATAATGGGATATATCGAGAATAGCATAATGTAGCAGGGTTAAAGCGGAAAGGCTATTTGGGAAAATTATAGTAATAGAGTTTCGCTATGGAATATAGCGCGGTAATTGTGGGGCATCAACTACACAGGTGCAAGAAGAGTGGGGCTATGGTGCAAATGTTTTGTTGCCATAATACTCGAGGAATGTTGTAATCATGTATATCATTCGAAAGGGGTCGCAGAATTTATGTAGCAGGAGTGCAAAAGGTTCTTATTAACCTTCGGTAGATTTGATCTGGCAGTATATTATACGAAGGTAGCCTTCTACCACACCATATTAGAAACCCAATCTCCAATTTGTGGATTTGGTTGTGCACCTAATATGTTGGAATATGAGATGAGTATTCCTACCATGTTCCGTATATTTTTTGAAATCCCAGATACTAGTATTATATCACTGAATTTTTCTACAAAATGATTTTTTATCATGGGTAAATCACATCCATGTTTATATATGCCGAGATCTTATGAGATGCCCTTGTTTTGAGAGTCTTTAAAATATTAAATATCTATTTATTTATGTTTTTCACACTAATTTATCAGCTTGATCCGAACATTATTATTTTTATAATGCTCAGCTCAGCTCGAACATGTTTTTCAAATTTAATTGGACATTTTGGAGCTTCGAGAGACGAGCTGCATCTTCCAAGATGTATTTCAACTTATCTTTTATTGTTTCTTATTGTCTACAGCTGTCAATTAAGGAAATGCTAGCTTTGCTTTTATTATAGTATATATATCAAAGTTAATTTTCTTTTGCAAAGGCACATTATATATTATTCGTCATATTGTGTGATAGTGTTTTATCTTTGGTTTCTTTCACCTTATGCAATTAGCGCTTTGTTATGACCTCTTGTATCTCATAGTGGATTTCTACCTCTATGATTTTTCCAAACAATCCCTAAAATAGCATTTTCAATTTACACCGCTTATACTATGCTATGTTCGATATATCTCGTTACTTTTGTTATATCTTATATAAAAGAAAGGAAATGAAAAAGGGAATTTATATATTGCAAATTTTATGAAATTAGCTTTTTTATTTAATTTTTTAACATATATTTTTAGAAAAAGATTATTTGTTAGATCCAATTAAGTTAAATAAAAGTTTACATTTACTTTCATATAACAACACGTGTATTTATTTAAAACTAAGAATATGCTAATTATAATTAAATCTTAATTTCCCATTTAATCATAATTTATATATTATAAAATATCAAGTATGAGTTTTATATGCTAATTTAGACTCATCATTTATATCCCAACTATTTCCTCACTTTATTCTCGTTACGACTTTTTGCACCTTCGTCGTGTTGAATCCGTTAGGCTCTGTAGCTGCACATATTTCACTTTAATGATTTCTCTTTACACTTGAATGTTTGGCATATGAATAATGTGAATGTATCAGTATCGATTTCTTACGATCAAAAATGTTAGTTATTATAAATAAGATATATTAAACTCTAGGAATTATCCTCGGAAAATTTAAATTTTCGCCTACAACACTCTACAAATTTATTAAATGGATCAAGGGTACTTAGAGCAATTAAAGTGGTCAGGTTATGAAAAATAATTCCTAATACAAATCAATTATGTTCGAGAGTGAGAGTAACTATGGAAGGGAGATATATTGCTAATTAATAAGAATAGTTCCAAACAAAATCAATTATGTTTTAGAATGAAATAGCTATTTTAAGGGAGATATATGGGTAAGACTAAGCTAAAAGGGATATTGGTCACTTATTTCTCTTTGTTGCGCATTTTCATTCCAAATCTTTTCCAATTTTCAAAACGTAAATTCCAGACCGACCACCATTTTCAATCAAGTTGGAAGAATGTAAATTAAAAAAAATATCCCATTTGTAACATAGTTCCTTAGCGCATTGTACTCTTAGGTTTAATTGAACATGGGTCCAACTACATGGAAAACCAGAAAATAAAAAAAAAAGAAGGCTTATCTGTGTTAGAAACTCACTTTAAGAAATATTAAAAGCTTATTGTACCACTAGTTTAATCATATAAGTTTCCTTGATTTACAAGTAAGTGTTAAATTCTGACCGTATAATCTATTCCAAATTTACTAAGGAGAAGATGTTAACTGATTGTCGTAATCACTCAAATATGTAAAACAAATTGGAAACATAATCAATTAGTATAAGAAGAGATTATTTGATTTGAGGAATTAATCAAATAATGATATATGTGGAAACAAATATAAATATGCAAGATTTGTGTTGAAATCAAATCAAGAAAATTTGAAAACGTTTTATTCTCTTCTCCAAGGCAGTCTTCATCCTTGCTCCTATAAATAGTAAGACATTTTCCCATCTTTATCATCATACGACAACAAGGGATTTTTCTACTACATATCCTCAATAAGCTCCGTATTACTGTAACTATTGTAGAATGAGAAATTTATATTGAATGATTTGTATTTTTATTATATTGTACTCACTCTTAAAGTGAAGAAGTAATAAAGGCTATTGGGTCCGAGGACGTAGGAATAACCAAATTTCATTCTATCGGTGCGTTCTTCTACTCTTTTGGTTTTATTTATTTTTATGTTCTTTGATTTTCTTTTATTCTTTGTTGGGTTGGAATTATCAAGATTATCGACATACTATATTTTTGGATGTTGTGCTTCCAATGCCAGAAACCTTGATACCACACTGTAAATTGATATCGGAGCCCAGTTATTTTATTGAAGACTGTTTTAGCTATGTCTAATTCGATAAAGAATACCACTAGTAGAATCCTTACTAATTATGGAGTCTCTAGATTTAATAGAAAGGGGTATTTTGGCATATGGAAGATGAAGATGGAAGTAGTGTTAAAGAAATAGAGAACTGTTAAACTTGTTTCAAATCCAGACAAATTAATGAAATTAACATGAAGAGAGTGGGGAGTTGAAGAGGATGCGCTTTCTACCATTCAACTCAGCCTTTCTGACGCAGTACATAGAGAGTTTTCTCATACGAAAACTTCTAAGAAATTTTGGGATGTTCCTCGGAAAAATTTCTATGACAAGACTCTCACTGGCCACAACATCCTATAACAACAACTTTACTCATTCAAGATAAAGTCGAAAACCGATTTATTAGCTCATATGGATTCCCTTAACACATTTGTCATGAATCTTCAAGCAAAAGATGCAAATTGAGGATGAAGCACCGGCTATCTTTCTTTTATGCTCTTTGCCTATGGAGTATAACAATTTTGGTAACTCTATGATCCAAGAATGTTCATCTACTTACTTGGAGAACGTTAAAAAAAATTTGCATAACAAGATTTTGAGGGGAATGTTGGGAAACATTGGCATAGAGAATTATTTCAAAGGCCTTATTATGCAAAAGGGAAGAATAACATACACAAATATGGTGGAGATAGATTCAAGTCAAGATATCAGTCAAGGGTAGCTCAGAATGGAGTATGTCCTTATTATAGAAGAACTGAATATTATATTGCAAGTTACCTCAAGTTTGGTGAATAAAAACATTGTTGTTTTCCAAAAGGCTTCAGCTTCTACAATGGAGACATCAAATTCAAAGACTGATCCTGATATTTTTACAGCTTCTACCTCTTATATGAAGAGTTTTATGTAGATTATTGACTCTACAACATCCTATCATTTGACACCTGATAGGCACCCTTTTTCTACTTATCGCCGATTTATGAAGAATAGGTTTTCATGGAAAATAATGCAATTCGTTGCATGGTCTATTATTGGAACGGTGAAGATTGGGATACTTGGTAGCGTTGCTCGCACCTTGTGTGATGGTAGACATGTGCCTGATTTAAGGCATGGTATGATCTCTACTACAACATTGCGTAATCTTGTCTTGAAGTGTATAATAGAAAAGATTCATTAAACAATACAAAAGGCTCATTAATATTGATGAAAGGGGTAAAGATAAAAATCTATATTTATTGAAGGCTACCAATGTTATTATGGAATCTTCTTCGATTGCAAACACTTAATTTTGTATCTATCCGATTGTGCATTTCCATATGGGAAAGCATAACATGAAATTGTTGAGAGAGAGGTCTAACTAATTATATTCAACATTCAAAACTTGGCTTTTGTGAAGGATGCATACTTGGAAAGATGATGAAGGTTTCTTTTAGAATTGCAAAGTACAAGTTTAAAGACATTTTAGAGTATGTCCACACCAATGTTTGGGATATCATTTGGAGGAGCCAAGTATTTTGTTTCATTTATTGATGATTTTTCTAGAAGGTATGAGCTTATTTTATCAAGTCCAAGGATGAAACTTTTGATAGGTTTCAAAGTTGGAAATATCTTATTAAGAAATAGTCTACAAAAAGAAAGTGAAGATTCTTCGTTCTAATAATGGCGGTAAATTCACTTCTCAAAAGTTCATCAAATTTTGTGAATTCGAGGGAATCAAAAGCACCACACCACACCTGGGTACCTCGGTTGTAACGAACCAGATTTTTGGACATTAAATTCAGAACATTTAAATTGTATTAAATGTTGAAATGGAATAATATAATGGATTATAATAACGAATTTAATTATTAAACGAATGGTGAACATATTAAATTTTATTTGAATTTAAAACGAGCTCGAACTAGTAGCGGTAGTTCGTAATTTATGATTTAAACTTCAAATGAATATACAAAATCCAATATAAGTCGGATTTCTTTGGAACAAGAAACTGTTGAATCTAGTTGGTTATAATTTTCTAATGAAAGAGAAAAATCGAGATTTCGTCTTATAGATTGTAAGTTATTTCCAAATCAAATTTCCAAATAGTCGCTATGGAATCATTTATGTATTATAACGATTAATTTGATGTATAAATCGATTTTAATGTCGTTTTAATTTGATATATCAAGGTAAAAAATCCAAATTAGATTATTTTGAAGCTATAGATATATTCTGTTTAAATATATATGGTAATAGTATTTTATTAGTATTAGATTTTTTTATTCTAGAATCAATTTATTTTATATCGATTTAAATTCTAAACGATGGCGGATTTTAACAAAATAATTTTTATATTATACGAAATAGTTAATTTTTGAAAGATTTTTGAGACATAGTTTTAATTTAATTTATAAAAAAATTCTGCAATTTTTGTTTTAAAAAATAAGCAACCTTTTTATTTGAAGTATTTTACACCCTATATCAACATTTTTGGATATCACAATATAAGTTAACTTATCTATAATATTATATTTTTGGAATCATGGCACATCGCTTGACACGTTAGTATTTTTTGTTGTCTATAGAAGTCTATAAGGGAATAAAATTCTGTGTAGCGGGGTACGCTAATCTTTAAATAAATAATAAAATAAATAGGTTCCTCTGTTGAAAGCCATCGTGTTCCTTTCATTGAAAGCCACATTGAATCTTCAGTAAGAAGCCACATCGAATCTTTAGCAGGAAGCCATTCCTTTTTATATAACGCTACTTCACCTTTCTCTGAAAAATCAAAACACACAGGAAAATTGAAAACGCAATTTTTTTTATGCAAGTTGAAAACGCAATTTCACAAAATCAAATGAAAAAAACGTAAAATCTCGAAATAACTTTCATTTGGCTTGGCTCGGCATCAAAAATTACTTTAACTCTACACCCTGGATTTTTGAGCGATTGGTTTTTGCTTGAGTCAATTTTCAAAGAGCAACAGCAGATGACCGCAAATCATGACTTGAAGGGGCCCAAACCATCACGATTGTGGTATTACAGTTCTGGCGACAAATGGATGTGAAGTTGGGTTGGGGAGGGAGCCGATGGTGGCGTTACGGTGAAGTGATGATCGGAGGTTTGGGGACCGTTGTTTCTGAAGGCCGTGGGTTTTCTAGAGGAGGCTGGAGGAGTTCTAATTGATCACAGGTGGAAGGGAGGGGAGTGCGTGGTTGTTATGGTACTGATGCAAGTGATGTATTTTGGACGAGGAGTGTTGTTGGTGAATTTTAGGTGTATTTAATTGCAAAAAGTTCTGTTGTATCCTGGTACAACATGGGTACGAGATGGGAGACAGAATTATTATGGGGTGAAGTGTGCGAGCTCCATGAGCGTGGGTGCGAGGTAAACGTGTTGAAGGCTTGAAAGTGTTCGCCATGGTGATGTACACAAGCAGAAGCGAGTTCTGGAAGGGAAGAAGTGAAGGAGTATTATCGGTTATAGTGGGTTCCTGTACTGAGAATAGCAGATTCAAAGAGAAGTGGGAAGAAGGATTACCAGTTTGGAGAATCATTAGCAATGGTAAATATACGGTAATTAATAATTAAGTTACAGGAAAATTAGTTTATATTAAGACATGTGAAAAATTGAAAGTGCTATAGGTTTTTATTTTTGGAAGAACAAAGATGAGTGGGAATCCTGAATAAAAGGTTGAGTGGCATTGTGTTTCTGGGAACCTGGTAGAAACAAATTTCACGATTTTAATTAAGGATTAGGCGAAATGTTTTAGACTAATGATGGTTAATTAAAACTAATAAGGTAATATAGTTTAAATGGTGATAATTAGAAAATAAATATATATTATAAATTTTGCAACACCTATAACTTTTACATATGGGGACAGAATTGCGCGAAATAAGATCCGGTTGAATCATGGTATCAAATACTACGCATATGTACTAGTATGGAATGCTTTGGAATCAACCGGAGTTCACTGGAATTTCAAGGAAAAATCAAAGCGCCTGTTTGATTTTAAATAAAGGCAGAACCGTTAACCGCGAACCGAGGTGAGTAAATTCACTAACTCTGATTCGTTTATGTAAACAAGTTTTAAATTTATTTATAGTAATTATATACTGTGTGATGGTTGTTTGGGTGAATGGTTGATACGGTTATATCGTTGATCGATTATTAGTTTTGTTTTTTATGATATTTCATATCGATATGAAATTAATATTATCAATGTGATTAACATCTGTGGATGCAGGAAAACAGGTTGGAGGGATCTAACTAGATTCCTCAACATTTATATTAATGTTTTATTTGATTGTGATATATGATGTGTTATATAATCCATGATTGGATATGTTGTGTTTGATTTACCCTGGCCCTAGAAACTTGGTATATTAGATGCCGTAAAATATTTTCGAATGTGGAAAAGGAAATTGGGATTTAAAAATGGAATTTATTTCCAAAATAGAAATAAAATTTTCGAGTAGAGCTGAAAATAGAAACCTGTTCAAGTGGATAAATCAAGAAGTTATTTATAAATAAGAATATAAATTAAGTGAATTATTAATCATTGGATAAACTGAAATATAAAATTTGAATCTATAAAAGAAAAAAAAAGTGGAAATCAGATTTGAAACCAATATTTGAAATGAAATTTGAACTTAGCTATTATCAAGGAAATTTAAACGAATTTTTAAATGATTGAAATAAAAAGAGATGAAGCTTGTATGAATAATTCAAAGTAAAGTTATAAAATAAAAATTTGGGTTTAATATATGTTTATAAGTATGAAATCAAACTGTATATAAAAGAAATATATTCACGATTAAAGTGAATAATGGTTTAAAGAAAATATTTTGCAAATGAAATATTTCTAAAGGAAAATTAGATTTGAAATATGAATCCAGATTGGAAATTTAATGAAAGGGAAATGGGTAATCGTTTTAAAAGAAAACGATGAGTTTTAGTTAAAAATTCGGAATATAAAATAAAGTGTGATAACGTTTTGTAGACTGGAATGGTTATAAAGGAATTTGGTAATGATTTGGAAAGGATAAATTCAAAAGTGAATTTGGAATTTGAATTAACCTGAAATGGTAGATAAATTCTGAAGTTCGGAATATAATCGAATATAGATTATTCGAGAGAGAGTTATTTATTGGAATTTGATTATATCGAATTTAGGGAAGTAGTTTTTTTACTTTCCATTTTGAATCAAATTTAATTATTTAGTTATTTATTTACTTATTAGTTGAATTAATAAGTACAAGTTATATTTTTATATACCAAATATTTTGAAACAGCGATTATATTACTACTGATATAATAAATGTTTTGTAAACCTAAACAGCGATTGTAACGCTACCGTTAAAATAAATTTTTTATAAATCAAATATTTGGAAACATCGATTATAATGATACCGTTATAATCAATGTTTTCCATAAAAGAAGTGGATTCTTAGATTAAATCTGAGAGTCGCGTAAGCGATGTTTTGTTTGAAGTTGTGAGCTTTGACTATTTCCAAGTTGAGAATGTTGTTCAATTAAGGTCTGAGAGGTAATTATACCCCAACTTGATTGACTTCATGATTGATAGAGGAATGGTTAAGGTTCGATAGTGAAGATTGGTTAGCAATATGGTTAGTTAATAAATGATTAGTGGTTTGAGTTATAATAACGATGTTTTATAACATCGCGTTAATTTAAAGGAATTTGAAATGTTTCCCCAAATAAAATAAGAGATATTTTCTATGCGTAGAAAATGAAATGAATTGGTCAACGAGGAATTAAGAAATGGAATATGGAAATATTTTGCGATACTAATAAGATATATTTTCTGAATATAAAAATAAGGATTCGTGAATATATAGAAATGTTTTCTAACTGGAATAAGATATATTTTCTCGAATAAAGAATTTATGATATTGGAGATGTTTTTCCAAGAATCGAGAGAGGAAATCGAGCTTTGAAAGGATACGAAAGGTGGGAAATGGGAATCGGAAATGATAATAAAATAAGAAATTAATTTAAAAGGGGCTATTTTTGTTTGGTGGTTGATCGACAGAAATTCCATTGGAATATAGGATCGTTGATTGAATGGATGTTCCTTTGATAGTTAAATCACTAGCTATCAAAATTTTAGTTTATTTTATACCTCCATTGTCGATACAGAGAGACCGGGATCAGATTTCTGAAAACCACTTCGTATTGGAATAAGCGTTACGAATCAAATTATGCTGAAGATAATTGAAAACGGAGGGAAATGCATGGGCTATTCTGTTAATCCTAGGTAGAAATTGGCCAAGATGGATTGATGGAATGGTGCCTTCGGGTTGTCCAGTCCCAGAACAACATATATGGATGGATCTGGCAAGGTAGCATTCAAAGTAAATGGTGGCTAGATGTTCTGAAAGATAACTGTGACCTCAAGCCTCATCAACAGGAAAATGACAGAAATCGGGCAGGCAGCATGGCCAAGTGGATCATTCCCATTGAGGGTATTATCACCTGATCTAGAGAAATTTCATTTGCTTCTTATTCTATTCGCTGTTGTATGCTTTCGGTGACGTATGTTGATCACAACCGTTGGTGATAATATGCTCGGTACACTCAAGTTAAATGAGTGGCCAGCCGTGTGTGGCTGGCTTTAAGACGTTCTTGTTGAATCCCAGTGTATCCCCTCTAGAGTACACTGATTGGAAAGTGGATCCATACCTTGTCATAGCCGAAATCCAATCTCCAATAAGCGCCTTGCGGTTTTTGATTTTATATTATATATGGAGCGTGAGATGCAAGCGTTCCGCTAGATTGCTATTTATTCGATTTAAACACTATTGTAATATCATTGGATTTGATATCAAAAATATTTTTGGTTATCGTAAGGTAAAAACCATCCATGTTTATGTGTGTATCGGTCTTATTATTGTCATTTCTTTTGAAAGGATTTTGAAAGTTAAACAAATGGTTGGTGTTTACTCACACCAGTCCCATGACCGACCCAGAGTTTTATTTGTTTGTTTTCCCTAAACTCTTGAGTGCCCAAATTTGTACGAGCAGTCAAGTAGTCGGGCTTTTACAGATTCACTTGGAGGAGTTTGAAGCACGATGCTTCACCAGTTAGCTATAGACTATCATATTTTTTCCGTTGTGTATTATGTTTGTATCTGGAAACAGGTGTTTATAACTATTTCAGAAATAGCTGCTGTGCTCTGACGATGGTATGTATATAAAGTTACTGAATTGTATTTCAAAGTTTATGTTATCTAATATATTTTATTCGTTCCGCTGTGAGTTTGTATTCTTCGTTTTCTTCTATTCTAATATTTCTTTCTTTCTATTTCTCATCCTCTAACTTCTTTCTAATAATGATTCTTATTTCTGTGCAATTTGGGTTGGATGATATACACGTAAATGTGTATATTTTATCCGCTTATTTATCTAGTTTTCTATTTAAAATAATTAATATTGTGTATTTATAGCTGTGTTTTCAGATTGTTGATAAAAAGCTTGGTTTAGAGCATTTGATGGATAAAGCATGAAGAATTTGCTTAAAAAGAGTGAAGTTGAAATTACTGAAGATTGAAGAGTTTAAAGCTTGAAGAACGGTTGCAAATAGAGTTCAGTTGGGTAGATTTGGCTCACTAAAGACTCATGTTGCGTTCACATTGGCTCATTTGCAGACCATCTCACTCTTGTTGCGTTCACATTAGCTCATTTGCAAGGCCTCTCACTCTACAGCTGCGTTCACACTAGCTTATGTGTTAGTTGGGCTAATTCTTTAGTCCCACATTATGGAATTTGCCAAGTAGCCTTTGTCATATCAGCTATAAATACACTTTATCTCGTTCATTGTAAAATACACTTAGTTTTATTCTGTAATTCTCTTCTTGGAATAAAACTCTTCTCCCTTTCTCTTAGTTGTTATTTTATTTTATTTAAGTTAATGTCTGTTATTTTCTTTTTCTCTTCTTCTTTAGCTATGTCTAGCTAATCCCCTTTGATTAGGGGGTGATGACGCTAATAGATATGATTCAACATGAATCACATAGCCAATAGATGAGGACTTTATATATGTAGATCTGGATCTGAATCAAGGGTTAGATCTGAACCTTCATATTCTGTGTCGTTTAAGAGCTATGCTCCTTCACAGGGTATATTCGTGTTCGATCTAACAATTATCAGATTTAGATCTAATTTTAGGGTTTTAGAAATTAATTAGTGAATCTGTCCTGATAGTCTATGGTTGTTTAAGAGCTCTATGCTTGTTGTTATTTACTTATGTGTTTCTGAGAACCTAATTATCGTTGATTCATGTGTGTGACAGAAACATGAATTAGATCTATATTTATTTGTTGGCTATTGATGAGTGTGAATCCAATCTATGTCATTATCCCCTGATTGCTTTCTCTTATTGTTAAAACTCTCTTTTTGTTTATTTTCTGTGTTTGCAACCAATCAAAATTTTGAATAACTTGATTGGATTTATTAATTAAAATATTTTTGGTCCTAGAGTTCCAGACCCTCTACAACAATCCTTGTTGTTTAGGAAAACCGAACGGATTTTACAGTTGTTTACAATTGTATAATTTGTTCGCAAACATTGGACGTGTGGTGTTATTAGTCGACTCAAAGAGTACGGAAATTTGGCCCATTACATTTGGTATTAGAGCAGAAGGTTGAGTAATAACCTTGGCTATGTGGTGTAACTCAATACAGATGAGGTTAGTAATACCCTAGATTGAGTTTAAGTGTATATATATGAGCGCGTATTTGTAGATTTGATATTAAATTGTTTTGCATTGAGTTGATTGGTTTGTTGAGTGGTTTATGAATTCTGGTCGATACAGAATGTACAACTGTATCGATCGTGTTTCTAAACTCTTGAACAAAGCAATTTGATATAGTATTGTTTTAAAATAGGTAAATTAAATAATTTTACCCAAAATTATTTTGATATAAAAGGAATAATTTTTTCAAAGTATTAATGGTATATGGGTGTATTGATTGTTGTTATTATAATCGAATAAGATTATAATATTAAAATGGTTATATTTAACCAAATCGAATTTGTATAAGAATGGAATATACAAATAAGCTAAATTAGAATTGGATTCAGATCAAAATTATGAATTTAAATCCCGAATATTTAGAAAATATTTCTTGAAGTATTTTAGAGGTAATATAACATTACTTTGAGGAATTTTTGAATAAAAATGGTTTTTAATGGATTTTGAACGTGATTAAGCACTGAAATCACTTCAGTGGCGAGAAAATATTTTTGATAATGGATCACGACATTATCGATATTCATTTTCGAGTTTCTAAGTGACGGAATGCTACCATAATAGATTTATTAGTGGAAATTGTTTGAGAAGAATAGAGTTGTTTTAGAAATTCAAATGTTTTGAATTGAGTTGATTATAAATATATGTATAAATATTTATGATTTCAAACTAATTTGAAATAAAACCCAGGAATTTGAATTTTGAAATTAAAATTTAATTTATATAAGTTGAATAAATTGAAATGGTAAAAATGTATCAAATGAACTGAAATTTAACTTAAGTTAAGACTAATAAAATTGGATTGAATTACAAATAATTCCGAATGAAATTAAATAAAGAGAAATGTTGAGATTCTAATTATTAATATGAATTCGACTTATGAATAAGCAAGTTTAATATATATTGGATGTTGTTAATTGAAATTGAATTGTGATAAATTTCTTTCAAGTATAATAAGTGGATTGACTTAAACAGGACTCAGACTTGAATTGATAAAATGGAAGTTGGATTGATTTGAAACCAACTGGAAATGGATATATGTATACTGAGCAGATATTGAATGGAAGCAAATGCAAGAGATAGAATTATACCCGACAAAAAGGTACATGTTTACAATATTACTTGGGTTTGATGGTTTTATGAGCCCATGGGGCAAGCTTCTTAGCTGTTTGATTTTCTTTTGGATTGGAGAAGGCCTAGAAAGGAGAGTTGTGGTTGTACCGATTGGCCTGTGCAAAGGAGATGCTGGAAAAAAATTCGAAAATTTAAAGAGTTAGAAAATTTTCAATAAATTTTGATGATTAAAAATCGAGTTGTTAATTGTAATTGAAATAAGAAAACCCGAATTGGTTAATAAAATTTCAAGTGGAATAATGAAATTAATAAATGGATTTAAAATCAATTGGAATGGGTATGGATATGTAGAAGAGTATATGGATTGAAGACAAGAAAGTGATGATGGATTGTCCAAAAATGGTGGACATATCATTTGGAAAGAATTATGAATGGTCGAGTATTGATATGAGAATTTGAAGGTCGGGTAAGAATTGGGTTAGGAAGATATGAAATATAAGATTTCAACTAAGCAGGTTATGAGGAATTAGAGTTATAGCATTTTTACTGCTTAGCAATTTCGAGGACGAAATTATTTTAAAGGGAGAGGATTGTAACGACCCAGATTTTTGGACATTAAATTCAGAACATTTAAATTGTATTAAATGTTAAAATGGAATAATATAATGGATTATAGTAATGAATTTAATTATTAAACGAATGGTGAACGTATTAAATTTTATTTGAATTTAAAACGAGCTCGAACAAGTCGCGGTAGTTCGTAATTTACGATTTAAACTTCAATTGAATATACAAAATCCAATATAAGCCGGATTTCTTTGAAACAAGAAATGGTTGAATCTAGTTGGTTATAATTTTCTAATGAAAGAGAAAAATCGAGATTTCATCTTATAGACTGTAAGTTATGTCCAAATCAAATTTCCAAATGGTCGCTATGGAATCGTTTATATATTATAACGATTTATTTGATGTATAAATCGATTTTAATGTCGTTTTAATTTGAAATATCAAGGTAAAAAAAGCCAAATTAGATTATTTTGAAGCTATAGATATATTCTGTTTAAATATATATGGTAATAGTATTTTATTAGTATTAGATTTGTTTATTCTGGAATCGATTTATTTTATATCGATTTAAATTCTAAACAATGGCGGATTTTAACAAAATAAATTTTATAAAATTCGAAATAGTTAATTTTTGAAAGATTTTTGAGGCGTAGTTATAATTTAATTTATAGAATTTTTCTATAATTTTGGTTTTAAAAAATAAGCAACCATTTTATTTGAAGTATTTTACACCCTATATCAGCATTTTGGGATATCATAATATAAGTTAACTAATCTATATTATTATATTTCTGGAATCATGGCACATCACTTGACACATTAGTATTTTTATTTTTTTCTGTAGCAGTCTTTAAGGGAATAAAATTCTATGTAGTGGGGTACACTAATCTTTAAACAAATAAAAAAACAAACAGGTTCCTTCCGCTGAAAGCCTTCGCGTTCCTTTCATTGAAAGCCACATTGAATCTTCAGTAAGAAGCCACATCGAATCTTCAGCAGGAAGCCATTCCTCTTTATATAATGCTGCTTCTCCTTTCTCTGAAATATCAAAACACACAGGAAAATTGAAAATGCAATTTCATAAAATGGAATAAAAAAAGTCGTAAAATCTTGAAATAACTTTCATTTGGCTTGGCTCGACATCAAAAATTACTTCAACTCTACACCCTGGATTTTTGTGCGATTGGTTTTTTCTTGAGTCCATTTTCAAATAGCAACAGCAGATGACTGCAAATCATGACTTGAAGGGACCTAGACCAGTGCAGTTATGGTATTGCAGTTCTGACAACAAATGGATATGAAGCTGGGTTGGGGAGGGAACCGATGGTGGCGTTACGGTGAAGTGATGATCGGAGGTTTGGGTACCATTGTTTCTGAAGTCCGTGGGTTTTGAGGCCGGAGGAGTTCTAATTGATCGCAGGTGGAAGGGAGAGGAGTGTGTGGTTGTTATGGTATCGATGCAAGTGATGTATTTCGGACGAGGAGTGTTGTTGGTGAATGTTAGGTGTATTTTATTGCAAAGAATTCTGTTGTATTCTTGTACAACATGGGTACGAGATGGGAGACGAAATTTTTATGGGGTGATGTGTCTGAGCTCCATGAGCGTGGGTGCGAGTTAAACGTGTTGAAGGCTTGAAAGTGTTTGCCATGGTGATGTACACAAGCAGAAGCGGGTTTTGGAAGGGAAGAAGTGAAGGAGTATTATCGGTTGTAGTGGGTTCCTGTACTGAGAATAGCGGATTCAAAGAGAAGGGGGAAGAAGGATTACCGGTTTGGAGAATCACTAGCAAGGGTAAATATATGGTAATTAATAATTAATAATTAATTTACTGGAAAATTAGTTTATATTAAGATATGTGAAAAATTGGAAGTGCTATAGGCTTTTTTTTTGGAAGAACAAAGATGAGTGGGAATGTTGAATAAAAGGTTGAGTGGCATTGTGTTTCTGGGTACCTAGCAGAAACAAATTTCGTGATTTTAATTAAGGATTAGGCGGCCTGTTTTAGACTAATGATGGTTAATTAAAACTAATAAGGTAATATAGTTTAAATGGTGATAATTTGTAAATAAATTTATATTATAATATTTGCAACACCTATAACTTTTACATGTGGGGACAAAATTGCGCGAAACAAGATCCGTCTCGATCATGGTATCAAATACTACGCATATGTACTAGAACGGAATGCTCTGGAATCAACCGGAGTTCACTGAAATTTCAAGGAAAAATCAAAGCGCGTGTCTGATTTTAAATAAAGGCAGTACTGTTAACTGTAAACCGAGGTGAGTAAACTCACCAACTCTGACTCATTCATATAAACGAGTTTAAAATTTATTTATAGTAATTATATACTGTGTGATGGTTGTTTGGGTGAATGGTTGATAAAAATGGTTGACGCGGTTATATCATTGATCGATCATTAGTTCTGTTTATTATGATACTTCGTATCAATGTGAAATTAATATTATTAATGTGATTAACATCTATGGATGCAGGAAAACAGGTTGGAGGGATCCAACTGGATTCCTCAACATTTATATTACTGTTTTATTTGATTGTGATATATGATGTGTTATATAATCCATGATTGGATATGTTGTGTTTGATTTACCCTAGCCCTAGAAACTTGGTATATTAGATACCGTAAAATATTTTCGAATGTGGAAAAGGAAATTGGGATTTAAAAATAGAATTTATTTCCAAAATAGAAATAAAATTTCGAATAGAGTTGAAAATAGAAACCTGTTCAAGTGCATAAATCAAGAAGTTATTTATAAATAAGAATATAAATTAAGTGAAATATAAATTTTGAATCTATAAAAGAAAAAAGTGGAAATTAGTTTTGAAACCAATATTTGAAATGAGATTTGAACTTAGCTATTATTAAGGAAATTTAAACGTGATTTTAAATGATTGAAATAAAAAGAGATGAAGCTTGTATGAATAATTCTAAATAGAAGAAGTTATAAAATAAAAATTTGGGTTTAAGATATGTTTATAGGTATGAAATCAAACTATAAATAAAAGAATATATTCACGATTAAAGTGAATAATGGTTTAGAAAAAATATTAATAAAGAAAAATTAGATTTGAAATATGAATCTAGATTGGAAATTTAATGAAAGGAAATGGGTAATCGTTTTAAAAGAAAACGATGAGTTTTAGTTAAAAATTCAAAATATAAAATAAAGTGTGATAACGTTTTGTAGACTGGATTGGTTATAAAGGAATTTGGTAATGATTTGGAAAGGATAAATTCAAAAGTGAATTTGGAATTTGAATTAACCTGAAATGGTAGATAAATTCCGAAGTTCGGAATATAATCGAATATAGATTATTCGAGAGAGAGCTATTTATTGGAATTCGATTATATCGAATTTAGGGAAGTAGTTATTTTTACTTCCCATTTTGAATCAAATTTAATTATTTATTTACTTATTAGTTGAACTAATAAGTACAAGTTATATTTTTATATACCAAATATTTGGAAACAGCGATTATAATGCTACTGTTATAATAAATGTTTTGTAAATCTAAACAGCGATTTTAACGCTACCATTAAAATAATTTTTTTATAAATCAAATATTTTGAAACAACGATTATAATGCTACCGTTATAATCAATGTTTTCCATAAAAGAAGTGGATTCTTAGATTAAATCTGAGAGTCACGTAAGCGATGTTTTGTTTGAAGTTGTGAGCTTTGACTATTTCAAAGTTGAGAATGTTGTTCAATTAAGGTCTGAGAGGTAATTATACCCCAACTTGGTTGACTTCATGATTGATGGAGGAATGGTTATGGTTCGATAGTGAAGATTGGTTAGCAATATGGTTGGCTAATAAACTATTAGTGGTTTGAGTTATAATAATGATGTTTAATAACGTCGCGTTAATTTAAAGGAATTTGAAATGTTTCCCCAAATAAAATGAGATATATTTTCTATGCATAGAAAATGAAATGAATTGGTCAACGAGGAATTAGGAAATGGAATATGGAAATATTTTTTGATATTAATAAGGTACATTTTCTGAATATAAAAATAAGGATTCATGAATATATAGAAATGTTTTCTTACTGGAATAAGAGATATTTTCTCGAATAAAGAATTTATGATATTGGAGATGTTTTTCCAAGAATCGAGAGAGGAAATCGAGCTTTGAAAGGATACGAAAGGTGAGAAATGGGAATCGGAAATGATAATAAAGTAAGAAATTAATTTAAAACGGGCTATTTTTGTTTGATGGTTGGTCGGTAGAAATTTCATTTGGAATATAGGATCGTTGATTGAATGGATGTTCCTTTGATAGTTAGATCACCGGCTATCAAATTTTTAGTTTATTTATACCTCCGTTGTCAATATGGAGAGACCGAGATCAGATTTATTATCTGAAAACCACTCCGTATTGGCATAAGCGTTACGAATTAACTTATGCTGAAGATAATTGAAAACAGAGTGAAATGCAAGGGCTATTCTGTTAATCCTTGTTAGAAATTGGCCAAGATGGATCGATGGAATGGTGCCTTCGGGTTGTCCAGTCCCAGGACAACATACATGGATGGATCTGACAAGGTAGTATTCAAAGTAAATGTTGGAAATATGTTCTGAAAGATAATCGTGACCTCAAGCCTCATCAACTGGGAAATGATAGAAATCGGGCAGCCAGCATGGCCAAGTGGGTCCTTCCCATTAGGGGTATAATCACCTGATCTAGAGAAATTTCATTTGCTTCTTATTCTATTCGTTGCTGTATGCTTTCGGTGACGGCTGCTGATCATAACCGTTGGTGATAATATGCTCGGTACACTCAAGTTAAATGAGTAGCCAGCCATGTGTGGTCGGGTTGTAAGACGTTCTTGTTGAACCCCAGTGTATGCTCTCTAGAGTACACTGATCAGAAGGTGGATCCATACCTTGTCATAGTCGGAATCCAATCTCCAATAAGCGCCCTGTGGTGTTTGATTTTATATTATATATGGAGCGTGAGATGCAAGCGTTCCACTAGATTGCTATTTATTTGATTTAGACACTATTGTAATATCACTGGATTTGATATCAAAAATATTTTTGGTTATCGTAAGGTAAAAACATCTGTGTTTATGTGTGGATCGGTCTTACGATTATCATTTCATTCGAAAGGATTTTCAAAGTTAAACAAGAGGTTGGAGTTTACTCACACCAGTCCCATGGCTGACCAAGAGTTTATTTTGTTTGTTTTCCCTAAACTCTTGGGTGCCCTAATTTGTACGGGCAGTCAAGTAGTCGGGATTTTACAGATTCACTTGGAGAAGTTTGAAGCAGGAGGCCTCACCACTTAGCTATAGACTATCATATTTTTCCGCTGTGTATTATGTTTGTATCTGGAAACAGGTGTCTATAACTGTACCAGAAATATCTGATGTGCTCTGATGATGGTATGTATATAAAGTTACTGAATTGTATTTCAAAGTTTATGTTATCTAATATATTTTATTCTTTCCACTGTGAGTTTGTATTCTTCTTTATCTTCTATTCTAATATTTCTATCGTTCTACTTCTCATCCTCTAACTTCTTTCTAATAATGATTCGTATTTCTGTGCAATTTAGGTTGGACGTGTGGTGTTATTAGTCGACTCAAAGAGTATGAAAATTCGGGCCATTACATCAGTCAAATGGTTTTGTAGAGAGGATGAATTAGACTTCATTAGAAGGAACTCGTTAAACTCCATTTTTGGCTTCTAAAAAGTGTATATGAATGCAATATTGAGATTAAACAAACTGCTTTTGTCCAAAACTTCCAAAAAAACTACATTTGTTCCAAAAAAAAAAATCTACATTTGTTTTAAAAAAAACATCTTATGTTTTATAAAAAAACTGCACTGCACTTGTTTTAAAAAAAACTGCTCTGTTTTTTTTTAAAAAAAAACTGCATTTGTTAAAACTAAAAAAAAAGCATTTGTTCAAAACAAAAATCTGCATTTGTTCTAAACTTCAAAAAAAGCTGCATTTTTTTATTTAAAAAAATCTGCATTTGTTTAAATAAATCATTTGTTTCAAAAAAAGAAAAACATATTTCTTTAATAAAAAAATAACATGGCACTTACGCTTGTTTAAAGAAAACAGTTGTTGTTCAAAGAAACAAAAAAAAACAAAAAATCTTACAGAAGAACCTAACCGAAGCGCGATTTTTTAGCTTGGCGCTTTTTTAGGGTTTCGGCGCCTTGAGCCCTTTTCTGGCGCCTCGAGCACGGCTGGCGCTTCGATGGCTAGAAAAGCCCTAGGCTAGCGCCTAGGGCTTTTTGGCGCTTAGGCGCACCTAAGGCTTTTTGGCGCCTAGGTGAGTGCCTTGACTACACTATATGAGCAAGTTAATTTTATGGCCCAAGAGGTCTAATTTATATGAGCTGACAATGAATCTGTCTTGGGAGTTATTAAATTAATTTAATTTGACTTGGGAATTACTAAATTAAGTCAATTAGACTTGGGAGTTGCTAAATTAAGTTAATTTGACTTGGGAGTTACTAAATTAAATTAATTTGACTTAGGAGTTACTAAATTAAGTTAATTTGACTTGGGAGTTACTCAATTAAATTAAGTGACTACGTAAATTCTGTTTATCTTGGAGGTAAGAGAGGTATTGAGCTCCTATCAATGAATCGACAATTAATTTGAAACGAAACACTAACATGGTAGAATCTCCTATCAAAGTTTATTGTTAGTGTATAGTAGTGCTGTCAGGAGGTATATTTCAGATCCATGTCGGCTGGTGTTTAGTATTTTTAGGATAGTGCAACTTACTAAGAAACAAATCACGAGTTCTAAGTGTATTGTAATAACCCGGAAATTCTGGGCCAGTTTAAAAATTTTATTTTGGCAATTTTGGCGAATTTTGCACATTTAAAATAGATTATTTTAAATAGAATCGACGAGAAAATTTATTTTTAATATAATTCGAACGTATATATTATACGCGTCGTCGTTAAAATATAAATATTTATATATAATTATAAATAGAATTGAAAATGGCGCGGTAGTTCGATAATTCGATTTCAAACTTCAATTGAATGTACCGGGTGCAAAACAATCCGGATTTTAGTGAAACCAAAAATAATAGGATCTAATTGATAGTATCTTTCTAACGAATCTGAAAAATCAAAATTTCATAGCGGGAATCAAAAGATATGTCCAGTTGAAAATTCTGAATAGTCGCTATGGAATTCAGGTCCTTAAAAATGGGAATTTTGCAAACGACCTCGGATTTCGACGAAACCACTTTTGTTGGGTCCGTGATGTCAAGTTGTTGCTAGGTTTCAAAATTCATAATTTTTCGAATCAATATGTGAGCGTGGCATAGGAAAACGTGTTTGACCAGTTTTAGTTGATTTTAATCGACTGGAAATTGGCCATTTTCCCAACGGTCTCAGAATTCGTCGAAACTAGTTTTGTTAGGACCGTATCATCAATACGAAGCTAGAAAATATTTTTCTGTAATTTTTCGAGTTAGTATGCGACCCCAGTAAATTGAAATGTACGTTTAAAATTCAATATAGCGATTTAAAGGTAAATTCGATGAAAACTGATAGTAACAGCCGAATCAGCTTGCGATACATATCCCATTGTGTTCGGAATGGGGGTAATTAGCTATGGACGACAGGCGGTGGACCTCGTTTCGAGTTCAAAAATAAAAGTTGCTTTTTGAAAAAAAAGGAAAAAAAAATAATTTAAAATTTATATACAGCCCCCCAACCTTCTTTCTCTTTCCCCGATTTTCTTTCTGAAATAAAAAAAGAAGAAGAGAAAACTGCTAAATCCTAGGAGGGCGCCGCCCTCTGCCTGACCACCATCGCCTGAGGCGGCGGACCCTCCTCCCTTAGGCGGCGCACCCGCTCCATTCTCCCTCCCTTTCCTTTCCTCTGGCACAATCCGACGTTCGAAACCCCCCACTCTGCCACTTCTCCCTCCTTCAAGCCCCCTCGCCGAACCACTCTCCCCGTTTCCCTCCCTCTCTCCTCCAACGAAACCCTACCCGCGCCTCCACCAGAGATGAACCGCCAACCGCTGCGCCGCCGACTTCAGCCCTCCCCCTCGAAGCCGGCAAAGCCAATCACCCCTCCCTCGAAAATCAGTATGTTTTTTTTTATTATTATTCTATTGAACTTCCTGTTCAGTTTCTTTTTTTCTTTTCCTAGATTAAAATCCGAATTATTAAAATATAAAGCATTGTGTTAAAAACTGATTTTATTTTGATTACAAAACATTTTAAAATCAGTTTATATTTATATAAAGTATAGTGTAAAATCAGTTTTTATATATAAAAAGCAATAATTTTAGAAATAAGTTTTTATATGAATAGCCTATAAAAGATGAGATTTTTTGCAATAAAAAGATTTGATTTTTAATTCTAAAAAGATTTGATTTTTAATTCTAAAAAGATTTGATTCTTAGTGAAGTAAAGACGATGTTGTTATAAGTAGAAAGGCGAAATTTTTATAAGATGTAGATTTCTATTATGAAACTATCGAAATAAAAATATGATCTTTACTATATAGAAGATGTAGAAATATGATTTTTATATTTTTAAAGTATTAAAAATATGATCTTTACTATATAGAAGATGTAGAAATATGATTTTTATATTTTTAAAGTATTAAAAATATGATCTTTACTATATAGAAGATGTAGAAATATGATTTTTATATTTTTAAAGTATTAAAAATATGATCTTTACTATATAGAAGATGTAAAAATATGATTTTTGCTTAATTAGGCAAAAGTATATTTTTAGGCGAAAACTTCATATTAGAAAAGGCGAAAACTTCATTTTTATAAAGGCGAAATCTATATTTTTGAAATGGAATTTTATCTATATAGTACCAATGTAAAAATAGAATTTTTTATCTATATGACATAGTAGTAAAAATTCGATTTTTCTATATTGAATAGTATAATAAAAATTCGATTTTTATGTATTGAATGGCGAAGTGAAAATTCGATTTTTAAATATATGAAGCGATTATAAAAATATGATTTTTAAATTGAAAGTGAATAAATAAAAATGTGAATTTTATTTTAAAGACATCAAAATATAAAATGTGTGATTTTTATATATGTAGTGGCTACGGGCAACAAAGATGACGAAGATGCGATAGCGATGAAGATTTCTATCAATGAAGTGCCGTGGAGCTAGGATAGCTATCTGTGAGAATTTCTCACCTTTCAATTTCTTTTTCTAGTTATATATATATACTAGGATGCAGACGGTGCTTAGTAGCACCCGACACAATCGTCCACAGACCATGGACTTGTTTGTTTGGTTGCATAAATTAGTTAGATGATTTGATTTGAATTTGGTTGATTGATGAATTGGATTGAAGTGTGAATGGCGTGGGCCTTCACTAGACCGGGGATAAGGCTAGGCCTCGTCCCGTTTCTAGTATCGTGCCGTTATGCCGCCGAAATTTTCTAAAATATGTTAGAAAAATAAAAATATCATTTTATTTAAAGAACGAACTGAATAGAAATTCATATGTGAAAATAAAATGTTTTATCGTTAAAAATATAATTTTTAACGTGAATGTGAATAAATAAAATATTAATTTACAAACCGGACAGTTTGTTTATGTACACCTATTTGAAGGACATTGATTGGGACGATAAATTTTACATATCGCCCAACTGCACAAATAAAATCTGTATTTGTTGATTTGAAACCCCACACGGGTGTTGGGATGAAATTTGAAGTTCACTCATCCTGATTGATTAAATATGTCGATCGATAGATTGACAGGCTGTTATAAGCGTTATATATCTATATTTGATGCTTATACAATGTAGTGCACTTTGGTTGATGGTTGATTATTTCTCAATGCTATTATATACGTGTGATGTATGAAAATCCATATAATTAACATTATATGGTGATTGATTGGGCCTCATTCTAATTTAGAAGATAAAGAATAATATAATATAAATGTTCATGTGTTGACTGTACTCATCCGTTGAGAATAGTCATGTGTTGAACGAATATTTTAACAATAAAATTTACATCTTTATCAATAAAATATAAAGGTTCATGTGTTGACTTTACTCATCCGTTGAGAATAGTCATGTGTTGAACGAATATTTTAACAATAAAATTTACATCTTTATCAATATAATATAAAGGTTCATGTGTTGACTGTACTCATCCGTTGAGATTAGTCGTGTTGAACGAATATTTTAACAATAAAATTTACATCTTTATCAATAAAATATAAATGTTCATGTGTTGACTGTACTCATCCGTTGAGATTAGTCATGTGTTGAACGAATATTTTAACAATAAAATTTACATCTTTATCAATAAAATATAAATGTTCATGTGTTGACTGTACTCATCCGTTGAGAATAGTCATGTGTTGAACGAATATTTTAACAATAAAATTTACATCTTTATCAATAAAATATAAAGGTTCATGTTTTGACTGTACTCATCCGTTGAGATTAGTCATGTGTTGAACGAAATATCTTAACAAAAATAGTCACATGTGGACAGTACTCATTCGTTGAGATTAGTCGTGTGTTGACAGAAATTAATAGTCATTTGTTGAAATAAAAATATTTGAAATAGAAATATTTGAAATAGAAATATTTGAAATAGAATATTTGAGAATAGAAATATATGAAGCCGTGTTGATTAGATTGACGCCATTTTGACACGAACGATATTTATATCGATTTTATTCATTTTGAAATGAATTGAATATAAAACGATTTCGAAATGAATTGAATAGAAAACGATTTCGAAATGAATTGAATACATAACGATTTCGAAATGAATTGAATATAAAACGATTTCGAAATGAATTGAATAGAAAACGATTTCGAAATGAATTGAATATAAAACGATTTCGAAATGAATTGAATATATAACGATTTCGAAATGAATTGAATATAAAACGATTTCGAAATGAATTGAATATAAAACGATTTCGAAATGAATTGAATATATAACGATTTCGAAATGAATTGAATATAAAACGATTTCGAAATGAATTGAATATAAAACGATTTCGAAATGAATTGAATATAAAATGATTTCGAAATGAATTGAATACATAACGATTTCGAAATGAATTGAATAGAAAACGATTTCGAAATGAATTGAATACATAACGATTTCGAAATGAATTGAATACATAACGATTTCGAAATGAATTGAATATAAAACGATTTCGAAATGAATTGAATATAAAACGATTTCGAAATGAATTGAATACATAACGATTTCGAAATGAATTGAATATAAAACGATTTCGAAATGAATTGAATATAAAACGATTTCGAAATGAATTGAATACATAACGATTTCGAAATGAATTGAATATAAAACGATTTCGAAATGAATTGAATATAAAACGATTTCGAAATGAATTGAATATATAACGATTTCGAAATGAATTGAATATAAAACGATTTCGAAATGAATTGAATACATAACGAATTTGATTTGAATAGAAAACGAATTTGATTTCAATTGAATATATAACGAATTTGATTCGAATAGAAAACCAATTTGAAATGAATCGAATAGAAAACCAATTTGAATTGAATCGAATAGAAAACGACTTTGGAATTGAATTGAATTGAAAACGAATTCAAATTGAATTGAAAGCGAATTAAAATGAATTCAAATTAAATTGAAATTTGAATTGAATAGAAATGAATTTTAAAACGAATTTATAAAGAAGAATTCAATTTTGATTTGAATTGAAATGGAAGTTGAAATTATTTTTGAAACGAATTCAAAACTATTTATAAAATTCGTTTTAAATAGAAATCGACGAAATATATATTATATATATAATATAATGGCCTGAAAAGAACGCGCCGCGCCGCGGCAGTTCGCGAATTTCGACCATTTATTTCAAACGGACCTTTCGGGAGATCCGACCGTCGGATTCTCCTAAAACCGGAACCATTCGGTTCGTATCGAAAAGAGCTTTCTAACGAATATTATAAATTTGAAATCTAACGGTTGGATTTGGAGATACGTCCAAATCAAATTCGAAAAAGGTCGCTGTAAGTGCAGTTCGATGGCCATTGTTGGAAATCGACTGTACGGACCTTGATAAAATTATTAAAAATAGTAATAATTTATGTAAAATCATAAGAAATGAATTGGGAAAAATTGGGGTGAAAAACTCCATATTTGAAAAGATAAAAATAGATTTTTATCGAAATGAACTAGTTTTGAACTAAATTTAAAACCCAATTATTTTTAAAATAAATGAATTAGATTTAAAAAGGGGTTTTAAATAATCGGAATTTCTAATATATTTGATTGAATTTGAAATGGGTTTATCGTGAACGGTGTTTTAAATAACACTAGTTCTTTAACCCGATAACAAATAGAATGTGATTTGGGTTTGTCGTGAACTGTGTTTTAAATAACACCTAGTTCTTTAACCCAGTAAAAAGAGTTTTAATGAATCTGCAATCAGATTGAAATTCGAATTGATAATCTAAATTATCAAATTTGACAAATAAGCGAGGATGGAGTATCACCAGTTTTGCTCCAAAGCGATAGTTAAATCTTTAATTAGATTTGAACGTGAGATGGTAATTAATTTTACCGACAACACTGTGGTGTTAGATATGGAGTATTACCAGTTTTGCTTCATGGGATGAATAGGTTGGGATTGGGAAATAAAATAAATAATTACTTCGTTACGGTTCGCTAATCTCGACTAGTTTAGAAAACCATAATTTGGTTTGAAACGACATCCAAAGGAAGATTACAGGATAAATTTTAAAGAATTTATCTTGGATAAAATTAATGGGAACCTTCCCCTAAGAATGTGGAATTTAAAAACTAGTTGTAGGTTGGCTAAGAAGAATGGTTTCCTGGGTATTGATCTGATGTTGGTTTCGGCCTTCGGGGTTAATGTTTGAGAAATTGTTCTCTTGCTAATTTGCGGTTAGTGACTAATGAATTGGAATGAGGCGTATGTTGTGTTTGTGTAACATTTGTTTTTAATATACGCGGGTTGTTCGGAAAGTCCGGGTTTATACCCATTCTGAATAACCGATTCGACGATATGTCGAAGATGAAGACGGTGGTCGAAGACCGGAAGTCTTCACATCGTTTGGGTAATTACTGACGATCCTGATTGGGCTGTACACCCAAGAGGATGGAAATAGTTGGTGGTTGTCCGGACGTACTTGGAGATGGATGGATATGCGAGGAAAGTGCCTCCGGTTTCGTTCAGACCCAGAACGGACTTGTAAATGGATTGTGTGTCTGACACTGGATTTTATTCTGTGTTGATTGATTTTTATTAAATATACATCTGTTTGGCGGCGGAGAATTTATTCTTTTGCTTAAGGCCCTTCTCTGAGACGTACGAGCTCAGAGGTTGTATATCGATGGACATCAGTCGCATGGCATGAATTGCCTGTGTGGCACGCTAAGATGCAATGATCAAGGCTTCTGTTGAAAAGCAAAGTCTTGTGGTTGATGATCAAAGCACGCCTACGTGGCAGCTTTGTGTATAACGTGAGTTCGCGAGCCTCACACCTCGGTATGAGTTAAAAACGGGATACGGACTGCAGGGAGAGCACGACGTTTCTTTCTAGCTTTGGTGGTGTCAGTGACTTACCAGCCCTGACATTTATATACTTTTCATCTATGTGGTTGTTGGAATGCGAGGCGCCTCGATTATAGGTCTGTAAGGACCGGGAAACATGTGTTCAGGAATACTAATCCTCTAACGTAAGTGAGGACCGGCCCTGAAGCATCCAGGGGTTGCCCAGAGTGCGTAGCCCCAAGGCATTTGCTAGAGTGTCTCGAACGCGGAGAGGAGCTTGCCCCTTGCCTCGACTCATGACGGAATCCAATTTCCAATACGTGTAATTCGGTTTTAATTGTAGAACTAGTACGGCGACATAGTAGATGGTAGCTATGCCGCCTATGATTTATATTTATGATTGAAATTGTTTTGACACTATACACTTATTATAGTATCAAATAATTTGTTTTAAACGTATCAAGCATGCTTTGGCTGTTATAAGGTAAAACCCTATCCTCCGGCTTGCGTTGCATTGTGTGATAGGACCTGGGTCTTATAACTGCTTCATTTTTCTTTATTTAGCATTGCGCTGTGGTTTTATGCACTGGTATTCTTGGGAGGAAACCCGTTCCGTGTTATACGGCGTGGTCCCTTGAATTACTCTCTTTTAAAGTAAAGTTTTAAATAACTGTTTTAGTTCTCACACCAGTCACATGACAGACCTGGAGTTTATTGTTTTAACCTAAACTCTGGGTGCCCCTATTTTCCGCACGGGCAGCTAGTAGTTTTGGTTTTGCAGATTTATATTCACAGGATCCTGGTTTACAGCTGGAATGATATCCGGAAAGCTCTGTATCCGTATATCACCTTCAGTTGTGCTTTGTATTATTTTCTTTTTCCGCTGCTATGTAATTTATTGTAATCTCTGATATTTATCGAACGTAATTTATTCAATTATACTCTGTATATTCTTGTATCTGATGGAATTGTTGTAATAGCAATGAAATGTTCTTCTGTTTGTTCTGATTTGTCCTGTTCTCAAGCAGTCAGGGGTTTCGAACGGTCTAGATCGGTTAAACGACTGATTCAGATCGAGCGAAATTCCACGCCGTCACATTTGGTATCAGAGCTTTGGTTTACAGAGCTCGAGAACAAGACACATTAGAACCATATGAAAGAATTCATCAGATATTGGATTAGTAATTTCCAATTAGAATGACTCGTTAGAGATAGGATCAGTAGTATCCTAGAACGAGTGTGAAGAGTATATTTTTCAAAGGAAAACAATTTTGTTTTGAAAATTTAAACCATTTTAAACGTATTTGATTATTTATTTATTTTGAATATGGACAATCCAATATATAAAGGTTTTGTATATGTAACAACCCGGAAAATGCGAGCCAGTTTGAAATTTTTATTTTGGCAATTTTTGCGAATTTTGATTATTTAAAATGAAATATTTTAAATAATATCGACGAGAAATTTATTTTGAATATAATTAGAACGTATATATTATATACGTCGTCGTTAGAATATAAATAATTATATATAATAATAAATAGAATTGAAAGTGGCGCGGTAGTTCGAAAATTCGATTTCTAATTTCAAATGAATATACAGAATTCAATATAAATCGGAATTGAACGAAACAAGAAATATTTGAATCTGTATAACTATATCTTTGTAACGAAGTTAACAAACTGAGATTTCATCTTAGAAATGATAAGATATGTCCAGTTTAAAATTAGAAATAGTCGCTGTGGAATTTATATATATTTTTATATATATAAGGCCCTTAGAAAAATGGAAATTTTGCAAACGACCTCGGATTTCGACGAAACCAGTTTTGTTGGGTCCGTGATGTCAAGTTATTGCTAGGTTTCAAATTTCATAATTTTTCGAATCAATATGTGAGCGTGGCAAAGGAAAACGCGTTTGACCAGTTTCAGTTGATTTTAATCGACTGGAAATTGGCCATTTTTCTAACAGACTCAGAATTCGACGAAACTAGTTTGTTAGGACCGTATCGTCAATACAAAGCTAGAAAATATTTTTCAGGAATTTTTCTAGTTAGTATGTGACCCCGGTAATTTGAAATATACGTTTAAAGTTCAATATAGTGATTTAAATGTAAATTCAACGGAAACTGATTCAAACGATCGAATCAGCCAGCGATACATATCCCATTGTGTTCGGAATGGGGGTTAAACGCTATGGACGACAGGCGGTGGACCTCGTTTCGGGGTCGTATGAAAAGGTCAACCCTTGGGCAAAATTAAATAATTAAATAATAAAATAAAATAATAAAAAAAAGGGAAACCCCTCTCTTCCCTATTACCCAGGCCCCCCCCCGTTCGAGTTTCATTCAGATGAAAAAGAAAAAAAAAAAAACAAAAAAAAAACCTGTAGCCCTAATTGTCGTCGCCGCCCTCAGCCTGGGTCGCCGCCACTTCCTCCGACCGGTACCCCCCTCCCATCGACGTCGACCTCCCCAGTTTCCCCCTCCCTCCTCCGAACCCTCGACGAAGCAGCCGACCCCCCCCTTTTTGGAAGTGCCGCCGCCGCCAGTTGATGAAGGCCCCACCTCCGACGCAGCGCCGACCCGACATCAGCCCCCCCTCGGTAAGTCCTGTTGTTTTTTTTATTTACTTTAAAACTGTTTTTTTTTTATTTACTTTAAAAACTGAAATTTTATATAAGATTTTAAAACTGAAATTTTAATTAAGTAAAAACTGATTTAGGTTTAAAAAAAAAAATATAAAACTGATTTGGGTTTAAAAAAAAAAAAAATATAAAAACTGATTTGAAAAGAAATAGATAAAACTGATTTTATTTTGAAATGTTAAAATGGGAAAAAAATTCGAACTTTAAAATCGAAAACTTTGTTTTTATAAAGTTGAAAACTTTATTTTAGAATCGAAAACTTTATTTTAGAAAGGCGAAAACTTTATTTTTATATATTGAACTTCGAAATAAAAATGGAATTTTTATATATTGAACTTCGAAATAAAAATGGAATTTTTATATATTGAACTTCGGAATAAAAATGTGATTTTTATATATTGAATAACAAAGTAAAAATTCGATTTTTACGTATGTAGTGAAAGCAGCAACGAAGGTGACAAAAAGGCGAAACGACGAAGACTTCTGCAAATGAAGTGCCGTGGAGCTAGGATAGCTATAGGTGAGAATTTCTCACCTTTCAATTCTTTTTCTAGTTATATATATATACTAGGATGCAGACGGTGCTTAGTAGCACCCGACACAATCGTCCACAGACCATGGACTTGTTTGTTTGGTTGCATAGATTAGTTGAATTATTTGTTTGAATTGAATTGTTGGGTGAGATGAAATTGATTTGATTGATGTGTGAATGGCGTGGGCCTTCACTAGACCGGGGATAAGGCGAGGCCTTGTCCCGTTTCTAGTATCGTGTCGTTATGCCGCCGAAATTTTCTAAAATATGTTAGAAAATAAAAATATCATTTTATTGTGTAAATGAATTGAATAGAAATTCATAGGTTGAAATAAAATGTTTTATCGTTAAAAATATAATTTTTAACGTGAAAGTGAATAAATAAATATTCATTTACAAACCAGACGGTTTGTTTATGTACACTTATTTGAATGACATTGATTGGGACGATAAATTTTACACATCGCCCAACTGCACAAATAAAATCTGTGTTTGTTTGTTTGAAACCCCACACGGGTGTTGGGATGAAATTTGAAGTTCACTCATCCTGATTGATTAAATATGTCGATCGATTGATTGACAGGCTGTTATAAGCGTTGAATAGATATATTTTATGCTTTTACAGTGTAGTGCACTTTGGTTGATGGTTGATTATTTTCAATGTTATTATATACATGTGTTGTACGAAAATCCATATAATTAACTTTATATGGTAATTGATTGGGCCTCATTCCAATCGTGAAAATAAAGAATATTTTGATAATAGGAAATATTTGAAATAGAATATTTGAAAAGAGAAATTTATGAAGCCGTGTTGATTAGATTGACGCCATTTTGACGTGAACGATATTTATATCAATTTTAAGTGATTTCGAAATGAATTGAATTGAAAACGAATTCAAAGTGAATTGAATTGAAAGTGATTTCGAAATGAATTGAATTGAAAACGAATTCGAATTGAATTGAAAGTGAATTGAAATGAATTCAAATTGAATTGAAATTTGAATTGAATAGAAATGAATTTTAAAACGAATTTATAGAGAAGAATTCAATTTTGCTTTGAATTGAGATGGAAGTTGAAATAGATTTTGAAACGAATTTTAAAACTATTTATATAATTCGTTTTAAATAGAAATCGACGAAGTATATATTATATATATTATATATATAATATAATGGCCTGAATAGAACGCGCCGCGCCGCGGCAGTTCGCGAATTTCGACCATTGATTTCAAATGGACGTTACGGGAGATCCGACCGTCGGATTCTCCTAAAACCGGAACCGTTGGGTTCGTATCGAAAAGAGCTTTCTAGCGAATGTTAGGAATTTGAAATCTAACGGTTGGATTTGGAATTATGTCCAAATCAAATTCGAAAAAGGTCGCTGTAAGTGCAGTTCGATGGCCATTGATGGAAATCGACTGTACGGGCCTTGATAAAATTATTAAAAATAGTAATAATTTGTGTAAAATCATAAGAAATGATTTGTGAAGATTTGGGATGAAAGACTCCATATTTGAAAAGATAAAAATAGATTTTTATCGAAATGAACTAGTTTTGAACTAGGATTATAATTCTATTTATTTTTAAATAAATAAATTGAATTTGAAAAGGGTTTTAAAAATAACCAAAATTTCCAATGATTGCATTGGAGTGGATTTGAATCGAAATTGTCTTCGGAATATTTCGATGTTGAAATTCGTGATTATACAAGGGTTGTTATGGAAATTTGAAAGATATATATTAATATCGTTATTTCCAATACGACATTTGTTAGTCGTAGAATTCGATATTGAATATAAGCCGATATATTTTCTATTCAGAGCCTTGTATTGAATATCGAATGTGATTTGGGTTTGTCGTGAATGGTGTCTTCACTAACACTGTCCTTGAACCCAGTTGAGAAAAGATTAAATCTTTTTAGTTAGATTTAATGAAGTGTATCAATTAAATAATATTTAATTGGAATTGAATTGGTATTGATTTTTGGGTTTATCGTGAACAGTGTTTTAAATAACACTCGTTCTTTAACCCGATAATTAATAGAAGGTGATTTTGGGTTTATCGTGAACCGTGTTTTAGATGACACTGATTCTTTAACCCAGTTAAAGATTAAAACTAAGTGGAGTTTTAATGAATCTTTAAATAGATTGAAAAGATCGAGAATGGAGTATCACCAGTTTTACTCCAGGCGGTAGTTAAATCTTTAATTAGATTTGAACGTGAAACGGTAATTGAATTACCGATAACACTGTGGTGTTAGATATGAAGTACTACCAGTTTTACTTCATGGGATGAATAGGTTGGGATTGGGAAATAAAATAAATGATTACTTCGGTGTGGTTCGCTAATCCCGACTAGTTTGAATTGATATTCAAAGGAGATTAAAGAATAAATTTAAAGAATTTATCTTGGATAAAATTAATGGGAATATTTGAATAAAAGAATATTCTGAAGTGGAATGAGGCGTATGTTGTGTTTGTGTAACACTTTTATAATATATACGCGAGTTATTCAGAAAGACCGGGTTTATCCCATTCTGAGTAACTGATTCGACGAGGTGTCGAAGATGAAGACGGTGGTCGAAGACCGGAAGTCTTCACGTCGCTTGGGTGATTACTGATGATCTTGATTGGGCTGTACACCCAAGAAGATGGAAACAGTTTGTGATCGTCCAGACGTACTTGGAGATCGATGGATATGCGAGGTACTAGGTGCCTCCGGTTTCGTTCAGACCCAGAACGGACTTGTAAATGGACTGTGTGTCTGACATTGGATTTTAGTCTGTGTGATTGATCTCTATTAAATATATATCTGTTTGGCAGCGGAGAATGTATTCTCCTGCTTAACGCCCTTCTCTGAGACGTACGAGCTCAGGGGTTATATATTGATGGATATCAAATGCATGGAGTGAATTGCCTGTGTGGCATGCCTAAGTGGCAATTGATCGAGGCTTCTGTTGAAAAGCAAAGTCTTGTGGTGATGATCAAAGCACAGCCTGTGTGGCACAGCTTTGTGTAACGTGAATTCGCGAGCCTCGCACCCCGGTTGTGAACCAAAAACGGGAGACGGACCTCAGGGAGGGCATGCGTTTCTTTCTAGTTAGAAGTGGCGTCAGTGGTTTTACACGCCCTGACGAGTTTGACTTATGTGGTTGTTGCTGTTGCGAGGCGCCTCGGTTATATCGGTTTCGGCCGATGCATTCTGGTCGGCAGACGGACCAGACTTACACCCCATAGGGTGGGGAGACGTAGTGTTCAGGGTTTAAGTTTAATCCACATCGGTGGACCGGCCCTGTCGCTCCAAGGGTCGATGCGCTCTGACCCTGTGGCTCGGGCTAGAGAGTCACGAAAACGGTTGAGGACTATCTTTTGCCTCGGTTCATAGACGGAAATCCAATTTCCAAATACGTGACATGTGCGGTTTTATTTGTAGAACCTAGTATGGTGACATAGTGGGATGGGGCATTCATGCCGCCTATGATTGATACTTATGATTTGAAGTTGTTTTATACACTATGCACTTACAATAGTATCAAATGGTTTGTTTTAAACGTATCAAGCATTCTTGGCTATTATAAGGTAAAAACCCTATCCTCCGGCTTGCGTTGCATTGTGTGATGGGAACTGGGTCTTATAATAGCTTCATTTTTCTTTATTTAGCATTGCGCTGTTTGTTTTATGCACTGGTATTCTTGGGAGGAAACCCGTTCCGTGTTATACGGCGTGGTCCCTTGATTTACCTAGCTTTAAAAATAAAGATTAACTGTTTTAGTTCTCACACCAGTCACATGACTGACCTGGAGTTTATTGTTTTAACCTAAACTCTGGGTGCCCTTATTTTGACACGGGCAGCTAGTAGTTTTGGTTTTTGCAGATTTATATTCACAGGATCCTGGTTTACAGCTGGAACGATATCCGGAAAGCTTTGTATCCGTATATCTCCTTCTAGTTGTGTATTGTATTATTTTCCGCTGCGATGTATTTCAATGTAATCTAAATCTCTGATATTTCTGTGTAATATTCATTGTTACTCTGTATATTCTTGTAATCTGATGCATTGTTGTAATATACAATGAAATGTTCTTTTATATGCGTTCTGTTGTGGTTTGTTCTCGAACTATCCGACGCTTTCCTTTACGGGGAAGTTGCGGGTCTTAACAGTATATGCGCGTTATGAACGTATATTCGAAGTTTTAATATATTGGATAGATATAGAATCACACTCTAGTCGCCCGGACCTGATTCTGATGATTGACGCGTCATCATTAGTAATTAGTTTCGTGTTTCGAAGGTGTGATACCTATATATTTCCATTAGACTGGTGTGAGAACCAAAACTAATATAGTTAGAACACATTGTTGTGAATTGGCATCAAAAACATGATTTTTGTATATATATCAAAATTATGAATTTGAAACTCTAATCCACTAATTGATTGATGTTTGTGTTGTTTGTTTGATAATTTTGAACCATTATGCCTAATTGAACCAAATATTGAACTGTATTGAAAATTGGGTGCATTTGCTTGCATACGTGTATATCTTTTGAACATGTCATAGCAAGGAGGCTAGAGCCGAAGAATAAAATTTGTTTGCCCGACAAATAGGTACATGTTTACTACATAATTTACTGTTTTGTTTGGGTGATGATGATTTTATGAGCCTATTGGCTAGCCGCTTGGCGTTTTCTTTTTCTTTTTGAGATCTGAAGGACCGGGGAAGCTATTTGAAATTCCCCGATGCTCCCGATGCAGGGGAGGTTATGGCGAAATTTTTCGAAAATTTAGGGTGTTAGCCAAATTTTTGAAAATTTGAAATTTCTCAGAAACTGAAAAGTTGGAGAATGGAAGCCAGATCGAACGTATATTTGATTAATCAAACCACTTTCGACTTTGTTCCTTTTCGGGGACGGAAAGTTTTAAGTGGGGGAGATTGTAATAACCCGGAAATTCTGGGCTAGTTTAAAATTTTTATTTTGGCAATTTTGGCGAATTTTGCACATTTAAAATAGATTATTTTAAATAGAATCGACGAGAAAATTTATTTTTAATATAATTCGAATGTATATATTATACGCGTCGTCGTTAAAATATAAATATTTATATATAATTATAAATAGAATTGAAAATGGCGCGGTAGTTCGATAATTCGATTTCAAACTTCAATTGAATGTACCGGGTGCAAATCAATCCGGATTTTAGTGAAATTAAAAACAATAGGATCTAATTGATAGTATCTTTCTAACGAATCCGAAAAATCAAAATTTCATAGCGGGAATCAAAAGATATGTCCAGTTGAAAATTCTGAATAGTCGCTATGGAATTCAGGCCCTTAAAAATGGGTATTTTGCAAACGACCTCGGATTTCGACGAAACCACTTTTGTTGGGTCCGTGATGTCAAGTTATTGCTAGGTTTCAAATTTCCTAATTTTTTGAATCAATATGTGAGCGTGGCATAGGAAAACGTGTTTGACCAGTTTTAGTTGATTTTAATCGACTGGAAATTGGCCATTTTCCCAACGGTCTCAGAATTCGTCGAAACTAGTTTTGTTAGGACTGTATCATCAATACGAAGCTAGAAAATATTTTTCTGTAATTTTTCGAGTTAGTATGCGACCCCAGTAAATTGAAATGTACGTTTAAAATTCAATATAGCGATTTAAAGGTAAATTCGATGAAAACTGATTGTAATAGCCGAATCAGCTTGCGATACATATCCCATTGTGTTCGGAATGGGGGTAATTAGCTATGGACGACAGGCGGTGGACCTCGTCTCGAGTTCAAAAATAAAAGTTGCTTTTTGAAAAAAAAAGGAAAAAAAAAATTAATTTAAAATTTATATACAGCCCCCCAACCTTCTTTCTCTTTCCCCGATTTTCTTTCTGAAATAAAAAAAAGAGAAAACTGCTAAACCCTAGGAGGGCGCCGCCCTCTGCCTGACCACCATCGCCGGAGGCGGCGGACCCTCCTCCCTCAGGCGGCGCACCCGCTCCATTCTCCCTCCCCTTCCTTTCCTCTGGCACAATCCGACGTTCGAAACCCCACACTCCGCCACTTCTCCCTCCTTCAAGCCCCCTCGCCGAACCACTCTCCCCGTTTCCCTCCCTCTCTCCTCCAACGAAACCCTACCCGCGCCTCCACTAGAGATGGACCGCCAACCGCCGCGCCGCCGACTTCAGCCCTCCCCCTCGAAGCCGGCAAAGCCAATCACCCCTCCCTCGAAAATCAGTATGTTTTTTTTTTATTATTCTATTGAACTTCCTGTTCAGTTTCTTTTTTTTCTTTTCCTAGATTAAAATCCAAATTATTAAAATATAAAGCATTGTGTTAAAAACTGATTTTATTTTGATTACAAAACATTTTAAAATCAGTTTATATTTATATAAAATATAGTGTAAAATCAGTTTTTATATATAAAAAGCAATAATTTTAGAAATAAGTTTTTATATGAATAGCCTATAAAAGATGAGATTTTTTGCAATAAAAAGATTTGATTTTTAATTCTAAAAAGATTTGATTTTTAATTCTAAAAAGATTTGATTCTTAGTGAAGTAAAGACGATGTTGTTATAAGTAGAAAGGCGAAATTTTTATAAGATGTAGATTTCTATTATGAAACTATCGAAATAAAAATATGATCTTTACTATATAGAAGATGTAGAAATATGATTTTTATATTTTTAAAGTATTAAAAATATGATCTTTACTATATAGAAGATGTAGAAATATGATTTTTATATTTTTAAAGTATTAAAAATATGATCTTTACTATATAGAAGATGTAGAAATATGATTTTTATATTTTTAAAGTATTAAAAATATGATCTTTACTATATAGAAGATGTAAAAATATGATTTTTGCTTAATTAGGAAAAAGTATATTTTTAGGCGAAAACTTCATATTAGAAAAGGCGAAAACTTCATATTAGAAAAGGCGAAAACTTCATTTTTATAAAGGCGAAATCTATATTTTTGAAATGGAATTTTATCTATATAGTACCAATGTAAAAATAGAAATTTTATCTATATGACATAGTAGTAAAAATTCGATTTTTCTATATTGAATAGTATAATAAAAATTCGATTTTTATGTATTGAATGGCGAAGTGAAAATTCGATTTTTAAATATATGAAGCGATTATAAAAATATGATTTTTAAATTGAAAGTGAATAAATAAAAATGTGATTTTTATTTTAAAGACATCAAAATATAAAATGTGTGATTTTTATATATGTAGTGGCTACGGGCAACAAAGATGACGAAGATGCGATAGCGATGAAGATTTCTATCAATGAAGTGCCGTGGAGCTAGGATAGCTATCTGTGAGAATTTCTCACCTTTCAATTTCTTTTTCTAGTTATATATATATACTAGGATGCAGACGGTGCTTAGTAGCACCCGACACAATCGTCCACAGACCATGGACTTGTTTGTTTGGTTGCATAAATTAGTTAGATGATTTGATTTGAATTTGGTTGATTGATGAATTGGATTGAAGTGTGAATGGCGTGGGCCTTCACTAGACCGGGGATAAGGCTAGGCCTCGTCCCGTTTCTAGTATCGTGCCGTTATGCCACCGAAATTTTCTAAAATATGTTAGAAAAATAAAAATATCATTTTATTTAAAGAATGAGCTGAATAGAAATTCATATGTGAAAATAAAATGTTTTATCGTTAAAAATATAATTTTTAACGTGAATGTGAATAAATAAAATATTCATTTACAAACCGGACGGTTTGTTTATGTACACCTATTTAAAGGACATTGATTGGGACGATAAATTTTACACATCGCCCAACTGCACAAATAAAATCTGTATTTGTTGATTTGAAACCCCACACGGGTGTTGGGATGAAATTTGAAGTTCACTCATCCTGATTGATTAAATATGTCGATCGATAGATTGACAGGCTGTTATAAGCGTTAGATATCTTTATTTGATGCTTATACAATGTAGTGCACTTTGGTTGATGGTTGATTATTTCACAATGCTATTATATACGTGTGATGTATGAAAATCCATATAATTAACATTATATGGTGATTGATTGGGCCTTATTCCAATTTAGAAGATAAAGAATAATATAATATAAATGTTCATGTGTTGACTGTACTCATCCGTTGAGAATAGTCATGTGTTGAACGAATATTTTAACAATAAAATTTACATCTTTATCAATAAAATATAAAGGTTCATGTGTTGACTGTACTTATCCGTTGAGAATAGTCATGTGTTGTACGAATATTTTAACAATAAAATTTACATCTTTATCAATATAATATAAAGGTTCATGTGTTGACTGTACTCATCCGTTGAGATTAGTCATGTGTTGAACGAATATTTTAACAATAAAATTTACATCTTTATCAATAAAATATAAATGTTCATGTGTTGACTGTACTCATCCGTTGAGATTAGTCATGTGTTGAATGAATATTTTAACAATAAAATTTACATCTTTATCAATAAAATATAAATGTTCAGGTGTTGACTGTACTCATCCGTTGAGAATAGTCATGTGTTGAACGAATATTTTAACAATAAAATTTACATCTTTATCAATAAAATATAAAGGTTCATGTGTTGACTGTACTCATCCGTTGAGATTAGTCAGGTGTTGAACGAAATATCTTAACAAAAATAGTCACACGTGGACAGTACTCATTCGTTGAGATTAGTCGTGTGTTGACAGAAATTAATAGTCATTTGTTGAAATAAAAATATTTGAAATAGAAATATTTGAAATAGAATATTTGAGAATAGAAATATATGAAGCTGTGTTGATTAGATTGACGCCATTTTGACACGAACGATATTTATATCGATTTTATTCATTTTGAAATGAATTAAATATATAACGATTTCGAAATGAATTGAATAGAAAACGATTTCGAAATGAATTGAATACATAACGATTTCGAAATGAATTGAATATAAAACGATTTCGAAATGAATTGAATAGAAAACGATTTCGAAATGAATTGAATATAAAACGATTTCGAAATGAATTGAATATATAACGATTTGGAAATGAATTGAATATAAAACGATTTCGAAATGAATTGAATATAAAACGATTTCGAAATGAATTGAATATATAACGATTTCGAAATGAATTAAATATAAAACGATTTCGAAATGAATTGAATATAAAACGATTTCGAAATGAATTGAATACATAACGATTTCGAAATGAATTGAATACATAACGATTTCGAAATGAATTGAATATAAAACGATTTCGAAATGAATTGAATACATAACGATTTCGAAATGAATTGAATACATAACGATTTCGAAATGAATTGAATATAAAACGATTTCAAAATGAATTGAATATAAAACGATTTCGTAATGAATTGAATACATAACGATTTCGAAATGAATTGAATATAAAACGATTTCGAAATGAATTGAATATAAAACGATTTCGAAATGAATTGAATACATAACGATTTCGAAATGAATTGAATATAAAACGATTTCGAAATGAATTGAATATAAAACGATTTCGAAATGAATTGAATATATAACGATTTCGAAATGAATTGGATATAAAACGATTTCGAAATGAATTGAATATATAATGAATTTGATTTGAATAGAAAACGAATTTGATTTCAATTGAATATATAACGAATTTGATTCGAATAGAAAACCAATTTGAAATGAATCGAATAGAAAACCAATTTGAATTGAATCGAATAGAAAACGACTTTGGAATTGAATTGAATTGAAAACGAATTCAAATTGAATTGAAAGCGAATTGAAATGAATTCAAATTGAATTGAAATTTGTATTGAATAGAAACGAATTTTAAAACGAATTTATAAAGAAGAATTCAATTTTGATTTGAATTGAAATGGAAGTTGAAATTGTTTTTGAAACGAATTCAAAACTATTTATAAAATTCGTTTTAAATAGAAATCGACGAAATATATTATATATATATTATATATATAATATAATGGCCTGAAAAGAACGCGCCGCGCCGCGGCAGTTCGCGAATTTCGACCATTTATTTCAAACGGATCTTACGGGAGATCCGACCGTCGGATTCTCCTAAAACCGGAATCGTTCGGTTCGTATCGAAAAGAGCTTTCTAACGAATATTAGAAATTTGAAATCTAACGGTTGGATTTGGAGATACGTCCAAATCAAATTCGAAAAAGGTCGCTGTAAGTGCAGTTCGATGGCCATTGTTGGAAATCGACTGTACGGACCTTGATAAAATTATTAAAAATAGTAATAATTTATGTAAAATCATAAGAAATGAATTGGGAAAAATTGGGGTGAAAAACTCCATATTTGAAAAGATAAAAATAGATTTTTATCGAAATGAACTAGTTTTGAACTAAATTTAAAACCCAATTATTTTTAAAATAAATGAATTAGATTTAAAAAGGGGTTTTAAATAATCGGAATTTCTAATATATTTGATTGAATTTGAAATGGGTTTATCGTGAACGGTGTTTTAAATAACACTAGTTCTTTAACCCGATAACAAATAGAATGTGATTTGGGTTTGTCGTGAACTGTGTTTTAAATAACACCTAGTTCTTTAACCCAGTAAAAAGAGTTTTAATGAATCTGCAATCAGATTGAAATTCGAATTGATAATCTAAATTATCAAATTTGACAAATAAGCGAGGATGGAGTATCACCAGTTTTGCTCCAAAGCGATAGTTAAATCTTTAATTAGATTTGAACGTGAGATGGTAATTAATTTTACCGACAACACTGTGGTGTTAGATATGGAGTATTACCAGTTTTGCTTCATGGGATGAATAGGTTGGGATTGGGAAATAAAATAAATAATTACTTCGTTACGGTTCACTAATCTAGACTAGTTTAGAAAACCATAATTTGGTTTGAAACGACATCCAAAGGAAGATTACAGGATAAATTTTAAAGAATTTATCTTGGATAAAATTAATGGGAACCTTTCCCTAAGAATGTGGAATTTAAAAACTAGCTGTAGGTTGGCTAAGAAGAATGGTTACCTGGGTATTGATCTGATGTTGGTTTCAGCCTTCGGGGTTAATGTTTGAGAAATTGTTCTCTTGCTAATTTGCGGTTAGTGACTAATGAATTGGAATGAGGCGTATGTTGTGTTTGTGTAACGTTTGTTTTTAATATACGCGGGTTGTTCGGAAAGTCCGGGTTTATACCCATTCTGAATAACCGATTCGACGATATGTCGAAGATGAAGACGGTGGTCGAAGACCGGAAGTCTTCACATCGTTTGGGTAATTACTGACGATCCTGATTGGGCTGTACACCCAAGAGGATGGAAATATTTGGTGGTTGTCCGGACGTACTTGGAGATGGATGGATATGCGAGGAAAGTGCCTCCGGTTTCGTTCAGACCCAGAACGGACTTGTAAATGGATTGTGTGTCTGACACTGGATTTTATTCTGTGTTGATTGATTTTTATTAAATATACATCTGTTTGGCGGCGGAGAATTTATTCTTTTGCTTAACGCCCTTCTCTGAGACGTACGAGCTCAGAGGTTGTATATCGATGGACATCAGTCGCATGGCATGAATTGCCTATGTGGCACGCTAAGATGCAATGATCAAGGCTTCTGTTGAAAAGCAAAGTCTTGTGGTTGATGATCAAAGCACGCCTACGTGGCAGCTTTGTGTATAACGTGAGTTCGCGAGCCTCACACCTCGGTATGAGTTAAAAAGGGGATACGGACTGCAGGGAGAGCACGACGTTTCTTTCTAGCTTTGGTGGTGTCAGTGACTTACCAGCCCTGACATTTATATACTTTTCACCTATGTGGTTGTTGGAATGCGAGGCGCCTCGATTATAGGTCTGTAAGGACCGGGAAACGTGTGTTCAGGAATACTAATCCTCTAACGTAAGTGAGGACCGGCCCTGAAGCATCCAGGGGTTGCCCAGAGTGCGTAGCCCCGAGGCATTTGCTAGAGTGTCTCGAACGCGGAGAGGAGCTTGCCCCTTGCCTCGACTCATGACGGAATCCAATTTCCAATACGTGTAATTCGGTTTTAATTGTAGAACTAGTACGGCGACATAGTAGATGGTAGCTATGCCGCCTATGATTTATATTTATGATTGAAATTGTTTTGACACTATACACTTATATAGTATCAAATGATTTGTTTTAAACGTATCAAGCATGCTTTGGCTGTTATAAGGTAAAACCCTATCCTCCGGCTTGCGTTGCATTGTGTGATTGGACCTGGGTCTTATAACAGCTTCATTTTTCTTTATTTAGCAATGCGCTGTGGTTTTATGCACTGGTATTCTTGGGAGGAAACCCATTCCGTGTTATACGGCGTGGTCCCTTGAATTACTCTCTTTTAAAGTTAAGTTTTAAATAACTGTTTTAGTTCTCACACCAGTCACATGACTGACCTGGAGTTTATTGTTTTAACCTAAACTCTGGGTGCCCCTATTTTCCGCACGGGCAGCTAGTAGTTTTGGTTTTGCAGATTTATATTCACAGGATCCTGGTTTACAGCTGGAATGATATCCGGAAAGCTCTGTATCCGTATATCACCTTCAGTTGTGCTTTGTATTATTTTCTTTTTCCGCTGCTATGTAATTTATTGTAATCTCTAATATTTATCGAATGTAATTTATTCAATTATACTCTGTATATTCTTGTATCTGATGGAATTGTTGTAATAGCAATGAAATGTTCTTCTGTTTGTGTTCTGATTTGTCCTGTTCTCAAACAGTCAGGGGTTTCGAACGGTCTAGATCGGTTAAACGACTGATTCGGATCGAGCGAAATTCCAGGCCGTCACATGTATACTTGGAGGTAAGAGAGTTATTGTTCTAGCTTTCTATGGTCTGGTTGAGGAAACACTCCGGAATGATGAAAATTTTAAAATTAAAATTTCAATCATTATTGAGCTTCAAAATTCGGTAAATCAATTTCAGAAAATCAATAAGTTTCAATAGATCAATTTAGCAACTCCCAAGATAAATCTAGTTTAGTTGGTTTGTTAACCAGACCAAATTATTAAACAGTAAGTGGTAAAAATATTTGTCCATATGTTCAACTTTATTATTTCGAAGCGTTTCCTCGACCAGCTCACAGAATGCGGGTTCAATTCCTCTTTTATCTTCAGGTGTATGCATATAATTCATGATTTAGGACTTAATAGTCGTAGTATCTTAAGATTACTGAACACCTGGTCGCCATGGCTCTGAAATTTACTTTCTGGTAGTACTACTTAACAATGTCAGGATCTTCAAAAATCTGTGTTGGCTAATGAATGTTACATTGGTGAACATACTTATTTTCTGTGCATAGGCAGATCACTCAAGGATTATGTAACAACCCGCATTCTACGCATCGGAGGATCGTAGAATATTTATTTCTTTCCCATATGAAGTTGTATGGTCATGTAACATTGGGAGATAACCATTAGACTCATTTCCTATGTTCATGATTTTTGTCGATTTTTAAATGACCGTTTTGCCCCTAGCTGATCTTTTTTTGCCATAACTTTTGATAGGAAAGGAATTTTGACCTGAAACCACTTCTATTAGATTCGTTTGAAGGTTTACCTTTCCGTAGAGTGGTCACATGTGAAAAACGGACTTACCGTTTGGGAGATATGGCTGAAACAAGGTTTGGAAGGTGAAAAACGGCTTAACCGGGCCAAATAGAGTGATTAGTGAATAGGCCCATAACCCATTTCAGGATTAGGGTTATGGGGAGGCTGAAAAGGGTTAGAGAATCATTTCATTTCAGTTTTCTAGCCTCCACTTATCTCCAAGAAACCCTAAAAATGGCCTCCAACCTCTAAATCACCTCCAAATAATCTTCTAATCAAGGATTAACTTAGCAACATCAAATCAAGGGAGATCTACACCAAATCAACGTTAGAGCTGCCGTTTAGCATTGGGATTCGCATCAAATCAGAGATTTATTTCAGATCTAGGTTTTGTTTGTGGCTAAGGTCAGTGATTTGCATATTTCCTCACTAATTATGGCTAATTAAGGGTAATTAGTGTTAATTAGCGAATTTAAACATGATAAAATTCTGGAAAAATATTTATAAAATTCGAAATGATGTTTTAGACCTTTGATAGGAATTTGGGTTAATTTGGTTAAGTTTTTCTAATCATATCATTAGTTTCACCTAAACATGCTTAAGGGGAAATATGGGGTTTTAGGTATGTTTGATCCATTTTAACCTATCATATAGTTGTTTTGATGTTTAAGTTTGATTATGCATGTTGTTATGACTGTATGGTATGCTTTGTTATTGATTAGAATAGGTAGGATGGTCGAAAACACCGTCGAGTGGCGTAAAACTACTTGCTGGAAAAGTGCAGAAAACAGACCGATCCGGATTGGAACGGAGGGAGGACCCGATCCGCTCCCCATACTTCATTCTTCGATCTATTCGCTCTTCTCATGGCATGCATCGTCCGATCCGACCCGCCTGATGATCTCCGACCCGATCCACCATAGTACCCGACCCGATCCGATGTACCTCGACGAGGCTTGGAGACTGCGACCCGACCCGAGTCGATTAGAAGAAGCCAATCCGAACTGTGGCACATTGGAGGACTCCGACCCGAACCGATGATGGTGATTGGACATGGAGACTCGATTCGACCCATGGAGGTGAAGATGATCTGACCCAATCCAGTGAAGGAGGAGCACTCCGATCCGAACCGAACTGATGGCTAAGAGGGATCCAAACCGATCCGGTGATGACCAATAACCCGAGATGCAAAGGTAGTCCAGATGGGAAGTTAGAGCTCTGGATCCAATTGGGAACCAATGAGTTCACTTCATGGTTGGGCTTTGCTGCGGGACATGTGCTAAGGAGTTGTCGACGTTAATAACTTCGATTCACCACCGAAAATGGAGGATGGGCTACTTATCAGTGCAGTAGAGTCATTATGACTCGAGGGGCAAGGTGATGGTAGCAAGACTACGTTATCAGTGCAGTGGAGCCATTTATGACTTCATGGGGCAAAGTGATCGTAGCAAGGTATGTTGGGTGATCGAAGTGGTGAATATCGTATGCTTTGTGCATTGAGTGAGAGATGTGAGGATGGTTGCTATGTTTGATTGTTTGCCATCACTATGACATGCACACCCCCACCCCCGTTATCTTTACACCATTTGAAATGGCACCTTAGAGTGTTGTACAGTATGTATTGCTAACTCTTTGGTTGCAGGTCCAGGTTCAGGTATGTTTTAGTCTACCTGTTATTGTTCTGTTTAGATGCTTATCGCTCATACTAGGCTTTATGTCTGACCCAGAGTTTTATGTCTCCTCTTATTACTCTGGGTGCTCACACGAGCATACTAGAGACAGGTTAGCTGGTGATGCGCGAGTAGCTGATTCGGAGGCGAGCAGGAGGCTTCCACGTATGATATATAGATATTCTCCCTGTGTCGTTGGTGGTCGCTACTTGGGCATTAGTAGTGTACCTCCTTTATCTTGCTTTTGCTTTTGAGACAGTTTGAAAAGTTGTAATAATGTTTAATTTTGGATCATAAGCTGTACTTGGATTTTCCGCTGCTATGTTAGTTGTTTCAGCTTATGCACTGTCTCACCTGTTTTGTGTCAAGTATGTTATTATTATATTTTGTTCAATGCGCCGTGAGACATTCTACAGGTTCCTTGTTAGTTCACTTCTTTCCTCCCTTTCCTTCTGACGATCCGTCCCGTGCTAACTGGACATGTGTATAACGCACCTTTGGAGTAAATGTCGGTTGGTGCGGGGCGGGCCGTCACATTTGGTATCAGAGCTCTAGGTTGCGTAGTTAACCTAGGGAAAGACACTAGGGAGAGATAGTACGTATACGAGAGCGCGTATTTGTGATTACTTTAGTTTTCAAAAGTTATATATATATATATATACTATTAGTAGTATAAGGATGAAGTCGTACTGCACTAGCACCACTATGGGTTCGTTAATCGTTTTCTCTTTACAGATTGAACGATGAGTCGAGACATGAGGGGTGCTGGTAGAGGGACCAACCATGGGAATGCTCCTGACATGGGGACAATGTTCACCAACTTCATGAGGGAGACGTTTAGGGATGTTCAAGGGGCGGTTCCCAATCCCGGAATTGGTGGTGGTCCAGTAGTGCAGGCGCCTAGGGTCGATTTCGCCAAGTTATGCAAGGATTACACTAACCTTGGTGGGAAGCCGTTCCACCGGACGGAGTCGGCCACAGATGTTCAAGATTGGATGGATAGCTTTGATCGTATCTTCGATGACTTGGGTCTTGAGGATGCGATGAAGAGAAGGCTAGCGTCTCGTCAGCTGCAAGGGCGAGCGATGAATTGGTGGAATGCCATTAGAACAGCTACTCCAGATGATCAGGTTACTTGGGATCAGTTCAAGGCTCGCTTTAGCGAGAAGTTTATTCCAGCTGCCCAGAAGTCAGTGCTGTTTAAGAGATTCTTGGAACTCAAGCAGAATGGTAGGGCAGTCTCGGACTATATTGCTGAGTTCGACACTTTGTCGAAGTATGGACTATCTCTTATCAATACTCCTGAGAAGAAGAATGAGAAGTTCATTACTGGTTTGGATGGATACTTGGGGGAAGGGCTTATCAACCACATCGATGAGACTTTTGAATCAATTGTGGAGAAAGTTTTGAGATCCGAGAGTTTTTACCCTAAGTCAAAGACTGAGGCTGCATCTGCAGAAGGGCTGAAGCCGCAAGTAGGCGGTGGAGGCAAGAATAATTCCCAGAATAAGAGGAAACAAGACCAAACCATGGATGGTCAGAATAAGAAAAATAAGAAATATGGCGAGTGCATTAGCTGTGGTAAGAAGGGCCACTATGCCAGAGATTGTCGGGAAAAGCCTGGGGAAAGGAAGTGCTTTAATTGTGGCCAAGCGGGACATCACAAGAATGAATGTCCAGAATCTCCTAGGGAGAAGCAGATCGTGAAAGCATATGCTATCGACGCTGTTCCTTCTTCGTCGAATGCCCTAACTGCGGCGCAGAAGGAAAAAGGTGTCGTTATTCGAGGTATGCTTTCTATTTATGATGTTTTGATCGGGTTTTGTTTGACAAACCTGAGTTAGTCGATAGACCTTTAGTAGTGACGAACCCGATTGGTGGTTCGACTAGCCTCAGTATGATTTACCGTAACGTGGTCTTATCGAGTCATGAATGTATGTTTGTGATTATTTTGTTTTGGCTTTACTGGGTTTAGCATTATTTGGGGAGTTGATCTACTCTAAAGGAATAGGGTGGTATTGGGTACCTACCTAGTGATGTTGGTAACAACTGGAGTTAGGGAAGCTGAGAGGTTATCGTTGTCTCTGGGAGGCAAATGAGTGCTCCAGTGCTTAGTTGTTTTGCTAGTATCACTTCATGTGGATTGTCCGAACTCGGAGGAGATGTTCCTTGGGTGCTTGTCTGATATTGGTTCAGGCCATTGGGGCTTGTGCTTGGGGAATGTCGATTTCGACTAGGATGGTTTGCGTGAGGGGTAAATAGTTGTTGTGATTTTTCATTGGATGATATCTTGGTTTACTCGAGGAGTGGTGGGCAGACGGAACATGATAGGACTGTTCAATGGTATAGAATGCTAAGAGTTAGACTCGATAGGGTTATGAGATTGCTCGAGTGGGACTCGAGAAAGATGCAAAGTAATGGATTGTTTAGGACCCTATGTTGATGTTCTCTATTGGATAGTAGAACTTTGAAGGAATACGATGTGTTCGTTGATCATGGAAGATACCACGAAGATTAGGCGATTCAAGTTGGACTTGAACTCGTAAAAGAAAATGGGTGTTCGTTGATCTTGGAGATGCAACGAATAGGGAGAAGACTCACGTTGGACTAGGGTATGTAGGTAATGGGTACTCAAGACTGGGTCTGAGTTTATGGGTGATACATTGACTCGAGTTGGACTCGAGAAGGCTGCAAGGAATTGGATTGGATCGAGTTGGACTCGAGAGGGCAGCAAGATAATGGATAGACTTGGGTGGGACTCGAGTGTTTTAGGCGGACTAAAAGCAGGGGTATCTGGGGACACCCACTTACCTTGGATCCGTTAGACGTGATCTAGCTATCCTTGGAGGATAAACGTACGTTGGACGTACAGTAGTCCGTTTGGAGGCAGAGTTTCCATTAGTTATTGATGTTGGTTGGACCAGACATATAGGTATTAACGGATTCATGGCTTTAGCAGGTGATAGATAGGATTTGTTTGATGGATGCTATGGTTGTTGTGTTTGTTTTTACCTTTCTTCTCTTGAGTATCACCTGTAGGATCCTGTTGAATGGAAATAGGGTAAGTTCGTTGATCATGGTGATATGACGAGTGTAAGATACTTTACGTTAGACTTGAAGTATGTTGGGCATTGTGGAGCGTCCGCTGTCTTGGAGATTCAACGGATATAGGAGTTTCAGTTGGACTTGGACTCACAGGTAGAGTACCTAGATTCATTGGATGAGTCCAGTTCACCTTTGGAAGGTGAATGTACGTTGGACGTACAGTACGGATATAGGTAGAGTACCTAGATTCATTGGATGAGTCTAGTTCACCTTTGGAAGGTGAATGTACGTTGGACGTGCAGTATGAATATGGGTAGGGTACCTGGGTTCATTGGATAAATCTAGTTCACCTTTAGAAGGTGAATGTATGTTAGACGTATAGTGCAGATGTTGGTGTAGTGCCTAGGTTCAATGGATGGGTTTAGTCTGCCTCTAGGAAGTGAATGTACGTTGGACGTGCAATACGAATGTAAGAAGGACTCAAGTTGGACTTGAAAGGACATTTGGAATGTAGTTGAAAATTTGGCATATAGGTTTGGATTACCTAAGAAAATGACAGTATAGATGAATGCCATAGTATTGGACTGGTTGCGATAGCTGATGCATTGAGTAAGAGACATGCCAGTTTATAGGCTATTTTTCTGGAATGGAAGCAACTAGAGTATATCACGGGATATGACTTCGGACCTAAGTGTGAATTGGATTCAGAAACGCTTGTAAGCTTGACGATTAGATCGATCTTGATTACGTGGATCGGTTCCAGTTAGAGGAACGACCCCAACCTATTAGAAGCTACCTCTAGGGTACAGATGGAAATCGTGAGAGAACGACTGTACTTGGGAAGTAGAGAATGACATAAGAAAGTCGTATCCAAAGCTCTTTGCCTGGTAAGATTTTAGCGGCGATGATTCTTCCCTTGTTAGTAAACCGCATGTTAGGGCAGAATGGTTCTGTTTGTTTTGCATGTGTGATTGTTGTATATGGTTGGTAGGCATGCGGGATCCTTTGTATGTTTTGGGTTAAGGAATTTCAGGGGCGAAATTTCTTAAGGTGGGGGAGAATGTAACAACCCGCATTCTACGCATCGGAGGATCGTAGAATATTTATTTCTTTCCCATATGAAGTTGTATGGTCATGTAACATTGGGAGATAACCATTAGACTCATTTCCCATGTTCATGATTTTTGTCGATTTTTAAATGACCGTTTTGCCCCTAGATGATCTTGTTTTGGCCATAACTTTTGATTGGAAAGGAACTTTGACCTGAAACCACTTCCATTAGATTCATTTGATGGTTTACCTTTCCGTAGAGTGGTCACATGTGAAAAACGGACTTACCGTTTGGGAGATATGGCTGAAACAAGGTTTGGAAGGTTAAAAAACTGCTTAACCGGGCCAAATAGGGTGATTAGTGAATAGGCCCATAACCCATTTCGGGATTAGGGTTATGGGGAGGCTGAAAAGGGTTAGAGAATCATTTCATTTCAGTTTTCTAGCCTCCACTTTTCTCCAAGAAACCCTAAAAATGGCCTCCAACCTCTAAATCACCTCCAAATCATCTTCTAATCAAGGATTAAGCTTAGCAACATCAAATCAAGGGAGATCTACACCAAATCAACGTTAGAGCTGCTGTTTAGCATCGGGATTCGCATCAAATCAGAGATTTATTTCAGATCTAGGTTTTGTTTGTGGCTAAGGTGAGTGATTTGCATAGTTCCTCACTAATTATGGCAAATTAAGGGTAATTAGTGTTTTTTAGCGAATTTAAACATGATAAAATTCTGGAAAAATATTTATAAAATTCGAAATGATGTTTTAGACCTCTGATAGGAATTTGGGTTAATTTGGTTAAGTTTTGCTAATCATATCATTAGTTTCACCTAAACATGCTTAAGGGGAAATATGGGGTTTTGGGTATGTTTGATCCATTTTAACCTATCATATAGTTTTATTGATGTTTGAGGTTGATTATGCACGGTTTTATGACTGTATGGTATGCTTTGTGATTGATTAGAATAGGTAGAATGGTCGAAAATGCCGTCGAGTGGCGTAAAACTGCTTATTGGAAAAGTGCAGAAAACAGACCAATCCGGATCGGAACGGAGGGAGGACCCGATCCGCTCCCCATACTTCATTCTTTGATCTATTCGCTCTTCTCGTTGCATGCATCGTCCGATCCGACCCGCCTGATGATCTCCGACCCAATCCGCCATAGTACCCGACCCGATCCGATGTACCTCGACGAGGCTTGGAGACTGCGACCCGACCCATGTCGATTAGAAGAAGCCGATCCGAAATGTGGCACATTGGAGGACTCCGACCCGAACCGATGATGGTGATTGGACATGGAGACTCGATCCGACCCATGGAGGTGAAGATGATCCGACCCGATCCAGCGAAGGAGGAGCACTCCGATCCGAACCGAACTGATGGCTAAGAGGGGATCTGAACCGATCCGGTGATGACCAATAACCCGAGATGCAAAGGTAGTCCAGATGAAAAGTTAGAGCTCAGGATCCAGTTGGGAACCAATGAGTTCACTTCATGGTTGGGCTTTGCTGCGGGACATGTGCTAAGGAGTTGTCGACGTTCATAACTTCGATTCACCACCGAAAATGGAGGATGGGCTACTTATCAGTGCAGTAGAGTCATTATGACTCGAGGGGCAAGGTGATGGTAGCAAGACTACGTTATCAGTGCAGTGGAGCCATTTATGACTTCATGGGGGCAAAGTGATCGTAGCAAGGTATGTTGGGTGATCGAAGTGGTGAATATCGTATGCTTTGTGCTCTGAGTGAGAGACGTGAGGATGGTTGCTATGTTTGATTGTTTGCCATCACTATGACATGCACACCCCCACCCCCGTTATCTTTACACCATTTGAAATGGCACCTTAGAGTGTTGTACAGTATGTAGTGCTAACTCTTTGGTTGTAGGTCCAGGTTCAGGTATGTTTTAGTCTACCTGTTATTGTTCTGTTTAGATGCTTATCGCTCATACCAAGCTTTATGTCTGACCCAGAGTTTTATGTCTCCTCTTATTACTCTGGGTGCTCACACGAGCATACTAGAGACAGGTTAGCTGGTGATGCGCGAGTAGCTGATTCGGAGGCGAGCAGGAGGCTTCCACGTATGATATATAGATATTCTCCCTGTGTCGTTGGTGGTCGCTACTTGGGCATTAGTAGTGTACCTCCTTTATCTTGCTTTTGCTTTTGAGACAGTTTGAAAAGTTGTAATAATGTTTAACTTTGGATCATAAGCTGTACTTGGATTTTCCGCTGCTATGTTAGTTGTTTCAGCTTATGCACTGTCTCACCTGTTTTATGTCAAGTATGTTATTATTATATTTTGTTCTATGCGCTGTGAGACATTCTACAGGTTCCTTGTTAGTTCACTTCTTTCCTCCCTTTCCTTCTGAAGATCCGTCCCGTGCTAACTGGACATGTGTACAGCGCACCTTTGGAGTAAATGTCGGTTGGTGCGGGGCGGGCTGTCACAGATTATGTAATGGTACAAGGATTATGTAACATTCTAATACTTTTCATACAAAATTTCCATGTATGCTCTAGAGAAGCATTATGTTACGTAGGGGACAAAGACAATTAGTTTTAAGCTCTTCCCCCATCAATATTAATAGTTCAGATTACAAATTTCCATGTTAGGTCATCAACGATAAAGTTGAACCTAAACCGTATTTGCAATCTCGATTATTAATATTGTTGAGGCTAGAGGAACCTGAATTGATGTGGGAAACTGAACAGAGATCCGGTCAACCTGAATTGGCGTTATAGAAAAAATGATTATACCGTACAAGGGGAGTTTTAGATCTGGTCTTACATTTGTTTGGACAATTATGTTTCTTCTTATCTGAATATGCCTGTAGTTCAAAAGGCTCTTCAAGTTTGTCACATTGCTTGGAACTCTACAGGCATGCCTATTACTTACAAAAACTTCATCTTTTTTGTTAATTTAACATTGTTATATGTCTTAACAAATTTTGATTGCTTATAGTAACCATTACTTATGAACTTTACAGCCATGCTCTTGGATTTTCTATGAGACAAACTGAAATGGTATGATTTCTTATTGCTGCATGTTAGCACATTTTATCTTAAAACTAATCCCAAGTCACTGTTATTTAAACTGGTTTGCATTCTGTTATATTATGCAGATTAGCAAAGCTAAGAATATCTACGAGAGCATGGTTGCATGTGCATGTTAAGCCATCAATGTAAATACTAGGAGGTAGGAAAACAGGTAAACCTTAGGTACATTTAGGGTAATTCAAATCCCATATACATATACATACATGCGTGTGTGTGTGTGTGTGTGTGTAATATATGTGTGTATGTATGCATATGTTTCAGCTAAGATCATAGATCATGGAGAGAAATAACATGGCTATTTACATGTACAGATGACATGCTGAAATTGATGAAGAAACATGGTTGAGTGATGCTGAAGGGTTATGTCTTTATATATCTGCTCAGATTAGAAAAATGGATCTTGAGACAAGAAGTTTGCAACCAAGTGTTAAAGTTGTATTGCTGACATAGCTGAGAGAGGACAAGTCCGATTTGCATAATCTGAAAGATGAAGTTAAGGAAATTTCTTCAAGTAATTTGGATAAAGCTACTTGAGAGGAACTTCTAGAGGCGGGATTGACAGTTACTTTAGCGGTATTGATTTGGAACTTTTCAGTTATGTTATGCATTTTACATTGAAGTGTTTATTTGCAATCCTGTTCTTCTTAATGTTAAACTTCAAAACAGTATTCATCGTGTTGTTTAGCCATTGAAAGTCAGTGCTATTTTTTCACCTATTATTCTACACATAGATTAATGATTGTTTCCTACAACCTAAGTAAAATGTTCATCCTTTTGTAAGTAGACCACTATTTATTTCTTGTTCCTAAATTATAGTTGTAAACTTCTATACATCACATATATATAGGAAACATGGCTGAATTCACCATTTCAGTGTAAGTACGATAACACATAAACATTGGTAGTCTAATTTTGCTGTATACAATTTGACGAATAGGTCTTTTCACTGCTATACACAGTTATTACATAAACATTTCAATGTCTGAGTTCACCATTTCAATGGAACTGCCTATGGAAGTACTTTCGGGTCTATTGCCTGTGGAAAGTACTTTCAATGGATGAGTTCACATTAATTTGTTGTATACTACTTTACTATTTACATGAATGGAACTCATAAAACTGGCTTCAGCTGAGACTAGTATTTTGTATTGTTACTTGTGTTCAGCTGCTGCTGCTAAAGCTACACATTAGTATTCTATATTTACATGAACTAACAAACATATGAACTTGCATTGCCTGGTATGTCCAGTCATGTTTTGCAATGACTCATAATCTGCTGGCTTGTTAACATACCTTGTTAACATTTGTGTATCTTGTTGTGGAATCAGGGAGGAGCTGCCTGACTATATGTTGCATCACTTCAAAGAGCAAAGTGGTTATTGCACTAGATGTGTACATTACGGGTATAACATTTTCTTTGTATAAATTGTGTAAATTTGTATATCATAGTGGTTATTGTATGTGAGTTTTTGTTCAGTTGTACGAAAAACTATTATATTGAATCATGTATCCATATTTTACTAGATTATGTGGTTAATTGTTTTTTTGATTGTTTGAATGTCATGAGTATGTGAATGATTATGGATTGATATTGTAGAAACAAAATAGACTGCTAGCAGGAAATAATTGCAAGGAAAAAAGAGCAAATTATTTAATAGTTTTTTGTTGCATTTTAAAAACGCTACAGAAATATATTTGGTCGCGCTGAATTAACGCAACCGTAAACCAGGGGTAAAATTGAAAATTTTATTAGTAACATTATAAGCTTTTTTTATGGCGTTTATTTAGTGCGACAAAAATTATTTTGGTGGCGTTTAATAAACGTTACAATAAAAGAAATTACAGTAGCTTTAAAAACAGTGCAACCAATTTGAAATGATTTTTAGTGGCATGTTTTCTCGTAACGATTATCGAAACGCCACCAACAATGATTGGTAGCGGTTTTTGAGCGCTACAAAAAATCATTTTTCTTGTAGTGATTATAAATGATATATTTTTTGTTTAACTAAATAAATGATCAATAAGTATACCTAGACTCAAGCGGCATTGATGGACCGATAGGATTAGGCCTCATTGACAGTCTTCCGACGGGAAGATAAGTCCAGGACCAAAGCCGTGTTTCATAAAAATATAATAAGAAAAGAGAATGATGCATCATATTGTATAACAAAAAACTACAGAAATACGGATCCAACCTGAACAAGTGTCATGCAACCAGCAATAGTGCTGTAACGTGGCGAGCTTGGACAACTCCTAATACATATACGCCAACACTGCACTACCCTATGAATATGTAGCGCACCTCCCCAGATTAGCTAAATATGGTAGCCATCTCAAATCTACATGGGTCTTGGTATGACCACACATCAGTCTGCAAAAAATAATGTTCAGTATAATGCAACAAGCCCGCTGCAAAATCTGAATCTCGGTGGAAACCGCAGGAATATAATGCGTCAACTAATGACGGTACCACGTGATCTCAACGAACTCACCACACCTTACTTGATCAGCCAGCGGGTCTAGTCCAAGTAGGTCGCAACATAGCTCAAAATAATCAAGTCCTCTGCCACCATATGCAACAGCATTGCCTTCGATAGACAATCCTAGCAAAAAAGCTACATCTCCCAATGTATAGTTATCTCACCGACATGTAAGTGAAACGTGAATGTCTTTGGCCTCCACCTATCTACTAGAGCAACAATATGATAATGATCCAGCTGGATGTATCTTAATATAAAAATATGCATTAATCCAACCATATCAATTTCTACTAGAACACCAGGATGTGATGATGTAACTTTCTTAAGTGATGTGAAGTGGTCAATGACAAAATATGCCTCATCACTTTGAAATTTTTGATAGATAACAAAAAAATCGTGGCTTGACGTCCGATGCAGAAAAGAACACTAAACATTATAAAATGCAACATTTACAAAAAGCCACCTGCATATAATTAAGGTTTGATGTCCTATGTCGTTGTTGAAGATCTAATACTCTCCCATCAACTGGTACATGCTCCATCTCGAAATACTCTGCAAAGTGCAGAATTAACTATTAAAGACGTTTACATAAGTATTATTTTCTTGAACATTGTACTTTTCTAAAACATGTTTAAATATGTTATGCCTTCATAAACATGTTATCCTTTTCTAAACGCTTACATAAACAAGGAAATTTATCTATGACAACATTTCCAAACCAATACGATGATTTTTTAGTTTGTACACATCTACAAAATACACATCTCCAATGGGTCGTCAATCTCATGTACCAACGATCCTAACTTCAAACAAATAAGCTTATTATCCAACTCAAATGCACATAGCTTCATTAGTGATCAACTGCATTATCAAACCATACTTAATCCTAACAACATAACCCAATAACTAACCATCAAATATCCAACATGCTAAAATCGAAAATGTGAACAATGTACACATAAACATTTATAATTACAACAAAAAACTTCTTACTAGTAAGCTACAAACAACTACATAACCTATAATACTTAGATTAGATGATCTAGTTTTGGAATTGAAAGTTAGGTACTAGATTTTTACCTATTTCGTGTTGTATGCTAGAAGTGCTTGTCATTGTAGGCATTTTGGAACAATTAGAAGGGAAAATGGGTGAAAACGAAATTGATTTTGGTTTTAATTTTTTGTGGTGGCTGAAATGGGATTGGGGAAAATAATGAACAGGGAGTGAGGGAGAAAGAGCTCTCGGGTTTATGTGTAGCTGGTTCTGTTCGAAGACGAAATTTTGGAAATTCGCCTATGTGCGAAGTTCCAAAATTCACCTTTGAATGGACCAAAACAGGTTTATACTTATAATTAAAAAAAAAAGGTCTAAACATGTTTATATAATACAAAACGGGCCTATATATGAGATTAATTCTTAATTGTTGGACGATCACAATAATATCACCTTGCTTATAAGATAATCTACAAATCTGTTATCTAATACAAGAGTGCATGCACTATACTTTGTGACTACAAATATTCAACCTACAGACACTATTTTAATTAAAAAAATAGCTTTAACAGCACAATCGGGTAATGGATTCATGCTCATGTTATGATAAGTTGTTTACATAACATTGAAACTTAGCGACTTTAGTTTAGTCGCATGGATAAGCTTTTCTTAGTAATAAAAATATAGTTGCATATGGGTAGAGAAGTGGCTTTGATAATGAACATAAGAGGAGATTATAGGAGAAGAAAAGGAAGAGATGGCTAAATTTGGAGACATGGTTGAAAAGTGAAACAAGTTAGACTAGTTCGATAAGGTAAAAAAATAAAGTAATTGATGTCTCGTAAGTTGAAAATAATGTATGGTGGTTTACTATGCGCAACTACAAACGATACAACGCATACACACACATATATTACCTCTATGATTTGCTAAGAACATAATCACTTGGAAAAAAGGAAAGATCGAATACTTCCATACAATGCTTATGTTTGAAAAAAATAGCTTATTGTAATATGTATAAGTAATAAGGGTGAATATGCTAATATGATAAAGGACTTTACTACAATTTACATGTCTTGTAGATTCTATAAATAGAGGGATTATTTGCATTGTTTGGACATCTGAATCATTAGAAATGAAAAGTCTATCTCTTATTTCTTCTGTTTTATCTAATGATTTCTCCATTTATATCCGTTTTGTTTTATTTTATAAGATATTAACAGTACAAGATTCTATTAGAGCTATATGTTGAAATCTTCTAGATCTACATCTATGAATTTGTCATGTAAATATATTTTGTATGAGGATTGTTAAGTCATGAAGTTCTAGATTTGTCCTACAATTATTTTCTGTTTGAGAATCCTTGATTAATAGATCTATGAATTTGTTATATCTTTTGCTCTTTTAGATCTGATTCAAACTTCTATATCTCTTTTTTTATTTTTTTAAGATCTAGATTGGGTTCTAATGAACCTATTTTTTTATATCTAATTATTTTTATTGATCCTAAATACATATCTAGATCTATTCTTTATGGATCTAATTTTAAGTTTTCTAAACCCAATTTGATGAAGATTTGATTATATATGCATTGTTTACATTATTGTTGATATAAAGATAGATGTAATTTTATCTTTTCCGATCTACTAATAGTTTTCATATGTAATATTTTTGGAGAGATTGAATATAAATTATTTCATGAAAAAATTTATTTGTTTATGTATACCCAACAAAATTAAGAGTATAATAAACAACCTCATTTGTCCACGTGTCTTTATAAAGAAATCGGTAAAGGGGTTTGCTATTTGGCGGTATACGTTGATGATATGAAATTGATTGCGACTCCAAAAGAGACTAATGAAACAATAGATTACTTGAAATGGAAATTTGAAATGAAAGATCTTAGCAAAATTAAATACTCTCTTGATCTACAGATCGAGCATAGTACAAATGGCATATTAACCCATCAATCTAATTACATTGATAAAACCCTGAAGCGTTTTCAAACAGATAAAGCATATCCGCTTAGTACGCCTATGGCTGTCAGATCACTAGATATTAAAAAGGACCCTTACCATCCAAAAAAGAAATGATAAAAATGAAGTTGTGAGATATAAGGCACGACTTGTTGCACATGGTTTTGTGTAGAGACCAGGTTTTGACGAGGTAGCATTTTGATCTAGAATTATCAAACATCTTTTGATGCAGTAAACTATTGTTTATGAAGATAGTGCAACTTGGGTAGTGCATATTCAAGTGAATTATGTCAAAGATGATAGGACGGAGCACGTTTCTTCTAAATTTTTATTCACACATGAAATATGAAATAATAACAAGAAAGAGGAGAAATAAATCTAGTTTCAAGAAAATCCAGTAAATTTGTTTTCAATGACAATTTTCAAATCAACATTTCAGAAGATGGTGTATAAAATTGGCATGCGTCAACTACATCAATAGACAAATTAAAATAATGGGTTATAAATCAGGGGGAGCATATAAAATTATGCTATAATGTACTATTTTCTTTCACTAATATTTCCCATTGGGTTTTTGTTAGTAAGATTTTTAATGAGGCATTATCTTGATCATTAAGTATCAATCCTCATTATAACATTGTAAAATATGTTACCTAAAGATGAAATAAAATTGCACTCTTTTCCTTATTCATGATTTTTCCAACTGGTTTTTTCATAAAAATGTTTTTAATGAGGCAATTAATTCAATCAACTTTGTACACACATATCCAAGGGGGATTGTTGTAATATTTATAAGTAATAAGGGTGAGTATACTAATATGCTAAGGGATTTTACTTCAATTTACATGTAATGTAGACTCTATAGTATTTGCATTGTCTAGACACCTGAATTAATAAAAAATGAAAAGTCTCTCTCTTATCTCTTCCGTTCTATCTAATGGTTTCTCCTTTTATATCTATTTTGTTTTATTTTATAACATAGCTAGAGTTTACAACTACAGTAGTAATAGTTTTAGGCTTTTAGCCTAGTATGTAAACTTACTATTATTAATGCTATTGTTTTCTTTTACAAAACACGGTAGCATAGAATGTTTATATTATCGATTGATGAGATTACTGCAATTGATTAATAAAGTAATGAATCACTATTTGTGGTCCGGGGATTATAGTTCCAAAAAAAAAAAAATAGTTCCTATTATTTTTAAGAAAAACTAAAATCACATTTTCTTGTAATTGTTGCATATGTTTAAAGGTTGTTTTTCTCTATCACCATGATTAGTCTTCATTAGTTGATGTTGAACTACCTGATGTTAAATTTTGTGATACTATATAGTAGAGCCAAAGAGGATGGATGTAGCTTCATGTAGGATAAAGTCATTTACGAATCGGAGCTCGTATGTGGAAGAGGCGGATGAAAGAAGTAGTCTGGATGAAGTAGGGGAAAACATCTGGAAGTAGGGGCAGACATCTGGTTGCCTTCTCTTGTGCAAACCCGAAAGTAGGCGCAAACGTTTGGCAAGTAGGGGCATACATGTGGCAACTAGGGGCAGACGTCTGAAAACTTGGATACGAGCCTGTGAACAACCCGAGAGTGATTCCAAACGTCTGGAAGTAGGGGTAGACATATGGAATGGGAACCAGGCTGAGTTTGAGCCTGCAAAATCAGGTCATTGTGGACATTTGCCTGGGGTTTCTACATAAGTATATAAGCCATTCTTTCTTAGATTTGAAAGGGGTGATTAGTACATCAAATCAAGGGTTTAGTCCTTCATTAATTAGGGTTTGGAAATCCTAAGGGTTTCTTCAATTCTAATCTCCACAAACTTATATTCTCTAGTGAATATTGGATCATTATAATCAATCGCTTGTACTCTTTTCATTTGGTTATAATAAAAGCACTCTCTCAAAGTGGATGTACACTAGCATATTGCTAGTGGAACCACTATAAATCTTGGTGTGATTTATTTTGTTGTTATCGTTGTATTATATTACTTGTTTTGTGTTTGTGATCGGATTTGAATCGTTTGAGGCTGGTTTGATCATAGACTAGTTGTTTGTGCACTATCTAGCAAAATCTAGCTTGTTTTCCGCTGTGTTAGGGATTGGATTAAGTCATCTCAATAGGTATTGTTCGCCCAACACCTGAAAACTTATATGCACAGCTAATTCTATTAATGCTCGATTTCAGTTGAAGTTAACTGTAGCATAATTGTTAAGTGTATATCTGTCTTAAGTGTGTATCCAATGTAAGTCTTCCAAATTTTAGCACGTGAAAATGGTAGATATGACTACATGGTTGGCTAATGGTAGTCGGGAAGGACTGAGGTGTTCAATACAAGTAAATGTTGATATCAAATGTAATGCTGACAGTGCTGGAAACAATTCAGTGAAGACTGACAACTAATTCCAGTGATCACCCCTTCCAAGACTGAGTATCTGGTTTGATCTAAGGCAACATGTTTACTGAGGGATCAATACAATGATTAGATTTGCTAAGAACATCATTATGATTTGGACTCGAATTACTATTTAGTGGAATTGGATCAATCATATCCCCACGAAAAGATAAGAGGCCATGATGTAAGTTTGCTTTAAGTTGGTTATTGCATGAATTGATGCATATGAGTTGCAGGATTTTACATCTATGTCGTAGTGATGCCAGCATCATATGTCACAGCTACGGTAATAGTCAAAACCATTGACTTCCCAAGCTCAAGATTTAACCAGGTTTGTTGCCCCATAAAAAAATTCATTGTGCTTCTAATATTTGTGGTTGTGTGATGCACCATGCTTCCTTTGATAATAGAGTAGCTTTTTTTATTATTCTTTTGTGGATTTTTCTTGTTTCTAACGTTTTCAGTTGCAATAAAAACATTTTACGAGCTTTCCGAGACTCGTAAATATTTTGGTAGGTGTGATCGCTTTATCCTTTCAAACAATCAAGACATTATATATATACAAAAGATCATAGCATTTGCGACTTGCAACATGTATATTCTATGCATGGCTATTCTAGCACTCAGAAAGGCTCATGTCAATCCTAAAAAAAGGTACTTGAGATCTCTGTTTTACTATATTGACATTGCTTTGCCACTGTCGGGTCTAGGATACATAGTGGGAGTGATGCTTGAGAGGTTGTGGAAGGAGGTTTTTTGTTTGATTAAGAATCACATAATAATGGTGACTTCATCTATACTAAACAATGGGTGCTATATTGCATACAATCGCATGCCTTCTTTGCACTAAACTATCAAGTGCCAGGTCTGAATAGAAAAGGCACACTGTCTTTTGTTTGATTTCTAGCTAAGAACGTTGTATAAGATTAATGATAAAATTAATGCGATTAACTATGTAATTGTCAAATGAAAGACAATTAAAAGGTTGATGGAATTTTTATTTGTCAAATGAACCAAAGTCTCGTATATTTACTGCTACAGAAATGGATGATTGAGCGTTAAAAACTGGTTGTATAAATACCTTAATAAACTTTAGGTGCGTTTGGTTTATATTTTTTAACTTTGTTTTTTCATACATATAAAAGTACAAATGATGCACGCATACTGTGAAAAATGATCGTTTTACAAAAATGAAGTTAACACACAAAAATAAAAACAACTTTATATTATTTTCCATATTTCAAAAAACAATGGAAGGACGATAACAAATTCATCCATCCACCATAACTCTGTCCCGTCCCACTCTCTCCGCCTTTAATCCGTCATCTCCGTTATACTTCAAATCTTGGCAACTTTCATAAGTAACGCTGAAAAACAAAAACTCAAAATACTAAATGAACCAAACATTATCTTAGGTTGTGTTGTTTTAGGCTGTGATTGTTTTGAAATTGCGGCAAGTAGGAGATAGTGTATGAGGAGATGTAGGTATAGGTAGGCTAAACGACGGAGTCTGAGAAACAATGAAAACAGAAATATGAAACTTAAATTTTTAGCTAGAAGGCCAGATTGTCATAAAGATCTGGAACATATGCACTTAAATTTTTAGCCATAAAACCATGTATACATTCCTAGGCTTGGTGTGTTTTAGAATTTAAATGAAGTCGTATCATGTACAACTATATGTCTCAATTCGAGATCATATAAACATGTAAATTATCAGGATTTGTATGTAATTCTAACTGTTGACCATTATAGTCATGTACACGTAATTAGCATTTCTGATGTGAAGAATAGCCGCATCAAAAAATTATCGGTAATTAAGGCATGAACAAGACTATAACTATTATGTATTATAATATTTTGTTCGTATTAGTTGGTAGAGTTGTTTGTAAATAGTTGTGGCATGTATATTCGGTTATTTTATTGAAATACTATTATTGAAATGATTATGGATATTAGACTTCATTAAGTGATAAATGTTTTTTTTTAATTATTTGAATATGGTGGTTATTGATGTTGGTTTGAAAATGATAATTATGCGATTGATTATTTGTTTTAAATGGCTACAATATATAAGTGATTGTTGAAAAGGTACAAGCCATTAACAGTAAATAGATGTAATTATATTTTTTTGTGCATTAATCAATTAGTTTTTGTAGCGTTTCAAAAGTATTACAGGATAAAATGTAATTTACAAAAAATATTATAGTAGCATAGAAAAAACGCTGTAGAAAATAAAAAAAACAAGGGTGAAAGTACCACATTGGTTGCATTTTTAAGACATTGGCAAAAAAATATTTTGTAGGGTTCTAGAAACGCTATAATATTTTCATTTTTATTAGCGTTTTCTACATCGCAACTAAAACTTATAAACTTTTATTTGCATGTTATGTCGCAGCATTTACCAAAACACTATGAACAGAATTAGCAACGTTTTTTCAATGCTATGAAAGGCCTTTTCTTGAGTGTATCTTTATATGGTTTGTCAAAATTCGTTGAAATCGGTAAGTTTTGTCAAAATTTTATCTCAGCTGCATAAAACAGCCTTGAGTCCAACTTTGGACGGTCAGAACTTGCTCATTTCTTTATGAAATCTTGTCATTCTTTTCCAGTCGTTGTATTGTTACAAAACTTTATTTATGTCAAATTTTAGGTTGGTTCGACCACTATAGATAGCTGAAACTTAATTTTGAAAATACATGCTAGTAAGAAAAATTGACGGGGAAAATCCTGTCGCCTGTGTCGACCTACTATGTAGCTTTGACGACACAGAGGTCGACCCGAGCACTATTTGTTGTGCAAGCAACAGGGTTGTTGATATATGTTATTTTCCTAGTTTCAGTGTATTTCCTTTGCTTTGTCGCTGAATTTTTGATGTTTTTTGTGATGTTTAATCTATCCTTCAATCTTGTTGATGCAAGCCAACACATACTCGATTCCTGTTTCGAATACGCTGATTTACGTTGATTTAGAGCAATGTCTCATACTTCGTGACACATACACATTTTATAAATTGGTTTATAAGAAACTACGTGTATAGATTTTCCTATCTCTTCGACATAATTTGTTTTCGTCGTTTTGTTTTGAAAATAAAATGATATCAAGGTTATACTATTGTAGCGACCTAGATTTTTAACTGTTTATTTAAAAATTTAAATTAGTTTTTAATGCTGATTTTGGAATTTAAATAACTTGAATTCATGATTTTGAATATTAATTTAATTTGAATAATAAAATAAAAGAATAAATTCTATAATAATGGAAAATAAGTTGGATTTGCCATATAATATGAATTGGACACTATAAAAGGAATTAATTAAGTTATATTTTAATTCTAATAAAAAATTTATTTTATTAAACGAAGCTTGAACACATAATTTAAATTTAATTAAAAACGAGCATACAGCGTTGCGATAGTTCGTAGATTACGTTTTGAAATTTAATTGAATGTACAGGATCTAGTATAAGTCGAAATTATTTGAAATAAGAATCGTTTGGATCTATTGAATAATAATTTTCTAATGAAATAGAAAATTCAAGATTTTGTCTTATAGATTTTTACTTATGTCCAAATCAAACTTTCAGAATGTCTCTATGGAATCGTTTATGAACCATAATGATTTATTTAATAAAATAAAAGGAAATTTATTATAAATTTAGTATCGTTTTAACTTGGAATTTAAAATGTTTGAAATATGAAGTAGTATATTTTGAAGCTATAAGAAATTCTTTTTGAATATATGCGATCATAATAATTTATTATTATTATAATGAATTATTTTGAAATCGATTATATCAATTAAATTTATATCCTTAAAAAGAGCTCTTCTCAAACGACCCCGGATTTCAACGAAATGAATTTATTAAATTCGTAATGGCTAATTATTGCTAGATTTCAAGATTTGCGCCAATCAAAGTTATTTTGTGAGCATGCGCAAATTAAAATAGGAATAAATTAACAATTTGAACTCAAACTAGCGTTTTTTTTTGCAAACAGACTCGGATTTTGACGAAACAAGTTTCCTTGGGTCCAGAATGTCAAATTATAATATGACGTCCATTTTTATTGCAATTGGAGTGCGTATATGATCATACGAATAAATAAACATCGAATGGAAATGGCGATAGGCACGAACTAATAAATAATGGAATAAAATAATAATAAATCCAAAATATCTTCACTATAAATTAGCCTAACCTAAACCCCAATTCCATCCAACCCAAACCCCCAAATCAACATCCATTTTTACATTTAGCACATTTCAAACTTTGATTTTTATCTCTCAGTTTGTATTGAATTTGAGAAAGTAGTTAACTAGGAACTTATGGGGGATGATGAACTTCACCTATTGGTAAAATTTGGCGGTTAACGGTGAGGTGTGGTGGCCGGAAATCGCTACGAACAGCGATGCTGACAGTTTCTTATTATGGGGTTTTCCGGCGAGTTGACGAGTTTTGGGCTTTGGTTGTGTGGAGGTCGAAGGTAGATGGGAGTGAGGCGGACATTTTGGCACTGGTGCGATGGCGAACGGTGGTCGGCAGTCAGAGAAATCAAGGATGAAAGGAGATGGTTTATTTTGGAGGATTTCAAATGGAATTCGTTGATTTCTGGGTGATGGGTGGCTATTTGGATGAAGTAGTTTGAAGATGAAAGGAGCGGAGGAGCTTGACTGAGCGAACGGTGGTAGCGGCAAGGCCTATTGTGGCCTGTGGCATCGACGGTGTTGAGTAAAACAGAAATGGGATTTTCTCTTTTAGTGGCAAACTGGCACATTCGGGGGTGGCGACCTTGAGGGCTAAGGGGGGTTCTCGACTTGGTAGAGGCAGGGGTAGGATCTGGCAGTCCCTGGTGGTCCCTGATGGTCGTGGATGAGGTCATAAAAGGATCGACGATAGCAAGATAGCGATGTCGGTTTTTTTATTGCTGGAGAAGAAGGGATGGGATTAGAGGGATGATTAAGGTAATTGAATTAATAAAAGATAATCAATCTTAGGTAATGTTGTTTATAATAACCAAAAACTTGTACTACGTCTAATTTAGTTGTATTTGTACAGAATCGAATGAAATAAGAGACGCTGGAATTGCAGAGATGAAGGCTACGCAGTCGAGTTGGTTTGGTGGGAATCAAAAGCAACTGGAATTTCGTTTAATTTTAAATGCTTGTTTAAAATTAAATGAAACAACGCAACATCATCAATTAAAAACGAAATGGTGAGTTAACTCTCGCACCTTCTGAATTCTATGATATGATTGGTTCATATAACTAAAATTTATTGTTGATAATATAAATTGGATGATTGGATGCTATGGTTGATTATTGTTTATTATTGATCGATGTTTGTCGATATATATAATTATGTTGTTTAAATGTTTAGTTTTGAAATTTATTTCATATGCTATTGTAATATGGTATTATGAATTATGATACAAGGAAGAACAGGTTGGAGGGATCCAACTAGATTCCTCAAATAAATTGTATGTTATTTGTTTCCATTTTATTTATATATATATATTGTTTATCCCAAGTAACGTTATATCCTATTTGGATATTGTTTATTGAATTCAAATTCAACAATTTGTTGTGTTTTAAATCAATAGATAGTATTGATTAAGTGGTTGGCAGCAGATGGCCTGAACCCACCTTTTTTGACGTTGGTTTGCCATCAGGCGAATCGATGAAGTTTAAGTTATAAAAAAATATTTTTATAACTGAATCAAGGTTTTTAATTGTATTTTTATAATTTATATAAAAATGAAAGCTTTGTAAATAAATTGTTATTAATAACTTGTTTTGTAAAATTTTATAATATGATTATATAATAAGATTTCTATGTTTGATTAAGTTTTATAAGCAAATAAGCAAGAAATTAACCCAAAGGTTAACATTTCGAAATAATTTTTTTGAGAAAACAATTAAGTGGTATTATTAAATTAATTAAGTTATTAATTAATTCAAGGGAAAGAATTAATAAAAATCAGTTAACGAGTTAACTGATGTTTACAAGTTGACTAAGTCAACTATTTTAATTGAAATTGATTAATAGATTGATTTGTAATTCAATTAATCTAATAGAAATAGTTTTACAAAAAGTCATTAAACTTAAGAACTAATTTTTTAATTAACTGTTTTTTAAGGTAACTGTCGAGATGTTTATTATTAATAAAATTACTTATTATTGTCATAACCTTTTTAGAAGAAATTAGTTGTTCTATTTTAAGCTAATAACGAAGCTAACTACTTTTATTTTAGTTAACGATGAAGTTAATTATTATTTTAATTAATAATAACTAAAGTGATTATCTTTTTAAATGAACTTCATTTAAAAAGTAATCAAGTTGTAATAAGATTCTACATGAACTTAGAAAAGGAATTTTTATAGGCATTTGATAATAAAACCAAGTACGGCAAACAAAGTTTATAAAAGGGGCTTAAAATCAAATGTGAAGTGTTTTAAATAGGTATTACAATTGAATTAAGTATATGATTGAGTTTGAAAGAATTTTCCAAATACAAAAGTATTTGGTAATTGTACTCTTGTAACAAATCCAAGTTTGTAATGATTCAGTAAAAGGGGTTTTTGTGAAATATAGCGATATTTCGGGATAAAGAAAATAAAGAGAGGAGTTTGGTAAATGTGCTTATTCTAAGGATATAAGTATTGTTTCAAGTAACGAAAATAAGAGAGATTTGTTAAGACAACTATATGCAATCGATTTCTAAGAATTGATGGGATATTTTTATGAATGATTTTAACTAAAAGGCCTGAGCTATTGAAATACTTGTCGATGTTGTTGGATTTGATAGTTAAATAACATACTATCAAATCAATATCTTTTTGACTATTGACGGGTTATTTCGAAGAGACTGGCATGGGAACTAGACCCAAAACCACTTCGAACCAACTGTGCATATGAAACTAACTTGCAGGGATGCTTATAAAGATGGAGCATTGAAGACTGTGGATCTTCATGAGCGGAGGAACAACTTGTTAAATTTCTTGCGTAAGCTCCCAGAGTTATTATGACTTGTGATTCTGTTGTGATTAAAATCTTTGAATTGCAAGGACTTTTTGCATCTGATCCTTGGGGTGATCCTATATAGTGCCTTCAGTTCATCAATTTCCTTGATGACTTGTATGGACAAATATCTGACAAAGTATTCCCAAATAATCATGTACGTTGATTTTTTTGAGTTTAGTGGTGGAGAAGACACCTTATTGTAGCTTAACACGTAGAGTAATTTTGTAGACGTTAATTGGTGATTTGATGGGTCAGACAATATGGCATTCAAAGTAAATAATGATGTGATATTCTTTGAAAAGTAATCATGACCTCAAGCCTCATCAACCAGGAAATGACAGAAATCGGGAAGGCAACAGGAGTGGTCGAGAATGGTTTGGGTGTATTATCACCATCCAAGGAAAATTTATTTGTCTCTTTTGTTATTGTATCTTATGGGAACAGTTTGGGTCGCTACCAACCGTGGTGATAATATATTTGGTACACTCAAGTTGATTGAGTGATCTGTCATGTGTTGTCGGGTTGCAAGATATTCTTGTTGAACCCTAGTATTTTGATCTCTAGAGATACACTAATCGGGAGGTGGTCTCATACATTGTCATGTTGGAAATCCAAACTCCAATACGAGCCGTATGTTTTTAGATGTGTACCAACTATGTTGGATAGTGAGATGTAAGCTTTTCGTCTATATTCCTATTTATTTGTGGATTGATAGCCATTATTATAATATCATTGGATTTTGATATAAAAAGTGGTTTCTTTATCGTAAGGTAAAAACAAATGCCATGTTTATGTATGTAGTCGTGTCTTATGAGAGCTCCATTCTTTCAAAGGATTTTCTAAAGTTAAACTTTGTTTGCAATGAGAATTTATCACTGAAAGTATTCTAGACTGATATGGGTTGATTTTTCTTTGCTTCGTTCTCGGGTGAGACCGAGTATATTTTCCAGGTTAGATTTCACTTGGAGCTTCAAGAGAGAAGCTGAAGTCAAGACGTATATCCATATATTCTGGTATTAGTTTATTCTGCTGTGTGTGTTGTATTGAAATGAATGTGTACTATGATTGTAAATCATATATATATATATATACAGTTTCGTTTTGTGTAACTTTTGATATATTATACTTTATTCGTTCCACTGTGAAGCTTTGATCTTCTTATTCTCCTATTCTAATATTCCTTTTTATCTCACCCTTTAACTTCTTTCTATTAACAATCCTCTTTCCTGTGCCTCTTCGTTCGACATGGATAGTAAAATGTCAACTTATATGGTATGGAAAAGTCGGGTCATTACTACTATATATATTCCGAATTGTAAAGATTTTAAAAGAAATAATTCAAATATTTTCAAAAATTGTTTTATAAATCCGTTTTCTCAAAACCAAGTATTTTCTACATATAAAACTATACGTTTTTTTGCACACTTCGAGAAACCGAGAACATGATTTAAACAATATAATAAATCGCGTGGTATGTGACACGTAGATTAATTATATCGATTAATTCCAGACTTGTTGATTGAAATTATTTGTTGTTCAGTGTGAAGTAGTCTGACTTATAGTAAAACGATTAGTGAAATGTAAGCTATGGGATGTATTGCTTTAACTTTTTGAGTATTGTTTGAAGCTTATAACACATTCATATTGGTTTTTATTATACTAGTACTCGCTTCGATGTGAAGCTAGACTGGGCGGGAGTCATACGTATTCCCTTGATCGAAGTGGTCAAGTTACACTCGGCGGGAAGTCGTAATGTTAAGAGTCTGTATACTTTATATAGTACTTGGCAGAGCTATCTTATTTGTTGATGCACATGCAATATGTTGTTGGATCCATTTGATGATTTTGATGAATTTGTCGTTTTTCGATGTTGGAATCCAAATCATGTTGATATTTTGATGTTGATTTTTCACTTGTGTCTTAAGAGCTAATTTTTTAGCATTTAAAATTTAGTGACAACTTTTAAGTTGAATAAACTCTTATGAGTTTTAGCTTTTGATATTGGAGAATTTTCTTATGTTCTTTAGTGTTTTGATGATGATTTATATATTCTTAGATCAAAGCATAACACTTGTTGTTAGAAGCAATTTCACTTGTTGTTAACTTAATTGTTCATGTGACCCTATTTAGTGATGAAGTTAATTTATATCATTATTCATATGTCATGCTATGAATAGGATTTACTCTTCTTATCTCAAGAAGATCCATTTCTTATGAAGCTATATATATCATTATCATTTACTCACTATTTAAACAAGACTGACACGTTGTATTTAATTATCGGGTCATACCGAGGCATTTTCAAGTCAACTTCTGTGTAGGTATCTACTAATCTAGCTTTGCTCAAGGATCTCTATTGTCTTTTTGGATGAATTAGCTAGTATATATATTGTAGTGGTTTATCAATAATCCATGGACTCTGACCTATGTATTATATTCATTGTGTCTCGTTGTATCTATATTGTGGTTTATATAACTACTTAGGACATTATTACTGTATTGTGGATGGTATATATATATATTTGGTTACGTTTGTTATTATGTGACTTGTGATTATTTATTATAATTGCATTTTGTTCTGGATTAATTTTATAGCCATTATAGTATTGTGTTAGATAAGGATTATGTATGTCGGTCGACTTGAGGTAAGAAAAAATGAGTACCTTATCAACGTACTTAATACTTATTTAATGCAAGATTCATGGGTGGTCGCTCCTAACTAGCCCTATTCTCCGTATTAGCAGACGATATTACTCGCTAATGCTCTTTATCAATGTGGATCCCAAGGTATGGGATTACAGTATGTAGTAAACATATTTAATGATGAACCTAGAGACTATAGAGATGTTATCAGTTCCCTTGGTAGTTCTAGTTGGTTAGTAGTATTGAAGAAGGAAGTTAAGTCTCTGCACAATATCACACTTATGATATATAAAACTTCCTTTTGACAAGAGAGAAAATGGATATAACGGACCTATAGGGTGAAAGACTAAGAAAATAATGACTTGAGGTATAAGGTGAGATTAAAGGCGAAGAGTTTGTAGGATCTAAATTTACCCTAGAGGAGGGTGAATAAGGCTTATTGCAGTTTTTGCTGACTAATAACAAAAGCAACACACATAATGATCAAAGTAAGTGCGGAAAAGTAAATAACACAGATAAATGCCCAGCTTCGGCAAACCCTACCTGTTACTGCATTCCCTAAGGTTTCTACTAGGGATTAAAACAATCTCTATGCTTATAATCCCATGTAAACTCACGACACCTGCTCCTAATTGTTCTAATCCTATGCTCAAAACCCTGCACTGATCTCTATCCTTGAGATCAGATTTCTCTGAATTACAAATCCGTAACTCATCTCCCTAGTTTAGACAAACTAGAAAACTTCAACACGTTTTATAAAATAAAAATAACAACAATATAAACCACTAAATAACCTATATTTAAATAAAATCCTTTAAATCGCCTTTAAATTAACCGACCCCTTTTATTTCCTTGGCTATGCTTGGTCAATTGTAATCGGCTTCCTTCAGTGGCCACCAAAAATCAAAATTAGGGGTTTTCCTCTAGAATCGATTCTCCACAAATTGATTAACTGTACTCTTGCTATGAAGATCTCCGATATTGATCTTGTCGGGGTGAAATCATTCTCTGAAAATAGTATGTGATTTTGCCCCTTTTACTTTCGATTATTGCTTAGTTGTTCGATTTCAATACCCACTGCGAATGATGAATTGCACGTGAATTTATAGAGTTTCGAACTTTGAAATAATCTCTGACTTCTCCTTGTTAGACCTGGTTGTGATATTTACTATATTATTTCTCTTTGATATTCACGACATTGACTTTGTTAAGTTTGAAATATCTAAACTTTCTGGAATATATTGCATGACGAATTCTGGACTTTTCTTCTTGTCGAGTATTTTGGATTTCAGTCATATTCTTTCATTTGGAACTTTGATTCTCCTTTGACATATTCAACTAGATTTTAAAGTTGATATTTTTTCAAATACTCTGCTCCCATGAAATTGAACCACTGCAATATTTCACTACATCGCTTGTTCATTGAATTATTGTGTCTTTTGTGCATTTGTGTTCTTCTGCGTGCACAGTGATATACCTGCTATAACCATGTCTCCATCATTGCTTCACTTGAAGTTTTTGATTAAAAACAGATGCATGCTTATCCATTTATTTGAACTTGATGCATACTCTCGGCTGTTTGGAAACTTGGTGCTTCTGTAACTTGGAATACTATATTTTGAACTGAAGTGATAGCCATATCTTGTTCACTCTGATCTTTCGTTTGAGTTTGAGTTTTATGCATATGTGTAATCGTCACTTGTATAATATGTGGCACCTTAGTTTAGCTCCTGAATATGATACTGTAATTAACATGCTTTTGCACTTGTTCCAGTGCTTATGAACTGATATTATACATGCATTGAGATAAATCAAACTGATGCTTTAGATTTTGTTTGTGCAACTGGTTGTTGCTCCAGCATGGACCCATAGCGCATGCACTTAATTTGTTGAGCTTGGTAATTTGTGGAACTTCTATTTTGCCGAATATATTGAATTGCGTAAAAAACTTTTCAAAAATCCTTGCTTACCTTTTATTGTGTTCGTCTAAGCTTGCTATATACTTGTTGATGCATGCCTATTCAAATGTTTTTTGTTCATTCACTTGTACACTTGCATAAATTCACTTGAACCAGCTGCCTGGTTGTATTTGTTGCATTGATACTTGCTCAACCCAGTTTTCTACTTGCACTATTTCATTGCCCCACTGCCTTGAACCTGATGCTGTTACTAAACATCTATATTGCTTTGCCATGTACCAGCATTTGTGCAAATTTGAGTTGACTTGGCCATTTATATAGTGCTTCCTTGTTCTTGACATTGATTTTTTGTGCATGTTGTACTTAGTACATTCTGCCTTTTTACTTGACCTCGAGCTGAACCAGTTTGCTGTCTTGACCTTGTTCATGCTGCCATGCTTGTGTGCATGCTGAATTTCATTCATGTCCAGATTTAAATATTTTAGTCCCTAAGCATGTGCATTGGCTTGTTTATGTATACTGCATATACACTATTTCCAACTTGACTTGAATTTGTTTCATGTAGCATGCTTGGGTTACTTATGCCCACTTGATCCTGAATCTTGTGCATTCATTGAATGTTTGACAATATTTAGTTCATGCTTTACATGTCGAATCTATTCACTTGCACATATATATATATATGTGTACACATACACATGTATATGTATACATGTATCACGTAATTTATATATGTGAGCTATTTGGATGACATACATGAATTTCCATCAGCAGACCACTATATCTGAGTTGTGGCTGTTTAGAATCATCAAATTATAATGTTGGTTCTGATCAACAAACTAGTGTGGTCATGTTGGGACTGATCTGTGAGCACTAGAGTATATATATCAGACTGCATTGTAGTATTTACAGTGTATCACTGTGAATATTACAAGTAGTCTAGACTCAGATATATGTATGTATGTGTATATATGTATATATATATCATACCAAGTCTAGAAAAATATTGAGAAACACACCAAAATTCTGAAATAAATAAAATTTAAAATAAATTTATATTTTCTTGTATTTAAATTTATTTTTCTTCTAGTTTACTGTATGTTTCTATGACAGGTATACAGGTGACCAGATTGGATTGGTGCACGAGAAGACTGTGTTTCAGTGTCTATAATTGAGTTTGTATATAAACTGAGTGGTCGAGTGGGATGTAGTGAGGATCATCTGTATTTGAAATTGATTGAACACATGAATGAATAAGATAGTACTATTATTATTTGTAATAAACAAATTGATTAAAATAAAAATATATTTGTGTTGTTTTATTCAATCTATCTATTTCGTTTGAATTCTTTTAATAGTACAATTTAATGTGATATATGTTTAAGTGTGTCATGTCAGAAATATCCAAACATATTTAACTGAATTTCAAATAGTGTAGCGAAAAATATGTACTATTTCAAATGTTGAAATAAATTATCTATTTGAATAAAAACACTAGTTTGAACATTCAACTCTGTATGATAATATTCTATTCAAATAAATACTTATTTTTGTATGTAATGTGAAATATAGAATAGTGTTGTTTACAAACACACTTATAAAATAATATATATGTTTGTTATCATCAAGCAAAAATCATACTGTTATACTCAATAATCTCCCCCTTTTGATGATGACAAACATACACACAGATTTTGAATGTGATAAATGTTTTTGAATGTGAAATGTAATACTTCCCCTGCAACTGAACTCCCCCTATATATATGCATATGAGTGTTTAAAAAAATATTAATTGAATTTATGATATTAAGATATTCTTGAATTATTTACTCATCATTCAAAATCTTATCCATTCATCCCCTTCTGTTATCATAAAAAGGATAACAGAAATTGAAATAGTGAAGTGCATAGAATAGAAATATGAATTCAAATCAAGAGGGAATATATATATATATATATATATTAAATCTCATTTAATAAATAAAAAATCATAATATATTTCTAATTAGAAGAAAATTTCACTTTTCAAAATGATGGACTTATGATTGATTCTATAAAATTGGGGAGAGCTTTTGAATTTAAAATATTGGATTTATGAATTCCATCCATGCATAATCGCGAGGACTTTTAATGAAAGCACATACTGAGATTAAGGTGATTCACCCATGCATAACTGCGAGGACTTTTAAATGAGAGTGAGTACCAAGGATATTTTATAAATAATTTCAAAAATATTTCCTTATTTCAAAAACAATTTAAACTCCCATATTATATAAGACCATGATTAGTGACAAAAATATGATAGAAATAGAAGATAATCATGAAATAAGCATGATATACACGTAAATGTGTATATTTTATCTGCTTATTTATCTTATTTTCTCTTTAAAATAATTGATATTGTATATTTATAGTTAGGTTTTCAAATTATTTAAGATGAATGGATTGATGCACTTAATTGTTGAAAAGCTTGAAGAATTGGTGCAAGAAGAGTGTTGATTTTTAGAGTTGGATTAAAGCATGAAGACCTGAAGAATGTTGCTATTCAACCACCTTCTGCCGCATATTTTAAAGCTAGACCAATATAAACGCGAGTGAATGGACATACAAATGTCATGGAAAAATAGCTTGCGAGCATCAAAAGGCATCAACTTCAATTGTTTTGAGCATGAACAAGAACTCCATAACATCTGAGACAAGTGATCTTTATGAAAAGCATTAAAGTCTAGCTTTAAAATACGCGGCAGAAGGTGGTTGACTATTTTTCCGTCGTCAATACGGAGAGACCAAGATCAGATTCATTATCTGAAAACCACTCTGTATGGACGTTAGCATTACGATCTAATATGATGAAGATAATTGAAGACGGGGTTATGCAAGGGTTGTCATGTTTACAGAATAATGCCTTCGGTTTGTCCAGTCTCAGGACAACCTATATGAGAGAATGTCTGACAGAGTATATTTAATGGATCACGTAAGTTGATCTCTTCAAACGTATTTACGTTTGGTGGCGGAGGAATTCGTTTCTCTTAGCTGTATACCCGTTGTATTTTTGGGGAAATCAATTTGTGATTTGGCGGGTATGACGATATGACATTCAAAGTGAATAAATGTGTGAGCTGTCAAAGATAAGCGTGGCCTCTTGCCTCACAACCGGGAAATGACAAAAATCGGGCAGGCAGCATGGCTAAGTGGTTGGCTGCCAATTAGGGTTTATTATCACCTATCTAGAGATATTCATTTCATTCTTTAATCTATTTGATGCTGTTCTAATTGGGAAATGATTGCTGATCCCAACCGTTGGTGATATACATTCGATACACTCAAGCGAAAGGAGTGGACGGTCATGTGTGGCCAGGTTGCAAGATGTTCTTGTTGAAACCAGTGTATTCCTCTCTAGAGGTACATTGTCGAAAGGTGGTTCCATACCTTGTCATAGTTGGAAATCCATTATTCAATAAGTGCTCGTGATTTTGATTGTATACTATGTATGTAGAACGTGAGATGAAAGCGTTTCTGCTAGATGATTATTATATTATGGTAGATAGACACTATTATAATATCAATGAGTTTTGATATAAAGATTATCGTTTCTTCAAAATGATTCGAAAATTAAATCAAATGTTTTGGATTCTCATAAGGGAAAAACCCGTTCCGTTATACGGCGTGGTCTTATGAGATATCGTTTAATTGCTCAAACTGTTTTAAACTGTTTTACTCACACCAGTCCCATGACTGACCCAAAGTTTATTTTGTTTTGTTTTCCCTAAACTCTTGGGTGCCCAATTTTGTACGGGCAGTTAAGTAGTTAGGATTTTACAGATATACCTGGAGAGCTTGGAGCAGGAGGCTTCAGGATTATATAGCTATAGTTATTTCCGCTATGTTGTAAGTGTAGTACTCTGATAATGTTATTGTATACATATACTGATTTTCAAGGGTATGTTATCTATTATATGTTGTTCGTTCCGCTGTGAGATTCGTATTACTCTGACATTGTATGTTCTTCTTCTTCTGTTCTATGTTTCTATCTTATCTATTCTCACCCTCTGTTTTCTTTCTATTAGTTTTCTGGTTTCCGGTGCAATTTGGGTTGGACTTGTGTTATTTGGTCAGCTCAAATGGTACTGGAATTTCGGGACACTACAGTTGGTATCAGAGTTTAAGGTTAAGTAATTACCTTGGCTCTGTGGCGTGACTCAGTAGAGATAGGGTTAGCAATAACCTAGATTGAGTTTGAATGTACATATACGAGTGAACGTATTTGTTATTCGATATAAAATGATTTTATATTGTGGAGCTTTATTGGTTGAATTGTTTATGGGTTCTGGTTGATCAGTTTAATCCACTGTATCGGTAGGAGTTTATAAATACTCGAATATGATGAACCGACACAGTATGTTTTGAAAGAGGGTAGATGATATAATTTACCCAAAATATATTTTGATATAAAAGGAATTATTAATATTTAAAATATTATAGTATATTGGATGTGTTGGTTGTTAGTATAATTGAATAAGATTATAAAATTGAAATGGTTATATAAATAACCAATTAGAATTCATATAAGTGAAATATATGAAATCAAAATGAATTAAATATGAATTTAAATCAGAATTGAAATCAAAACCCTGGAAATTTGGAAAAGTGCTTGTAAATTAAATTGGATTAAATATATGAGAATTTTAAAATCCTGGGAGATTTTAAATTGTTTACAAGCATTGTGAAGGATATTTTGAAAGTGATTTCAAAATGAAGGTGTTTAAATATGGTTTTGAAATCTGTTATAGTATTGAACTCGCTTCGATCGCTGGAAAATAAATTCCGATGTTGATCCGGACATCATCGGAATTCATTTTCGAGTGTATAAGTGACGGATTACTACCAAAGAAATATTTTTGAATTTTTTGAGAAAAGCAAGTTGGTTTGAATTTCGAAAAGAAGTATTTGAATTTAGAAGAAAAAACTAACTAAGTGGTTTAAAACTCTCAGGAAGGATTGTTTGATTTGAAAACAAATTAAATAGAAATTTGTGAAAGCAAATTTGAAATTGAAATAAAGGCAGTTCAGTGGTAATTGAACTGAATTGGATTAGAATGGTATCGATAAAAATTGGATTGGTGATATAGGAATTTGAAATTGAATTTGGTTGGTATAAGAAGAGGATTTGGTTTGGATATAAGCGAATAGCTATGTTGAACAAATATTGATTGGAAATTGGTTGAGATGACATTGGTATATGTTGGATTGATAACATGTGAAAGTGATAAAGTTGATACGGCCGACCAAAAAGGTAAAAGTTTTTATTTGGTATAAGCATGAGATTTATGAGCCGATTTGGTAAGCCGCTTGGTTGTTTGATTTTCTTTTGGGATAGAGAAGGCCCAGAGAAGCGAGTTGTAGTTGTACCTATTGACCAGTACAAAGGAGGTGCTGGCGAAATTTTTCGAAAATTTCGGGTGTTAGAAAATTTTCAGGATTTTTGAAAATTTTCATTGATAAGAATTAATTAATATTTTTTAATTGAAATTTATCTGTTCAGTTGAAACTGAAATTAAAGAAGTAAACAAATAATCTTTAACCCAGCTAATAGGGTTTGTTTTCTACCTTAGCAATTTCGAGGACGAAATTATTTTATGGGGGGAAGAAGTAACGTCCCGTATTTTCACGGTGTAATAATTAATTTATTTAATTATTTAAATAGTGATTCTGGGAATTTAATGGTTGTTTAATTAAATAATATTGAATATTTAATTAATATAAATAATAGAATAATATATTTAATTCCAAAATAATCGAAAATAGTAGAATTGGCAATATTGTGTGAATTGGATCATTTATGATATTTAATTCAGTTTAGAATTGAATTAGAATAACGAATATATTATTTGAACGATAGTTGAATGTATAATTATATTATAATTATAATCAAGCTCGAAATGGCGCGGCAGTTCGTTATTTGGCGATTCGAACTTCAATTGAATATACAGGGTCCGTTTTAAATCGGATTTCTGTGAAACAAGAAACGTTAAGAGCTGGTGAAGTATATTTTTCTAATGGAAGAGAAAAACCGGGATTTCGTCGTGTAGATTTTGAGTTATGTCCAAATCAAATTTTCAAATAGTCGCTATGGAATTCCTTTATAATTTATTTATATTATAAATGGATTTTCAATATAAATTGAATTCGTATTTAATCTGGATTTGAAATATCGAGTTAGAAATTCATATAGCATTATTCTGGAGCTGTATGGTATTCTATTGTGAATATATATGATAATATTTATTTATAAATATTTAATTTAATTTTTTTAAATATATTTAATATTTAAATGGGTTATTTAGAGCTTTGAAATAGCCAGTTTTGCAAACGACCTCCATTTTCGACGAAACTAATTTTGTTGGATCCGCAATATTAAATTATTGTTAGATTTCAATTTCCGTGATTTTTAAAGTCAGTGTGTGGCCGTATGGATTTTTAATGTGAAAAACAGTCAGTATTTTGATGGTTAAAAATACGCTGTGTGAGCAAACTGAGTCGAAATTCGACGAAATCAGTTTTGTTGGGTCCATAATGTCGAACTGTAGCTACATGCCCACTTTTGTGGTTTTTTGGTATCATGTGTGATCATATGGATTTTTAAAGACGAATACAAATAACGTTGGAATAAAAATCAATATAAAAATTGAATATAAAAATATTATAATTATCCTATATAATATTCTTAACCGCTGCAACCCTTATTCATTTTTCTTCATTGGTCATAAAAATGAGCCGCCACATTCTTTTTCCCAGAAACCTACTTCGTGAATTTATAGTTCATTATAAATTCATTCAAAAATTCTAAAATCCTAAAACATGTGTATTTGAAATCAGCAAGAGTTGATCGTCACATTCATGATAGTTTACGGAACTCGAAGCATACGGGATCCGCAAGTTTCACAGCAGCAAGTTCTAGGGTTCCAACTTTTGGGTTTGTGGAGCATTAATTTAAGTTTTGAAGCTTGTAATTGGGTTTGAAGGATCGAATAGGACTTGCGTACAGAATATTGAAGGATTCGATGGAAAAAAATTATAGCTGGGTTTGCTATAACAACTAACGCAAGGTCGAAGTCGCATGTAGGAAGGGTAGTTCGAGTTTACTCTTTTGGTGTGGAAGGTATGGAAATTAGAACGAGATGTTCATTGGTATAATCAGTTTCGATTTTCATTGAAGAATGGAGCAGCAGTTGAAGGAGGAGCGATGGTGGAAAGCTACAGGCGTTTTTTCTATCGTGAGGAAGAAGGAGTCGATGTTAGTAAAGGGGTAGGTAATGGGTATTGGGCCGAACTGATATTGTGAGGCCCAAATTATTTAATTCATTTAATATAGATTATATAAATGTATGTCAAACTTAGAAAACACGTAACTTCTGCATACATTATCAGAATTGGGCGAAACCTGATCAGTTGGGATCGTATGGACGATGGCTACGGAATGGAACTGACTGGGAGTGGATTTGAGCTCCTTACAATTTATAGCAAAATAAATTGTCAGAATCAAATCAAAGATAATTATTCGTTATTTAACGATAAATGTCCAATGTGAGTAAAAATCACCAACTCTACTAGTTCATATTTTTATAACGTATTTTTAGAACTGATAAATGATGATTAATTGCTGTGTGTTGACTGTTTGGTTGAACTGCTAATTGATTGGTTGAAATTATAGATAACGAGATATATGTATATAAATTGTTAATCAAATATTGATTCTGTTTAGCAGAATATTTCATATTGAAATAAAATTGATGTTAATTATATTGTTTAGCATATGTGATGCAGGGAAACAGGTCGGAGGAATCCAACTGGATTCCTCAACATTTATTTTACTGTTTTCATATATTGTAATACATGATGTGATATAAAATTTGTTGTTGATTATGTATGTTTTAATGATATCGATCATTGTTATTTGGTATTTTAAATACCATATATAATACGGGAATTAAAAGGGAATTTTCAAAGAATATATTGAAAAGAAATATTTGTTGAACAAATAGAATTGGAAGGAAATATTTGTAAAACATTTACAAATAGAATATAAAAATAAATATTTGTAAAACAGTTACAAATAGAATTGAAAGGAAATATTTATTGAATAAATAGAATTGGAAAGGAAATAATTGTTGAACAGATAGAATTGAAAAGGAATATTTATTTGTTAAATAAATGGAGTAAGATAAAAGGAATATTTATATGGGAAATAAATAGAAAGATAAAAGGGATATATATTGGGAAAATAAATAGAAGGATAAAAGGAATATTTATTTAGAAAATAAATAAGATATCATAAAAGGAAATAGTTGGAAAATAAGTAGGATTATAAAAGGAATTAGAGTTAATCAGAATGAGTTAATCGAATATAGTTATTCGATAGAGTAAATCGAATTAGAGTTATTCGAATAGAGTAATCGAATAGAGTTAATAAAAATGAGTTAATCGAATATAGTTATTCGATCGAGTAAATCGAATTAGAGTTATTGGAATAGAGTAATCGAATAGAGTTAATCAAATAAGGTTAATTGATAAGAGTTAATCGCTTAGATTTAATTGATAGAGTTAATTGATTTGAGTTAACCAAATAGAGTTAATCGATTAGAGTTAATCAAATAGAGTTAATTAAATAGAGTTAATCGAACAAGAGAGTTAGTCAAATATTAGTTATTCGAATAGAGTTAATTGAATTATAATTAGTCGGATTAGAGTTATTCGAATATAGTTTATTCAACGAAAGAGTTATCGAATAAGGTTATTCGAAGAAGAGAATTAATTGAATATAGTTTATTCGAAAAGAGGTAATCGAATATGGCTATTCGAAGAAAGAATTATCGAATATTAGTTATTCGAAAGGAGATAATCGAATATAAGTTATTCGAAAGGAGATTATCGAATATAGTTTATTCGAAAGGAGTAATCGAATATAGTTTATTCGAATAGATTATCGAATATAAGTTATTTGACGTGAGATAATCGAATATAAGTTATTCGAAGAGAGATAGTAGAATATAAGTTATTCGAAGTGAGATAATTGAATATAAGTTATTCGAAGAGAGATAGTCGAATATAAGTTATTCGAAGGTGCGATAATCGAATATAAAGTTATTCGAAGAGAGATAGTCGAATATATGTTATTCGAAGTGCGATAATCGAATATAAGTTATTCGAGGTGCGATAATCGAATATAAGTTATTCGAAGAGAGATAATCGAATATAAAGTTATTCGAAGAGAGATAGTCGAATAAAGTTATTCGAAGAGAGATAATCGAATATAGGTTATTCGAAGGAGAGTTAATCGAATAGAGGTTACTCGAAAGAGAGTTATACATTGAATTCCATTATGTCGAATTGGGGAATGTACTATTTACTTTTCGGTTTTTAAATCAAGATTTATATATAAATAAATTAGTTGTTGTTTTATTTATTCGAATTAAGAATAAAAGTTATATTTAAGTTAGATATTTTAGAAGTAGAATTTATAACGTTATCGTTATAAACAAATGTTTTTCATATAAGGTGGTTTCGTAAACTGAAACCCGAGAATTTGATAAGCAGTGATTGTTAAAAGTTAAGTGATGAGCTTTATCGATTGCAAGGTTGAAAGCATCGTTCAGTTAAGGTCTGAGAGGTAATTATGCCCTAACTTGATTGGCTTCGTAATTAACTAAGGAATAGTTGAAGTTCAATGGCAAAGATTGATTAAAGGTACGGTTAAGTGATAACTGATTAATGGATTGAGTAGTAGTAACGATATTTATACAACGTTTAATTGAAATCCGGATAAATGAGTTTGGAAATGGTTTCCAAATAAAATCAGAGATGTTTTCTAAGCATAGAAATAAATTGTTGTTGATAAGAAATACTGAAATAATAAGTGATGCGTGAATAAGAAATGGAAATGTTTTCCAATGTTAATACGATATATTTTCTAAATTTAGAAAATCAAAATGTTGCATATATGGAAACAGGAGATGAAAATGAACTAAAGAGATAAATGTTAAATGATGTTTGATCGTTATAATTTCCATCTGGGAATAATATCGCTGTTTACACACGTGTTTTTCTTTGATAGTTAACTCACCGACTATCAAAGTTTTTGACCATTTTTCTGTCGTCAATATGGAGAGACCGGGATCAGATTCATTATCTGAAAACCACTCTGTATGGTTGTTAGCGTTGCGTTCAAATATGATGAAGATAATTGAAGACGGAGGTATGCAAGGGCTGTCTTGTTTACAGAATAGTGCCTTCGGTTTGTCCAGTCCTAGGACAACCTGTATGGAAGAATGTCTGACAGAGTATATTTAATGGATCACGTAAATTGATCTCTTCAAACGTATTTACGTTTGGTGGCGGAGGAATTCGTTTCTCTTAGCTGTATATCCATTGTATTTTTGGTAAAATCAATTTGTGATTTGGCAGGTATGACGATGTGACATTCAAAGTGAATAAATGTGTGATCTGTTAAAGATAAGCGTGGCCTCTAGCCTCACAACCGGGAAATGACAAAAATCGGGCAGGCAACATGGCTAAGTGGTTGGCTGCCAATTAGGGTGTATTATCACCTATCTAGAGATATTCATTTCATTCTTTAATATATTTGATGCTGTCCCATTCAGGAAACGGTTGTTGATCCCAACCGTTGGTGATATACATTCGATACACTCAAGCGAAATGAGTGGTTGGTCATGTGTGGCCGGGTTGCAAGATGTTCTTGTTGAACCCAGTGTATTCCTCTCTAGAGGTACATTATCGGAATGTGGTTCCATACCTTATCATAGTTGGAAATCCATTACCAATAAGTGCTCGCGATTTTGATTTCATACTATGTATGTAGAACGTGAGATGAAAGCATTTCTGCTAGATTATTATTATATTGTGGTTGATAGACACTATTATAATATCAATGAGTTTTGATATAAAGATTATCGTTTCTTTCAAAATGATTTGAAAGTTAAATTAAATGTTTTGGATTCTCATAAGGGAAAAACCCGTTTCGTTATACGGCGTGGTCTTATGAGATATCGTTTAATTGCTCAAACTGTTTTAAACTGTTTTACTTACACCAGTCCCATGACTGACCCAGAGTTTATTTTGTTTTGTTTTCCCTTAACTCTTGGGTGCCCCATTTTGTATGGGCAGTCAATTAGTCAGGATTTTACAGATATACCCGGAGAGCTTGAAGCAGGAGGCTTCAGGACTATATAGCTATAGTTATTTCCGCTGTGTTGTAAGTGTTGTACTCTAATAATGTTACTGTATACATATACTGTTTTTTTTCAAGGATATGTTATCTATTATATGTTGTTCGTTCTGTTGTGCAATTCGTGCTACTCTGATGTTGTATGTTCTTCTTCTTCTTCTTCTATTCTAAGTTTCTATCTTATCTATTCTCACCCTCTGTTTTCTTTCTATTAGTTTTCTGGTTTCCGGTGCAATTTGGTTTGGACTTGTGTTATTTGGTTAGCTCAGATGGTACCAGAATTTCGGGACACTACACTTGCCTACTGTTGTATTCCCTAAGGTTTCTACTAGGACTCAAAACAATCTCTACGCTTACAATCCCCTGTAAACTCGTGACATCCGTTGCCTGCTGTTCTAATCTTAGCTGAAAACTCTGCACTGGTCTCTATCCCCGAGATCAGATTTCCCGAATTACAAACTCGTAACTCATATCCCTAGTTTAGACAAACAAGAAAAATTCAAAATGTTTTACAAAATAAAAATAACAACAATATAAAGCACTAAAAAAACCCTGGTTTTAAATAAAATCTTTTAAGTCCCTTTTTAATCGGTCGACCACTTTTATTTTCTTGGCTATGCTTGGTCAATTATAATCGGCTTCCTTCAACGGCCACCCAAAATCAAAATTAGGGTTTTCCTCTGGATTCAGATTCTCCACAAATTAATCGACCATACTTTTGCTCTGATGATCTCCGATATTAATCTTGTCAAGGCGAAATCATTCTCTAAAAATAGTGCGTGATTTCCCCATTTTACTTTAGATTATTGTTTGTTCGATTTCAATCCCCACTGCCAATGATGAATTATGTGTGAATTTATAGAATTTCGAGCTTCGTTATGATATCTGATTTCTTCTTGTTAGACCTGGTTGAGATATTTGTGATATTATTGCTCTTTGATATTCACGGCTTTGAATTTGTTGAGTTTGAAATATCCAAACTTTCTATAATATACTACATGATGAATTATGGATTTTTCTTCTTGCCGAGTATATTGGATTTTGATCATATCCTTTGGTTTGGAACTTTGGTTCTCCTTTGACATATTAAACTCGATTTTAAAGTTGATTTTTTTTTTCAAATACTCTGCTCCCATGAAATTGAACCGCTACTATATTTCACTACATCACTTGTTCATTGAAATACTGTGTCTTTTGTGTATTTGTGTTCTTTTGCGCGTACAATGGTATACCTGCTGTAACCATGTGTCCATTATGCTTTAGTTGAAGTTTCTGATTAAAAACAGATGCATGCTTATCCATTTATTTAAACTCGATGCATACTCTTGGTTGTTTGAATACTTGGTGCTTATGTTACTTGGTATACTATATTTTGAACTCAACTGATACCCATATCTTGATAATTCTGATTGTAACGGCTGGAAATTTCCGACTCCTCGAGAGTCGGAAATTCCGAGACGTTAGTGAAAGAATTTAGAAGGTGAGAAAGAAAAGATAGAACTAATAGAATAGAAGAAGAAGAAGAAGAAGAACATCAGAATCATCAGAGTAACACGAATCTCACAGCGGAACGAATAACATATAATATATAACATAGCTTTGAAGTAAACAGTTATATATATACAATCGCACTTATCAGAGTACAACACTTACAACACAGCGGAAATAACTATAGCTATAGAATCTTGCAGCCTCCTGCTCCAAGCTCTCCAAGCATATCTGTAAATCCCGACTACTTGACTGCCCATACAAATTTAGGCACCCAAGAGTTTAGGGAAAACAACAAAGTAAACTCCGGGTCAGTCATGGGACTGGTATGAGTAAAACAATTTAAACATGTATATGAACAAGTAAACGATATCTCATAAGACCACGCCGCATAACGGAACGGGTTTTCCCTTACGAGAATCCAAAATATCTTTATATCAAAAACCTTTTGATATTATAATAATGTCTATGTACAAATAGATATCAACTAGCAGAAACGTTTGCATCTCACGTTCTACATACATAGTATAAAATCATAAACCGCAGGGCGCTTATCGGAGAATGGATCCCAACAGACAAGTTATGGGAGTACCTTCTGATCAGTGTACTCTAGAGGGTATACACTGCAGGTTCGACAAGAACGTCTTGCAACCCAGCCACACATGACCGCTCACTCATTTAGCTTGAGTGTCGCGAATATATTGCCACCACGGTTATAGGCCATCAAACCGTCATTCGAAGATACAGAATCAAAAAGAGGTATAAATATGAATATTCTCTAGATCGGTGACAATACACCCTGCTTGGGGATGACCCAACTAGCCATGCTGCCTAGCCCAACTTTTGTTACTTCCCGGTGTGAGGCTAGATGCTACGTCTATCTTCAGAACATCTGATCACCATTCACTTTGAATGCCACATCGTCATACCCGCCAAATCACAAATTGACTTATTCAAAAATAACACGGGTATACAGCTAAGAGAAACGAATTCCTCCGCCACCAAACGTGAATACGTTTGTACAGATCAACTTACGCGATCCATTGGATATACTCTGTCAGACCTTCTTCCATATACGTTGTCCTGGGACTGGACAAACCGAAGGCACTATTCAGTATAACCATCTTAGTCACTGTTATCTAAGACTTATACAACAGCCCTTGCACTTTACTCCGTCTTCAATTTATCTTTGGCAGATGTTGCTCGCAACGCTTATGCCAATACAGAGTGGTTCTTTGGATAATAATCCAACCGGTCTCTCCATATTAACAACGTTAAAATGGTAAAACTTTGATAGTCTGTGATTCAACTATCAAATGAAAACATGTCGGTGTACAAACAACGATCTTATTTCCAAATGGGAATTCGATCGATCAATCATCATATGTTCATATTTCCTTATTTCATATACTTAGAAAATATATGTTATTAATCATTGGAAAACATTTCCATAGCTTATTTTCACATCACTATTATTTCGCAACTATCAGTCCCTAACTGTAACTAGTATGAGAACAATTCTCTAAGTATCAATTCGGAAGGTCGAAACCAACATCAGATCGTCACTTAGAAAACCGTTCAACTTACCCTCTCCAGTTAGTTTCTGAATTTGCTTAACTCTATTTCTTAAATTCTTATCATGAAACATTTCATTTTCTTTTTTAGAAAACATATCTGACTATATTTGGAAAACGTTCCCAAAACTCATTTACGGATTTCCAATGAACGTTGTATAAAACATCGTTACGCTTAATCCATTAATCGCTTATTACTTAACTATATTTCAAATCAACCTTTTCTATCGAACCACAACTATTCCTTTGTCAATTCTGAAGTCAATCAAGTTGGGGTATAATTACCTCTCAGGCCTTGATTGAACAACGTCCTTTACTGTGAAATAGATGAAGCTCGTCACTCACTTTTTCCAATCATCTGTTTACGCAAATTCTCGGATTCAGGTTACGAATCCACTTCTTATATGACAACGTTTGATTATAACTATAACGTTATAATTCCTACTTCTGCAATATCTAACCTAAATTATAACTTTATCTCCTAACTCGAATAATTTAACAGACACCTAATTCCTAAATCAATAACTGAATCTTGATTTAAACCCTGGAAAGTAAATAGTACTTTCCCGAATTCGCTATAATCGAATTCGACGTATAACTCTCTTTCGAGTAATCTCTATTTGATTAACTCTTCTTCGAATAACCTATATTCGATTATCTCTCTTCGAATAACTCATATTCGAAATCTCTCTCTTTCGAATAAACAATATTCGATCTCTTTCTTTCGAATATGCTATATTCGAAAATCTCCTTTCGATTTACTAATCGATAACTCCTTTCGATCAAACTGAAATCGATAACTCCTTTAACTCTATTCGAATAACTAATATTCGACTAACTCCTTTGGATCAACTCATTTGATTAACTCCTTCGAATAACTAATTCGAATAACTTACCTTCGAATGACCAATATTCGATTTACTCTAACTCGATTAACTTGATTCTAATCGATTTACTCCATTTCGATTCAACTTAATTCAAATCGATTAACTTAACTCAAATTGATTAACTCCTTTCGAATAACTAAATTCGATTTAACTTCTCTAACTCTACTCGAATAAATTATATTCGATTAACTCTTTTAACTTTACTCGAATAAACTATATTCGATTAACACTTTCTTTCGAATAACTATACTCGATTAACTCTTCGTCTAACTCCTTTGGCTTAACTCTTCGAATAACTCCTTTGGATTAACTCTTCGACTAACTCCTTCGGATTAACTAACTTCGAATAACTCCTTTGGATTAACTAACTTCGAATAACTCCTTTGGATTAACTCTTCGACTAACTCCTTCGGATTAACTCATCGATTAACTCCTTCGGATTAACTAACTTCGAATAACTCCTTTTGATTAACTCTTCGACTAACTCCTTCGGATTAACTCTTCGATTAACTCCTTCGGATTAACTAACTCCGAATAACTCCTTTGGATTAACTCTTCGACTAACTCCTTCGGATTAACTCTTCGATTAACTCCTTCGGATTAACTAACTCCGAATAACTCCTTTGGATTAACTCTTCGACTAACTCCTTCGGATTAACTCATCGATTAACTCCTTCGGATTAACTAACTTCGAATAACTCCTTTGGATTAGCTAACTTCGAATAACTCCTTTGGATTAGCTAACTTCGAATAACTCCTTTGGATTAACTAACTTCGAATAAATAATATTCGGTAACTCTTCTCAAATGAATAACATTTGATTTCTCCACTCGAATAAACTATATTCGATTACTCTTCCCTCGAATACACTATATTCGATAACTCTACTTCGAATAGGTGATATTCGGCAACTCTACTTGATTAACTCCACTTGGGTAACTCTAACTGATCCACTCTGACTGGTCAACTTTAACTGGTCAACTTTAACTGGTCAACTCTAACTGGTCAACTTTAACTGGTCAACTCTAACTGGTCAACTTTAACTGGTCAACTTTAACTGGTCAACTCTAACGGTTTATCTTTAATTGGTAAACTTTAACTGGTTAACTCAAATGGTTTAACCTAACTGGTTAACTCGTCTCGATTAACTGAACTAATCCACTTAGTTTAACTTAGCTAATTCACGTTGATTAACTCTAACTGATTCCCTTAATTAGTTTAACTCAACTAATTTACTTGGATTAACCACTTAGTTAACTTCACTAATTCACTTCGATTAACTCGACCAATTCACTTGGTTAACTCGACCAATTCACTTGGTTAACTCCTATTTATTTAACAAATAAATATCTCCTTTAGTTAAATTCTATTTATTTAATCTCTAAATAAATATCCTTTATATTTCTTTTAACGAATATAATTCCTTTATATTTTGATTAACAAATATATCCCCTTATATTCGATTAACATATATATTCCCTTGTATTTGATTTACAAATATAATTCTTTTATATTTATTTTTACCAACTATATTCCTTTATATTCAGAATCCTTTTTCTTATATATATATATATATATAAAATCCCTTGATTTTATATAAATAAACTATTTTCAAAATATACTTTGAAAACCCCTCTCCTACATTCTGGTATTTCTCATGGTATTTAACACGCCATATAACAACGATAAATATCGTCCCACCACACAAAATCACACAGATTATATACATCACATTTTATATCACAATATAAAAATCACCGTAAAATAACTGTTGAGGAATCCTGTTGGATTCCTCCAACCTGTTTCCCTGCATCACAGATGTTAGACAATAGAGATAACATCACTTTCAGTTCCATATGATATATTCTGTTAAACAGAATCAATATAGAAATTTGACTAACTGACTAGTAGTTCAATCAAACAATCAACACACAGTCAAACAGACAATTTTAACAGTTCTAACAATACAACATGAAATTATAAACTGTTCAGAGTTAGTGAGATTTACTCACAGTTGTGCGTTAACCGATAAATATCGGTTTGCGTTCATTGATTCAGTCGAACAATTTATTTCTCCATAAATTGTAACGAGCTCGGATTGACTCGCGGTCAGTCCCATTATGTTGCTCCCGTCCCTACGATCTCCATGCAATTTACGGTTCATCAAACTGATTACGTATGAGAGAGATATGAATTTTCGAAGTTAATACATATTTAATATAAAATAAACTTGGAAATTAAATTCTTAAATGGGCCTCACCCCTTTGTTTCTTACTTGGCCCACTACCAATTTAACCCGACCGCAAGTGCTTCTCTGCCAAACTAAACCAGAGAACGCGAGCTCCAGGTTCTGTCCATTTCCTCTTCTTCCTCGTTGCTTTCTCAAAGCCGTGCTCAATACTTCATAAACCTTAAAACTGAAAACTGCATAATTTTCTCGTCACAAACCACCCCATGCAACTATATGGAAATATACCTACTTCATTAACCATTCGCTCCAGTAATTCTCTCCATGTAAACCAAACCACAAGATCCCAATGCATCTTCTCAGTAAGACTCCATTGTTTTTCGCAACTTTGTAAATTCAAAGACCCAAAAAAAACCATTGTTAAACAGTTCATTCCCATTCAAAAAGGCCAAGACCCTCACCTTTACTTTCACTAACGTTTGTTGCTGCGAGAAGCCATCGGGGTTGAACCCATATCACCAGCGGCACCCCTGTTCCACCTACAGAAATGAACTCGACTTCGATCCATGTTGTTTGACATCACCACGGTCTTCCACCTTATCAGGAACTCACCAAACCCCCTTTTCGACGACACCCCTCCGGCAGCCAACTCCCAGTCGAACTCGAGCCCATCCATCCCTTGCGCCTGCGATGCCACAAACCCCGTCCAACTCGAGATAGTACGCTCCAGAAAAACCCAAATCCAAATCGATGCCTTCAACACAACGTGATCGAGTTTTCAGAAAACAGTATGGACTTGAAGAGCAGCTCGCAGTGAATCCGAGTATATATGTTTTGAGATTTAAGGAGATTTGTTTTCGAGTTTCTAAACCCTCATTTGCTAAAAGAAAATGAAGAAGGTGACGGCGGCATGTTTTGCTTTGACCAGAGAAGTAAAAAGTTAGGTTCAGATTTTTAAGCGGTATCTATAGGATTAAATTTTTGGTTGGTTTGATTATCTGAGGATGAGGTCTTTCGACGTTTATTGTTTTGCTGAGGAGAAATGGAATGAACGGTGGCTCACTTTTGACCGTAGAGGAGATTTTAGAAGGCCGCGTTTGTTGTTTTAGAGCCAAAGAAAATGGTGGTTGGGAAAGATGAAGCGTGGACCTCTAATTTGGGTTATAACCTTTTGTTAAAATTATCATATAGGCTTAGATATTGTATATCCATTTTCGTAAATTCCATTCATATACAACTACTACAGACAGAGTTGATCATACCATTGTGACGAGCAACGTACCACGATCCCAAAGATAAAATAATACCGGTAGATGGACTCATATTGTGAAACCCCAAAATGTTGATCACAGGGTGCAAAATACCCCAAATAAAAAGTTGCTTATTTAATTAATTAAAATTTTCCATAAAATTCTAAAAATTAAATTATCGCTATGTTCCAAAAGAACCTTGTCTAAATTCGAACCCGATATCTAGTTATATAGAAAAACCCTTTTATAACATATATAAAGCGTCGCAAATTATAAAGGAATTCCACAGCGACTTTTCTAAAATTTGATTTGGACATAACTCAAAATGTACACGACGAAATCCTGATTTTTCTCTTCCACTAGAAGGATATACTCCACTAGCTCCACACATTTCTTGTTTCATAGAAATCCGGCTTAAAATGAATCCTGTACATCCAGTTGTAGTTCAAATCGCCAAATCGCGAACTACCGCGACGTTTCAGGTTCGTTTTAATTATAATTATAAATTATAAGTTCGAACGTTGTACTTTAAGTTATCGATATCGCCAAATCGATATATAAATCATTAAATAAATTAATTATTCGTCAGCTAACAAAACGCGCCATTAGACTGATCTTTTGTTTGAGTCTGAGTTTTATGCATATGTGTAATCGTCACTTATGGCACCTTATTTCAGCTCCTGAATACGATACTGTACTTAACATGCTTTTGCACTTGTTGCACTGCTTAAGAACTGATATTACACACGCGTTGAGATAAATCGAACCGATGCTTTAGAGCTTGTTTGTGCAATTGCTTGTTTCACCAGCATTGACCCATAGCTCATGCACCTAATTTGTTGAGCTTGATATTTTCTGGAACTTCTATTTCGCCGAATATATTGAATTGTATAAAGAACTTTCCAATAATCCTTGCTTCGCTTTTATTGTGTTCGTCTGAACTTGTTGTATTGTTGATGCATACCTATTCAAATGTTTGTTGTTCATTCACTTGTATACTTGTATATATTCACTTAAGCTAGTTGCCTGGTTATACTTGTTGCATTGGCACTTGCTCAACCCAGTTTTCTACTTGAACCATTTCATTGCCCCACTGGATGCTTGCTTCATTATCTTGAACTTGATGTTGTGTTACTGATCATGTATATTGCTTTGCCATGCTTGTGTACATGTTGGATTTCATTCATGTCCAGATTTACATATTTTAGTCCATAAGCATGTTCATTGGCTTGTTTATGTATACTACATATACACCATATCCAGCTTGACTTGAATTTGTTGCATGTAGCATGCTTGGGTTGCTTGTCTCCACTTGATCCTGAATCATGTGCATTCACTTGATGTTGGACCATTTTTTGTTCATGCTTTACATGTCGAATCTATTCATCTGCACACACACACACACACACACACACACATATATATATATATGTGTGTGTGTGTGTACATACACATGTATGTGTATACATGTATTGTGTACGTGTAATTTAAACATGTGAGCTATTTGGATGGCAGACATGAATTTTCAATCAGCAGATTGCTATATCTGAGTTGTGGCTGTTTAGAATCAGCTAATTATAATGTTGGTTCTGATCAACAAACCAGTGTATATGTATTGGGGTTGATATGTGAGCACTAGAGTATATATATTAGACTGCATTGTATTATTTATAGTGCATCACTGTGAATATTACAAGTAGTACAAAATCAAATATATATATATATATATATATATATATATATATATATCAGACCAAGTCTAAAAAATGATGAGAAACACATCATAATTCTAAGGAAAAAAATTTAAAATAAATTTATATTTGCTTGTATTTAATTCTATTTTTTGTTCCAGTTTACAGTGTGTTTATGCGATAGGTATACATGTGACTGGACTGTATTGGTGCACAAGAAGACTGGGTGTTATTGTTTATAACTGAGTCTATATATATACCGAGTGATCGAGTGGAATGTAGTGAGGATCACCTGTATTTGAAATTGATTGTAGACATGAATGGATAAGATTGTACTATTATGTGTAATAAACAATTTGATTGAAATAAAAATATATTTGTGTTGTTTGATTCAATCTGTCTATTTTGTTTAAATTCTTTTAATAGTACAATTTTATGTGATATATATTCAAGTGTGTCATGTCATAAGTAACCAAACATATTTAACTGAATTTCAAATAGTGGAGTGAAAAATATGTACTATTTCAAATGTTGGAATAAATTATTTGTTTGAATAAAAGCAATGGTTTCAACGTTCAATTTTGTATGATAATATTCTATTCAAATAAATATTTATTTCTGTATGTGATATGAAATATAGAATATTACTGTTTACAAACACATTTATAAAATAATATATATGATTATTATCATCAAACAAAAAGCATACTATTATACTCAACAGGGTTATGTTCAGAGGAAAGGTTTGGACATCCATGATATTTTTTACCAGTCATCAGAATAATTTCATTAGAATTCTTTGGGTGTTGGCTTCCCATTTTGACATGAAGTTGGAACAATTAGATATCTAATAGCATTCTTGCATTGTGATCTTAAAGAGGAATTCATCTACAATGATCAATGGGGATCATCAACAAAAGCACATCCAATCATGTTTGTATTGTAACAAATCTCTTTATAGTCTAAAATAATCACTAAGACTTGGTATAAGAATTTTGATCATTTTATGATCTCGCATGGTTACTCTAGAAGATTTAAGGATCAATGTGTTCCTATCAAGAAATGTAATGAAGACATGATATAGTTGCTGCCTTATGTTGATGATATGTTGATACTACGCGAAATTGCAGATTTACTTACATCAAAATTGCATAGGCGGGATACACTAAAAGCGATACTTATGTTGCGCCAAAGCTATAAGCGGCGAAGGTAAAACTTGTATAGCTAAAAGAATACATACATAATGCCTAAACCAGATGTAGCATCGTCTCCTATGCCATACCTATACTCATATTCCTATGCCTTCACTAAACCATTGTTGCTAACGTTTTTCCTACGTCATCCACAAGCCTTTTTCACTATAGTAACAATGGATTCAGCTACACCTTTTTTGAAGGAAATTTTGACATATTATTGTTATATTTCTTTCCATTAAAAATAATGTTAATCTGCATTGCTTCATCAATATCCAACATGCATAATATCAAACTTATTCAAAAAAAAAAAAAAAACATATATCTAATGATTTTTCATTAGTCAGGTTCAAACATCTCCTCCATATTACAATATGGAAACCAAAATCAAACAGCTCCAATAGGTTTAGAATGTATGAAAATAAGTTGATGGTATGTAACATCATATGGGTACATCTAAAAATTAGGAAAGTACCATCAACCCTTATTACAAAACTGTATGAATCTCTCTTGAATTGTTGTGGATATTTGAATCTCTCCTTCTCAATGCTTCAAGTTCGCCTCCATTTTGGCTTTAGGCCTATAGTCATTTCTTATAGTTAAGAAATTGGTAACCATATCAAATATTTCTTCTTTGACTTCGTAGATAATGCGTCCTTTGAATTTTTAGTTTTTTAGTTTTAGCTTGATATTATGACTGTAATTTCTTCTCCAACTAATAAAAATCTAATTACATGTGTATTCAAAGCAATCTATGTAATCATAAATTAAATAAATCCACAACATGCATGCAATCAATATATAAGGAAAAACACCAACAACTTGTAGTAATTAAGTTGTGAGCAATGGACATTGATTGATGCACATAATTGATATTTTATCAATTTACACGTTATCGAATTAAATACGCGTGAAAATGTGAACCTTTGCTTCAGAGATCCAAAAAGCTTATAGCAAAAACCTTGCAGTCTAGCATTTTTCTGAATTTCTAAAACTCAATCTTGGGAACGATGGATTAACTTTTGCACAAAACATAATAAGGAATTTGGTAAAATGGTTAGCTTCATTTGATATAATACAATCTAGGTTAAAAGGAATATAAACTACACTATAGAGTAGCCAAACATGAATTGAATAACTAGATTCAATTGTATAAACAAAACAGACTACTAAACAATTTAAGGAAAGGGATACATTACAATATAAATGAAAATGAAGAGATTGGGCGCTTCAGTATGATTGCATTTATTCAGGATGCTTTTTCACTACTATATAACCAAGGCAGGATTACACAAAAGTAAAATATGTCTATTTTTCTCTCCATCTCCCTACTCCTACATATTTAAAGAAAGCAATCAGTTCTGGTTTTTGCAGCAAATTGCTATCTACAGAAATCAACCTTTGTTGTATCCTAGAGGAGTGCCACCATTGAACCCTTGAGCAATCTAATTCATAATAGAGGTGATCAACTACTTAGAGTCAGCTACGATCACATGTGCCTCAAATATTTTCCTAGTTCATACGCATACTTACTTGCAACAAACTCTAACAAGTTATTATAATTTATTTGTTGCAAAGTTCCTAATGCTCCAAGTTCAGCCAGCTCGAATTTGGAATGTAGTTTCGCAGGCTTATTTATATTAGTTTGCAAAGTTCATACCACTCTAAGCCCATAAACAACACTCACCATTATAACAAGAATTAATGCAAGGTAGAACAAGTTTACTCAAATTAGATCTGAAAACATTAATCAATCCTCCTTCTCTAGTAAACTTTTTCATAGCCTTGTTAATCACAACATTAATGGTGCTATTTTGTTGACCAGATACGCAATAGGACCCAGGCTATCATTAAAGAAAAAAGGGGCATGATTAATATTCCTTACTCTAGTGCAATTGGAATTCTTATATATGTTATGATATGCACAAAGCCTGATTTAGTTCACGTAGTTAGTGTTGTTAGTAGATACATGTCTAGCCCAGATAAGACCCATTGACAAATAATAAAATTGATTCTACGATATTTGAGAAATGCTTCTAAGATGGGCTTGTTGTTTGCAGGTAGGGGCATAACTCTAATGGGTTATTGCAATTCAAATTAGGCTGGGAATAGATATGGTATAAATCGATTTTGGGCTATGTGTATACACTAGACATATGGGCTAGATTTCTTGGAGATCAAAGCTACAATCCGTTAAAGCTTCACAGCTATAGAGGCATAGCTTATTCTTTTATGAAATTGACCAAGAAAGGATTATTATTTTTTGCAGATTTTAGAGGATTTATCAACGATGCAAAAGAAATTGGAATCGATTTCAAACAGTCAAAGTGATATTCAAAATGATGAGAATCAAGCCTACAACTCATAGACGAAGCACATTAATAGAAGAAGTTTCTTTCTAATTCTTAAAGAAGAAAGAAATAAAACAAAACTATCGAAGATTCACACAAAAGATAATCCAACTAATACGTTAACAAAGTTGGTTTCAACAACCAAGTTTGAGCATGGCTCAAACTTGATTGGTGTGACTTAGCGACTTGGGGTGCTGACCCAACAATTAATTTTATAGGTTGATGACTATATTTAAATCAAGATGGAATGTTAAATTTGAACGATTTGAATATATATCAAATTTATTAAGTAAAAAATATTAATTGATTATCGTAATCTGTCAGATATGAGAAATAAATTTAAAACACAATCAACTAGTATGAAAAGAAATATTATTTGATTTGATGAATCAATCAAATAAAGATATATATTGAAATAGACATTAATAAACTAGATTTGTGGTATAATCAAATCGGAGGAATCCAAAAACATTTCACTCTTATATCTAAGATGGTTCTTTATCTTAGTCTAGATTTCCTCTCCTCCTTCCAATTTTGAGATGGATCTTCCTTCTGGTGCATTGTCTGGCCCCACTTCCCCTATTCCGCTTACTTCTCCTCTGTCTGCTGAATGCTTGGTGGCCGTTTATCCACCATGTCCATTTGTTTGGAACCGACTGAGAAATCCTAGATTTAAAACCATTTTGACTTTTGTTGCAATTCTAAGAAGAAAGCTTTCCTTATTCTGTCTCTGACGACAGTGGGGAACAACGAATGTTATACTACTTTATTATGGATGGAGAAATTTATGTTGCTATTGATGGGTCGATGGGTGACTAGAATAGGTCCATTCTGGATGACTCCTCTTAGGATAGTTCCTTCGTATATTATTCTATGTCATGTCACTATGTTGCAAGTCCTAACACACTTTTCACTAATTTTATTTCCCATACTAATCCCCATGTGGGTTGATGAGACTCCTCCTCTCTGAGGAATGACATTTCTGCTCTCATGTATTATGGGCATGACACTATCACTACAAGAAGCAGATCAAAGGTGATTGGCTCTTGCAAAGGCTAGCGACGACTAAAAAAAGCGGCTAGTACAAGTCGTTGCTCGGCTAAGACATACAGGCAACAACCTATAAATTTTCTTCCTCATTATTTCCCACCAAAATTTCCAATCTAAACCATTTCAGCATCACCACCCGCCGCTTCAGGTCGTCGACTGTCACCACCCGCCTCCAAAGCATTCATTCACTCTTTAATCTTCTTGATATAGCTCCTATATCTAATTTATACTTAATTTAGGGTTTATTTTTGGTTTACTCCAGAACCCTCATTTTGATAATTGGTTTTTTATGGGTTTGAATCTGATGGTTATGTGATATTAGTTGATTATAATAGGGTTCTAAGTCGATTGGAGAGTAAAATTAGTTTATTATGAGGTAAAATGATGATTATTGCATATTAGTTATCATAATATTGTGTTCGTTGATGTAGAGATATTGATTGGTGGTCTGGTTTGAATATAGTGTGTATTATTGATTAACATATTTATTGAAAATTTTGTGCGAATACTTTTTTAATTTAAAACAATTTTTAATATAGTTTAGGTGAATTTTTTTGTAGTATTGATTAATATAAATGTTGATAGATTTGTACGGTTAATCATAAGCAGTATCTTTTAATTAATTAGTGTTTGTTTATTATAAGTGTTAGCGCAATTTAAAGTTAAAATAATTTAATTTATTATAAGTGCTAGCTCCTAATTTTAGTCTAAAAAAATCTGTAAATTAAAATTTATTAAGTAAATTTTATAAATAGTTGAATCAGTTTTAAAATTTTGAAATGAGCATAACAACAATAAAATATTCTGTAGGAATTTTGCAGTTGAATGAAAGTTAAAGCATGTTTCAAGATTTAAAATTTAGTTAGCAAATATTTAAATAGTTGGATGAATTATAAAATATTATGTAGTTGTGAAAATAGAAATTATAAAATGTGTTATATTTACGCGAACCCCTTAGATATATTTTTTAGCCCAATCTGATAAGTGTGTTATATGATCGTTATATGGATATTCGTCTTACCCACAGAACGAACATATATATTCATCTGATACGAAATTTGTTGGATTTTGTGACGGCCCGCCTCGGACCAGCCGACATTTCTCCGAAATCCGTTGTGCCGATGCCCGACCAGCACGGGACTGTTGTCAAAAGAAAAGAAGCAAGATGAAGAACGATCAAAGAACCAGTAGTATATCTCACAACGCATGGAATAAAATATAATAATAACATAACTTGACATAAAACAGGTGAGACAGTGCATAAGCTGAAAACTAAACTATCATAGCAGTGGAATCTAAAATACAGCTTATGATCCAATACCATTATTACAACTTCAAAATACCGTCTCTAAAGCAAAATAGAAAGGTACACTACTAATGACCAAAGTAGTGACCAACAACAACACAGGGAGAATATATGTAAATAGTACGTGGAAGCCTCCTGCTCGTCTCTGGAAAGCTACTCGTGCATACCACCTAACATATCTCCAGTTTGCTCGTTTAGGAGCACCCAAATTAATAAGAAGAGATATAAAACTCTGGGTCAGATAAAAGTCTGGTATTAGCGATAGCAGCAAAACAGAACAATAACAGGTATAAATAATCATACCTGAACCTGGACCTACAACCAAAGAGTTAGGACAACATGATGTACAGTACTCTAAGTTAACACCAACATAAAGTCTAAAAATAGGAGTGTGCATGTCATGGTGATAGCAAACATCAAACATAGCAATCACCCTCACATCTCTTACTTAGTGCGTAAAGTATACGATATCCACCACTTTGATCACCCAAATCCTTTGCTACGACCACTTTGCCCTTGGGGTCTTAATGACCCCATTGCACTAGTCCATAGCCACTAATCCTTTGCTATGTCCACTTTGCCCCTTTGGAGTCATGACGAATCCACTGCACTGGCTCATAGCCATGCTACGATCACTTGCCCTTGGGAGTCTTAATGATCCCATTGCGCTGATCCATAGCCATTAATTCATCTCTCAGTGGTGAACTAAAGCTATAGATATCGTAATCCCTTTGCATACGTCCTGCAACAAAGCCCAACCTTAGAAGTTAATTCATCAGTTCCCATCTGGATCCTGAGTTAAAACTTCACACTTGAACTTCCTTTGCATCTCGGTTTTTGGTCGAATTGGAGTTGGTCTTCAGAAGAGTCATCACGTATAAGTAGAAGTACACATCTGGTTCGGTTCGGCTTGTCACCCTAGTTCGTTTCGGATCATCATTGGATCCCCTCCTCGCTTCGGTTTGAGTCCTTAGTTGGGTTCGGTTCGAATTCCCCTGTTCGGTTCGGTCTCCTCAACTCCATCTTCCAGTTCGGTTCGGTTACGCCGATCCGACCGCATCAGTTGCTCCAACTCCTCCCACGTGATCCAGTCGCGCGTCCTAATTATAGTCTGATCTGATCCCCTCCCCAACTCCAACTCTATGCAAGTGGGCTTTCTTCTCGCCCTATTGCCGAAGATGCCACCGCTCTGGTTCAGTCTGTATACTTTGGTTCGGTTCGAGACATGCACCCTGATCTGATCCCCCTCATCCGATTTGATTCGGATCTCTGCAGCATTTCCAACAAGCTATTTTGCGTCCATTCTCGCCATACGACTGCGTTTTCAATCATTCTAACTTTACTAATTAATCATAAAACATTCCAAACAGTAGTACCGACATATAGGATTAATCAACAAGCTCAAAACATCAAGCATATAGGTTATTTTAGATCAAACATACCTAAAAAAAATGATTTTCCCTTAATCCCCTTAACCATGTTTTAAAATAGGATTAGCAAACTTAATCCAAATTAACCCAAAATTTTATCAGAGGCATAAAATAATATTTTAGAATTTTTACATATTTTTATGAGCCATTATTTCGCTAATTATCACTAATCACCCCTATTTAGCCATATTAGTGAATAAAAGTGCTAATCACTCACCTTAGCAACAAATAATTTATAGATCTAAAGTCTCCACTGATTTGGGTCGAATTCCTATGCAACACAGCAGCCCTAACTATGATCTGATGCCAATCCGCCTAGATTTGATGTGGTTTTGGCTAATATGGGGTTAGAAAGTGATTAAGAGGTAGTTTAGAAGGTGGAAACCATTGTTAGGGTTGAAGAGAAAGTTTGTGGCGGTTGAAAAATGACAAAGGAGGTTTCTCTAGCCCCTATCAGCACTTATATAACCTTAATCCCGAAATATCTAACGGGCTTAGCTGCTAATTACCCTATTAAGCCCGTTTAAGCAGTTTTTCTATCTTCAAACCTTATTTCTGCAATATCTCCCAAACGGTAAGTCCGTTTGATTAATGTGACCACTCTACGAAAAGGTAAACCATTATCTGAATTCAATGGAACTGGTTTCAAATCAAAACTCTTTACCAATCAAAAGTTATAGGCAAAACCAGATTCGCCAGGGGCAAAACCATCATTTAAAAATAGGTAAAAATCATAAACACGGGAAATGACCCCAATAATCGTTTCCCAAAGTTACATGACCATATGACTTCATTCGAAAAAGAAATAAATATTCTACGATCCCCCGATATGTAGAATGCGGGTCATTACATTCTCCCCCTCTTAAGAAATTTCGCCCCCAAAATTTCTTAACCAAAAACATACAAAGATTCCCGCATGCCTATCAATCATTTGCAATAATCAAACATACATAACAACACAACGAGCCTATCCTAGCATGCTGTTTACTAACAAGGTGAATTCTATATTGATATTAAAACCTTACCAGGCAAAGAGTTCTGGATATGACCTTCTCATGTTCTCCTCTGTTTCCCAAGTGCGGAAATGCTCATTATCACCCCATTGGACCTTGACTAGTTTGACCGTCTTCCTTCGAAGTTGTTTCGTATCGTTTTCGATAATACGAACTGTCCTGCGGCTCCCAACTGCCTCAGATTCTACCTCGATACCATCTAATTGATCTGATGAAGTAGTCACATTAGGATCGTGCACAAACTTCCTTAACTAGGAAACATAAAATACGTTGCGAACTCTCACCATCTTGTCAAGCAATCCAACTTCGTACGCCAAATCCTTAACTCACTTGAGAGCAGGAAATGGACCTACAAACTTTGGTACTAACTTACCTCCCCTACCAAGATGAATCATATTCTTCAATGGAGAGATCTTGATAAATACTAAGTCGTTAATGGAGAATTCCAAATATCTTCATCTTTTATCAGCATAACTCTTATGCCTATCTTGGGCAGCCTTTATTCGCTTTTGAATAACCTTGATCTTATCTGAAGTTTCTCTTACTACTTCTGATCCAAGCATAATTTTTCTCACCGGTTTCCAATCAACATGATGGTGAGTTATACAGTCTTCGGTACAAAGCTTCAAACAGAGTCATACCAACACTGGACTGATAACTACTATTGTATATGAACTCAATTAGATGCAATTGGTCATCCTCTAACCCTCCAAAATCCAACATACAAGCTCTCTAGAGATCCTCGAATACACGACTCACCCTCTCAATCCATTAACATTAGGTACAACTAGTCTTAGTGAGCGATAAAACAGCTAACTAACATCATCAATAAAATATACGAGAATAGGCAGATTAACCATCAATCTACCAATCACATTACTAGAGAACAACTCCAAGCCCGACTCCCCACATTCGACAGTGACAGCCTTTATAAAAAAAACATTTCAACCTTACATCAGGACAAAACCAGAATGACCCATTCAATCCTAGCAATCAAAAGCAATCAAACAACAACACCCATAACATCCAGTTTATACATCTCACGTGAACCATCCTAACTGAATTCAACATCCCTCAAGTACAATCCCTAGAGGCCTAAATCAATATCAGACAAGCACCTAAGAAACGTCTCCTTCGACATTGGACAATCCACATGAGACGGTTCAACAAAGAAACCAATCACTCATAACTCACTTTGGCCATCACTGTAAATCCTGCTTTGAAACCACCGTTAATCGTATGACTAGCTATGCCACCATACCATCCGTCAAGGGCTAATGATAGCCCCAGTTCTAACCAGGCTACTGCACGTCCAACGTACATTTGCCTCCCAAAGACAACTAGGACCATCTAACAGGTCCAGGGTATTCGACTAGTCCAACTTGCCTTTTAGGTTCCCCTACCATAACTTGCCTTGGTCCCGTTAGAACTTACGACAACGATAATCCCTTCATCATTCTCGTCGGCATCGCTGGCGACTATCCATAAACTCAGACCCAGTCTTGAGTATCCATTACCCACCAATTCAAGTCCCATATGATTTGTCTTCCTATCGTTGTATCTCCAAGATCAACAAGCAACCATTATTTACGAGTTCAAGTCCAACTTGAATCGTCCTAACCTTCGTTGCATCTTCACGACCAAAGAACCCCTCTTATCACTTCGAGATTTCCCCACTGAGTTCCCTTTGATGTTATTACCATTCTTGAATCAAAGAGAACATCAACATAAGGTCCTAAACAATCCATAGCATTCATCGAATAAGTCATATTTATCACCTGCTAAAACCATGAATACGTCGATATCCATATGACTGGTCCAACCAATCTCAAGGGCTAATGGAAGCCCCACCTCCAAATGGACTACCATACGTCCAACATACATTTATCCTCTAAGGATAACTAGATCACGTCCAAGGGATCCAAGGTAAACAGGCGTCCCGGATACCCCTGCTTCGAGTCCGCTTAGAGCACTCCAAACTATCGACGATTCCTTGGCACTCCATCAGAAGAGCTATCCAAAATTCCATCTTCAACTCGAGTCCCACCCAAGTTAATCCATTTTCTTGCAGCTTTCTCGAGTCCAACTTGAGTCATCTCATAGCCCTACCGAGTCCCACTCGGGGTAGTCCATATCATCGAACAGTCTTATCTTGTCACGGTTGCACATCACTCCTCGAGTAAACTAAGATATCATTCAATTGAAGTCATAACAACTACTTATATCTCTCAGCCTCCTAACTCCATCTATCATCACCATCACTAGGTAGGTACCCAATACCACTCTATACCTTTGGAGCCAATCGACTTCCAAAATAATGCCAAACCAAGGAAAGCCCAAAACAAAGCAAGCACAAGCAAACATACATCCATGGCTCGATAAGACCAAATTACGAAAAATCTTGCAAAGGCTAATCAAACCACCAATCGGGTCCATCACAATCAAAGGTCTATCGATAATCTCGGGTTCCAATCTCAACCTATCCACTAGGTCACTAGATATGAAGGAATGGGATGTCCCCCTATCAACAAAACTCGAACAGAAACTTCATAAATGGAAAGCATACCTTGAATAATGACACCTTTTCCCTTCTGCACTGCAGTTGGGGAATTCGACGAAGAAGGAACAACGTTGATAGCATATACTTTCATGATCTGCTTCTCTTTAGGCGGTTGCAGACATTTATCCTTGTGATGTCCCGCTTGGCCACAGTTGAAGCACTTCCTGTCCCCAGGCCTTTCCTGATAATCTATGGCATAGTGGCACTTCTTGCCACAGCTAAAGCACTCGCCATCTTTCTTGTCTTTCTTTCTCTAACCATCCTTTGTCTGGTTTTGCTTGCCCTTGTTCCGAGAACTGTTCTTGCCTCCACCGCTTGCTTGCGGCTTTGGCTCTTCTGTAGATGCAATAACAACATCGGCCTTTGACTTAGTGTAAAAGCTCTCTGATCTCAATGCTTTTCCCACTATAGATTCGAAAGTCTCAACGATATGGTTTATTATTTTTTCTCCCAAATACCCATCTAAGCCAGTTATGAACTTCTCGCTCTTCTTCTCGGCAGTATCAATAAGAGATAATCCATATTTCGACAAAGTATCGAACTCAGAAATATATTCCGAGACTGCCCTACCACTCTGCTTAAGTTCCAAAAACTTCCTAAACAATTCTGATTTTGAGCAGCTCGGATAAATTTATCATTGAAGCGAGTCGTAAACTAATTCCAAGTAACTTGATCCTCGGGAGTAGCTGCTTTAATAACATTCCACCAATTCATTGCTCGTCCTTGAAGTTGACGGGATGCTAGTTTTCTCTTTATTGCATCTTCAATTACCAAATCCTCAAAGATGTATACACAACTATCAAGCCAATCTTGAACCTCTGTTGTTGATTTCGTTCCGTGGAACGGCTTCCCACCAAGACTTGTATAATCCTTGTTAAGCTTGGCGAAATCGGCCTTAGGCGCCTGCGCTGCATCACCACCACCGTTAGCTGCATTAGGAACTGCTCCCTGAACACCACTAAGCATCTCCCTCATGAAGGTAGTAAACATCGTCCTCATATCAGGAACATTCCCATTGTTGGCCCCTGAACTTGTACTCCTCGTATATCGGCTCATCGTTCAATCTGTAAAGAGAAAACGATTAACCATCTCCTTAGTGGTGCCCGTGCAATGCGACTTCTTCCTTAGATATACTAATAGTATATATATAGCTTTTGAAAACCAAAATATCATAAATACGCGCTCTCATATACGTATACTATCTCTCCCTGATGTCTTCCCCTAGGTTAACTATGCAACATAGAGCTCTGATACCAAATGTGACGACCCACCTCGGACCAGCCGACATTTCTCTGAAATGCGCTGTGCCGATGCCCGACCAGCACAGGACGACCGTCAAAAGAAAAGAAGCAAGATGGAGAACTATCAAAGAACTAGTAGTATATCTCACATCGCATGGAATGAAATATAATAATAACATAACTTGACATAAAATAGGCGAGATAGTGCATAAGCTGAAAACTAAACCATCATAGCAGCGGAATCTAAAATACAGCTTATGAACCAATACCATTATTACAACTTAAAAATACTGTCTCTAAAGAAAAATAGAAAGGTATAGTACTAATGCCCAAAGTAGTGACCAGCAACAACACAGGGAGAATATATGTACACAGTACGTGGAAGTCTCCTGCTCATCTCCTGACAGCTACTCGTGCATACCACCTAACATGTCTCTGGTCTGCTCATTTAGGAGCACCCAGAGTAATAAGAATAGACATAAAACTCTGGGTCAGACAAAAGTCTGGTATGAGCGATAACAGCAAAACAAAATAATAAAAGGTATAAATAATCATACCTGAACCTGAACCTGCAACCAAAGAGTTAGCACAACAGGATGTATAGTACTCTAAGGTAACACTAACATAATGTTTAAAATAGGAGTGTGCATGTCATGATGATAGCAAACATCAAACATAGCAATCATCCTCACATCTCTTACTTAGTGCGTAAAGTATACGATATCCACCACTTTGATCACCCAAATCCTTTGCTACAACCACTTTGCCCTTGGGGTCTTAATGACCCCAATGCACTGGTCCATAACCACTAATCCTTTGCTATATCCACTTTGCTCCTTTGGAGTCATGAACGACTCCACTGCACTGGCTCATAGCTATGCTACGATCACTTTCCCTTGGGAGTCTTAATGATCCCATTGCGCTGATCCATAGCCACTAATCCGTCTCTCAGTGGTGAAGTAAAGCTATAGATATCGGCAACCCCTTTGCACATGTCCAGCAGCAAAGCCCAACTTTAGAAGTTAACTCGTCGTTTCCCATCTGGATCCTGAGTTAAAACTCCCTACTTGAACTTCCTTTGCATCTCGGGTTTTGGTCGAACTGGAGTTGGTCTTCAGAAGAGTCATCCCGTATAATTAGAAGTACACATCCCGTTCGGTTCGGCTTGTCACCCTGGTTCGGTTCGTATCATAATTGGATCGCCTCCTCGATTCGGTTCGGGTCCTTGGTTGGGTTCGGTTCGAACTCCCATGTTCGGTTCGGTCTCCTCATCTCCAGCTTCCAGTTCGGTTCGGTTACGCCGATCCGACCCCATCGGTTGCTCCAACTCCTCCCACATGATCCGGTCCCGCGTCTTAATTATAGTCTGATCTGATCCCCTCCCCAACTCCAAATCTATGCAGTGGCCTTCCTTATTGCCCTATTGCCGAAGATGCCACCTCTCTGGTTCGGTCTGTACACTTTGGTTCGGTCTGAGACATGCACCCCGATCCGATCCCCTCTATCCGATCCGTATCTCTGCAGCATTTCCAGCAAGCTATTTTGCATTCATTCTCGCCATACGACGACATTTTCAACCATTCTAACTTTACTAATTAATCATAAAACATTCCAAATAGTAGTAGCGACATATAGGATCAATCAACAAGCTCAAAACATCAAGCATATAGGTTATTTTAGATCAGACATATCCAAAAAAAAAACATAATTTTCTTGATCCCCTTAACCATGTTTTAACAATAGGATTAGAAAACTTAGTCCAAATAACCCAAATTTTTATCAGAGGCATAAATATAATATTTTAGAACTTTTACATGTTTTTCTAGATTTTTATGAGCCATAATTTCTCTAATTATTACTAATCACCTCTATTTAGCCGTAATTAGTGAATAAAAGAGCTAATCACTCACCTTAGCCACAAATAATTTATAGATCTAAAGTCTCCACTGATTTGGGTCGAATTCCTATGCAACACAGCAGCCCTAACTCTGATCTGATGCCAATCCGCCTTGATTTGATGTGGTTTGAGCTAATATGGGGTAAGAAAGTGATTAAGAGGTAGTTTAGAAGGTGGAAACCATTGTTAGGGTTGAAGAGAAAGTTTGTGGTGGTTGAAAAATGACAAAGGAGGTTTCTCTAACCCCTGTCAGCACTTATATAACCCTAATCCCGAAATATCTAATGGGCCTAGCTGCTAATTACCCTATTAAGCCCGTTTAAGCAGATTTTCTTTCTTCAAACCTTATTTTAGCCATATCTCCCAAACGGTAAGTTCGTTTGATTAATGTGACCACTCTACGGAAAGGTAAAGCATCATTTGAATCCAATAGAAGTGGTTTCATTTCAAAACTCCTTACCAATCAAAAGTTATAGGTAAAACAAGATTTTCTAGGAGCAAAACGGTCGTTTAAAAATCGGTAAAAATCGTGCACATGGGAAATGACCCCAATAGTAATTTCCCAAAGTTACACAACCATACGACTTCATTCGAAAAAGAAATAAATATTCTACGATCCCCCGATACGTAGAATGCGGGTCGTTACAGTTTTGTCGTAGTGTTGGACAAGTCACAAACACAATAAAGTTATCACATTTTATAAATCGTTTTAGTTTAAATATGTGACGACTTTACATAAGTCACTTAACAAGGGAAATAATGCGTTGAAAGTCATACCAGGCAGTTACGGACAATCATAGGGGTAGAATAGTATATGCAGAACCTGTCGTATAACTCACAACGTAGGGATAAAATATAATAAAACATATACAACAGGCAATAATAGTTAAGCAGAATTATGCAGAATTTTAAACCTTTCATATCATAATGAATTATCCACACAACAAACTGGATACAACATCAAATCATGTACAAATGCCTCACTACAAGTCACATAGAGAATACATGAAACATCGGAAAACAAAAATAGTTGATAATAGAAAATAATAAGCCAACCTCCTACTCATCGTCGCTCTGCAGCATCGTCCTCATCAAGATCTATTACCTGTCACCTACTACTTAGTCTGCCTATCCATAACCGGATGAACAGCCCAAGGTAATAAGAGGGAGACATAAAATCTTGAGTCCGACAATAGTCTTAATGAGCGATAAAACGACTAATTAACATCATTAATAAAGTATATGGGAATAGGCAAATTAATCAACTAATATACCAACATTAACCGAGAAGAACCCAAGCCCGTCCGCCCCACATCCGATAGTGATAACCTTTGCAAAAATCAAGTAGAAACCAATAATACATTCATGGAAATCAGTTATGAAGTGTAGACCATCCTAATTGATATGGACATCTGCCAAGCACAAGCCCCGAAGGCCTAAACCAACATCAGACAAGCACCCAAGAAATATCTCCTTCGACGTCGAATAACCTACATAAGTCGATATAAGCAAAACAATTATCATCCATGACTCTGGTTATCACCGCCAATCTTGCTTCGAAACCATCGTTAAACATATGACTGGCCATATCGTCATCCCATCGGTCAAGGGCTAATAGTAACCCCAGTTCTAACAAAAATCCATACGCCTTTCATCGCTATGTATCTAGGACTTTTGTCGCTACCTAAGGTAATCGACTAGCTTAACCGTCTTCCTCCTAAGCTGTTTTGTGTCATTCCCTATAGCGTGAATTGGCTTATGAGGTTTCTTAACTACGGTCTCGACTTCTTATTGGTGTAACTCTTATGACGACCTTGGACTGAGATTTCTCTGATCATCTCATAACCCATCGATATTAGGAACAACCAGTCGCCCTTTCTTTCGAAGCCAACCCTCTCGATCAATTGTGAATTCCTTATCTTCTGGTTCCAAATTTTGGATAATCTCAACAAGCTTTGCATCACGCTTCTGGCTCTCGCCAATCCTTTCGATGAGAGTAGGTCCTATCGATAAGCTTGCCAACATTTCGGGTTCCAATTTACACCATGGTCTAAAATCAAATCCTTCCAAGTTCTCGAGGTATTTTCATTCCGAAAATATCGCTCCTAAATTTAAGTGTCTTCGACTCAACGCATCCGCCACTGCGTTACCTTTACCAGGAGTATAGGCTATACCAAAATCATACGTGCCAAAACTCTAACTGTCGTCGCTGCTGAAGATTCAGATCCTTTTGGGAGAAAAGATACTTCAACGACTTGTGATCCGTAAACAACTCGAATCAAACTCCAAACAGGTAATGTCTCCACATTTCCAAAGTAAATACGATCATTACCAACTCCAAATCATAAGTCAGATAATTTCTTTTGTGCGGCTTCAGCTATCGATTCGCATAGGCCACAACCATATCTTTCTGCATCGGCACTTCTCCAAATCCAATACCGCATGCGTCGATGTGTACCGCCATTTATACTGCCATTTCTTCATTCCCACTTAGAATCATCAAAACATGAGCACTCGTCAGTCTCTCCATGATTCCAAAAGCTTTCTCACGTTTCGCATCCCATGTGAACACCTGATTCTTTTAGTCAATCCTGTTAATGGTGCAGCTATCTTGGAGAAATCCTTAATAAACCGACGATAATATCCCGCCAACCAAAGGAAACTCTGAACATCCGTTTCATTCTTAGGTCTATCCTAGTCCTATATCGATGCCATCTTAGCGGGGTCAATTGCTATTCCATTTCCAAAAAGAACATGGCCTAAGAACCTCATTTCGCTCTTCCAGAAGTGACACTTCGAAAACTTAGCTCTCAACTGATGCTTTCACAACATTTCCAAAATAACTCGCAAGTGCGTCTTATGTTCTTCCTCGTTCCAAGAGAAAACCAGAATATCATCTACGAACACAAGCACAAAATTGTTCAACTGATTCCTGAATACCCTATTAATAAGATCCACGAAATATCCTGGCGCATTAGTCAACCCAGATGGCACCACCAACCATTCAAAGAAACCGAATGGTGTTCTAAAAGCAGTCTTCGCCAAACTATCTTTTGCCACCCTCAACAGGTGGAATCCCGTTGCCAAATCCATCTGAGAAAACACTTTGGCTTCGTGAAGCTGATCGAACAAGTCGTCTATCCTCGGTAGCAGATACTTATTCTTCTTGGTTATCTTATTCAGCTCACATTAGTCCATGCACAATCTCAAAGATCCATCAGCCTTGGTTGCAAACACAACTAGTGCACCCCATTCAGATACACTTCACCAAATAAACCCTTTTCGGTCATGTAATTTCACCTCTAACTCTCGCTGTTCCTTAGGCGCCATCCGCCTAAGAGGCACGACAATAGGTCTAGCACCCTTGACCAAATTAATTTTGAACTCAATCTTGCGATGCGGCAACAACCCTTTGACCTCGTCAAAGACATCATTAAACTCACTTGTGATCGACACGGATGACAAGTCTTCTGGTGGAATCACAAGCGAATATAAATAGCTCATGAAGACACCATCTTCAGGCTTACATCGAATTACAAACATTCTCCCTTCCACATTCCCGACTGTCACCTCCAGCTTCTCGCAATCCACTCTTGCCTCATACTTCTTGAGCCAGTCCATACCAAAAATAATCCCAAACCCAACGAAGTCCAAAACAAAGAAATCACACACAAAGGAGCAACCATGACTCGACAACACTAGACCACGACAAATCATACACAAACTGGACGAACCCCCAACTGGATTAGTCACAACAAACGGTCTATCACAAATCTCGGGTTCCAAACCCAAGTGGCAAACAAGCTCATTACAAATGAATGAGTGCGATGCTCCATTATCAAACAACACACGAATTGAAACATCTCTAAAGGAAAGAATACCTTGAATGACGACACTCTTCCCATTCTCCTCCACCGTAAGAGCCCTTGAAGACGATGGCACAACTTCCAATGCATATGCCTTCAAAACCTGCTTACCTTAACTAGTTCTAGACAATCCTTCTTGTCATGCCCAGGCTTTCCACGCTTAAAGTGCTTCCTTTCAGCTTTTCAATTCTTACAATCCATCTACTTAAGCTTAATAAATCTCTTAAACAGAATAGACTTCTGAACAGTAGAGATAAACTTCGTCTCAAATTTGACTTGGAATATCTCCCATGAAATCTCATCTTCTAGAGTATCTAGAGTGACAGAGTTTCACCAGTCCATAGTTTTTCCCTTTAGCTGTCTCGATGCAAGCTTCCTCTTAGTCGCATCATCAATTCCCAAGTGTCCAAATATCCGAATGTAGGTATCAAGCCACCCTTGAATCTCTACAATTGTCTCCGTTCCCTTAAACAGCTTCCCTCCTAGGGTAGTGAAGTCCTTGCATAGCTTTGCGAAGTCCACCGTCCTAGGCATTTGCACTTGAACTCCTACATCTACTGCGACAGTCTTTAGAGCGGGTACCCTCCTCATGATCGCTGTCGTCATGGCGTCGAACATAGTTGGCTAATCTGGTATACCGCCATTCCCCCCTCCAAGAACAGACTCCTCCCTACCAGTATATCTCAAAGGTCGATGACTCGTTTTAAATCTAAAAATAGAATGATTATTCCACACATGTGAAAACAGCAAATAAAGTTCAAGTGTTATTATACTATTCACTAATATATAGTATACATCCATCAGAAATCTACAAATACATCTCTCTTACGTTATTACGTCCTCGAACTTTAGCTAAAATTGATTAACCAGAGCTATGATACCAAATGTGAAGACCGCCCATACCTGCCACACTTAACAAGGGTAACATTGCATTGAAAGACATGCCAGGCGCTATGGATGATCATCATGGTAGAATAGTATATGCGGAACCTGCTGTATAACTCAAAGTGCAAGGATAAAATATAATAGAACATATACAACAGGTGATAATAGTGAAGCATAATTGTGCAGAATTTTAAACCTTTCATATCATCATGAATTATTCACACAACAAACTGGATATAACATCAATTCCTATACAAAGTGCCTTACTACAAGTCACTCAGAGAATACATCAAACAATGGAAAATAGAAATAGTAGAAAATAATACCCCAGCCTCCTGCTCATCATCGCTCAGCAGCATCGTCCTCAACAAGATCGATTACCTGTCACCTGCTACTCAGTCTACCCATCCACAACCGGATGAACAACCCAAGGTAATAAAAGTGTGACACAAAACCTTGAGTCAGACAACAGTCTTAATGAGTGATAAAACAACTAACTAACATCATCAAAAGAGTATATGGGAATAAGCATGTCAATCAACTATCGACCAACGTCAACCGAGAAGACCCCAAACCCGTCTTCCCTACATCCGACAATGATAGCCTTTACAACAATCAAGTAGAAATCAATAGTACATTCATGGAAATCACTCATCAAGCATAGACCATCCTAATTGATATGGACATCTCCCAAGCGCAATCCCCGAAGGCCTAAACCAACATCAGACAAGCACCCAAGAGATATCTCCTTCGACGTCGAATAACCTACACAAGACGATACAAGCATAAAAATTATCATACATGACTCTGGCTATCACCGCCAATCTTGCTTCAAAACCATCGATAAATGAATGACTGGCCATATCATCTTGCCATCAGTCAAGGGCTAATGGTAACCTCGGTTCTAGCGAAAACTCCGTACGCCTTTCGTCATTACCCAGGGTACTCAACTAATCATCTAATTTTTAGACGTCCTTATTGTATCCCTACTTTGAGTCCTTTAGAACCTACGATAAGATAATTTCTCAGCCTTCTTTACCTCTAATCGTCATCATCAACGACCATTAACAAGCTCAAATCATCTTGAGCAGCCATTATCCATGAGCTTAAAACATACTTGAAACGTCTGTATATTCGTTGCATTTCGCCGATCAGTGAACACTTCATATCACTTTGAATATTCCTACCTGAATTCACTTTGAAGCCAAGTCCAATCTCGAACCAAAATAATCATCACTTTTGGTCAACATTCAATTCATAGCACTTCAGCCTATCCACTATGGAAAACGACCCATAGTCAGGAAAAACGACCCATAGCCAAAAATGAGCCATAGTCCGGAAAAACAACCCATAGCCAGAAACGATCCATAGCCAGGAAAAACGACCCATAGCCAAAAACGACCCATAGCCAGGAAAAAGACCCAACTTCATTTCGTGCTCCACAAGTCACGATCCGTACTTCAAGCGACCCGATCTCGAGCGACTCGACTTCGAGTGACCCGATTTCAAACGACCCAACCTTTTGCCATGTTTTCAGTCATCATTTCTTGCTTCCCAAGCCTTACGACCCATGCAAAACGACCCATAAAAAAAGACCTGACTCCACATCTGACCAATCAATCTCCATTCTTAACCAATCAATCACCAAATGACAATGTCGATGCAAACAACTTATCTAAATCATCCAATTCAACCATCAAGACTTTATGAAATCATCAACAACACTTAAACGACAATTATTCATCATACAACCATATAAAAGTCACCAAATCATGATAAATAAATGAATAAACAAAATAGTGGATCTAAACTTGCATATACATATAAATTAACATAAGAATTACCGTTTTAAGTTGCTAGATTAGATCATATGGCGATTCGAATGAAAATATACTTACCATCATGTAGATCTAGATGAAAATGACTAGAAATGGTGAAAATAAGATCAGACAACCCATATACTTGTTTGAATCCGTGTGAGAGATGTTAATCACTCACCAATTCTTGAAAATAACTAGAAATCGACTAATCTCAAATCCGGACGGTGATGATCAACCTTTAAACATCTCAATTTGATGCGATCTTCCTTCACTCGATGTATATCTAGCTTTGTTTGATGTAGATCTTCAATCTTCTTGCGTAAATCCAGAAATTTGACGAAGGAAAGATGTATATGTTTGAGAATCACAAGCTCAACCAAATGAGAGAAATGAAGAAACTAAAATATTCTTCATGCCTCTACCCCCTATTTATAGCCAACAATCCAAGCCTTGGCGGACCCTACAAATCAGCCCACTAATTACCAATTAGTTTGGACAGAAATTGTGTAGCACTAAAACAGCAATTTCTCCCAAACCACTAAACCAAATCTTTAATATGACCACTTTACAGAATCGGAAACATTATTTCCTTTCCAATGAAATCGATCCCAGCACATGATCCGATCCCAGTCTAAAGTTATACCTTGTACAAAACTAACATGGGCAAAATGGTTATAAATAAAATTGGTAAAAATTATGGACATGTCTCACATCCCCATAACCAACATATTAAAATATGAGAATGATCCAACCCTTAGGGAATTAAATAAAAATATTTTACGATCCCCCGATACATAAAATGTGGGCTGTTACAAAATAGTTCACAAAATTTTGATGGTGCTTCCTTTTTGTTCTTTGTATACACGCATTTGTTACGATACGTGGAGTAAAGGGAAGTGCCGCCGAATATTTTTTTGAATCGTTTAACCTCAAATGATTTAGAAAATGTGATTATGTTATTGTGTTTGTAATGGGAAGTAGGATGGCCGATCGTCAAAGTAAAAGAACAATAAACTAAAAAAATAAAAAAAATTGAAGTTAGTTATTTGAATTTTCTACAATGGTGAAGGTAATAAATGAATTCTGAAAAACTTTAATATGAAGTGAAGTGTTTTCTTGATTTTTCTAATATATTTTTCAAATTAGGAAAAATGTTCGATTATTTTTTCAATCGTAGTTGGATGTATGAAATCCGAACTGTATGAAACGATCAATAAAGGAACATGTTAGTAATGGTATACGTGATTTTATTAGATTCACTAAATCTAATAATCAAAATTATGTAGACATTTGTTGTCCGTGTAGTAAGTGCAACATTTGAAGCATTGGAAACCAGATATAGTAAAAGTACTTTTATATAAATTTTGTTTTGTGCCGAGTTATTACTTATTGGATTGTCATGGAGAACTTGTTAAACCTAATCCTGTTGTGACGACCACCCATAACTCTCGCATTTAACAAGGTAAATAATGCACTGAAAGACAAACCAGACAACTATTAATACATCTAGAACCTATCGTATAACTCACAACGTAAGGATAAAATATAATAGAATATATATAACAAGAAATAATAGTGAAGCATATTTGAGCAGAAACTTGAACTTTCATAACAACTAGACCGAATATCCATACATCTTTGGATTACAACATAAGCATCTATACAATTTTTCCTCACTACAATACTCAGAGTCAATCATCACACAATGGAAAGAAACAGATACTATATAGTAAAAAGTAATATGTCAGCCTCCTGCTCGCCACCGCACAACATCCTCAACTCACTAAGCTATATAACCTGCAACCTGTTACTCAGTCTGCCCATCCAAAACTGGATGAACAACCCAGGGTAATATGAGGGAAACATAAAACCTTGAGTCAGAAAACAATCTTAGTGAGTAATAAAACAACTATCTAACATCATCAATAAAGTATATGAGAATAGATAGATTAACCAACCAATCTACCAAAACACCAGAAAAGAACCCAACCTTGTCTTCCCCAAATCCGATAGTGATAGCCTTTACAAACCAACATTTAAAACAATTATACATCCAAGGAAATCAAACAACTATTCATTCATGGCAATCAGAAATAACCAGATAATAGCATATTTCTCACATAAACCGTTCTAATTAAGACCGAATTCCCTCAAGAACAAGCCCCAAAGGCCTAAACGAACATCAAATAAGTACCCAATAAACATCTTCTTCAACGTCAGATAATCTACATGAGACGGTACAAGCAAAACAACAAACATTCATGACTCTGGCTATCACCGCCTATCCTACTTTGAAACCATCATTAATCGTATAACGACCAACCCTGCCATATGTCAAAGGCTAATGGTAACCCCGGTTCTAGCAAAAACTCCATACTCTTTTCAATGATACTCACCTAGGCCTTTCAACGATAACCTGAGTACTCGACCGGTAACCCTCCGGTCATTTAGGAACCACTATTATACCCCTACTTTCAGCCCATTAGAAGCTACGACAATGATAATCTCTTAGCCTTCAGTACCTCTAGTTATCCAACCTGACGACTATTTGTAGCTCAAGCAACCATTATTCATCAACTCACTACTTTTAGTCATCTTCACATTCGTTGCATTACGATGATCAACGAACACTTCACTATGCTTCAGACATTCCTCCTTGAATTCGCGTCGAAGCTAGAACCATCGTCGACTCAAAAGTAAGCTTCGTTTGGTCGATACTGCATTTCATAGCATTTCCAGTTTTTCGCTATGAAAACTGGCCAAAATGTCAAAATAGCCTTTTATAGATTTTCTGAAATACTATTATATGTCCTAGTTCAATTTTGGCACTCCCCGACACTTGGCATTGTCATCTGGTACTCTGGCACTTGATACTATGAAAACAACGTAATTCCCCAGCGCGCACCTTGGAAAATCACCAATTTTACCATGTGGAGCACGTCTGGTACTTGGTACTTTGGCACTCGGTACTCTGGCACTTGGTACTTTGGCATTTAGCCCGATCCATACCATAGCATTTAGCTTAATCCATGCTATTGTATTTAGCCTGATCCATCCCCCAGGTACTTCCCGATCCATGATTTCCCTAGTGCGCACCTTGCCAGATCACATATTTCACCATGCACAACCAATGTGGTACTGGTACTCTGGTATTTTGACCCAATCCATAGCATTCGGGAATGCTATGAAATGTTTCTTTTGCCCGATCCATGCCAAATGCGCAAATCCCCAGTCCACGCTCATCCATATCCAACTTTTTCATGGGTGCACCCCTTGCAGCAGTTTTGCCCAATCCATACCCATTATAGCGTTTTTAAATGCTGTGAAAGGCAGAAGTTGGTTTTTGATAGATTCTTCAACTTAATTCTACCCGATCCATGGCTAATATTTAGCCCGATCCAAACGCTGAAACTGCCAAACTTTGACTAATCTTCACGCTTGCACACAACTCGATTTCATACTCAAAAATTAATCAAACTCCAACTTTGTCAACAACGATTTAATCAACATAACTGCAACAAATAACAAAATCATTAATGAACATTGAAACCACGATTTAATTAATATAACAACAAAAAATCACATAATCTTCATTAAAACAACGATTTGACAATTAATCAAATCATTAAATGTATCTAAACATAGAATTAATATATGATTTTACCATTTATAAGTTGCTAGATTAGATCCTATGGTGATTTGAATTAAAATCAAACTTACATCCATGAGATCTATTTGAAAACAACTTGAAATGACGAACATATGATCACACAACCCATATACTTGATTGAATCTGCATGAGAGATGCTTATCACTCACCAATTCTTCGAATTAACTCGAAATCACTGAATTCCAATTCTAACAGCGAAGAATATGCTTCAAACCTATTGATTTGATGTGATCTCTCTTCACTTGACGTAGATCTAGCTTCAAACGATGTAGATCTTCAATTCTCTTATGTAGATCTAGAATTTAATGGTAGAAAGGTGTATTCGATTGAGCAAGGAGGATCACGAGCTCAACCAAATGAGAGAATGAAGAAAAGTAACCCTCTTTCCATGCCTCTAACCCCCTATTTATAGCCTCCCACCAGCCCACTAATGGGCCCCCTTAAATCAGCCCATCGATGGCTTTAAAAATCTGAATATAAATTGTGAAACACAAAAACAGCGATTCCTCGCAAACCGCTGAACCAAATCTTTAATCTGACCACTATACAGAATTGGCAACACCATTTCCTTTCCAATGAGACCGACCTTAGCACCTGATTCGATCCCAGTCAGAAGTTATCCCCTGTAGAAGAATGACAGGGTAAAAATGGTCACAAATATAATTGGTAAAAATTATGGAAATGTCTCACATCCCCATAACCAACATATCAAAATATGAGAATGATCCAACCCTCAGGGAATTAAATAAAAATACTTTACAATCTTCCGAATTGTAAAATGCAGGCTGTTACACCTGTAGTGTTAGAGGATGATAATATTTTGACGAATCTAATAGAAAATATGGTGTAAGATGAAGCATGATCAATGTTTCCAATCATTGATCAAGGTGGCGATGAGAAAGAAAATATTGAAGTAGAACCGACTAAGGGAGCAAAAAAAAATTGTGATTTTGTTGGATTTTGCTTAGAGGTCATTGTGTGATGGTTGTAAAAGCGGAACTGAATTTTCTGCAATCGTCGAGTACAACAGTATGAAATCAAAATTCAATCTTACATAATCTGGATTTACAATAGTTATACAAGATGAAAAACGACACATACCACCCAATAATTTGATGTGTGATAGTCATTATAAAATAAAAAAATTATGTCTACTTTTGGACTATCATACCAGAAGATAGATACATGTGTAAAAGGTTGCATGTTGTATTGGAAAATGATGTTAACATTAGAAAATGCAGAATATGTAATGAAGAAAGATGGAAACCAAGAATAAAGAATGGAAAAGAAGTTCCATAAAAAAGAATGCATTATTTACTCATAACTCTTAGACTTTAACGGTTATATGCATCGTCTGCTATGGTATGTCACATGCGATGGAAGAATGTGAGAACACTAGAAGGAACTTTGATATATCCATCTGATGGAGAAGTATGGAAACATTTCGATGGGAATTATCCAGAATTTGCTGTAGAGATTCGTAATGTTAGACTCAGTTTATGTACAGATGGATTTTCACAATTCTACCAGTTTGGTAGTAAATATTCATCATGACCTATTATTGTTACTCCTTATAATTTACCTCCATGGATGTGTATGAAGACACCATATGTAACACCCCACCTCCGCCAGGGTGGCTCTTTCGAGCGACTCTGACTTTGGTGGGGCGTTTTTAAAACAAGGTAAATGTGCATGATGATATAGCAAGGCAGGACATGACATATATATATATATGAATAAACAGAGTAAGTAGGTAAAGCAGCGGAAGATTTTTAAACCATTTCAAAACATAAGTCTGGTACATCAAAATGTCAATTTCCCAAAATTACAAGTCTCGATAAATACATCATCTGATAAACTGCAAATACATAAGTACTATCCCCAAATACGAGTGGTAAACCATAGCGGCTCAAGTCCAAAGCATACATGAGCTACCCAAGGAAGCAGCTAAAATCCAAGCTAGGCTCTAGTATTCCCTCCCTGAGAACCTGGGGGGGGGGGGGAACGGAAGAAAAGAGGCGAAACAAAACGGGTCAGTCAAAAAGACCGAGTAAGCCCTGCTACGATCAGTCTATAAACTAATAAAGTTAACATCATGATGGAAACTGAGATGATCATAGATAACAACATACTGGCATGATAAAGTAACTATAAGTTAGATAGAGGTGTCATCGCATAAACAAGGTTAAGTTTTGCACCACGGTGTACTAGCAAACCAACATAACAGGTATTGATCCCTCAGCCCAAACTTGGCCCAATAACATGAAGTGACCTTAATGTATGGTCCAACCCAACGGTCTAGTCGATCGGCTCCCTATAAGCCTAACACGTCAAGTGTTGATGTCCATACGGCCCACATATGGATGTAGTTTGACTGTGCTGGGTCCACCTTCGGGTGTATCAAGCCCTCGGGTGTCAACCCCGGACACTTAAGCAATAATGCACAGCCCAGACCTACTGGTACACGTGCCTCGAGTTTGTCCAACACCGGACTACGTGCACGTCCGTAGCCCCCCCGGACCCGCATCGCTGTACCACTCGGCCTCCTCTTTGGTCGCTTACATCCGCTCAGTAATCGTGCCCCGCCCTAGCCTAGTCTCTAGGGTTGTGATGATACCAAACTGGGATTACTGCCGGAACAGACCCGCTGCTAGGGTTTCCTAAGAGGGTTAAGTGCGATTTAACCCTTCACTAATCATGGATTAAATTGGTTAAGTGTAACTTAACCCCATTCTAATCCCTCGAACTCCCAAATGGATTAAACTAGTCAAGTGTAACCAACGGTTCACAACTTAACCACATTCCGATCCCTCGAATTCCCAAATTGGTTAAGTATTAGTGGACCCTGACTTAACCCTAATCATGAGGCATTAATTAATTTAATGCACCTTAACCTCTCACATTAGACTTTGTTGCGGTTACTAGTTAAGCCGGGCGGGTCCGGGTAGCTTTACACCACAACTTGGTCTAACCTCGGGTCTTGGCACCCCATGACCAACTTCTCACATTGGGTCCTATTGTTTGTAGCCACTAGTTAAGCCGGTCGGTTCCGGGTAGAATTACGCTACAAACTCAACCCAACCTCGAGTTGGCCACACTTATGTTTTCTAAGTGTCATGTCCACTTCATTTCAAAACATAATCACAAGTCAAACGATTTCTTGGGTAGACCTAACTTAATAGGTAAATTCCCAAGGGGTAGACCTAACTTAATAGGTAAATTCCCAATCTTATATTTTCATGTATTTTAAGTTTACCCAAAACCCCCAACGTCATTCTATCGCTTACATATTCGTAATAACGCGTAAAGGATAGGAAGAGGGAACTTGGCACAACATACATGACAAACTTGCACAACAATCATGCATAACATGTTAGGCTTGCACAACTTAGCATAGTGAACTTGCATATTACCATAAACATGCATAACATGTTAAACTTGCATAACTTAGCATAGTGAACTTGCATTTTACCATAATCATGCATAACTTGTCAAACATGCACAACTTGTCATTTTAAACTTGCATAAGCATGCACAACTTGTCAAACATGCACAACTTGTCATTTTAAACTTGCATAAACATGCACAACTTGCATAAGCATGCATAACTTATTAAACATGCATAACATGGCATAATGAACATGCATAACTCATTTAACTTGCAAATCATGGCTTAGTGAACATGCATAAACATGCATAACTCATTTAACTTGCAAATCATGGCTTAGTGAACTCGCATAAGCATGCATAACTTATTAAACATGCATAAATCCCAACTTTCATCACACATTAACTTTAGAGTTTCTAAAATGAGGGTAAGAGGGCTTACAATGCTTATGCGGACTCAAATAACTATAGCAAATGTAAGAAACCCCTTATGCAACTAATTAAAGCCCCCAAATGCAAGCAAACTTGATCAAGACTCCTCCTTTATGATGCCAATCGAAAAACAAGCCTTTAATGCAAGCTAAGGAGGATCATACAAGCCTAAATATGCTTGTATGCATGGAAAATCACTTAGGAAATAATTTAGGATTTGTATGAAGAGGGTGGAGGCCATGAGAGTTTTGATTTTGCCATAGTTTTGTTACTAGGATGAATAATGAGTGATTTAGGGTAGGTTAGGGCCTTATTTATAGATTAGGGTAGTGTTTTTAGGCCATAGGATTAACCCTAGATTCAATTAGGTCCATCAGATCCCGGAACTCTCTAGAAACAGGCCACAAGACCCAACCCTAATCAGAAATGGTGCACCAGGCTAAGCAGCCCGTGCACCCCCTGTCGACAGGGCTGTCGACAGGGCAGTCGACATGCCTAGACCCCTGTCGACAGGCCTGTCGACATGGGGTCCTGGGCGGGAATTTTTCCCGCCTGCCCAGTTTGCCCTATCCCTAGTTTTTAATTTCAAAATTTAAATCTGTTTTTTTTTTCTTAGGGATTTTCTGAAAACTTCAATGGGCCTTAACTGGGTCCTACGGACTCCGATTTTCGAAAACTCGGACTCTATTTCGCGTATTTTTCCGAGACGAACGCAATGGCATAGCCCGTTTCCCTTGATTCACATTTTATAATTAAATTCTGCCTCAATTTATGTTATAACAGGTTATTGAAAATACGGGTTGTTACATTCTCCCCTCCTTAAAGGATTTCGTCCCCGAAATCTTCAAGTTAGGAAGAACGTATCCTATCATCCAATCATCCATCTACTCAAAGCATCATCCACGAGAAATCATTGTCCTTACAAGATTCTAAATGATGGATGAACATATGCAGAGGTGTGTGTATATGCACTTATCTAATGCAAATATCATCAATGCAAATTATGTTAGTGAAATGAATCCATATGTATGCAATTCCTAACATAATGTATATCATCTATATGTGTGCACATAACATACACCCATATGCAACATCCATGTGATAACACACAATTTTCATCCATGAATAAGCATAAACACTCATGCACATGCAATATGAGGAGTGTGCGAGCCGATCTAGTGCCTAATCGTGTATAATGCATCCACGAGCAACCACTTGCAAACACTTGCAACCACTTGCAACCATCAACCATAACATGTTTCAAACACATGTTTCAACCAAAGGGTTTCTACCTAAGGTCCTCATGCCAAGATAAACACGATAAACTAGATAAACATGGACAGAGAAATATGCTAAAAAGAGATCTTAGCAAGATAAACTCCTTTTTGGATTATAAGAAATCCATTCAAACTCTGGCATATAGTACTAACCGATGAGTCATGACCCCCCTCATGGAGTTTACAACAGAAATAAGATCGAGAACGGGACCGAGAGGATATATATACAAAAGATAACTTACAAGCAAGCTCTTCAGGAAAGCAAGGATCAAGGATGCACTCTTAAAAAGTGATATGATGCGCGTGTCTAGTCTTCACCCTTCTTAGTCACGTTTCCTTGAGCTTAACTCCACTGTGCTTTGACCGTCTTTTACTTCATGATTTCCTGGCTTCCTAACTCCTATTTCCCAAATTCGAGTTGGAACTCGTCGCCTCTCGTCTGTCTTTTCCACTTATTCCCCTTTCTGCATACTTGGGTTAAACATAACTGTACCCTCATGATCTCATGCAAGCTCTCCAAAATTCACTAGTGAATCCTGGATCTCGTCTACTTACTATAAAGTATTCCGCGCAGCAGAACTTTTCTTGAAAATACCCATCCACGTTGCCAATTGCCCTTATAAACGTGATTCTCTATAACTCAGGCTTAATCGATATGAACCATCCGCCTATAAGCCATACCTAGATTCAGTTGCCTACCCATGGCTTGTAGGCTCTTTCAAAACTGGCCAACTTCTTGAGGGTAAACCGTTGCTAACCATGACGCAGTCCTCTCGCTCTTCACCGGACAGAAATGAGCACTCTTCGTGAGTCTACCTATTGTGACCCACATACCCGTATTCCCTTTCTTTGATCTAGGTAGTCCATCCACATAATCTATCGAGATGTTCTCACACTTCCCTTGCGGATCCTCCAATGGAGACAATGGCCCACTGGGCTTCTATGACTTGGCCTTAACCTGGCGGCACAACATGCATCCTGAGACCAACTCGGCCACCTCCTCGAGTGATGCGCATTTTTAAGAATTTTCTTTACCAAGTCTTTCACTCGAGGAACACATAATCTCTTGTCGCGCCTTAGTCATCCCTTGTTATCTATAATATATCTAGCGAGGTGACTTAACATCTCGCCTTGAGTCGACTGGTCCATGTTCTTGACCAACTGCGGGTCTTCTTCCCGTGAAACCCCCTTCTTGATCCAGAAGAGTAAGTCTAAGCTCAGGGAATGCTAACTAACTAGCCAAACGGAGAAAGCTTCTTACTTCAATTGCCCTCCTCAGAGTTTTCCGGTCTTAAACCGCAACCACTTTAGCGGAACCCACCACTAAGCCTTTCTTAGGAACTATGTGCCCAAGAAATCCAATTTCTTCCTCCAAAGTGACATTTGGAGAACTTGACCTTCAACTGGTGGCTCTAAACGTATCCATCTCCTCCTTGAGATGCATAACGTGCTCTTCCTTGTTCTTTTGAGGAGATCAAAATATCGTCTACGACGACCATGACAAACTTGTTTAAGGACTCCCTAAACACCCTACCCATCAGGTTCACGTAATATGCGGGTGCATTAGTCAAACCAAATAGCATGACTAGCCATTCCAAAATCCATCTAGAGTCCTAGACGCAGTCTTGTCACTTCCATCCCCGGCCATCCTAAGCTGATGGAATCCGGTAGCTGGATTAAAAGAAAACAGATGCTCATACAAGCTGATCAAACAAATCATTGATCCTTGGTAACGGTTATCTATTCTTCTCACGATAATCAACACATAAGCGAAGCAAACTGTCCACATTAGTAGCGAATACTACTGGAGCACCCTACTCGAAAATGCTTCGTCTCAGGAAGTTCTTCTCAAGCAACTCCTTGACTTGCTTTCTTAACTCTCATCTCGTGAGGTCACGTGCCTAACCGGCCACGAAACTGGCTTGGTATTACCAACCAGATAATGCGGAAATCTATCCCACGTCTAGGGGTAACCCCCTTACTTTCCCCCAAGATACCAGGATATTCTCGGACCACCCTCACAGATTGCAAACTATCGATAGACGAGTTGAGGGATTCAAGATAACATAACATGACGGGACCCATAGGGTTGCTAGAAATTTCTAAGGGTACTGCTGAGGCGAGTCATGAGCCTCACAACCCCCTATACAAAAACCCAGAATGGCTCCAAAACAGGACAACCATTCCATGCCTAAAACCAACCCATATCCCCTGAAACCGAGAATATAAACATCCCACGAGAATTCTATATTCAAGATAGAAATTTTCAAATCCACTCAGACCACAGACAGGCGGGCAGAACCCCCAATTGGATTTGAAACACATACGGGATCATCAACCAGACTAGTACTTAGGTGCAAACTTTCAACTAGATCAGATGAAATAAAACTATGCGATGTGCCAGAATCAAACAAAGTACAAACAGGGAAAGTCAGAAAATGTAAACAAGACTTTCAACAGAAACACTACCTCTATCATAAGCTGGAAGAATGGTGCTGAGGGGATGAACTCGCCCTCCAGATAGTCCGGCACATTGAGTCTGACCTTGCCCTTGTTTCCTCGGGCAATCCTTGCTGAGATGTCCAAACTCACCACAATAAAAGCATTCGCCCCGCTTTCTCTTTTCCTTCTTCCTACATTCCCTGGCTATATGTCCAACTTTACCACAGAAGTTACATTTCCTATTCTCTCTTGGCTTGTTCTTGCGGTTGTGGTTATTCTTGCCTCATTTCCCGAAATTTACCCTCTTGCCTTGAGACTCATTCGCCTTGACCTCTTTCTGGTCATTGTTATCTTCTTGAAGTAGGGCCATATTCACCAAACTCTCGAAAGTCGCCCCCAAGGGTATGTGAGACATGGCCAACCCGTGCAATGGCTCGTTTAATCCTAGAGCAAAGTGTAGGGCCTTCTTCTGGGCTGTACTACCCAAGTCTAAATCGACCCGAGCCAGTTGATTAAACTTATCTATGTATTCCCTAATAGTCATGTCCCCTTGCTTTAGTGATAAGAACCTCAGTCCAAACCTTCCCCTAAAGTCATCCCAAGTCTCAATTGGCCTAGTAGCGGTGGTGACTACCCACCAACGTGCAGCTTCTTCCTTTAGCAACCATACTGCTAACAAAACCTTCCTGCGGTCGCCTATATCAAAGGTGGCTAAAAGATCTTCGGTCTCATTCAACCAATTCCTTGCCTCTACAATAGTCCCTGTTCCACTAAAATTCTTGCCACCCATCATCTTAAAGTTCTTACAAGTTCCCGCAAAATCCGTTTGTGGAGGCTGAGGGGGAAGAGGAACATCAGCTACGGAGGAAGGAGGAGGAACAGCGGCCTCGACTGGAAAGACAACATTAGAGACACCCGGGACTGGTACCGTGACTTCCAAGTACCGACGAAACCAATCGGGTATTGTTACTCCTTCGGGCAAGATGAGATTATCAGACATGCTGGAAACGAAAAGAAAAGAGTTCAAACGAGGGGTCAAAGGATAGTGCTAATGGCTTTTGGGGAATAGCCTTTAAAAAATAACTAGACTTTTCTCTGGAAAATACTTTATACTTGGTTTTGAAAATAGTTTTTCAAAAGTTTTAAAAACCTTTTTATCCCTTCTCGTAAACCATATGCTCTAATACCAAATGTAACACCCCACCTCCGCCAGGGTGGCTCTTTCGAGCGACTCTGACTTTGGTGGGGCGTTTTTAAAACAAGGTAAATGTGCATGATGATATAGCAAGGCAGGACATGACATATATATATATATATATGAATAAACAAAGTAAGTAGGTAAAACAGTGGAAGATTTTTAAACCATTTCAAAACATAAGTCTGGTACATAAAAATGTCAATTTCCCAAAATTACAAGTCTCGATAAATACATCATCTGATAAACTGCAAATACATAAGTACTATCCCCAAATACGAGTGGTAAACCATAGCGGCTCAAGTCCAAAGCATACATGAGCTACCCAAGGAAGCAGCTAAAATCCAAGCTAGGCTCTAGTATTCCCTCCCTGAGAACCTGGGGGGGGGGGGGAACGGAAGAAAAGAGGCGAAACAAAACGGGTCAGTCAAAAAGACTGAGTAAGCCCTGCTACGATCAGTCTATAAACTAATAAAGTTAACATCATGATGGAAACTGAGATGATCATAGATAACAACATACTGGCATGATAAAGTAACTATAAGTTAGATAGAGGTGTCATCGCATAAACAAGGTTAAGTTTTGCACCATGGTGTACTAGCAAACCAACATAACAGGTATTGATCCCTCAGCCCAAACTTGGCCCAATAACATGAAGTGATCTTAATGTAAGGTCCAACCCAACGGTCTAGTCGATCGGCTCCCTATAAGCCTAACACGTCAAGTGTTGATGTCCATACGGCCCACATATGGATGTAGTCTGACTGTGCTGGGTCCACCTTCGGGTGTATCAAGCCCTCGGGTGTCAACCCCGGACACTTAAGCAATAATGCACAGCCCAGACCTACTGGTACACGTGCCTCGAGTTTGTCCAACACCGGACTACGTGCACGTCCGTAGCCCGCCCGGACCCGCATCGCTGTACCACTCGGCCTCCTCTTTGGTCGCTTACATTCGCTCAGTAATCGTGCCCCGCCCTAGCCTAGTCTCTAGGGTTGTGATGATACCAAACTGGGATTACTGCCGGAACAGACCCGCTGCTAGGGTTTCCTAAGAGGGTTAAGTGCGATTTAACCCTTCACTAATCATGGATTAAATTGGTTAAGTGTAACTTAACCCCATTCTAATCCCTCGAACTCCCAAATGGATTAAACTAGTCAAGTGTAACCAACGGTTCACAACTTAACCACATTCCGATCCCTCGAATTCCCATATTGGTTAAGTATTAGTGGACCCTGACTTAACCCTAATCATGAGGCATTAATTAATTTAATGCACCTTAACCTCTCACATTAGAATTTGTTGCGGTTACTAGTTAAGCCGGGCGGGTCCGGGTAGCTTTACACCACAACTTGGTCTAACCTCGGGTCTTGGCACCCCATGACCAACTTCTCACATTGGGTCCTATTGTTTGTAGCCACTAGTTAAGCCGGTCGGTTCCGGGTAGAATTACGCTACAAACTCAACCCAACCTCGAGTTGGCCACACTTATGTTTTCTAAGTGTCATGTCCACTTCATTTCAAAACATAATCACAAGTCAAACGATTTCTTGGGTAGACCTAACTTAATAGGTAAATTCCCAAGGGGTAGACCTAACTTAATAGGTAAATTCCCAATCTTATATTTTCATGTATTTTAAGTTTACCCAAAACCCCCAACGTCATTCTATCGCTTACATATTCGTAATAACGCGTAAAGGATAGGAAGAGGGAACTTGGCACAACATACATGACAAACTTGCACAACAATCATGCATAACATGTTAGGCTTGCACAACTTAGCATAGTGAACTTGCATATTACCATAAACATGCATAACATGTTAAACTTGCATAACTTAGCATAGTGAACTTGCATTTTACCATAATCATGCATAACTTGTCAAACATGCACAACTTGTCATTTTAAACTTGCATAAGCATGCACAACTTGTCAAACATGCACAACTTGTCATTTTAAACTTGCATAAACATGCACAACTTGCATAAGCATGCATAACTTATTAAACATGCATAACATGGCATAATGAACATGCATAACTCATTTAACTTGCAAATCATGGCTTAGTGAACATGCATAAACATGCATAACTCATTTTAACTTGCAAATCATGGCTTAGTGAACTCGCATAAGCATGCATAACTTATTAAACATGCATAAATCCCAACTTTCATCACACATTAACTTTAGAGTTTCTAAAATGAGGGTAAGAGGGCTTACAATGCTTATGCGGACTCAAATAACTATAGCAAATGTAAGAAACCCCTTATGCAACTAATTAAAGCCCCCAAATGCAAGCAAACTTGATCAAGACTCCTCCTTTATGATGCCAATCGAAAAACAAGCCTTTAATGCAAGCTAAGGAGGATCATACAAGCCTAAATATGCTTGTATGCATGGAAAATCACTTAGGAAATAATTTAGGATTTGTATGAAGAGGGTGGAGGCCATGAGAGTTTTGATTTTGCCATAGTTTTGTTACTAGGATGAATAATGAGTGATTTAGGGTAGGTTAGGGCCTTATTTATAGATTAGGGTAGTGTTTTTAGGCCATAGGATTAACCCTAGATTCAATTAGGTCCATCAGATCCCGGAACTCTCTAGAAACAGGCCACAAGACCCAACCCTAATCAGAAATGGTGCACCAGGCTAAGCAGCCCGTGCACCCCCTGTCGACAGGGCTGTCGACAGGGCAGTCGACATGCCTAGACCCCTGTCGACAAGCCTGTCGACATGGGGTCCTGGGCGGGAATTTTTCCCGCCTGCCCAGTTTGCCCTATCCCTAGTTTTTAATTTCAAAATTTAAATCTGTTTTTTTTCTTAGGGATTTTCTGAAAACTTCAATGGGCCTTAACTGGGTCCTACGGACTCCGATTTTCGAAAACTCGGACTCTATTTTGCGTATTTTTCCGAGACGAACGCAATGGCATAGCCCGTTTCCCTTGATTCACATTTTATAATTAAATTCTGCCTCAATTTATGTTATAACAGGTTATTGAAAATACGGGTTGTTACACCATATATGTTTCTAACGGTAGTTGTCCCGGGTTCCCATGATCCAACACAAGAAATTGTTGTTTATCTACAACCACTGATCAAAGACTTGATAACATTGTGTAATGAAGGTGTTGAAACATACAACATTTCGAAAAAAAGAATGTTCTTATGTTTGCTTCTTTATTATGGACTATTATTGATTTTCCTGCGTATGACATGCTTTCAGATTGGAGCACAACTGAACGTCTAACTTGTCCTCATTGCATGGATGATACACGAGCATTTTCATTAAATTATGGAAAAATAATAATCTTGATTTGACTATCATCGGCGTTTTCTACATCTTATATAAATTTGTAATGGATAAATATAACTTTAAAGCTAACAGAGTAGAGAGCATGCTACTACCTAAGGTTTGATCAAGTGAAGAGGTATATGGAATCGTAAAAGACTATCCAAAAATACTTGAAACTATGGTATAGGTTGAAATTTTAGGTAAATTGAACATTCATAACTGGTGCAAACAAAGTATATTCTGGGAGTTACCTTACTGGAAAGATCTTATACTCCGATATAATAATGACATCATGCACAATGAGTAAAACATGTGATAATGTGTTTAACACAATTTTGAATATAAGGTGGAAAACTACAGACGATGAGAATTCAAGAAACGATATATTACACTTTGTAAGATGTTCGAACTTTAGTTGTATGACGATAATAAAAAACTGAAAGCATGCGATGATGTAGACAACAAGCAAGTAAAACTCGTGCTAAAGTGGGTGGAAAGACTAAGATTCTTGAGGGAATTTCATACAACCTCTGTAGATGTGTTGACTTTAAAAACAGTAAATTGAATGGGATGGAAAATCACGATTGCCATATCATGATGAAATATATTTTTACCTTTGATTTTGAAAGGACTATTGTCTGCAAAAGTATGGAGTGTTGTAACAGAGTTAATTATGTTTTATAAACAACTTTGTTCAGTAACGTTAAAGGTAGATCATATATGTAAACTTGAAGTAGAAATCATTGTACTACTCTGCAAACTAAAGAAAATATTTTGTTAGGTTTCTTTGATGTAAGGGAGCATTTTCCCGTTCATCTTCATTCTGAAGCACTTGTTTGAGGTCCTGTGCAATATAGATGGATGTATTCATTTGAGAGGTAATTTTGAATATCTGCAACATTTATGTTAGTTTAAAACTTAGAGATATATACCAAAATAGAAATTAAATTAATTTTTTTATCGGTACTTGAATCATTTAAAGAAAAATGTTTGACAAAAAACATGTGCAGAAGATTCAATTTGCAAATAATATTTTGAAGAAGAAGCTTAATTTTTCTTCTCTCCCATTACTTTAGTAACATTGTGAACTTATCATTTGTAAGTGTTTCCCGTAATGAAGAAGCTGTTGAACATGATTCTTCTCAAATAATGTTATCTATTTTTAGATAACATGACCAACTTGCTGGAAAATGTGTGGAAATATGGTCAGACGATAGAGATTACCATGCATCACACACATGTTCTTTTAAATTGTGTTGAAGTTGCATCATTTTTCAGATAATACTCACTACACCATAATGGCCATTTGGCAACTCTTATTTTTTTCAACTGCCAACACTTATATGTGTTGTAGACTAGTGACACTAATATGTGTTGTTATAGTAAAAATGTGTCACCAAAAATATGCCAACACTTATTTGTGTTGATATGCTTGGTCAACCCTTATATTCTAAGGGAAAAATGGTAAGTACTCACCCAATAACCTAATCATTGCCTCAATGCTTTCTCCTAACGCTTATTCTTCTGGAGGTCGCGTCCATAAGCAAATAAAAAAAGGGCTTCGAAAAATAAAAATCCTTTCTCCCTAAAGCGTATGCCTCAATCCTCTCTCTAATCGATTCTATTATCAGTGATAATTTTTTATTTCTCAAATCTGTATTAATCTGTCAAATTTCTCTAATCGATTCTATTATCCTCTCTCTACCATTTTTGATTTTTGCATCAACTTGCATAGGCCACGACTTCAAATTGGGGCTTCTGGGTATCACAGCTTCTAGGAATCACGATAATAGGTAAAAAAAATCGATTTCACTTTCGTTGTCTTTGAACTATAGATATGAAATTTTGTTGTAGATTTCTAAAATAAAATAGATGTAGGCTTACTGAATTGATGTTTGATTTGGTGCTTGTTATTTGATGATTTTCGTGAATGAACCAATGTGTTTTTGACATTCATCTTTCAATACCTTACGTAGTTTACGAATTATGATTTTGATGTTGCTTGAAATCAAGAATTAAATCAACGAATGATTAAACAGTAGCAGCAAGCTGCTTGAAGGAGCCATGTTTACATTTGTATTCAGATAAAAATATAGCACAGTAGCAGCAAGCTGCTTGAAGGAGCCATGTTTATATTTGTATTCAGATAAAAATATAGCACTGTTACTATTCTTTACTTTATACTAGTAAGTAAAAATTCTGAAGCTTGAAATTGGTGCTTAGCAATGGTTTAATTGATCGAGGATGGTATCGGTTTTCACGAACTAGAGAAACGTGATATTTTGAAGAAACTGTGCAACATGAAGTTGTGCACATATTGTCTTTCTCCATGATCAATATGTTATACAACCTGCTTCTAGATATATATTCATATAGGTATAAATATTAGATGCCTCAAGGTTAAATTCATTTGTTCCTGAAGCCATCTCCTACAAAAACAGCAATGAAAGAAACTTTGAAAAATATAAGTGTACTCTATAATAACATATAGTCCGTTCTTGCTGCTTGCTTATATTTACTACTGTAAGGAAAATAAGATTTATCTTCCTTCTTTATTTTTTGTGACTGTTTTTGCACTTTCGTTAGCAGCCCCTGTATTTATTCATGGCTTTGTCAGCAGCCCTTATATTTATTCGGGGTGTTATTAGCAGCCCTTTTATTTAATGCATTTCAACAACATTTGTTCATAATAACTCTGTTTGCTCTTTATTATGAGAATTAATGAAATTAAAATATTTTTTCTCACTGGCATGCTAGAACAATGACTGATTACAATTTCTACTACAGTTTACAATTTCTCATTATCCTTAATTTTTGCGCTGAATCTTTATGATAATAGAAACTATTTTCAAGTGTGTTTTTGCAGTGAAGGGTGAAGGGAGAATATAATTGATTAAAGGTTACTGCAGTTCGCATTCGCTTATTTTCTTCTACACCTCATCATATTGTGTCTGCTCCCTTCACTGGATTTCAGTTTCAGGTGCGTATGTGTATTGGATATTTTAGTTTCAGGAAAGTAGCTTAACTTCTATAACCACAAAATTTTGTTGGATTAATCATAGATCAATATATTCGTTTACCTTTGTCATATTAATCTGCAAAGATCGATGTCAAATAATTAAGCGAATTTCATGTCTTGCAACCACTTTTTATAAGATCTTATGAAGTTTTATCAGAAAGGAAGAATGATGATTTGATTTTGATACAAAAAGGGATTAGTAAACATAAACAACATGGTTTTGATATAATTTAAAGACAAATGAAAAAGCAATTTCTATAATTAAAAGACAAATGAAATAGAAATTACATTTTCTTACCACTGTAAACAAGTGGAAGCTATATGTGCTGACTGGGAAATTACATTCTTACTATTGCAAACAAATGAAATAGCAATTGCTATAATTATAGAAGATAGCAATTACATTCTTACCACTGTAAACAACACTTGAGGTGAAGAAAATTTTAAAAGTTCCATTTTCTATTCTTTATTTTTTTATTCTCTGTAAGCAAGTGGAAGCTGTATGTGCTGACAGGGAAAGATTATGGTAAATAATAGCAATAGGCATTGTTTAGCAATTTTAAGTGGTTCTTTCAGGTTTACATTAAAATTAGAATATTAATCTAGTTATGGAGGAAAAAGGCTTAGATCCAAGCGGTAGAAGATAGGCTTCTGGGATTGTTAAACAGAGTTTAAGAAAAAGGAGATTAATTACTCTCCATGTTTCCACAAGAAATGAATATAGTTTAAATTATCTGGTGAGAGAGCTTAGTTATGCGTCTGATCTTCGATTTTTGCTTCTTTTTACCTATTTCCATTTGTTTCTCCGATCTGCAATGGAATCGAATAGGTTTTTCTATTCATCTTTTTGTTCATCTAGAATTGATTGTATTTTGCATACCTTTTTTTGGTAATCTGTTCTTTTTATAATTTGAGGCACAATTGTCTCAATAAAATTGGAGTGTGATGATTGTATCATGACGCCCAGTCTTAGATCTGGTGAGAATCAAACACTGGTGACGGAAATCTGATTAATTCAATCTGACTTCGTTTGCAGTGGATGGTTTTTATTTTTACTATTTTGGCTGAAGTAAATTTTAGGAGATATGATGATGCAAATTTTAGTCTATCATGCATGACGATCAGATCTCCCATTTGGCTATGTTGAATTTCTATCATTTTTGTTGTTTTGGTTGTATCTTCTGTATGTGTTGTAAACCTTAGTTTTATGCCAACGTCAGTTTTATGCTAATAACCACCATCTTCTGGTTGAGATTTTATCATTTTGTGTCTTAATCTTTGACTTTAAATGGTGAATCGTTCAATATACAACTACTCTGTCTTGTATTCATATTTCAGTTTATTGTAGTCACATTCGTATTTGTTTGCCACGCACATTTGCAGTGGACCAAGCCCCTCTTTGTCTTAATAAGTCAATTAAGTTCTACCAATCAGATAAATATGAATTATGGAAATATAGTATCTCATGAATCGAAGAGCAGGAGACCATTTTTAAGTATACAACTTGGATTTGATGGTATAAGAACCTACTTTCATGACATTTTCCACATCAATAGAACATGAAAATCTTACCAGTATAAAGCTTTTGTTTATAAATATTTTAAAGTTAAAAGTAGGCTTTGGAGCATACTCTACGTACCTTTTAAAAGTGTTTATATAATGTCCTATGTTCCATTATGTAAGATGCTATAGTTTTTTGCCCATCTACATGTTTCTTCATAAATAAAGTAATGTCCATACTATTCTTCGCCTTTTTGCTTTAAAACCAGACCTGTTTTTTCATATATAAAATTTGGGCCAAGGTCAACATAACACAAAAATTTCAACTGCATTTTCTAAAGTTTTATTCTGGTATTTAAAACAAGTTTCATCCCTCATCCATGAGAACTAAAATCAGATTAAAAGGAAATGGAAAATTAAAGGAAATAAGTTTAAGTCCACTTATATGTTGTCAGTTATCAGCGAAATAACACCCCACCATGTACAAGGATTTAACATATACACCATGCCATGACCCCTAAGCAAAGATATTGCTATAACATATGTATATCCACTTAATTATAACAGGGAAGTGTATTATGTGTTTATTATGTGTTACATGATTTAATGTCAGTAGCATCCTATTATTTTAGCTTGTGGACTTGTTTTTTAACACATGTGACGATTGGTATATGCAAAAGTCAATAATATCCTGTTACTTTAGCATAACCTTTTAATGCTGACAAGTGCTAACATACTTGTAGGTATTTATTTTATGAAATATGAATATCAAATCCTAGAAAAATACTAATATATACATAGAATCTCAAAATTAATTCTGCACATGTTTAAACTATGTACAGTTTAATATTTTATATTTATGTCGATATTCCATTAATTGTCTATTAGGAACAATGATTTCTTGTTACAGGGTATTGTAAAAAAAACACCTAGGTAGCTACTACAAATGCAATTATATCCATTGCTTGTGCATTTGAAGTCTTGGAGCTTGGGTTTGGTGGCAGCAAAACAATTTTCAACTATATGCTCTAAATTTTCTTTTAGGTAACCCAAAATATAATACATTGCTAGCATTGATTTCATCTATTAAATTCAGTATTCGTTGACTGTTAATTAGCATTATTAATTACACTTCAATAGATTACCAATTAAACTAATAAATGCCACATGGTAAATACTTTCAGTTTGCATGATATGTGCTAACTTGTTCTATTTATGTAGCTATAATGGTCTTAAGGGGACTAGCTTGTGGACCTGGCACTCTAATTAGTCTGGACTCTTCGGTTACTGTCTAAATGATCATTTTCCTATCAGGTAACCTTTTAACATTTGCAATTTCACCTTTCCTAGAATATCATTTTTAGTCAAAGAGAACACTTAAACTATAACTTGTATTTATAGACTGAGGAACTGTGCGTGCCTAAAAGACTCTCATGTATATGATGTTTGAAAGTTTTGCATGCATATTCGATTTCTTATTATGAGTGAATATAGTACTAATTTTATTCATGAACCTGTCATTTGCAATATGCAGATGTCAGTTGAAAACTGAGTTGCACTCATTTTCATAACTGAATTGTAACTCAGTTTCCACAAACTGAGTTTGCAAAAAATCAGTTCGCAAATGGAGTTTTCAACTCAGTTTACGCAACTCTTTAAATATGACTAAGTTTGCGCAACTCAGTTTGTGCAACTCAACAATTAAAATATCTAATTTGAATTGTGAGGATTTTATTTACTAACATATGGACCATGAGGCTTGACATGCATGGCTCCAACTTACATCAAAATTCAAATTAAGTATTTCAATTGTTTTAACCTATATTTGGATGTTGAGGTATATGTATGACTGAACAACAAGGGATATATTTTTAGAACTACTTGAGGTATAAGTTTAGGCGACTCAAGATGTGGGATATATTTTTGAGAACTGCTTGAACAATGCAGGATAGATATGTTATGTCTGTAAAAACTGAGTCGCCTCAGTTTTTGCAGACTGAGTTCGAACTGAGTTGGACTCAGTTCGCAAACTGAGTCAGCCCAGTTTTTGCAAACTAGGTCCGAGACTCAATTTTGGAAAACTGAGCCGAGACTCTGTTTGCGAAAATTGAGCCGAGGCTCAGTTCTGGCAAACCGAGTCAGCCCAATTTTTGGTAAAACTGAGCCTCGGCTCAGTATTCGCAAACCGAGGCGGCTCAGTTTGCACAAACTGAGTCTCAGCTCAATATTCACAAACCAAGTTGGCTCAGTTTTCGCAAACTGAGTCGGTTCAGTTTGCAAAAACCCGAATCGGCTTAGTTTGCAATCCGAGTCGGCTTAGTTTACAAAAACCGAGGCGACTCGGCTTGCAAAAACCGAGTTTCGACTAGTTTTCAAACTGAGTCGAGCCTCACTTTTTGCAAAACTGAGTCGGGCCCGAGTTTTTGCAATGCAGTTGTTATATATACGCTTGTTATTTATCAATTTTTGTAATGCCCTTGTTACATAAATACATGTAGTTTTTTTTAACAAAAACACTTGTTATTTATCAGTTTTGCAATTTGTTATTTTTCTAAAAGTGAGTGCATTTATATTTTGTAGGCACTTGTGGAGGAGAAAAAAAAAGAATTTGAAATGTAATGGCAACGAAAAAGAAAATATGTGTGATACAATTAGCTCCACTTCTTCCATAAAGCAAGTAAAGATGATATAACCTTCAAAAGCAATTGCCAACAAGAATAAAAAGGGCGATTTTCGGCAATGGTCTATGAAATTACAAAATCAAGTTGCAAGTAAGTGCCAAATCAAGTGTCATTTTAGAGAGATAGTGCAAGGCGTTGAGAAAGTTGTTTGGATAACAGAAGTTTTAGATCCGGAAGCACCAATTTACGATGGTCCTCAAAACGGACATTACAAGCTTTGTGAATTTTCGGATGGAGGCTTTGTGATATGGCCCATGTTTCGCCTTCATAATATCTAAAATTCTGTGTATATTTAGTAAAACTTTGTATTGTTTTTTGTAATTTGAACATGATATTATGGTATTTTGAAATTGAAAGCATTATGCAAAAGTGAAATTATTGAATTTGAAATATGGAAGTGTACCAAATACTTTTATTTGAATCGATATGTTGAATTATGTATGTGATTGAAAATCATAAAAACATGTTATATAAGTGTTAGCAATTTATGTATGCCAACATTTATAAGAGTTAGTAGGATTATGATACTGATATTTATAAGTGTTACCATATCTTATGGTTCCAACATTTATGAATATGTTTGTAACTCTTATAAGTGTTATCATATCTTATGGTTCCAACATTTATAAGTGTTAGCAATGAATATGTTTGTAACACTTATAAGTGTTAGCAGTTACTCTGTTTGTAACACTTATAAGTGTTTGTAGTTACTCTGTTTGTAACACTTATAAGTGTTACAGGAAATTCCTCACAGGCCGTTGGTGACACATAAAAGTGTTACAGAAATTATTTGTAACACCTATACTTGTTGGGAATCCACTGTTTTGGTGTAGTGACTAAATCCATATACAATCCAATTATACGTATATATATTAATTATAAAAGAACTTGATACATATTTGTAGCATATGCGAATCATCCATCTGCCGATCTTAGTAAAGAATTTGCTGAATAGTTTTCAAACTAAGTTCATGTTGGAAATATTTCGTATATGTAATGAATATATTTAAAAAATAATAATTACAAGTTACTAAATTTTTTATTATTGAGCAATTAATACAATAGATCCGTTGAAAGTTATAACAGTAATACATTTACATATATTGTGATGCAATTAATGCAATAGGACCGTTGAAAATTATAATGGAATATATATTTACACATATGTAAATATTAATGCGCCATTATTGTGATTGAACAGTAACGGTCATATATTCACGTGACATTTTATGGAGATGCTACAAAAGAATAAATATATGGTATTTAATCTTGTAATGAATGATAATTAATTAAATTTGATTATCATTTATCTCTTTTGAAACATGCAAATGTACATTTTAAAAATTGGAACATTTTGTATGTTCCTCTTGTTTAATAACGGTATTAATTACGTCCAATTTTTCTCCCACTAACCTAGCTGATGTTACTCTTTATTTTTTCTATATAAATAATAATAAATAAATAAAAGCATGATACAAAAATTCTTCTCTTTGCTCTCTTTCTCAAAAACTCTCTTGTCTTTATTAAATTTATATTATAATACAAAAGAGCAGTAAACTTTTTAACTTGAGTGCAAATCAAGCTCAATTCGTTGTGCAAGTGAATTGATATTAAGAAGAAGGTTGTTTTATCCTAGAGGCGATGGCTAAAGTTATGAACTGCTTTGCACCATTGAGCAGACCGCCGAAGCATTTTCAAGAGAACAACTTAGTACATGACTCAACCATTAGTTTTCCAACTAATTGGAGACGTTCCGAAAACTAATGGCTTCCGCTTCTTCTTCTGCTGCAAACAACAGGATAGGAGAGATGCAGTCTCAGGAGCTTCAGAAAATAGCTCATGAGATCATCTCCAAAGGTATGTCTTTGAATGAACAATGTCATATTGCCGTAATAATTGGAAAATTGCCCCCAAGATGGATTTTTTTTTTAAAGATTGTGCTAAGGCACAAGACTACGAATTTTCCGTAGAGAACTTGATCATGTTGGAGAATGGAGTTTTGATGTCAACAATCTTATTTAAATATTAATTGATTATAAAATATATACTAACACTTTTATCTAGAATATATGTATATACACACACACATATGTGCAAGATTTATATACAGGAATTTTTACTGAAGACTGTACAGTTTAAAGATGTTAGAGATTCGGAATTCAGAGATGATTCAAGACTCATGAGTATTCAAGATTTCAAGATAAATATAGTTATAGAGTCTAGATTATGTAAGACTCTGAATAGCACTCCAGGTTCAAATTCAAAATAATTTAAAATTTTGAGTTTCAAATTTTGTTTTCAAATTCTATCTTTAATCTCTATCTTCTCTATTTTAATTTCTATTTTAATTTGATTTAAAACTTAAATTTTATAAGTTTATACCTTATAAGTTTTATATATTTATATTTTATATAATTTATATTTATATTGTTATAAACTCTATAATTTTATATAGTTTATATTTATGTTTTCATATGATTTCTAATTTATAATATTTATTTATAAAACTATATTTTAATTCAACAATTTCTAGAGTTATATACATATCAAAACACTTGAAAAATATTCAAATTTCAATTTTGTACGTGTGTATGTCAACATACATATACATACATGTCGACATATAACTGTCGTTTTTTCAAAATTGAAAGGAAGTGTCTTTTAACTATTTGTGACGGTTCAGAAATGTTGCAACCTTTCAAATGTTATAAATAGGGGCTGATTTCAATTTTTTTTATTAATTCTTCTTCTCCATCTTCATCTCCTTTCATTGCACCATTATTCTTTCTTATTTTTATGATTTCTAGACCTATACTCTACCGAATTCAATTTTGTTTTCATTAAACTTCTTATCTCTTCACTCTCTACTCATTACTCTCTGAATCAAGTGCTATTGAAGAGTTATAGGGCTGTTTGTAATTATTTGGGTTGTGTAAGAAATCGGTGGTATCTCTTTTTTAGCCTTGAAATCAAGGACGGGTAATCGTTGGTATCCATTGTAGCCGTGAAATCGAGGAGGTTGGAATCGGTGGTATCCCTTGTAGTCGTGAAATCAAGGAGGTTGTAATTGGATATTGATATAGTAATAAAATTGTACACAATCCAGCGTTGTCTAGGACTGGACGTAGGAGCAATTCCGAACCAGTATAAAATCCGGTGTTTTCTTACCTTTTCTGCACTTTATTTTTGTTTATCTTTGCATTTGTGTTTGATTCTATGTCTATGATTGTTTTTGTGGTGTTTGATTCATATAGTAGTTCATGTAAGTTTAGATTTTGTTTAAATTCTGAAAAACACTATTCACCCTCTCCCTTTAGTGTTTTTTTGCCTTAAAGATCCATTCTGCAATCCCTAACAATTGGTATCAGAGAAAGCCCTTTCAAAAAATTCATAGTCTGATTTAAAAAAATTAAATGGAAAATTTTGGAACATTTATTAACATTAGTGTCAATTCATGCATTGTTCCAATGTTGAAAGAGTCTGCATATAATCATGTTGAAAAGTCATGTGATCTATTGAAATATTGTTCAATCCAGGAAAAACTGTGTTTTATGACTTTTGAAAATTAAAAAGTTGAAAAGATGGGTGGAGTGGCTGTTGGAAATTCAAATTCTGAAATGGTGGCTATTAAAAATTCAAATTTTGAAAAGTGTCAATTGGAAATTCAAATTCCGAACCGGTGTGTTACATGGCTGTTGAGAATTCAAATCCTGGAAAGCAATTGGTGGAAATCAAAAAGGGCAAATGGATACTGGATAGTGGCTGTTCGAGACATATGACGGGAAATCCTGAATTACTCAATAATTTGAAATATGAAGATGGTGGAATGGTGAATTTCAGAGATAACGGTATAAGATACATTACTGGAATTGGCAATGTCGGTAATTCTGAAACTCCTACTATTTCTGATGTTTTATTAGTTAGGAATTTAAAACACAACTTGCTAAGTATAAGTCAACTTTGCGATAAGGGTTATAAAATAAAATTTGAAAAGGATAAATGTTTTATAGGAGATAGGAATTCAAAGTAATATTCGAAGGAGATAGAAAGAAAAATATCTATATATTGAGTATGAAAATCTCCAGCGATAATCTATGTCTTATTGTCATTATAAGCGATCCCTTGATCTGGTATAAGAGATTTGGTCATATAAATTTCAAACATATTTCTAGGATTTCTGAATTAGATTGAATCAAAGAATTACCCAAAATGAAGTTTAAAGTTAATAACTTATGTGACGCTTGTCAACTCGGAAAATTAAAGAAAAGTTCATTTATATCAAAAGAGGAAATCACTACATCAAAACCATTAGAGTTAATTCACATGGATTTATTTGGTCCATCTCAAGTCCAATCAATAAATCATAATAGATATGTTTATGTAATAGTTGATGATTTTTCTATATTTACTTGGACTTTGTTTATTAAAAATACAAATGATGCTTTTGATCAATTTAAAACTTTTTCTAAAAGAATTCAAAATTTATTATCACTAAAAATCTAAACAATACGTAGTGTTCATGGCAGAGAATTTGAAAATGAAAGTTTTGAAAAATATTGTAATAAAAAGGGAATAACCCATAATTTTTCTATCCCTAGAACCACTCAACAAAATGGAGTAGTTGAACGTAAAAATAGGATGATACAAGAGTGTGCGAAAATTATGTTATCTGATAGTAATTTACCAAGGAGTTTTTGGGATGAGGCAGTTGCAACATCTTGCTATTTATAAATAGAATTTCATTTAGACCTTTAACTTATAAAACTCCATATGAACTTTTGTATAATAAAAACCCAAAAGTATCATATTTTAAAATATTTGGAAGTAAATGTTTTATACTTAATACTAAAGATAATTTAGACAAGTTTGACTCGAAATCCAAAAAAGGAATATTTATTGGATATTCAGAAAGAAGTAAAGTATATAGAGTTTTCAATACTTAAACCAATACCATAGAAGAAACCTTAAACGTATCTTTTGATGAAAACTATAAAAGTATAACTCAAAACAATGAAGGTGAATGTGAAAATGAAATTAATAAAATAAACCAGGAAGATAATCAACCAAATAAAAGAATTAGATTATTTAGAGACCATTCTGTAGAAAATATCTGAGGAGATATTGAATTCGTTGTGAGAACTCGTAATCAATTAAATAATACGAGTAATACTGCATTTATTTCAACTATTGAACCTAAAATTCCAAAGGAAGCATCTTCCGATGATTCATGGATACTTGCTATGCAAGAAGAACTGAATCAGTTTACTAGGAATTATGTATGGGAACTTGTTCCTAGACCAAAGGATAAGACTATAATAGGAACCAAATGGGTTTATAAAAATAATTTTCGGATCGACAAAGGATAAGATGAGTAAAGAATTTTCAGATATTATGACCAAAGAATTTGAAATGAGTCATATGGGAGAACTAGCATTCTTTCTTGGATTACAAATATGTCAAATAAAGAATGAAATATTTATTAATCAAGAAAAATATGCAAGAGATCTAATTAACATATATAATCTAACAACAACGAATAGGAGACCAACACCTATGGTGACTAATATAGTATTAAGTAAAGATGACACATCTAAAGATGTAAATAAAAAACTATATAGAGGAACGATAGGATCGTTATTATATATAACTGCTAGTAGACCAGATATAATGCATAGCGTATGTCTCTATGCAAGATATCAGTCGTAACCTAAGGAAACACATTTAAAAGCCGTAAAACGTATTCTAAGTTATGTAAAGCACACATTAGACTTTGGATTATTTTACCGTAAGGATGATTCATTCGATTTAGTTTCTTACTATGATGCTGGCTACACAGCATGTAAATCCAATCGTAAACGTACTAGTGGAACATGTCACTTCTTAGGACATTCACTAGTCTTGTGGTTTAGTAAAAAGCAAAATATTGTATCTTTGTCAATAACTGAAGCAGAATATATCTCTGCTACTTTGGCTTGTTCATAAGTAATATATATGCAACAAACTCTAAATGATTTTGGATTAGAAATAAATTAATCCCCGAAATACTATGATAATATGAGTGCTATAAATATTTCTAAAAATCCAACTCATCATTCAAGAACTAAACGTATTGATATAAGACATCATTTTCTAAGAGATAACGTAAGTAAAGAGAAATTTTCACTCAAATTTATAAAAACTGATAAACAAATAGTGGATATATTAACAAAACCATTAAACGAAGCAACATTCACTAAATTTAGAAGAGAATTAGGCACATGTTCAATAAGTGAGTTAGAATAATTAAATATACTATTGTATATATATATAACATAAAAAATCAGAAAAATAAAATTTAAAACACAAGTATGTCGACATACATTTATGCATATGTCGACATATAGTTTCCAGAAATTTAAATTTAATTCCCACCAAATTTTAGTTTATAATAATTATTTAAATCCTTTACTTCTACTTTTCTTCTTCATTTTCATTTCTCTCTTCTGTAAAACTCTAAACTAAAATAAACAATGGCCTCCACTAATTTAAACACCCAAATTAATCCCAATTCGTTCGTTGGACCATCCGAAGGTCCTTTTCAATGATCTACGCTAGCTCGTGTCATCAAAATTGAAGAAAAGATGCTCTGCAAATGATGGCTGAAATACAAGTACTTCAAATAAGATGAGCCAAGAACAAAATGGGCAAGGAAAAGTGATAAGAAGCCTCATTAAATTTATAACGGATAATCAGGCTAATACGATTATCATCGAAGATGATAATGAGCCTATAGAAGAAGAGGAGGAACCAAGACAAGAGGAAGAAGAGATCAGGGAGGAAGAGAAACCCAAGGAAGAGCAACAAGAAGTTTCAAACGAAGAGAAACAAGTTGTTTGTGTGGGAGAAGTCCTATACGATCATAATAGAAATATGATTGAAAAGAATGGATAATTTTGTCTCCATTATCCAAATTGCCCTACCCACAAGTCTCCTCTAGTTAAGAACAAGTAGAATATAGGCTTTGATTCGATTCTTGTCATGTATTTCCGTTCCTTTTCGATGTATAATACGTACATATAATAATGTTTGTAAAACAATTTTTAAATATGTTTCTTGTTATGTATAACATAAGTGTTCTATTACCTTGTTATATAGGCAAGAATTCAGGGGGAATAAATAAGAATTATAAATTAAAATATTTTACTTAAGAGGAGTAATTTACTTTGATTTAGGAATTACTTAGTTACTTATAGGTTTTATTTAGAGAGTTATACGATTTAGAGGTGGTAGTTTTAGAATTCGTTTTTGATCGTGCCAAAGGGGAAAATTATAAAATATAGACATAGTTTATAAGATTCATATAGATAGGGGGAGTATTAGAAGGATCATCATCAACAGGTATATGCAGGTATGATATTTTATAAACTGAGGTTGTCATCATCAAAAGGGGGGAGACTGTTGGAGAATGGAGTTATGATGACAACAACCTTATTTCAATATTATTTATTATAAAAATATACTAACACTTTTGTCTAGAATATATATATATATATATATATATATATACATGTGCAGAATTTATATACAGGAATTATTACTGAAGACTGTACAGTTTAAAGATGTTAGAGAATTAGAATTCAGAGATGATTCCAGACTGATGAGTATTCAAGATTTCAAGAGTTCAAGATAAATATAGTTATAGAGTCTAGATTACGTAAGACTCTGAATAGCACTCCACATTCAAATTCAAAATAATTTCAAATTTTGATTTTCAAATTTTGATTTTCAAATTTTGTTTTCAAATTCTATCTTCAATCTCTATCTTCTCTATTTTACTTTCTATTTTAATTTGATTTTAAACTTAAGTTTCATAAGTTTATACTTTATAAGTTTTATATATTTGTATTTTATATACTTTATATTTATATATTTTTAAACTCTATCATTTTATAAATATGTTTATATTGTTTATATTTATGTTTTCATATGGTTTTCTACTTTATAATATTTATTTATAAGACTATATTTTAATTCAAGAATTTACAGAATTATATACATATCAAAACACTTGAAAAATATTCAAATTTGTACATGTATATGTCAACACGTATATATATATATATACATGTCAACATATAACTGTCATTTTTTCAAAATTGAAAGGAAGTGTCTTTGCACTATTTGTGACGGTTCAGAAACGTTGCAACCTTTCAAATGTATTAAATATGTGCTGATTTCGAATTTTTTATTAATTGTTCTTCTCCATCTTCATCTCCTTTAATTACACCATTATTCTTTCTAATTTTTATGATTTCTACACCTATACCCTGCTGAATTCAATTATGTTTTCATTAAACTTCTTCTCTCTATACCTATACTCTGCTGAATTCAATTATGTTTTCATTAAACTTCTTTTCTCTACACTCTCTACTCATTACTCTCTGAATCAAGTGATATCGAAAAGTTATAGGGATGTTTGTAATTGTTTGGGTTATGTAAGATATCGGTGGTATAAGAAATCGATGGTATCCCTTGTAACCGCGAAATCAAGGACATGTAATTGGTGGTATCACTTATAGCCGTGAAATCAAGGAGGTTCGAATCGTTGGTATCCCTTGTAGCCGTGAAATCAAGGAGTTTGTAATTGAATATTGATAAAATATTAAAACTCTGCACAATCCAGCATTGTGTGAGACCGGACGTAAGATCAATTCTGAACCAGTATGAAATCCTGTGTGTTCTTTCCTTTTCTGCACTTTATTTTTGTTATCTTTGCATTTGTGTTTGATTTTGTGTCTATGATTTTTTCTATGGTGTTTGATTTATATAGTAGTCCAATAAGTTTAGATTTTGTTTAATTTATTAAAAACATTATTCACCCCGTCTAGTGTTTGTTTTGCCTTAACGATCCATTCCGCAATCCCTAACAGATCATTCGCCACCATCTTGAGGAGGAGGCACACAAATAGAAACAGAAAGAGGAAGTGCTAGTTGTCACAAACAAAAACACTAAAAATACCAAACCACCTATTTTGAAACCAAATGCGAAAGCATCGTAAAATCAAAATCATCCCAACAAACTGAATTGGAACCCATAAGGGAACCAAAAAGGACAGTAGCGACCAACCAAAAAGGGTGAACCTGGACAGTTGTTTCTCTGTTACAATTGTGAAAAACCAGTTCATATGGCATGTAAGTGTCAGAACAGACTAGTCCCTGCACCGAAGGCTAACCTAACTGAGGAGCCTTTAACAGCTATGTTTACTGAGATTCACCTTGTTGATGGATCAGAGGGCTGGTGGGTATATACTGGTGCTTCTTGCCATGTCTACTATAATCGTGATATGTTCATTACATACACGGCTGCTAATAATAAGAAGGTATTTCTCACACCACTAAAGTTGTTGGGGTTGGAAACGTAGAAATCAAGTTTACCTTTGGAAAAGATAGCAAACCATGAAATTAATTTTGATTAAAATAAGGTTGATTTAAGTACAATTAAGGTTGAGCAAATCTTTATACATTAAAATGTTCACTTTCTAGTTTTGAGAAAATTTAATTAGAATGATAAATGAAATAGTAATTTTGATTGAGAATTTATGTTACATTTATCTTTGACCTAGAGTTACTATTTTGAAAATGTGACTTTGGTATTAGAATATTTGGGCCTTTGGAATTAATTCATGTGAACCATTTAAAGCAATATGTAAAAATAATCTCTACTCTGTTACATTTATTGACGATTATTTTGACGTCACTTATGTACATCTTATGGACAATAAGAATTAAGTGGAAGAAAGTTTTTTTTTGAAATGTCACTAAAATTGAATGCAAAATTTGAAAATGAATTTGTTATAAATGGGCATTAATTACATGCATAATGTTTTCTTTTTGGAATGTCATCAAGAAATGATATTACTCAAATGATGTAGATTTAATAATCAATGAGTGTATTTTATGTGAAAAATAAAAGTGATGCACTCGATATGTTTTAATACATTCAAAACTGAAATTGAAAATCAGTCAAACAAGAAAATTATAGGACTTCATAGTGATAGAAGAACAAAGTATGGGTCTAGTTCTATTCTGAATTACTGTAAACTACATTGCATTATACATGGAAGAACTGCACCTTATTCACCTGAAATGAATGGTAAAGCTTAAAAAAAAGGTTCTGTACCGAATTAATAGTTGCCATTTTATTAAATTCTGGTGCAGTAAAACATTGGTGAGGGGATATATTATCAACGATGTATTATGTACTAAATAGAATCCCTAAATCAAGGAGTACACTTTCATCTTTTGAAATTTTGAAAAATTACAAACCGAATGTATCCTATTTTAGAAGTTGGGGATGCTTGACATATGTTTGTATTCCAGACCCTAAGATAATAAAGTTAGCAAGTAAAGCATATGAATGTGCATTTATTGGCTATGCAATTGATAGCAAAGCATACATATTTTATAACATAAATATACATATTTTAATTGAATCAAATGATGCTGAATTTTATGAAAAAGAAAAAAGTCCTTTTAAATTAAGGAATATTTGGGGCACACTACACCAAAACAGCCATTGACACTTAATTTTTTCAATTGCCAATGCTTATTTGTGTTGTAAATTAACCACAAAAATAAGCGTTGCTACGCTATAAATGCGGGACCAAAATTCCATAGTTAAATCATTTTTAATACCAACGCTTATTTGGGTTGTTAAGGGAGTTAAGCTGAAAAGAAGGAATTATTACAGGGGCAAAAAAGTAATCGCAACATTTGTTCACCCATAAACCTAATCCCTTCTCAACGCTTGTCATCCTTCAGCATGTAGCCACTTCTCAGAAAAATTTGCGAATCTATTTTAATCGGCTTGCGAGATTGAGGCGAGTTAGGGGTTGAGGGAATTTTAGTTGATTTTCGAACGAATTTCAGCTTGCTTCAGCATATACCGTTCTAATAGATCTCCAAATCAACTTTTGATTTCGCATTTAGAGTTAATGGAATTGTGACATGATTTCCACTTCAGATTTGAGACATTTGATTTTGACTTTGGATACGAGGGAATCTAGCTTCCAGGCATCGTTGGGTATTTCTGGATAGAACTATGTATGCAACGGAGACAAGTTGAGAGGGTGGATATAGGAGGGAATAAGGCGGACTTTAGGTAAGTGATTACCGCTTACATATATATATATATATATATTGCCACTTTTTTCTTATAACAATTTAATCCCGATTTGTTTAAATATTTTGAAATTTTGTGTTCTTGTTATATACCAAATCAGTGCTTGTTTGTAAAATAGCATATGACCTTTTGCACCGCACCTTTTGCAAAATTCAGCCGCTACATGATTGTTGGAAATGCTAGAATTTTATGTAATTAGTCAATTTTATACTCTATTTGAATTCTAAGATGGCTGCTATTACAACTACATATTGAAACATAGTTTTTTGTGTTTCAACGCTGAATTTAGACCATGTTTGAGGAAATTTCCAAATGTTGATTAAAATCACCTGTTATGCTCAAACGGAAAAGGTAAATAAAGCTATTGATGCCTTGAATTTTTTTAAATAAATTTATTTTACTAACAGTTTGTTCACATGTGGAAGGGTTCATGCAGATTGACAAATTAGAATTTACACAGTTAGAAATGTTGTTATTAGATTAGTACTACTTAGTCGGTGGGTCAATAGTTTTCTCTATTGTAATTACAACGTATTTCAACGCATTTTGATTCAATTTTTAGCTTTCTAGCTGTTAATACTTTGAGATTTACAACATTTTTTGAGATATTTCTGGGGTATAATTTTTAATTGATGACAAGAGTTTAATTTAGAATGCATGTAAGCGTGGTTGCTAGTGTCAATTGTAGATTACTGCTATTGGTTTCATGTATGTTTTTATCTTTTTTGTTTGTGCTGTATTTTTAGAAATAGTTGTTAGAAGATTTTTTGTGGTGAACTATAGCGACCCAACTTTCGAACACATCGGAAGTCGTGCCATTAATAAGAATAAGGATAGATCGAAGATAAAATCACAAAAACATCAGAATCTCACAGCGGAATTTTCACAAAAGATAATACCTTATAACATTACACAACAGAATATATTACATCATAGCATCATAGATCCAGTGAAACAAACCATTCCATAGTACATCAGTAACTATACATATCATAGATGTTCAACTGACAGACTTAATTATAAAGTAGATAGATGGACCAGTTACAACAAAATCTTCATCCCAGCCTCACAAGTATATTCAAATCCTGATTCACTTGTCTATTCAAAACAAGCGTTATGAATACCCAAGAGTTTAAGGGAAAACACGGAAAAATAAACTCTGGGTCAGTCAGGGGACCGGTATGAGTAAACAGTTTTAAAACAAATAAAAATTTCCCATAAGACCACGCCGTAAGTACGGAACATGTTTTTACCTTATGAGATCAAAACACTTTGTATACTTGAAATCAGATATTATCATAGTGTCTAGGTGTTTTCACAAATAAATTAGAATCTAGAAGAATGCTTGCATCTCACATTCTCCTACATAGTATACAAATAAACCGCTAGGCGCTTAGAGAAATTGGATTTCCAAATATGACAAGGTATGGGACCACCTTCCTATGATGTATCTCTAGAGGCCAATACACCTGGGTTCAACAAGAACGTCTTGCAACCCGGCCCTCACATGACCGACCACTCATTTCTCTTGAGTGTACCGAGTGTATACCACCGATGGTTGTGTACGGCAACCATCCCCGAATGGGCAGAATCGATAGATTAAGAAACAAAAGGAATTTCTCTAGATAGGTGATGCTACACCCTAATGGGAGAGACCCACATAATCATGCTGCTTGCCCGATTTTTGTCATTTCCTGGGTGTGAGGCTTGAGGCCAAAATTTACTTTTTAAACCATTTGGTCACCATTCACTTTGAACGTCACATTGTCAGATCCGCCAGATATCACTAACTGACGTCCACAAAAATACTCTAGTTATTTGGCTAGGGAAAAACATTTCTCCGCCATCAACTATTTGCACGTTTGTAGAAATCAACGTATGTAATTCCTTTGGAAATACTCTGTCAGACATCCGTCCATACAAGTCATCCAGGAACAGGATGAACCGAATGTACTCTCCTACTGCATCCAATATAGGAATCACCCTATGGATCAGTAGCGAGAAGTCCTTGCAATCCATAGATTCCAACTATGACAGAGCCACGGTATATCTCCGGCCGCTAAACCAGAGATTTATAAGCAGTTCTTCCGTGTAATGAAGATCTACGGTCTTCAATGCTCCATCTCGATCATCTTCTAATATCTCCACGTATTTGTTGGTCGGAATGGTTTTCGAATAAAAATTCGATCCCGGTCTTTCCGTACCCAAAATCACATTGGTCAGATTTGATAGTCGGTGATTTAACTACCAAAATAAACAGTATATATTCGTCCAGTTTATATCTGGTATTTTGATCATCTTTTTAAAACGACAAATTTTAGTGTGTGCGTCGCACGGGGTTTTTCTTTCCGTTTTGCTCATTTCCTTTAAAATGAATACTTATTTCATTTTTTCTTTAGAAAATATTTCTTATCACTATTCCTTAATCTGATCACTCATAAATAACTTAAACTGTGATTGATCATGTAATGTCCCGTATTTTCTATAGTTAGATATTTAAATATTATTCGGAGATAAGAACGTTGTCGATCAAGGTCTGAGAGGTAAATAGAATACCCCAACTTGAACGGCTTCATTATTATCGAGGAATGATATTAGTTTGGAGCGAGTGAAGGTGTTGAAATTGGTTTTACTCTATACGAGGAATATCGAACTCTAATGCAGGATCTTGGGAAATTAAATAATATTTCAATACTGGTTTCAAAAGAAATAAGAATATTGATTTCAAATTATACTGAATATTTGCTGTTCAATTAGAGTTGATCAAATATCGTATTTGAGGTAGAGTTAGTCAAACATAGTTATTCAGGAAAAGTCACCATTGTGTACGACTGCTAGCGAAATTCGCAGGGCTGCAGATAGCCTACGGCAGTCGGATGTTTCCTGAGGGAATCATGCGTAACCGTTGTGATCGCTGCGATCTAGAGTCAAGCGAACGGAGTTAAGTCGGGTATTAGTTAATCGATAGGAGTAATCAAGTCGAGTTAGTCAAGTTAAGAGTTAAGTCGAATATTAGAGTTTATTAACGATTTTGTTAAATATATTTAAAAAGGCCAGGCAGTGCCAAGTACTGAATCAGCAAACTTGTTTTATTCACACATGTGTTATTTGATAGTTAAAACACCGACTATCAAAACCAGACCAATACGATTGTTGGTATGGAAAGACCGGGATCGTATTTTATATTCGAAAACCATTCCGACCAATAAATACGTGAAGAGATTGGAAGATGATCGAGATGGAGCATTGAAGACCGCGGATCTTCATAAGCAGAAGGACCGCTAATAATCTTTGGTTAGCTCCCAGAGATAAGCTGTGGTTCTGTCGTGGTTGGAATCCACGGGTTGCAAGCACTACTCGCTACTGACCCATGGGGTGATTCCTATATGATATGCAGTAGGAGAGTGCCTTCGGTTCATCCTGTTCCTGGATGACTTGTATGGACGAGTGTCTGACAGAGTATTTCCAAAGGGGTCACGTACGTTGATTTTTACAAACGTACTTCTGTTAGTGGCGGAGAGGGGCACCTCTCTAGCTTAACGACCAGAATATTTTTGTGGATGTCAATTAGTGATGTCCAGAGGATCTGACGATGTGGCATCCAAAGTGAATGATGGTCAGATGTATGAAGAAATGAATTCTAGCCTCAAGCCTCATCAACCGGGAAATGACAAAAATCGGGCAGACAGCATGGCTATGTGGGTCGCTCCCATAAGGGTGTATGATCACCTATCTAGAGAAATTCCAATTGCTTCTTAATCTATGTCTCGATGCTGTCCCTTTTCGGACAGACGGTTGCTGATCCCAACCGTCGGTGATATACATTCGATACACTCAAGCGAAATGAGTGGTCGGTCATGTGAGGGCCGGGTTGCAGGACGTTCTTGTTGAATCCAGTGTATTTGCCTCTAGAGATACACGTGCGGAAGGTGGTCCCATACCTTGTCAAGTTGGAATCCAATCTCCAATAAGCGCCTGCGGTTTTGGTTTGTATACTATATATGGGGAGCGTGAGATGCAAGCGTTCCTCTAGATTGCTATTTACTTGTGATTAGACATTATTATAATATCAGAGAAGTAATGATTTCAAAAATCGTTTTGGGTTATAGTAAGGTAAAAACCGTCCGTGTTTATGTGTGGACTGGTCTTACTATTATCCTTTGATTTCATAAAGGATTTTCCAAACTTAAACAGATGTTTGTGCTGTGAATTTATCACTGATAGTATTCCAGACTGACCCGGTGTATTTTGTTTTAAATCAAATGTGCTCGGGTCAGACCGAGTATGTTCCAGGTTAGGTTTCGCTTGGAGTTTCAGGAGCTAGAAGCAGGCGGCTTCACCGCTAGTTATATAAAGTTATTTTCCGCTGTCTCTGATGTATGTTGTACTCTGATGATTGGTATGTATATACAATTCCTTTGTATAAAGGTATTTGATATTATATTTTATTCGTTCCGCTGTGAGATTCTGATGTGTTCTTCTTCTTTCTTCTATTCTAACATTTCTTTCTTTCTATTTCTCACCCTCTAACTTCTTTCTATTGACAATCTGGGTTTTCGATACTTGGATTTTTGGCAAGTGACACGGGTTTATGTGTTATTGTCGAAAGTTCGAGCGTCGAAATTCCCGGGTCGTTACAGTTGGTATCAGAGCTATTGGTTTAGTGATAACCTTGGTTCTGTGGTATAACTCAGTAGAGATGGGGTTAGCAATGCCCTATATTGAGTTTGAGTGTATGTATGAGAGCACGTATTTGTAATTTGATAAAAATTTATTTATGAACTATTTTGACTATGATATTTTGTAAAGAGAATAAAAATAGTTGTTTTCTTAAATTATTATAGTCAACTAATGTTGATTTGAATTAGAGTTCAAAATGGGTTATGAAATTTCAAGTAAGATATTGACTAATGTTGAGTTAAAATATATCTCATGAGTTGGAATTAAAAACAAATTTTGATGGATATTTGGAGAATAAAATAAAATTCCGGTTAATGAAACCAAATAAAATGCTGGATTATATTGTTCATTGCATGGATGTAAATTTGAAAGCAAATAGATTTCGTTGAGAACCAATGAATCAATAACTTCAAATATGAATGAGAATATTTAATTTAGCTTATGTTAAGCTAAAGGAATTATATAGGTCATGATTGGATTTGTATATCGAAATAAAATTTATGTAAGTCAATAGAAGTAAATGTTGATCGATGAATTCAAGTAGAATGGTTGAAAATTAATTTTATAGATGAATAGGATTGATTGAGAGCCCTGAATGAATTAATTCAATTTAAATGAATTTAAAATTGGGTGCAAGGAATCAATTGATGTATTCGAAATAAATTGCTATTGGTTATTAATTAATCTCATGTGAATTGTATAGCTGAACTGGATAATGTGACTGGTTAAACTTATATTATAAAACCGATGAATTTATCTGAGTTAAGAACAGGTGCATGAAAGCTAATCCATCTGTAAGCTATTTGGATTGAGACTGGGTGCTGATTGATTCCAGTTTGTTTAGAGCTGTATAATAATAGAGCACACTCGAGTATAGCTTGTTGCTAATCGCGTAATAACGCGAACAAAAAGGTACATTTATGCAAAATATAGAATTTTGATTTTTGTTTGGGGTTTTGAATAGAATTTTCCGACCATGTTAGTCGATGGAATTATTTTTGTACCTGCAATATTGTAGATGTCCTCCGTACAGAGGAGACTCTGCCAAAAAATTTCCAAAATTTAAAGTGTTAGAATATTTTTTGGAAAATTTGTTGTCGAAATAAATTGGTTTTAAAACCAATCGTATTAGTTTTGAAAATGGGATTGAAGTTTTATTTGCAAAGATAATGGGTTACATCGTTCTTTCTACCTTACTAATTTCGGGGACGAAATTCTTTTAAGGGGGAAGGAATGTAATGTCCCGTATTTTCTATAGTTAGATATTTAAATTATTTTATTTATTTAAATATTTATTTGGAATTATTTAGTGACCGTGCGCGGTGTACACGCAAAAATTAACGGTTTGAAATAATTTAATTATAATTATAATTATTGTAAGACATTGATTATAATTTTATATGTTGTGCCTGCGGCCGAGTTAAATCTTGAAGTCAGTTCCAAAGTAATCAATATAACGGTTAAAGTTAATAACGTCGGTCGCGGTGTTTTAATAGGGATATGTAACCGTGAGATATTTTATTAATGGTCGTTTTCATAACGTCGTTTTCATATCATCGCCAAATCTGAATATGTCGCCTTCAAAAGAAATTAAGATTTTCCGTATATCCAAATCCTTGCACAACAAGTGAACTTTACTTCCAAAATCTTTAGCACCCTCTCTACCTTGCATATTCTCAGATAAAGGACGCTGTTGTTCTTGATTTTGAACTTTGCAGTGACTAAAAATATATAATATCTGAAACAAATCTGATCATAATATTATGCCAAACTTGTACAGTCACAGCGAAATAAATTTCGGTCACCCCAAATGAAATATATATTCGTGCGTAGCTCATTTCATTTCATTGTGCAGACTGTGAATTTTGTCTTCCCACATGCATTCGCCTTCCCATGTTAGTTCTGAAATTTTATTCTGATCAGTTGCTTTCATGTGCCATGTTGTCGCGTCTGTTACTATCAACCCCACATGTTACAGATGTCACCCCACATGTTCTGCCACATTTTTCTCTGATTCAATCGTATGGCCATATACAAAATTTCCGTAAATCATGTTCTTCTATTAACAAGGAAAAATATCTCTGTCCTATTTTCTTTTCATAACTGCGAACGATATCCTCGCACATGCCAAAAGCAACCTCTAGCACATTCTTTTCCAGTGCCATGTGCACCTATAAACCTAAAGAGAAACCCTTCTGCAAACCATATGTGAAGTTGGAGACATGCTGCGTCTTTTCCTTAAAACATTTATTATTTGAAAGTGACAAAACAAATATTGGGTGTACGATTTCAAATCCTTCGCATTATTTTCAAATCCTATTTCTCTGCACCCATGTGCTTAGTTCCTTGGCACCCAAGCTTGTGAGATTATAAATTCACCTGCTGTTCTTCATTTCTGGATCCATTCGAAAAGAAGAATAAATAAATAAAATATACCGGTATCTAGCGGAAGCACAAACGCAGACAGCGGGAGTTGATGGTTTTTGGCGACAGGGGAAAGGTTACAGAGTATTGGTGATTGAAGCAAAGTGTGAGAAGGGTCCTGGTGAACTTACGATGGAAGAGTTCGCCAGCAGTAGGAGTGGAAGAGGAGGACCGGAAAATAAACAGCATGAAAGGAAGCGGGTGAATGCTGTTAAGATTTGATGAGGGTGGGAAGTCTGTTGAACACTTGGAAGAGGAGATGGACATGGAAGTTCGTGGCATGGATGGACGGGTGGGGTTCTGTGTTGGTGCGAGTGGAAGGACAGAGGCTTAACGTGGGAAGAGAATATGTGGAGCTGGACGTTAACAATTGAAGCATGGCATGCATGGAGGCAGTGAGCTGTTTTTATGCATGGAAGGCTGTTTTGATTGGAAGCATGACAAAAAGCAATAAAATAAAATAAAAGAAGAGTCAGCCTTGTATTGTCTTAGCTGAAGCTAATCAGTCAGTTACGAAGAGGTGCTTCCGTGTAGAACAAAGAAAGAGAGTTGAAACTGTTTTTGGAATGGAGGAAGCAACATTATTGGGAATAACGGGAATGACACGTTATCTCATCATACAATGTAAGTCGTTTTAAATTAAACTAACCTGATGAATATTATTTAATAAAACAAATAACATTAATGTTGGTAACTTTGTGTGTTGTTTCAGAATTAGGAATATCAAACACAAAAGGTAGCTGGAGCAAGAATTTGAACGTGAAGTGTAGTGGGAATAATCCTCCCAGTTTGTCTTTAACGAAAGTAAATAAAAATTTAATTAAGAGTTATTAGTTAAGTTAAATATTTAAACTTTTATTTTGCGCTACAGGTGGTACGTTGATGTAAACGTGGGTACTGTCTGCTGATCCGTGAAACACAAAAGAGAAATAATCGGTCCAAATTTTACTTAACACTAGGTAATTGAGTTTTATAATGAATTAATTAAAGTTTTTATTATTTCAATTAAAGGGTGGAACATTATATTAGATGATGCAGGTGATGTTTCAACCAAAGGTGTGAGTCTGTGATATGGTTGCAACCGTTAACAAGAGTAACTAAAAACAGTCGCAGAAAGGAAGAAATGAATCTGCTCTGTTAGGTTAATGAGTAGCTAAGTTATAAATGGTTTTAATTAAATATTATTTTCGTATCAACGATATCATTTGGACTTTTTGTGCAGAACAAACGAACGGGGCGAAGTTTGAATACGAAGCAGAAGTTACCGACTTGGAAAGATTATTAAGGGTAATTAGCTTACTAATGAACTAATTAAAGAAGAATTATTACTTAATCAATTAAATTGTTAAAACTTATATTGGGCTTAACTCAGGTCTATGTTATCAGAATGGTATCAAAATGGGATAAAATCGGTGACGTTGGAATCACGGTGGGAAATACTACGTTGCTGGATAAAGCCAATTCAGATGAATCTGGAAACAATCGGGGTTTTCGTTTAATTTTAAACACCTGTTTAAAATTAAACGAAATAGCGCTGAAATAGGATCAAAAACAAGGTGAGTTAATTCTCACACCTTCTGGAATTCTGTGATGTGGTAAATTCATATTAAGATATAATTTACCGTTAAAAAAATATAAATTGGTTGATTGGTTGCCATTGGTTGTTTACTGATTGGATGGTTGTTGTTATTATCATTTTAAATATTAGATTATTGAAATTTATTTCATATATTGTTATGAAATGCCTAACGAGCTGTGATGCAGGGAAGGACAGGTTGGAGGGACCCGACCGGATTCCTCAAATATTTTATATGTGTTTGTTTGTTTTATATCGTTGATATTTGAACTGATTAAACCCCATACGGTGGAAAAACCTGTTTGAGTGTGATGGTTGAACCCGTGTTGTGTTTGAAATCAACCGACGATGTTGATTTGGTAATTGGCAGTGAATGGCGTAAAATGTGTGTTTAGACGACGGTTTTACCGTTCGGTGAATCGACGCTAGTTTTAAAGTTATAAAGTATTTTATAACAGAACTGAAGTTTTTCAGTTATTTTATACGAATAATTTAATTAGAAATTTATAAATAAATATTTTAATCGAGTTTTAAAAGAAGTATTTAAATGGTTTATGTAGCAAGATCGCATGATGTGAACAAATTATAAAGGAGAAAATGCGAAGATTTATGTACGGGTTGGTAAAATAGAATAGTTGTTTTTAACACAATTTAATGGTGAATTTATTTAATTAAGTTATTTGATTAACTTAAAAAGGGGAAACGACATAATGATAACCAGTTAGCTGTTAAGTGAGGTGTACGGTCGATAAAGATCAACCGTCGTTATTTGAATTTGATAAATCGAAGTAATTTGATTTAAATATTTTGAATATTCGTTAATGTTTAACGAACGGTGTTAAATAGTTAGTTAATCTTTGATTAACTATAAATTAAAGTGATTTTTGTTAATAAAGTAAACTTTATATTTAATAAGGGTTTCAAAAGGGATAATTATACTATTTTAGTTAATAGAAAAGTTAACCATCTCAAATATATTAAATGTTTAAAGTTGATGATTGTTTTGATAAGAATCTAAAGTAATGATTTTTATCTGGAACTCAAGTAAGAGGAAACTAAGTGGCGATAAGTTCGAGTAAGATCAAAGGAGGATGTTATAAATAAAATTATAACCCAAGTGTTTAAACAAGAATTGGTAAGGAGATTTTGTTTTTTTTAAGAAAAAACCAAAATATAAGTTTCATTATTTAAAATGCCCAGATAGATTAAGGAAAAATATTCGTCAAGGGATTTTCTATGATAAAAACCCAGAAGTTATAAGCGTAGTAATGTTGTAAGTAAAAAGTCATGTTTAGTGAATAATTACTTAATCAAAGGAGTTAAGGGATCGTCGAGCGAAGATTTCAAATGTAAGGAAACGATTTTGTGAAACTAGATTTGAAATCAAGATGATAAACGAGATTTGAATATCAGTGGTTAAGTGACGAACTGATATTATTCGGAGATAAGAACGTTGTCGATCAAGGTCTGAGAGGTAAATAGAATACCCCAACTTGAACGGCTTCATTATTATCGAGGAATGATATTAGTTTGGAGCGAGTGAAGGTGTTGAAATTGGTTTTACTCTATACGAGGAATATCGAACTCTAATGCAGGATCTTGGGAAATTAAATAATATTTCAATATTGGTTTCAAAAGAAATAAGAATATTGATTTCAAATTATACTGAATATTTGCTGTTCAATTAGAGTTGATCAAATATCGTATTTGAGGTAGAGTTAGTCAAACATAGTTATTCAGGAAAAGTCACCATTGTGTACGACTGCTAGCGAAATTCGCAGGGCTGCAGATAGCCTACGGCAGTCGGATGTTTCCTGAGGGAATCATGCGTAACCGTTGTGATCGCTGCGATCTAGAGTCAAGCGAACGGAGTTAAGTCGGGTATTAGTTAATCGATAGGAGTAATCAAGTCGAGTTAGTCAAGTTAAGAGTTAAGTCGAATATTAGAGTTTATTAACGATTTTGTTAAATATATTTAAAAAGGCCAGGCAGTGCCAAGTACTGAATCAACAAACTTGTTTTATTCACACATGTGTTATTTGATAGTTAAAACACCGACTATCAAAACCAGACCAATACGATTGTTGGTATGGAAAGACCGGGATCGTATTTTATATTCGAAAACCATTCCGACCAATAAATACGTGAAGAGATTGGAAGATAATCGAGATGGAGCATTGAAGACCGCGGATCTTCATAAGCAGAAGGACCGCTAATAATCTTTGGTTAGCTCCCAGAGATAAGCTGTGGTTCTTTCGTGGTTGGAATCCACGGGTTGCAAGGACTACTCGCTACTGACCCATGGGGTGATTCCTATATGATATGCAGTAGGAGAGTGCCTTCGGTTCATCCTGTTCCTGGATGACTTGTATGGACGAGTGTCTGACAGAGTATTTCCAAAGGGGTCACGTACGTTGATTTTTACAAACGTACTTCTGTTAGTGGCGGAGAGGGGCACCTCTCTAGCTTAATGACCAGAATATTTTTGTTGATGTCAATTAGTGATGTCCAGAGGATCTGACGATGTGGCATCCAAAGTGAATGATGGTCAGATGTATGAAGAAATGAATTCTAGCCTCAAGCCTCATCAACCGGGAAATGACAAAAATCGGGCAGGCAGCATGGCTATGTGGGTCGCTCCCATAAGGGTGTATGATCACCTATCTAGAGAAATTCCAATTGCTTCTTAATCTATGTCTCGATGCTGTCCCTTTTCGGACAGACGGTTGCTGATCCCAACCGTCGGTGATATACATTCGATACACTCAAGCGAAATGAGTGGTCGGTCATGTGAGGGCCGGGTTGCAGGACGTTCTTGTTGAATCCAGTGTATTTGCCTCTAGAGATACACGTGCGGAAGGTGGTCCCATACCTTGTCAAGTTGGAATCCAATCTCCAATAAGCGCCTGCGGTTTTGGTTTGTATACTATATATGGGGAGCGTGAGATGCAAGCGTTCCTCTAGATTGCTATTTACTTGTGATTAGACATTATTATAATATCAGAGAAGTAATGATTTCAAAAATCGTTTTGGGTTATAGTAAGGTAAAAACCGTCCGTGTTTATGTGTGGACTGGTCTTACTATTATCCTTTGATTTCATAAAGGATTTTCCAAACTTAAACAGATGTTTGTGCTGTGAATTTATCACTGATAGTATTCCAGACTGACCCGGTGTATTTTGTTTTAAATCAAATGTGCTCGGGTCAGACCGAGTATGTTCCAGGTTAGGTTTCGCTTGGAGTTTCAGGAGCTAGAAGCAGGCGGCTTCACCGCTAGTTATATAAAGTTATTTTCCGCTGTCTCTGATGTATGTTGTACTCTGATGATTGGTATGTATATACAATTCCTTTGTATAAAGGTATTTGATATTATATTTTATTCGTTCCGCTGTGAGATTCTGATGTGTTCTTCTTCTTTCTTCTATTCTAACATTTCTTTCTTTCTATTTCTCACCCTCTAACTTCTTTCTATTGACAATCTGGGTTTTCGATACTTGGATTTTTGGCAAGTGACACGGGTTTATGTGTTATTGTCGAAAGTTCGAGCGTCGAAATTCCCGGGTCGTTACAGTTGGTATCAGAGCTATTGGTTTAGTGATAACCTTGGTTCTGTGGTATAACTCAGTAGAGATGGGGTTAGCAATGCCCTATATTGAGTTTGAGTGTATGTATGAGAGCACGTATTTGTAATTTGATAAAAATTTATTTATGAACTATTTTGACTATGATATTTTGTAAAGAGAATAAAAATAGTTGTTTTCTTAAATTATTATAGTCAACTAATGTTGATTTGAATTAGAGTTCAAAATGGGTTATGAAATTTCAAGTAAGATATTGACTAATGTTGAGTTAAAATATATCTCATGAGTTGGAATTAAAAACAAATTTTGATGGATATTTGGAGAATAAAATAAAATTCCGGTTAATGAAACCAAATAAAATGCTGGATTATATTGTTCATTGCATGGATGTAAATTTGAAAGCAAATAGATTTCGTTGAGAACCAATGAATCAATAACTTCAAATATGAATGAGAATATTTAATTTAGCTTATGTTAAGCTAAAGGAATTATATAGGTCATGATTGGATTTGTATATCGAAATAAAATTTATGTAAGTCAATAGAAGTAAATGTTGATCGATGAATTCAAGTAGAATGGTTGAAAATTAATTTTATAGATGAATAGGATTGATTGAGAGCCCTGAATGAATTAATTCAATTTAAATGAATTTAAAATTGGGTGCAAGGAATCAATTGATGTATTCGAAATAAATTTCTATTGGTTATTAATTAATCTCATGTGAATTGTATAGCTGAACTGGATAATGTGACTGGTTAAACTTATATTATAAAACCGATGAATTTATCTGAGTTAAGAACAGGTGCATGAAAGCTAATCCATCTGTAAGCTATTTGGATAGAGACTGGGTGCTGATTGATTCCAGTTTGTTTAGAGCTGTATAATAATAGAGCACACTCGAGTATAGCTTGTTGCTAATCGCGTAATAACGCCAACAAAAAGGTACATTTATGCAAAATATAGAATTTTGATTTTTGTTTGGGGTTTTGAATAGAATTTTCCGACCATGTTAGTCGATGGAATTATTTTTGTACCTGCAATATTGTAGATGTCCTCCGTACAGAGGAGACTCTGCCAAAAAATTTCCAAAATTTAAAGTGTTAGAATATTTTTTGGAAAATTTGTTGTCGAAATAAATTGGTTTTAAAACCAATCGTATTAGTTTTGAAAATGGGATTGAAGTTTTATTTGCAAAGATAATGGGTTACATCGTTCTTTCTACCTTACTAATTTCGGGGACGAAATTCTTTTAAGGGGTAAGGAATGTAATGTCCCGTATTTTCTATAGTTAGATATTTAAATTATTTTATTTATTTAAATATTTATTTGGAATTATTTAGTGACCGTGCGCGGTGTACACGCAAAAATTAACGGTTTGAAATAATTTAATTATAATTATTATAAGACATTGATTATAATTTTATACGTTGTGCCTACGGCCGAGTTAAATCTTGAAGTCAGTTCCAAAGTAATCAATATAACGGTTAAAGTTAATAACGTCGGTTGCGGTGTTTTAATAGGGATATGTAACCGTGAGATATTTTATTAATGGTCGTTTTCATAACGTCGTTTTCATATCATCACCAAATCTGAATATGTCGCCTTCAAAAGAAATTAAGATTTTCCGTATATCCAAATCCTTGCACAACAAGTGAACTTTACTTCCAAAATCTTTAGCACCCTCTCTACCTTGCATATTCTCAGATAAAGGACGCTGTTGTTCTTGATTTTGAACTTTGCAGTGACTAAAAATATATAATATCTGAAACAAATCTGATCAAAATATTATGCCAAACTTGTACAGTCACAGCGAAATAAATTTCGGTCACCCCAAATGAAATATATATTCGTGCGCAGCTCATTTCATTTCATTGTGCAGACTGTGAATTTTGTCTTCCCACATGCATTCGCCTTCCCATGTTAGTTCTGAAATTTTATTCTGATCAGTTGCTTTCATGTGCCATGTTGTCGCGTCTGTTACTATCAACCCCACATGTTACAGATGTCACCCCACATGTTCTGCCACATTTTTCTCTGATTCAATCGTATGGCCATATACAAAATTTCCGTAAATCATGTTCTTCAATTTACAAGGAAAAATATCTCTGTCCTATTTTCTTTTCATAACTGCGAACGATATCCTCGCACATGCCAAAAGCAACCTCTAGCACATTCTTTTCCAGTGCCATGTGCACCTATAAACCTAAAGAGAAACCCTTCTGCAAACCATATGTGAAGTTGGAGACATGTTGCGTCTTTTCCTGAAAACATTTATTATTTGAAAGTGACAAAACAAATATTGGGTGTACGATTTCAAATCCTTCGCATTATTTTCAAATCCTATTTCTCTGCACCCATGTGCTTAGTTCCTTGGCACCCAAGCTTGTGAGATTATAAATTCACCTGCTGTTCTTCATTTCTGGATCCATTCGAAAAGAAGAATAAATAAATAAAATATACCGGTATCTAGCGGAAGCACAAACGCAGACAACGGGAGTTGATGGTTTTTGGCGACAGGGGAAAGGTTACAGAGTATTGGTGATTGAAGCAAAGTGTGAGAAGGGTCCTGGTGAACTTACGGTGGAAGAGTTCGCCAGCAGTAGGAGTGGAAGAGGAGGACCGGAAAATAAACAGCATGAAAGGAGGCGGGTGAATGCTGTTAAGATTTGATGAGGGTGGGAAGTCTGTTGAACACTTGGAAGAGGAGATGGACATGAAAGTTCGTGGCATGGATGGACGGGTGGGGTTCTGTGTTGGTGCGAGTGGAAGGACAAAGGCTTAACGTGGGAAGAGAATATGTGGAGCTAGACGTTAACAATTGAAGCATGGCATGCATGGAGGCGGTGAGCTGTTTTTATGCATGGAAGGCTGTTTTGATTGGAAGCATGACAAAAAGCAAAAAAATAAAATAAAAGAAGAGTCAGCCTTGTATTGTCTTAGCTGAAGCTAATCAGTCAGTTACGAAGAGGTGCTTCCGTGTAGAACAAAGAAAGAGAGTTGAAACTGTTTTTGGAATGGAGGAAGCAACAGTATTGGGAATAACGGGAATGACACGTTATCTCATCATACAATGTAAGTCGTTTTAAATCAAACTAACCTGATGAATATTATTTAATAAAACAAATAACATTAATGTTGGTAACTTTGTGTGTTGTTTCAGAATTAGGAATATCAAACACAAAAGGTAGCTGGAGCAAGAATTTGAACGTGAAGTGTAGTGGGAATAATCCTCCCAGTTTGTCTTTAACGAAAGTAAATAAAAATTTAATTAAGAGTTATTTGTTAAGTTAAATATTTAAACTTTTATTTTGCGCTACAGGTGGTACGTTGATGTAAACGTGGGTACTGTCTGCTGATCCGTGAAACACAAAAGAGAAATAATCGGTCCAAATTTTACTTAACACTAGGTAATTGAGTTTTATAATGAATTAATTAAAGTTTTTATTATTTCAATTAAAGGGTGGAACAATATATTAGATGATGCAGGTGATGTTTCAACCAAAGGTGTGGGTCTGTGATATGGTTGCAACCGTTAACAAGAGTAACTAAAAACAGTCGCAGAAAGGAAGAAATGAATCTGCTCTGTTAGGTTAATGAGTAGCTAAGTTATAAATGGTTTTAATTAAATATTATTTTCGTATCAACGATATCATTTGGACTTTTTGTGCAGAACAAACGAACGTGGCGAAGTTTGAATACGAAGCAGAAGTTACCGACTTGGAAAGATTATTAAGGGTAATTAGCTTACTAATGAACTAATTAAAGAAGAATTATTACTTAATCAATTAAATTGTTAAAACTTATATTGGGCTTAACTCAGGTCTATGTTATCAGAATGGTATCAAAATGGGATAAAATCAGTGACGTTGGAATCGCGGTGGGAAATACTACGTTGCTGGATAAAGCCAATTCAGATGAATCTGGAAACAATCGGGGTTTTCGTTTAATTTTAAACACCTGTTTAAAATTAAACGAAATAGCGCTGAAATAGGATCAAAAACAAGGTGAGTTAATTCTCACACCTTCTGGAATTCTGTGATGTGGTAAATTCATATTAAGATATAATTTACCGTTAAAAAAATATAAATTGGTTGATTGGTTGCCATTGGTTGTTTACTGATTGGATGGTTGTTGTTATTATCATTTTAAATATTAGATTATTGAAATTTATTTCATATATTGTTATGAAATGCCTAACGAGCTGTGATGCAGGGAAGGACAGGTTGGAGGGACCTGACCGGATTCCTCAAATATTTTATATGTGTTTGTTTGTTTTATATCGCTGATATTTGAACTGATTAAACCCCATACGGTGGAAAAACCTGTTTGAGTGTGATGGTTGAACCCGTGTTGTGTTTGAAATCAACCGACGATGTTGATTTGGTAATTGGCAGTGAATGGCGTAAAATGTGTGTTTAGACGACGGTTTTACCGTTCGGTGAATCGACGCTAGTTTTAAAGTTATAAAGTATTTTATAACAGAACTGAAGTTTTTCAGTTATTTTATACGAATAATTTAATTAGAAATTGATAAATAAATATTTTAATCGAGTTTTAAAAGAAGTATTTAAATGGTTTATGTAGCAAGATCGCATGATGTGAACAAATTATAAAGGAGAAAATGCGAAGATTTATGTACGGGTTGGTAAAATAGAATAGTTGTTTTTAAAACAATTTAATGGTGACTTTATTAAATTAAGTTATTTGATTAACTTAAAAAGGGGAAATGACATAATGATAACCAGTTAGCTGTTAAGTGAGGTGTACGGTCGATAAAGATCAACCGTCGTTATTTGAATTTGATAAATCGAAGTAATTTGATTTAAATATTTTGAATATTCGTTAATGTTTAACGAACGGTGTTAAATAGTTAGTTAATCTTTGATTAACTATAAATTAAAGTGATTTTTGTTAATAAAGTAAACTTTATATTTAATAAGGGTTTCAAAAGGGATAATTATACTATTTTAGTTAATAGAAAAGTTAACCATCTCGAATATATTAAATGTTTAAAGTTGATGATTGTTTTGATAAGAATCTAAAGTAATGATTTTTATCTGGAACTCAAGTAAGAGGAAACTAAGTGGCGATAAGTTCGAGTAAGATCAAAGGAGGATGTTATAAATAAAATTATAACCCAAGTGTTTAAACAAGAATTGGTAAGGAGATTTTGTTTTTTTTAAGAAAAAACCAAAATATAAGTTTCATTATTTAAAATGCCCAGATAGATTAAGGAAAAATATTCGTCAAGGGATTTTCTATGATAAAAACCCAGAAGTTATAAGCGTAGTAATGTTGTAAGTAAAAAGTCATGTTTAGTGAATAATTACTTAATCAAAGGAGTTAAGGGATCGTCGAGCGAAGAATTCAAATGTAAGGAAACGATTTTGTGAAACTAGATTTGAAATCAAGATGATAAACGAGATTTGAATATCAGTGGTTAAGTGACGAACTGATATTATTCGGAGATAAGAACGTTGTCGATCAAGGTCTGAGAGGTAAATAGAATACCCCAACTTGAACGGCTTCATTATTATCGAGGAATGATATTAGTTTGAAGCGAGTGAAGGTGTTGAAATTGGTTTTACTCTATACGAGGAATATCGAACTCTAATGCAGGATCTTGGGAAATTAAATAATATTTCAATATTGGTTTCAAAAGAAATAAGAATATTGATTTCAAATTATACTGAATATTTGCTGTTCAATTAGAGTTGATCAAATATCGTATTTGAGGTAGAGTTAGTCAAACATAGTTATTCAGGAAAAGTCACCATTGTGTACGACTGCTAGCGAAATTCGCAGGGCTGCAGATAGCCTACGGCAGTCGGATGTTTCCTGAGGGAATCATGCGTAACCGTTGTGATCGCTGCGATCTAGAGTCAAGCGAACGGAGTTAAGTCGGGTATTAGTTAATCGATTGGAGTAATCAAGTCGAGTTAGTCAAGTTAAGAGTTAAGTCGAATATTAGAGTTTATTAACGATTTTGTTAAATATATTTAAAAAGGCCAGGCAGTGCCAAGTACTGAATCAGCAAACTTGTTTTATTCACACATGTGTTATTTGATAGTTAAAACACCGACTATCAAAACCAGACCAATACGATTGTTGGTATGGAAAGACCGGGATCGTATTTTATATTCGAAAACCATTCCGACCAATAAATACGTGAAGAGATTGGAAGATGATCGAGATGGAGCATTGAAGACCGTGAATCTTCATAAGCAGAAGGACCGCTAATAATCTTTGGTTAGCTCCCAGAGATAAGCTGTGGTTCTGTCGTGGTTGGAATCCACGGGTTGCAAGGACTACTCGCTACTGACCCATGGGGTGATTCCTATATGAGATGCAGTATAAGAGTGCCTTCGGTTCATCCTGTTCCTGGATGACTTGTATGGACGAGTGTCTGACAGAGTATTTCCAAAGGGGTCACGTACGTTGATTTTTACAAACGTACTTCTGTTAGTGGCGGAGAGGGGCACCTCTCTAGCTTAACGACCAGAATATTTTTGTGGATGTCAATTAGTGATGTCCAGAGGATCTGACGATGTGGCATCCAAAGTGAATGATGGTCAGATGTATGAAGAAATGAATTCTAGCCTCAAGCCTCATCAACCGGGAAATGACAAAAATCGGGCAGGCAGCATGGCTATGTGGGTCGCTCCCATAAGGGTGTATGATCACCTATCTAGAGAAATTCCAATTGCTTCTTAATCTATGTCTCGATGCTGTCCCTTTTCGGATAGACGGTTGCTGATCCCAACCGTCGGTGATATACATTCGATACACTCAAGCAAAATGAGTGGTCGGTCATGTGAGGGCTGGGTTGCAGGACGTTCTTGTTGAATCCAGTGTATTCGCCTCTAGAGATACACGTGCGGTAGGTGGTCCCATACCTTGTCAAGTTGGAATCCAATCTCCAATAAGCGCCTGCGGTTTTGGTTTGTATACTATATATGGGGAGCGTGAGATGCAAGCGTTCCTCTAGATTGTTATTTACTTGTGATTAGACATTATTATAATATCAGAGAAGTAATGATTTCAAAAATCGTTTTGGGTTATAGTAAGGTAAAAACCGTCCGTGTTTATGTGTGGACTGGTCTTACTATTATCCTTTGATTTCATAAAGGATTTTCCAAAGTTAAACAGATGTTTGTGCTGTGAATTTATCACTGATAGTATTCCAGACTGACCCGGTGTATTTTGTTTTAAATCAAATGTGCTCGGGTCAGACCGAGTATGTTCCAGGTTAGGTTTCGCTTGGAGTTTCAGGAGCTAGAAGCAGGCGGCTTCACCGCTAGTTATATAAAGTTATTTTCCACTGTCTCTGATGTATGTTGTACTCTGATGATTGGTATGTATATACAATTCCTTTGTATAAAGGTATTTAATATTATATTTTATTCGTTCCGCTGTGAGATTCTGATGTGTTCTTCTTCTTTCTTCTATTCTAACATTTCTTTCTTTCTATTTCTCACCCTCTAACTTCTTTCTATTGACAATCTGGGTTTTCGATACTTGGATTTTTGGTAAGTGACACGGGTTTATGTGTTATTGTCGAAAGTTCGAGCGTCAAAATTCCCGGGTCGTTACAGATCATTTATTTTACAACCTTTACACTTGGTATTTTCCTCGTCAAATTTTCCCTTTGATCCTTTATTCCTGATTTATTTATTCTACTTTCTATACTGATAAAGTTCCCTCTTTTTATTTACGATTAAAAACTTTACTCACCGTTCTTTAAAAAAAACTATACAGAACTGTTCATATCAGATATTTTATATCAGATATTTTAGATATCAGATCAAACTGACAAATCCTACCGTATGTGTTACATACGGTATTTTCTACCTTGTTTAATATTTAACGTTTCATTTGAAAATAAATTCAAATTTTAAATATTTCATTAACAAGTAAATTCTAATTTAAATTATAACTAAATTTATAATTTAATAAAATTACAGTTTCTGCTGACTCCTCGACATCTGTCAGAACCATATCTGATTTGCCATACTTGAACGACTTTCTTCGTTTAAAGTTTGAATAGTTCATTAGAAAATCTTTACCCTTTTAAATTAAATTTTCTTTACTTCGTTTAAAATTTAAACAACTCTAAAGAAAATAAAATTCTAATTTAAAATATAAAATAAATTTATAATTTGATAATTTTACAGCTTCTGTGTTGACGTCTCAACTTTGGTCAAAACAATAGCTGATCTTTCACCGTTGATTGACTTCCTTTTTGTTGACTTCCACTTTGAATCTTTTGTCAGAAAATCACCTTTAATTCTCCTTTTAAATTAAATTAAATCTAATTTAAAATTTCAGTTTCAGTATTTTAAATTTCAGTTTTGACAAAACTGTATTTCAATCCTGATTCACTTCTTTCTTGTCTCTCGTGTGAATTAAATAAAAATACTATTTTTATTTAAATATTTATTTTTATCTTTTAATTTAAAACATTATTTGATTTAAAATCTTATTTAAATTTAAATTACATTCAAATATTTTCATTTTAGAATTTAAATGGCAAAGTACCAATCCCTCACAACCCATGTTTTCACGTCCCGATCCACCCAAAAACACATGTGCACCCCATTACCCAGAACCTTGGTTCTTTGCCAAAATGCCAAAACACCACCTGTACATCTCTCCCCTTGTGCATGTGTACACCTCCTCCGTTCATCAATGAGCCACCGCACCTTTCCTGACACGTCACGTCGCCTCCTCAGGTCGCCATCGACCAACTCCTCAAACCCCCAAAGTCCTTCATCCTCCAAAACACTCCTCCACCATTAAAGCCGTGAAGAACATACAACAGGTAATCCCAAAATGTCACCCCTACGACCACGTCTGGCCACTTGACTACCTGCCACTACCTCCGATCAACTCCCCGACCACGCCAGCCCCTGTCCTCCCAAGCCCAGCCCACTCGGTCCAGTGTGACCCCACACGACGCCCCCAAAGTTCATACATCAAAATGCAAACCAAAACCTAAATCGAATAAAATCCTTCGAGTTATGTTATGGAAAAATCTAATGGTATTTTTCCTATGATCCTATCTCTTCCATGACCCTCCAGACCCAACCATATCACCTCCGTCCTCCTAGATCATCAGAAAAAGCCCTAATTCTGATTTCTGATGAATACAATGATTCTCTGTATCCACTAAACTAAAAATCCTGATTCTTTTTTAAAAAATCATTATTTGTTTTACTTTTTAGGATTATGTAACCAAAACTGGTCTTTTGTGGTTTGAAAATCCACTTTGAAATTTTGAAATAGAGAACCTGCCGTGTTTTCTGTTTAAATGACAGTAAGGTTTTTGAATATGTTTGCTTTGTTCTAGACAATAAGGTGACTTGCTGAGGGTTTAACCTAGTAAGGTATCCCATTCTAAATCTTTTAACCTAAATTTACTGACTGAATTTGGGTTATGTACAAATTCCAAACAAAACACAGGGTTTTGTAATATACAGTATAATACATTTTCCTCTAAACATTTGGTACTTAAGGGTTTCAAATTACTACCCAGTGATTTCCAATCAACCAAGTAATCAACGCAAGATTCACTACTTGGACAAACAAACCATAGAAACCCAAGTTCAAGTTATGGTTCAAACAACCAAAAATGCAGGGATTTAAAACAGAAATTTAAAGAAAGTTTACTCACCAATAAAATGCTTGAACCCTTGGCTATTTTCTTCCCTGATCAAGTATAAAAGACTGGTTTTTGTGTTGTGAGGCAAAGGTGTGTGCTTCAAGGTCCTTATATAGTGAAGAGAATGATAAAAATAGTGCATTTAAAAACTGTTTTGTGTGACACATGATTTGACAAAACAGAAAATCTCTTCCTTGCCAAAACAACATAGCCTCTCTCCCTTGCACATGGCTTACCTCAGCCCAATTCACCCCCTAAAATCCCCTAGGCAGCTACCCCTCTCTACCTTCTTGGTTTTAATGAAAAATCATTTCAAATGCCAATGTACCTCTCATGATCTTCTCAATCTCTTTCTTGGATTTACAAATTTTAGCATCCCCTTTTTGTATCAAATAGATTCAGTTTTGCATAGGATTTCTAACCCCAAATCTTCTTGTGAAAGATTGATTTAACATGAAAATATAAAAAGAAATTTACTTGCCTTGCAAGAGTTTGCAAAACCTGAAAATCTTGTACTTTTGATCTTGGCTATTTAATGATTTTACATGTAAAGATTTTAGAAAATCAATGCTTTAGAATTGATCTAGTGTAGGTGATTCATGAGTCTAAATACACAAGATTTGCAAATCTATGGCACATGACTTTTTTGAGAAAATAAATGAGGTTTTGAAAAATGCAAAAGAGAATTGTCATTTCGGAAAATCTTGTGTACAAAAAGAAAAGATTTGAAACTTAAATTACATGTGACAAATATTTTACTAGATTTTCTTTGCTAGCTCCTTTCTAAGGTAGGTGTTTGTGTTGGAGTTCATATTCATGAAATATGCTAGCAAAATGAAATAATACTTTTATGTCTTTGATGTTCATGTACATGTGAATATGAACTTTGCTTTTGAACTTTCCTTTGAACAACAAAATGGTTGTTAACATGTTTAAAAATTCAAGAGTTAAGAGCCTTTAAATCAAAAAATTTCAAAAAAAAAAACTAAATTCTTAAACTCTTTGAAAAAAAACATGTGAAAAAAAGAAAAAAAATGGCATTGTTAAAACATGCTATGTTTAAGTGTTGTTCTTCATATACTTGTGTAAAATAAAATTAAACAAACGCTATTAAATTTACGCTATCATACTTGAAATGCGTAAAACTGGGTTTTTATAAGTGTTGTAATATATACACACATGTACATGATGTTATACATAACTTAACATGTTTTGAAATTATAAAGACTGGGTTTTGTATCGTATTTACAAACACGTACTTACGATCAACCAGTGTCTGTGTCAGTGATCAGTGTAAAAAGTCCGGGTCATTTCATTCTACCCCCTTATAAAAATTTCGTCCCCGAAATTTGTAAGTAGTAGATTAGAGTTATCGACACACCTCAATAAATAATTAACCCACATCAGAAATGTCCTATTCAAAACCAAAAATATCTGCTCAATTCCCTTTTTAACTCGTCAGTCACTTTATTTAACTCCGTTAAATATTACTCAAAATCTTCATTTACGTACTTAACGATCTCCATTTCGGGACTCAAAATTTTGATTTGATTTCTCAAATCGACCAATTCACTTTTCCTAAGTCCATATCCGAATAAATACTTAAGTCCAGCCTTAATTTCAGGAAGTCAAAATTTTACTTCAATTTAGAATTCTATCCCGATTTTTCCGGTATTAACATGATTGAATATTATTCAAGTTTAATCCAACCATATTAAATAAATCTCAAGGCTGACCCTTGTTAATTAACTCCTTTTTCTAAAAAGAGTAAAGTACCTTCTGAAGCTCCTTCTACCTTCACATTCTCAGAGGTTGACGACTTATCCATTAAAGCATAGACCTTTGGTTGCTGTGCCTTTTTCAGTGGACAGTCTCTAACTAAGTGCCCAGGCTGATGATAGTTATAGCATGCAAACTTTTGGTGGATAACATCACTTGTTCCCTTTGGTTTCTGTTGAGGCTACTCCGGTTGTTGAGTTTGCTGTGGCTTTTCTGCTGCTGACTTGGTGCAGAACTTGGCAATGTGTCCCTTCGGCAAACAGTTGTGGCATATGGTATCCTTGAATCGTTCTTTGGCCTTTTCTCCCATCTTAGGTACTTCCTTGTTGTTGTTGTTGATCCAGTTCAGGTTGAATTTCCTTTTGTTTGGATTCTCACCACTAGGTCCTCCCGTCTATGCTGCTTTAGCAACTGACTTCTTACCTTCCAATGCCTCATAATGAACAGCCATATCCACAAGATCAACGAATGGAATCTTGAGATGTCCAATCATTTGAACTTGCAGACTATCCTTCAATCCTGCTATGAACATTTCATTTTTCTTGAGTGGGGTGTTTATCAGTTCTGGCCCAAAAAAAGAAAGCGAGTTGAACTAGTTCTCGTATTCGGATACTTTCATGTTCCCTTGCTTGAGATCGATAAAATCCCGATACATTCTAGTCTTTCCTGCAGTAGGTAGAAATTGTGCTTCAGAAGCTTTTTTGAATTTTTCCCAAGTGAAACCCTCCTCAGGAACATTTGTGGTCTGAGCATCCTACCAAATAGCAGCAGCTTCTTGAAGTTGCCACGAAGCTAAAAGACGTTTCTGCTCATCATTCAATTTCAGTCCCTTGAAAATCCTCTCACAGGATCTCAACCATGCTTGGACTTCAATGAAAGATTCTGTCCCTTTGAAAACTTTTCCTCCCAGAGTTGTATACTCTTTACAAATGGTCGCAAAACTCTTATCTTGATGAACTGGTGCAACTTCCTCTACTGTTTCCCCTTGATCTTGGGATCCAGTAGTACGACCAGTAGCAGTGGATGATCCACTAACTCGACCCTTTCGTCCTCGGTTACTCATCTTAATCACTTGAATGTAACAGGTCGTCAATCCAAACTTGATTGGATATAACTAACTTAGGTATAACATCCAAGTTGTTTAAATTTATTTTAAATTTTATATAAAAATACGCTCTCTCACACTTACCCAAACCCTAGGTAATCAGTAACCTAAGCTCTGATACCAACTGTAATGACCCAAAGGCAGTGGGCTAACCTCCCACCATGGCTTACAGAGATACCTCAGAACTGCTTTTACGGCCAACCTCTCGACTCGACCAACCCACATTGTCGGGAGATGTAGGGGTAAGAGTCTCCCGTTCGCCACCAAACGCGAAGCGAGAACCCCCTATCATCCGTACCAATTAAGCAACCAGCTCTGAAACCAACTGTAATGATCCAACTTTCGAACACATCAGAAGTCGTGCCATTAATAAGAATAACGATAGATCGAAGATAAAATCACAGAAACATCATAATCTCACAGCGGAATTTTCACAAAACATAATACCTTATAACATTACACAGCGGAATATATTACATCAGAGCATCATAGATCCAGTGATACAAACCATTCCATAGTACATCAGTAACTATACATATCATAGATGATCAACTGACAGACTTAATTATACAGTAGATAGATGGACCAGTACACAACAAAATCTTCATCCCAGCTTCACAAGTATATCCAAATCCTGATTCACTTGTCTATTCATAACAAGCGTTATGTATACCCAAGAGTTTAAGGGAAAACACAGAAAAATAAACCCCGGATCAGTCAGGGGACTGGTATGAGTAAACAGTTTTAAAACAAATAAAGATTTCTCATAAGACCACGCCGTAAGTACGGAACATGTTTTTACCTTATGAGATCAAAACACTTTGTATACTTGAAATCAGATATTATCATAGTGTCTAGGTGTTTTCACAAATAAATTAGAATCTAGAAGAATGCTTGCATCTCACATTCTCCTACATAGTATACAAATAAACCGCTTGGCGCTTACGGAAATTGGATTTCCAACTATGACAAGGTATGGGACCACCTTCCGATGATGTATCTCAAGAGGCCAATACACCTGGGTTCAACAAGAACGTCTTGCAACCCGGCCCTCACATGACCGACCACTCATTTCTCTTGAGTGTACCGAGTGTATACCACCGATGGTTATGTACGACAACCATCCCCGAATGGGCAGAATCGATAGATTAAGAAACAAAAGGAATTTCTCTAGATAGGTGATGCTACACCCTAATGGGAGCGACCCACGTAGCCATGCTGCCTGCCCGATTTTTGTCATTTCCTGGGTGTGAGGCTTGAGGCCAGAATTTACTTTTAAACCATCTGGTCACCATTCACTTTGAACGTCACATTGTCAGATCCGCCAGATATCAATAACTGATGTCCACAAAAATACTCTAGTTATTTGGCTAGGGAAAACCATTTCTCCGCCATCAACTATTTGTACGTTTGTAGAAATCAACGTATGTAATTCCTTTGGAAATACTCTGTCAGACATCCGTCCATACAAGTCATCCAGGAACAGGATGAACCGAAGGTACTCTCCTACTGCATCCAATATAGGAATCGCTCCATGGATCAGTAGCGAGAAGTCCTTGCAATCCATAGATTCCAACTACGACAGAGCCACAGTATATCTCCGGTCGCTAAACTAGAGATTTATTACCAGTTCTTCCATGTAATGAAGATCTATGGTCTCCAATGCTCCATCTCGGTCATCTTCTAATATCTCCACGTTTTTGTTGGTCGGAATGGTTTTTGAATAAAAATTCGATCCCGGTCTTTCCGTACCCAAAATCGCATTGGTCGGATTTGATAGTCGGTGATTTAACTACCAAAATAAACAGTATATATTCATCCAGTTTATATCTGGTATTTTGATCATCTTTTTAAAATGGCAAATTTTAGTGTGTGCGTCGCACGGGGTTTTTCTTTCTGTTTTTCTCATTTCCTTCAAAATGAATACTTGTTTCATTTTTTCTTTAGAAAATATTTCTTATCACTATTCCTTAATCTGATCACTCATAAATAACTTAAACTGTGATTGATCATTTATTTTACAACTTTACACTTGGTATTTTCCTCGTCGGATTTTCCCTTTGATCCTTTATTCCTGATTTATTTATTCTACTTTCTATATTGATAAAGTTCCTTCTTTATATTTACGATTAAAAAATTTATTCACCATTCTTTAAAAAAAATTATATAGAACTGTTCATATCAAATATTTTATATCAGATATTTTAGATATCAGATCAAACTGACAAATCCTACCGTATGTGTTACATACGGTTTTTTTTCTACCTTGTTTAATATTTAACGTTTCATTTGAAAATAAATTCAACTTTTAAACATTTCATTAACAAGTTAATTCTAATTTAAATTATAACTAAATTTATAATTTAATAAAATTACAGTTTCTGCTGACTCCTCGACATCTGTCAGTACCATATCCGATTTGCTATACTAGAACGACTATCTTCGTTTAAAGTTCGAATAGTTCATTAGAAAATCTTTACCCTTTTAAATTAAATTTTCTTTACCTTGTTTAAAATTTAAACAACTCTTAAGAAAATAAAATTCAAATTTAAAATATAAAATAAATTTATAATTTGATAATTTTACAGCTTCTGTGTTGACGTCTCAACTTTGGTCAAAACAATAGTCGATCTTTCACCGTTGATCGACTTCCTTTTTGTTGACTTCCATTTTGAATCTTTTGTCAGAAAATCACCTTTAATTCTCCTTTTAAATTAAATTAAATCTAATTTAAAATTTCAGTTCCAGTATTTTAAATTTCAGTTTTGACAAAACTGTATTTCAATCCTGATTCACTTCTTTCTTGTCTCTCATGTGAATTAAATAAAAATACTATTTTTATTTAAATATTTATTTTTCTCTTTTAATTTAAACCATTATTTGATTTAAAATCTTATTTAAATCTAAATTACGTTCAAATATTTTCATTTTAGAATTTAAATGGCAAAGTACCAATCCCTCACAACCCATGTTTTCACGTCCCGATCCACCCAAAAACACATGTGCACCCCATTACCCAGAACCCTGGTTCTTTGCCAAAATGCCAAAACACCACCTATACATCTCTCCCCCCTGTGCACGTGTGCACCTCCTTCGTTAATCAATGAGCCACCGCACCTTTCCTAACACGTCACGTCGACTCCTCATGTCGCCATCGACCAACTCGTCAAACCCCAAAGTCCTTCTTCCTCCAAAACACTCCTCCACCATTGAAGCCGTGAAGAACTTACAGCAGGTAATCCGAAAATGTCACCCCTACGACCACGTCCGGCCACTTGACGACCTGCACTACCTCCGATCAACTCCCCGACCACGCCAGCCCCTGTCCTCCCAAGCCCAGCCCACTCGGTCCAATGTGGACCCCACACGACGCCCCCAAAGTTCATACATCAAAATGCAAACCAAAACCTAAATCGAATAAAATCCTTCGAGTTATGTTATGGAAAAATCTAATGGTATTTTTCCTATGATCCTATCTCTTCCATGACCCTCCAGACCCAACCATATCACCTCCGTCCTCCTAGATCATCAGAAAAAGCCCTAATTCTGATTTCTGATGAATACAATGATTCTCTTTATCCACTAAACTAAAAATCCTAATTCTTTTTTAAAAAATCATTATTTGTTTTACTTTTTAGGATTATGTAACCAAAACTGGTCTTTTGTGGTTTGAAAATCCACTTTGAAATTTTGAAACAGAGAACCTGCCGTGTTTTCTGTTTAAATGACAGTAAGGTTTTCGAATATGTTTGCTTTGTTCTAGACAATAAGGTGACTTTGCTGAGGGTTTAACCTAGTAAGGTATCCCATTCTAAATCTTTTAACCTAAATTTACTGACTGAATTTGGGTTATGTACAAATTCCAAACAAAACACAGGGTTTTGTAATATACAGTATAATACATTTTCCTCTAAACATTTGGTACTTAAGGGTTTCAAATTACTAACCAGTGATTTCCAATCAACCAAGTAATCAACGCAAGATTCACTACTTGGACAAACAAACCATAGAAACCCAAGTTCAAGTTATGGTTCAAACAGCCAAAAATGCACGGATTTAAAACAGAAATTTAAAGAAAGTTTACTCACCAATAAAATGCTTGAACCCTTGGCTATTTTCTTCCCTGATCAAGTATAAAAGACTGGTGTTTGTGTTGTGAGGCAAAGGTGTGTGCTTCAAGGTCCTTATATAGTGAAGAGAATGATAAAAATAGTGCATTTAAAAACTGTTTTGTGTGACACATGATTTGACAAAATAGAAAATCTCTTCCTTGCTAAAACAACACAGCCTCTCTCCCTTGCACATGGCTTACCTCAGCCCAACTCACCCTCCAAAATCCCCTAGGCAACCACCCCTCTCTACCTTATTGGTTTTAATGACAAATCATTTCAAATGCCAATGTACCTCTCATGATCTTCTCAATCTCTTTCTTGGATTTACAAATTTTAGCATCCCCTTTTTGTATCAAATAAATTCAGTTCTGCATAGGATTTCTAACCCCAAATCTTCTTGTGAAAGCTTGATTTAACATGAAAATATAAAAAGAAATTTACTTGCCTTGCAAGAGTTTGCAAAACCTGAAAATCTTGTACTTTTGATCTTGGCTATGTAATGATTTTACATGTAAAGATTTTAGAAAATCAATGCTTTAGAATTGATCTAGTGTAGGTGATTCATGAGTCTAAATACACAAGATTTGCAAATCTATGGCACATGACTTTTTTTACAAAATGAATGAGGTTTTGAAAAATGCAAAAGAGAATTGTCATTTCGGAAAATCTTGTGTACAAAAAGAAAAGATTTGAAAAATTAAATACATGTGACAAATATTTTACTAGATTTTCTTTGCTAGCTCTTTTCTAAGGTAGGTGTTTGTGTTGGAGTTCATGTTCATGAAATATGCTAGCAAAATGAAATAATACTTTTATGTCTTTGATGTTCATGTACATGTGAATATGAACTTTGCTTTTGAACTTTCCTTTGAACAACAAAATGGTTGTTGGCATGTTTAAAAATTCAAGAGTTAAGAGCCTTTAAATCAAAAAAATTCAAAAAAAAAAACTAAATTCTTAAACACTTTGAAAAATAAAACATGTGAAAAAAAGAAAAAAAATGGCACTACTAAAACATGCTATGTTTAAGTGTTGCTCTTCATATACATGTGTAAAATAAAATTAAACAAACGCTTTTAAATTTACGCTATCATACTTGAAATGTGTAAAACTGGATTTTTATAAGCGTTGTAATATATACACATGTACATGCTGTTATACATAACTTAACATGTTTTGAAATTATAAAGACTGGGTTTTATATCGTATTTACAAACACGTACTTATGATCAACCAATGTCTGTGTCAGTGATCAGTGTAAAAAGTCCGGGTCATTACATGAACTTTATGTGGAGAAATAAATTAGATTGTGTATCGAGTTTTTTGTTTTTTCTTTTGTTTTTAATATTTTTTTGTAGAGTGAAATGATATTTTCTTACACGTTTCTTATCCAATTTAGATATATCCAAATTCTTAATGGCGTAATAATGGCTAAACATAAAATATTTTCAATTTTTTGAATTATATGTGGGGTTGAGTGCTATGACAGAATTGTATGCTCTTTGTTTTTAAATATGTTTTATGACCATAGTGCTATGACAAGTTACAAAAATACATTGCATATTATGCTCTCTAGTTTAATTTTACAAAAATGCATTGCATTACATATTGTGTTCATTTATCCCTCAGTCTCATTATTGCATTGTTCATTTTTTCCTCGTTTTCATTGTGTTTGCTATTGTTCATTATTCAGTGTGCATTTCTCATTTTTCATTTTGTTTAATTTTCATCAAACAAAACATTTTGTGTTTCAACTTTACATTTCTATAAACCAAACAGTTATACTTTTTCTTCTTCTTTCGTTTTTCGATTTCATTAGTTTTGTTTCATGTTTTTTTTTTTTTTTTGCATTTCTGTTGTTTCATTAGTTTACATCCTGTGTTTCATCAAACTATTGCACTAGTTTCACTTTTGGTCTTTTGTTCCTTGTTTACCACCTAACTTCACTCTAAATACTGGATAATCCCTTCTAACCTGCTCCTTCATCCCACATCTAAAGCTTCCTATATTATTTTTGCTAGAATTAGGTTGAATCTCCTCCATAGCTTGCTACTCTAGATTGTTCTGCCAACATGTTAACATGACCAACTTCCAGATTATGAGCAGACTTACCAATTCTCCTTAGAACCATTATTTGTTCGACCATTGATTTCTAACACATCCTGGTGACTCTCCATCAAATTAACATGAACACTCTCTAAAATTTAAGCAGACTTCCCATTGTTTTGTGAAGAATTCATGGTTGTCTCAATGTATTTTTTAAAGATTTTTTTGCAAGTTACTAAAGCAGGTCATATTTCGTGAACTTTACAAAAATTATCAGTACTCGTTGAATTATCCGAAGAAAATATCCCTATTCCTTATTCAATTGACATAGTAGAATAATGAAATATTTGTATAGTCTAAATATGACTTGGATTTTAATTGTCGTTCACCATGGCTATGCTCAACCATGATGCCATTAATTATTAGTCTCAAGACCATTTCAGTGGAGTAAATCATTTTGAATTGTTGTGCAACGAGATATAAATGATGCCTGTGGTAAATTTTTATTCTGACATTATATTGTAATTTCAGCTACGAGATTATAAAGCCAATAGCATAAATACCGATGAATTTTTTTATGTGTTCAATATAACCAAGAATATAAACAAATCACATGATCTGATTTTTTGGGTTGTCCATTTTGTCCTCTTTTCATTGTATTACATATTATGTTCAACTATCTCTTAGTTCCATTGTTGTGTTGTCCATTTTGTCCTCTTTTCATTGTATTTGTTGCTGTCATGATTGATTGTACATTTCTCTTCTTTTACGTTTGTTTAATTTTCATTAAAAAAACATTTTTTCATTTCAGCTTTACATTTTTTGTAGTTCAGACACTTGGATAGCTTGTCTACTACCTCATGCTGCTAATTTGATACAATACCAGTGTTAACCATTTTCATTTCGACTTTACATATTTGAGTGTTCCAATCACATGCACAAGAATATCAACAGCGTAATTCTCTCCTCTATTTGAGAAAATAATAGGAAATTTCAATAGCTGGGCCTCTTTAAAAAAAATCTATGGTGGGTAGGCTTACTATTTTGGAATGTATAGGATTTTTAGTGACAACCTATTACTCCTGCTTATTTATTCTCTAAAAACAATTTGTTAGCATGCTTAATTCAGCATTCAACCATTTCCTTTGGAATGTTGATCCATATCCTGAGAAGATAATTCATATTGCTTTCAATAAGCTTCAGCTTAACCATAAGCAACTTATCAATTTAGGCTAATAAATCTATCTCATTATGTCAATCTCATCCTTCAAAAAACAGCAGTCATTGGTTGGTTTCCCTGGCATGGGAAAGACTCTTCTTGCCAAGGTTGTTGTCGGGGAAGCAGATGTTCCATTTATAAGTTGCTCAACAAGTGAATTTATAGAGCTATATGTGGGAATGAGTGTTTCGCGGGTGAGAGATCTATTTGCAAGGGCAGGAGGCACCATCAATTATTTTCATGGATGAGGTACAGTTTATTATGTAGTTACTATTGGTTTTTACACATTACTATTGTTGGGTCGTTTGCGTTTGTGTTTACCTACTTTTATAGATAGATGCTATGACAAAAAGCTGTGATGGTTGATTTTGTATTGTGAATAATAATGAACGTGAACAAACTTTCAGCTGGGTAAGGTTACAATTACTGTTATGTCAAATGAGATTGTATTCTGATTTCATTTTAAATTCCAACTCACGTTCATCCCTTGTTAATAAAAAAATCAGGACCTAGTTAGTTTTAGTGAAAATTTTCAGCTTTCAAAATTAAGCCAAAGCTGGTGCTTGTGCATTGTGAAGAATGACATCCCATGACCAGTAGTAAAAATTTAACTATGCCTTGCTTGCTTGTGCAATTTACATTAGTCTATTGTTTGTGACGGTTATACTCGTTGGGAATCACCTGTTTTGGTGTAGTGGCACATCAAGTAATTTATTACCTATAAGAACAAAACCTAATGAACATTCTAAAGCTGAACCTAGAAGAAGTAAAAGAGCAAGAACTGTAAAATATTTTGGTTCACTTATTTGTGTTTTACTATAGAGGAGGATCCCGTAAACCTCCAAGAGGCCTTATCTTAACTAGATGTCGATTTTCGACAAGAGACTATAAATGATGAGATGGATTCTTTAAAATCCAATAAGACTTGGCACTTAGTTTTTTTACCACCTGGTTGTAAATTAATATGCAACAAATGGGTGTTTAAAAAGAAATTAAAACTCGATGGCACCGTCGATAATTATAAATCACTATTAGTAGCTAAAGGTTTTAAGCAAAGAGATAGACCATTTTAATACCATTTCACCCGTAACTAGAATTACATCCATTTGAGTTTTGGTTTCACTTGCATTTATCCATAATCTATTAATTCACCAAATGGATGTTAAAACTACTTTATTTTTAAATGGTGAATTAGAAGAAGAAATTTGTGTGGACCAACCTGAAGGTTTTGTAGTTCTTGGTCAAGAACATAAAGTTTGCAAATTAGATATATCATTATATGGTTTAAAACAAGCTCCTCAGTAATTGCATGGAAAAAAGTTGATAATTAAACAATCTCAAATGTTTTTAGAGTTAATGAAAGTGACAAATGCATTTATTATAAATCAGAAAATGACATTTGCACTATTATATGTTTGTATGCGAATGATTTACTTATTTTGATCAAACATTCATGCCATAAACACAGTCAAATCTTTATTAAGTGCCAATTTTGATATGAAAGATCTAGGTGAGATGAGTGTTGTAACAACCCGGTATTTCTGAACCAATTTTTTTTAGCTATTTTAATGGGTTTTGAATATTTAAAATGATTTATTTTAAATTATAACAATTTAAAATTTATTTAAAATGAAGTTAAAATGTATAAATTTATTTAATTATAAAAAAACTCAAAATGGCACGGTAGTTTGAAAATTCGATTTTAAATTTCAATTGAATGTATAGGATTCAAAATAAATCGGATTTCAGTAAAACCAGAAACATTTGAATCTGTTTAATTATGTAACAATTCAGTTTTTAGCGAACGACAATTATAAATGTAAATAATTGAATTGGATTTGAATTAACATATATTTAAACAAACAAGATGTATATACATTTTTAAATAGAAAAATGTTTTAAATCTAACTCATGATAACTTTTACAAATAAAAATTTAAAAGATAAAAATAAAATCACATAAGTCAAGCATAAATCAAGAGGTATATGCTGGAAATAATTAGATAACACACAAAATCAGCATCATATACAACCTGTAAACAACCTAGCCTAACATGCGCATCTGAATTGGAATTATTAATTAAATAATAGGGGCATAGCTGAAGAGTATAGGCATAACACTACAACAAAATGACCATATTACAACAGTGGAACACCGTTGTAATATACATTTTACAACGGTGGGCTAATCGTCGTGTATTAAGAAGTTGTAATAGACTAAAATCTTTTACAACTTTTCTGCACTGTTGCAACACGGTTGTAATATGTATATTTGACAACTTTTTTCCACTGTTGTAATAAACTTTATTACAACAGTTATGCACTATTGTTATAATATCTATTACAAGTGTTTTGAACCGTTGTGATTGACATTTGGGTTTTTAAAAAAATAGATAACTTTTACAACTGAAAAGAACAATACACTAAATATAACAATACTCCATAAGCAAATCAGATATTACAGTTATTTGCAAATTAATTTAACAAAATACTCAAATATTCAACATTACAAACAATAAGTTTTAGACAACATTTCGTGCATTATTACATATTTGACTGTTACAAAGCAACTTAGTACAAGCACAAGTTATCCACAAAAAATTGCATATTCTATGAGAGTACACTAGTCGAAGACAACGAAATCTTTACGCCATTTATCTTTTTGGTGCAAGTTCACTGTAGTGATCAAACATGTTGCATAAGAATATGTTTGTTGTTAGAAAAAAGAACAAAAAGTATTTTTTTTAAGCCAACAATACCAAATCTTAATAGCATCAAACATAACTAGCATTCTATACACAATGTAACGACCCGGAAAATCCAAACCAATTTAAAAAATTTATTTTTAAATTATTTGGTGGAAAAATGTGGCAGAAATTTAAATTTTCATTTTTAAATAATATTAAAGCCAGTGAAAATAGTCAATTTTCAAACGATCTCTGTTTTCGACGAAACCACTTTTGTTGGAACCAGAATGTTGAATTATTGCTAGGTTTCAATTTTTAGAATTTTTCGATTTAATATGTGAGCGTGGCGAAGGAAAATGTGTTTGGTCGATTACAGTAAAATTTAATCGACTGAAAAATAGCCATTTTTCAAACAGTGTCAGAATTCGACGAAATTAGTTTTGTTAGGACAGTATCGTCATAACATAGACAAATATATTTTTTCTGGATTTTTTTGAGTTTGTATGTGGCCTCTGTGAATTTATTTATGCAGACGAATTAAATTAATAAAGGATTTAATTATTAAATTAAATAATTCAGGCCACAGACAGCCGTTTGGGCTCACGGGACCTGTCCCATTGGATCCGGAATATGGGTTCTTGGCTAGGGTCACTTTCTGCTGGACTGAAAATAGATCGGTTTAAAAGTTACGGATTTATTTGTAAAATAACAATTAAAACATTATAAAATTAGAAAATTCTATACCCTAAATCACTTTTACTGTTCACCATCGTTGAACAACCGCCACCTTAAAATCAATGGCCTAAACACATCAATTCTTTCCCCCCCAAATTCTTCCAAACTACTCAGTAAATCCCACCACTCCAGTTCAATATTTTGAAGAGATTTTTACCACCTTCCCATCCATACGTCCATCACCCACCTCCAGTGCCAGAACCGACCGCCCTCGCGCCCTGAACCCGAGCCACGTCGACCGCCACCCATGGCGCCAGAGGCCGCCGAGCTGCCCTCCTTTGCCGGCGGTGGTGCGCCTCCCGTAGCCCGACGCCATGGCACCATCGGATCCTCGAGCCGATCATCCAACCTCCTGAAAATTTGAATCCAAGTTTTGAAAAAATAGGGAAGCTAACGGCCGAGGACTGTCGTGAAGAGAATGGGTTAATTCTTTGATTAATTAATTAATTTAAATTGTGTTAAAACTTGTGCTGACCATAACTAATTCGAAACAGCGAATAAACGTGTTGAGACTGATTGGAACATTTTCTGGACTGTTTGAAATTTTGACCAAATCACAAACGACGGTGAGATTTCTGAATTTGAATAATTAAATAATTTAATTATATTCGATCAGTTAAATCATTGTATGTTATTTCTGATCTGTTATGTGGTGATTGTTGTATAGTTGAATTATATTCGTTGTGATATCATGTTATAGCATGTCAGTTTGGATCTGTAAAATTTTGATGTAATCATAATAAAGTTCTCCTTTTTTTTATTTTTATTTTTATTCCTTTCTATTAAAGTTGAATTTTTATTTTGAAACAAAAAGCAAAGTTAGAATTTTAATTTGATTTACAAAATTTACAAAGTTTTGATCTTTTGTTTTTGAAACAAAATATAATAAAATTTTGATCTTTTGTTCTTGAAATAAATCAAAACAAAGTTGAGTCTTTTATTTTGATTTATATAATAAAATAAAAGAAGATTTGATCTTTTATTTTGAGATATAATAAATAAATATTTGATCTTTTATTTTGATTTATAAAATAAAAGAAAGTTGGATTTATATAATAAATAAAGATTTGATCTTTTATCCTAATTTATAAAACAAAGTCCAGATATTTTGTTTGATTTCACAAAATAAAGGTGGGACCTTTTATTTTGATTCATGGAAATTTTACACCCGATCATATGTTGTCGTTGTTGTGATGACACAAAATTTCATTGTTATGTTAATTTAGTTGTAATGACACTAAATTCATCGTTATGTTGTCGTTGTTGTGATGACACAAAATTTCATTGTTATGTTAATTTAGTTGTAATGACACTAAATTCATCGTTATGTTGTCGTTGTTGTGATGACACAAAATTTCATTATTATGTTAATTTAGTTGTAATGACACAAAATTCATCGTTATGTTGTCGTTGTTGTGATGACACAAAAAATTTCATAGTTATGTTAATTTAGTTGAAATGTATCAAAATTTCATCGTTATGTCTATTTAGTTGAAACGAACATACCTTGGTATTGGGTTAAAATTTGAAACTTAGAGAAAAATAATAGAACATTTACATTTTTCTATGTAAAGAAAAATAAAAGAAAGAGTTACATTTTCAATGTAAAGGAAAAAGAAAGGAAAGGAAAATATTTACATTTTTCAATTTAAAAGAAAAGAAAAGTAAATATTTACATTTTTCAATGTAAAAGAAAAGAAAAGTAAATATTTACATTTTTCAATGTAAAAGAGAAGAAATAAGAGAATTTACATATGTAAATAAAAACAATAAAAAGAGAATTTACATTTCAATGTAAAAAAAAGGGCATATACATCTTCAATGTAAAGAATAAAAAGAACATTTTTATATAATCAAACAAAAATATCATTTTATTGAATATAAAAATGTTCATTGTTGAAACTATCATTTTTGTCGCATTAGAATTGGCAAACAAAAATGTCATTTTATTGAATATAAAAATGTTCATTGTTGAAACTATCATTTTTGTCGCATTAGAATTGGCGAACAAAAATAACATTTTATTGAATATAAAAATGTACATTGTTGAAACTATCATTTTTGTCGTATTAGAATTGGCGAACAAAAATATCATTTTATTGAATATAAAATTGTACATTGTTGAAACTATCATTTTTGTCGCATTAGAATTGGCGAACAAAAATGTCATTTTATTGAATATAAAAATGTTCATTGTTGAAACTATCATTTTTGTTGCATTAGAATTGACAAACAAAAATATCATTTTATTGAATATAGAAAATATACATTGTTGAAACTATCATTTTTGTCGTATTAGAATTGACAAACAAAAATATCATTTTATTGAATATAAAAATATACATTGTTGAAACTATCATTTTTGTTGCATTAGATTTGGCGAACAAAAATATCATTTTATTGAATATAGAAAATTATACATTGTTAAAAACTTTATTTTCGTCGCATTAGAATTTGCGAACAAAAATATTAATTTTACAGAGTAAAAAGAATGGAGTCTAATAGTGGAAATCGCCCAATGGTTTATATTTATATAAATATAAATATATAATTTAACGAAACGAGCGCGGTAGTTCGCGTATCGACAATCGTAACTTCAAACGATTATTCCGGAAGATCCGACCGTTGGATTTTCCCAGAACTGGAACCGTTAGGACCGCTTTGGGAAGAACTTTCCGACGACATAAATTTCATCAAAATCCGATGGTTAGATTTTAAGATATATGTAAATCAAATTTTGGTAAAAACAGCGCCAGTGTCACCCATTGACCCGAAACGTCGTTTATTTATTTCGATCTATTTTAATAAATAAAAATAGCGATAAATAGTTATAAATATATACGAAATGTTTTAAACTATAACTATGCGACAATTATTTGAAAAGACTGAGTTTAACTCATTTCAAATAATTGCACGGCGATTAAATCAAAGGTGTGAGAAGACGGTGGTTGAAGACTGGCGATCTTCTCATCGAATGGACAACGACTACTGATGCCTTGGACTGATTTGCTCCCAGGACAGGGTTGAAGCAGTAATTGTCCGGACATATGTATTGGTTGTGCGGATAAGTGAGCGCCTTTTTGATATCTCTGGTTTCGTTCAGACCCAGAACGGACTTGTAAATGGATGCGTGTCTGACGTTGGAATTCATCCCATGTAATTAAATCGATTTGTATTAATATATGTCTGCTTGGTGGTAGATAATTTATTCTCTACTTAACACCCGGATATATAGTGATAGTTATCGATCGCATGGCGTTGAATTGTCAAGGTGGCACGCCAAGATGCAATGATCAAGGCTTTGTTGAAAAGCAGGCCTTGTGGTCGATGATCAAAGCATAGCCTATTTAGGCATAGCTTTGTGTATAGCGTGACTTCGCGAGCCTCACACCCCGGTATGAGTCAAAAACAGGATATGGACCGTAGGGAGTGTACACGTTTCTTTCTAGCTAGGAGTGGTGTTTGGGCTTTAGCACGGCCCGACATTTTACTTATGTGGATTATGGATTGAGGTACCTCGGGTTTTTATAGGCCATAAGTGGTCATATTATAGGTCCAAAAGGACCGGGAAACGTGTGTTCAAGCATAACTAATCCACTCCCGTTAGGTGGGGACCGGCCCTACCGCATCCAAGGGTTCACTGCGGGGGATCCTGAGGCATTTGCTAGAGTGTCTCGAATCGCAAGAGGACGATCCCTAGCCTCGATTTCATGACATAAAACCATTTTCCAATACGACATCACGGTTTTGATTGTAAACTTATATACGGCGACATAGTATATGGTACCTATGCCGTCTAGGATTGATATATTTATATTGAAGTATTTCAATACTGCTTAAACACTAATGATAATATTACTTTTCACATATTAAGCATGTTTGATCATCATAAGGGAAAACTCTATCCTCCTGTGTGCGTTGCATTGTGTGATAGGACTTGAGTCTTATGATGATTTCATTTTTCAAAAGTCATTTCGCTGTTTTATCCAAACTTTATAAAATTATGCACTGGCAATCCAATGGAATAAACCTGTTCCGCGTTAGCGGCGTGGTTCTGAGATTCGCCATATTGATAGTTAATTTAGTTAAGAATTTTCACACCAGTCCCATGACTGACTCGTAGTTTGTTTCACTTTTGCAAACTCGGGTGCCCTCTTTCCACACGAGCAGCCAATTGAGAGGTTCGGATGATGCATTCTGATTGGAGCTTGCTTGGAAGGAAAAAGAAGAAGACTTTTTCTCTAGTTTTTACTTCTGCTTTGAGACATTTTACCTTCTGTAGCTTTGATGTATGTGATGAAGTTTGAGACTTGTTTCTTTCCATTTAAAAACTTATTTCCCTTTTTGTTGAGACTCTTTTTTTTTGGCTAAGTTGTATCCTGTACTGCGTACTCTGATGTATTGGATATTATGATGCTGATGACATTTATTTCCGTTGCAATGGTTTATGTGTTATGATAATTATCTGAGATCTGTTTTTGTTGTAAATATGTTGTATTCCAAAATGATTATCCTTACTTTCGGTCTACGGAAGTTTGGGGTTATCACACACAAGCTACAAAACACACACACACACACAAACATATATATATATATAAGAATCGAACAAATTGTTCTCTATGATTTAAGAAGAAAATTTAACAATAATGCTTAACGTACCAGATAACATGAACTGCATGTGGTCCAAAGCTCCTATTTAAACAATTGGATGTTGAACAACTTCTAAAAAAAAGAGCATCTGCACTTGGACTTTCAGAAAACAAATTAGTAGATGATAATATTGACATGGTAGCTAAATCTATTATTAAACAAAGTAGTCATTTAATTCAAATTTTCTAACCTGTGAATGAAACATTGGCAAACTAAAACAGTAACATGTAAACTCCAAAAATTATCCTTCATTCTTCATGTTCATATCAGTCACCTTACTTACCTTCCACTCAAAGAGACTCCTTTACTATTGCATTCCATACATAACACAAGCTAAACCAAAATAAGAAAACAGATAATAAACAAATGTCCATGGCATGTAGTTGCTATCATTTAGTGGCAATATCTCGTATTTGATATTTGCATAGTACACCAAATATACAAGCAAGATCTAATATACTAGATTTGCATATATGATAATTTCTAGTGCCAATTCATATGAGATACACCTCATACATTCCATATTAAACATACGACGTCAGTGTAAATAGATTTGGAAAATCCTAGCATCCTCTTATGTTTGGTATAAAAAAGTCTGTTTCAAATCCTTCAACAAAAACTAAACAAACAGACAATCACTGATTTAAAATGGGTAAATTAGCAATAAACAAAAGGAGAACATGGACGACTAGCTTATGTTAATCAACTTGGAGTTAAATTTTCTTTTTACAAGGGGATTAAAGCGGAGGAAAGTCATGGCCGTTCTTTGTTTTAATAAACCCAGTGACCAAATAAACGATTATTACTATTATATTTTGTATATATACTAAAAGAAAAACAAAGCTATTCAATATACTTGTGTAATTATACTGTACATACAAACGTTTGGTGCATGTTCAGAATACTCATCAGCACGTCGATGAAAATACAAACTCACCCAAGATCTAGAAGATCAGGGAACTCACCAGCACGTCGATGAGAATCGATCCACAACCGATGAATGGTCTGCCTTTCGAGAGCTACCTAGCAATCTGAGACGGAGCGAGAGAGGAGCTGGAGTGCGAATAAAGTCAGAAGCCTGAGACGAAAGAGTACACCGCGAGTAGAGATCGAGTGAAGGCCAGATCTGGTCGCGCGAAGAGTAACGAAGGCTGGATCTCAAGAAAGCGAAGGGATTGGGTAAAGGTTAGGGTTCGAAGCAGACTTCCTCGCTAGAGAAAGCTGGAGGGTGGTTAAGAGGCGAGGAGAAGAGGGGAGTGAGGACCGGAAGTGGAGAAGGAAGTTGGACGAAGAACTGGCTAATTGGTAGAGACAGAGAAAGAGGGTGCGAAAATCAAATCGCCATTTTCGATTTAGGTTGTAACGTTATTTTCGATTTAGGGGAGAAAGTGGAGAAGGAAGTGGGGAGCTGTCTGGATGAAACGTTATTTTGAGTTAGGGTACAGTACTGGATAGTTGGCCCACCTAAATTTTCGATTTGGCCGCCTAAATTTTCGATTTAGAGAACGTGAGCTGCTTTGAGACCATATAAGCATGTATTTTATTTTGTTGGCACAACAATAACCGAAGCAATGCCATTTTCAAAGAGGCAAAAAAAACGTTGGCCCTTATTGATTTTCTAATTTCAAATCGTTAATTACTAAAAACAATTAAATATTAAACCAAATTTGTTATTTATTAATTTCAAAATTTTAACTTTTTAAATATTAAATATTAAAACATTTGCTAACTATAATTATGATATACTAAATACAAAATGTTACTTCTTAATTGTTAATATCTCTTGTTAATTCTAAATTATTAAATAATTTATTAGTTATTGATTATTAATTCTAAATATTAATCATTTAAAATTAATTATTAAACACAAAATATCACTTCAAAAGTATTAATGTTTTGATTAATTATGACTCTTGAGTGTTAATATTGAGTATATATTATTATGTATTCATTTTCATTAGAAATTATTATTATTAATAATTATCAAATATTAATAAATAATAATAATTATGTAATACTAACTATATTTTTTAATTATTCTTCTTATTTGCTAAGTATTAAATATTACAGATTGATCATTAATTATTACTTCCTAATTGATTATTAATAGTAATTATTAGTTATTAATTATAAATAATCAATATAAATGTATTAAATATTAATTATTAGTTGTTAATTGTACTAAAATATAGTCATATATTACGAAAGTCAAAAAATAAAAGTTGTGATAGGCTTTTATTACAACAGTCAAAATAACACAATTGTTAAAAATAAGTTTATTACAACTTTTCTGGAAAAATGTTGTAAAAAACATTTATTACAACGGTGCATTTACCACCATTGTAAAATTAAAGTTGTAATATGGTGTTTTTGTTGTAGTGTAACTAGCTTAAGAGAAGTAGCGTAACCTATTAGGTGGATCGAACATCGAATGGGAAAAGAAAGACCATTCTTGCTGCAAGCCTGAACATGGCTCAGGTTGTGTTATAAATTAACTAACATCAATATTAATCTAAAATCACATGACAGGAACATATCCCTATGATAGCTCAAGTACTTAAGCATTTAGTTAAGAAGATACAAATAGATATGAAAAGAAAACCTGGAAGCTAAATTAGTTGAACATAACATAGTTTGAAGGTTTTCGTACAAGACCAAGAAGGGGAAATGTAATAACCCGAAAATCCGAGCCAGTTTAAATTTTTTATTTTGGCAATTATAACGAATTTTGATTATTTAAAATAGATTATTTTAAATAAAATCGACGAAAATTTATTTTGAATATAATTCGAACGTATATATTATACGCGTCGTCGTTAGAATATAAATAATTATATATAATTATAAATAGAATTGAAAATGGCGCGGTAGTTCGATAATTCGATTTCAAACTTCAATTGAATGTACCGGGTGCAAAACAATCTGGATTTTAGTGAAACCAAAAACATTAGGATCTAATTGATAACATCTTTCCAACGAATCCGAAAAATCGAAATTTCATAGCGGGAATCAAAAGTTATGTCCAGTTGAAAATTCTGAATAGTCGCTATGGAATTCGGGCCCTTAAAAATGGAAATTTTGCAAACGACCTCGGATTTCGACGAAACCACTTTTGTTGGGTCTGTGATGTCAAATTATTGCTAGGTTTTAAATTTCATAATTTTTCGAATCAATATGTGAGCGTGGCAAAGGAAAATGCGTTTGACCAGTTTTAGTTGATTTTAATCGACTGGAAAATGGCCATTTTCAAACGGTCTCAGAATTCGATGAAACTAGTTTTGTTAGGACCGTATCGTCAATACGAAGCTAGAAAATATTTTTCTGGAATTTTTCTAGTTAGTATGTGACCCCGGTAATTTGAAATGTACGTTTAAAATTCAATATAGTGATTTAAATGTAAATTTAACGGAAACTGATTGTAACAGCCGAATCAGCCTACGATACATATCCCATTGTGTTCGGAATGGGGGTAAAATGCTATGGACGACAGGCGGTGGGCCTCGTTTTGAGGTCATATGTAAAAGTCAACTTTTTACAAAATATATATATATATATATATATATATATATATATATTCTCTCCTTAACTAACCAGGCCCCCCCCCCGATATTTTCAATTAGTTTTCGAAATAAAAAAAAGAAAAGAAAAGAAAAAGGGCTGTGCCCTGACGATCGGAGCCGCGCCTCCAGGAGGGCGCGTCGCCCCTGCGCCCCCGGCACTCAGGCGGAGGAGCTTCTCCCCTGGCCCCGCTCCCCCCTCCGCTACTTCTCCTCCTTCTCCCGATTCGACCTCGCGAAGACCCACCATTGCTTCCCCAACCTCACGCCGTCGCCCTCGCTGTCCGCACCACCAACCGCCACTCCGATTCGAAGCCCCCCCATCTCCCCCCCCCCCCCCCCCCCCCGCGCACAACCAGAGACCCCCTCCCGTTCACTGCAAGTTTTGTTTTGCTTTTTTTTAATTTATTTTCATTTATCTGTTAATTTTTATTTGATTTTAAAAACAGAATTTTTATTTGATGTTAAAAAACAGGATTTTTATTTGATGTTAAAAAACAGAATTTTTATTTGATTTTAAAAAAAACTGAATTTTCATAATGGTTAAAAACTGAATTTTTATAATGGTTAAAAACTGAATTTTTATAATGGTTAAAAACTGAATTTTTTATAATGGTGCAAGATTTGATTTTTCGAAAGTAAAAGATGTGATTTTTCTAAAAGTAAAGATTTGAATTTTTAGAAGAAAAAGATCGTATTTTTATATTGGAGAAAGCGTGATAAAAATTCAATTTGTATATATGTGAAGTAGGCGAGGTAAAGAAACGATTTTTAATTATAGTTGTAGAAAAAATATTTTTATAATATAAGTAAGTAATATATAATTTTTATATTATACAAAGGTTAAAACTATAATTTTTATAGTTTAGAAAGGATAAAAATTCGATTTTTATATATTGAATAGCAAAGTAAAAATATGATTTTTATATTTTTAAAGTATTAAAAATATGATCTTTACTATGTAGAAGATGTAAAAATATAATTTTTACATGATAGGCGTATTAAAGGCAAAAACTTTATATTTGAAAAGGCGAAATCTTTTTATATAGCAGCGATGTAAAAATAGAATTTTTATCTATATAATAGCAAAGTAAAAATTCGATTTTTATATATTGAATAACATAGTAAAAATTCGATTTTTATATATTGAATAACGAAATAAAAATTCGATTTTTACATATGTAGTGGCTACGGGTAACGAAGATGACGAAGATGCGATAACGATGAAGATTTCTATCAAAGAAGAGTCATGGTATTGGATAGCTATCGGTGAGAATTCCTCACCTTTCAATTTCTTTTTCTAGTTATATATATATACTAGGATGCAGACGGTGCTTAGTAGCACCCGACACAATCGTCCACAGACCATGGACTTGTTTGTTTGATTGCAAAAATTAGTTAGATTATTTGATTAAAATTGAATTGTTTGGTGAAATGAATGGATTTGATTGATGTGTGAATGGCGTGGGCCTTCACTAGACCGGGGATAAGGCTAGGCCTCGTCCCGTTTCTAGTATCGTGACGTTATGCCGCAGAAATTTTCTAAAATAAGTTAGAAAAATAAAAATACCATTTTATTTGAAGAATGAACCGAATAGAAATTCATATGTTAAAATAAAGTGTTTTATCGTTAAAAATATAATTTTTAACGTGAATATGAATAAATAAATATTCATTTACAAACTGGACGGTTTGTTTATGTACACCTATTTGAATGACATTGATTGGGTCGATAAATTTTACACATCGCCCAACTGCACAATTAAAATCTGTGTTTGCTGATTTGAAACCCCACACGGGTGTTGGGATGAAATATGAAGTTCACTCATCCTGATTTATGAAATATGTCGATCGATTGATTGACAGGCTGTTATAAGCGTTAGATATCTATATTTGATGCTTATACAGCGTAGTGCACTTTGGTTGATGGTTGATTATTTCCAATGCTATTATATACGTGTGATGTATGAAAAGTCCATATAATTAACATTATATGGTGATTGATTGGGCCTCATTCCAATTTAGAAGATAAAGAATATTATAAAGTAAATGTTCATGTGTTGACTGTACTCATCCGTTGAGATTAGTCATGTGTTGAACGAAATATTTTTATAATAAAATTTAAATCTTTATCAATTTTATAAAGTAAAAGTTCATGTGTTGACTGTACTCATCCGTTGAGATTAGTCATGTTTTGAACGAAATATTTTTATAATAAAATTTACATCTTTATCAATATTATAAAGTAAAAGTTCATGTGTTGACTGTACTCATCCGTTGAGATTAGTCATGTGTTGTACGAAATATTTTTATAATAAAATTTACATCTTTATCAATATTATAAAATGTTCATGTGTTGACTGTACTCATCCGTTGAGATTAGTCATGTGTTGAACGAAATATTTTAACAATAAAATTTATATCTTTATCATTATAAAGTAAAAGTTCATGTGTTGACTGTACTCATCCGTTGAGATTAGTCATGTGTTGAACGAAATATTTTAACCATAAAATTTACATCTTTATCATATATAGAATTAGAAATCAACTGGAAAATAGATGAGATGAGTGGTCTCCTGGATATTAATCTGATGTTGGTTTCGGCCTTCGGGGTTAATATTCAGGAAATCGTTCTCTTACTAATTTACGGTTGGAGTCTAATTTTAAATCAAACGATAGATACCATAATTTTTATAAAATATATTAAATAACAAAAATAGTCACATATGGACGATACTCATCCGTTGAGATTAGTCGTGTGTTGACAAAAATATAGATTCAGGTATTGGATAGAACAAATATTCATTTGTTGAAAAGAATAACGGAATTATTGAAATATATAAAACCGTGTTGATTAGAGATGCGTCATTTTGACGTGAACGATATTTATATCGATTTTATTCATTTTAAAATGAATATTGAAAAGTGATTTCGAAATGAATAGAATATTGAAAAGTGATTTCGAAATGAATAGAATATTTAAAAGTGATTTCAAAATGAATAGAATATAAAATGATTTCGAAATGAATAGAATATAAAGTGATTTCGAAATGAATTGAATATAAAGTGATTTCGAAATGAGTAGAATATAAAACGATTTCGAAATGAATTGAATATATAACGAATTTGATTTCAATTGAATATATAACGAATTTGATTTCAATTGAATATATAATGAATTTGATTTCAATTGAATATGTAACGAATTTGATTTGAATAGAAAATGAATTTGATTTCAATGGAATATGTAACGAATTTGATTCGAATAGAAAACCAATTCGAATTTGAATCAAATAGGAAACCAATTTGAATTGAATCGAATAGAAAACCACTTTGAATTGAATCGAATTGAAAACGAATTCGAATGGAATTTAAAACGAAGTGAAATGAATTCAAATTGAATTGAAACTTGAATTGAATAGAAATGAATTTTAAAACGAATTTATAAGGAAAAATTCAATTTTGATTTGAATTGAAATGGAAGTTGAGATTGTTTTTGAAACGAGTTTAAAACTATTTATATAATTCGTTTTAAATAGAAATCGACGAAATATATATTATATATATAATATAATGGCCTGAATAGAACGCCCGCGCCGCGGCAGTTCGTGAATTTCGACCATTTATTTCAAACGGATATTACGGGAGATCCGACCGTCGGATTCTCCTAAAACCAGAACCGTTGGGTTCGTATCGAAAAGATCTTTCTAACGAATATTTGAAATTCAAAATCTAACGGTTGGATTTGGAGAAACGTCCAAATCAAATTTGAAAAAGGTCGCTATAATTGCAGTTCGATGGCCATTGATGGAAATCGACTGTACGGGCCTTGATAAAATTATTAAAAATAGTAATAATTTGTGTAGAATCATAAGAAGTGATTTGAGAAAAATTGGGATGAAAAACTCCATATTTGAAAAGGTAAAAATAGATTTTTATCGAAATGAACTAGATTGAATTAAATTTAAAACCCGGGTTTTTATTTTTAAATAAATAAATTAGATTTAAAAAGGGGTTTTAAATAATCGGAATTCCTAATATATTTGATTTGAATTGAACTAGAATTGATTTGTGGGTTTATCGTGAACTGTGTTTTAAACAACACTAGTTCTTTAACCCGAAAATAAATAGAATGTGATATGGGTTTGTCGTGAACTATGTTTTAAATAACACCTAGTTCTTTAACCCAGTAAAAGGAGTTTCAACGAATCTGCAATTAGATTGAAATGTAAATCTATAATCTAAATTATCAAATTTAGAAAATGAGCGAGAATGGAGTATTGCCAGTTTTGCTCCAAAGCGATAGTTAAATCTTTAATTAGATTTGAACGTGAAATGGTAATTAATTTTACCGATAACACCATAGTATTAGATAGGGAGTATTACCAGTTTTGCTTCATGGGATGAATAGGTTGGGATTGGGAAATAAATAATTACTTCGGTGTGGTTCGCTAATCTCGACTAGTTGGAAAAACCATAATTTGGTTTGAAACGACATCCAAAGGAAGATTCAAAGAATAAATTTAAAGAATATATCTTGGATAAAATTAATGGGAACCTTTCCCTAAAAATGTGATTTGGTGAATAAAAGAATATTCTGAATTGGAATGAGGCGTATGTTGTGTTTGTGTAACATTTGTTTTCAATATACGCGGGTTGTTCGGAAAGTCCGGGTTTATACCCATTCTGAATAACCGATTCGACGATAAGTCGAAGATAAAGACGGTGATTGAAGACCGGAAGTCTTCACATCGTTTGGATAATTACCGAGGATCCTGATTGGGCTGTACACCCAAGAGGATGGAAATAGTTGGTGGTCGTCCAGACGTACTTGGAGATGGATGGATATGCGAGGAATGTGCCTCTGGTTTCGTTCAGACCCAGAACGGACTTGTAAATGGATTGTGTGTCTGACATTGGATTTTATTCTATGTTGATTGATTTCTATTAAATATACATCTGCTTGGCGGCGGAGAATTTATTCTTTTGCTTAACGCCCTTCTCTGAGACGTACGAGCTCAGAGGTTGTATATCGATGGACATCAGTCGCATGGCATGAATTGCCTGTGTGGCACGCTAAGATGCAATGATCAAGGCTTTTGTTGAAAAGCAGAGTCTTGTGGTTGATGATCAAAGCACGGCGTGCGTGGCAGCTTTGTGTATAACGTGAATTCGCGAGCCTCACACCTCGGTATGAGTTAAAAACGGGATACAGACCGCTGGGAGAGCACGACGTTTCTTTTTACTATGGTGGTGTCAGTGACTTACCAGCCCTGACATTTATATACTTTTCACCTTTGTGGTTGTTGGAATGAGGCGCCTCGATTATAGGTCTGTAAGGACCGGGAAACGTGTGTTCAGGAATAACCAATCCTCTAACGTAAGTGAGGACCGGCCCAGCCGCATCCGGGGTTGCCCAGAGTGCGTAACCCGGAGGCATTTGCTAGAGTGTCTCGAACGCGGAGAGGATCTTGCCCCTTGCCTCGACTCATGACGGAAATCCAATTTCCAATACGTGTATTGCGGTTTTAATTGTAGAACTAGTATGGCGACATGATATATGGTACCCATGCCGTCTATGATTTATATTTATGATTGAAATTGTTTTGACACTATACACTTATTATAGTATCAAATGATTTGTTTTAAACGTATCAAGCATGCTTTGGCTGTTATAAGGGAAAACCCTATCCCCCGGCTTGCGTTGCATTGTGTGAAAGGACCTGGGTCTTATAACAGCTTCATTTTTCTTTCTTTAGCATTGCGCTGTTGTTTTATGCACTAGTATTCTTGGGAGGAAACCCGTTCCGTGTTATACGGCGTGGTCCCTTGAATTAGTCTCCTTTAAAGTAAAGTTTTAAATAACTTTTTTAGTTCTCACACCAGTCACATGACTGACCTGTAGTTTATTGTTTTAACCTAAACTCTGGGTGCCCCTATTTTCCGCACGGGCAGCTAGTAGTTTTGGTTTTGCAGATTTATATTCACAGGATCCTGGTTTACAGCTGGAATGATATCCGGAAAGCTCTGTATCCGTATATCACCTTCAGTTATGCTTTGTATTATTTTCCGCTGCTATGTATTTAATGTAATCTCTGATATTTATCGAATGTAATTTATTCAATTATACTCTGTATATTCTTGTATCCGATGGAATTGTTGTAATAGCAATGAAATGTTCTTCCGTCTGCGTTCTATAGTGTGTTGTTCTCAAAGTATCCGCTCTTTCCTTCACGGGGAAGTTACGGGTCCTTACAGTGGTATCAGAGCTTTGGTTTACAGAGCTCGAGAACAAGACACATTAGAACCATACGAAAGGATTCATCAGATATTGGATTAGCAATATCCAATTAGAATGACTCGTTAGAGATAGGATCAGTGGTATCCTTGAACGAGTGTGAAGAGTATATTTTTCAAATGAAAACAATTTTGTTTTGAAATTTAAATCGTTTTATACGTATTTGAATATTTATTTACTTTGAATTTGGACAATCCGATATACAAGGATTTTGCATATACACGTCATGAACGTATATTCGAAGTTTTAATATACCGGGTAGATATAGAACCGCACTCTAGTAGCCCGACAATGTTCTGATGGTGATTCGAAACATCATCAGCATTTATTTTCGAGTGACGAAGGTGTGATATCTATATATTTCCATTAGACTGGGGTGAGAACCAAAACTAATATAGCTAGAACACATTGTTGTGAATTGGCACCAAAAACATGATTTTTCGTTTATATATCAAAATTATGAATTCGAAACTCTAATCCACTAATTGATTGATGTTTGTGTTGTTTGCTTATTTGTTTGATAATTTTTGAACCATTATGCCTAATTGCATCAAATATTGAATTGTATTGAAAATTAGTCGCATTTGCTTGCATATACATATACTTACATTGAACAGGTCATAGCAAGGAGGCTAGAGCAGAGAATAAAATTTGTTTGCCCAACAAATAGGTACATGTTTACTTCATAATTTACTGTATTGTTTGGGTGATGATGATTTTATGAGCCTATTGGCTAGCTGCTTGGCTTTTTCTTTTTGAGATCAGAAGGCCTATATGGCAATTTCGGGATTTTCCCGTGGCTCCCGGTGCAGGGGAGGTTATGGCGAAATTTTTCGAAAATTTAGGGTGTTAGCCAAATTTTTGAAAATTTGAAAATTCTCAGAAACTGAAAAGTTGGAGAATGGAAGCCAGATCGAACGTAGAGTTGATTAATCAAACCACTTTCGACTTTGTTCTTTTTCGGGGACGAAAAGTTTTAAGTGGGGGAGATTGTAATAATCCGAAAATCCGAGCCTGTTTAAATTTTTTATTTTGGCAATTATAACGAATTTTGATTATTTAGAATAGATCATTTTAAATAAAATCGACGAAAATTTATTTTGAATATAATTCGAACGTATATATTATACGCGTCGTCGTTAGAATATAAATAATTATATATAATTATAAATAGAATTGAAAATGGCGCGGTAGTTCGATAATTCGATTTCAAACTTCAATTGAATGTACCGGGTGCAAAACAATCCGGATTTTAGTGAAACCAAAAACATTAGGATCTAATTGATAACATCTTTCCAACGAATCCGAAAAATCGAAATTTCATAGCGGGAATCAAAAGTTATGTCCAGTTGAAAATTCTGAATAGTCGCTATAGAATTCGGGCCCTTAAAAATGGGAATTTTGCAAACGACCTCGGATTTCGACGAAACCACTTTTGTTAGGTCCGTGATGTCAAATTATTGCTAGGTTTTAAATTTCATAATTTTTCGAATCAATATGTGAGCGTGGCAAAGGAAAATGCGTTTGACCAGTTTTAGTTGATTTTAATCGACTGGAAAATGGCCATTTTTCAAACGGTCTCAGAATTCGACGAAACTAGTTTTGTTAGGACCGTATCGTCAATACAAAGCTAGAAAATATTTTTCTGGAATTTTTCTAGTTAGTATGTGACCCCGGTAATTTGAAATGTACGTTTAAAATTCAATATAGTGATTTAAATGTAAATTTAACGGAAACTGATTGTAACAGCCGAATCAGCCTACGATACATATCCCATTGTGTTCGGAATGGGGGTAAAACGCTATGGACGACAAGCGATGGGCCTCGTTTTGAGGTCATATGTAAAATTCAACTTTTTACAAATAAAAAAAAATTCTCTCTCCTTAACTAACCAGGCCCCCCCCCCCCGATATTTTCAATTAGTTTTCAAAAAAAAATAAAAAAGGGCTGTGCCCTGACGATCGGAGCCGCGCCTCCAGGAGGGCGCGTCGCCCCTACGCCGCCGGCACTCAGGCTGAGGAGCTCCTCCCCTGGCCCCGCTCTCCCCTCCGCTACTTCTCCTCCTTCTCCCGATTCGAGCTCGCGAAGACCCGCCATCGCTTCCCCAACCTCACGTCGTCGCCCTCGCTGGCCTCACCACCAGCCGCCACTCCGATTCGAAGCCCCCCCTCCCCCGCGCACAACCAGAGACCCCCCCCGTTCACTGTAAGTTTTTTTTTCATTTATCTATAATTTTTATTTGATTTTAAAAACAGAATTTTTATTTGATGTTAAAAAACAGAATTTTTATTTGATGTTAAAAAACAGAATTTTTATTTGATGTTAAAAAACAGAATTTTTATTTGATTTTAAAAAAAACTGAATTTTTATAATGGTTAAAAACTGAATTTTTATAATGGTTAAAAACTGATTTTTTTATAATGGTGCAAGATTTGATTTTTCGAAAGTAAAAGATGTGATTTTTCTAAAAGTAAAGATTTGAATTTTTAGAAGAAAAAGATCGTATTTTTATATTGGAGAAAGCGTGATAAAAATTCAATTTGTATATATGTGAAGTAGGCGAGGTAAAGAAACGATTTTTAATTATAGTTGTAGAAAAAATATTTTTATAATATAAGTAAGTAAAAATATAATTTTTATATTATACAAAGGTTAAAATTATAATTTTTATAGTTTAGAAAGGATAAAAATTCGATTTTTATATATTGAATAGCAAAGTAAAAATATGATTTTTATATTTTTAAAGTATTAAAAATATGATCTTTACTATGTAGAAGATGTAAAAATATAATTTTTACATGATAGGCGTATTAAAGGCGAAAACTTTATATTTGAAAAGGCGAAATCTTTTTATATAGCAGCGATGTAAAAATAGAATTTTTATCTATATAATAGCAAAGTAAAAATTCGATTTTTATATATTGAATAGCATAGTAAAAATTCGATTTTTATATATTGAATAACGAAATAAAAATTCGATTTTTACATATGTAGTGGCTACGGGCAACAAAGATGACGAAGATGCGATAGCGATGAAGATTTCTATCAAAGAAGAGTCGTGGTATTGGATAGCTATCGGTGAGAATTCCTCACCTTTCAATTTCTTTTTCTAGTTATATATATATATATATATATATACTAGGATGCAGACGGTGCTTAGTAGCACTCGACACAATCATCCACAGACCATGGACTTGTTTGTTTGATTGCAAAAATTAGTTAGATTATTTGATTGAAATTGAATTGTTTGGTGAAATGAATGGATTTGATTGATGTGTGAATGGCGTGGGCCTTCACTAGACCGGGGATAAGGCTAGGCCTCGTCCCGTTTCTAGTATTGTGCCGTTATGCCACCGAAATTTTCTAAAATAAGTTAGAAAAATAAAAATACCATTTTATTTGAAGAATGAACTGAATAGAAATTCATATGTTAAAATAAAGTGTTTTATCGTTAAAAATATAATTTTTAACGTGAATATGAATAAATAAATATTCATTTACAAACTGAACGGTTTGTTTATGTACACCTATTTGAATGACATTGATTGGGTCGATAAATTTTACACATCGCCCAACTGCACAATTAAAATCTGTGTTTGTTGATTTGAAACCCCATACGGGTGTTGGGATGAAATATGAAGTTCACTCATCCTGATTTATGAAATATGTCGATCGATTGATTGACAGGCTGTTATAAGCGTTAGATATCTATATTTGATGCTTATACAGCGTAGTGCACTTTGGTTGATGGTTGATTATTTTCAATGCTATTATATACGTGTGATGTATGAAAAGTCCATATAATTAACATTATATGGTGATTGATTGGGCCTCATTCCAATTTAGAAGATAAAGAATATTATAAAGTAAATGTTCATGTGTTGACTGTACTCATCCGTTGAGATTAGTCATGTGTTGAACGAAATATTTTTATAATAAAATTTACATCTTTATCAATATTATAAAGTAAAAGTTCATGTGTTGACTGTACTCATCCGTTGAGATTAGTCATGTGTTGAACGAAATATTTTTATAATAAAATTTACATCTTTATCAATATTATAAAGTAAAAGTTCATGTGTTGACTGTACTCATCCGTTGAGATTAGTCATGTGTTGAACGAAATATTTTTATAATAAAATTTACATTTTTATCAATATTATAAAGTAAATGTTCATGTGTTGACTGTACTCATCCGTTGAGATTAGTCATGTGTTGAACGAAATATTTTAACAATAAAATTTATATCTTTATCATTATAAAGTAAAAGTTCATGTGTTGACTGTACTCATCCGTTGAAATTAGTCATGTGTTGAACGAAATATTTTAACCATAAAATTTACATCTTTATCATATATAGAATTAGAAATCAACTAGAAAATAGATGAAATGAGTGGTCTCCTGGATATTAATCTGATGTTTATTTCGGCCTTCGGGGTTAATATTCAGGAAATCGTTCTCTTACTAATTTACGGTTGGAGTCTGATTTTAAATCAAACGATAGATACCATAATTTTTATAAAATATATTAAATAACAAAAATAGTCACATATGGACGGTACTCATCCGTTGAGATTAGTCGTGTGTTGACAAAAATATAGATTCAGGTATTGGATAGAACAAATATTCATTTGTTGAAAAGAATAACGGAATTATTGAAATATATAAAACCGTGTTGATTAGAGATGCGTCATTTTGACGTGAACGATATTTATATCGATTTTATTCATTTTAAAATGAATATTGAAAAGTGATTTCGAAATGAATAGAATATTGAAAAGTGATTTCGAAATGAATAGAATATTTAAAAGTGATTTCAAAATGAATAGAATATAAAATGATTTCGAAATGAATAGAATATAAAGTGATTTCGAAATGAATTGAATATAAAGTGATTTCGAAATGAGTAGAATATAAAACGATTTCGAAATGAATTGAATATATAACGAATTTGATTTCAATTGAATATACAACGAATTTGATTTCAATTGAATATATAATGAATTTGATTTCAATTGAATATGTAACGAATTTGATTTGAATAGAAAATGAATTTGATTTCAATGGAATATGTAACGAATTTGATTCGAATAGAAAACCAATTCGAATTTGAATCAAATAGGAAACCAATTTGAATTGAATCGAATAGAAAACCACTTTGAATTGAATCGAATTGAAAACGAATTCGAATGGAATTTAAAACGAAGTGAAATGAATTCAAATTGAATTGAAACTTGAATTGAATAGAAATGAATTTTAAAACGAATTTATAAGGAAAAATTCAATTTTGATTTGAATTGAAATGGAAGTTGAGATTGTTTTTGAAACGAGTTTAAAACTATTTATATAATTTGTTTTAAATAGAAATCGACGAAATATATATTATATATATATAATATAATGGCCTGAATAGAACGCCCGCGCCGCGGTATTTCGTGAATTTCGACCATTTATTTCAAACGGATATTACGGGAGATCCGACCGTCAGATTCTCCTAAAACCAGAACCGTTGGGTTCGTATCGAAAAGAGCTTTCTAACGAATATTTGAAATTCAAAATCTAACGGTTGGATTTGGAGAAACGTCCAAATCAAATTTGAAAAAGGTCGCTATAATTGCAGTTCGATGGCCATTGATGGAAATCGACTGTATGGGCCTTGATAAAATTATTAAAAATAGTAATAATTTGTGTAAAATCATAAGAAGTGATTTGAGAAAAGTTGGGATGAAAAACTCCATATTTGAAAAGGTAAAAATAGATTTTTATCGAAATGAACTAGATTGAATTAAATTTAAAACCCGGGTTTTTATTTTTAAATAAATAAATTAGATTTAAAAAGGGGTTTTAAATAATCAGAATTCCTAATATATTTGATTTGAATTGAACTAGAATTGATTTGTGGGTTTATCGTGAACTATGTTTTAAACAACACTAGTTCTTTAACCCGAAAATAAAAAGAATGTGATTTGGGTTTGTCGTGAACTGTGTTTTAAATAACACCTAGTTCTTTAACCCAGTAAAAGGAGTTTCAACGAATCTGCAATTAGATTGAAATGTAAATCTACAATCTAAATTATCAAATTTAGAAAATGAGCGAGAATGGAGTATTGCCAGTTTTGCTCCAAAGCGATAGTTAAATCTTTAATTAGATTTGAACGTGAAATGGTAATTAATTTTACCGATAACACCATAGTATTAGATAGGGAGTATTACCAGTTTTGCTTCATGGGATGAATAGGTTGGGATTGGGAAATAAATAATTACTTCGGTGTGGTTCGCTAATCTCGACTAGTTGGAAAAACCATAATTTGGTTTGAAACGACATCCAAAGGAAGATTCAAAGAATAAATTTAAAGAATATATCTTGGATAAAATTAATGGGAACCTTTCCCTAAAAATGTGATTTGGTGAATAAAAGAATATTCTGAATTGGAATGAGGCGTATGTTGTGTTTGTGTAACATTTGTTTTCAATATACGCGGGTTGTTCGAAAAGTCCGGGTTTATACCCATTCTGAATAACCGATTCGACGATAAGTCGAAGATAAAGACGGTGATTGAAGACCGGAAGTCTTCACATCGTTTGGATAATTACCGACGATCCTGATTGGGCTGTACACCCAAGAGGATGGAAATAGTTGGTGGTCGTCCAGACGTACTTGGAGATGGATCGATATGCGAGGAAAGTGCCTCCGGTTTCGTTCAGACCCAGAACGGACTTGTAAATGGATTGTGTGTCTGACATTGGATTTTATTCTGTGTTGATTGATTTCTATTAAATATACATCTGTTTGGTGGCGGAGAATTTATTCTTTTGCTTAACGCCCTTCTCTGAGACGTACGAGCTCAGAGGTTGTATATCGATGGACATCAGTCGCATGGCATGAATTGCCTGTGTGGCACGCTAAGATGCAATGATCAAGGCTTTTGTTGAAAAGCAGAGCCTTGTGGTTGATGATCAAAGCACGGCCTGCGTGGCAGCTTTGTGTATAACGTGAATTCGCGAGCCTCACACCTCGGTATGAGTTAAAAACGGGATACGGACCGCTGGGAGAGCACGACGTTTCTTTCTAGCTATGGTGGTGCCAGTGACTTACCAGCCCTGACATTTATATACTTTTCACCTTTGTGGTTGTTGGAATGAGGCGCCTCGATTATAGGTCTGTAAGGACCGGGAAACGTGTGTTCAGGAATAACCAATCCTCTAACGTAAGTGAGGACCGGCCCAGTCGCATCCGGGGTTGCCCAGAGTGCGTAACCCGGAGGCATTTGCTAGAGTGTCTCGAACGCGGAGAGGATCTTGCCCATTGCCTCGACTCATGATGGAAATCCAATTTCCAATACGTGTATTGCGGTTTTAATTGTAGAACTAGTATGGCGACATGATATATGGTACCCATGCCGTCTATGATTTATATTTATGATTGAAATTGTTTTGACACTATACACTTATTATAGTATCAAATGATTTGTTTTAAACGTATCAAGCATGCTTTGGCTGTTATAAGGGAAAACCCTATCCCCCGGCTTGCGTTGCATTGTGTGAAAGGACCTGGGTCTTATAACAGCTTCATTTTTCTTTCTTTAGCATTGCGCTGTTGTTTTATGCACAGGTATTCTTGGGAGGAAACCCGTTCCGTGTTATGCGGCGTGGTCCCTTGAATTACTCTCCTTTAAAGTAAAGTTTTAAATAACTGTTTTAGTTCTCACACCAGTCACATGACTGACCTGGAGTTTATTGTTTTAACCTAAACTCTGGGTGCCCCTATTTTCTGCACGGGCAGCTAGTAGTTTTGGTTTTGCAGATTTATATTCACAGGATCCTGGTTTACAGCTGGAATGATATCCGGAAAGCTCTGTATCTGTATATCACCTTCAGTTGTGCTTTGTATTATTTTCCGCTGCTATGTATTTAATGTAATCTCTGATATTTATCGAATGTAATTTATTCAATTATACTCTGTATATTCATGTATCTGATGGAATTGTTGTAATAGCAATGAAATGTTCTTCCGTCTGCGTTCTATAGTGTGTTGTTCTCAAAGTATCCGCTCTTTCCTTCACGGGGAAGTTACGGGTTCTTACAGTGGGAAATCTGAGGAATTTTCACAAATTAAATCACACATCACACTCTTAAGCTGCTGTATACACACACTTCACATCACCCTTTATTTTTCAATAAACAGCAGCATGTATGTATCCTATCATCCCTACGAACAGCCTAATTCTAGCACCAGTATTGCACGTGGTTTGTGCATATGTGTATACCAATTCATAGATGGTCGTGCACTACCTATTTCCTAGAAGAGATAGATGGAAATAGCCATACATGAACATCATTTTAATCGTGTATCTCCTCACTAAAAAGGCTGCTGCATAAAGCCTGTATGCCTAAATGACTAGCTAAGTCTATATATTGAAATTCTTCTATAAATACACTATTAAATCTACACAAACACACACACCAGTTCATTTGAAACTGAAGATGGAAATGGCAGAGACACTAGCCAAAACAAGTTTATACAGTGAGCAAACCAAGAACAAAAATGGCAAGGAAAACACTGTATAGAAACAGAGAAAAACCTGGAAATCAAAATGATATAAAACAGAGCAAAACTGGAACAAGAATTAAATAAAGAAAATTGGAAAGACAGGAGCTGTATTGGGAGTAACTCTTAAAAATATATTTCAGAGATTACATATGAATTATACTCATACATTTGTCTACAATACTTTTCATCACCTATGTAATAGGTCATAAACTTTAAATTTCTTTGAGATAGCAGTTAATTCATCCCAATTTTGCAATGTAATACGTTCACATTTCTAAACTCACCATTTACAGTGGGTATGCGATATACTTCGATTATTTCAGGTCTGGATCAACACTTCAACCTAAAAGGGTATTTCATACAACTGTGTAGTTAACCCAGTAGCAAAATCAATGGGTTATAGAGATAAAACTAGAAATTTGATGTTTACATATAACATAGCATATTATATGCTTAATTGTTCAAGAACATGATATTATTCTAATTTGTTATAAATAATTCATAAAGGGAAGATAAGGTGGACTAATCTGATCCTTGTGGTGAGCATGGTCATATTAGACATAATATTATGTTGTTAGCATGCTGCTTGCAGAAAGTCTGACATTAGACAAGATAGTGTTACAAGCTCTCGCGTGAAACAAATATATGTTCAATGGAAGTTTACCTACTAATAAATAAATAAAGAGTCGTTTAGGAAACATGAATAGAACTTAGGACATGGGTATAGGGATCGAAAATTGATGTAGATACGAGGCTTGATACATTAGGAATTCAAGCATTTATATCCTGGAAAAACAAGAAGGGAAAAAGTAAAAATCTGATAAAGGAAGAAGCAGTACTGATGTACATGAAGAGACTTTTTGATGGCATATCACATGCAACATGAGTTTGTATTTTGTACTGAATATCACTGCTGCTCTTTGTGAAGCCACTTTCATTATCCTCTCCTTATTGCGTGAATTTGATCAAGTATACACCAGTGTACGTGTAACAACCCGGAATTTTTGAACCAATTTAAAATTTTTATTTTAGAAATTTTAATGGAATTTAAATATTTTAAATAATTTATTTTGAATAATAACAATTAAAAATTTATTTAAATTGAAATTTGAATGAATATATTTATTTTAATTTTAAAAGGAGTTATAAATAACATGGTAGTTTAAAAATTTGAACTGAACTTTGACTGAATGTACAGGATGCAAAATAAATCGGATTTTGGTGAAACAAAAAATATTAGAATCTGTTTAAAAATATCTTTCCAACGAATCTGAAAAATTGAAATTTCATAGTAGGAATCAAAAGTTATGGCCAGTTAAATATCCAGAATAGTCGCTATAGAATTTATATATATATATATATATATATATATATATATATATATTAATATAAAAAATAGACATTTTGCATACGACCTCCGTTTTTGATGAAACCACTTTGGTTGGATCCGGAATGTTAAATTATTACAAGATTCCAATTTTCATAATTTTTGGAATTAACATGTGAGCGTGGTAAATCAAAACGTATTTTGGTCAATTTCTCTCAAATTGGATCGACTAGAAAATGGCCGTTTTTCAAATGGTCTCCAAATTTGATGAAATTATTTTTATTAGGATCGTATCGTCAAAACATAGCTAGATTTATTTTTCAGAAATTTTTGGAGTCCGTATGTAGCCCCAGTAAATTTAAATATACGATCAAATTAAGTAATTAAATGTTTTGTATTTTAAATTGAAGAAAAATGGGCTGAAACGATCGATTGGGTTGACGGGACCTAGCACATTGTGTGCGGAATGAGGATACTTGGTTAGAGGCAACACTCGCTGGGTTGGATTTTGAGTTAATATGAGATTAACGGGCCTTATAGGTTTAAGAGAATTAAATATTATTATATTATAAATACACCATATTAATCCAAATCCAAATTACAAACAGTGGCCGCCGTTCTAAGAAATCCATGGTCGAAATTAACTAGAATTCAAGCTCCAATCTCTTCCAATCTACTCAAAATTAGATCGAGCTTTCTACAAGAGGATTCAAGAGGAAGATGAGCTCTACGTAATGAACGGTCGTGATCAGTTTTAATGTTGCGGATTAGGTGAAATAGGTGCTGAAAACACCGCCGTTGGGCATTGTTTTCCAGCATCCTAAGGGCACACGAGGTGGCTGAGTTCGGGGGAGGGTGAGGGGGGAAGGCGCGGCTCATGTCTGCGGTTGGCGTGGCGGTGAAGGATCGAAGGCCGACGGCATTCGGAAGCGTGCAACAGAGGATGTTTTGATCGAAGAAAATGGGTTTCGGTGTCCAGTAAAGCAGCGAAGAAGAAAGGGATTAATTCCCTAATGAAGTAATTAAAAAAATTAATTATTTAATTATTTTAAATTGTGTATCCAAGGTTTAAAATTCTATAACTCGTTTAAATCAAATCAGAAATCAATGAAACAAGTTTCTATGGAATCGTATGGACGAGATCTACAACATGGAACAGACTAGAGCTTAAATGGAGCACATTGAAAATTCAGACAAAAATCAAAGTGAGAATTCTACTTTATTTCTTTATCTTAAATAAATTAAAATTAATCATGATTGTATCATCACCAATCCGCTGTTAATTTCTATTTGTTATGATACGTGACTTGTTCTGTGATCAATGTGTTATGTAGATCTGTTAATTTGGTGATATTGTGTTATAACAAAATTGTTATAAAAACATATAGATCATTTTTGTTGTAATAAAATAAGTGAAACAAAAATATATAATTTTTGTTTAAATAAAATTGTCAAAATAAAAATGAACATTTTTGTTGAAATAAAATAATCAAAACAAAAATGACATTTTTGTAAAGCAGATTTTTGTCAAAATACAAATTACATTTTTGTCAACAAAACAAAAATGAAAGAACCATTTTTATCATTTTGTTGAATTAGAATTTTCAACACAAATGAAATATCGATTTTTATCATTTGGTTGAAACTAATTTGTCATTGTTGTCAAAATAAATTTGTTGAGACAAAATCCACATTTTTGCCAAAATCAAACTTGTCAAACAGAAGTACCATTTTTATCATTTTGTTGAATTAGAATTTTCAACAAAAATGAGAAGAACCATTTTTATCATTTTGTTGAATTAGAATTTTCAACAAAAATGAGAAGAACCATTTTTATCATTTTGTTGAATTAGAATTTTCAACACAAATGAAATATAGTTTTTTATCATTTGGTTGAAACAAATTTGTCATTGTTTTCAAAATAAATTTGTTGAAACAAAATTCACATTTTTGTCAAAATCAAACTTGTCAAACAAAAATACCATTTTTATCATTTTGTTGAATTAGAATTTTCAACAAAAATGAAAAGAACCATTTTTATCATTTTGTTGAATCAAAAATTAACATGTTTGTTAATTAGAATGGAGTTAAACAAAAATCATCATTTTTGTTAATTAAAATTGTTAAATTATAATTGTCATGTTTAACAAATTAGAATTGGTAAATTATAATTGTAATGTTTAACAAATTAGAATTGTTAAATTATAATTGTCATGTTTAACAAATTAGAATTGTTAAATTATAATTGCCATGTCTAACAAATTATAATTGTTAAATTATAATTGCCATGTCTAACAAATTATAATTGTTAAATTATAATTGCCATGTCTAACAAATTAGAATTGTTAAATTATAATTGTCATGTTTAACAAATTAGAATTGTTAAATTATAATTGTCATGTTTAACAAATTAGAATTGTTAAATTATGTTAACGATAAAATTCAAATTTTATCGTATATGTAGAAAAGATTATAAATGTTCGTTTGTTTAAAATGAAAATATATTAATGATAAATTTTACATTTTTATCATATACGTAGAAAATTTGTTTGAAACGAAGATATGTTAACAATAAATATTCACATTTTTATTGTATATAAGAAAAGAGTAAAAATGATTATTATAGAAAATGTCATAGAAACAAATACTTCTTTTTATATGACATTAGAAATGTAGAACATGTTATGCAAGTAAATATCCCCTTTTTATTTGTCATTAGAGAACATACGAAAGTACTATGTAAATAAATATTTTATTTTGTCATTAGAATTATATAACATGTCAGGTAGACAAAATTATCTTTTTATGTTGTCATTAGAAAATATAAAACATGTTCAACATAGAAAATGTTATGACAATAAAAATCTTTCTTTTTATTTGTCATAAGCAACATAGAAAATATGTTTACAATAAAAATTCTCTTTTTATTGTATATGTAAAACATGAAATGTGATTGTACCAAATACACTTGGTTGCTGATATTGATTGTGATGGATTGACTGAATGGATTGTTCTCGACCAGTTTATGAGCAAAATATGTTTTTACATTTAGCATTGGGTGGGTAGAAATATATATATGCTAATACCTTGTGAAACACTTCACGATTTGACTATAAGGTGGATAGCAATGTGGTTTATTTCAAAATTAATAAATGATTTTTGAAATGAGATTTCTTAAGTAAAAAGAATAGTATTCCCGATTTTGGACAGGGAATGTTTTATAAAATGTTTTACAAAACAGAAAGGATTTCGAGGACTATAACTGATGATTTCGAAATGATTTGTAAGTAAAAATCTATATAGATTTGATTATACTTGTGATTATGTTGTGAAATGATTTTCCCTACTTTGGGAGATAAAATGATTTATCAAGTATGTGGCTGAAGATGCGGGTGACCCGAAATTGACTAATAGTATGAAGGCGTACATGTCTTGCCCAATTGGTGGGATGGTGCGTTGTCAGTGTAGCCGTTAGGTGCACACACACACACACACACACACACACATATATATATATATATATATATATATATATATATTGGCTTGGTTAGGGTGCGTACTACCCGGTCGTGAGGGAACATGACCGATATTTTATTTCATACTTGTTTGTATGTTTTGTTATGTTTTGGAATCCATATTTCCAAATGTTTTGTTTTCAAATCCCGAAGTGAAATCTACTTTGATATAAAAGCTAGATATGTATTTCAAATGATTTGAAATAAAAGAAATCGGGAAATAAAGTCCAAAGAAATAATTTCTGTAAAGTGAATAAGATTTTGAAATCTAAGTTTAGGGATTAAGCCTAAATGGGTTGATTAAGGAATTACATGTTGATTGGAGCATTGTAGATCCATATGTTTATTCATGGATGATGTTTATGCACTGGCAATCCAATGGAGTAAACCCGTTCCATGTTAGTGGCGTCGTCCTGTGATTGACCTTATTATTAAATAGGTTAAGTAAGATTTCTCATACTAATCCCATGACCGACCTGTAGTTTGTTTCACTTGCAAACTCGGGTGCCCATATTTTCCATACGGACAGTCGATTAGCTTATTTTGCAGATATATTGAGCATGGTTTTGGATCGAAGCTTAAAGCTGTGTCTAGAGCACTGATAGCCTTCCGCTGTATTAGTTATTTGTTGCCGCTACATTGTATTACAATTATTGTAATTTAATCCTCCGCTATGGTATTTATATTCGATGTACTCTGATATTCTGTGCTCTGATGTAACATTATTATGATGTTTATAAAAGTCCTCTGTTATTTGTTCTATTGTGTTGTATGCCCAGAGTTAGTGCATTCGAGGATTTTCAACTTTTGGATCAGACCTGTGTGGTTTATGGTCGATTCAATGGGCGGTGATTTTAAGGTCATTACAATACGTTAATATTTCATTTGGTTAGTAAACTAAATAAAAACAATTTCCAATAAATGTGGTAGGAATTGATTAAGCAATTAACCAGTATTTGGTATTGACATAAGTACTGAGAACGTAAATGGCAGTTAAGAGTACATAAAAAAATTAATTGGTTGAAGAAATAACTGAACCATTTTCCAATCAATGCTTGATCAATTAGCTGAATTCAATTGCCTAATGAATTAACTAAAACATTCTCACAAAAGTCGGTTACGTGAAAATTTAAACCCATTGATTTTTAGTTTAAGTTCGTGATGTCAGCAGAAAAAAAAGTAGGTAGGATTTGCAATTTCAGTGATCAGCTTATAACTAGTACTACATGTAAATGGAGCGGAGACAATTACTTCCGATACATAGTGAAATTTAGATTTTAAGAAATAAATCAATGGGAACTTGTTGCGTGGAATGGAGATGAGTTCGGGCTGGGTTTCTGATCTGCGGAAATTACTAGGATGAGGAGGTGCGGTGGCTCATTGGTGAACGGATCAGCTGTACATCTGCACAGCGTGCACACGGTGCACGGTAGCCTGGAAATGGAATTAAGCAAGAAAAAGAAGGGACTAAGCACATCTGTTTGGTGCGCAAATGAGCCATGCAACATTCAAGGATTCATGATATCCTCACATAAGAAGAAGAAGGTCTGGACTAGGGACGAAACTACTATTGGGGCTAGTAGGGGCTGTGGCCCTCGCTTAAATTATAATTTTTTATACAATTTTTTTTACATATAAAAGGCTGGCAGCCACGAAAGGAATGTTGACTTCTTGATGGTACTTTAGGGTAGAAAAAGGAAGTTCAACTCATATTATATTATCCAAATCCAACAGCAGCACGTTTCCAGGCATTCTCTTTGCTTTTGGGTACTTCGATATTCACCATCCCTCTTTTCAAATTCAGCCGCTCTTTGCAAATTGATCAACAACAAGGAAAACAAGGTAATTAGTTTTCATTTTCCCAAATTAGTTATTACTCTATTTTTATTTTATGCATAATAATACTCTACAAATCTGAAATTTTTTGCTTAATTTGGAAGTGTATCGTTTTGAATTTGAGTAATAATAATTTCGCTGAAAGTCATGTACATTTTGTCTTGTTACAATATTACCATATTTTTCCATAACTCCAGTGGAGATCAAATTTAAGCGGTTCAGACAATTTGGCAATTTATGGTTCCTGCACTAATTTTTGGTTCTGGGTCAGAAATGCATTTTAGTTTTTCATTCTTAAATTTTCGTTCTTCAGCAGCAAAAATGTCGTCATGTGACATTTTTTATAACAGGCTTTCGTATTAACAAATATTTTCAGTTTATGAGTGAAAGAAAAATACCTTTCATTTATTATTTTGCTGCGATATCATATTATCAAATATCAATGTATTATTGAAGTCGCATTCAGAAAGATTGAGATATGTGCACACTATCCTTATCTATATTGTAATGAGTTTGTTGTAACATACATGTTATTGAACTTTAGGCATCGTGGATATCATGGTTAGATCTTCTAAAATAAATGATTTTTTAAGAGAAAAGTTACCAAAAATTCAGAAGTTATTGGATTTTCTTCAATTTCCAATGATGATCAATTAGTAGATGCTTCTCCAACTCCAACTCCTACTCCAAAATATCAAAGAATTGAAAGTAGAGAGGTTGAGACAAATTCTTTAGAATGTGATCTGGGATTGCACTCCCAAATATATGATTTACCTTTACATAAGCAAGATGAAATTAGACGTGCTTATGTTAATTTTGGAGCTTATCAACCCATGCTTAAAGAGCTTCCACTGTTTGAAAAAGGGATACATCTTCGATGGTTTAATGCCTCTTGGTATAAGTTATTTCCTTGGTTGGGGTGTTCAACTACAAAAGATGCAACATTTTGCTTACCGTGCTTCATTTTCAATAAGAGGGCAAATGATCAGTATAAATCAAATGCATTCACTATCAACGGGTTTCGAAATTGGAAGAAGGTCTATAATGGTAATGAAATCCTATAAAAACAATTCACAATGCTGCAGAACAAGCTTGCAAAGATTTAATGAAATCCTCCCAACACATCGAAAATATTTTAGAGAAACAAACTGATGAACAAATATCCCAAAATAGGCTAAGGCTTTCGATATCTATTGACACTGTTCGATGGTTAACATTTCAAGCATGTGCTCTTCGTGGAAATGATGAAAGTCTTGATTCCAAGAACCCTGGCAACTTCATCCAATTTGTAAAACTTGTAGCCTCTTACAATGAGAAAGTCGCAGAAGTTGTCTTAAAGAATGCACTGGGAGCTAAGTATATTTCATCTCAAATTTAAAAAAAAAAATTTACATGTCATTGCAACAAAAGTTAGAAAAATTATTTGTGAAGAAATTGGAGATGCTAAATTTTGTATCATTGTCGATGAAGTATTGGATGAATCTAAAAGAGAACAAATGGGTCTTGTTTTAAGATTTGTTGATAAAGAAGGATTTGTGCGTGAACGTTTTTTCAATATTTTTCATGTTAAAGACACAGAAGCGGAAACTTTAAAGCTTGAAATTACTACATTGCTTTCTAGTAATAATTTATGTATCCAAAATATTCGTGGACAAGGTTATGATGGTGCTAGTAACATGCATGGTGGGTGGAAAGGATTACAAGCTCTTTTCTTGAATGAATGCCCATATGCTTATTATATTCATTGTTTATCTCGTCGGCTTCAATTGGCATTAGTTGCCGCTACCAAAGAAGTTCTTCTGATTTATCATTTTTTCTCCAAGTTAAGTATTGTTGTTAATGTAATGGGTGCATCTTCTAAGCATCATGATGAGTTGCAAGTTATTCATAAAAGTAATATACTGAGTTAGTTGCTAGTGGTGAGCTAATATCTGGTACAGGACTTAAATCAGATTGGAACTTTGCAATGGGCTGGAGACACTAGATGGAGTTCTCATTTTAATTCGGTTTGTAGTTTGATAAAAATGTATGGAGCATCTTGTTCAGTTCTCATTGATATCACTAAAGATAAAGAATGTACGGTTTCACAAAGAGGAGAAGTCAATGCGGCATATAATGCTTTATTGTCTTTTGAGTTTGCATTTATTTTGCACATTATGCAAGAAATTATGGGAATCACTAATGGTTTGTGCCAACATTTACAAAATCAATCTCAAGATATATTGAATTCCATACAATTAGTGAAAACTACAAAGACACTTATTCAAGACTTAAGAGATAATGGTTGGAGCCTATTTCTTGACAAAGTTACATCATTTTGTTGCAAACAAAAAAATCCTTGTTCCCAACCTGCATAGTTGGTATAGTTCAGGAAGAAGTGCTCGAGAGAAAAAAGATAAAGTTACCATTGAACACCATTATCGCTTTGATATGTTTCATGAAACAACTGAGACTAAAATGGCAAGAATTATATCATCGATTTAATGAGCACTCACTACAACTCTTCACTCTTAGTTCTTCTTTGGAGCCAAAAGATGCATACAAATCATTTAATATACCAAATATTTGTGAATTAGTTGATACATTCTACCTAAAAGATTATTCGGAGCAAGAAAAACTTCATCTTAAATATCAATTGCAACAATATGGTTTGTATGTGCCTAACGATGATCAATTAAAACAATTATCAACTATTTCTGAACTTTGTCAAGGATTGACTAGGACAAACAAGTCAAATATTTATCCCTTGGTACATCAATTAATTCGTCTTGTATTAACTCTTCCGGTTTCCACAGCGACCACTGAAAGAGCATTTTCAGCCATGAAGCTAGTTAAAACTAGTCTTCGCAACAAAATAGAGGATGAATTTCTTGCAGAAAATATGACGGTTTATATCGAGAAAGAGATTGCAATTCAGTTCAACAATGATTCAATAATCGAAGAGTTTGACAAGATGAAAACCCATCGAGTGCAACTTATGTAGAAATAATTTATATATTTGCTATTATGATACTCCTGGTTCTTTTGTTAAGTTAATCAAATATGTATGTAGTGTGCCTTAGTAATATTTTCTTTTAAGTTTTGTATGCAATCAGATATAAAATTGCTTCTTTATTCTTGTAGATTTTGGTGTTTCCGTGCTGCTATAACTCAGGCTGACTATCACGATTTCATTTTGCTTCCAATCAATGAAACTTGACAATTTTATTGATGAAACTGAACCTTAGTTTGACTTCATCAGGTTATTCATTTAAGATTTTGTTTTAAATTGTGCTTATATAAATCTTTATCAAATCTTTATCTGCTATTATCAAACTTTAGTGGCTATTATATGGGCATTTTCATTACTTTTATGAGCCAGTGTGTATTATATATTGAACATGATAGTAATTTTTTGTTTTATGAGCCAATCGTTTAGTGAGACATTTTTTTGAGTATTGTTGTTCGATTTTGGCCCCTTGATCGCCAAATTCATGGCTTCGTCCCTGGTCTGGATGATGAAAATGGTAATGGAAATGGGAGATATACTTGTGCAGTTTCAGGCTATGATGATAATGAGGGGCTAAAGTTATATTATTTAACAGTAAATGGCAAGAAAATGGAAAACTTGTTTCAACTTCATTTCAGTTAAATTAATCTTATTACAACAGAATAGCAAATTAACTTCATATACTGATTAAGAAGTTTGAAGCGACAAAGTGTAAGGCAAAAGTTAAAATCAATAAAATGTATTTAATACTGCGCAGCGAGTGGACATCCTTTGAAATACCATGAACGTCCGGTAGCCTTCTTCATCTGTATCAGCTAACAGCTGCTAGTCAAAGCGTTTGTTCCACACAGTTTCAAAAAGGCAACGAGAACTTGAAAGATTTGTTGAATCTACCTTTGGATATTTTAGTATTGAGCTTCCCAGTACTTTCTTTTAATCAGTACTGTTTTCATTGCTATCATTCGCAATGTTGTGATGCCTTAATAGTTATTAATTAAAATATAATAGTCAGCATTAATAATATATTAAAGTTGGAAGCTTAAAAAAGAAGAAGAAACAATGCTTAAATCTAAACACAAAATTGAAACCTGTATTAAGATTTAGAAAGAAAAACTAACTAGTTATAATAAGAATCAAACTGAATATAAATTATAATAGGAAGGGTACATGAATCAAACTGGTATTCAGACGAGGACAAAAAAACTTATAAGAAGAGCGGTAAGTGTAATCAAAGAAGAAAAATTCTTGCGTCGGAAGAATAAAGGCAGTAGTGCATATTCCAAATTATTGCTTCAGATATTACGGTATCAAAACTGCATATTATTGCGAATCGTGTGAATGGGTATATTCTTTCTTATACTAAATACATTCTTGGTAATGAATATGAATACAATGTGATGACTGTTTGTATGACTATGGAGTGAGGGTCTTTAATGTTGAAGGTAATGTGTGCAAGAATAGGAAAACAACAAAAGGGGCGACTCAATACAAAGAAAGAAAGGAAATTCTTGGCTTGATGTTGTAGATTGGGCTGAGTTGGGCTTCAAGTAAATGGAAAGAAAAGCAAGAAAAAAAATAAGAGGAGAAGAGAAAGGATGGGAGTAAGGGGATCGGTTGTGCACGTTAGAATTCGATCCCTGGCATATAAAAAGGGAACCATGAGAGGTGCTGAAGTGAATGTTCCAAAGTTTACTTCATTTGAAAAAAAAATGTGGTTCCTTTTTGAACTCAACTTAATAAAGTTTATGAAATTAGGCTTACATTATTTAAAATATATATAATCAATATTATATATATCTCTAAAATAATATAGTGGATCCGAGAATCATCAAATTAATTTTGCAAAGATGAAGTGAATTGGCGAGTAGAAGTTGCCATGGAAATTCGAGATTATATATATATATATATATATATATATATATATATATATATATATATATATATATATGCGCGCATACCTACATTTATTTTAAAAAAAAAGTTGTATAAATTAAAAAAAATTCTGAAAGATTTTTGAACAAACATAGTTGGGTTACCAAGATCAAACTATATTTAGTCTGAATTTGAAATATCGAATCATCATTGGCAAAAAGTGTTGTACTGAATAGATATCGCTGATTATCTATTATGCTATGTAGTGATCAATGGAATCTAAACAGTAAAAACAAAATGTTAACACGTTTCATTAAAGTTAAAAAGTATGCATTACTCATTGTTTTGAAATTAGAAATGAGATTGTATAAGTTAATTAAACTAAATGGGCATGTTACGAAAATACATATGATATGTAATAATTTGAACAAATAGTTCTACTCATCTACACTGCTTAAATTTGATAGTTAAAAACACCGACTATCAAATAATATTCCCTACGTGTTAGTTCGAAGAGACCGAGATGGGAACTGGACCCAAAACCACTTCAAACTAATTTGACGATTTTAAACTAACGTGAAGGATACATATATAAATAAATTTGAAGACTGTAGATTTTCATGAGCGAAAAGAGTTACTTGTTTAAATTCTCTGGTGGCCGCCAGAGTTATTATAACTTGTGATTCTCCCATAATTGAAATTTTCTGATTTGCAAGGACTATTCGCTAATGATCCAGGGGGTGATTCCAATATAATTGGGTGCAGTAGGAAAGTACCTTTGGTTTATCCTATTCCTGGATGACTTGTATGGGAAAATGTTTGAAAGATTATTTCCTAAAAACCACGTACGTTGATTTTTACAAGTATACCAAGTTAATGGCAAGGAAGGGCACTTTTTTTACATCCAGTGTATATTTGTGTACGTCAATTAGTGATTCGACAGATCTGAAAATGTGGCATTCAAAAAAAGGTGATCAGATGTTCTAAAGGTGAATTCTAACCTCAAGCCTCATCAACTTGGAAATGACAAATATCGGGAACACAACATGGCTATGTGGGTTGCCCCTATTAGAGTGTATAATCACCTATCTAGACAAAATCCATTTCCTCCTTTAATCTATTTGATGCTGTCCCTTTTCGGGAAACGGTTGCTGATCCCAACCATTGGTGATATACATTCGATACACTCAAGCGAAATGAGTGATCAATCATGCGTGGGCCGAGTTGCAAGACATTCTTATTGAACCCAGTGTATTCCCATCTAGGGATACACTATCGATAGGTAGTTCCATACCTTGTCATAGCCGGAATCCAATCTCCAATAAGCACCCGCGGTTTTGATTGTGTACTACTTATGTGGAGCGTGAGATGCAAGCGTTCTGCTAGATTGTTATTTATTTTTATTTAGACATTATTATAATATCAGAAGAGATATTTGATTTCAAAAATGTTTTGGGTTATCATAAGGTAAAAACCATCTGTATTTATGTGTGGATTGGTCTTACGATTATCTTTTATTTCGAAGGATTTTTGAATGTTAAACCAAGATTTTTTTTGAAATCGATTACTCACACCAGTCCCATGACTGGCCCAGAGTTTATTTTTCTGTGTTTTCCCTAAACTCTTGAGTGCCCAAATTTGTATGGGCAGTCAAGTAGTTCAGGATTTTAAAGATTCACTAAAAGTAGCTTGAAGCAGGGAGCTCAGTGTTAGATATATAGAGTTTATTCCATTGTATTATATATAAATTGTACTCTGATGATATATGTAAGTAAAAATACCAGTTTTTACTTCAAGTATTGTTATATAATATATTCAGTTTCGATGTGAGATTCGTGATTCTCTGATTCTGTTGTGTTTAGTTCTTCTTTTCTCCTATTCTTACTTTCTTTCTTTCTTTTTCTCACCCTCTAACTTATTTCTATTAACGATCTATTAATTTCTGGTGTTTGATTTGTCAATATGTGATACAAGATGCGTACTAGTATCAATAATCAGGATCGGAACTTTTTCGGGTCGTTACAAATTATATCTTTCTAATGAATGTGAAAAATTCAGATTTCACCTTATAAATTCAAAGTTATGTCCAATTTTAAATTTAGAATAGTCGCTATGGAATTTTTATATACTTTTATATAATATATATACCTAAAAAATAACCATTTTGCAAACGATCTCCATTTTCGACGAAACCACTTTTGTTGGATCCGGAATATCAAGTTATTTTTGGGTTTCAAATTTCATAATTTTTGGAATTAATATGTGAGCGTAGTAAATTTAAACATGTTTTGTCAATTCAGTTTAAATTTAATCGACCAGAAAAACGCCATTTTTCAAACGGTCTCCAAATTCGATGAAATTAATTTTGTTCGGACCGTATCATCAAAACAAAGCTAGATATAATTTTTATGTAATTTTAGGAGTCAGTATGTGACCTCGGTAAATTAAAATGTACATTGAAATTCAATATATATTGATTTATATTATAATTTTGATAAAAACTGATCGAAACAGTCAAATTAGCTTAAGAAACTTATCCCATTATATCCGGAATGGAGGTATTTAGCTAGGGGCGACACTCGTTGAGATTCGTTTGGAGTTTGAACATAATTTTTTTTATGTTAAGTAATATTTGGAATTTAATATCAATATAAATAATTTATATATGTAAGTCTTCCTAACCCTAATCTACGGTCAATGAGAATTCCCCTGTCAACAAGAACCAGCGCCTCCACTCCTTTGAAAAGAACGAACTAAATCACGCCACTTTCTCCCCCATCGATCTCCAAATTCATGCATTTTAATTGAAAGTTTTCTTCTGAAAAAGGGATCAGCTAGCAGAGATCTTGATGTTTAAATGATTATAATGGATTTTTGTTGTACGGATTTTCCAAAATCAGTGCTTGAACTAGCCGCGTTTGTCTTCGATTTCAGCGCGCCTAAGGAGTGCGAGTGGCCCACAAAGATAGGCGAATGGATGAGGAGTCAGAGGCCGTTATTGTGGTGGTGGCTGATCATGACCAACGTTTCTCGAGTGGCGTGCGATTTTGGGGGAAAGAGGTGGTTATGGGTTCGTATTAATGCTATAGGAAGGATCGTGGAGGAAGAAGGGTTTACAAAGGCTAATGACGTGCTTAAAATGTAACTAGGATAATTAGTGTTTTTATTGTTTCAATTAATTTTAATTTGTGTAACCAATATATAAACCATTGTAACTTATTGATACAATGTCAAAATTCAACAAACCCGGGAGCGTTGGTATCATCTCAGCTGGAACTACTGGAACAAATGTGGACAAATTCAAAAGCATCTGGAATTTTTAATAAAATTAAACATCTGTTTAATTCTATTAAAACGAGTCATATTAACACCAAGTAAAATCCTCAAATAAAGACTGACGGAGTGGAAATCAATGTGAGAACTTCTCACCATAATTCTTGAACAGTTATTTATTTTATTATTGCATATATGAACTACTAGTATTGATTTTTATCAGTTTTTAATTATCACAAACGTTGTACGGTGCCTGTTAGCTCACATTAACTGTTGTTTGAAAACCATGGATGATTAAATGGATTGTATTGTGTTGTGATTGTGATGTGAAATGGAGTAAATAAAATATATATGCATTGTATTAAAAATATATATATATATATGCGTTGTATGAAAAATATATATGCATTATGAAAAATATGTACATGCGTTGCATGAAAAATATATATATGCGTTGTATGATATATATATATATATATAAATATATATATATATATATATATATATATATATATATATATATATGCGTTGTATGAAATATATAATAGCAATGTATAAAATGGTCAAGTAATGGAATAAATATTTTTTTGTTAAAAATACAATTTTTAATGTATATATGGAATAAATAAAATGGTCAAGTAATGGAATAAATATTTGTTCGTTAATAATACAATTTTTGACGTATATATGGAATATATAAAATTGTCATGTAATGGAGTATTCAATTTTGATTTAAAATTGCAATGGAGGTTGGAATCATTTTAAATGAATTTATAAACGATTTATAAAATACGTTTTGAATGGAATTCGACGATATATAATAGCCTGAATAGAACGCGTTGCGCAGCGAATGTTTGCGAATTTCGACCATTAACTTCAAATTGGCATAACAGGAGATCCGCCCGTCGGATTCTCCCAAAGCCAGAACCATTGTGTTTGTATCGAAAAGATCTTTCCAATGGACATAGGAGACTTAAATTTGAATGGATAGATTTTAAAATATGTTCAAATCAATTTTGGAAGTCGCTATGGATGCAGTTCGGTGGCCGTTATTGGAAACCGACTGTAAAGGCCTTAATAAAATTATTAAAAATATGGGAAAATTATGTAAAATCATAATAATTTATTTGGAAATATTTTGGATGAAAAATTCCATGTTTTGAAAAGATAAAATATATTTTATCTAAATGAACTTGTCATTAACTAGAATAATAATCCAATGTTTTTAAATAAATAAATTGGACTTGTAATGGGGTTTTAATATAACCAAAATTTTCCAACGTATAAATTGGAATGGATTTGAATGGAATAATCTTCAAAATATTTCGATATTGGATTCGTGATTATACGGATATTATTAAGGAATTTGGAAGGTGTATATATATATATATCGTTATTCCCAATACGATACCTATTGGTTTCAGAATCTGATGTTGAATATAAGTCGATATTATTTCTATTCAAAGCCTTATATTTAATATCAAATTGGATATTGGGGTTTATAGTGAACAATGTTTAAAATAACATTTGTTCTTTAACCCGATTAACAGTGAAGATATGATTTGGAATTTATAAATCTTTTTATTATGATTTAATGGAAATTTTCCGAAGTAAAGTTTTCCAATTTAAAATATTAAAGTGGAATTGAATGGAATTTGATTTGGTAATAATCAAGATGAGTTGCTGAAAAGGAAGACTGTTACTATTTATGGAATTTAAAAGGCCTTGCCTCTATTCACTTATAGTATTAGTTTGATACGGAAATTTATATCGATTATATACTGTTATGATTTCCGTGAAGATCCCATTTTGATGGAAGATGATTTTGGGTTTATCGCGAATTGTGTTTTGAATAACATTTGTTCTTTAACCCAATTAAAGGTAGGATTAATTTCCAGAAAATTGAATAATCATTAAGTAATGGTTTTTGGTATTAAAACTAAGAAGTGTTTTAAAAAATCTTTAATTATATTTGAATGAATGAATGGTGATTAAATTTACCAGAACATGAGATGTGGTATAAAACAAATATACTTGGTTGTTGATATGATTGTGATTTATTAATTGTTTGGATTGTGCTCGACCAGTTTAAGAGAAAAATATGCTTTTACATTTAGCATTGGGTTGGATAGAAATATTGGTATGCTGACATCTTGTGAGACACTTCACGATTTGACTATGAAATGTGTAGCGCTGTTGTTGAGTTCATTTCAAATTTAATGAATGATTTTGAAATGATATTTTTCTTAAGTGAAAAGAAATGTATTCCCGATTTTGGACAGGGAATGTTTTATAAAATAGAAAGGATTTCGAGGGCTAAACCCCGATGTTTCTAAAATGATTTGGAAATGTATTATAGTTTACATTGTAGTTCAACACGTAATCGATTAGTTGCTATTGATGATGTATCTGTTTGGTGGCAGAGAATTTATTCTCTTTCTTAACACCCTTCTTTGATATGTATGAGTTCAAAGGTTATGTGATTAATAGTGACTGGTCATATGTGTGAATTGCTAATGTTAAGTACTCTATTTTGGAGAGTACTTGTGATTATAATGTTGTGAAATAATTTTCCCTACTTCGGGATATAAAAATGATCTAGTATGTGGCTAAAGATTCTGGTAACCCGGACGACTAAAAATACAGGTGAGATGGTGGTGTAGTCGCCGAGGGCGTAGTATAGTGCATCGTCAGCGTAGCCTACCCTATCGTGGGAGGTGCACATATATATCGAGTTGGTGAGGTACGTACCCTTTTCCTTGTCTAAGGGGAGCCCGATATTTGGTTGCATACTTGTTTGTATGCATTGTTATGTTTTGGAATTCATATTTCCAAAGATTTTGGTTTGAGATCCCGAAGTGAAATCTACTTTGATATAAAGCTAGTTATTTATTTCAAATGGTTTGAAATAAGAATTCTGGAATAAAGTCCAATGAAATAATTTCTGTAAAGTGAACCGTATTTTGGAGAAAAAAAAATCTATTTTTAGGATTAAGCCTAAATGTGTAGATTGGAAAATTGCATGTTGTATGATGCATTGTAGATCCATATGTCTATTATTGGTTATTGTTTATGCACTGGTATTCATGGGGGCTAAACCCATTCCATGACATACGGCATGGTCCCGTGATATGACTCACTTTGAAGTAAAATTTTAATAACTGTTTTTAGTTCTCACATCAGTCCCATGACTGACTCGGGGTTTATTGTTTCTACCTAAACTCGAAGAGCCCATATTTTCCACATGAGCAGCATGTAGTTTTGGTTTTGCATGTTATTTCATTTAGCAGTATTCTGAATCAAAGCTTAAAGCTGTTTCTAGAGCATTGATATTCTTCCGCTGTGTTAGTTTATTTGTTTCTGTTGCATTGTATTACATTTATTGTAAATTTATTTTCCATTGTATATTATTTTCGATGCTCTAATATTATGTACTCTGATGTAACATTATTATGATGTTTATAAAAGTCTTTTGTTGTTTGTTCTGATGTGTTGTGCGCCCAAAGTTAGCGTATTTGACTTTTTTGTTCGATTTAAATCAGTTTAACAATCGGTTTGGATCGACCGAGACAGAGGCTCACTACAGCTGGTATCAGAGCTTTGGTTGACTCAAATCTTTGGGGTACAACTCGTTAGAACAGAATGAAAGACTCATCAGAGATATGACTAGTAATATCCTATTAAAGAATCCACATTAGATATAGAATCAGCAGCATTCTAGAATGAGTGACTCATTAGAGATGGGGTTAGTAATGCCCTAGAATGAGTTGAGAGTTATATGTTTATAAGTAACGTATTTGTGATTATACTTATAATACGATCTTAGAAAATATGATTTTTGAATATATAAAGGATATAAATTTGTAAAGTTAATCAACTAATTGATTGTCGGTTGTGATGTGTGATTATTAATTTAACTAATTAAAAATATCAGAATAATGGAACCAGTATGAAAATGAAAGGTAGATTAAGCCAAATCGAATCAAAATATTGATCTGAATTGAAATTTAATTGGAACTGCATACATATACATGTATATATAATGAACAGGTCATGGCATGGAAGCTAAGAAGAGGAATAAAATTGTATGCCCGACAAATAGGTATTTGTTTACTATATTCATTGGGTTTGATGATTTAATGAGCCGATTGGCAAGTCGATTGGCTTTTTCTTTTTGGTTGATGAGGGCCCTATGAGGCAAGTTGCGGTTTTACCGATTAGCCCATACAAAGGAGGTTATGGCGATTTTTTTTGAAAATTTAGGGTATTAGCCAAATTTTTGAGAAATTTGGAAATTCTTAGAAACTGAAAAGTTGAAAAATGAAAGCCAGAATGAAAGTTGAGTTGGTTGGATAAACAACTTTCAGCTCCGTTCCTTTTCGAGGACGAAAAGATTTTAAGTTGGGGAGATTGTAACAACTCGGAATTTCTAAACCAATTTAATTTTTTTTATTTTAGCTATTTTAATGGGGTTTGAATATTTAAAATGATTTATTTTAAGTAATAATGATTTAAAATTTATTTAAAACAAAGTTAGAACATATAAATTTATTTTTGTTATAAAACGAACTCGAAATGGTGTGGTAGTTTGAAAATTTGATTTTAAATTTCAATTGAATGTATAAGATTCAAAATAAATCGAATTTCAGTAAAACTAGAAACACTTGAATCTGTTTAATTATATCTTTCTAATGAACATGAAAAAGTTCAGATTTCACTTTATAAATTGTAAGGTATGTCAAGTTTAAAATTTAGAATAGTCGTTATGGAATTTATATATATTTTTATATAATATATAGCTCTTAAAAAATAGCCATTTTGCAAACGACCTCCGTTTTCGACAAAATCACTTTTGTTGGATTCGGAATGTCAAATTATTGTTAGGTTTCAAATTTTATAAATTTTAAAATTAATATATGTGCGTAGTAAATTTAAAAGTGTTTTGTCAATTCAGTTTAAATTTAATCGACCAGAAAAATGCCATTTTTTCAACTGGGCTCCAATTTCGACGAAATTAATTTTATTAGGACCGTATCATCAAAACAAAGCTAGATATAATTTTTCTGTAATTTTAGGAATCAGTATGTGACCTCGGTAAATTATAATGTACAATGAAATTCAATATATATTGATTTATATTTTAATTTTGATAAAAACTGATCGAAACTGTCGAATTGCCTTATGAGACATATCTCACTATTTCCAAAATGGAGGTATTTAGCTAGCGGTGACACTCGTTGAGATTCGTTTGAAGTTCGGACGCATTTTTTTTATGTTAAGTAATATTTGGAACTTAATATCAATATAAATAATTTTTATATATAGGTCTTCCTAACCATAATCTACGGTCAATGAGAATTCCCTAGTCAACAAGAACCAGCGCCTCCACTCCTTTGAAAAGAACGAACTAAATCATGCCACTTTCTCCCCCATCGATCTCCAAATTCACGCATTTTAATTGAAAGTTTTCTTCTGAAAAAGGGATCCACTAGAAGAGATCTTTATGTTTAAATGGTTATGATGGATTTTTGTTGTACGAATTCGCCAAAATCAGTGCTTGAACTCGCCAAATTTGTCTTCGATTTCAGTGCGCCTGGGCTGCGAGTGGCCCACAAAGACAGGCGAATGGAAGAGGAGTCAGAGTTTGTTATTGTGGTAGTGGCTGATCATGACCAACGTTTCTCGAGTGGCATGCGGTTTTGGGGGAAAGAGGTGGTTACGAGTTCGTATTAGTGCTAGAGGAAGGATCGTGGAGGAAGAAGGGCTTACAAAGGCTAATGACGTGTTTAAAATGTAATTAGGGTAATTAGTGTTTTTATTATTTCAATTAATTTTAATTTTTGTAACCATTATATAAATCATTGTAACTTATTGATACAGTGTCAGAATTCAAAAAACCTGGGAGCGTTGGAATCGCCTCAGCTGAAACTACACAGTGGAACAAATCTGGACAAATTCAGAAGCACCTAGAATTTTTAATAAAATTAAACATCTTTTTAATTCTGTTAATCGAGTTGTATTAACACCAAATAAAATCCTCAAATAAAGACTGATGGAGTGGAAACCAATGTGAGAACTTCTCACTATAATTCTTGTATAGTTATTTATTTTATAATGGATATATGAACTACCAATATTGATTTTTATCAGTTTTTAATCATCACAAATGTTGTACAACGCCTGTTAGCTCACTTCACTGCTATTTGAAAATCATGGGTGATTAAATGGACTGTATTGTGTTGTGATTGTGATGTGAAATGGAGTAAATAAAATATATATGCGTTGTATGAAAAATATATATATGCGTTGTATGAAAAATATATATGCATTATGAAATATATATATATATATATATTTATGCGTTGTATGAAAAATATAAATATGCGTTGTGAAAAATATATATGCATTGTATGAAATATATATATATATATATATATATGTGTGTGTGTGTGTGTGTGTGTGTGTGTGTGTGTGTTGTATGAAATATATTATAGTGATGTATAAAATGGTAAAGTAATGGAACAAATATTTGTTCATTAAAAATATAATTTTTAACGTATATATGGAATAAATAAAATGGTCAAGTAATGGAATAAATATTTGCTCGTTAAAAATATATTTTTTAACGTATATATGGAATATATAAAATTATCATGTAATGGAATATTCAATTTTGATTTAAAATTGAAACGGAGGTTGGAATCGTTTTAAAATGAATTTATAAACGATTTATAAAATACGTTTTGAATGGAATTCGACGATATATAATGGCCTGAATAGAACGCGCCGCGTAGCGACTTTTCGCGAATTTCGACCATTAACTTCAAATTGGCAAAACGAGATATCCGACCTTCGGATTCTCCTAAAACCGAAACCGTTGGTTTCGTACCGAAATGATCTTTCCAATGAACATAGGAGATTTACATTTGAATGGTTAGATTTTAAAATATTTCCAAATCAATTTTGGAAAAGGTCGCTATGGATGCAGTTCGGCGGCCGTTATTGGAAACCGACTGTAAGGGCCTTAATAAAATTATTTAAAATATGGGAAAATTATATAAAATCATAATAAATGATTGGAAAGATTTTGGATGAAAATATCCAAGTTTTGAAAAGATAAAAGATATTTTTACCTAAATGAACTAGTTATTAACCAGAATAGTAATCCAATGTTTTTAAATAAATAAATTGGACTTGTAAAGGGGTTTTAATATAACCAGAATTTTCCAATGTATGAATTTGAATGGAAATAAACTTCGGAATATTTTGATATTGGATTCCGTGATTATATGGATATTGTTGAGGAATTTGGAAGATATATACATCGTTATTCCCAATACGATACCTGTTGGTTTTAGAATTTGATGTTGAATATAAGCCGATATTATTTCTATTCAGAGCCTTAAATTTAATATCAAATTGGATTTCGGGGTTTATAGTGAACAATGTTTTAAATAACATTCGTTCTTTAACCCGGTTAACAGTGAAGATATGATTTGGAATTTATAAATATTTTTATTAAGATTTAATGGAAATTTTACAAATTAAAGTTTTCCAATTTAAAATATTAAATTGGGATTGAATGGAATTCGATTTGGTAATAATCACGATGAGTTGCTGAAAAGGAAGACCGTTACTATTTATGAAATTTAAAAGGCCTTGCCGCTATTCCACTTATAGTATTAGTTTGATACGGAAATTTATATCGATTATATACTGTTATGATTTCCATGAATATCCCATTTTGATGGAAGATGAATTTGGATTTATCGTGAATTGTGTTTTGATAACATTTGTTTTTTAACCCAATTAAAGGTAGGATTAATTTCCAGAAAATTGTATAATAATTAAGTAATGGTTTTTAGGATTAAAACTAAGAAGAGTTTTAATAAATCTTTAATTAGATTTGAATGAATGAAAGATGATTAAATTTACCAGAACATGAGATGTGGTATAAACCAAATGTACTTGGTTGTTGATATGATTGTGATTGATTGATTGTTTGGATTGTGCTCGACCATTTTAAGAGCAAAATATGCTTTTACATTTAGCATTGGGTTGAGTAGAAATATTGGTATGCTGACATCTTGTGAAACACTTCATGATTTGACTATGAGATGTGTAGCGCTGTTGTTGAGTTCATTTCAAATTTAATGAATGATTTTGAAATGATATTTTTCTTAAGTGAAAATAAATGTATTCCCAATTTCGGACAAAGAATGTTTGTAAAGATGTTTTATAGAACAGAAAGGATTTCGAGGGCTAAACCCGATGTTTCTAAAATGATTTGGCAATGTATTATGATTTACATTGTAGTTCAACGCTTAACCGATCAGTTGCTATTGATGATGTATCTGTTTGGTGGTGGAGAATTTATTCTCTTGCTTAACACTCTTCTTTGAGACGTACGAGCTCAAAGGTTATGTGATTAATAGTGACTGATCATATGTGTGAATTGTTAATGTAAAGTACTATATTTTGGAAAGTACTTGTGATTATTATGTTGTGAAATGATTTTCCCTACTTCATGATATAAAAATGATTTAGTATGCGGCTAAATATTCTGGTAAGCCGGATGACTAAAAGTATGGGTGAGATGGCGGTATAGTCCCTAAGGGCGTGGGATTGTGCATCGTTAGTGTAGCCTGCTCCATCGTGGGAGGTGCATATATATATATATATATATCGAGCTGGTGAGGTACGTAACCTTTGCCTTGTCTAAGGGGAGCCCGATATTTGGTTGCATACTTGTTTGTATGCATTATTATGTTTTGGAATTCATATTTCCAAAGATTTTGGTTTGAGATCCTGAAGTGAAATCTACTTTGATATAAAGCTAGATATGTATTTCAAATGGATTGAAATAAGAATTCTGGAATAAAGTCCAAAGAAATAATTTCTGTAAAGTGAATTGGATTTCGAAAAAAATGTATATATTTGGGATTAGGCCTAAATGGGTAGACTGGAAAATTGCATGTTGTATGATGCATTGTAGATCCATATGTCTATTATCGGTTATTGTTTATGCACTGGTATTCATGGGGGTAAACCCGTCCCCTTACATACGGCGTGGTCCCGTGATATGACTCACTTTAAAGTAAAATTTTAAGAATTGTTTTTAGTTCTCACACTAGTCCCATGACTGACTCAGAGTTTATTGTTTCTACCTAAACTCTGGGTGCCCATATTTTCCACATGGGTAGCTTGTAGTTTTGGTTTTGCAGATTATTTCATTTAGCAGGATTCAGGATGGAAGCTTAAAGCTGTGTCCAGAGCATTGATAGTCTTCCGTTGTGTTAATTTATTTTTTCTGCTGCATTGTATTACATTTATTGTAAATTTATTTTCTGCCATATATTATATTCGATACTCTGATATTCTGTACTCTGATGTAACATCATTATGATGTTTATAAAAGTTTTTGTTGTTTGTCCTGATGTGTTGTGCACCCAAAGTTAGCGTATCCGCCTTTTTGGTTTGATTTAATTTGGTTTAACGATCGATTTGGATCGACCGAGAATGAGGGTCACTACAAGTGTAATCCTTGGCATTAAGATTACTAGGCCTGAAAAGGGACTTTCTTTGGATCAAATTCATTACATTGTGAAGATACGAAAGCAATTCCGTTACTTTGACTGTAAACCAGCTTGTACACCTGTAATGACCCGGATATTTCGTCGGTAAATTTAGAATATTTAATGAGGTTTAAATATTGAAATAAAAATATAAAAGAAATTTTATATTTGATTATCGATTTAAAAGCCGAAATATGATTTACTTTGAATTTATATAATTTTCGAAATACGAAGTTAATTGAATTCAAGAGTTCAGACTATACTGAAATTGATTCAGAAACTCAATAGATATTCAAAACTGAATAATAACGATAACATCAATTTATTGTCGAGGGAATTAATTGTTCTGGAATTTAATTTATATAGGATTTAAGTTAATACCTTCTCCATATGATCGAATTGGACGTCGTGACCTATCTCAGTGTGTTCAGAGCAGTGGTATTACGATAGAAATGAAAGTTTTTAGGTTCAGTGAGGAATTCAGAATCAATGGTTATTTTTATTTAGAGGATACCGAATTAAATTGAAATAAAATATCTTTGTTGAGTGGACATTACCAAAGCAACAAGGCAAAGTAAATAGGCCTTGCTGTTCAATTTAAAACCACGACTACCCAACCCAATTTCTTATATCTCCCCAATTCATTTCCTTCAGCTCAGAGGAATTCAAAAGCTCCAAATCAAATAAAAATGGCTACTCGAATTGAAATTGAAAGCTTCAAGGGGGGCCGCTACTACTTACATCCATTCGATTTCGATTCTGGGAGGGGTCAGCTTCGTCGTGAGTGGAAGGTATCTCGCTGGGTTTAAAATCATCAAATCGCGATTCATCAGAAGTGGCGGATTATCGCAAGTTTGAAGGGTAGGGTAGTGAACGGTGGACGCAATTTCTGATATCGCGATGGATTCTGGGTGGTTCAGAGCTCGAATAATGGCGAGGTGTTCTCAGGATTTGAGGCGCAGGAGTTGTAGGGTTTTTGAGGAATCTCGATGTCGGCTAATTCAATAGGATTTGGGGGGGGGGGGTGCGATGTACAATTTCAACAGCTAGGGGTGGGCTGCGATGATCCAGAAAGGGTATGGAACCTTCGACGATGGCCATAGGGTTTAGGGCTTTTTGATAGTTGGGTCACGGTGAAGATCGCTGCAGGGAGATTCAATGTTGGATGGTGGGTGCTTCGAAGTTATGAGAGCTGGAGGAGAGTTCGGTATTGATAGAGAGGTTCGACAGTTTTGAAAGTGGTGGTGTTGTACTGCTATTAAAGGTTGGTCAGCGTGATGGAGTTTGAGCAACATGAAGCATTGGTTCTTTGTCTATAAACATGAAAATGAGATTAAGGTAATTTCAATTTAATACCTTAATTAAATTTATGGTTTAAAAATACATAGGTTGGTTTAATTTTATTGGTTAAGTTAAAACTAATTTAGTAACCACTAATAGAAGAGAAAAATAGAAGAAAGTTGTTTATTTAAATAATTGTTTTAAATAAATAAATGGTTAATCGGAAAAATTTAAATACACTTTATCGCAGGTATGAATTTATTCGAGACGATACATAGCCGAAATGAAATGGAGATTTATTGGATATCCAGCAAATGAATTAATGTGAGTAAACCTCACTCACCACTTATTTAGAAATTATTTTTATATCATTAAAAATAATTGTCTGTGCTTGTTTGAATGCTGTTTGATTGTTTTTAAAAAAATATATAGTTATTTAGGATTGGTTGACTACTATATATATATATTGTGTTGATGATTGGTTGGATTCCCGCAGTTTCATTAGCGGATGCCCGCGCTATTATAGCGGATGATTACCCTATACGCCCCACGCTATGATTAGTGGATGACCTTCTATACCGCGATATCCTGCCTCGAAGCAGGATGGGTATTATTATGTTGACTAACATTTGTGGATGCAGGAAAACAGGTTGGAGGAATCCAACTGGATTCCTCAAATATATATTATCCGTTGTTTGTTTGATTTCATATATATTCATATATGATGTGTTAAAAATCAAATGATTGAAAATTGGTTGATTTGATTGTTTAAAATATCACTGGGGTTTGAATATTGATCTATAATAATATCGTAAAGGGTATTTGAGATTTTAAAAAAGGAAATTCTATTTTTATAGAATTTGAATTTTAAATAAAACTATAGAAAATATTAACTTGTTTGAAGGTATATAAAACAAGTGATCGAATTTATAAACTTTGTTTATAAATGAAAATATGGGATTTGAATCGAATTTATAAACTTTGTTTATAAATGAAAGATGGGATTTGAATCGAATTTATAAACTTTGTTTATAAATGAAAGATGGGATTTGAATCGAATTTATAAACTTTGTTTATAAATGAAAGGTGGGTTTTGAATCGAATTTATAAACTTTGTTTATAAATGGAAAGGTGGGTTTTGAATCGAATTTATAAACTTTGTTTATAAATGCAAAGGTGGGTTTTGAATCGAATTTATAAACGTTGTTTATAAATGGAAAGGTGGGATTTGAATTGAAGTTATAAACGTTGTTTATAAATAATGCCGAGAATTCAAATGGACTTTGAATATAAGGAATTGAAATAGAATTTGAATAATAGAATTCAAATGGAGTTTAACTATAGAATTTGAATATAGTATTTCAAATGGAATTTGAATATAGAAATTCAAATGGGATTTATAATAAATAGATTTGGATAAATAGAAGTGGATTAGACTAAGAAGAGTTAAGTAACAAGTTTATTTAACAAATTGAGTTAAAACGATTTGGTATAGTTAAATAGATTCGGCAGTTATAAATATACAGGAGACAGGTTTGGAATAAAGTATAGAAGTGAAATAAATAGAATGCCCGACAAAAAGGTACGTATTTAATTCATATATGAGATTTTATGCGCCGTATCGGCAAGCCGCTTGGCTTTTTCTTTTTCTTTTTGAGATGAGAAGGACCGGGAAAGCTATTTGAAATTTCCCGATGCTCCTGGTACAAAGGAGGTTATGGCGAATTTTTCCGGGAATTTAAGGAGATAGAATATTTTTAAGATAATTTGATAGTTAGAAATTAACATATCAAAATATATAGAAGTCGATAAGGAAACGAACTTAGAAATAGAATAGTATAATCAAAAAGGAAGACTAGAGATAAAATCTAGTAAGAATAGAAAGAGAAAGAGTATACGTGTTTAAAAGTGAATCAGTAGTTGTATGGTATTGATTATTCGAGTAACTAGTCATATCTGTTTTGACGTTATAAATGTTATTCAGTCAAGGTCTGAGAGGTAGTTATACCCCAACTTGATTGATTTCATTATTAACAGATAAACAGTAAGATTTCAGGCTCGAAGATCAATGTTTGAATGAGAGTTAGTTGAATATAGTATTTGGGTTGTCGTACCGATGTTTTACACAACATCCGGTTTAACCCAAATAAATGTAAGCTTGGAAATGGAATAACAAATATTTCTAAAGTTAGAAAATAAAAGAAGGCGATATATGGAAATGTTTTCCAAATAACGTATAAGGCCAATATGGTTATTGAAAATATTTGGTTAACAAATATTGATAAAGAAATAGAGAAATGATTTAATTAATGAAATATTAATTAAAGGCTCAGCGATTGTTGGATGTTTGGATGAACACTTGTTTTATTCGATAGTTAAATCATCGACTATCGAAACACTTGTTTTTATTCGATAGTTAAATCACAGACTATCGAAGTTTTGACCATCGTTGTCAATATGGTGAGACCGGTTGGATTATTATCCGAAGAACCTCTCCGTATTGGCAGTAGCGTGCGAATCAGATTATATAAAGATAATCGAAGACGGAGTAGAGTGCAAGGACTTTTTCTATTAATAGAAATAGTGCCTTCAGTTCATCCTATTCCTGGGTGACGTGTATGGATGAATGTATTGAAAGAGTATTTCCAGAAAGGTCACGTACATTGATTTCTTCAACCGTACCAAGAGTGGAAGCGGAGAAGGAAACTTCTTTTAGCTAACACGTAATGTACTGTTGTAGACATCAATTAGTGATTTTCGATGGATCTGACGATGTGACATTCGAAGTGAATCTGGTGTGATGATAAAGCGTAGCTTCTAGCCTCATCATCCGGTAAATGACAGAAATCAAGCAAGCAGCATGGCTATGTAAGTTGCACCTATTAGGGTGTATAATCACCTGATCTAGAGTTTCATTTATTTCTAAAAATCTATTGTCGATGCTGTCCCATTCGGGAAACGGTTGCTGATCCCAATCGTTGGTGATATACATTCGATACACTCAAGCGAAATGAGTGGTCGGTCATGTGTGGATGAGTTGCAAGATGTTATTGTTGAACTCGGTGTATTCTCCTCTAGAGATATACCAGCGGAAGGTGGTTCCATACCTTGTCATAGTTGGAAATCCATTACCCAATACGTGCTTGCGGTTTATGATTGTAATTATATATGTGGAACGTGAGATGCAAACGTTCCACTAGATTGTTATCTACTTGATTTAGACATTATTATAATATCAAAAGAATTTTGATATAAAGATAAAAATAGTGTTTGGATTCTCATAAGGGAAAAACCCGTTCCGTGATATACGGCGTGGTCTTATGAGATATCATTTAGTTTCTGAAACTGTTTTAAACTGTTTACTCATACCAGTCCCATGACTGACCCGGAGTTTATTTTGTTTTGTTCTACCTAAACTCTTGGGTGCCTAAATTTGTACGGGCAGTCAAGTAGTTCAGGATTTTTCAGATATATCTAAAGGAGCTTGGAGCAGGAGGCTTCAGCGTTATCTAGTTATAGCGGTTCCGTTGTGTTGTAAGTGTTGTACTCTGATAAGTGTATGTTATACAGTTAAGATTTTGTATTTCAAAGATATGATATATTATATTTTGTTCCGCTGCGATGTGAGATTCTGTGTTGTATTTCTGTTCTTCTTCTATCTCTTTCTTCAAAAAAAAAATGTTCCGTATTTTCGTGATATTTGGGTTGGACGTATGATGTATATAGTCAACTCTGATGTTACGGAAATCTGGGTCATTACAGTTGGTATCAGAGCTTAGGTTGAGCGAATACCTAGGCTTGTTGGAATGTGCTCATTAGAGATAGGATTAGTAATATCCTAGAATGAGTTGAGTGTATATATATACGAGAGCGCGTACTTGTTATTTGATATAAAAACTGTTTTATATTGTGTTGACTAGTCTGCTGAGTGGATTATAAATTTTGGTCGAATCATGGGACGCCACGATGTCGATAGGAGTTTATAAACACTTGAACAGGAGATTGGACACGATATTGTTTTAATAGTTAAGTTGATTTCTAGGATTATAATCAAATTAGATTAAAACATAAATAGTTATATATATAACCAATGGAATTTGTATATAAAATCAAATATACAAATGTGATAAACTGAAATTGAATTCCAACCAGAATTTTGAATTTAAAATCCTGGGAGTTTGGAAAATATTTTTTCTAAATGGATTTTGAAAGAAATAAAGCACTGAACTCATTCAGTACCTGGGAAATAATTCTGATGATGGTTGCAACATCATCAGTGTTCATTTTCGAGTTTCTAAGTGATAAATTGCTGCCTTAGAAAAGTTTTGATGGAATTTGTTTGAAAAGAAACAAGTTGTTTGAAAATTCAAATGTTTTGAATTTGGGATATATATATATAAATATATGTATATATTTATATTACTTCAGAGGAATTTTGAAATGGGGATTGAAATATAGATTTCAAATAGAAGTAAAATAAAGGAATTTGAATATATATATATATATAATTCAAATAGAAGTGAAATAGAATTTGAATTCAAAGGAATTCAAATGAGTTTGAATAAAGAAAATTCAAATAGAAATTGTATAAGAAAAATTGAAATGGAATTTGAATTCAAAGGAATTCAAATGAGTTTGAATAAAGAAAAGTCAAATAAAGAATTGAATATTAGAATTCAAATGGAATTTGGTTAAATAGAATTTCAAAGAAAATATAAAGTTTGAAATATAATTTGAATTCAAAGTGAAATTTAAATAGGATTTGAATTCAAAGGAGTTAAAATAGTTTGAATTCAAAAGAGTTAATATAGAATTTAAATTCAAAGGATTTCAAATAGAAATTAAACAAAGGAATTTAAAGAAATTGAATAAAGGATTTCAAATGGAATTTGAATAAGGGATTTGAAATGGGTTTTGAATAAAGGATTTCAAATAGAAATTGAAGATAAGAAATTCAAATAGAATTTAAAGGTAAGAAGTTGAATTAGAAATTGAATAGAAGGAAATTCAAATATAGAGTTTGAATAAAGAAATTCAAATGGAATTTGAATATTGTAAATATATAGGATTTGAATATTAGAAGTGAGATAGATCGGGAATATTATGAAATGGATTTGATATATATTAAAAATATATCAGAATGGAGATTGAATTTATTATAAACAAAGTTAAAACATTTATATTTATAAATATAATTAAAACGAGCTCGCCGTAGCGCGGCAGTTCGTAAATTGGCGATTCGAACTTCAATTTAGTATACAGAACTCAATTGAAGTCAGAATTCTTTGAAACAAGAATCGTCGGGACCGGTTGAACAATAGTTTTCTAATGAAAGAAAAAATCTAGATTTCGTCGTATAGATTTTGAGTTATGTCAAAATCAAATTTTTAGAAAAGCAGCGCCAGAACCATTAGAAAACCATAACGGCTTAATTAACTAAATAAAAGGATTGTTAGGAAATAAAATCCGAATTGGCATTAGAAAAATCCAGACTGGAGATATAAAATGAATATGAACTCCAGTGAAGTAAGTGAAATGATTTTTAAGACAAAAATCATATTTTAAATGGTTAAATAGAATTAACTAAATTGGAGAATAATTAGTTAAAGGAAATTTGAATCGAAATTGGGTTTTTGGATAAGTGAAAGAGATTGAGAATTTATATTCGAAATTGAATATATAACTCGAGTTGAAGATATAATTAGATTAGTTTATAATTAAGTTGACATATATTTGAACAAGTTATATTCAAATAAAAAGGGTGAAATCGGCAAAACGGTTAATTAGCAACTAGTTAATGGGAATTTGAATGGTTGAAATTAAATTTAACTTAAGTAAGTTAAATGGATCGAAACGAATAAATTGAGTAAAATCATGTGAATGAAATATGAACTGGGTTTGAATAAAGGAAAAACCAAAAGAGTTATAAAGGAAATATAGTTGTAACACAAATACAAAGGAAGTTATGTGCAAACAAATAGAAGGAGAAATATTTGTAAAAACATTTGCAAATAGAATTTGAACAGGAGATATTTGTAAAACATTTACAAATAGATTAAATGGAAAGATTTATTTATAGAAAATAAATTGAATGTTATAAATGAGATATTTATTTGTTAAATAAATAGAAATTAATCAAAGGAATATTTAGAAGATGAATAGAAAGTGGAAATATGTTTTTAACAGATAAATAGAAAAGATTAATTTATAAATAACAGTTTATAAATTAAATTAAATATTTATCATTGGATAGATGGAATATATAAGACTGGACTTATATAGAGAAGAGATATTGGTTTTTAACACCGATAGTTTTAAATAGAAGAGGTACGCAACACTTGTATAAGTGAAGTAACGTTATTAAAGAGAACATTTATAAAGTGAAGAACCGTTACTAAAAGTAAATCTTTTTAAATGAATAAATGTTATCCAATAGGAGATGTTCGAATAAGAAAAGTCGATTAGAGTTAGAAATAATCGATTAGAGTTCGAATAAATCGATTAGAGTAAGAATTAACCAGTTAGAGTTAATCAGTTAGGGTTAATCCGTAGAGTTAGTTGAATATTAGTGATTCAATCAGAATTTATCGAATATTTGTTATTCAAATTAAGAGTTAACCAGATAGAGTTAATTGAACATAATTAATCGAATTAGAATTTAATTGAATGTTAGTTATTCAATTAAAGTTGATCGAATATAGTATTGAGATAGAATTAGTCAAACATTGTTACTCAGGATAAGTTGCCATTTCGTACGACTGCTAGCGTAATTCACAGGGCTGCAGATAGCCTAGGACGGTCAGATGTTTCCTGGGGGAATTAGGCGTAACCATTGTGATCGATGCGATCTAGAGTCAAGCGAATGAAGTTAAATCAAATATTAGTTTATTCGAATAGAATTAAAGGAGTTATCGATTATTTGTTAATCGAAATGAGTTATCGATTATTTGTTAATCGAAATGAGTTATCGATTATAGTTTAATCGAAAAGAGTTATCGATTAGTTTAATCGAAGTGAGTTATAGAATATTGATTATTCGAAGGAGTTATTGAATTTAGTTATTCGATGGAGTTAATCGAAAAGAGTTAAATCCAATAGAGTTAATTGATAAAAGTAAATTTAATAGAGTAAATCGAATATAGTTTATTCGAAGAAAGTTTTTCGAATCTAGTTATTCGAAAGAGAGATTATCGAATATAGTTATTCGAAGGGAGGAGTTATCGAATAGGGATTTATTCGAAAGAGAGTTACGTAAGGAAGTTTGAAATGTTGAGTATCAACATAAATAAGTTTTGAAAGGTTAATGGGTTTGTAGCACTTTTTCTACCTTAGCAATTTCGAGGACGAAATTATTTTAAGTGGGGAAGAATGTAATGACCCGGATATTTCGTCGGTAAATTTAGAATATTTAATGAGGTTTAAATATTGAAATAAAAATATAAAAGAAATTTTATATTTGATTATCGATTTAAAAGCCGAAATATGATTTACTTTGAATTTATATAATTTTCGAAATACGAAGTTAATTGAATTCAAGAGTTCAGACTATACTGAAATTGATTCAGAAAATCAATAGATATTCAAAACTGAATAATAACGATAACATCAATTTATTGTCGAGGGAATTAATTTTTCTGGAATTTAATTTATAAAGGATATAAGTTAATACCTTCTCCATATGATCGAATTGGACGTCGTGACCTATCTCAGTGTGCTCAGAGCAGTGGTATTACGATAGAAATGAAAGTTGTCGGGTTCAGTGAGGAATTCAGAATCAATGGTTATTTTTATTTAGAGGATACCGAATTAAATTGAAATAAAATATCTTTGTTGAGTGGACATTACCAAAGCAACAAGGCAAAGTAAATAGGCCTTGCTGTTCAATTTAAAACCACGACTACCCAACCCAATTTCTTATATCTCCCCGATTCATTTCCTTCAGCTCAGAGGAATTCAAAAGCTCCAAATCAAATAGAAATGGCTAATCGAATTGAAATTGAAAGCTTCAAGGGGGCCGCTACTACTTACATCCATTCGATTTCGATTCTGGGAGGGGTCAGCTTCGTCGTGAGTGGAAGGTATCTCGCTGGGTTTAAAATCATCAAATCGCGATTCATCAGAAGTGGTGGATCATCACAAGCTTGAAGGGTAGGGTAGTGAACGGTGGACGCAATTTCTGATATCGCGATGGGTTCTGGGTGGTTCAGAGCTCGAATAATGGCGAGGTTTTCTCAGAATTTGAGGCGCAGGAGTTGTAGGGTTTTTGAGGAATCTCGATGTCGGCTAATTCAATAGGATTGGGGGGGTGCGATGTACAATTTCAACAGCTAGGGGTGGGCTGCGATGATCCAGAAAGGGTCTGGAACCTTCGACGATGGCCATAGGGTTTAGGGCTTTTTTATAGTTGGGTCACGGTGAAGATCGCTGCAGGGAGAATCAATGTTGGATGGTGGGTGCTTTGAAGTTGTGAGAGCTGGAGGAGAGTTCGGTGTTGATAGAGAGGTTCGACAGTTTTGAAAGTGGTGGTGTTGTACTGCTATTGAAGGTTGGTCAGCGTGATGGAGTTTGAGCAACATGAAGCATTGGTTCTTTGTCTATAAACATGAAAATGAGATTAAGGTAATTTCAATTTAATACCTTAATTAAATTTATGGTTTAAAAATACATAGGTTGGTTTAATTTTATTGGTTAAGTTAAAACTAATTTAGTAACCACTAATAGAAGAGAAAAATAGAAGAAAGTTGTTTATTTAAATAATTGTTTTAAATAAATAAATGGTTAATCGGAAAAATTTAAATACACTTTATCGCAGGTATGAATTTATTCGAGACGATACATAGCCGAAATGAAATGGAGATTTATTGGATATTCAGCAAATGAATTAATGTGAGTAAACCTCAGTCACCACTTATTTAGAAATTATTTTTATATCATTAAAAATAATTGTCTGTGCTTGTTTGAATGCTGTTTGATTGTTTTAAAAAAAATAGTTATTTAGGATTGGTTGACTACTATATATATTGGGTTGATGATTGGTTGGATTCCCGCAGTTTCATTAGCAGATGCCCGCGCTACCATAGCAGATGATTACCCTATACGCCCTACGCTATGATTAGTGGATGACCTTCTATACCGCGATATCCTGCCTCGAAGCAGGATGGGTATTACTATGTTGACTAACATCTGTGGATGCAGGAAAACAGGTTGGAGGAATCCAACTGGATTCCTCAAATATATATTATCCGTTGTTTGTTTGATTTCATATATATTCATATATGATGTGTTAAAAATCGAATGATTGAAAATTGGTTGATTTGATTGTTTAAAATATCACTGGGGTTTGAATATTGATCTATAATAATATCGTAAAGGGTATTTGAGATTTTAAAAAAGGAAATTCTATTTTTATAAAATTTGAATTTTAAATAAAACTATAGAAAATATTAACTTGTTTGAAGGTATATAAAACAAGTGATCGAATTTATAAACTTTGTTTATAAATGAAAATATGGGATTTGAATCGAATTTATAAACTTTGTTTATAAATGAAAGATGGGATTTGAATCGAATTTATAAACTTTGTTTATAAATGAAAGATGGGATTTGAATCGAATTTATAAACTTTGTTTATAAATGAAAGGTGGGTTTTGAATCGAATTTATAAACTTTGTTTATAAATGGAAAGGTGGGTTTTGAATCGAATTTATAAACTTTGTTTATAAATGGAAAGGTGGGTTTTGAATCGAATTTATAAACGTTGTTTATAAATGGAAAGGTGGGATTTGAATTGAAGTTATAAACGTTGTTTATAAATAATGCCGAGAATTCAAATGGACTTTGAATATAAGGAATTGAAATAGAATTTGAATAATAGAATTCAAATGGAGTTTAACTATAGAATTTGAATATAGTATTCCAAATGGAATTTGAATATAGAAATTCAAATGGGATTTATACTAAATAGATTTGGATAAATAGAAGTGGATTAGACTAAGAAGAGTTAAGTAACAAGTTTATTTAACAAATTGAGTTAAAACGATTTGGTATAGTTAAATATATTGGGCAGGTATAAATATACAGGAGACAGGTTTGGAATAAAGTATAGAAGTGAAATAAATAGAATGCCCGACAAAAAGGTACGTATTTAATTCATATATGAGATTTTATGCGCCGTATCGGCAAGCCGCTTGACATTTTCTTTTTCTTTTTGAGATGAGAAGGACCGGAAAAGCTATTTGAAATTTCCCGATGCTCCCGGTACAAAGGAGGTTATGGCGAATTTTTCCGGGAATTTAAGGAGATAGAATATTTTTAAGATAATTTGATAGTTAGAAATTAACATATCAAAATATATAGAAGTCGATAAGGAAACGAACTTAGAAATAGAATAGTATAATCAAAAAGGAAGACTAGAGATAAAATCTAGTAAGAATAGAAAGAGAAAGAGTATACGTGTTTAAAAGTGAATCAGTAGTTGTATGGTATTGATTATTCGAGTAAGTAGTCATATCTATTTTGACGTTATAAATGTTATTCAGTCAAGGTCTGAGAGGTATTTATACCCCAACTTGATTGATTTCATTATTAACAGATAAACAGTAAGATTTCAGGCTCGAAGATCAATGTTGAATGAGAGTTAGTTGAATATAGTATTTGGGTTGTTGTACCGATGTTTTACACAACATTCGGTTTAACCCAAATAAATGTAAGCTTGGAAATGGAATAACAAATATTTCTAAAGTTAGAGAATAAAAGAAGGCGATATATGGAAATGTTTTCCAAATAACGTATAAGGCCAATATGGTTATTGAAAATATTTGGTTAACAAATATTGATAAAGAAATAGAGAAATGATTTAATTAATGAAATATTAATTAAAGGCTCAGTGATTGTTGGATGTTTGGATGAACACTTGTTTTATTCGATAGTTAAATCATCGACTATCGAAACACTTGTTTTTATTCGATAGTTAAATCACAGACTATCGAAGTTTCGACCATCGTTGTCAATATGGAGAGACCAGTTGGATTATTATCCGAAGAACCACTCCGTATTGGCAGTAGCGTGCGAATCAGATTATATAAAGATAATCGAAGACGGAGTAGAGTGCAAGGACTTTTTCTATTAATAGAAATAGTGCCTTCAGTTCATCCTGTTCCTGGGTGACGTGTATTGATAAATTCTTGAAAGAGTATTTCCAGAAAGGTCACGTACATTGATTTCTTCAACCGTACCAAGAGTGGAAGCGGAGAAGGAAACTTCTTTTAGCTAACACGTAATGTACTGTTGTAGACATCAATTAGTGATTTTCGATGGATCTGACGATGTGACATTCGAAGTGAATCTGGTGTGATGATAAAGCGTAGCTTCTAGCCTCATCATCCGGTAAATGACAGAAATCGGGCAAGCAGCATGGCTATGTAAGTCACACCTATTAGGGTGTATAATCACCTGATCTAGAGTTTCATTTATTTCTAAAAATCTATTGTCGATGCTGTCCCATTCGGGAAACGGTTGCTGATCCCAATCGTTGGTGATATACATTCGATACACTCAAGCGAAATGAGTGGTCGGTCATGTGTGGCTGAGTTGCAAGATGTTCTTGTTGAACTCGGTGTATTCTCCTCTAGAGATATACCAGCGGAAGGTGGTTCCCTACCTTGTCATAGTTGGAAATCCATTACCCAATACGTGCTTGCGGTTTATGATTGTAATTATATATGTGGAACGTGAGATGCAAACGTTCCACTAGATTGTTATCTACTTGATTTAGACATTATTATAATATCAAAAGAATTTTGATATAAAGATAAAAATAGTGTTTGGATTCTCATAAGGGAAAACCCGTTCCGTGATATACGGCGTGGTCTTATGAGATATCATTTAGTTTCTGAAACTGTTTTAAACTGTTTACTCATACCAGTCCCATGACTGACCCGGAGTTTATTTTGTTTTGTTCTACCTAAACTCTTGGGTGCCTAAATTTGTACGGGCAGTCAAGTAGTTCAGGATTTTTCAGATATATCTAAAGGAGCTTGGAGCAGGAGGCTTCAGCGTTATCTAGTTATAGCGGTTCCGTTGTGTTGTAAGTGTTGTACTCTGATAAGTGTATGTTATACAGTTAAGATTTTGTATTTCAAAGATATGATATATTATATTTTGTTCCGCTGCGATGTGAGATTCTGTGTTGTATTTCTGTTCTTCTTCTATCTCTTTCTTCAAAAAAAAATGTTCCGTATTTTCGTGATATTTGGGTTGGACGTATGATGTATATTGTCAACTCTGATGTTACGGAAATCTGGGTCATTACAACACCATATGATCCTAGATTAAATTTATTTAAGAACACCGGTGAAGGTATAAGACATTATGATTATTTGAGCATATTGGCAGCCTTTGGTATGCCACTGCTTGTATTGGACCTGACACCGCCGATGTCGTGGGATTATTATGCAGGTTTATCAGAAGACCTAGTATAGAGCATTAACATGCTATTGAGAGGGTCATGAGATACCTAAATTGTAACACCCTACATTTTTAACTCAAGATAAAAAGAAGGATAAACAAATTGAATATTTAGAACTAAGTGAAACGGATTGTGCCATTGTGTTCGTCTCAAAATTCTGGTCAAGATAGACACACGGTTTGCATAAAATGGATATCGTATGAAGAAGTTATGAGCGTTAGAAGTTTGTATACATATAAGAAACTTATATGTATATATATTAAAAAAAAACTTATCCAGAAAATCAAAACCACGAGCGGGAAAAGTAGGAGGGAAAATAGACCGCTGGGGGTTGACCTAGGGGTCGACCCACCAACAGGGGTTTCGACCCCATGCGGATCTGGAACATTCTTTTCTAATGTGGTCGGTTATGATGATTTTAATTTAAATATAAAGGATTTAGTTTCTCTTATACACCCATAAATAAGTCTGTAGAGCTAACCCTAAACCTCATATTTTTTAGGCTATGAGGAGGCTCTTCCATTCTTCCCTCTTCTCAAATCTATCTAAAAAATTAAGAATCTTAGTCCAGGAAATATTCTAAATCCAGATCTGAAGGAAAGAAACGTATACTTATAAGGTGTTCAGATCTCGTATTAAAGTAAGGTAACTTTCTAGATCTGATCTATTCAAATTCCTTCCTCTTTCTTTCCTTTCTCTTTTAATGAAAATAATCAATCCATGGTCGTTAGGTTTTGAATCCGATTAAGGGAAAAACCATGGATGCTAAAACTCGATCAGATCCAGAATTGGGAAAGCGTATGAGATGAGTGGGTTTAAGCAATAGCATTTTAGATAATAATATGTTATCATTTACCATTCCCCATTTTGTATAATTGAATTTGCCAGAATAATTAAGAATTAATGTCATAACAAGTTGAGATGATAATATGAATAATTCATATGTTGAATCAGTTAAAGTATTGGAATGATTACATGCTGAAAAAAACTTGTTAGAAAATGGGTAATGACTACTGTTGTTATAATCACATGATTCTCTTGTGGTATATTATTGAGTAAATGACTTGTTTAACTTGTTGGATTTGAACAACTACCCAATTAAATATTTACATGTCAAAATAGAATTAAACACATGTTAAAAAGAACATGCAACAAAATATAGGCATAATTTGATGACACAAAAGTTGGATTACCGTAAACATATAAAAAGGATAATATGCCTAAAATTTACATGAAATAGGAATAATTGTTAAAAAATGAACATGCCTAAATTCACAGTAATTTGACACTGTAAGGCTCTTAGACACGAGGTTAGATTGCACTTGTGATAGAATTATGCCCGGAACCGCCCAGCATATCCAGCATTCACAAGTGGAAAATCTAATGTGAGGGGTCTAAGTGAATAACTAAAACATGTAATGGTACTAAGACACGAGGTTAAGTCAATTTGTGGTAGAAGTCTGCCCGGATCCACCCGACAATTCCAACGTCCACAAGTGTTGGCTTTATGTGAGAGGTCTAGTGCATATATATATATATATAATAAGATATGAATAAATGGCAATGATGGTAATTAAATGTCTAACTCAGAAAATAAGAAAGGAAGGGACGTAATGGACTGAGTTAGTGTGATGCGAAGGAAAAGTGATGTATTTCCCGAAATGGTCCATTTATGAGAACGTGGTTGCAAGTAAGCCATAGTGAATAAAGTAAGAAAGAGGAAAGAAATTACTTGCCATCACGAATTTAGATTGGAATACGTTATGAAAATAAATCACTGATTCCTTCTATAAATCGAATTGATAAGGTGCATGAAGTGTTTTCCTTAAATAAAATAAGGAACATATATTACAGTGAATGAAGAATAATGGATTACAATAGTAAATGGTTTAAAAGGGGAATGATAATAACATATTATAAATAATGAAAATGTTGTATAATAGGTAGACTTGTCCTAAGGACAAGTGAAGATTATAACTTAGGTTATAATAAACTAGTAAGGAAATGGGATAACTGGTGAAATGAGATAAGGGACACTTAATTGTAAATTAAGTAATCAGTAAATGGGGAAACCGGAAACCAGTTGAGAAAAGGGTGAAAATATAGGAAATATAAGAAATTGTACTTAATTATAAATTAAGTAATCTATAAACTTGGAAGTCTGTAACCCGCTGATAAGCATAACATGTTTGGACTTGTCCTAGGGATAAGAGGAAACTATAACATATGTTATAATAAATGGATAGAGAAACTTATAAATGGACCTTAGTTAAGAGAACTAAGTTAATAAGTAAACAACGATAAGTTGTAGTAACGGTGTAAAATGGAATTATGATTAAATGAGAAAGAATGAGAAAAACTTATGAAATAAGTTATATTTAATCATAAATAATGACTGACATGTTAAACAAGAAAACATGTGAATTGAGATATACTTAATTACATATTAAATTAGAACATGTTATAGTAATGATAAAATCAAACAATAATATAAAGGGATTGTGGATTACAGACCTTGGGCCACAATCTAGATAATAACATGTTGTAGGCTTATTAATAAACTTAAATGGGTTAACTTATATAACTGAAATTAATAAGCAAGAGCAACTTGGTAACTTGATTAAGAATTCAATATGAATGGGAATAACCAAGTTAAATGGAAACATGATGAGGTAAGGCAAGTGCGTAAAAGAATGTTTAGACATATGGTCTAACAAGATATTAAAGTGAGGCTCTTGGACCAGTCCACATGTTTGAGGATGAATAACCCAATGGGGTAGATCGTCGTCGTATTATAAGGCACGAGGGGAGCTCACATTTATTTGATTATTCTGTCAGCTCTGAAGGACTAGAAGGGGAAGCACGCGACTTCCTGAGATACATAAGGTGCTCCTAGAGTCCTCTGTTCGGTGGCAGATGTTTAGGCTATGATCGCAGAGGTTTGGCCTGCTCGTAACTACTAGGTGGGTGGGCCTTGACTACAAAAGTAGCTATGCAGTCAGAATGCTGTGACGCGGTGACACCAGGGTGATTCAGCGGTCAACTTAACGTGGAGGCGAAGGGTCACAACCAATAAGGATAGTAGATCGTCAGATACCCATCATCGATAACCAATAGGATGCGAAAAGACTAGAGCTAAAACCAATAGACCATTCACCTTTCATTATCAGGGTATGGTGGTTGAGGGAAAACGCCAAATGGATGTTTAGATTGTTTTTTTCGGGACAGTCGTTTAGCTCTTATAATCTTTACTAGTTGAGGGAGGGGCCGAGGTGGGGCCATAACCACCATGAAAACAGACCCAAGGAATATATGTATATAGAGGCTCTTAAAGACGGGTCTGTACAGATATAGACAAGCTCCCGACCGAGTTCCGTGTTTCTTGTATCACCCTGTGATGAAACTCGTTGCACATTAGAGGACGTGCGGTTAAGGCATCAAGCTACAATTGATGATACGTATGTGGGACAGTCTAGATACATGCATGTCAACTCTAGGAAGTGTATCGTAGACTTGAAGGCATTCCACCAGTGTGAAATCTGATTCGATCGACGATGGAAGTCCGTATGCTTATGTAGCGTAGTAATGACAGATATATGCGGAACGTAACCTTGTTATGCAGAGATTCGTACGTCACTCCAGCATAGGATGAGGAACTGCGTTCATTTCTATGGCATTACGGTGGAGACCGTGCGAGTGGGGTACCACGGGGTGTACCTCAGTATTGAGGGGTAGCTATATATATACTATATTAGGTTAATCCACTGGGAAGTAAATGGGTATGATGTGTGTGTAAGCCTTGAGTGCTGTTAACCCAAGTAACCTAATAAATAATAAAATATGATTGAACCATATATGTAGGATTATCCAAAGTGTATAATTTAAATTCAGTCACCAGAACTTGTGTTATGCCTCCCTCCTCATAAAATACTCGCAGGTTAGATTTATGGCAGAGAATTATAGCTTTGGATACTGGTTAGGCAGTACTATTAATATGGTAAGTTTATAATTTCATTATATTATATTTTATCTATTCCGCTGTGAGATGTTTTCTAAGCTCTAACATATTTTATGTCCCTGTCTTTTATGCAGGATACAAGAGCAAACCAATCCGAGTTTCGATAGATAGGAATTTTTTAAAAAAAATGGTCTGTCGGAATTCGGGTTGTTACATCTGGTATTAGAACTCAGGTTAGGATTCCTGTATAGATAGTGAGTGAACATATTTGTATTTTAAAATAAATATAAATATATTATATGTATACCCAGAACCATAGAGGAACCCACTAAAAAGAAAGAGTATAATATAATAAGAAATGAGATGTTTGTTTTGTACACTAAAGGAATGAATATGGAAATCTGAAACCCTTAGGTAATTTGGGTAGAGAGTGTACAATGTATTTTGTACCAAAGGAAAGGGAATCCCATATGATTAGTATTTCAGGTTAGTGGGCTTGAAAACCTTATAAATTGGAAAAGGTTGAAAAGAGGAAAATGGATTAGGAATATATATAGTTGAGAAAATTGACCTTGGGAGTGTCTAGGAAAGCCTAGAAAAATTGGAAACCCGCTTTGATTCTAACCCCATTGTTAACTTTTAAGAAATTGAAGTTTTAAAAATTTCTGGGAAAATGGTTTATGGTGTTTTCAAGTTTTAATCTTAAAAGATATAGTTTTAAATGTGTATAGAAGTACATATTGGGTTTTGAAGTAAAATGGGGTATATTTTGTAAATAGCGATTTATTATGAAAACTTTGTCTAAAGTAAAATTCTCTCAGTAAAAGTTGCATATTATAGAGCATGTATAGCTAGCTAGTTTTCTTGTTATATTTCATACAAGAATTTTTAATAAAAAAGTTGTGAAGTCTCTAATCTTTTAACAATCATTTTTGATAAATTATTTAACAAGAGAATTTTGTTAGGTGGACAAAATAAGTTGTAGAAAATGAGCATAGAGTACATGGTTGCACCTTGTAGTAAGATACTGAACCGATCTTATAGGTAAAATCATACACCCGATTGAGAAATAGTGGTCCTTATCTACTGCAGTTTTCGTGATTTGGAAAAAAATGATTTACATTTTTTTTTACATATAACATGTTTTATGGCTTGGCAAAAGTAAGTTTTCATGAGGAAAATAAGGTTTTGGCATTTTTAAATTTTTGGAAGAAAGTTTAAATGAAAAGGGAAAAACCATGTTTTAAAGTATGGAGTAGGTGAGGATTAGTGCCTAGGGAAGATAGGAAAATTTTTGAGGCTATGAAGCAGATAGCGAGAATTATCTTGGAAAAATAGTAAGTTCCCATAAAATGCGTAAGCATTGAAAAGCCAAGGGTGTTGCTTGAAATAATTATTAGTACACAGCTATGACTAGTGGTGACTACTAGGTAATAAAAAGGGCAAGTAAGCGTTTAGATTTTGTTGCTAATTTTCATATTAGGGGTAAAACCCATTACTGCATTTCTGTTTGGGTTGTTCCGTTATTTTATTCTTGTTGGGTAGTTAGGGTAACACCTAAACCTGTTGTGGATCCCATAGTTTGGACTTTTCTGTCTGAAGGAAACATAGTCCCGAGATTCTTGGCCCTTAGTAGTAGCTGTGTAAGGGTGTATGTTCTCCTATTTTAGTTGAAAGACTGGAAGCTTATTTAGATTTAAACTAAGATCAGATAATTAAATAAGCAAAGAAAAAAGAAAAGGTACAACGAAAAGGGAAACAGCAAATTCAATAAAGCAACAAACATGATAAGTTATGAGAAAAGATGGATAAAGATAAAAATTTCCAAGATAAGATGAAAAAGAAAATCAGTAACGAAAGAAAATTTTCTTATGTGGGCGGTGCTTGGATAGGAAAATAGGGAATCTTTATAAATAGTTACATAAAATCCAAGTACGGTTGGAAAAAAAAGGTACATAAAAGAAAATCGGAAGATGTGGAATTTTCCGTTTTTCACCTTTTTGTAACATAAGAAATCGAATTTAGAAAATTAGATTTTTCTGAAATTCAAAAAAAATAAAGTTGGTTGGTAGGATTATGGATGCAACAATTGGTGGAACTATGTTCTTACTTAGTGAGAGTGTGGGAAAATTTGGATGAAAAAGCATTTTGATTTTCAAAATATTGCATTCATGTAGAACTGCCAGTATATTCAGGATGTAAGCATCATATCTTAAAAGGATTTTTGAAAATTTTGCATACGCATAGGAGGTACCGCTTAAGCATACATGCATTATTATGTTGTATTTCACTTTGCACAAGTGCACAATGTTTGCAAAAAATTGGATGCACGCATGATGGATGTATATTATGTGAGGGGTTAATTGATTTTACCTTTATTAAATTACGGGGACGAAATTTCCTAAGGGTGGGAGAATGTAACACCCCGCATTTTTAACCCAAGATAATAAAAGGACAACCGAATTAAATATTCAAAATTAAGTGAAACGGACTACGTCATTGCGTTCGTCTCGAAATTCTGGTCAAGATAGACACCTGGTTTGCGTAAAATAGACATCGTATGAAGAAGTTATGAGCGTTAGAAGTTTGAATACATATAGGAAACTTATATGTATATATATATATATATATATATATATATATAAAATAAAAACTTATCCAGAAAATCAAAACCACGTGTGGGAAAAGTAGGAGGGAAAATAGGCCGTTGGGGTCAACCCCACACGGATCTGGAACATTCTTTTCTGACGCGGTCAGTTCTGATGTTTTTAATTTAAATCTAAAGGATCGGGTTTCTATGATACACTTATAAATAAGTCTGTAGAGCTAACCCTAAACCTCATATTTCTGAGGCTACGCGGAGGCTCTTCCATTCTTCCCTCTTCTCAAATCTATTCTGTAAATTAAGAATATTAGTCTAGGAAAAATTCTGAATCCAAATCTGAAGGAAAGAAATGTATACTTATAAATGGGTGTTCAGATCTCGTATTAAAGTAAGGTAACTTTCTAGATCCGATCTATTTAAATTCCTTCCTCTTTCTTTCCTTTCTCTTTTAATGAAAATAATCAATCCATGGTCTTTAGGTTTTGAATCCGATTAAGGGAAAAATCATGGATGCTAAAAATGGATCCGATCCAGATTTGGGGAAGCGTACGAGGTGAATGGGTTTAAGCTATAACATTTTAGATAATAATATGGTATCGTTTACTGTAACGACCCGGAATTTTGGAACCAATTAAAAAAATTTATTTTAGCAATTTTAATGGATGTTAAATATCTAAAATAATTTATTTTAAATAATAACGATTTAAAATTTATTTAAATAGAAGTTAGAATGAATATATATATTTTAATTATAAAAGGAGTTTGAAATAGCGCAGTAGTTTAAAATTTTGAATTCGAACTTTGACTGAATGTACAGGATTCAAATAAATCGGATTTTAGTGAAACAAAAAATATTTAAATCTCTTTAAAAATATCTTTCTAGCAGATCTGAAAATTGAAATTTCATAGCGGGAATAAAAAGTTATGGCCAGTTAAGTATTCAGAATAGTCGCTATGGAATTCATATATATATATTTAATATAATATATAGCCATTTTACAAACGACCTCCGTTTTCGATGAGACCACTTTTGTTGGATCCGGAATGTCAAATTATTGATATATTCCAATTTTCATAATTTTTGGAATCAATATGTGAGCGTGGCAAAAGAAAACACGTTTTGTCAATTTCAGTCAAATTGAATCGACCAAAAAATGGCCATTTTTCAAACCATCACCAAATTCGACGAAATTAATTTTTTTAGGACTGTATCGTCAAAACAAAGCTAGATATAATTTTTCTGTAATTTTTGGAGTTAGTATGTGGCCTCGGTAAATTAAAAATGTACGTTTAAATTAAATATACATTGATTTATATTTTAATTTTAAAGAAAACTAAACAAAACGATAGAATTGGCTTATGAAACATATCCTATTGTGTCCGGAGTGGTGGTGTTTAGCTAGGGGTGACAGTCGTTGGAGTTCGTTTGGAGTTCAAATGGTTAAACTTCAATTTTCACAAATAAATGAATTAATTATAATATATATATATATATATATATATATATGTGTGGACTCTACAATGCTAGCCTCACTCAAAACGTATTGCGCTGCCTCCCTCATCATTCGATGGCCGATATCATCCGGATTTCAACCCTAATTATATTACAATCCACTTAGAATTTTAATGCAACTCCAAAGGCAAAATCCTTCGCCCCAACGAGATGGACTCGGTCAACGGTAGTGATTGAATATATCGTTGTGTGTTGAGAGATTTTGGGGCTCAAAACCCTACCGCTCGAGCGCGGATTTCAAAGGCTAGGCAAGATCGAGATTCCCAAATCGATGGCAGTGGTGGCTCTTGTGAAGCCTGACGTGGTGGCAACCTCCGATTGAAGACCGGCGGTCCCTGGTGTCTTGTGGAGTGGCTAGGGTTCGTCGAACGATGGGTTTGTCAGTCCAGGGAGATGAATGAAGGAATAGTAACGCTTAAGTTAAGCATTGTTAATTTAGTGATTTAATTATTTAATTAATTATAAAATTATTGTAATTATTGTTTAAACTTGTTTATCTTTTGCATACACACACGAAATTCAGCAAATTTAGGTTTGTTGGAGCCGTAATTTCGAGCACTACAATATGGGACTGACTAGAACAGATTTGGGGCTTTCTATAATTTTATATGGAGTAAAATCGATGTGAGATTTCTCAATTTAAAATAAAAATATATATATTTAAATTGATTTTGATTGTGATATTAAGTATATACGTTGTATAAAACACATATAGGCGTTGTATAAAGTTTAGATTGATTGATTTGGTTGTGATTGATTTATTGGATCAAAATATATGTTGTTTGTTAAACATATTGTCTATAACATATTAATTTAAAATATAAAGATTCATTTGTTAACTATATTTTTATTAGTCAAAATTGTCATCCTTAGCTTGTTGATGAATAATAATCTTATGTAGAAAACATATTTTGTTAAACATAAATATGACATTCAGTTAGAAACATATTTTGTTAAATATAAATATGACATTCAATTAGAATAATGTTTCGTGAAATATAAATATGACATCCAGTTAGAATAATGTTTTTTTAAATAAAAAGGTCATCTTGTTAGCATACGTTTTTGTTAAAACAAAATCAAAGAATCATTTTTATTCATTTTTGTTGAAATAGAATTGCCAACAAAATCAAAGAATCATTTTTATATGTTTTATTGAAATAGAATTGTCAACAAAATAAAATATCATTTTTATTTGTTTTGTTGAAATAGAATTGTCAACAAATTAAAGTTATCATTTTTATTTATTTTTTTGAAATAGAATTGTCAACAAAATAGAAATATCATTTTTATATGTTTTGTTGAAATAGAATTGTCGACAAAACAAAAGTATCATTTTTATTGGTTATGTTGAATTAGAATTGTCAACAAAACAAAAATATCATTTTTATTTGTTTTATTGAATTAGAATTGTAAATAAATAAAAATATTCATTTTTATTGTCAAGTTAAACATTGAATTTGTATATAAATAAAAGTAGTCATTTTTTTGTCATAAAAATGTTCATTTTTATTTGTCGTATTAAATATTGAAATTATATCTAAATAAAAGTATCCTTTTTATTTGTCATGTTTAAAATAGAATTGTTGTCAAATAAAAATTATATTTTTATTTTGTCTTTAAAATAAAAAACATACATGTAGACAAAATTATCTTTTTATTTTATCATTAAAATTAAAAACATACATATAGACAAAATTGTTTTTTTATTTTGTCATTCGAATTATAAATTATACATATAGACAAAATTGCCTTTTTATTTTGTCATTAGAATTCGAAAATGTGTATGTAGACAAAATTATCATTTATTTTGTCACTAAAATTAGAAAACATGTGTGTAGACAAAATTGTCGTTTTATTTTGTCATTTAGTTAGAAAATATCATGTGAAATAGAAATGTCATCTTGGTAGAAAATGTTATGTTAAAATGGAAATGTCATTTAGTTAAAATATATGTTTCGTTAGACAAAATATCACCTTTCTCATGTTAGACAAGAAATAAAATAATTACCTGTTAAAATATATGTTTTGTTGAATTTAAATTATAAATATTTATTTATAATTTAAACAATGAAAATTTGTTAAATAGAAAATAATTCAAATCGAATTATAATTGGTTAAATTTATTAACCAATAATGTATTTAAATAAACTGTTGTTGTCTGGAAGCCCCACACGGGTATTGGGATGATATTTGACATACACTAGTCCCAATATTTAGTTATATGTCAATCGATGGATTGACAATTTGTGATGAGCGTTATTTATTTATTTTAATGCTCACACAGTTGTAAATTTCACTTTGGATGTGAATGGATTGTTTAGTGATTATATATCATTATTGTTATATACGTGCGATGTATGAAATCCATATAACTGAAATTATATGGTAATTGATTGAGTCGCATTCCGATTCAGAATGTTTTAAATAAAAAATTCAAAAATAAAGAATCTTTTAAAATAAAGAATATTTTAAAATCAAGAGTATTTTAAAATAAATTTAGTGAAGAATAAAATTATGATTTTTATGTCCATTTTCGGATGGACACTAAAATATAAAAATATGAAGCTGGGATAAGTAAAATAATGCCAATTTTTAACCCGAACGGGTTTTAATCATTTTATAACGAATATCGAAAAGTAATGATTTGAAAATTTAATATTTTGGAAATATTATCATTTTAATATGATAAAGGTATAGAATATTCAATTTTGATTTAAAATGGAAAATGGAGTTGAAATCAATTTTAAAACGAATTTATAAATATTTTATAAAATACGTTTTTAATTGGAAATAGATGAAATATATATGATATATATTATATATATTTAATGGCCTGAATAAAACGCGCCGCGCAGCGACTGTTCGCGAATTTCGACCATTAACTTCAAATTGATGTAACGGGAGATTCGACCGTCAGATTTTCCTAAAACCAAAACCATTGGGTTCGTATCGAAAAGAGCTTTCAATGAATATATGAGTTTTTAAATCTAACGGTTGGATTTGGAACTATGTCCAAATCAAATTTGGAAAAGGTCGTTGTGAATGCAGTTCGGTGGCCGTTATTGGAAACCAACTGTACGGGCGTTATTAAATTATTAAAAATTTGGAAAAATTATGTAAAATCCTAATTTATAATTTGGAAAGGTTTCTGATGAAAAATTCCATATTTGAAAAGATAAAAATATATTTTTATCGAAATGAACTAGTTATTAACTAGAATAAATCTTTAAATTAAGATTTAATGATGTTTTCCAATTATTTAATAAATAAATTGGAATAAAATAAATAAATTGGATTTTTGGGTTTGTCGTGAATGGTGTCTTCAATAACACTGTTCTTAAACCCAATCGAGAAAAAAAATCTTTTACTTAAAACTATTAGAGTTTCCAATTATATTTAGTAATTGGAATAAAATGAAATGTGAATTGGATTTATTGTGAACTGTGTTTTTAACGACATTCGTTCTTTAACCTAATAAACAGTGAAGATATGGTTTGAAATTTATAAATCTTTTTATTAAGATTTAATGGAAATTTTCCAAAGTAAAGTTTTCCAATTTAATAGAAGAAATTGGAATTGAATGGAATTCGATTTAATAATAATCGAGATGAGCTTCTGTAAAAGATGACCGTTATTATATATGGAATTTAAAAGAATTTGCCATTATTTCATTTATCTTATTAGTCTGATATGGAAATTTATATCAATTATATATTGAATTGATTTCGGTGAAAATTCCCTATTTAATGGAAGATGATTTTGGGTTTATCGTGAACTATGTTTTAAATGACATTGGTTCTTTAACCCAGTTAAAGATAAGATTAATTTCTTAAAGTTGAATAATCATAAAGTAATGATTTTTTGATATTAAAACCAAATTGGAGTTTTAAGGAATCTTTAAAAAGAAGATCAAAGAATAAATTTAAAGAATTTATCTTTGATAAAATTAATGAGAACCTTTCCCTAATAATGTGAATAATTATTAAAAGAATATTCTGAATTGGAATGAGGCGTATGATGTGTTTCCATAGCACTTAATTATTGATTATAAGGCGTATGATGCGAATATTTTATTAAAAGAATATTCTGAATTGGAATGAGGCGTATGATGTGTTTCTATAGAACCTTTCTCCTGTATTGGACATACAGAACGAGGAATAAGGTGTCTCTGGTTTCGTTCATACCCAGAACGGACTTTTAAATGGATGGTATGTCTTATGTTGTATTCCTTTATACCGTATTCATTGATCTTTGCTAAATATATATCTGTTTGGTGGCGGAGAATTTATTCTCTTGCTTAACACCCTTCTTTGACATGTACGAGCTTAGAGGTTATATATTGGCCGAAATCAATGGTATGCTATGGATTGTCAATGTGGCATGTCAAGATGCAAATGATCGAGGCTTATTGTTGAAAAGCAGAGCCTTGTGCTTGATGATCAAAGCACAGCTTTAGTTAGCATAGCTTTATGTATAGCGATACTTCGCGAGCCTCACACCTCGGTATGAAGCAGAAATGGGAGAGGACTGCAGGGAGGACATGTGTTTCTTTCTAGCTAGGAGTGGTGTAATGGTATAGAGGCTAGACATTTTACTTATGTGGATGATGGAATGAGGCGCCTCGGATATTGAGTCCCTAGTGGCTCAGATTTTATGCTCTATAGGGCAGGGAAACGTATTGTTCAGGCATTATTAATTCACTAAAGTATTTGTGGACCGGCCCTGAAGATCCAAGGTGCAGTTGCAACTGATCCCGAGGCTCGGGCTAGAGAGTCTCGAATTCAGTAAGGACGATCCCTTGCCTTGGTTCATGGTGGAAATCCAACTTCCAATACGACATCATACAGTTTTGATTGTATAACTAGTATGGCGACATAGTATATGGTAGTTATGCCATCTCTGATTGGTACATTATGATTGAAATGTTTTTGAAACATACAGACACTAATAATAATATCAAATCCGTTTTATTGTATCAAGCATTTTTGACCATTATAAGGTAAAACTCTATCCTCCGGTTTGCGTTGCATTGTGTGATGGGACTTGAGTCTTATAATGGTTTCATTTTTCTAAAAAGCATTGCGTTGTTTAAATGATTTAATTTATTTTATGCACTGGCAATCCAATGGAGTAAACCTGTTCCGCATTAGCGGCGTGTTCCTATGATTAGCCTTATTATTAAATAGGTTTAGTAGGATTTCTCATACCAGTCCCATGACTGAGTCGTAGTTTGTTTCACTTTGCAAACTCGGGTGCCCGTATTTTCCTCATGGGTAGTCAAGTAGCTTATTTTGCAGATATATTAAGCAGGATTCTGGATCGAAGCTTAATGCTATGTCCAGAGCATTGATAGTCTTCCGCTGTGTTGGTTTATTTGTTCCGCTGCATTGTATTACATTTATTGTAAATTATATTCCTTTGTATCATATTCGATGTACTCTGATATTCTGTACTCTGATGTAGCATTATTATGATTTTTATAAAAGTCTTTTGTTATTTGTTCTGATGTGTTGTATGCCCAAAGTTAGCGTATGCGGGATTCGAACGATCTTGGTCAATTTAGCGATCGATTCTGAATCCATATCTGAAGGAAAGAAACGTATACTTATAAATAGGTGTTCAGATCTCGTATTAAAGTAAGGTAACTTTCTAGATCCGATCTATTCAAATTCCTTCCTCTTTCTTTCCTTTCTCTTTTAATGAAAATAATCAATCCATGGTCATTAGGTTTTGAATCCGATTAAGGGAAAACATGGATGCTAAAACTGGATCAGATCCAGAATTAGGGAAGCATACGCGGTGAATGGGTTTAAGCTATAGCATTTTAGATAATAATATGTTATCGTTTACCATTCCCCATTTTGTATAATTGAATTTGCCAGAACAATTAAGAATTACTGATATAACAAGTTGAGATATTAATATGAATAATTCATATGTTGAATCAGTTAAAATGTTGGAATGATTACATGTTGAAAAAAAAACTTGTTAGAAAATGGGTAATGAATACTGTTGTTATAATCACATGATTCTCTTGTGGTATATTATTGTGTAAATGACTTGTTTAACTTGTTGGATTTGAACAATTACCTGATTAAATATTTACATGTCAAAATAGAATTAAACACATGTTAAAAAGGACATGCGACAAAATATAGGCGTAATTTAATGACATGAAAATTGGGTTACCGTAAACATATAAAAAGGATAATATGTCTAAAATTTACATGAAATAGGAATAATTGTTAAAGTACGAACATGCCTAGATTCACAGTAATTTGACTTGTTGCGCTCTTAGACAAGAGGTTAGATTGCACTTATGATAGAAGTCTGCCCGGAACCGCCCGGCAGATCCAGCATTCACAAGTGATAAATCTAATGTGAGGGGTCTAAGTGCATGCTTAAAACATGCAATGGTACTAAGACACGAGGTTAAGTCAACTTGTTGTAGAAGTCTGCTCGGACCTGCCCAGCAAATCCAGCGTCCACAAGTGTAGGCTTAATGTGAGAGGTCTAGTGCATATATATATATATATATATATATATATATATATATAACAAGATATGAATAAATGGCAATGATTGTAATTAAATGTCTAACTCAGAATATAAGAAAGGAAGGGATGTAATGGACTGAGTTAGTGTGATGCGAAGTAAAAGTGATGTATTTCCCTAAATGACCTATTTCTGAGAATGTGGTTGCAAGTAATCTATAGTGAATAAAGTAAGAAAGAGGAAAGAAATTATTTTCCACCACGAATTTAGAAGGGAATACATTATGAAAATAAATCATTGTTTCCTTCTATAAATCAAACTGATAAGGAGCATGAAGTGTTTTCCTTAAATAAAATAAGGAACATATATTATAGTGAATGAAGAATAATGGATTACAATAGTAAATGGTCTAACCGGGGAATGATAATAACCTATTATAAATAATGAAAATGTTGTATAATAGGTAGACTTGTCCTAGGTACAAGTGAAGATTATATCTTAGGTTATAAAAAACTAGTAAGAAATGGGATAACTGGTGAAATGAGATAAGGGACACTTAATTGTAAATTAAGTAATCAGTAAATGGGGAAAACCGGAAACCAGTTGAGAAAAGGTGAAAATATAGGAAATATAAGAAGTTGTACTTAATTATAAATTAATTAATTTGTAAACTTGGATGTCTGCAACCCGCTGATAAGAATAACATGCTTGGACTTGTCCTAGGGATAAGAGGAAATTATAACATAGGTTATAATAAATGGGTAGAGAATCTTATAAATGGACCTTAGTTAAGAGAACTAAGTTAATAAGTAAACAATGATAAGTTGTAGTAATGGTGTAAAATGGAATTATGATTGAATGAGAGAGAATGAGGAAAACTTATGAAATAAGTTATATTTAATAATAAATAATGACTGACATTTTAAACAAGAAAACATTGAGATATACTTAATTACATATTAAGTAGAACATGTTATGGTAACGATAAAATCAAACAAGACTATAAAGGGAGTTGGGATTATAGACCTTGGGCCACAATCTAGATAATAACATGTTGTAGGCTTATTAATAAACTTAAATGGGTTAACTTATATAACTGAAATTAATAAGCAAAAGGAACTTGGTAAATTGATTAAGAATTCAATATGAATGGGAATAACCAAGTTCAATGGAAACATGATGAGGTAAGGCAAGCGTGTGAAAGAATGTTTAGACATAGGGTCTGACAAGATATTAAAGTGAGGCGCTTGGACCAGTCCGCAAGTTTGAGGGTGAATAACCCAACGGGGTGGACCATCGTGGTGTTATAAGGCACGAGGGGAGCGCACATTTATCTGATTGTTCTGTCGGCTCCGAAGGACTATAAGGAGAAGCATGCGGCTTCTTGAGATACATAAGGTGCTCTTAGTAGTCCTTCGTGCGGTGGCAGATGTTTAGGCTGTGCTCGCAGAGGTTGGGTATGCGCGTAACTACTAGGTGGGTGGGCCTTGACTGAAAAAGTAGTTATGCAGTCAGAATGCTGTGACGCGTTGACACCTGAGTGATTAGGCGATCACCTCAACAAGGAGGCGAAGGGTCACGATCAACAAGGATAGTAGATCGTCGGATACCAATCATCGGCAGCCAGTGGGATGCGAAAAGACTAGAGCTAAAACCAATAGACCATTCACCTTTCACTATCGGGGTATGGTGGTTGAGAGAAGATGCCAAATGGATGTTTAGATTGTTTTTTAGGGGCAGTCGTTTAGCTCTTGTAGTCTTTACTAGTTGAGGGAGGGGCCGAGGTGGGGCCAATAGAGGCTCTTAAAATGGGCCTGTACAGATATGGACAAGCTCCCGACCGAGTTCTGTGTTTCTTGTATCACCCTACCACGGAACTCGGTGCATATTAGAGGACGTGTGGTTAAGGCATCAAGCTACAATTGACGATACATATGTGGGACAGTCTAGATACATGCATGTTGGCTCTAGGTTGTGTATCGTAGACTTGAGGGCATTCCACCGGTGTGAAATCTGATTCGATCGACGATGGCAGTCCATACGCTTACATAGCGTAGTAATGACTGATATATGCGGAACGTAACCTTGTTATGTAAAGATTCGTATGTCACTCCGGCGTAGGATGAGGGACTGTGTTCATTTCTGTGGCATTACTGTGGAAACCGTGCGGGTGGGTTACCAGGGGTGTACCTCAATATTGAGGGGTAGCTACATATATACTATATTGGTTAATACACTGGGAAGTAAATGAGTATGACGTGTGTGCAAGCCTTGAGTGTTGTTAACCCAGGTAACCTAATAAATAAGTAAATATGATTGAACGGTATATGTAGGATTAACCAAAGTGCATAATTAAAATCCAGTCACCAGAACTTGTGTTCTGACCCCTTCCTCATAACATACTCGCATGTTAAATTTGTGGCACAGAAATTATACCTTTGGATACTGGTTAGGCAGTATTATTGATACGATAAGGCTATAATTTGATTATATTAGATTTTATCGATTCCGTTGTGAGATGTTTTCTGAGCTCTGACATATTTTATGTCTTTGTCTTTTCTGCAGGATACCAAAGCAAACCAATCCGAATTTTGATAGATTGAAATTTTGAAAAAAAATCGGTCTGTCGGAATTTGGGTTGTTACATAAATAAACCATGAACCTTGGATTACATTATGATAAGTTTCCAGTAATTCTTGAATGTTATTTCAATGCAAAATGGAATACTTTATATGATGATTCAAAAGAGACCAATGACTATTTATATTTTGCATTACTACAGAAGTTGTTTCTTTAAAAATTCAGGAAACATATTACTTTAACTCAGTTTACTATAGAGACTGAGATAATAGCAGTACCCACAGCTAGTGAAGAAGTAGAGAACTAAAGAAATATGCTAGTTAAGATCCCCATATGCAAAAACCGACACCAGTGAGTTATCTATTGCGATAGTTCCGTGGATATTGCGAAAAATACATAATCGTTATTACATCGATAGAAGACGACATTTGTAAGCATAAAACTGTAAGAGAACACACATATGTAGTGATGAAAATTTGATGGCTATTGAAAAAAGGGATAGAACCGATATTACAATGATAAGAAATGACAGTCATATGCACAATATTGTTAGAGAACATCACATATGAAGTGATAATAATTTGGCAGATCCTTTGACGAAAGGATTGACCAAAAAGAAAGTCTTTAATGATTCAAAAAGAATGAGACTATTTCCTTGAGATTAAAGAATCACACACAATGGTAACCCAACCTAAATGACTAGAGATCCCAAGAACTAGGTACAATGGGTAAAAACAAGTTGTGTTGTGATAATACATGAACATGCTAAATTTATATATTAAAAAACATGTATTCCTGAAGTGATTAAAGGATGAGTTAATAGAAACTCTTATTGAGATCTATACTCTATTTGTAGTGGAGTACATACCTTCAGGAGTATTCTTATAGACTCATTGAAACAACCCAAACTTCCCCGTAAAGGAAAGTACGGATTGAATTGAGAATAACACTCATCAGAACACAAACAGAAGAATATTTCATTGCTTATTACAATAATTGCATCAGAGTACAAGAGTATATCAGAGTATAAATAAATATTACCCATTGGAAATACAATACCAGAGATTAAATTACATTTAAATAGCAGCGGAAAAATAATACAAAATACAACTGAAAGAAATACACGGATACAGAGCTTTTTGAATATCGCTTCAGCTGTAAACCAGGATCCTGTAAATATAATATCTGCAAAACCAAAACTACTAGCTGCCCGTTTAGAAAATATGGGCACCTAGAGTTTAGGTTAAAACAATGAAGTCCAGGTCAATCATGGGACTGGTGTGAGAACTAAAACAGTTATTAGCTTGATTTTAAAGTTGGGTAAATCATAGGATCACGTTGTATAACACTGAACGGGTTTACTCCACGTGACCCCTAATTTAAAAGAAAACACGCAATGCTTTTTGAAAAAATGAAGCTATTATAAGACTCAGGTCCCATCACATAATGCAACGCAAGCCTGAGGATAGAATTTTCCTTTATAATAGCTAAAAATGCTTGATATGCGAAATTTCATCTTTTATTATTACTGTAAGTAAAGAAATCAACTTCGAACATAAATGTATCAATCATAGGCGGCATGGGTACCATATATCATGTCGCCATACTAGTTCTACAATCAAAACCGCATGATGTCGTATTGGAAGTTGGATTTCCATCTATTAACCAAGGCAAGGGATCGTCCTTACCGAATTTGAGATACTCTAGCCCATGCCTCAGGACTCAGACTCAGGTGAGCACTTAGAAGCGCCAGGGTTGGTCATCCGTCGATGATTAGTTATACCATAAACTATATGTTAGCCTGCCCTAATCTGTTCAGTAATGTCGACCAGACCACTATCAATATATATATCCGAGGTGCCTCCCTATCCATCAAGTAATAATCCACATGAGTAAAATGTCAGGACTTGTAAATGCTGACACCCCTCCTACCTAGAAACTAACATATGTCCATTTCCCTGGGGTCCTCCTCCCATTTCAGGTTCATACCGGGGTGTGAGGCTCGTGAATTAACGCTGTACAAAAAGCTATGCCTAAACTGGACTGTACTTTTATCATCTACCACAAGGATTTGCTTTTCAACAAAAGCTTTGATCATTTGCATCTTAGCACGCCACATTGTTAGTCCATACCGTACCATTGATTTCTGCCAATATATAACCTCTAAGCTCGTACGTCTCAGAGAAGGGTGTTAAGAAAGAGAATAAATTATCCACCACCAAACAAATATATATTTAGCAGAGGTCAACGAATACCACATAAAGGAATACAACGTCAGACATACCATCTGTTTACAAGTCCGTTCTGGGTCTGAACGAAACCGAACGCACCTTATTCCTCGTCCCATATGTCCAATATAGGAGAGAGGTCCTCACATATCCGTCGATCTCCAAGTATGTTTGGACGATCACCACTTATTACCTTGTCTTGGGTGTACGACCCAATCAAGTCATCAGTAATCACCCAAACGATGTGAAGAACTCCGCTCTTCAACCATCGTCTTCATCTTCGACTCTTAATCGTCGTAGAAATTATTCAGAATGGGTTAAACCCGGTCTTTCCAAACAATTCGCGTATTTTATAAACAAGTGCTATAAAACACATCATACGCCTCATTCCAATTCAGAATATTCTTTAAATAAAAATATTCATATTCTTAGGGAAATGTTCCTATTAATTTAATCAAAGATAAATCCTTTTAACTTCATTCTTTAATCTTCTTTCGAATATCATTTTCAAAAGATTTATTTAACTAGTCGGGATTAGCGAACCTTACCGAAGTAATCGTTTATTATTAATCCCAATCCCAACCTATTCATCCCATGGAGCAAAACTGGCAGTACTCCATATTTGCACTCACATCGTTATCAATAAATTTAATTACCAATTCATGTTCAAATCTAATTAAATAGTTTACTATCGCCTGGAGTAAAACTGGTGGTACTCCATTCTCGATCATTTCAAGAATTCGATAAATTAAATTATCTCCTTCCAATTTCAATCTAATTTAGTGAAACTCCAACTTGGTTTTAATATCAAAAATCATTACTTTATTATTATTCAAATTAAGAAATTAATCTTATCTTTAACTGGGTTAAAGAACCAATGTCATTTAAATCACAGCTCACGATAAACCCAGAATCATCTTCCATTAAATATAGAATCTTCACAGAAATCAGATCAATATATAATCGAAATAAATTCCCATAACAGACTGATAATATAAATGGAATAACGGTAAAGCCTTTTAAATTCCATATATAGTAACAGTGTTCATTCGCAGAAGCTCATCTCGATTATTATCAAATCGAATTCCATTCAATTCCAATTTAATATATTAAATCGGAAAACTTTACTTTGGAAAATTTCCATTTAAATCTTAATAAAAGATTTACAAATTCTAAAATTATATTTTCACTATTCATCGGTTTAAAGAAAGAATGTCGTTAAAAATACAGTTCACAATAAACCCAATTCACATTTCATTTTATTCCAATAACAAAATATAATTGGAAAATCTAATAATCTTAATTAAAAGATTGATTCTTTTCATACGGGGTTTAAGAACAGTGTTATTGAAGACATCATTCACGACAAACCCAAAATCCAATTTGACATTAAATATAAGGTTCTGAATAGGAATTAAATCGGCTTATATTCAATATCAAATTCTGAAACCAAAAAATATTGTATTGGGAATAACAATATATATATCTTCCAAATTCCTCACAATATTCATATAATAACGGAATCCAATTTCGAAATATTCCGAAGTCAGCTTCCATTCAAAAATTCCAATATATATAAATATATACTGGAAAATTTTGGTTATTTTAAAACCATTCTCAAATCCAATTTATTTATTTCCAAAAATAATTAAATTAATATTTTATTTAATAACTAGTTCATTTCGATAAAAATATATTTTTATCTTTTCAAATATGGAATTTTCATCCAAAAACTTTCCAAATAACTTATTATGATTTTACATAATTTTTCCATATTTTTAATAATTTTATCAAGCCCCGTACAGTCGGTTTCCAATAGCGGCCAACGAACTACATCCATAGCGACCTTTTTCAAATTTAATTTGGACATAATTCCAAATCCAACCGTTAGATTTCAAACTTCTTATATTCATTGGAAAGCTCTTTTCGATACGAACCCAATGGTTTCGATTTTAGGAGAATCCGACGGTCGGATCTCCCGTTACATTCATTTGAAGTTAGTGGCCGAAATTCCGAACGGTCGCTGCGGGGCACGTTCTACTCAGGCCATTAATTATACATAATATATATAATATTATACGTATTTCATTGATTTCCTTTACAATGTATTTTATAAATCGTTTATAAATTCGTTTTAAAATGATTTTAACTTCATTTTCAATTTTAAATCAAAAGTGTATATTCCATATCTTTATCATATTAAAATGTTAATATTTTCAAAATATTGAATTTTGAAATCTCCTCTTTTCGATATTCATTTTAAAATGAATCAAACCGATCGATAAACCCGTTCGGGTTAAAATGGTGTTTGCTACTTATCTCGACTTCATACTTTTATATTTTTGTGTCCATCTGAAAACGGACATCGAAATCATGATTTTTTTTCGACACTGAAAGTTATTTTAAAATATTCGTTACTTTAAAATATTTTTTACTTCAAAATATTTTCGTTAACATGTTAAAAACAATATATTTTAACATATGACTATTCTATTTTCATTAACATGTTAAAGATTATATTTTTAACGAACAAAATCATATTTTAACATATGACTATTTTATTGGTTTATTCATACAATAAAAATATGATTTTTATTGTTAAAACATTTTATTTCAAACAATGAATATTTTTAATGATTCCTACATACAATAAAAATGAAGTTTTTTTTATTGTTAAAACATTTTTTTTAATTCAAACATGAATCTTTCCAATGATCCTTACATACAATAAAAATGTAAATTTTTATTGTTAAAACATTTATATCAAATCATTCTTTATTTTAAAACCTTCTTTATTTTAAGATGTTCTTTATTATAAAATGATCTCTTTTGTTCTAAAATGTCTTTTTTCATTCTTTTACATAAAAATGTACTTTTACATTAAAATGTCCATTTTTATTCTCTTACATTAAAATGCACTTTAACATTAAAATGTTCATTTTTATTTTTTCACATTAAAATGTACTTTTTAATGTAAATACAAATTTATTAAACTAGCAACTTTATATATATATATATACACAATAAAAATGTGAACTTTTAATTGTTAAGTCTTTCTATTTCAAACCATGATCATTTTACATCATTTCTTCTAAAAAAATTAAAATGTAATTTTTTTTCTTTCTTTTTTTTAAAACAATGATCATTTTACCTCTTTCTTACATATACAATAAAAATGTGAATTTTTATTGTTTCAAACAATTTTAATTTCTTATATGAATATTTTCCATATTTTGTACATTCAACAAAAATGTTATTTTTATTGTTTCAAACACTTTTTATTTCATATATGAGTATTTTTCATATTTTGTACATTCAACAAAAATGTAATTTTAATTTTAAAATATTCTTTATTTTAAAAGATTCCTTATTTTAAAATATTATTTATATTCTGAATCGGAATGCGACTCAATCAATTACCATATAATTATCAGTTATATGGATTACATACATCGCATGTATGCAACAATAATGATAAATAATCATCAAACAGTCCAATCACATCCAAAGTGAAATTTAAAACTGTGTAAGCATTAAAATAAATAAATAACGCTCATCACAGACCATCAATCCATCGATTGACATACAACTAAATATATGGACTAGCGTATGTCATATATCATCCCAGCACCCGTGTGGGGTTTTCAAACAACAACAGTTTATTTAAATAAATCATTGGTTAAGAAATTTAACCAATTCTAATTCAGTTGTATTATTTTCTATTTAACCAATTTTCACTGTTCAAATTATAAATGAATATTTATAATTTAATTTCAACCAACGTGTTAATGATAACATTATTTTTAATATGTTAACCATTTCAGCATCACAAATAACACACAATATAGTCAATTTAAATCGTTCTTTGTTGTGTGGACGAGGAAGGTGATCTAACATGCATCGTATACAATTTATAATAATTAAATGATAAAATTTATACTGGCAATTCTATATATTTTTCAGTTATAAAAATAAATAAATAATTGTGCAGAATTTTTAGTGAGGAGTTCTCACCTTGATTGGTTTGCCACTAAATATCGCCAAATGATCGATTGATCGAACATGACATTTTCCTCCGCCAAAAATTGAGACGATCTCCAAATCTCTCCAAATCAGCTTCACTACGAAGCTCTCATCGATACGGTTCCAACATGATCCAGTTTCGCTGAATTTCGAGTCCGTATGAAAAAGTTATGTATTTTTCAAGTTTCATGTATATAAGTCGTTGACTACTAATTAATGATGAATTACTTAACAATTTAATTATGTTTAAACCATTAACCCACCTCCTGATCCTTCTTCTTCCACGCTGTCCTGCTCCTCTCCAATGCCATAACCACATCTTCCCAAGGTCCAAGCTTCACACTACAAGAAAACACGGATTTAGCGTCAAATTTTTAGAAGCGGAAATTTCCGTCGCTGATTTGCGACGGATTTCCATGTGATTTGCAAGGGATAACTTTTTGTATTTTCAAACTTCTTTTCTTTTATTTATTACTGTCGTATTCTGTCATCTCTCACTAATCCGTCGCAAATTGCGTCAAATTACCGACAAAAAACTTCCATCGCTATTTTCCACTACAAATCCTGGCAGATTACCGACGAATATTTATCGAAGCTATTTTGCAGCAGATTTCCAACAGATTTGCAAGAGATGAAAACATCAGTTTATTATAATAATTAATAATAAAATTTAATACGTATGAAATGATATCTAGCATTCAATAATTAATTTTAAATAATTGTATTTGGTAATTGCAGTTGATAATTATAGTTGATACTTATATTTTATAATTATAGTTGATAATTATATTTTATATTTCAAAAAAATTTAAAATTTGAAATCGTCAAGAATAATTCTAAAATTGATCATAAAGTTTATAAAACCAATTATAGTTTCCTTCTTAGCCATGGATTACTTTTTATTATAAGAAAGATTACCAACGTGGATTGGTTGTTGTCATTAATTTTGGATTGTAGATGACCACTTCTCTTGACATGGATCGATACCCACAACCGTCCAATGCTTGCTGTAGAAGACCACTTTTATTGCAAGTAAGGCGCGTATCCAATTTAGAAGCGCGAACATGAATTTTTTTATCGGCCGCTTCTTCTACATCCACAATAAAACAAACTCAAGTTTTTATCCCTAATATTTTTATCAAATCAACCCAAAACCCTAAATTCAATCATCTCTACCGTGGCTTCGGATGGTTGAAGGCTGAAGGCTTCGAGTGGCAGGAAAGTTAAAGGCTTCGGATGGCAACTGCAACGACTGCGTTCCAATCGACAACGACTTCGGGTGGAGACTGCGACTTGGCTACGGAGCGCGACAAGACCGGAGACCGCGATATCTCCAATGGACAACGAATCCATGACCTTCTCCAATAAATAGGAATACAACAACCACCGTGACTCCGGACTCGGCAAAGCTAGAAACAATACAAACAACTTCCAATCGATCATTGATTTTGGTTATCGACTGCTTGTTTTCTTGAAGGTACTTAATTTCAGATTCTAATTTTTATTTAAGCTTGTAAATGGAATTTTTTCGGTGTTATCACAACTGTAAATCTTAAAAACATAGAAGAGTAAGAGCAACTGCTTTGTAATTTGGGGATTTATCATTAAACTCAAAATTTACTGAAACAAATATGTACCTTGGTTGTTTGTGGCAAGGCAGGGTGTTAGGCAATCATGATGCCAACAGAGAGTCCACGTTGAGCCTAATTGATCTTAAACTCTTCAAGGCATCAATTGCATTATTTTGGGAAGTTCTGTTTTAAGATTAAAAAAAAGACTGGTCTTTTTAAATAGCCTAGGTCATATTCTTTTTTGGATAAGACCATTAATTTTTTAATAAGGAAGGAGCTACTCAACGACGTCTGCTAATCAGTTCACAATTGAATTAAAAGAATAATCAATGTATTTTCAGTTTCCTATTGTTGGTCATAGGATGTCTGATATTTTAACTTATAATCTTTGTGAATTGTGCATGCTTTTCATAAGCAGTGAGTGCAGGATTATATGATAAACTGCTTAGTTGTTGACTTGAGTTGAATTTGAAATTTTTGTCATATAATCAGCTAATCTTTTTTTTGTTTAATAGACTGTTCTATTTTTGAAAAATATGAGCCATGCTTGATGCTTAATATTGCAGTGTGTCCCAGGTTCCGGATGTATGTTTATTGTATGATAAACTGCTTAGTTGTTGACTTGAGTTGAGTTTGAAATTCTGTCGTATAATCAGCTAATCATTTTGTGTGTGTGTGTGTGTTTAATAGGCTATTCTATTTTTAAAAAATGTTTGAGCCATGCTTGATGCTTAATATTGCAGTGTGCCCCAGGTTCTGAATGTATGTTTATTTTTTCATATTTGAAGTAGATAATGTGGGGCTTCCATTCTTCTTTTAAGACTCATCTTCTAGTGATATCAGAATTTTTGTAGTGATTTCTCAGTTTAATCTGAAACTTCTTTCACTTTGAGCGATATTTATTACATGCCATATGGACAAAAATTATACATGTTAGTAATATTCTTATATTGATTTACCTGTCCATAGTCAAGTGTGGATTGGGTACTTGAAGACTTGTACCATCGTACGGTTATCGCAACTCTAACCAAGTCCGACTTGATTTTTCTGGGCATCTCAATAATGTGAGTGATATGGTGAGAACACGAACACTTACCTAGAATACTAATTCTTCAATCATCATATATAAGTGTACATGATTAAAGCTTCCAAGTCACAAACAACTTAGATTGTGCTAAACCCGGCTCACAAACAAAATCTATAAACAAACAAAGTGGCACACAAACAAGTTTACGCCTTTTTGCACTATAAACAGTTTATATTGGTTTGGGCCCAACACAGGCTTGTCTGTGATAAAATTATATCTGAATCTAATAATAACTGCATCTATCTTGGGTAATCAAGCTAAACCCGTAGCTCGATTAATAAGGTGGGTTTACTTTAGGTTCGAGGTTAAACACATAACGTTGACAAGCCTGCATATGATGGAATTTATCATATATTGTCATTCGGATTCTTTAGTTTCTTTAACTCAAATAATTATTACAAGATACATATTGACACATCAAAGTAGTTCCGACCGAACATCGAATCACTTGCATATACCCTTTGGAAAAATAAAATCCTCCATTACCTATACCAGTTCTCTGTTAAAGGACTACATGACTTCTCATCCTCTCAACTTAGACGTGCAGCCCACTTTACATGTCTTAATAATGAAAATATATGTGTGTTTTCAGAGATGGAGTTCCGTTTTATCTTGTTCACAATTTACTTCACAGCCAAGAACATCATGGTGACCTAGCGCTCTCTTCTCCCATGACTTTTATTCCCATTTTCGAACCATAAATTTGGACTAAAGCTTTTTTCATAATGGCTGATTCCAAATGTATTTTCAAGGGAGATACTCTAAAATGCCAGATTTCTCCTGCTACATTCTTTAATTATACTTCATTGGATACATGTTACTGTAAACGACCAGTGTCATTACATTATACAAAATTCAATACATACAGTCTGTTATGTTCTACACCATTACATAATTCCAAGAGTCAGTACAATCGACACAAGCAGTCAAATTTTTTTTGTGCCAGAGTACATATACAAAGTTAAAGAAATTCAGTAAGAAAACGATTTCCGATCTTCGCCGAGCTTGATATTTCTGGTTCTGTTGAAGTCATCAATGATTTGGTGTTTGATACTCACATTCTTACCTGTTATAGTGTTGGTAGTGCCAGCATTCAAGCTAATTAAAGCTAGCCCAATACTTGGTTTTTTGTGTGCTGATGTGGTGCTTAACCAGTTTGGGTTAATCAAAAATCTCACAGACGTTAAAGTTTTGTATGAATAGGGAATTCTGTTCTTTCTTTTTGAAATGGGGTTAGAGCTCTCATTGGCACGTCTTAAGGCTCTTGCAAAATTTGCGTTTGGCTTAGGATTGACATAGGTTGTATTATCTACTCTTGCTTTTACAGCATTTGAGCTTCCACAATCGGGCAATTGGGACCCAAATTCTTCAATTCCTATTCCACTCGAGGTCAGATCTGGTAAATATCAGGAGTGTTGATGAAGTTGTGGCTATTGGAGCAACCCTTTCGTTATCCTCTTCAGCTTTTGTTCTGCAACTACTTGCGGAGAAAGGTGAGCTTCTTTCTTATGTGTTTACACGTCGTAGTATATGCAGACTAGCCTTTGAGATTTGTTCACTTTTATGTAATAAATGAAGATTGCTTATTTCTAGTTTGTACTGATGCTGAACATCAGAGCTTATTGTTTAAAAAAAAAGTTCCCACCGAAAAGATGTTAGGCATAATGAAACCATTCCTAGCATTACTTATAAATCATAATCAGCTTGCTCCAACTATTTGTTAGATGTTTATTTCCAACTGGTTTGTTAGCATGGTTTGTTTTTTTTTTTTTTTTTTTTTTTTTTTTTTTTTTTTTTTTTTTTTGATAGCATGCTTGAATGCTGTTTATTTTATTGTTTTCTGGTATACACGCAATGTTGGTTATTGGGTATAGCAATCCATTTAAGTCAATAATCCAACATGAAATTGCAATTAAAAGCTCTGTTATCTTCTCATTGTGTTTTTTTAAAAAATCCCTTTAGGCATGTTTTGATCAACCTGCTGAATGTTCGTTTAATGCTTAGGGTAGTTTTTATATTTTTAACCAAGTTAAGAAAACTTGGAATCAAATGTAGTGTCTTTTGTTTACAGATGTGGAATGGAAGCTTACCTACAAGGGATAAGCCGAAGATGAAACTTACGATCAAATGCAGGAAAGTGTTTTGGTAGGACCTGTAAACGTTGGAAATTACTGCTTTGTATTCCAGGTAATATTTAATGAAAATCAATGTAATTGTTTCTTCTTTTCTTTCTAGCTATTTTATATATATGCCTTCCACTTCAGGAAGACCCACCCGACCCTTCCAAAATCCGAGATGAAGACATAATCAAAGTCACAGCACTCCAACTTACATGCTCATATTTAGGGCAAGAATTCATAAAGGTGGGCTACTACGTCAACAACGACTACGATGATGAATAACTATAGACATTATGATGCATAGATCCATCAACTATGTAAACATACTTTTTGTTCGGATTTTTGTCTATGTGACATTAGTTTTTAGTTGTATCGGATAATGTTATGAATGTTGGGTGTTATGTGAATATTTTATAAATTATTGTACCATTTATTATTGTTATATAATGTTTTGTGACATTAATTTTTCTAGTTGATGTATATGTATGTATGTTTCATTGCACGATGAGTATTGAATGTTGATTATTGTTAAAATGAATGCATTTGATGTCTAGATTGATGGTTAGAAATGCTACAAAATGTTTGCTATATATTTCCATTGGTAATCCGTCGCTATATAGCTAGGATTTACCGACGAATAACTGGAATGTAAAATGTTTGCTATATATTTCCGTCGGTAATCCCTAGCTAAATAGCGTGCGTTTAGCGACGGAAAAATATTTATTGATTTAATTATGTTATATATATCCGTCAGTAATACGTCGATGAAATATTTTAAAATGAAATAATAATATATCAGAAAACGACGGTGAAGTGAAGGAGAATCGACGTTAATTTCCGTCGCAAAATTGTGCCTAAAATACCGACGTGTTTTTTAGCGACAGCCGTATTCTGCTGCAAATCCGTCGCTAATAGGCCTTTAGCGAGGATTTAGCAACGGATTTTTCCGCTGCAAAATCAGTTTTCTCGTGTAGTGCCACCATTCCTTCATTAAACCCAATTCTAAAAATACTATTACAACCCCCTTCAAATTCTCTTCGATTCCATACATAAATCACCCAACTCGAACTTACGGTGCAAAATCCGTTCTCCATGGTGTCAATGTTTACAGTGTCCACCTCGACATTTTTATTTTCAATAAATTCACAAACCTAGATACTACACCTCTTGAATCCCAAAACAACATCAGTTTCTTCGATCGATGCTTGAATTCATTGAACTTTCCTAACCCTAGAACATATACACGCGCTGTGAAAATTAGGCAACCCCAAACCCACGTCGCACCCTACATAAGACACACTAGTGGAAAGCTCTTCCGTCCACGAGTTCAACGGATTTTATTTCGCGAATTTAGGAGGATTGTTTGATTTTTTAAAAATGAAAGATGGTTGGTTCTTCACATTTTCAATTTACTGGAAGCGGCCATTATTGTTGTTGACAACGAGAAAAATATTTTAGGATAAGGGGAGAATTTTAGGACATTATATAGTAGGAGAAAAATATTTATTTATTAATTATATATTTTATTCAGTTCTACTCAATTTTTGCCTGTTTTCATCGTTTAAAAATCCGTGTGATCACCTATAGATCCCGTTTTCGCTGAAAATTGACATACAGCTACTCTCTGACATTACGGACCCAACGAAACTAGTTTCATCGAATTCCGAGTCCATATGCACAAATAGCGAATTTTTAAAGTCAAAATATTTTCTGTTTTTCACTTTAAAAATCACGCCCGGCCACATACTAATTCTAAAAATCATGAACTTTGGAATCTTACCATTATTCGGCGCTACAGATTCAATAAAAAAAATCGTCGAATTCTGAGGTCATCCCAAAAATGTTCCTTTGTAAAATTGCTCAAATTAGCTTCAAAATTGCGATTTTAGCGTACCTTTTCTTTTTGTACGCCCAAACGCTAACTCCAAAAATCATGGCCTTTTGGATTTAACCATTATTTGGTGATACGAATCCAGAAAAAAAAGTGGAATCGAATTCCGAGATCGTCTCAATAATGTTTCTTTATAAATTGGTCATTATTTTTACCTTGAATTGTTTTATCGCGCACGAGCGCACACTGACTCCGTTCGACGCGCATTTTGGAGCTCAACAATGATTTGTCATTATGAATTCAACAAAATTGGTCTCGTCGAATTCTGAGATTCCTAGCAAAATTTCACTTTTTATGGGCGAGGCGATGAATTTATAAATCAAAATTTTAAATTTTCCAAAAACAAAGCTTATAAATTAATTTAACAATTTACTGAGTTTGTTTTAAGCCGAATAAAATATAAAAACTAATTATAAAATTATTCTCAACTTATTTAGGAAAAATAACCAATTTATATTCGTAAATGCTTTAAAATAACTTAAATAAAAAAAATTTAAATTGGTTCAGAAATTCCGAGTTGTTACAATCTCACCCACTTAAAATCTTTTCGCCCTCGAAAAGGAACGAAGCTAAAGGTTGTATAACTAACCAACTCAACTTTCATTCTGGCTTTCATTCTTCAACTTTTCAGTTTCTAAGAATTTTCTAATTTTTCAAAAATTTGGCTAACACTTTAAATTTTCGAAATTTTTTGCCGTAACCTCCTTTGTACCGGTTGATATTTAAAACCGCAATTTGCCACGCAGGCCCACATCAATCCAAAAGAAAAGGAAAAAGCCAATCGGCTCAAAAAATTATCAAACCCCAATAAATATAGTAAATATGTATTTATTTGTCGGGCATACAATTTCATTCCTCTTCTTAGCTTCCATGCTATGGCTTATTCAATATATACACATGTACATATAGGCAATTTCAAAAAAAAATCAATTCTGTTCAATATTACACACAATTTGGCTTAAATTACCTTTCATTTACATATTGGTTTTATGGTTACAATATATTTTTATTAAACAGACTAATAGTCAAATAACACAACCAACAATCAATTAGTTGGTTAACATTTCTAATTTATAATTTTTATATACTCAAAAATCATGTTTTTGATGCTAATTCACAACAAATAACCCTATCTAAGTTTTGGTTCTCACACCAGTCAATTGGAAATATATAGATATCCCACTTTCAAAACTCGAACATAAATACTGATGATGTCCGGACATCACCAGAATTATCCCCGAGCGACTAGAGTTTGATACTATATCCATCCCATATATTTGAGACTTCGTATACACGTGGATCAGACGTGTATTAAAATCTCTATATACCTGATAGTCCAAATCAATTTAAAATAAGATATTCAAATACGCATAATATTGTTTAAATTTTCAAAACAAAATTTGTTTTCATTTTTATTTTAAAAATAACACTCTTTACACTCGTTCTAGGATACTACTAATCCAATCTCTAACGAGTCATTCTTATTGGATATTGCTAATCCAATCTCTGATGAATTCTTTCGTTCGGTTCTAATGTGTCTTGTTCTCTAGCTTTGTAAACCAAAGCTTTGATACCAAATGAAACGACCCAAACTTCCCCATAAAGGAAAGTACATATTGAATTGAGAACAACACTCATCAGAACACAAACAGAAGAATATTTCATTGCTTATTACAACAATTGCATCAGAGTACAAGAATATATCAGAGTATATATAAATATTACCCATTGGAAATACAATACAAGAGATTAAATTACATTTAAATAGCAGCGGAAAAATAATACAGAATACAATTGAAAAAAATACACGGATACAGAGCTTTCCGAATATCGCTTCAGTTGTAAATCAGGATCCTGTGAATATAATATCTGCAAAACCAAAACTACTAGCTGCTCATGTGGAAAATATGGGCACCCAGAGTTTAGGTTAAAACAATAAACTTCAGATCAGTCACGGGATTGGTGTGAGAACTAAAACAGTTATTAGCTTGAATTTAAATTGGGTAAATCACATGACCACGCCATATAACACGGAACAAGTTTACTCCACATGACCCCTAATTTAAAAGAAAACAACGCAATGTTTTTTGGAAAAATGAAGCTATTATAAGACTCAGGTCCCATCACATAATGCAACGTAAGCCGAAGGATAGAGTTTTCCCTTATAATAGCCAAAAATGCTTGATACGCGACATCTTTTATTATTACTATAAGTAAAGAAATCAACTTCGAATATAAATGTATCAATCATAGGCGGCATGGGTACCACATATCATGTCGCCATACTAGTTCTACAATCAAAACCGCATGATACCGTATTGGAAGTTGGATTTCCATCTATGAACCAAGGAAAGGGATCGTTCTTACCGAATTCGAGACACTCTAGCCCATGCGTCAGGACTCAGACTCTGGTGAGCCCTTAGGAGTGCCAGGGCCGGTCATCCGTCGATGATTAGTTATACTATAAACTATATGTTAGCGTGCCCTATAGGGCATAAAATAATCTGGTCAGTAATGTCGACTAGACCACTATCAATATATATATATATATATATATATATATATATATATATATATATATATATATATATATGAGGCGCCTCTCTATCCATCAATTAATAATCCACATGAGTAAAATATCAGGGCTTTTAAATGCTGACACCCCTCCTAGCTAGAAACTAACATATGTCCATTTCCCTGGGGTCCTTCTCCCGTTTCTGTTTCATACAGGGGTGTGAGGCTCGCGAAGTAACGTTATACACAAAGCTACGCCTAAAATGAGCTGTGCTTTGATCATCTACCACAAGGCTCTGCCTTTCAACAAAAGCTTTGATCATTTGCATCTTAGCATGCCACATTGTCAGTCCATACCGTACCATTGATTTCTGCCAATATATAACCTCTAAGCTCGTACGTCTCAGAGAAGTTTGTTAAGCAAGAGAATAAATTCTCCGCCACCAAACAGATATATATTTAGCAGAGATCAACGAATACTGCATAAAGGAATACAACTCAGACATACCATCCATTTACAAGTCCTTTCTGGGTCTGAACGAAACTGGAGGCACCTTATTCCTCGTCCCATATATCCAATACAGGAGAGAGGTCCTCGCATATCTGTCAATCTCTAAGTACGTTTGGACGATCAACACTTATTACCTTGTCTTGTGTGTACGGCCTAATCAAGACATCAGTAACTACCTAAACGATGAGAAGAACTCCGGTCTTCAACCACTGCCTTCATCTTCGATTCTTAATCGTCGTAGAAATTGTTCAGAATGGATTAAACCCAGTCTTTCTGAATAATTCGCGTATTTTATAAACAAGTGCTATAAAACACATCATACGCCTCATTCCAATTCATAATATTCATTAAATAAAATATTCATATTCTTAGGGAAAGGTTCCCATTAATTTTATCAAAGGTAAATCCTTTTAACTTCATTCTTTAATCTTCTTTTGAATATCATTTTCAAAAGATTCATTTAACTAGTCGGGATTAGCGAACCTTTAGATTTCAAACTTTTTATATTCTTTGGAATGCTCTTTTCGATACAAACCAATGGTTCCAGTTTTAGGAGAAGCCGACGGTCGAATCTCCCGTTAAATCCATTTGATGTTAATGGTCGAAATTCGCGAACGATCGCTGCGCGGTGCGTTCTATTCAGGCCATTAATTATATATAATATATATTATATTATACCAGTACATTAGGCACGTCCGTTGGACGTGTGCGAAGATAGCCAAGAGTAAATTTATGGATTGTGAAATTTTAACCATATGCATAGATAATCCGTAGCTAGTAATAAGTGTATTAGTCCACTTCTGTGTAGACAGGAATTTAATTCACTTTATTAGTTATCACACCTGCATGTTTTGATTATATATAATTACATATTCTGCTTCAAGTCCTGCATATGTATGAAATGTCAAATAATAGCTAATAAGTGAAACATATGATTTTCGTTTGTGTCGAACTAATCTATATTTCTACATATTTTCTACCATTTAAAGAAGTGAATATATACATTTTTAGTTACATAGCGTAAAGAGTTATTTTATTCCAGTATGGTATAAAGATGAAAGCAAATGTGTGTTTACTTCAAATTTTAAGCATATAGCTATTTTGTTGCTATATAGCACATATGAAGAAAAATAAACTAAAACAGTTTTACCTTATTGCATAGTAATGTTGCTTCTATTATCTTCCCATGAATACCAAAGTAACCGCACCAAGATTACTATTTAAGAATGATATATCATTAATGACAATACGTTACTACTATCATTATTTCAATATAATCTCACATAAAGACTAAACACACGCTTCCACATAATTATTATTTCAAAAGGTGCTGTTAGAAATAGCAAGTAAAAATGGAACACACAAACTTAAAACATGCTTCTGAAATAAAACGTATGCATAAATAGAAGCCCACAAACTTAAAACATGCTTCTGAAATAAAACGTATGCATAAATAGAAGCCCGCAAACTTAAAACATGCTTCTAAAATAAAACTTATGCATAAATAGAAGGAGAGAAACATGCAAAAACATGCAGAAGTAATTAACTGGACCGCACTCACATATAACTTTAAAGAAACAAAAATGGACTTGCCCAGTCATATCCCATACATGTAACTTTCAAAAGTTCAACAGTAGTTAACCTTTCGCAGTGATATTACAAATCAAAAATATGCATATCCCATTTGCAATGCTTCAATGATCTCCTTTTGCAGTACATGCTCACTGTAAGGAGAGAGATTCTGAGGGTTGTCCATCATGTTAGCTTGAATGAGTTGCAGTTGAACTGTCAAATCATCAATGGCATTGCCCTTGCTCCCACGTCCAAATTTGGACCTTGCTCGTTCTTTGAGTTTGTTTTTGGCGTTCTTTGATTTCATTTATAAACTATGAACTAGGTTTCTAAAAGTTGGAAAAAGACAGACCTGTAAAACATCTTATAAAAAATTCATGATATTTATTCGAACCATTAAAAAATTTGAAGGTGCATTTGGTATTGGATGGTTGACCATGAAGTGTGAGAATTAACAGGATTGTAATATCCAAATTGTATCATCATATTGCATTGAACAAAAAATGATATCAGATACACGACTATCATAGCTTGAGCATTGATGCGAAGAACTTTTCAATTTACCTAAACAAAAAAGGAAAGAAAAAAAATCTTGTCTATCATGTTTCTGTGTAATACAAAATTTCTGATCGTGACGGAAAATAATGCATGCTGGTAATTGAAAATAGTAATAATTGGTATCCAAAATGACAGCACCTTCCAATTCTCCAGATATCGACTTACTTTTTATGTTCCTGATTAAATATTTTGTAATGACAAAGAAGAATGAGCATAGCAACATGGTTGAATGCCAATGTTCTCAGATTAATTTGTTTTCACTATATTCTCAATTCATAAAAAAGCAAGTAATTAGTTTGTATTTTAAAGCTGGGAAAGCAATTATTTTCCATTTTATGGTGGTAACCATTAATTAAGAACTTACTCACGCAGCTCTATATAGAGAAAACTAATATTTAGCATAAATACCAACATACATGCTGCTAATTGAAAATAGTAATAATTAGTATCCAAAATGGCAGCACCTTCCATTTCTCTAGATATCGACTAATTTTTTATGTTCCTGATTAAATATTTTGTAATGACAAAGAAGAATGAGCATAGAGACATGTTTGTATGCCAATGTTTTCAAATTAATTTGTTTTCACTATATTCTCAAGTCATAAAAAAAAGCAAATAATAAATTTGTATTTAAAGCTGGGATAGCAAGTATTTTCCATTTTATGGTAGTAACTATTAATTAAGAACTTATCCACGTAGCACTATATAGAGAAAACTAATATTTAGCATAAATACCAACATACATCAAACATATTTCAACTATCAAAATATGAGTGAACAATGGTCGATTCAATAATTAGGCCGATGATTTTTATGTGGATTCAACTGTCATGTCCATGATTTTTCTATAACAACAAATGCAATTTTGGAATGAGAAAATTAATGAACTTAAAATTAAAAGGAGATGGTACTAACCAAAACAACACATAGAGAAACAATAAGATCTAAATAAACTGAAATTGTAGATGCTATGTTACAGTCAGCTTGTGCCTTGTATTATAATTGATAGAAATGATGCAGTATATGCATTATCAAGATTAACACTGCTTCTACATACAGTCTTTCCTGTTTTAAACTGATTCATTCAAGAATAAACTAACAATCTTAATGTTGATAAATGGATATATAAGGTTTATCACATGATTGCATGGTTCTCATTTTGTACACAATATTTAGTCAGCATATTTCTATTAGAAGTTATAAAATATCGTATTCTTTTTCAGGTGGAAGTATCTCATGCAAGAAGCTTCATGATGAAAAACCTGAAAACATAGATCGTATCTCCTTATTAGTTATCGAAAATATCAAATTAAAATTCAATAATATCAATCATTTTCTAGCCTACACAAAATTGAAATAGAATATTTAAAAACATACCTTGTCATAAAAGGTTGAATCGGATATACTATTTTATAAAATCGAGAATGAAGTTATAAGATATAACTTCTTATCTCCTTATTAGTTTTCAAAAATATCAAATCAAAATTCAGTAATATCAATCATTTTCTAGCCTACACAAAATTGAAACAAAATATTTAAAAGCATACTTTGTCATAAAAGATTGAATCGGATATAATATTTTATAAAATCGAGAATGAAGTTATAAGATATGGTTACAAATCATGGTGTAAGAAATAGCAGTTTCCTTAGAAGATAAAAGAAAAAGGGAAAAAAATTAATAGGGCATGTGCATCTTTTTTCTTTATTCCTTTCATCTCTCTCCCCTAGCTTATGCAATAAAAAGATGATTTACTGAAGTATAATCCAAAATGCAATCTAATTAAGCATGCTCATAAGAAAAAAGTCATTATCTAATTAACTCTGTGTCGACATTTTATAAAAATCATGGAGATGGCAGATAACTTCTATATGGATGTTTTGAGTAATTCGTGAAAGGTTTCGGTGTGAGCTTTTAACTAAATGTCTTTGTCCTTAATGAATCGTGCTAATAGAAAAGATGAAAAAAGGTAAATCGATGCATCCAGCAAGAAATTTTAATAACTAAATGAGAATGAAGACAATGTAAGATTAACCTTTCAGCAAAACCAATAAAATCAGGTAGAAGATAATGTAATACTCTATGCTCTAAATGTTGGCTCGCTTTTTGACCAAGCCATCCAGGATCATTCATAAAGGGAAATCAGGAAACCGAGTCCCCCAGGAAAGTGGAAGGATGGATCGCACGCCTTCGACTCGCCCCAGAATGGATCGCGTTCCTTCGACTCGCCCCAGAATGGATCGCGTTCCATCGACTCGCCCAGGAACGGATCGCTCCAATCTCGTCGACGAGCGTCACCTCCAGGCGATCCGACCCCTTGTAACGAACCGAATCCCCTGACCCGTTCAACCACGAGCTGGTCTTCAGCGATCCGAATCGCACGGGTCTGACGACACCTGTTCACAACGGCTAGTTTGACTGTTTCTTCGATGGCTGCGATGCGATCCGAAAATCTCGGCATTCGTGCCACGTGTCTGCGATCCGTCCTACAAAATCAGCTATAAATAGCCCAGAGCTTGGCATTTTTCGGGATCCTTTTGGCAATAGTGAATACTGAATCCGCCATTGTTGTCAAACCACTGAAATATTGAGAGAAATCACTGTTGTACTAGCTTTTAAAGCATAATCAATAAGATATAAAGTGGACGTAGGCTCGTTAACGCCGAACCACTATAAATTCTGAGTGTTATTTTCTTTTTCCTTATTCCTCATTTAGATTTCTCTACAGTTTATAACAATTTGGGTGTTAGGTCCAAATTTCGATCTAACATTTTTGGTGCTTTCACTGAGAAACTCAGCCTTAAAGTTTCGTCATTCATTTTCTTGAAGATTCCAGCGATTCAGATATCATGGCTGGAAAAAGATCTAAAGTTTCGCAGACCAACGAGACGATCGAGGAGAGTGTGCACGAACTGGGCAACGAAGAGGTTCTGGATCGCGGAGCGCAGGGGGCGATCCGATCCGATGAAAACACCTCGTTCCGAGTCGATGAAGATGAGACGATCCGCGCTACTGAAGGGGTTGTTACTCGATCCCGAGGCAACGCCTCGCAGCCTCCACGTACCATGACCACGAGTCGATCCCAGGGGGGCGCAGCGAACCGCCCTCTACGAACCGCAGCTACCCAGACTGATGGTCAGAACACAACTCGACCTGGAAAAGAACCCATGACCCACTCCTATCGTCCTGGAACCTCTGCTCGACCCGGTCCGAGAACTATGCCCATAAGAGAGAGTGATGGTGACCATTATGATCTTGCTGCTCCTGTTACTGAGGGGGATCTTTCCCGTTTTGTCGAAATGTGGGATAGGTTATTTGATGAGTTAGCCGCCCAAAGGCAGGAAAGTTCTATCCTACGGCAAAACCTGACGGCTATGGATAGAAGACTTGACGAGTTAACAAGGCAAAGAACATCGCCAGTTCGTCCACTCACTCCAGCATATTCTTCTTCTTCTGAAGGATCGCCGAGACCTCCGCGGCGACCGTATGAAAGAGCCGAAAACATAGAACAGCTTCGGTTCGGGACCCTGCCCTCACAAGAAGAAGAAGAATTGGGGGCAAGACCCTCAGACCGTAATATGGATGGTCAGGCAACGACCCTCAGGACTCGAGGTGTGAACAGTCCTGTGCGTGACAGACCACCTCAGCCCCGTCACCGTACGTATACTCATGATAACAGGGGGCAGCGAGGCCCCGTCCAAGCCCCGGACTTTGTAGCTACTCCCCGAAGAGAGATCAGAGAACCTCGTCGGGCCAGAGGCACTGACCCCGAACCTCCTTTGACTAGTGCAAACGTTGCAGCCATGGTTCGCCAGATTTTGGCTGACAGCCGTGGACAGCGGAACGAAGATTGGGGGATTGACCGCAGTCATACTCCTTTTACTGACGATATTTTAGATGCAACTTTTCCAAGGCGTTTCAACATGCTACAAATGAACCGATATGCAGGGAGGTCTGATCCTGTTCAGCACCTAATGAGATACTCTTGGTCGATGACTGCTGCCGCCGCTTCTGACGCGGTTAAGTGTAAAGCGTTTCCCATATTCCTGGAAGACGTGGCTTTGCTATGGTTTACTCGCCTGCCGGCCAGATCGATTTCTAGCTTCAGGGAACTAAGCGAGAAGTTCGTAGAGCAATTCCGTATCTACGCACAGAAGACGAAAAGCGTGATCGATCTATTTCTTGTCAAACAGCGACCAGGCGAAAGTCTAAAGATGTACCTGGATCGTTTCAATTTGGCCGCCACTGAGGTCAAAGATCCTCATGAGCCGACCATTGTCGCAGCACTAATTGATGGGGTGGATAAGGACACTGAATTCGGGAGGTACTTGGCAGGCAAACCACCCCACACCAGAGAATTATTCTATGAGAAAGCCAACGTACATCTACGCCGGGAAGAGGTATACGCGAACCGAAAGCTTAAAACAACTGATAAGGAAGAAGTTCAGAGTAATGTCGCCATCAAACAGACTGGAGACAGCCCGGGGAAAGTTGAGGCTAACGTCGGAAATCAGAACCAGGGTGGTCGCCGACCGGGTAACAACAATAACAATGCTAACGGCAACAGCCGGAAGAGGGGCCGAGGGAACGACTCCTAGAGAAGAACTCGTCCCAGGGCCTTTGAAAGTTATACACCCATAAATGATACTCTGGAGAATATCTTCATGGATGCGTATGAAGTCCTCCAGAATAAGAGGCCACCTCCTAGAGAGTCGACAGAAAAAGAGCGTGAGACAGGAAAGTTTTGCCTCTTTCATCAAATTCACGGCCATTCGACGAATGAATGCCGTCACCTAAGGGACGTAGTCGAAAGGTTGCTTCGAGAAGGGAAGCTAGACGAATACAGAGTAGCGCCTAGGGACAGGGGGCAAGCAGTGCAGGCCCCGAATCAGAATCAAAATCAACTTGCTGCTAGGCCAACTGCTCAGCAAAAGGGAAAGAATATTGTAATCAACACCGTGATCGGTGGACTTTACCTTGCTGGGCACAGTTCCAAAGCTTTAGATCAATATGTCAACGCAGCTAAACAACACCTCGAAGTGGGGGAATGTAGCAACCCCGAGGACAGTGTTCCGGTGAAGCAGCAAAAGATGATGACTGATGATGTTGTTTTCCGAGAGCGAGAAAGCATTGGGGTCCATGCTCCAACTGAAGATCCACTTGTAATCACAATACCCATTGGGCCAGCCACTGTTCATAAGGTACTGGTGGACAACGGGAGTTCCGTTAATATCCTTTTCAAAAAAGCCTTTGACCAGATGAATCTTGAGATAAAAGACCTGAAGCCCTGCCAAGGATGGATTCGTGGATTCAACGGAGCATCTACCGTACCTATGGGTTACGTAAAATTGCCAGTTACACTTGGGGAAGGAGAACGCCAGAGAGTGAGAATCCTTCCCTTTGTGGTTTTGGATGTCGAATCGCCATACAATGCCTTCTTGGGCCGGCCGGCCCTCGCAAAATTCAGAGCCTGTATAGCCCCCTGGTGCTTGTTATTGAAGTTCCCCACAGAAGCCGGCATTGGTATCGTCAGAGGGGATCAAGTTGCTGCGCGAGCATGTTATGTTGCCGAGTTAAAGTTGCTTCGCAACGGCGGGGATATCGAAACTAAAGGCACTCCTCCCCCTTTGGGGGCGGAAACCTTATAGCAATCAAAGAAGATGGTTGTTGGAGAGTTGCCTAGAGTGACGCCCGAGGATATAGATCCCAGAGAGGATCAAGAACCCGGGGGCAGAACGGCAACTCCCAACGAAGCAACTGTGCATGTGCCAATCGATGACAGTGATCTGGAGAAGGTCCTTAAGATTGGATCCCAGTTAAGTCCGACTCTTACCGAAGAATTGACGACTTTCTTAAAGAACAACTTGGATGTATTCGCTTGGACCCATGCGGACATGTGCGGGATATCCCCATCAACCATGAGTCATTCTTTGAGCATTAACCCCAAACATCCTCCAGTGAAGCAAAAAAGGCGAGTGCTGGGCCCAGAGAGGTCCGCTGCCTTGAAAGAAGAGGTTGGGAAACTAAAGAGCAATGGATTTATCAGAGATTCAACTTACCCAGATTGGATTTCGAACCCAGTCCTGGTAAAGAAGGCCAATGGGAAGTGGCGGACGTGTATCGATTTCTCGGATTTAAATAAAGCTTGTCCCAAAGATAGTTTTCCATTACCTCGAATTGACCAGTTGGTAGATTCGACGGCAGGTCACGAGCTTCTTTCATTCATGGATGCTTATTCAGGATACAATCAGATTCTGATGCATGTTCCGGACCAAGAGCATACTAGCTTTATCACTGATCTGGGATTATATTGTTACGTAGTGATGCCCTTTGGCTTGAAGAATGCAGGCGCTACGTACCAACGTTTGGTCAACAGAATGTTTTATAACCAAATCGGGAAAACGATGGAAGTATACGTCGACGATATGTTGGTTAAATCCAAGCATTCCTTTCAACACACTACTGACTTGGCAGAGATGTTCGACATTCTTCGAAAGTATGGGATGAAACTCAATCCCACCAAATGTTCATTCGGTGTTGCTTCTGGAAAATTCTTAGGATTCATTGTCAGTTCGCGCGGTATCGAGATTAATCCGGATCAGATCACGGCAATCAGGAACATTCAGGAACCTAGGCAAATTAAGGACGTGCAAAGCCTTGCTGGAAAAGTGGCCGCACTAAGCAGATTTATCTCCAGGGCTACGGATAAGTGCATCCCATTCTTCGAATTAATAAAGCGGGGAAAACGCCACTTTACATGGACACCTGACTACGCGGAAGCGTTTCAGAACTTGCTCAAACACTTGGAGAAACCTCCAATTCTATCTAAACCAATAGACCACGAGGATTTATTCGTGTATTTGGCAGTATCATCTCATGCAGTCAGCTCAGCATTGGTAAGGGAAGAGGAGAAGGTCCAAAGACCTGTGTATTACGTGAGTAAAAAATTAACAGCGGCAGAGCGTAATTATCCACGGATGGAAAAACTGGCGTATAGTTTACTGATTGCCTCCAGAAAACTTCGGCACTACTTTCAAGCACATCCTATTATCATATATACTGATCACCCACTCAAGCAAGTTCTACAGAGACCAGAGGCGTCTGGAAGGTTACTCAAATGGAATATTGAGTTAAGTCAATTTGACTTGAACTTTCAGCCCAGACGATCAATTCGGGGGCAAGCGATAGCTGACTTCATAGCAGAATTCACTGTTCCCGAAGAAGACATAGCAAACCAAGAAGTGGAACCCTCAAAATTACTTTTCGACCCTGATGTCTGGAGATTATATACTGATGGTGCTAAAAATAACGAAAGATCCGGCGCTGGGATAGTGCTTGAAACCCCCGAGAAACGATTGATAACTTATGCCATCCGAATGGAGTTTCAGGCCACTAACAACTATTCTGAATATGAAGCTCTGATAGCCGGATTAAAGATTGCAAAGGTGCTAGAAGTCACAAAACTGAACATCTTCTGCGATTCCAAGTTAGTTGTGAACCAAGTTACTGGGAGATTCCAAGCTAAAAGTGCAAGATTGATTCTATACTTAAAGAAAGTGAGAGAACTGCTGAATGAGTTTGATCACTACAGCATATCTCATATTCCGCGGTCAGAAAATCAGCAGGCAGACAAGTTGGCAAAGATGGCTAGTTCTAACGATCCTGAAGTGATAGGGCTAGCCCCCGTTGAAGTACTTCGGTCTCCCAGCATTGATCAGATGGAAATCGACCTAGTACTAGAGACGCAACCAGAAAAGGAGTCGTGGATGACCCCTATAAAGAATTTCCTAATGGATGGAGCGCTTCCGACCAGGAAAAGCGAGAGGCGAAAAGTGATTCGTAAAGCCGCCCGATACGTACTGCAAGGCGGAGTCCTTTATAGACAAGGGTACTCAATGCCCCTCCTTCGGTGTATAGCCCACGATGACGTCAAACGTGTGCTGCAAGAAGTCCACGAAGGCGAATGTGGCGACCATACCGGGGGGCAAACTTTGGCAAAAAAGATATTACGGCATGGTTACTTCTGGCCTACCATAAATGTAACACCCCGAATTTCAATTAACACTAATGGTTAGAAATTAAAGTATAATTAATCTCAGATGGAAGAACCAGGGGAAACGGGCTGCGTCATTGCGTTCGTCTCGGAAAAATACGCGAAATAGAGTCCGAGTTTTCGAGAATCGGAGTCCGTATGGCCCGGTTATGGCCCAAAGAAGTTTTAGGAAGTTTAAATTTAAAAAGCAGATTTGAAAAACAAGTTTGGAGCCAAAAGAGGAAAGGGGGGAAAAATTCCCGCCTAGCCCCATGTCGACAGCCATGTCGACAGGGGTGTCGATAGGTGTGTCGACAGCCCTGTCGACAGGGGTGTCGACACAGGGTGTCGGCCCTGCTGGTCTGGGTGCACCAGGTTTGGTTCTTGGCTGAGTCTAGGGCTATGTTCTAGAGGGTTCCTAAATCTAAGGGTCCTAATCTAATCTAGGGTTAATCTAAGGGCCTAAAACACTTTCTAATCCTATAAATAAGACCCCAACCCTACCCTAATTCATTCATAATTAAACCTAGTAATTAAACTATGGCAAAATGCAACTTGATCATGGCCTCCACAAATCAATGAAGAGGGTTGCATGCTAATCACTCTCTAATCAACCTCTAATCCCTTCTTAGCATCTTAATCTTCTTCATTTGGTGTGCGAAATTGCTAGTAGTGAGTTTCTATCACTTTGATGATCTTTTGGTAAACTAATTAGATGAGATGTGATGGGATTTATGGTTTTGTATGTGGGTTAATGAGCTTTGAATCATATGATATGATGTTAGCATTAATCTTATGTTTATGCATGTTGAGTATGCAAGTTTATGCAAGTTTAATATGATGTATGTCATGTTTACATGATGCTAAATATGCAAGTTACATGAATGTAAATATGCAAGTTACATGTATGTAAATATGCAAGTTATATGTTTGTTAATATGCAAGTTACATGTATGTAAATATGCAAGTTACATGTTTGTTAATATGCAAGTTACATGTATGTAAATATGCAAGTTACATGTTTGTTAATATGCAAGTTACATGTATGTAAATATGCAAGTTACATGTATGTAAATATGCAAGTTACATGTTTGTTAATATGCAAGTTACATGTTTGTTAATATGCAAGTTACATGTATGTAAATATGCAAGTTACATGTTTGTTAATATGCAAGTTACATGTTTGTTAATATGCAAGTTACATGTATGCAAATATGCAAGTTACATGGTTGATTAATATGCAAGTTACATGTATATAAATATGCAAGTTACATGTTTGCAAATATGCAAGTTATATGTTTGTTAATATGCAAGTTCATGAGGACACATTATGCAAGTCTATGAGTTAATATGCAAGTTTGTTATGCAAGTGAATATGTAAGTTATGTGACATATTATATGCAAGTCATGTGACATGTTATGCAAGTGCATGTGCAAGTTATGTGTTTGTTAATATGCAAGGTGGCACCTTTGGAACATGTTCATTCATATGCAAGTTGACACCTTTTATATGTGTTATATCATGAGAACGAAATTACGTGGGAGCGATGGGGTAATTAAATGCATAAGTTAATAAGATTGTGTGAAATTAATATAATTATGCATAACATAAAATAAAGGAACATAGTATGGGAATTTGCCTATTAAGTTAGGTGTACCCATACTATGTGTTGGGAATTTACCTATTGAGTTAGGTCTACCCCATGGGAATTTACCTATTGAGTTAGGTCTACCCATGTTATGAAAAGCTTGACATTAATTAGGGATAATTAATATGGGGGTGATTAATTAGGTGTAATTAATCGACTAAGACACGAGGTTGGACTCATTTGTAGTGTAAAACTGCCCGGACCCGACCAGCTTAACCAGTTGCTACAAATGTCAGCCCAATGTGAGAGGTCTTGGCCATAAATTAAATACGTGATTAAGGTAAAGACACGAGGTTAGACTCTGTTATGACGTAAGACTGCCCGGATTCTACCGGCTTAACCAGGCGGTCATAACAGTCAGTCTAATGTGGGAGGTCTTTACGGGAGATCACGGTCTTAATTAATTAAGAAACACTTAACCATTATAGCATGTAGTGGGACATGAGGGGTTAAGTGGGTGCCTTGGGTGGCATGTGGAATCTTAAGTGGGTGCCTTGGGTGGCATGTGGAATCTTAAGTGGGTTGCCTTGGGTGGCAATAGAAAATACGATTAGAATACTTAACCAAGAGAAACATGTAATTAAACATGATTAAAGGGTTAAGTGGGATACACTAGATACTTGACAAGCTTAAGTGGGTAGCTTGTGGGGGCCCATTTCAACCAATATCCCAAACGTATCTTTGTGGGCTCGACCCATGTCGAGTGACGGGACACGCATATTGGGCTTGATTATAAGAGGCCAAAACGGGTTAGCGGTGGCAACGCAAGTCCAATGGGCTTCATATGCGTGAGTGGGCCCGGGTTGGTAGATAAGCCGTTGTTGCATCGTGTAGATATAAGCCGTGCACCGTTAATTATATCGGGTTGCCACGTTGGGGAATGGTACACCCCATGGTGGGGCCAGCACGGGTATCTACGTTAGGGAGCCGATCGAATGGGGAGTAGTGTGTACACCTGGTGGATTGTAGGGCCCCGTGGCGCCTACTTGGACACCTAGGGGTACGCAAGTACTATTAAAGTAATTTTATAAGTCCTTAGGTGGGATCAACCTTTAAGTTAGGAACGACTGGTGTGGTGCAGTTTAGTAATTTACCTTAGGAAGGGTAGATGCGTCTTTATCTTTTATCTTAGTTTAGTTGACTGCTTAGTAAAGCCGTTCATCCCTATATGTTACCGTATATCAAGTTATGTCTTCTCTGGTTACTTTAACGATTGTATTGTTAAAGTTATAGGACTCGCTCAGACTTATGTCTGACCCCGTTGTTTTTATCTTTTTCCAACCCTCAGGTCCTACGGTGGATCCTAGCAGTAGTGGAGCTTGATCGGATTGCTGTTCCAGTCTTTAGGAGCTTGGATAGATGTAAAGCTCCAGTTATCCAGTTATCTTTTCTTTTGTTTTGGCTATTGTGTGAGAGTGGGATTATGTACTTCTTTATTTTGATGGATATTGTACTTGACTTTTATTTTGGTTTTATGATGTAACCAGACATGTTTTACTTCCGCTGTTATGAGATGATGTTTTAAAATTTCAAGTACTGTTTATATCTGTCTTGTTGTAATTTTTCTGTTCTATATTCACTAAAATACTCCACCGATGCTATGGCATTCCCTTAGTGAGTGACCATAGCGGGAGTGGGGTGTTACACGTGGTATCAGAGCTTAAGGTTACCAGAACAGATAAATTTTTTTTTAGAAAAACTATTTTCTAAGAGTATTTTCGAAGAAAGTATTTTCAAAAGCATGTCTTCTAAGAGAAAAAGTTTTTGAAAAAGAAAAGCATAATCTCCAATAGCCATATCTTTATCTTTCGGAATCTCCTTTTTGAATCTTTCCTCCTTCGTTTCAGCATGGCTGAAGATCTTAACATCCCGGAGGGTTTAGTTATACCACTATGGTATAGGAGGTTGCAAGAGGCTAGGGCCGCGGCTGCGGGTCCAGCCAATGCTACTACACCAGAGACAACCGCTCCTCCTCCTCAGCCTAGAGTGGATAATTTTGCTAAGGTTTGCAAGGAGTTCAAGGCTATAGGAGGAAAACCTTTTCTAGGTTCAGAGACTTTCGTAGAGGCTAGAGATTGGCTTAAGGAAGTGGAAGAGTTGCTAGATATCTTTGAAGTGGAAGAGGGAAAGAAAGTCAAGTTGGCGGCTTGGTTAATGAAGGGAGAGGCCTCATTCTGGTGGGAGGTCACTAATGGAGAACGCCCTGTTGACTCTTGGGCAGATTTCAAGCAAAGGTTTGGGGCTAAGTTTCTCTCAAGGGCGGAAGAGAATCTGTTTATGGAGAAGTTCTTGAATTTGAAGCAAGGGAATCTCACGGTGAAAGAATATGTCAACAAATTCAATCAATTAGCAAGATTTGGCATAGAGTTGGTGAATACACCGGAGAAGAAGGCTTTGAGGTTCGTTAAAGGCTTGAACGAACCATTGCAAGGAATAGCTATGACTCACATTCCTATGGGGGCCACCTTTGAGAAGCTTGTCTACATGGCACTTATGTATGAGGATGATAAGAATTCTAAGGCACCAGAGAAAAAGGGGGATCAGAAGAAACCGCAACAACAACAAGGCAAGGGTGGAAAAGGCAATGGTGACAAGAAGAAGACAAAGAAGAAGTGCTTTAATTGTGGGACACCAGGGCACCTCAGTAAGGATTGTCGCAAAAAGAAGAAGACCGGTTGCTTTCATTGTGGTGAAACAGGGCATCTTGTGAAAAACTGCCCAAAGAAGGGACAGAAAACGGGGTCTACCTCAGGAGGTCAGGTGCAAGCTCTTATAGCACCACCTCAGTCAGGGGGGCAAGTTCAGGCTCTCTCAGTTCCACCGATTCAGCAGAGAGGTAGAACTATTTCCGTTGAAAGTCTGGTTTTTCTGTTTGATCATCCAGTTCGTACTTTGTTTGACTCTGGCGCATCGCATTCTTTTATCTCATCATCGTTAGTTGAGTCACTGCACTTAGACACCAGTCTAGTTGATGATCCCTTGGTTGTTTCAAACCCAATTGGGGGCTCTATATATCTGTCCATGATATGTTTGGGTTTGAAGATTTCTATACTTAGCGTTGAGTTTAGATGTGATGCTTTTGTATTGGGCTTCACGGGCTATGGGTTGATTTTGGGCATGGACTGGTTATCCAATAATGGTGCCGTTCTTGATTGTGAAAGGAGAGTTGTCAGGCTTATGACCCGCTTGGGTAATACTCTCGAGATCTCTTGTAATCCCATGGAATCTGTTTTGCTAAGTTATCTTGAATCGCTCGATGCTTCGGTCGAGAGTTTGCGTTCTGTCAGAGTGGTCCGGGAATATCCGGATGTCTTTGAAGAAGTGAAGGGTTTGCCTCCGAAGCGGGAGATAGATTTCCGAATTTATTTGGTGGATAATGCCAAACCAGTGTCTTTGCCAGTGCGCCACATGGCTCCTCGTGAGAGAAGAGAACTTCATAAGCAAGTACGGGAGTTGCTTAAGAAGGGGTTCATAAGGCGAAGTATATCGGAGTGGGGAGCTCCAGTAGTGTTTGCCACGAAGGCAGATGGGTCCCTCAGACTTTGTGTGGATTATAGAGAACTTAATAAGCTCACGAAGAAGAATAGACACCCATTACCGAGAATAGATGATCTCTTTGATCAGTTGGTTGGCGCCTCAGTGTTTTCGCAAATGGACTTAGCTACAGGGTTTCATCAGTTGAGGGTGGCGGAGGACAGTATAGAGAAGACTGCTTTCCGGACTCCGGATGGTTTTTATGAGTGGCTTGTGATGCCATTTGGGTTGACGAACGCCCCTGCATATTTCGTTGATTTGATGAGTAGGGTGTTCAGGGAGTTCCTTAATAAATTCGTGGTGGTCTTTGTGGATGACATCTTGGTTTTTTCCAAGAGTGAAGAAGAGCATGCCTTACATCTCAAGGAAGTGTTGGAGACTCTTCGAGCGCATAGTCTAAAAGCTAAATTCTCTAAATGTCATTTTTGGAGAAGAGAAGTGCGATTCTTAGGGCATGTGGTCTCTAAGGAAGGGATAGCTGTGGATCCCGCAAAGATAGTATCTATCCAGGATTGGAAAGTTCCTAGAAATGCTATCGAAGTAAGAAGTTTCTTGGGGTTGGCAGGATATTATAGGAAGTTCATCAAAGACTTCGCGAAGATATCAGCCCCACTAACCCGCTTGACGAAGAAGAATCTGGTTTTCTTATGGGACGTAGATTGTGATGATGCTTTCCGACGGTTAAAGAGAGCTTTGACCACCGCTCCAGTTTTAGTGCTCCCAGATGGGAGTAAGCCGTTTGTTGTTTATACCGATGCTTGTGGGACAGGATTAGGCGCAGTCTTGATGCAGGAGGGAAGGGTAATAGCCTATGGAGGGAGACAATTGAGGGCACATGAGAAAAATTACCCTACCCATGATCTAGAGCTGGCCGCTATTGTTTTTGCGCTTAAGATTTGGCGCCATTATCTTCTTGGTGAGAGATTCGAGTTGTTCACTGACCATAAATCATTGAAGTACTTATTCTCTCAGAAGGATTTAAATTTAAGACAGCAAAGGTGGATGGAGTTCTTAGCATCCTATGATTTTGAGATAGCGTATACTCCTGGCAAGGGTAATGTGGTGGCGGACGCCTTGAGTAGAAAAAGGCTATCTTTGAGTCCATTGTTCGTGGAACGGCGAAGCTTGGAGTTTCTTTCTTTGTTTGACTTCAGACCTTCTGTTGATTTTGTACCTGGTTTGTTGGCATCCTTGGAAGTTAGACCTACCCTTTTGGGACGGATTGGCGAGGCTCAGCAAGACGACCCACAGTTGGTTGAGTTGGTAGAGAAGCTTATAAGGGGGGAGTCGTCCAGCCATTTGGGTAGATACACCATAGATGATAAGGGATGGTTGCATAGAGACGGTAGACTTTGTGTACCGCAAGATGAGGGTTTGAAAAAGGCTATTTTGGATGATGCACATCGTTCAAGAATGACTATTCATCCCGGTGGAGACAAAATGTACCAAGACATGAAGAGAGTTTTCTTCTGGGCCGGTATGAAGAAAGATGTGGCCGAGTATGTGGCTAGATGCTTGGTGTGCCAACAAGTTAAAGCGGAGCAAAGGAAACCCGGTGGGTTGCTACACCCATTGGAAGTCCCGCAATGGAAGTGGGATAGTGTCTCGATGGATTTCATCGATGGGTTACCGAGATCGAGGAAGGGCAATACGGGAATTTGGGTTGTGGTGGACAGACTTACCAAGAGTGCCCATTTTATACCCGTGAAGAGTAAGAGGACCGCTCCATGGCTTGCTTCAGTCTATGTTAGAGAGATTGTTAGATTGCATGGCGTACCATCCAGCATTGTGAGTGATCGAGATCCTATCTTCACTAGTGAGTTTTGGAGAAGTTTGCAAGAGGCGGTAGGGACTCAGTTGTGTTTGAGCACCGCATATCATCCTCAGACGGACGGTCAGACCGAGAGGGTGAACCGTATCTTAGAAGATCTCTTGAGGCTTTGTATCTTAGATTTTGGAGGTACATGGGAAGAACATCTTCCTTTGGTAGAGTTCGCATATAATAACAGCTTTCAGTCCAGTATTGGCATGGCACCTTTCGAAGCTCTTTATGGAAGGCCTTGTCGATCTCCTACATGTTGGTGGGAATCTACGGATAAGATCTTGCTAGGGCCAGATATGGTTAGAGAGACTTCAGAGAAGATTGATTTGATTCGTAGAAGGATGAAGGCAGCGCAAGATAGACAGAAATCTTATGCGGATCAGAGAAGGACGGATCTTGAGTTTGAGGTTGGGGACATGGTTTTTGTCAAAGTATCTCCGTTGAGAAATGTTGTTCTCTTCGGGTCCGTTGGGAAGTTAGCACCGAGGTTTGTTGGACCATTTCCTATTAAGGAAAGGATTGGACGGATGGCATATAGGGTGGAGTTGCCCGACAGACTTAGTGGTGTTCACGATGTATTCCATGTATCACATTTGAGGAAGTGCTTACATGAGACCGCAGATGTGGTAGAGCCGAGCTTGCTTAGAGATGTAGAGGTAGAGCGTGATGCGACGATTCGACGAGCTCCTACTCGCATCCTTGGGTCAGAAACTAGGAAGTTGAGGAATAGAGAAGTTCAGCTAGTGAAAGTGCAATGGGGAGAGGACGAAAGCAATGCTACTTGGGAGACGGAAGCGAAGATGCGTTCTTTGTATCCATTTCTTTTTGAGAGTATGTCTTTTAACTTCTCCTTTATCGCTTGTCTAGTACTTATCTTATCTTTAGTATATCCTCTCGCTAGTACCTATGACCTTTAGATAGGGTAAAACCTATGGTTGAAACATGTGTTTGAAACATGTTATGGTTGATGGATGCATGTGGATGCAATTGATTGCTAGTGGTTGCTCGTGGACGCATATACACACACATTAGGCACTAGATCGGCTCAGACACTTCATGTTGCATATTGCATAAATGGATGTGGTAGGTAAAATTCATGGATGTATCATGGCTGTGTTATCATATGGATAATGCATTTTTGTATGGTTGTGCACGCATGTAGAAATTTGTATGTGTCAATAGGGTTTCGCATACATATTGGATGCATGGCACTATCATGGTTTGCATTAAGGAGGTCGACTGAATCAGTAGACCGCCTGATTTTGCATTAGTATACGGACATATACACACACTTTCTGCATATGTTCATACATCATTAGAAGTTTCTAAGGATAATGGTTGCTTGTGGTTGATGGTTTAGTAGATGGTTGTTTGGTTGGTAGGATACGTCCTTCTTAACTTAGAGATTTCGAGGGCGAAATCCTTTAAGTAGGGGAGAATGTAACACCCCGAATTTCAATTAACACTAATGGTTAGAAATTAAAGTATAATTAATCTCAGATGGAAGAACCAGGGGAAACGGGCTGCGTCATTGCGTTCGTCTCGGAAAAATACGTGAAATAGAGTCCGAGTTTTCGAGAATCGGAGTCCGTATGGCCCGGTTATGGCCCAAAGAAGTTTTAGGAAGTTTAAATTTAAAAAGCAGATTTGAAAAACAAGTTTGGAGCCAAAAGAGGAAAGGGGGGAAAAATTCCCGCCTAGCCCCATGTCGACAGCCATGTCGACAGGGGTGTCGACAGGTGTGTCGACAGCCCTGTCGACAGGGGTGTCGACACAGGGTGTCGGCCCTGCTGGTCTGGGTGCACCAGGTTTGGTTCTTGGCTGAGTCTAGGGCTATGTTCTAGAGGGTTCCTAAATCTAAGGGTCCTAATCTAATCTAGGGTTAATCTAAGGGCCTAAAACACTTTCTAATCCTATAAATAAGACCCCAACCCTACCCTAATTCATTCATAATTAAACCTAGTAATTAAACTATGGCAAAATGCAACTTGATCATGGCCTCCACAAATCAATGAAGAGGGTTGCATGCTAATCACTCTCTAATCAACCTCTAATCCCTTCTTAGCATCTTAATCTTCTTCATTTGGTGTGCGAAATTGCTAGTAGTGAGTTTCTATCACTTTGATGATCTTTTGGTAAACTAATTAGATGAGATGTGATGGGATTTATGGTTTTGTATGTGGGTTAATGAGCTTTGAATCATATGATATGATGTTAGCATTAATCTTATGTTTATGCATGTTGAGTATGCAAGTTTATGCAAGTTTAATATGATGTATGTCATGTTTACATGATGCTAAATATGCAAGTTACATGAATGTAAATATGCAAGTTACATGTATGTAAATATGCAAGTTATATGTTTGTTAATATGCAAGTTACATGTATGTAAATATGCAAGTTACATGTTTGTTAATATGCAAGTTACATGTATGTAAATATGCAAGTTACATGTTTGTTAATATGCAAGTTACATGTATGTAAATATGCAAGTTACATGTTTGTTAATATGCAAGTTACATGTATGTAAATATGCAAGTTACATGTTTGTTAATATGCAAGTTACATGTTTGTTAATATGCAAGTTACATGTATGTAAATATGCAAGTTACATGTTTGTTAATATGCAAGTTACATGTTTGTTAATATGCAAGTTACATGTATGCAAATATGCAAGTTACATGGTTGATTAATATGCAAGTTACATGTATATAAATATGCAAGTTACATGTTTGCAAATATGCAAGTTATATGTTTGTTAATATGCAAGTTCATGAGGACACATTATGCAAGTCTATGAGTTAATATGCAAGTTTGTTATGCAAGTGAATATGTAAGTTATGTGACATATTATATGCAAGTCATGTGACATGTTATGCAAGTGCATGTGCAAGTTATGTGTTTGTTAATATGCAAGGTGGCACCTTTGGAACATGTTCATTCATATGCAAGTTGACACCTTTTATATGTGTTATATCATGAGAACGAAATTACGTGGGAGCGATGGGGTAATTAAATGCATAAGTTAATAAGATTGTGTGAAATTAATATAATTATGCATAACATAAAATAAAGGAACATAGTATGGGAATTTGCCTATTAAGTTAGGTGTACCCATACTATGTGTTGGGAATTTACCTATTGAGTTAGGTCTACCCCATGGGAATTTACCTATTGAGTTAGGTCTACCCATGTTATGAAAAGCTTGACATTAATTAGGGATAATTAATATGGGGGTGATTAATTAGGTGTAATTAATCGACTAAGACACGAGGTTGGACTCATTTGTAGTGTAAAACTGCCCGGACCCGACCGGCTTAACCAGTTGCTACAAATGTCAGCCCAATGTGAGAGGTCTTGGCCATAAATTAAATACGTGATTAAGGTAAAGACACGAGGTTAGACTCTGTTATGACGTAAGACTGCCCGGATTCTACCGGCTTAACCAGGCGGTCATAACAGTCAGTCTAATGTGGGAGGTCTTTACGGGAGATCACGGTCTTAATTAATTAAGAAACACTTAACCATTATAGCATGTAGTGGGACATGAGGGGTTAAGTGGGTGCCTTGGGTGGCATGTGGAATCTTAAGTGGGTGCCTTGGGTGGCATGTGGAATCTTAAGTGGGTTGCCTTGGGTGGCAATAGAAAATACGATTAGAATACTTAACCAAGAGAAACATGTAATTAAACATGATTAAAGGGTTAAGTGGGATACACTAGATACTTGACAAGCTTAAGTGGGTAGCTTGTGGGGGCCCATTTCAACCAATATCCCAAACGTATCTTTGTGGGCTCGACCCATGTCGAGTGACGGGACACGCATATTGGGCTTGATTATAAGAGGCCAAAACGGGTTAGCGGTGGCAACGCAAGTCCAATGGGCTTCATATGCGTGAGTGGGCCCGGGTTGGTAGATAAGCCGTTGTTGCATCGTGTAGATATAAGCCGTGCACCGTTAATTATATCGGGTTGCCACGTTGGGGAATGGTACACCCCATGGTGGGGCCAGCACGGGTATCTACGTTAGGGAGCCGATCGAATGGGGAGTAGTGTGTACACCTGGTGGATTGTAGGGCCCCGTGGCGCCTACTTGGACACCTAGGGGTACGCAAGTACTATTAAAGTAATTTTATAAGTCCTTAGGTGGGATCAACCTTTAAGTTAGGAACGACTGGTGTGGTGCAGTTTAGTAATTTACCTTAGGAAGGGTAGATGCGTCTTTATCTTTTATCTTAGTTTAGTTGACTGCTTAGTAAAGCCGTTCATCCCTATATGTTACCGTATATCAAGTTATGTCTTCTCTGGTTACTTTAACGATTGTATTGTTAAAGTTATAGGACTCGCTCAGACTTATGTCTGACCCCGTTGTTTTTATCTTTTTCCAACCCTCAGGTCCTACGGTGGATCCTAGCAGTAGTGGAGCTTGATCGGATTGCTGTTCCAGTCTTTAGGAGCTTGGATAGATGTAAAGCTCCAGTTATCCAGTTATCTTTTCTTTTGTTTTGGCTATTGTGTGAGAGTGGGATTATGTACTTCTTTATTTTGATGGATATTGTACTTGACTTTTATTTTGGTTTTATGATGTAACCAGACATGTTTTACTTCCGCTGTTATGAGATGATGTTTTAAAATTTCAAGTACTGTTTATATCTGTCTTGTTGTAATTTTTCTGTTCTATATTCACTAAAATACTCCACCGATGCTATGGCATTCCCTTAGTGAGTGACCATAGCGGGAGTGGGGTGTTACAATAAACAAGGATGCAGTAAGATATGCACGACGATGTGATGCATGCCATAGATTTTCAAAGATACCCAGAGCGCCTCCGAGCCAGTTAAAAACAATGATGAGCCCGTGGCCATTTGCTATGTGGGGAATTGATATCATTGGAAGTCTCCCCATAGCAAGGGGTGGAGCCAAGTTCGCCATTGTGGCTGTAGATTATTTCACTAAGTGGGTCGAGGCAGAACCACTAACTACAATCACAACTAAACGGGTAATCAACTTCATCGTGAGAAACATCATCTGTCGATTCGGGATTCCAAAAATTGTGATAACAGACAACGGAACTCAATTTGATAGTGCTGAATTCAGAAACTTCTGCCAAAAATACCACATCGAGAATCGATACACATCTGTGGCACACCCACAATCGAACGGGCAAGTTGAAGCTGTAAATAAAGTAATTAAGTCCATTCTGAAAAGAAGAATGAAGCGGGCTAGAGCCATGTGGGCTGACGAATTGCCCTTGGCACTATGGGCCTACAGGACGACATATAAATCAGCAACAGGACATACCCCGTTCTCCCTTGCTTTTGGAACGGAAGCAGTCATCCCGATTGAGATAAAGGTACCTTCTCATCGGGTGACCTATTATGATCCAATGTCCAATAACGAATTGCTCCTTGAGTCCCTGGATATGATCGAAGAAAAGAGGGATGAAGCCGACCTGCGCGCTCTGAGATGCAAACAACAGGTCGCCCGATACTACAACAAAAAGGTCCGAGCCCGAACCTTGGAACCCGGAGACTTGGTTCTGAAACGTGTCTTTCCACCCCCAACTCATATGGGAGCGAAGTGGGAAGGACCGCATTCTATTCTCAGCAAGCTTGATAACAGAACCTTCAAGCTGGCAACCGTAGATGGAAAGGAGATCCCCAGAGTGTGGAATGCCCAACATCTACGGCCATATCTAACATGAGAAGTTTCAAATCTATCCTTTTGTTTTGTTAAAAAAAAAAAAAAACTATGTACAGGGCATGACTTGCCTAGAACAGTCTGATTTCTTAAAGCAAGAGATTATAAAGTGGACGTAGGTCATGATTCGACCGAACCACTATAAAAATTCTGTGTGTCATTTACCTTTACCGCATCTTTATTTATTTGCCTATGAAAATCAGTGTGAATATTGCAGGTACCCGAAGCCCGGTGCCGACAGTTCCTATCGTAAACTAACCAGAGGAACCCAAAGCCTTGGTAAATGCTCTAGTTCCTTGTCCGACTGGTTTTAATCCTCGGAGCTTGGATTAAAATGTAAGCCTGAGACGAGTTTGAGGAGCATGCGTGATCGCAGACGGCCGAGCTCGAACTCTAACTCTCCAGAGAGAGAGAGTATAAAAGCGTCTCCGATTGAGCGCTGAGAAAGAGCTCCTTTCCCGCTGAAGGATCAGGGAGCGAATGAATCGCCGAGCTCGAACTCTAATCTCCAGAGAGAGAGAGTATAAAAGCGTCTCCGATTGAGCGCTGAGAAGGAGCTCCTTTCCCGCTGAAGGATCGGGGAGCGAATGAATCGCTGAGCTCGAACTCTAACTCTCCAGAGAGAGAGAGAGTATAAAAGCGTCTCCGATTGAGCGCTGAGAAAGAGCTCCTTTCCCGCTGAAGGATCGGGGAGCGAATGAATCGCTGAGCTCGAACTCTAACTCTCCAGAGAGAGAGAGTATAAGGGCGTCTCCGATTGAGCGCTGAGAAATAGCCCCTTCCCCGCTGAAGGATCGGGGAACGAACGAATCGCCAAGCATAAAACTCTAACAATTGATTAGGGGGCATCGCGCACTCCTACGCGAACACTAAACTTTGATATAACAAGTGTAACATAGCATGAACATTCTTCTTCTTGTTGATTGACTGACTTATAATTATTAATAGTTGGCTAACGACTAAATGAGGACAGTTTCTATGAATACAGGTACACAATGATGTAAGAAGAAACAAATCCTTGTTTATGTACTGCAAATCAGCAAAGTGAAAACAAGTTAGAAACTAAAGTGAGGGCCAGTCTCACAATTACACTTCCTGGCCAGTGGGAATCTTAAAAGGCAAAATATCAGTAAACATCCTATTTATGCTTGGATATCTTCTCTCGCTTCTGTCTCTCCAGCCTCTCCTTGTCGGCTTCAGATGGATCCCCCTTCTTCCTTTTTCGCTTGTCCACGAGGGGAGCATCTGACTCCTCTGAGGTTTCCTCTCCCCCATCTTTTCCCCTGCTTCTGCCGGAGAGGGAAGCCGGGAAGTCATCAGGGTTTGCGAAGTGAAGTTGCCGGCTGATGGACTTGGACTGGATTTTCATAATCATCCCAGTTTTGGGATCGAACTCTGCAAGAGGGACCACATCCAAAGCCTCATCCCCCACCTTCTTCAAAGCCAACTCTTTCTCTTGTCTGGCCTTTCGGCTGGCCAGGGGTTCCTCATCATCGTCATCATCGTCAGCCTTCTTGGTGCCGGTGATATCCTCTTCATCATCTACATGCCGACCATCCAAGTCTTTTAAAGCCTCGATAGTCTCAGCGTCTTTGGGTACATCGGCGCTAGGCACCGAGATGCTTCCTTCAGCTGTAGCGGCCTCGACTCGCTCTGAAACATCGATTTCAGCACCCGGCAGGACGATCCCCTCCACCTCTTCTCTCTCCTTTCCAACACCCTCGTCGGCGGGCTCGCCACCTGCATTATGAAAGACACACATAACTAATTCGATGGGTTGTCCTGTTAGACGACGACAATTCGCAATCGCTTTAGCAAATTGTTGGGAATAGAGAAAGGTACCTTCAGCAGATACTCCCTCTTGAGTAGATCCGGATGCTCCAACAGCCACGGGAGTTAAGCCTAAGGGGATCAGCGGATCGTCACGATGATACTCCTCGACTTCGGGAGTTATAGACTTGGCGGCGGAGCTGGAACCTTCGTCAGCTTTGCTTTTGCCTTTTGCCATGGTTCTCTCCTTCTCCATTTCCGCCAGAATTAAGCGACGGCCCTCTGCCAGATCCTCAGGCTCGTTGTCCCTTAGGATGCTTTTCATCAATTCATCTTCATCGATCTCTTCGACCCCTAGTCTATGTTTTTCGCCTTCCACGATGGCATCCCATAAGTTGGCCAAAGTAACATGATAATCCGGGATCCATGAGATATTGCGAGTTTTGAGAACCTGACCGAGGAAGTCAAAGATCATCTCCTCAAATCCCTCGATTTCTTTCTCTCTTTCAAGGAGTTTGTGGTTGGAGGCAGTGGCCATTTCAATGGCACTATCAACGTTCTTTTCAGCAAGAGCTGCCCGCCTCTCCCATCGGCCACCTGATCATTCAAAATCACTTTTTCCGCCTCTGCCAGAGCCAACCTTTCTTTTAAGCTTGCTCTTTCCGCCTCCCAAGCAGCCTTCTCCGTCAAAAAATGACCTTGCGCCGTTACCAGTTCGATGTTGGCCATTCTGAGGTCTTCAACTTCCTTTTTTAAGGCCATTTTTTCCTGGCTATTGGAATCCAGTTCTAAATGAAAGCGCTGCTTGGCATTTTCTAATTCAGTTTTATAGTTTGCGGCGTCTCTCTGTGCCAGAGCGAGCTGGGCTTGAGCGTCTTCCAGATCCTTCTCTAATTTTGTCCTGGCCCTTTCGTTATTTTCGAGTTTTGCTTTAGACCTGTGAGCTTCTATTTCGAGTGTCCGAATGACCTCTGAAAGATTAAGTGCGTGCTTTTTCATCGCCTCGTACTGCTTGGCCACGTGACGGACATGACCGATAACTTCTTTATCCCAGTTTTTAGGGACTGGTTCCAAGGCAGGAACAAAGACCATCCTATCGAAGAACATTCCTGGAAATTGTTCCCGTAGCTTCTCCAGCCTACCTTGGATTTCAGGACCGTGAACGTAGTCCCGTGAACCGGAGGCAGCTAATTCTGGTTGGTTGGTGGGGACTATGTTGCTTCTCTCTTGCTCAGTGTCTTTGGATGAATCCCTGTCCCCGTCTTTGGATTCGTGACGCCTTTTTGACGACCGACTGTGGGAAGGCGCACTCTTTGGTGGAGTCAACTCTTTTGGAAGTGTCTTCCCCCCGGTCGGAATTATTGGACGACTCGAAGGCCTGGTAGAGGTTGATTTGGGTGGAGATCGAGGTTGCGAAGAGCTCGGCTTGTGAGAAGGACCGCGAGGGCGCTCAGTACCCGAACGAAGGCTGGGGGTGCCTTCGCGAAGAGAACGGAACGAATAAGATTTCCTGCGTGACATCGCTCCTGCAAAAAAGAAAAGAAGAGCATATTATCGTGTTGAACATCCACGACATAATAAGTGCACGGTCAGACAGTGTGTGTGTGAGGTGTGCATCCCATATAATTCCCCCTAACAGACCCGGGCCTGGAGACAGGCTCGCTTGCCCCGTTTCATGTCCCCTTGCTGAATCAGCCGCCTCTTCGGGAGCAGGAAAGAAAGGCTCCTCGCCGAAGTCTTTTTCCGTGTATTCAATGTCGGGCAGAGGAATTTTATTCAGCTCGTCGAATAACTGTTCCTCTGTCAATTCGTCGTCACCGACAGTTCCCATTGGAGCAGAGGTAGGGATTCCCTTCGACGCATCACCACGGGACTCATCCCCCCTGTATACATTCAAGTCTTCGTCGTCTTGGATGATTATCGGAGAAGGACTTTTGTGAAATTTGGTTGTCTCCACCGCTTGTGAAGTTCCCTCTCCTTCCGTCGGGGGCACGTATTTATAAGGTTTGCCGCCGGTTCCAAGTCCAAATTTCCTATCCAAGAGGCGATGCCTGTGAAGGTTGTCATCCGTAATGCATTTTTTAATCCTTAAAAAGTCGGATCTACTTTGCAAAAGAATGGATAACCGGTTGTTGTATAATGCACCCTCTGTTTTCGGGAAGACATGATCTGTTTAAGACAAAGGAAAAAGCGGAAGAATGTTATAACTTAGACTCCCCCAAGCAAGATAGTCAACTAGGCGATCAAAATTTACTTGATTTGAGCCATCTCCGTGAGCATCCGGCCTGTCTTCTTATGTAAAACCAGTCAGACTTAGGATCCCCGATGTTGCTGTATCCGTCATACAGAACTTTCCTGTTCTCCACTGATTCAAAAAAGGAAAAGTTAGGAGTTGCAGAAGAGCGGTGCTTGAAGAGAAAGAAGAACACCAGGTCCCTGAATTTGAGTTCGGCGTGCAAGATTTCCGCATAAGCAACATATAAAGAGTATAGAGACGCGTAGGCGTTTGGATGAAGCTGCATCGGGGCAATGCCTAATCGTCTCAAAGTTTCAATGACAATTGGAGGGAACGGAGGAATAGCTCCTACTAGGCACATTGTCCGACTGATCGACATATACCCTTCCGGTGCCAGATGGGGTCTGTCTTCGCTTCCAGGTGTTAAGACATCGTCCCAAGGAATGCCGTGTCTTAAGCAGATTCTCTTGAGTTTTATCTCGTCGAGCTTGGATGCTAAGGAGTCAGAGAATTTATCTATCCCGACTGCGCCTGGAATTTCGTCTGGAGCTCGCTCGTCAGACTCGGAGTTGTTGCTGGATGACGTGTTTTCTGTCGGATATGATTCTGTGGCTTCGTAATCGGACCCAGAATCTTCACCTTCTGGATTGATTGGAGGAATTTGAGGATTATGCTGTTCAGGAGTCTCGGATTCCGTTTCGGCTACAGATCTTGAGGAAGAGTGGTCGTTCGACATTGCTGCTAGGACGAGAAAATATGAACGATAAGATCAACACTACCCGTCCCCCGTGTGTGCAAGTGCTACTGTGTGTGCTGGTGTGTGCGCATTATTAAGAACGATGATAAAACATGAAAGCAGTCGAGGTTATTAAAAGTCATTAGTCGTCATATGCAGTCAAATCATGAAGTCATTTAGTCCAGAGAGATCAACGTCAGGGCTCTATCCTAACTGTCCAGAGTTTTGTAGCGACAAGGCGCTGATTAAAGACTGAAATTTCTTCGTATCACCAGCCGTGAGACGGATCGCATAGCAGAGGGATCGCCCCCTTCGACCCGTACGGCAGGGGGATCGCCCTCCCTCCGACTCGCACGACAGGGGGATCGCCCCCCCTTCGACTCGCATGGCAGAGGGATCGCACCCTTTCCCGATCGCAGAGCAGAGAGTTTGACCCTCATCGAATCGCCGGGCGAAGGGAAGGCTCCCTCACGAGCCGTTGCGACTACCGCGGAACGACCCTTGGTTGCCCTCTCAATCTTTCGTCTCGCCACTTGCTTCCGTCCTCAATCACTGACCACGATCCGAGCCAGCCTTCTTTCTCCTTCTCCATCCTTCTTCGTCCTCATCTCCTTCCCATCCTCAAGTTCTGAGCTCCACGTTCAATGGCCATGGCGACTTGGTGATTACTTCGAAAAGTAGCGGATTTGTATTGTTTCTCTTTGGAATCAACCGTAGAAATTCAGGAAAGTAACATAAGGGTGCTTCCTATAAAGTTACCTTTCTAAAAACTGAGAGAGTTCTTGGATTTTCGAAAGTTTTAAAGGGTTGGATTCGTTGTTCGACAGCTCGCGCGAGACGATTCAGCAGAGAGGAGAAAGAAGGAAAATGAAGAGGGAAGCGTCGGCTTATATAGGCAAAGAAGGTGACCGTTTGCCTCCCCTCCTTTGTCTTATTCGGTCCACGAAACGCCCCACGAGCCACGATCCGAAGACGGAATCGCAAAAAAAAAAAAAAAAAAAACCCATGGACCGCTTTGAAATGATGGCCCACAAAACTCAAAGCCCAATACGACTCGAAGGAAGATGCGCCCCGTATCGCACAAGACCCTGGGAACTCAGCACGCGACGAGCAGATGACCAAATCGGACCGTGTCGTCCTATGGCGATCCGATCCATCCATGTGTCAATTTGAATCAATGTGACTGTAAACTTGCGTCCCGTCAGGAGATAGTCAATAAGCATCTTCGAAGCATGTTTCACCATCAATAAAACATACTTCGAGGGGGCAAAATGTTGGCTCGCTTTTTGACCAAGCCATCCAAGATCATTCATAAAGGGAAATCAGGAAACCGAGTCCCCCAGGAAAGTGGAAGGATGGATCGCACGCCTTCGACTCGCCCCAGAATGGATCGCGTTCCTTCGACTCGCCCCAGAATGGATCGCGTTCCATCGACTCGCCCAGGAACGGATCGCTCCCATCTCGTCGACGAGCGTCACCTCCAGGCGATCCGACCCCTTGTAACGAACCGAATCCCCTGACCCGTTCAACCACGAGCTGGTCTTCAGCGATCCGAATCGCACGGGTCTGACGACACCTGTTCACAACGGCTAGTTTGACTGTTTCTTCGATGGCTGCGATGCGATCCGAAAATCTCGGGATTCGTGCCACGTGTCTGCGATTCGTCCGACAAAATCAGCTATGAATAGCCCAGAGCTTGGCATTTTTCGGGATCCTTTTGGCAATAGTGAATACTGAATCCGCCATTGTTGTCAAACCACTGAAATATTGAGAGAAATCACTGTTGTACTAGCTTTTAAAGCATAATCAATAAGATATAAAGTGGACGTAGGCTCGTTAACGCCGAACCACTATAAATTCTGAGTGTTATTTTCTTTTTCCTTATTCCTCATTTAGATTTCTCTACAGTTTATAACAATTTGGGTGTTAGGTCCAAATTTCGATCTAACACTAAACAAATCCGCATTGTCTATTTGTTTAATTTTTACCTTTAGGACTTCCATAGCTTCATCAGCCTATTCTCAGCAGTAGATTCCTCCTACAGGAACTATGTACAAAAATTTGATCAGTGCTTGTGTAGCTGGTGATAATTGGAAAAAAGGATTTTAATGTTTGCAATCAAAATGATTAAGAATGGTGTGTAACCCGATTTGGTTACGCGCAACATTGTTTAATCGACTTTCGAAAAATGAATCATTTAAATATCTACACAATTTATCAACCGAATATGTAAATGGTATAATGAGACTCTACTGACTATTATTTTAATTTATTTTCTCATCCATATAAATCATCTTCTACGTATATAATACAAACTATAATTGCAAGCATTTTCTCATTCTTTAGATACTGTATACATATGCAGCATAATTAGATAAATGCATAAATCTGGATTTACTACAGAGATTTCATTAATATGTATACTAAACTATAAAAGAACATATTTACATTGGATAATCAATGACTCTTAAGATGGCACGACACTGACATATTCTGTAAGTTATTGCTATAAACAAACTATAATAAGAATCGTATACCTAAATGTAAATTATACTTTGTCAGAAATTAATATATATGTTGATTACTACAGCAGTAACCATATCCACCATCTCAAAATAAACCTCTTGCTAATTGTAACATACATACCTACCTGTTTAACTCCATATCCTGGCTCCTTGCATTCAATTACATCAAGCGCCGTAGAAATCTCCATAAATCCCAAATTCATTTCTAAACTTAGTCGCTAAAAGAGATGACCGCCGATGTTATCTCTAGCACACAAACATATAATTACTATAGTTTACAAAATAAAATTTGAATGTTGCACCGATTTAGATAAGCCAGTAACAATTACCAAATGGGCATACATAGAACATCTATTGGAATTGCAGCTATGATGGAATGAAAATGCAAGATGAGATGGAGCATCATAAAATTGAAACTGAAGAAATAGTAAGCAAGTAATGCAGTTTAAAGACATTCAGAAAGGAAAATTTAGGAAAAAAATTAACAGCTTTACCTGATTGTTAATCTTTGAACATTAAAATAATAAATATGACTGGGAACGCACAGCTAAGCTCAGGCAACAGAACTAAGTGGTTATGCATTGTGTGAGCTGCTGGGTCGATGGTCACATTGCGGAGGTCTCCTTGTTGCCAGAGATGGATTTGGAGTTCCCCTTCATTGCCGATCCTCACATCGAAGAAACTTTAAGCGATGTTGTTTGATAAAAATAATACGATGACTTTTTTTAAAGATCCTGGGAGCAACTATCAAATAAAAGTGCATTTGGTCATTTTTAAAAAAAATATGGAATCTATTCAGATGAACCTATGGCTTCAAAATTTTAAATTATGTTCCAGACATTACGTAAGCAAGTAATCTTAAGAACATGCTCACTGCATCATTACTTCCAACCTTAAAATCATGAATATTGTGGATGACACAAAGGGCATATTACCTATGGTAAATCATGCAATCATTCAAGCCAAAGAAATGACATAAACTTAAACTTGATACATAAAAATTATTTCCAATAGCAATGGAAAAGCATACCAAATGTGGTAAGAATAAATGTTGCTTTCAAGAAAAATATTGTGATTTAAGAAGCATATCAATGGGCTGGAATATAAAGTAATATAAAACTTTCTTGTAGCTAGCAAAACGAAAACATGGGAGTCATAATTTGTATCCACTATCCTAGTAGCAAAAATATATTCGGTTGCATCACAAATTAACTATAAATTTACGCTTCTATTGCCATGAAATTTCTGGAAAGAAATCATATTTTATCATGAAAGTTAAATGAAGTTCTTTTCGATCAACATTTCAGCAGACATCATACCTACAATAGAAACAAATGCAACAAAGAACTAACTAATACATTACGGTGGTATGTTGAAACAAAAATGGCATGTAAGGTACTTCAAAAATATAATAGTAAGCATACTACTCATTACAAAATGGGTACTAAAATAATATGAATTGATAAATCAAATAGCACCTGATGACTCGCAGCCTCAGCCAATATCATTAATGACTTGCTTACACTTTAATACCAATTGCATATGAATTAACTTTTTTTGATTAACATGGACTATAAAATTGAATTTGATGTTAACCGTCATCAGTTAGGACAAAAAGAAAGAAACCAAGTATAGATAGAAAATATCAGAGACAACAATCTCAAAGCAACCGTTTCACCTTTAAGATGGCTGAATTGCCATCCAATCTAATATTACCTCAAATTTATCCTTCAACTCTACCCTGTTCATCACACAACATCTCCTGCATTCAATCAGCTACACAGCAAATGGACCTGAACCTACAAAAATAAAAAATAAAATATATAGACCTCAATTACTAATGAAGATAAAAATGAGAAAAAATTTCAGATCAGTAATTACCTTCCAAACATAATCGTAGACACAATTAACAAATCAGCCGACATTTAACCACTGAAAAACCATGCCAAGAGCGATAATACACAGACAAAGATAATGCAGCTGAACATAAGCAACAATCCAATTGTAAAACAGAGGGGAAAAACAACTAAGTCCTCTCACCTATAATCCTCCTTTCAAGCTGAATATCCTTCAGCATAATTGTAACCCTCTTGGCATGAATCGCACATAAATTAATGTCTTCAAACAAACCACCGATGTAAGATTTAGCGGCCTATTGAAGAGCAAGAACAGCAGAGCTTCGAAATTTCATATCGGTTTTGCAGCCTTGAGTAATTTCACGAATCTATCTCTCAAATGGAAGCTTCCTCATCAAAAGTTCAGTACTTTTCTAATACTTACGGATCTCGCGAAGAGCGACCGTCCCTAGCCTGAATCGATGGGTTACCTCATGCCGCCGTCGGCCGGAGCAAATTCGTCACCGGCTTTCGTTGCGAGAATGTTCTCAGATTTGTTTTCCCTCCTGTAGATTTGCGAGCGGTAAGCTTTGTTCGTGATTTTGGGAGGAAATGCTTACACGACGGCACATTTGTATTAAGAACGGGGGACAAATGACGAAAACATACTCATCCCGTAGTAGAAACTTAAAAGGTCATTTTAGACATTTCAAAAGCTTCATATCAAGGTACTCTCGTTATAATATAGATATAGATATATATTTCATCGATTTCCTTTACAACGTATTTTATAAATCGTTCATAAATTCATTTTAAAACGATTTTCACTTCATTTTCAATTTTAAATCAAAAGTGTATATTCCATATCTTTATCATATTAAAATGATAATATTTTCAAAATATTAAATTTTGAAATCTCCTCTTTTCGATATTCATTTTAAAATGAATCAAATCGATCAATAAACCCGTTCGGGTTAAAATGACATTTGCTACTTAACTCAGCTTCATATTTTTATATTTTTGTGTCCATCTGAAAACGGACGTCGAAATCATGATTTTATTCTACAATGAAAGTTATTTTAAAATAATCTTTATTTTAAAATATTCTTTACTTCAAAATTTTCTCACTAACATGTTAAAAACAATATATTTTAACATATGACTATTTTATTTTCATTAACATGTTAAAGATTATATTTTTAACGAACAAAATCATATTTTAACATATGACTATTTTATTGGTTTATTCATAAAATAAAAATATGATTTTTATTGTTAAAACATTTTATTTCAAACAACGAATATTTTTAATGATACCCGCATACAATAAAAATGAAGTTTTTTTTATAGTTAAAACACTTTTTTTTAATTCAAACATGAGTCTTTCCAATGATCCTTACATACAATAAAAATATAAATTTTTATTGTTGAAACATTTATATTAAAATATCCTTTATTTTAAAACCTTCTTTATTATAAGATGTTCTTTATTATGAAATGTTCTTTTGTTCTGAAATGTCCTTTTTCATTCTTTTACATAAAAATGTACTTTTACATTAAAATGTCCATTTTTATTATCTTACATTTAAATGCACTTTAACATTAAAATGTTCATTTTTATTCTTTCACGCTGAAATGTACTTTTTAATGTAAACACAAATTTATTAAACTAGAATCTTTATATATACACAATAAAAATGTGAACTTTTAATTGTTAAATCTTTCTATTTCAAACCATGATCATTTTACATCATTTCTTCTAAAAAATAAAAATGTAATTTTTTTCTTTCTTTTTTTAAAACAATGATCATTTTTACCTATTTCTTACGTATACAATAAAAATGTGAATTTTTATTGCTTCTAACAATTTTCATTTCTTATATGAATATTTTTCATATTTTGTACATTCAACAAAAATGTAATTTCTATTGTTTCAAACACTTTTTATTTCATATATGAGTATTTTTCATATTTTGTACATTCAACAAAAATGTAATTTTAATTTTAAAATACTCTTTACTTTAAAAGATTCCTTATTTTAAAATATTATTTATATTCTGAATCGGAATGCGACTCAATCAATTACCATATAATTTTCAGTTTTATGGATTTCATACATCAGACGTATGCAACAATAATGATAAATAATCATCAAACAGTCTAATCATATCCAAAGTGAAATTTACAACTGTGTGAGCATTAAAATAAATAAATAACGCGCATCACAGACTGTCAATCCATCGATTGACATACAACTAAATATTGGGACTAGTGTATGTCATATATCATCCCAACACTCTTGTGGGGTTTTCAAACAACAACAATTTATTTAAATAAATCATTGATTAAGAAATTTAACCAATTCTAATTTAGTTGAATTATTTTCTATTTAACCAATTTTCACGGTTCAAATTATAAATGAATATTTATAATTTAATTTCAACCACCATATTAATGATAACATTATTTTTAATATGTTAACCATTTCAGCATCACAAACAACACACAATGCAGTCAATTTAAATCGTCCATGGTTTTGTGGACGAGGAAGGTGATCTAACATGCATCGTATACAATTTATAATAATTAAACTGATAAAATTTATACTGGCAATTCTATATATTTTTCAGTTATGAAAATAAATAAATAACTGTGCAAAACTTTTAGTGAGGAGCTCTCACCTTGATTGGTTTGTCACTAAATATCGCCAAACGATCGATTGATCGAACATGACATTTTCCTCCGCCAGATATTGAGTTGATCTCCAAATCTCTCCAAATCAGCTTCATTGTGAAGCTCTCGTCGATGCGGTTCCAACAGATCCAGTTTTGTTGAATTTCAAGTTCTTATGAAAAAGTTATGTATTTTCAAGTTTCATGTATATATAATTCATTGACTATTAATTAATGATGAATTACTTAACAGCTTAATTATGCTTAAACCATTAACCCACCACCTCATCCTTCTTCTTCCACGCTGACCTGCTCCTCTCCAATGCCATAACCGCATCTTCCCAAGGTCCAAGCTCCACCATTCCTTCATTAAACCCAATTCTAAAAATACCATTACAACCTCCTTCAAATTCTCTTCGATTCCATACATAAATCACCCAACTCGAACTTACGGTGCCAAATCTGTTCTCCATGGTGTCACGCACGTTTACAGTATCCACCTCGACATTTTTATTTTCAATAAATTCCTAAATATTCACAAACCAAGCTACTAGACCTCCTGAATCCCAAAACAACATCAGTTTCTTCGATCGATGCTTGAATTCATTGAAATTTCCCTAACCCTAGAACATATACGCACGCTGTGAAAATTAGGCAACCCCAAACCTACGTCGCACCCTACATAAGACACACCAGTAGAAAGCTCTTCCCTCCATGAGTTCAACTGATTTTATTTCGCGGTTTTAGGAGGATTGTTTGATTTTTTAAAAATGAAAAAATAATGGTTCTTCACATTTTCAATTTACTGGAAGCGGCCATTCTTGTTGTTGACCACGAGAAAAATATTTTAGGGTTAGGGGAGAAGTTTAGGACATTATATAGTAGGAGAAAAATATTTATTTATTAATTATATATTTCATTCAGATCTACTCAATTTTTGTATGTTTTCATCGTTTAAAAATCCGTGTGATCACCTACAGATCCCGTTTTCGCTGAAAATTGACACGCAGCTACTCTCTGACATTACGGACCCAACGAAACTAGTTTCGTTGAATTCCGAGTCCATATGCACAAACAATGTATTTTTAAAGTCAAAATATTGTCTGTTTTTCACTAAATCACGCCCGACCACATACTAATTCTAAAATTCATGAACTTTGGAATCTTACCATTATTCAACGCTAAGGATTCAATAAAAAAATCGTCGAATTCCGAGGTCATTTCAATAATGTTTCTTTGTAAAATTGCTCAAATTAGCTTCAAAAATGCGATTTTAGCGTATCTTTTTTTCTTGTACGCCCAAACGCTAATTCCAAAATCATGGCTTTTTGGATTTAACCATTATTTGACGATACGAATCCATAAAAAAAAGTGGAATCGAATTCCGAGATCGTCTCAATAATGTTCCTTTGTAACTTGGTCATCAGTTTTACCCTGAATTGTTTTATCGCGCACGGCCACACATTGACTACGTTCAATGCGCATTTTGGAACTCAACAATGATTTGTCATTATGAATTCAATAAAATTGGTCTCGTCGAATTCTGAACTTCCTAGCAAAATTTCACTCTCTAAGGGCGAGGCGATGAATTTAAAAATCGAAGTTTTAAATTTTACAAAAACAAAGCTTATAAATTAATTTAACAATTTACTAAGTTTGTTTTTAGCCAAATAAAATATAAAAACCAATTATAAAATTATTCTCAACTTTTATTTAGGAAAAATAACCAATTTGTATTCGCATATTCCTTAAAATAACTTAAATGAATTTTTTAAATTGGTTCAGAAATTCCGGATTGTTACACTCACCTATTTGAATGTGGAAATGAGGTCATTTCCTCACTAAACTGGGATAGACATGCATGGCCATTAACGCATGGGCTTATTTGATTGCACTATAGAAAAGCTTATATGTGGTCTGATGTCAGAAATAGAGTTCAAGAAAACGGTCTCTCTGTTAAAACTGAATCTTATTCACTATGCAAAGGTTCAAGTTGGATGACACTTTTGTTCATGCACAATCTTATATTTTTTAGAAAATGCTAGACAAATATTTTAAAAAAATCAAATGGGAGATTGTTTGAAATATTTCATATATGTAATGAATTTATTTAAAAAAAATAATTGCAAGTTACCAAAAAAATATATTATTGAGCAATTAATACAATAGAGCCGTTGAAAGTTATAACGGTAATATATTTACATATATTGTGATGCAGTTAATGCAATAGGACCGTTGAAAGTTATAATGGAAATATATTTACATATATGTAAATATTAATGAGCCATTATTGTGATTAAACAGTAATGATCATATATGCACGTGACCTTTTATGAAGCTGTTACAAAAGAATAAATATATGGTATTTAATCTTGCAATGAATGATATTCAATTATGATTGATTATCATTTATCTCTTTTGAAACATGCAAATGTACATGTTAAAAATTGCAACATTTTGTACGTTCCCCTGATTTAATTATAGTATTAATTACGTCCAATTTTTCACCCACTAACCTAGTTAATGTTACTCTTTATTTTTATTTTTATATAAAGAACAAAAAAATATGATACACAACAGTCATCTCTTTGCTTTCTTTCTCAAAAACTCTCTTGTCTTCATTAAATTTATATTATAATACAAAAGAGTAGTAAACTGTTTAACCTGAGTGCAAATCAAGCTCAATTCATTGTGCAAGCGAATTGATATTAAAGAAGAAGGCTTTTTTATCCTAGAGGCAGTGATAAAAAGTACGAACTATTTTGCACCATTGAGCAGATCGCCGAAACGTCTTTAAGATAGTGACTTAGTACGTGACTCAACCAATAGTTTTCCAACAGTTCATGGTCCCAAAAATTGTGTTATTGACGAAGGATTATGACATCTTGCTATCAGACTAAAAAGAAATATCAAGACTTATCCAGTATTTTTTGTTAATGTATTTAAATTCAACACCAAAGATTATAGAACTGAAAAATTACCATATAATAGCTGTCAACCCATAAAAAATGCGTGTTCAATATGTCGGCAAAATCATGACGTTATTTGATATGTCGTGGGGCCTGATGCGTAAATACCAATCGTTCTAAAGCCATGTCGTAGAGAAAGGAAGGAACCATGCCATCTTCAACTGTGGCATATCAGTCAGGTTGTCATACTGCGTATCAAGTCATAAAGCTAAGTTATGTGCATCCGTGTCGCAACCAAGACTCTTCTAAATCGTATCGCAACTCGTCAAGTCGTTCCCAAGGTCAAGGCGAAATATCGCAAGATAGGGCTGAGCTTCATGTCGGTCGGCGACATGAAGCTATATCATTGTTATCCATGTCGTTCAGCGGCATGATCTACGAGTAATTCGTATCGGCCTAAGACCATGTTAAGTGAGCCAAGTCGAATTCAGGAAGCATACCATGGCATCCCAAGGAAACCAGGTTGGCCCCAAGTCGTGCCGCATTTCATTCATGGCGACATAGTAAAGTAAAAGCATTTGGCAATCACGTCGTCCATACATCATGTCGTTCAGCGACATAAGGAACAAGTGGACAACATAAGGGGCAAGCTGCTACTCAAGATCCCAATTGTGATAGCCCGCCCAGCACCAGCCTGCATTTCCTCCGAAGGTGTGCTATACACATGCCCGACTAGCACGGAACGGTCGCCAAAGAAAGGAAAGAAGAGAATGAACTAACAAGGAACCTGTAGAATGTCTCACAGCGCATGGAACAAAATATAATAATAACATAATCTTGACATAAAACAGGCGAGACAGTGCATAAGCTGAAAACTAAACCAACGTAGCAGCGGAAATCCAAATACAGCTTATTACAACTTTCCAAATTATTGTCTCTAAAATAAAAGAAAGCTAGAGTAGAAGATGCACTACTAATGCCCAAGCAGTGATCTTTAACAACACAGGGAGAATACTATATGTATCATACGTGGAAGCCTCCTGCTCATCTCCGGATCAGCTACTCGTGCATACCCAGCTAACGTGTCTCTAGTCTGCTCGTGAGAGCACCCAGAGTAATAAGAAGAGACATAAAATTCTGGGTCAGACAAAAAGTCTGGTATGAGCGATAAGCAACTAAACAGAACAATAACAGGTATACTAAACCATACCTGAACCTGGACCTACAACCAAAGAGTTAGCACTACATACCGTACAATACTCTAAGGTGCCATAACAATTGGTGTAAAGAAAACGGGGGTGGGGGTGTGCATGTCATAATGATGGCAAACAAATCAGGCATAGCAACCATCCTCACATCTCTCACTCAGTGCGTAAAGCATACGATGTCCACCACTGTTAATCACTAGACCCATCAAAGTAGTGACGGAGTTCGACTTGTACAACTACTGCTACTATCAAGCTTACCACATGGAGTCATGACCAAAACTTTACAAATGACCCCACTTCATTAGTCTATAGCTCTTTAGTCGTACCTAGGCCATTGTGGCCCTGAATCCGTTCATGTACTCCCTACACATAGTGATTCAAAGTTACAGACATTGACAACCCCTTAGCACACGTCCCGCAGCAAAGCCCAATCATGAAGCTCCCTAATTGGTTCCCATCTGGATCCTGAGTCAAAGCTCCTCATTTAGACTTCCTTTGCATCTCGGGTTTTGGTCGAATTGGAGTTGGTCTTCAGAAAAGTCGTCGCGTAGTAGTAATAGCACATGTCTGGTTCGGTTCAGATATGCATAGTACTCCAGTCCTCATCGGTTTGGTTCGGTTCGGTCCAATGCTTCCTAGTATGCTCCTGGGTGGGTTTGGTTAGGATGTTCCCCATTAGCTCGGTTCGGATGCCCTCTGTCTGGGTGCGGCTCGGTGGTTGCTTCCTGGTTCGGTTCGGTGGTTGCTCCCTCTTAGATATCCGATCCAATCTCATCCCTCTTCATTCGCCCGATCTGATCCCGTCCCTTTTCATTCGCCCGATCCGATCCTTTTTATCGCCCGATCCGATCCTATCCTTTTGGTCCCTCCGATCCGATCCCCTGTCCAACTCCAACTATAAGCAAATGGCCTTCCTTCTCGCCAAGTCCCTTATGCCAAGCTCCAATCCGAATCGAGTCCACTTGCCCGGTTCTCCTATCCGATCCGATCCCAATAATCCGATCCGATCCGGTTCGAAACCCTGCATATTTCCTGCGACTTTCCAGCGACTGTTTTACGTCATTCGACGGCGTTTTCGACCAATCTATCAGTTCTAGTCAACCACAAAACATACCATACAGTCATAACAACATGTATAATCACTCACAAACATCAAAACAACAACTATAGCATGTAAAATGGATCAAACATACCCAAAATCTCATATTTTCCCTTAAACATGTTTAGGCAAAACTAACGATATGATTAATAAAACTTAACCAAATCAAACCCAATTTCTAACAGAGGTCTAAAACATTATTTAAGAATTTATAAATATTTTTCGAGAACTTATTAGTGTATAAATTCGCTAATCTTCACTAATTACCCTTAATTAACCGTAATTAGTGCAAAACTATGCAAATCACTCACCTTAGCCACAAATAAAACCCTAAAACTGAAATGATTCTCTGTTTGGCGATGTTCCCAATGCAAATCAGCAGCTATAACCTTGCTTTGGTGCTTTCTCTCCTTAATTTGATGTAATTTAAGCCAAAACTTGATTAAGAAGTGATTAGGGGTGTTTTTAGATGATGGAGGCCATTGTTAGATTGAAGAGAGAGTTTGTGGCGGCTGGAAAATGAGATAAATACCGAAATTCTAACCTTAGCAGCCCTCAAATACCTCTAATCCTGAAATCCCCCATTGGGCCTAGCTGTTAATCACCCGGTTAAGCCCAATTAAGCTGTTTTTCACAATTTGAAACTTGTTTCAGCCGTATCTCCCAAACGGTGAGTCCGTTTGGCTAATGTGACCATTCTACGAAATTGTAAACCATCAAATGAATTTAATGAAAGTGGTTTCAGGTCAAAATTCCTTTCCAGTCAAAAGTTATGGCCAAAACAGTATCAGCCAGGGGCAAAATGGTCATTTAAAAACCGGGAAAAATCATGAACATGGGAAATGACCCCAATAGTCGTCTCCTAAAGTTACATGACCATACGACTTCGTATGTGAAAGAAATAAATATTCTACGATCTTTCGATGCGTAGAATGTGGGTCGTTACACTCTCCCCCCCCCTTAAGAAATTTCATCCCCGAAATTCCTTTACCCAAAACATACAAAGGATCCCGCATGCCTACCAGCCACAAACAACAATCAAACATGCAAAACAAACAAAACAAGCCTATCCTAGCATGCGGAAAGACTAATCGAAACTGAAATCTTACCAGGCAAAGAGTTCTAGATACGTCTTACTAATGCTCTCCTCTGTCTCCCAAGTACAGTCATTTCATTCTTGCCCCACTGAACCTTGACTAATTTCACCACCTTCCTTAGAAGCAACTTCGTATTGTTCCCAACAATACGCATAGGCCTGCGGTTCCCAACCGCCTCGGGTTCAACTTCGACATCATCCAACTAATCAGGTGAAATAGTCACATCTGGGTCGTGTACGAATTTCCTTAACTGGGAAACATGGAATACGTTGTGAACTCCTGCCATCTTCTCTGGTAATTCAACTTTGTATGCCAAATTCCCAATTTGTTCAAGAACTGGGAATGGACCAACAAATCTTGGTGCTAACTTGCCTCTCCTGCCAAATCGTATCACGCTCTTCAATGGAGAAATCTTGATAAACACCAAGTTGCCAATGGAGAACTTTAATTCTCTTCTCCTCTTATCAGCATAACTCTTCTGCCTATCTTGGGCAGCCTTCTTTCGTTGTTGGATAACCTTAACTTAGCTGAAGTTTCTCTTATCACATCGGGTCCAAGCACAAACTTCTCACCAGTTTCTATCCAACATGACGGTGAGTTGCACGGCCTTCCGTACAAAGGTTCAAATGGAGCCATACCAATACTAGATTAATAACTATTATTATATGAAAACTCTACTAGATGCAAATGGTCATCCCATGATCCACCAAAATCCAATACACATGCCCTCAAGAGATCCTCTAACACCCGATTCACCCTCTCTGTCTGTTCGTCGGTTTGAGGATGATATGCGGTACTGAGATGTAGTTCTGATCCTAACGCCTCTTGTAAGCTCTTCCAAAATCCACTAGAGAACAACGGATCTCGGTCACTCACAATGCCTTTGGGTATTCCATGAAATCTGACTACCCACTTTACATATAGTTCAGCTAGCTTAGCTGCCGTCCTGTTTGACTTGACGGGTATAAATCTTGCACTCTTAATCAATCAGTCCACAATCACCCAAATGCTATCATGGCCCCATCTAGTCCTTGGTAACCCATCAATGAAATCCATTGACACTTGTTCCCATTTCCGTTCTGGAATTTTTAATGGTTGTAGTATACCACTAGGATACATCTTGTTGCCACCGGGATGTATAGTTAGTTTTGAGTGATGACATTCTCTAAGCACTTCATCCCTCAATCCATTGACATTAGGTACAACTAACCTTCCATTCTTTCTAAGCCATCCATCTCGATCAAGCCCATACTTGTTCATCACTTCGTCGATTCCCATCTCTAACTTTGAGATGATTTCTAATAGGTTAGGATCGTTCCTCTGACTGGAACCAATCCGCTCAATCAAAGTGGGTCTGGTCGTCAAATTTGCTAACATTTCTGGATCCAATTCGCACTTTGGTCTGAAATCATACCTAGCGATGTACTCCAGTTGCTTCCATTCTAGAAACATGGCCCCTAAACTGGCATGTCTTCTACTCAATGCATCAGCTACCGCATTGCCCTTTCCTGGTGTATATGCGATGTCGAAATCATAGGAAGCCAAGAATTCTAACTATCTTTGCTATCAGAGATTTAAATCCTTTTGAGAGAAGAGATACTTTAACGATTTATGATCGGTAAACAACCTGAATCTTTCTCCCAAGAGATAATGTCTCCACATCTTCAATGCGAACACGATCGCTGCTAATTCCAAATCATGGGTAGGGTATCTTTTCTCGTGCTGTTTCAATTTCCGACTTGCATAAACTACAACCCTACCGCCTTGCATCAATACAACACCTAGCCCTGTGCCACATGCATCCGTATATACTGTCATCTCTTCATTCCCCTTTGGAATGACTAACACTGGTGCACATGTCAACTTTTCCTTTAGGCTCTTGAATGCATTCTTGCACTTTTCGTCCCAGACAAAAGCTTGATTCTTCTTAGTCAGCTGAGTCAATGGTGCTGCTATCTTGGAGAAATCTTGGATAAACCTACGATAATATCCAGCTCACCCTAAGAAACTTCTTATATCCGTTGCATTCTTAGGCATAGACCAATCCTGTACCGTAGCTACCTTCGCAGGATCCACGGCAATACCATTTTCTGAAACAACATGGCCCAAGAATTTCACTTCCCTCCTCCAGAAGTGACACTTAGAAAACTTTGCTTTCAACTGGTGTTTTCTCAACACCTCCATCACTATTCTTAAATATTCCTTGTGTTCTTCCTCTGTCCTCGAGTAGACCAAAATATCATCGACGAACACAAGGACAAACTTATTCAACTGATCTCGGAATACCCAATTCATAAGATCCACGAAGTATGCTGGGGCATTGGTCAGCCCGAATGGCATGACCAACCACTCATAAAATCCAGACGGCGTCCGAAATGCCGTTTTAGCTATACTCTCAGCTTCCACTCTAAGCTGATGAAAACCTGTCGCGAGATCCAACTGAGAAAATACTCTCGCGCCACTCAACTGATCCAACAAATCATCTATCCGCGGTAGAGAATACTTATTCTTCCTCGTCACTTTATTCAACTCACGGTAGTCTACACACAAACGAAGGGAACCATCCGCCTTGGTAGCAAACCCAGCTGGTGCTCCCCATTCAGAAACACTCCTTCTGATAAATCCCTTCTTCAAAAGATTGCTGACTTGCACCCCAAGCTCTCGCTGCTCCCTTGGTGTCATACGACGAAGTGGCATCACTATAGGTCTGGCATCTTTCACTAAATCAATACGGAACTCAATCTCTTGGTGTGGTGGAAGCCCGGTCACTTCTTCGAAGACATCCGGATACTGGCCAACCACGGGCAAACCTGACAACTCACCTTGCGGGATGTCGAGGGAATTTAGAAAACTAGCCATTACCCCATCACTAGTTAGACCACCAAACACTATCCTCCGCCCATCATCCACTCTAGCTGTCACCAAAAAGCCCTCACAGTCTACCACCACCCCGTATCTTTGGAGCCAATCGACTCCCAAAATAATGCCAAACCCAGTAAAGCCCAAAACAAAGCAATCACAAACAAACATGTTGAGTCAAAGCTTCACGGGTTGTTTTGATTTATGACAAGAAGAAGCTTCTACATCGACAAAAAGAAGACAAGATGACTTCATAGGTTAGAAGTTGATTATTTAGAGTAAAAAATGTTAAAATCTATCCTCAAATGATCATACTTCTAATTGCTTTAAAATATTTCTTATAAAAGCATTTTTTTATGCATATGACCGAAAACATGTCGACCTACAATTTTTTATAGGTCAACAGGTTTTTAAATTGTAACGGTCAAAAATAGGTCGACCTATAAAATTTTATAGGTCAACAGGTTTTTGAAATTCCAACGGCTAAAAACATGTCGACCTATAAATTTCTATAGGTCAACAGGTTTTTGAATTTTTGACCGTTATATTGAAAAGTCATCTTCTTTCTTCAAAAGTTGCATCCATTTCTTCTCATGAATAAACACTTCTTTTGATTGCAACTCTTCACCAATGATTGCATCTACTCGATCTTTATAAATACATAAATTTGCAATCATTCAAATCACCGAATTAACCGAATTTACTCTCTATTTTCTGATCTATCTTGCATTATTCTTTTCACTCAAAAAGCACTCAAAAGCATTCAATAATCGTTTGAATCACCAAGCATATTTCATACACTTGTGATTCAACTCGATATTTTACTTCCTAATCTTACTAAACATCAAATTACATTTGAGGATAAGATTATAGGAAGGGTGTACTCAATTGTTGACAAATCAGTGTTGAAGGAAGAACACATTCAAAGTCAAAATCTTATTATTGTTGAAGTCCTCGGTGTTGTAAGAGGCAAGTGTTGAAGTCCTCGTGGTATAAGAGGCAAGTGTTGAAGTCCTCGTGTTATAAGAGGCAAGTGTTGAAGTCCTCGTGTTATAAGAGGCAAGTGTTGAAGTCCTCGTGCTGTTAGAGGCGTGAAATCCCGTTCGGCTGCTCGGGTATTGTAAACCTGTTTCCTCCGGGTGAAGTGAGGTTGTTGTTTAGTGAAAATCCAGATAGAAGTCTGGGACTGGACGTAGGACGGTGCTCCGAACCAGTATAAAAATCCCTGGTGTGATTTTTCCTATTTACTGCATTTGCTATACTTGCTTATCTGTGATATTGCTTCTGTGAGATCTTTTTACATTAAATATTTACCTGCATAACTATTGTAAATATACAAGTTAGTATATCACATACTTTCCGCATAGCCATATTATAGATCCTGGATAAGTCGCGTACACAACCGACCTTTTCAATTGGTATCAGAGCACGGTCATCATATAACCGTAACACAGTTATTTGATATTTTCTGATAATATGGCAAATAACACTAGCACGAGTAACACCACTTACACAGAAGGTCAATCTACACAAAGACCTCCTTTCTTTAATGGCCTAAACTATAGTTATTGGGCAACACGTATGGCTTTCTATATGCAATCAACAAGTTATGATGCTTGGAATGCTACTCAGAAAGAAATAGTTAATCCAACTACTGAGTATGCAGAATGGACTCCTGCTGAGAAAATAGCAGCAGCAGTAAATGCAAAAGCAATAAATATGTTGTTTTGTGCATTAGACCAAAATGAGTATAACCGTGTTAGTATCTGTACCACTGCTTATCAAATTTGGCAAACGCTAAAAACAACTCATGAAGGTACTAACAAGGTTAAACAAGCAAAAATAGCTTTGTTGAAAAGTCAATTCCAAAATTTCAAAATGAAGCCAAATGAAACAATCAATGAGATGTATTCAAGGTTTCAAACTATTCATCATGCTCTTATTGGGTTAGGACAAAAATATTCTGACTTTGATGTAGTTTCAACAATCCTACACTCACTGACTAATGAATGGGAAGGAAAAGTATTAGCTATAGAAGAAGCTAATGATCTTTCTACCATGAAGCCAGATGAGTTGATAGGAAATCTAATGTCCTATGAAGCAAATTTACAGGCTAGAAGAGAACAAAAAGAAGAGAAGAAAAATGTTGCTTTTCATGCCGAAAAAGATGAAGACATTTCAGACTCTGAAGATGAAGACTTAGCACTTATTGCAAAAGGTTTTAAGAAGTTTTTGAAACAAAGAAAGGCTAGTCGATACGACAAAAAGAAGTTTGGATCAAACAAACCATCTTCTTCAACTTTGGAATGCTTCAACTGTCACAAAAAGGGACATATGCATAAAGATTGTCCAGAGAAAAAGAAGAAATTCGAAAAATTCAAGAAAGACAAATCGAAGAAAAGAGCATTCTCAGTAACATGGGATGATTCAGACTCATCTTCATCTGACAGCGAAAGTGAATCAGACACTGAACAAGCAAATGTATGTTTTATGGCAACAGAGGATGAGGTACAAATTCCTACTTTTGAGGATATGCTTGATATTTATGATAAATTAATGTTTAAATTTAAAGATACAAAACATGAATTAAAAGAAGTCAAAGCAATGTTGAATAGAGCAGAACTAGAACGAGATATGTTAAAAGATGAAAAGAAAATATTAGAAGAGGAACTAGAAAAGGAACAAGAATTATCTTCTAATTCTAATTCTCAGTTATCTCTTTTAACTCAAGAAATTGAAGTTCAAAAAGAGAAAAATGATATTCTCATTGCTGAAAATCATGAGCTTAAAGCAAAAGTCAAGATTATAGACCTTGAAAAAGCTAGTTTACAAACAAAGTTAGATAACATCTCTAAAAATGTTTCTAACTTTAACAAAGGTCGAGAAAATTTGACTAAAATTATTGAGAATTCACAATCAGTTTCTAATAAACATGGATTGGGATATAAGAAACAAGTTATCAAGAAACATCTTGGTAAAAGAAAAAGGAAAAATAAAGTAGTGCAAGAAACTGAAGCTAAGAAAAATCTTAGTCTATTATATTCCAAAACAAAACCGATTGTGAAATCTCAAAAGAAGGATGTTAAATTTATAAAAGTATGGGTTCCTAAAACAAATAATAATTTGATTAGGAACAAGTACATTCAAAAATTTTTAAGTACTGTGCATCATAATCCAAATTATTTATATAAAGGGGATACCGGACCCATATGGGTTTGGATTCCTAAGACCTAACTCTTAGGACCCTATAAAAAGTGGGTACCATGGACTTAAAATTATTTTTTGCAGGTCCCACTTAAGAAAAGAGGGAAATGGATTCTGGACAGTGGTTGCTCGAAGCATATGACTGGAGACAAGAGCATATTAACGAATATTACATATTTTGATGGAGGCTCAGTCACTTTTGGAGACAATTCAAAAGGCTTCATCATCGGCAAAGGCGATGTGAGCAATTACGGTACTCCTAATTTACCTCTTATTACTAATATCATGCTAGTTAAAAATCTAAAACATAACTTACTAAGCATTAGTCAGTTATGTGACAAAGGGTTTATGATTTCCTTTTCAAATGACAAATGTAACATACTCGACCAAGATACAAATTTAGTTTTTGAAGGCTATAGAGACAGAAATATATATATTTTAAATATGAATTTTAATCAAAATTCAAATATGTGCCTTATTGCTAAGGAAAATGATCCATGGATATGGCACAAACGTTTCTGTCATATAAACTTTAAAACTATTGACAAGCTAGCTAAAAATGATCTAGTCAGAGGTTTACCAAATATGAGTTTCAAAGTTGACAATCTTTGTGACGCATGTCAAATTGGAAAACTAACCAAGTCATCATTTAAGTCTAAGAAAGTAATCTCGACATTACAACCACTTGAATTATTACATTTGGATTTATTTGGACCTACTCAAATACAATCCATAAATCATAGTCGGTATGTATTTGTAATCGTTGACGACTATTCTCGATATACTTGGACTATGTTTCTTAAAAATAAAAGTGACACTTTTGAAAAATTCAAATCTTTCGTCAAACGTATTCAAAAATCGAAGGGACTTAAAATAAAGAATATAAGAAGTGATCATGGCGGAGAGTTCGAAAATAATGAATTTGAACATTTTTGTGCAAAGAAAGGTATATCACACAATTTTTCCTTTCCTAGAACTCCACAACAAAACGGGGTTGTAGAACGGAAAAATCGAACGTTACAAGAATGTGCAAGAACATTATTAATTGGAAGCATGTTACCAAAGCATTTTTGGGCAGAAGCTATAGCAACTGCATGTTATGTTTTGAATCGAGTTTCCATTCGACCTCTAACTAAAAATACACCATATGAATTATTTAATGAAAGAAAGCCAAATATTTCATACTTCAAAGTTTTTGGTTCGAAATGTTTTATTTTAAACACGAAAGATCATCTTGGTAAATTTGATTCAAAAGCTGACGAAGGAATCTTTGTTGGTTATTCAGATCATAGTAAAGCTTATCGTATATTCAATAAAAGAACCAAAATTATCGAAGAATCTCTTCATATATCCTTCGATGAATACTATCAGTTTCCTGATATAAAAATTGATGATGACGAAAATATTAATATAAATGACACTATTGTCACAAATGAGGATTCTGACTCCGAAATTATCAACGATATTCCTCAACCTCCTGAGATAGTTTCTCCAACTAGAATAAGATCTCCTCCAAGAATATTGAGAGATCATCCGGCTCAAAATATAATTGGAGAAGTTTCATCTCAAATTAGAACTAGAAGTCAACTTAACCAAATGGGACATGTTGCATTCATTTCAAACATCGAACCTAAGAATCCTAAAGAAGCTGCTACCGATGAATATTGGATCATTGCTATGCAAGAAGAACTTAATCAGTTCGAACGCAATGATGTATGGGAACTTGTTCCAAGGCCATCCGATCAATCAGTTATCGGAACTAAATGGGTTTATAAAAACAAAGTCGATGAACAAGGAAACATAACTCGGAACAAAGCACGGTTAGTAGCTCAAGGATATAATCAAGAAGAGGGTATCGATTATGAAGAAACTTTTGCACCTGTCGCTAGACTAGAAGCAATCAGAATTCTTCTATCGTTTGCTTGTCATCATAATTTTAAATTATATCAAATGGATGTCAAGAGTGCGTTTCTAAACGGTTTTATAAAAGAAAAAGTATATGTTGAACAACCACCCTTATTTAAACATGAAAAATATCCAGATCATGTTTTTAAACTTAAGAAGGCTTTGTACGGTTTAAAACAAGCACCACGTGCCTGGTACGAACGACTACGAAGTCATCTTATCGACTCTGGATTCCAAATAGGAAAGGTTGATCAAACATTATTTATTAAACATTCGCACAAAGATATACTTGTTGTTCAAATATATGTGGACGACATAATCTTTGGTTCAACAAATGAGAGACTTTGTAAGGAATTTTCAGATATCATGACCAAAGAATTTGAAATGTCACATATGGGAGAGTTATCATACTTTCTTGGTCTTCAAATTAAACAACTTCCAAATGGTATTTTCATAAATCAAGAGAAATATTGTAAAAATCTTGTTAAAAGATTCGGACTTGAAAATACTTCCGGAAAACCGACTCCGATGAGTACAACTAGTCATCTTGAAAAAGATGAAAGTGGGAAGAGTGTAGACCAAAAGACGTATCGAAGTATGATAGGTTCTCTCTTATATTTAACAGCTAGTCGTCCTGACATTATGATGAGTGTTTGTTTGTGTGCACGTTTTCAAGCTGATCCCAAGGAATCGCATTTACGAGCAGTGAAACGAATTATTCGATATCTTAATAACACCAAAGATTTCGGTCTTTTCTATCCTAAGGATTGTGCATTCGAATTAGTATCATATAGTGATGCTGATTTCGGAGGATCACGAACGGATAGAAAGAGTACAAGTGGTACGTGCCATTTCATTGGAAAATCACTTATTTCTTGGTTTAGTAAGAAACAAAATTGTGTTTCACTATCGACATGCGAGGCAGAATATATTTCAGCAGCTTTGGCATGTACACAGATTATATATATGCAACAAACACTTAGAGATTTTGGTATGAACTTAACAAACTCTATTATATATTGTGACAACACAAGTGCAATAAATTTGTCCAAAAACCCAGTTAACCACTCTCGTACTAAGCACATTGACATTCGACATCATTTTCTAAGAGATAACATTGAAAAAGGAAATATAAATCTTGAATACGTTAATACAGAAAACCAACTAGCTGATATATTCACAAAGCCTCTACTAGAATCAACTTTTGTCAAGTTACGTAGAGAGCTAGGGTTGGTTTCCAGAAAAGAACTCGAAGGATAATATTGTTTAATATAATAAGAGTTCGTATTTAGAAACCAATGACTTTTCTTTTTTACTATAAATAGCAGAGAGCTTTTCTACGGTAAAACTAATACAAACCATCTGTTTATTTTCCTTAAAATAGAAAACTCTCTCTATATAAATGCGTTTTGTTTTTTGAGTGCTATCAGACAAACATTCTCTCAAAACTCCTATATAATTTCTTTTACTTCATGGCACACTTGTGTGAAAAATGTGCCGAAAACTCCCACATTTCAATCACGAGTTCCGAACCAACGGAACATAACTCCCCAAAAACACCAGAGCATCCACCAGGTTATCATCAACCATCTCGAACGCCAGGAACCACGCCCACTCCTAAGAGAAGCAAGAAAGTTTTATTTTGCTCTCCCCGAACCAAAGAAAAGATCGACGAAATACATTACTATCAGCAACAAATGTTTTACGAGCAAAAACTCACGACTTCACGTTTGACATACCTTGAACGATTAGCTTCTCTCTTCTGTGGTTCTGACAGGCATAGCGTACATGAACCAATTCCTATACCAACATCTTCACGAACACCAAACTCTTGGGATAGAAATTATCAAAACAATGAAGGAGCTAGTGAGAGATACAATTCTTGGGAACCAAAGAATCCATGGGAGCCTAGAAGATAAATTGTTTGCATTTAGAATTTTTCTAAAAATAAATTCGTATTTGTTTTGTATTTACTTTTCTGTTTGAATAATTTTTTTAAAAAATCTTATTTATTCTTCACATCATTTGGTAAAAACAAAATTAATCAGTACCTGTCGACCGCCCCAATATTAGCCTGTCGACCGATCCAATAATACAACGCTACCTTTTTTCAACCAGAAAGTAAACCTGTCGACCGCCAATAATTTACCTGTCGACCGGTCTACACATAATATAAGGTTTATATTTTTCCAGAAAGTAAACCTGTCGACCGCCAATAGTTTACCTGTCGACCGGTATACACATAATATAAGGTTTATATTTTTCCAGAAAGTAAACCTGTCGACCGACTATATTTTCCTGTCGACCGGTTTGCACATAATTCATGAATTATATTTTTCCAGAAATTAAATCTGTCGACCGCCCATATTTTCCCTGTCGACCGGTCCAAACATAATCGATAATTTATATTTTCCAGAACTTCAACCTGTCGACAGTCCCTAATCCACCTGTCGACCGACCTCATTTTTTTTTCAAATCCCTGTTAGACACGTCGGTTCCTTTTGATTAAATACATCTCTTCATTATAATCCATCTATTCAATATTTAAAATCCTTTCATCTCTTCATAAAACATCTTTATTTATTCATTCTCATCATCTTCAAAATCCATAACTCTTAAGAATTTTTCTTAGAAACCTATTCTATTATAACTCTTCAAATTCCCCAATCTCTTCAATGGCTCCTAAGCATAAGAAGTCAAAAACCACATCTTCTCAAGCCCCTGTTCAACCTATTGATTCTCAAATCAAGCAATGGCTTATGGATCCTCTTGCTGTGACTAGATGGAACAAGATGAAAGACTATACAATTCACCACGGATCCTTTCTCAAATTCTCTGATTTCGTCCTATACGATATTAGTGAATTATCAAGAAGAGCGGGTATAAAGTCTCTACTAGATTTTGAAGACAATAATGTTGAGATAAGTCATACCTTGATAAAACTTTTTTATGCCAATCTCAATTTAGAAAAATTTAAACCCCAAAACTCAGATAATTGCTTATGGTCCGTAGTCTGTGGTCAACACGTCTTTCTTTCCAAAGACCGAATGGCGGAAATACTCCGAACCCACAACGAAGGTATTCAATTTAGTAGTGAATTTTGCCCTATACATATACGAGATAGAAATAGTCATCTTTTTATTGAAGACCATAAGTCAAGTATTAAGAGTATCAATCTAAGACCATCGGCCAGACTTCTCCATCTTTGTATCACACATACTCTTCTTCCAAGGACTGGTAACTTTGATGCAGTGTATAGAGAAAACTTTAAAGCCCTGTATGCCATTTTTGCAAATATCAGGGTAAATTGGATAGACATGATTTTCGATGAGATTGTACTGGTAAATAAACGTACAAGGCCACACTTGTTTTTATAACGAATATATCATGCGCTGTCTCATGGAATGTGGCATAAGATCTCCCGAATCTACAATATCAATACCAAAATGTATTGATAAAGCTTCTAAAAATAGGATGAAGTTACCGATTCCTGCTATGAGTATTATTCCGTTTGAACACTATGCTGAACAAGGTCCTCCACAAACATCGTCTTCTCAAATCCCTAGGCAAAGGCCTGAAGATGTTACAATTCCGCCTCCTACTTCTTCGACTAAGGAAACTCTTGAGCAAATTGCACGTAATCAATTCTTACTCGAAGCTCGACTAAAACGTACCGATAATAAACTCGACCGCTTGGACACCAAACTCGATAAACGGTTCAACAAATTAAAGTCTTTCTTCAGTACAATTTGGGAAGCAATCTCTTGCGCTTCAACTTCCGCAACTCTTGCTCAAGATCCCGGAAAACGACCTATGCCACCTACTTTTACATGGTCTTCCTCCGAAGAAGGTACTAGCTCTGGAGCGAGTACTCAACATACCCGTGGTCGTGGAATGTCGTATATTGAAGAAGAAGCCCATGACGATGTTGAAAAGGACAATGATGACAGCGACAATGAGGAACAAGAAGAGGAAGGAAATAAAGATGACGAGGATGATAGTGATTCAGACTGGCCTTCACAATAAACATCTCATAGTTATCTTTTAACCTTTTAAATTTACTTATGTATTTAACTATTTTACTTCCTGGTACTTACGGCGTGTCTATTTTGGTTTGGCTTGTAATATGTATGACAATCTATGTATTTCGTTCTACTGTTTATTCATGTGTTATCACTTAGTCTTATATATCTTATTGTAATCACCCTTTTTTGTCGATGACAAAGGGGGAGAAAATTACTAACAAATGCCATGCAGATTATATAATTCAGGGGGAGCATATATACAGGGGGAGCAAATATACAAGGAACAATACCTTATTAAGCCATGTTGTCATCAATCAAAAAGGGGGAGAATGTTGAGTCAAAGCTTCACGGGTTGTTTTGATTTATGACAAGAAGAAGCTTCTACATCGACAAAAAGAAGACAAGATGACTTCATAGGTTAGAAGTTGATTATTTAGAGTAAAAAATGTTAAAATCTATCCTCAAATGATCATACTTCTAATTGCTTTAAAATATTTCTTATAAAAGCATTTTTTTATGCATATGACCGAAAACATGTCGACCTACAATTTTTTATAGGTCAACAGGTTTTTAAATTGTAACGGTCAAAAATAGGTCGACCTATAAAATTTTATAGGTCAACAGGTTTTTGAAATTCCAACGGCTAAAAACATGTCGACCTATAAATTTCTATAGGTCAACAGGTTTTTGAATTTTTGACCGTTATATTGAAAAGTCATCTTCTTTCTTCAAAAGTTGCATCCATTTCTTCTCATGAATAAACACTTCTTTTGATTGCAACTCTTCACCAATGATTGCATCTACTCGATCTTTATAAATACATAAATTTGCAATCATTCAAATCACCGAATTAACCGAATTTACTCTCTATTTTCTGATCTATCTTGCATTATTCTTTTCACTCAAAAAGCACTCAAAAGCATTCAATAATCGTTTGAATCACCAAGCATATTTCATACACTTGTGATTCAACTCGATATTTTACTTCCTAATCTTACTAAACATCAAATTACATTTGAGGATAAGATTATAGGAAGGGTGTACTCAATTGTTGACAAATCAGTGTTGAAGGAAGAACACATTCAAAGTCAAAATCTTATTATTGTTGAAGTCCTCGGTGTTGTAAGAGGCAAGTGTTGAAGTCCTCGTGGTATAAGAGGCAAGTGTTGAAGTCCTCGTGTTATAAGAGGCAAGTGTTGAAGTCCTCGTGTTATAAGAGGCAAGTGTTGAAGTCCTCGTGCTGTTAGAGGCGTGAAATCCCGTTCGGCTGCTCGGGTATTGTAAACCTGTTTCCTCCGGGTGAAGTGAGGTTGTTGTTTAGTGAAAATCCAGATAGAAGTCTGAGACTGGACGTAGGACGGTGCTCCGAACCAGTATAAAAATCCCTGGTGTGATTTTTCCTATTTACTGCATTTGCTATACTTGCTTATCTGTGATATTGCTTCTGTGAGATCTTTTTACATTAAATATTTACCTGCATAACTATTGTAAATATACAAGTTAGTATATCACATACTTTCCGCATAGCCATATTATAGATCCTGGATAAGTCGCGTACACAACCGACCTTTTCAAAACATGCATCCATGACTCGATAAGACCACATTACGACAAATCATGCTAAGGCTAGTCGAACCACCAATCGGGTTCGTCACTACTAAAGGTCTATCGACAATCTCGGGCTCCAATCCCAACCTATCTACCAGGTCACTAGATATGAAAGATCTGGAAGCCCCGGTATCAAACAAAACTCTAACAGGAACATCATAAACAAAAAGCATACCTTGAATAACGTCATTCTTTCCCTTCTCCGCTGCAGTTGGGGCATTCGACGAAGAAGGAATAGCATTAAGGGCATATGCTTTCACCATCTGCTTTTCTTTAGGGGGTTGCGAACACTTGTCCTTGTGATGTCCCACTTGGCCACAGTTGAAGCACTTCCTATTCGCTGGCTTGGCCCGACAATTACTAGCATAATGGCCCTTCTTACCACAGCTGAAGCACTCAACATCCTTCTTATTCTTTTTCTGGCCATCCTTACTCTGGTTCTGCTTCCTCTTATTCTGAGAACTACTCTTGCCTCCACCGCTTGCTTGCAGTTTCGGTTCTTCTACAGATGCAGCCTCAGTCTTCGGCTTAGGGTAAAGACTCTCTGACCTTAATGCTTTCCCCACAATCGATTCAAACGTCTCGTCGATGTGACTAATAAGCCTTTCCCCCAAGTACTGATCCAAGCCGGTTATGAACTTCTCATTCTTCCTCTCGGCAGTATCAATGAGAGATAACCCATATTTCGACAATGTGTCAAATTCGACAATATACTCCGAGATAGCCCTGCCATTTTGCTTAAGCTCCAAGAACTTCTTAAATAGTACCGATTTCTGAGCAGATGGAATGAACTTATCGTTAAAGCGAGCCTTAAACTGATCCTAAGTAATCTGATCCTCAGGAGTAGCTGCCTTTATAGCATTCCACCAATTCATCGCCCGTCCTTGTAGCTGACGGGATGCTAGCCTTCTTTTCATCGCATCCTCGATACCCAAATCTTCGAAGATACGCTCGCAGCTATCCAACCAATCTTGAACATCCGTAGCCGACTTCGTTCCGTGGAACGGCTTTCCACCAAGACTAGTATAATCCTTGTTCAGCTTGGCAAAATCGGCCCTAGGCGCCTGCACTATTAGACCACCGCCATTACCAGCACTGTGAGCTGCCCTCTGCACATCCCTAAGCATCTCTCTCATGAGGTCAGTAAACATCATCCTCATTTCAGCAGCATTCCCATTATTGGCTCCTCTACCGGCACCTCTTGCGTATCGGCTCATCGCTTAATCTGCACAGAGAAAACGATTAACCATCTCCATAGTGGTGCTAGTGCAGTGCGACTTCATCCTTAGCTATACTAATAATATATATATATAGTGCGACTTCATCCTTAGCTATACTAATAATATATATATATAGCTTTGAAAACCAAAATAATCACAAATACGCGCTCTCATATACGTATACTATCTCTCCCTGATGACTTCCCTAGGTTAACTACGCAACCTAGAGCTCTGATACCAAATGAGACAGCCCGCCCCACACTAGCCTGCATTTCCTTCGAAGGTGTGTTGTACACATGTCCGACTAGCACAGAACGGTCGCCAAAGAAAGGAAAGAAGAGAATGAACTAATAAGGAACCTGTAGAACGTCTCACAGCGCATGAAACAAAATATAATAATAACATAATCTTGACATAAAACAGGCGAGACAGTGCATAAGCTGAAAACTAAACCAACATAGCAGCGGAAATCCAAATACATCTTATTACAACTTTCCAAATTACTGTCTCTAAAATAAAAGAAAGCTAAAGTAGAAGATGCACTACTAATGCCCAAGCAGTGATCTTTAACAACACAGGGAGAATACTATATGTATCATACGTGGAAGCCTCATGCTCGTCTCCGGATAAGCTACTTGTGTATACCCAGCTAACCTGTCTCTAGTCTGCTCGTGAGAGCACCCAGAGTAATAAGAAGAGACATAAAACTCTAGGTCAGACAAAAAGTCTGGTATGAGAGATAAGAAGCTAAATAGAACAATAACAGGTATACTAAACCATACCTGAACCTGGAAGTACAACCATAGAGTTAGCGCTATATACCGTACAATACTCTAAGGTGCCATAACAATTGGTGTAAAGAATACGGGGGTGGGTGTGTGCATGTCATAATGATGGCAAACAAATCAGGCATAGCAACCATCCTCACATCTCTCACTCAGTGCGTAAAGCATACGATGTCCACCACTGTCAATCACTAGACCCATCAAAGTAGTGACGGAGTTCGACTTGTACAACTACTGCTACTACCAAGCTTACCACATGGAGTCATGACCAAATCTTTACAAATGACCCCAATTCATTGGTCTTAGCTCTTTAGTCGTACCTAGGCCACTGTGGCCCTGAATCCTTTCACGTACTCCCTACACATAGTGATTCAAAGTTACATACATCGACAACCCCTTAGCACACTTCCCGCAGCAAAGCCCAATCATGAAGCTCACTCATTGGTTCCCATCTGGATCCTGAGTCAAAGCTCCTCATTTAGACTTCCTTTGCATCTCGGGTTTTGGTCGAATTGGAGTTGGTCTTCAGAAAAGTCGTCGCGTAGTAGTAATAGCACATGTCCGGTTCGGTTCGGATATGCATAGTGCTCCAGTCCTCATCAGTTTGGTTCGGTCCAATGCTTCCTAGTATGCTCCTGGGTGCGGTTCGGTTAGGATGTTCCCCATTAGCTCGGTTCGGTTCGGATGCCCTCTGTCTGGGTGCGGCTCGGTGGTTGCCTCTTGGTTCGGTTCAGTGGTTGCTCCCTCCTAGATATCCGATCCGATCTCATCCCTCTTCATTCGCCCGATCCGATCCCGTCCCTCTTCATTCGCCCGATCCGATCCTTTTTATCGCCCGATCCGATCCTATCCTTTTGGTCCCTCCGATCTGATCCCCTGTCCAACTCCAATTCTAAGCAAATGGCCTTCCTTCTCGCCAAGTCCCTTATGCCAAGCTCGAATCCTAATCGAGTCCACTTGCCCGGTTCTCCTATCCGATCCGAGCCCAATAATCTGATCCGATCCGGTTCAAAACCCTGCATATTTCCTGCGACTTTCCAGCGATTGTTTTACGCCATTCGAAGGCGTTTTCGACCAATCTATCAGTTCTAATCAACCACAAAACATACCATACAGTCATAGAAACATGTATAATCACTCACAAACATCAAAACAACAACTACAGTATGTAAAATGGATCAAGCATACCCAAAATCCCATATTTTCCCTTAAGCATGTTTAGGCAAAACTAACGATATGATTAGTAAAACTTAACCCAATCAAACCCAATTTCTAACAGAGGTCTAAAACATTATTTAAGAATTTATAAATATTTTTCCAGAATTTATTAGTGTATAAATTCACTAATCTTCACTAATTACCCTTAATTAACCGTAATTAGTGCAAAACTATGCAAATCACTCACCTTAGCCATATATAAAACCCCAAAACTAAAATGATTCTCTGTTTGGCGTTGTTCCCAATGCAACTCAGCAGCTCTAACCTTGCTTTGATGCTTTCTCTCCTTAATTTGATGTAGTTTAAGCCAAAACTTGATTAAGAAGTGATTAGGGGTGTTTTTAGATGATGGAGGCTATTGTTAGATTGAAGAGAGAGTTTGTGGCGGCTGGAAAATGATTGAAAAACCGAAATCCTAACCCTAGCAACCCTCAAATACCTCTAATCCCGAAATCCCCGATTCGGCCTAGGTGTTAATCACCCGGTTAAGCCCAATTAAGCTATTTTTCACTATCTGAAACTTGTTTCAGCCATATCTCCCAAACAGTGAGTCCGTTTGGCTAATGTGACCACACTAAGGAATTGTAAACCATCAAACGAATCTAATGGAAGTGGTTTCAGGTCAAAATTCCTTTCCAGTCAAAAGTTATGGCCAAAACAGTATCAGCCAAGGGCAAAATGGTCATTTAAAAATCGGGAAAAATCATGAACATGGGAAATGACCCCAATAGTCGTCTCCCAAAGTTACATGACCATACGACATCGTATGTGAAAGAAATAAATATTCTACCATCTTTCGATGCGTAGAATGCGGGTCGTTACATCAATACAAACCATGTCTTGACCTACTTATGCCGCGAGATATGAAAGCCAAGCCGTTAGAGTCATGTCATAATGGAGAAGGTTCATCCATACTACTTGGAGTCGCTTGCAATCATGTCGCGTCCTTCCATGTCGTGCACCACTCATAACATCGATGTTAAGTTGTTATGCCACATGACACCATGACATGCTATAAGCCTAAGGCACAAAGAAGCACAAGATCACACGACATGAGTCGTTCTATCCAGCCTCCATATTGTTTAACGACATAAAGGGCTAGTTGCCATTCAAAGTCCGAAGCTAAACCATGCCGCGTCTCACTCATGTCGCCTCCAACTAATGACGAATCACACCAACGATACGAGCCATGATAGGGAAAGTCATGTCGTGTCGAGAGTTCAAGACGCCAGTGGCTTAACCCGCCATACAACATACGTCATGTCGCTGACGACATGAGTAAGAGTCCAAGTCGTGTCGGGGGGGGGCACATGAGTCAAGTGATTTTCTGCATAATTACAAGACTACCACTTGGTCTAGAAAACTCCTATAAATACCCCCCCCACTTCTTCATTTGAGAGGATCGAATCTTGAGACCACGAAGTGCTGCCGAAAATATTCCACAACATTTCTAACACTTATCCAACACGAATCCAACATGATAAGGGAAAGATTAATCCATTGATCATGATCTCTATCAAACTCATCCAAATGATTCAAGAGTTGAAGATTGATTGAGCAAGCCTACATGAAAGAGGGATTCCTTTCAATTCTACCACATCTACTTTAAATCTCCGCTGAATAATTCTCTTCTTAATCATCTTTAGTAAATTAAGTGTGATTCATGAGTAAGGGAGTGATAAAGTTGATGTAAGAGAGAAGTTAATCTTGTAATTTGCATATTGGCAATGAAATCTCTTATGAAAGTGGATGTAAACCCTTATTGGGTTGAACCACTATAAAACTTGGTGTTTTTTCTTATATTTCAATTGTTTTAAGGCTCCATTTTTCATTTTTGTGAGACATTTCTTCACATTTTTGGTGTTTTCCCAATTTTGGGGAAAACATTTGGCACCCACCGTAGGGCCCGAATTGCCAATCCATTTCTCGCTCTTTCACAAGGTAGAAGGCCTTGCATTGGAATTTTGAATCCACTCTGATCATCTAAGTTCTCCAAGTTGCAGTACTTATCTCAAAGCCACGGGAAAACCAGGTAGACCATCGAAGAAAGTTACAAGTAAAAGCCTCGAAGATGTCAATAATGCCACTAACACAGAAGATACCCTTCCTACTGGTCAGTTTGAAGTCGGTGAAAGTTCTAAAGCCGGAACTGCCATAACAAGGAAGGAGTTGGATGAAGTGGCAGCAGGACTAACAAGCCGAATGGATATTGCGAATGAAGCCGTGATGAAGAAGCTTGACACCATGTTCGCCATGCAAGCCGCAACGGCCAAAGTTACCATGAGTGCAAGCCGTCTCAAAACTACTAAAACCACTAGAACGGAAGATACTGGATCTTCTTACTCGAGTCCAAATAGAGGAAATTCTGCCCAGGAGATTGCAAACTCTAGTCATAAGGAAATGAAGCCACCTACTCATAACCACTCTGGAAAAGCAACTCTTCAACAAGCGTTTGGTTCCACCAAAGGGGCACTTCCCCATGCGGGAGGTCCAGGACCCCGGAATCTGAACCGTGACCGCTTGCGTAGGCAAGCATCCGGTAAAGAGGAAGGCGTCCGCCCCATGGACCAACCCAATGAGGAGGAGCGAATATTCGGAATGGTACATAAGATCATGAATGAGAGCTAGAAAAAGGCGGACGATGAAAAGGAATGGGGATTTGCTCCTATAAAGACTCCACTTACAGAAAGAATAAAGATGGCACCATATCCAAATAAATTCAAACCCCCAGTTGTACAAGCCTACAATGGAACCGACGATCCAAACATGTTCCTATTCAGATACGATCAACACATGGATGGGGCACGCGCCACTGACAAGCTCAAGTGTTTATACTTCCCTACCTACTTGGAGGGAGTAGCCTCACTCTGTTTCACAAAACTCCCGCCGAAATCCGTGGATGACTTTACTATCTTGGACAAACTGTTCAGACAACAATTTAGGCTCCAAGCAACCAAGGTGCGTGATGTAACGGAATTGAACGAACTGGAACAAGGGCCAGGGGATTCCATTAAAACCTTCCTTTCTCACTTTAATGCAGCCGCGGCCGAAGTCGGGAACTATGAGCCACGTTTGGCTTTGATGGCTCTAAAGGGAGGCATAAGTAAAAAAGGCCAAACTTGGGTGGTGGATCAAGAAGAAGAAGCCTTCCACACTCGAAGAGCCATTCGACAAGACAGAGGAGTATATAGGCGTGGATGAGAATCTGACCTACACAATGGAAGCTACGGAAAATAAGGAGCCATCAGAAAAGAGAGATGAAAACGTGCAAGGGGACAGAAAAACGCCGGAGGAAATCGAAAAAGGGGGAATGAAGGGAAGGATGGCCGAAACAACAAAAAGCTTCATTTCTTTAAGAATTCCGAAATGACTCCTCTTAATGATACCATAGAGAACATTTATATGGTGACCAAAGATACTGAAGAGTACCCAGATCCCGGGAAACTCAGAGTCACTGATAACACAATAAAGTCCAGCAAGTTCTGCCGATTTCACAACCAGTCGGGCCATAGCACGAACGAATGTAGACATTTGAAAAACTTAATCGAAGAACTGATAAGGAAAAACAGACTTAAACAGTACACAAAGAACTCCCAGAATGCTCAGGGAACTCAAGATCAAGGAGCCTCTGTAGGACAACCTATACAGAATGAGAACGCCTTAATTGCTGCTATACCAAGGATGATCATAAACACCATTTCAGGAGGCCCCTACCCGGATGGGAAAAGCTTGGGGGATATGGTGAAGTACGCTCAAGAGGTGAAGGACTTTTCGAAAAAAGCTGAACTCATGACTATAAATGAAGTTTTATCGACAAAAGTACCAAGAATCCTACGAGACGACATCACATTTAAAGATGAAGATCTGGCTGGGATCATAACACCTACAGAGGATCCAATGGTGATAACCGTTGGTCTGGGCCCAGCCGTAGTAAGAAGGGTGTTAGTCGATAGCGGAGCCTCAATTAATATCCTTTTCTTTAGCGCATTCCATAGGATGAAGCTTTCCATGGGTGATGTAAAAGCCTGTCAGAACAAGGTCCATGGATTCGCCGGTCAGGCTGTTCAACCAATTGGTGTCATCAGTCTGCTGGTGGAGCTTGGGGAAGGAGAGCAAAAAGCCACACGGATACAAGACTTTGTTATAATCGATGAACCCTCTGCTTACAACGCCTTCTTGGGAAGACCTACCCTTGCAGCATTCAGAGTAACTATGGCTCCGTGGTGCCTTACAATGAAATCCCCAAAAGAAAACGGAGTTGGTACAATCATAGGTGATCAGCAAGCAATAAGGGAGTGTTATTTGATGGTGATGGCAGAGGCAAGGAAGAAGGAATTGAAGAAGGGTGTAGAGCCGCCGCTCTGCATCCAAAAACCCCTCTTATAGCAACTAAAGCAAAAAAACCATACTGGTGAGCACAGTGGCACTTGAAAAGCAATTGATCCATGGGAGAATAGTATGGGGGGAAATAGAGCAGCGCCGGCCGAAGATACTATCCCCGTCCCAGTGTCCGATAAAGATCCTAACCAAGTCTTGAAGATAGGATCCCAGCTGGGCATGAAGCTGTGGAAGGAATTAATTTTGTTCTTGAAAGCAAACCTAGATGTATTTGCTTGGGAACACTCAGATATGTGTGGGATCCCATCAAATGTAATTGTTCACAAGTTAAATATAAATCAAAAATTGACTCCTGTAAAACAAAAAAGACGAATGCAGGGGTTTGAGAGGTCTAAGGCTTTAAAAGAAGAAGTAGATAGACTAGTCAAGAATAATTTCATACGGGAAGCTACATATCCATATTGGGTTTCTAACCCAGTCCTTGTTAAAAAGTCCAATGGAAAATGGAGAGTGTGCATAAACTACTCAGACCTTGATAAAGCATGCCCAAAAGACAGCTTTCCTTTGCCTCGAATTGACCAGCTAGTAGATGCTACATCAGGTCATGGGTTACTATCTTTTATGGATGCATATTCCGGATATAATCAAATTATGATGCACAAACCATACGAGGAGAACACTAGTTTTATAACGGATAGAGGACTATACTGCTATAGGGTCATGTCGTTTGGGCTAAAAAACGCAGGGGCAACCTACCAATGTCTTGTAAACTCCATGTTTAAATCTCAAATAGGGAATACGATGGAAGTATATGTAGACGATATGCTAGTCAAGTCAAAGAAGGCCGAAAATCATCTTGAGGATTTGGCGGAAATGTTTCACATACTCAGGAAATACAGGATGAAATTAAACCCGTTAAAATGTTCATTCGGAGTCTCTTCGGGGAAGTTTCTCGGTTTTATCGTCAATGCCAGGGGCATCGAAGCGAATCCCTCTCAACTTATGCCTTTAAGGGAAATGCGGGCCCCAAAGACGAGAAAGGAGCTACAAAGCTTAAATGGGAAGGTATCAGAATTGAACCGGTTCGTTTCCAAAGCAACAGATCGGTGCATTCGCTTTTCGATGCTTTGAAAAAAGGAAAGAAGGACTTCCAATGGACCTCAGAATGCCAGGAAGCTTTCGAGGAGTTGATAAGACATATGGAATCACCACCAATGTTATTGAAACCTAGAGATGGGGAGGATTTATTTTTATGTCTAGCAGTTTCATCACATGCATTGAGTGCAGCACTAATCCGAGAAGAGGCAGGAGTACAATTGCCAGTATATTACATCAGCAAGAGGCTTGCCGGGGCACAATTAAATTACCCTAGGCTGGAGAAGCTTGCATATTGCCTCCTCGTTGCATCAAAGAAGTTGAGACCGTATTTCCAATCTCACCCTATCAAGGTCCTTACCGATCAACCATTAAGACAAGTCCTCTTTCGCCCAGAGACTTCAGGAAGGTTATTAAAATGGAATATTGAGTTAAGTCAATATGACATTACCTACCATCCTCGAAGAGCTATTAATGGCCAGGCCTTAGAAGATTTTATCACTGAGTTCACCAATAGAGGGGAAGAGGTTAAGGAACCAGCAGAAACAGAAGCTACTTGGAAGCTATACTTTGATGGATCTAGAAACAGCTATTGCTCAGGGGCTGGGATTGTCTTGGAAACCCCAGAGGGTCACTCTTTATGCTACGCATTGAGATTTGAATTTCCATCAACTAATAATGAGGCCGAATATGAAGCATTAATAACAGGATTAAAATTGGTAAAAGAATTAAACCTAAAGACTTTGCAGATTCTTAGCGACTCTCAGTTGATGGTGGGTCAGGTGCGCGAAGAGTTCCAAACCAAAACCGGGAATCTCCCCTCTAATCTAATCAAAGCTATGGAACTTCTAAACAACCTCGATCACTATGTTATATCTCACATCCCAAGAGAATAGAACACAAAAGAGGATTCTCTTGCCAAGTATGCCAGTTCTTCAGATGCTCAGCTGTTAGGTTTAATCCCCGTCGAGGTCCTTTCTGCACCCACCATTAAGGAAGCAAGTGTTGACTGGATAATGGAAACCACTGAGGAACCTACGTCATGGATGACTTTAATCAAAGAATATATCCTCAACGGGACACTTCCTGAAGAACGGAAAAGCAGAAGGAGGATATTGCGCAAGGCCCCTTTGTACCTCATTCAAGACGGAAGGTTATACCGATGAGGATTCTCCATGCCACTGCTGCGATGTGTGACCAAGAAGGAATCTAGAGCAATTTTGGCAGAATTGCATGAGGGAGAATGCGGAGGACACACCGGTGGTCAAACGTTAGCCAAGAAGGTCCTGCGATATGGCTATTTCTGGCCTGACGTGAACCTAGATGTCATGACTTATGTAAAGAAGCGTGACAAGTGCCAAAGATTCTCTAATATTCCAAGGGCACCTCCCACGGAACTAACTCAAATGGTTAGTCCATGGCCATTCGCCGTCTGGGGCATAGATCTGATTGGGATGTTACCAACCGCAAAAGCAAATATGAGATACGCCATAGTAGCTGTCGACTACTTTACCAAATGAGCTGAAGCAGAACCTTTAGCTACTATCACATCAAAGAAAGTGATTAATTTTGTCTTAAAAAACATCATTTGCAAGTTTGGAGTACCCCAGAAGATCATTACTGATAATGGAACCCAGTTCGAAAGCGATGAGTTCTTGGACTTCTGCGCTAAATATAAGATCAAAAAGAGTTTTGCAGTTGTGGCTCATCCACAAGCAAACAGGAAAGTGGAAGCCATCAACAAAATACTAAAGTCAACCATCAAGAAGCATCTCGAGAAAGCCAAAGGCAACTAGGTTGATGAACTTCCCTTTGCATTATGGTCATACCGGACAACCCATAAAACTGCCACGGGTCACACCCCATTCTCACTTGCATTCGGGTCAGAAGTTATGATCCCAGTGGAACTAGAAGTGCCAACTCACCGCAGAATCCACTTTAATCAGGAGGAGAATGAAAAGCTGCAGTTGGAAGCGCTTGATTTACTCGAGGAAAAGAGAAAAGAAGCAGAGCTTAAAATAGCGGCCCACCAACGGAAAATAGCTAGATATTTCAATACAAAAGTCAAGCAAAGAACTTTTCAAATCGGAGACCTTGTCCTGAAAAGAATTATGACAGGACCTGGGTATTTGGACCCAATTGGGAGGGACCATACATGATCAGCCAGAAGTTCGCATATGGCACTTTCGAGCTAAAAACGACAGATGGAATCGCACTCCCTCGAGCATGGAATAGCATTCACCTTCGTCGTTATTTTGTTTGAAATTTCTTTCATATATTTCGCATTATACATACATCATGAATTTTAAATACATCATGTATTGTGCTTATCATGCAAAGTTTGTACAAATTAATGAAAAAAACTGCTTTGCCTGTCTAAAATCGTACATTCGCAAGCTTCTACATCAAGCTGATAACGTCGATCTTGATTACAGGCCTTTTTAAGTGGATAAAAGCACACTTTAAGCCAGACAAAGCTTGATTAATGCTACAGCGCACCTCCTATCTAAGGAGCACAAATATCCTTGCATTTTGTTTCACATAGGGTATAATATATGAGGCTATAAATGAGAGGCATCAAGAACTTTAAACCTAAACGACGTGACATCCAGGCTACGGACCAAGTTCTGAATTTCACCATAAGGGCATGCTCTTAATAACAAAGCTCGAAGTTCCAATTCTAACCAGCCACAATAAGAACTCAGCAAGTAAACTAAAAATCAACCCTCAAGAACAATGTAGCAGTTAACCAAAGACCTCCCCGAGGGGCACCCGGTTCATCGCCGACGCCATTAAGATATGGCCGGATAGCGATATAAACACCGGGCTTTAAACCCAAGACCTCCCCGAGGGGCACCCGGTTCATCACCGACGCCATTAAGATATAGCCGATTAGCAATATAAACACCGGGCTACGAACCCAAGACCTCCCCGAGGGGCACCCGGTTCATCGCCGACGGCATTAAGATATGGCCGGATAGCGATATAAACACCGGTCTATGAACCCATGACCTCCCCGAGGGGCACCCGGTTCATCGCTGACGCCATTAAGGTATGGCCAGATAACGATATAAACACAGGGCTATGAACCCAAGACCTCCCCGAGGGGCACCCGGTTCATCGCTGACGCCATTAAGGTATGGCCGGATAGCGATATAAACACCGGGATATGAACCCAATACATCCCTGAGGGGCATCCGGTTCATCGCCGATGCCATTTATACATGGCTGGATAGCGACATAAAAACAGGGTTTTCAAAGACCTCTTCGGAGGCATCCTCTCAGATGCTGGATCTTCCAATTCCAGCTATTGATTATGGGTCCTTCAAACCCAGTTACTGACGGACCCAAAGACCTCTTCGGAGGCATCCAACAAGTTCAACAAGTGTCTGATTTATTCAGATCCAACGAACAACGGATCAAAGATGCTTTCATGGACATCCGGTTATAAGATGAATCTTTCAAATTCAGTTAGTAATAGAACCAAAAAAACTTCCCTCAAAATTATCTGATAAAAACCACAACTGACTGGCCCACTCAGTTACTAGAAACAACAGATTCCTTTATCAAGATATTAAAACCATGCCTAATTTTCAAAATATTAAAACCAATTGTGGTATGGGGGCATTACCATCACATTAATGAAATTTAATGACACTCCCTTAAACATACTACAATCCGGTCATAATTTCATGAAAACCCGGCATGAGGTCACTTCGACAAACAAGACTGGATTTTCCGAAATAACTAAGATGAAATTAAAAGATTCTAATAAAATGGTTATCCACATGAAAGAGTTGTGAGTATCATCTTAGTCAAGATTAGGAAAATCCAATAAAGTTGGCCTGTCATAACAAATAACTTGTAATGCAGAATTTGTATTGCAAATATAAATCAAGCATGAAATGCAAAAATAATATAACAGCACAGCAAAACCTATGTAGCAAAACTTAAAGCATAAAAAGCGGGGTACAATTTCCTAACAAGCAAAATAGGAGGATACAACAAGTGAAAGCTTAAGTGCAAGAGCAGAGCACAACTTCATTCTAACATCGCTAGATAGCATAACATACACACAACCAAAATTACACCATCCACCAGGCAGGTCAAACGCAGGATTAAGCATATAAGCCAAAGTCATAAGCGAGGACTAGCACTCACATAAAACAATCCAGTCTAATAATTTACATGCATAAGATGGCACCTCAAAAAGCAGAACAAGAAAGTCATGAAAGTCACGATTCCTTCCCATCAGGAAATCACCCCCTAAGCAGAAGGAGAGGGGGGCGGATCAACCTTTCCCTCATGGCCTAGAAGCTCGACAATGACCCTATCTCTAGATTTCAAGGCTCAGATAAGCACTACTTTGTCATCCTCCAGAACATGAATTCGCTCAAGATTTTCTCTGTTCAATCTCTGGAGGTCACAGGCGAGCATGTTCCAACCAATCATCTTCTTTGCAGTATAATTCTCAAGGAGATTGGTATGCTTCTCAAACCAGTCTCTGGTATTATCAAGCTGTGCAAGCGCACTACGTTGTATGACATCTATGTCATCAGGAACAACTTGTGCGTCGGACTGGTATATGTCCACCTCCACACGCGCACCTTGTAAGCACCATCCTTCGAATCGGCTAGCAAGTTCAGGATGACATGGTTCAGAAACATAGTGAGGTTTATCCATGATGACTCGCAGGTCTTCAAGAGACGGAGCATTATAGGAAGGGGGATCTAAGGAAGAAAAAGCATCTGTTTAAAGCGGCTCACTCGATTTGCGACGTTTCCGAAAATCATCCTCCTTCAAAGGACCCTTCATCTTGTTATGGCTAAAAGACATCCTGCATAAGCAATTGCACTTAAAAAAGAGAGAGAGAAGAGGAAGGGGGATGACAAACATTAAAGCAGAGCATTTGTTGACATCAGGGTCAAGTCGCAATGGCGTGGTCATTCATGTCGTAGCAGCGACATGACGACCTGCTCGCGTTACCGCCGCGACTTGGGGTTTATGTCGGAGCCATGACCTGAGTCCCATATCGGTTAGCAGCAGGAGGACCACGCCAATTCACGACATAAAAATTTAAATCGTGTATACTACATAAAATTGAGGTTCTAAGAAAATTGAAAGATTCCTAAGCCCTTATGCACATTATACCCGATCAAATCCAACTCTTTTTCAATTCATAACACAAAATATTCAAATTCAGTTCATAAAATCATCACTTTATCAAAAGTAAGTGAGAATCCTAGAAGTTCTACACAAGTCTTAAGCATTCAAAGAAATAAAGAAGGGAATTTAGAATCACACCTGATTTGTGAAGATCAAAAGCTTTAAATCTGATTATTAAACCGAGGGATTACTTGGACTTGAATTGCTATGATAATAATGATGATCGGAGGGTTAATTGAAGACGACCGCCATTAATGAGGTTTCTAGCTTAAAAGAGAATGGTATAGAAGTGATGATTTAATTAGAAAATAATAGAAAGGAGGATTAAAATAGATAAACCAAATTTACTGGGCCCCCAACGACCCAGTATCAAGGGAAAGCCAACAGGCTTTAGTCAGACTGCAACCAAGAAGTAACAATGACTCCGGTTCAGTACACGACCTAGGAAGCTGGACGACCTCAGGCCCACTGATGATTCAGAGAGGCGCACGACTCACAACATGATAATGAAGACGGATTGATTTTTCAAAAGCTTCAAGTGATTTAACTAAAGTGCTCGAAAAAGGTATTAGGAATATCATGGTTCGAAGCCCATGTCATTTTCAATAACACGAACTTCGAAGGGCAAATGTTAACCCATAAAAAATGCGTGTTCAATATGTCGGCAAAACCATGACGTTATTTGATATAACGTGGGGCCTGATGCGTAAATACCAGATCGTTCTAAATCCATGTCATAGAGAAAGGAAGGAACCATGTCGTCTTCAACTGTGGCATATCAGTTAGGTTGTCATACTGCGTATCAAGTCATAAAGCTAAGTTATGTGCATCCGTGTCGCAACCAAGACTCTTCTAAATCGTATCGCAACTCGTCAAGTCGTTCCCAAGGTCAAGGCGAAATATCGCAAGATAGGGCTGAGCTTCATGTCGGTCGGCGACATGAAGCTATATCACTGTTATCCATGTCGTTCAGTGGCATTATCTACGAGTAATTCGTATCGGCCTAAGACCATGTTAAGTGAGCCAAGTCGGATTCAGGAAACATAACATGGGGTCCCAAGGAAACCAGGTTGGCCCCAAGTCGTGCCGCATTTCATTCATGGCGACAGTGTAAAGTAAAAGCATTTGCAATCATGCTGTCCATACATCATGTTGTTCAGCGACATAAGGAACAAGTGAACAACATAAGGGGCAAGCTGCTACTGAAGATCTCAATACAAACCATGTCGTGACCTACTTATGCCGCGAGATATGAAAGCCAAGCCGTTAGTGTCATGTCGCAAAGGAGATGGTTCATCTATACTACATCGGGTCGTTTGCAATCATGTCGCGTCCTTCCATGTCGTGCACCACTCATAACATCGATGCTAAGTTGTTATGCCACATGGCACCATGGCATGCTATAAGCCTAAGGCACAAAGAAGCACAAGATCACACGACATGAGTCGTGCTATCCAGCCTCCATATCGTTTAACGACATAAAGGTCTAGTTGCCATTCAAAGTCCGAAGATAAACCATGTCGCGTCTCACTCATGTCGCCTCCAACTAATGACGAATCACACCAACGATACGAGCCATGATAGGGAAAGTCATGTCGTGTCGAGAGTTCAAGACGCCAGGGGATTAACCCTCCATATGACATACGTCATGTCGCTGACGACATGAGTAAGAGTCCAAGTCGTGTCGGGGGGGGGGGGGGTAACATGAGTCAAGTGATTTTCTGCATAATTACAAGACTGCCACCTGGTCTAGAAAACTCCTATAAATACCCCCTCACTTCTTCATTTGAGAGGATCGAATCTTGAGACCACGAAGTGCTGCTGAAAATATTCCACAACATTTCCAACACTTATCCAACACGAATCCAACATGATAAGGGAAAGATTAATCCATTGATCATGATCTCTATCAAACCCATCCAAATGATTCAAGAGTTGAAGATTGATTGAGCAAGCCTACATGAAAGAGGGATTCCTTTCAATTCTACCACATCTACATCAAATCTCCGCTGGATAATTCTCTTCTTAATCATCTTTAGTAAATTAAGAGTGATTCATGATAAGGGAGTGATAAAGTTGATGTAAGAGAGAAGTTAATCTTGTAATTTGCATATTGGCAATGAAATCTCTTATGAAAGTGGATGTAAACCCTTATTGGGTTGAACCACTATAAAACTTGGTGTCATTTTCTTATATTTCAATTGTTGTAAGGCTCCACTATTCATTTTTGTGAGACATTTCTTCACATTTTTGGTGTTTGCCCAATTTTGGGGAAAACAATAGCGGTGTATTTTTCAAAGGTACTGATGATTCAGAATAGCATATAAAAGATTTTTATGGCTCAACACAAATTATAGGATTGACATATTGTAAACATCTTGGAGAGAGTTTTTTTATTCAAATGCAATTAGTTTAGCAATGTTCCTAATTCTGAAATTAATGTGCACAAAGATTATAAGCTTATTGTGATAAAGCATACATCACATTACTGTAAGTATGATCCTTTTGTATTAGCTAAGCAAGAATTACAAGTTTATTTTCATCCGTATCATTCCTTAAAAAAGGATAAAGCGGATTGGTGGCATGTTTTTAAAATGAAGTCAAGATTTACGTTTAATGGAAATAATAATCTAGAAGAAGGAGTGTGTCAAGCACATCTTGAGCCAAATACTGAAATAATAATAACTAATGATATTGATCGAAACAATCCAAGTTTCGCTCGGCCCGAATCGATTGCTAAACCGACAGAGATCGTTCGAAGACCGGATTGCTTTGAGAACATGACACATTAGAATGCAAACACGAGAACATTTCATTGCCATTACTACAATTTACATCAAGATACCAGAGTATGCATAAATAATATATGGCGGAAAATAATATCAGAGATTTAAAATTTACATAGCAGCGGAAATAAAATTGTATAAATACAATGCACAACGGAAATACATCAATTAACACTACCGAATTAATGAAATACATGGATAGAAAGCTTTCCGAACATAGTTCCAGTTGTAATCCAGGATCCTGTGAAAAGAGATATCTGCAAAAACCAAAACTACTAGCAGCCCGTGTGGAAAATATGGGCACCCTGAGTTTAGGTAGAGACAACTATCAGATGGTCTAATTCTTTTTCTTGGTTGTTTTTTCTCGTTTAATGGTTTTTCTAGATAAGCAATTTGCTTACTTTATTCTTTTATTTTGTAATCTTTATTTTCATCCAAGTCAGTCATGGGACTGGAAATCATGGGACCTCGCCGTATAACACGGAACGGGTTTACTCCACATAAATCCCAGTTTAAAAAATAAAACAACGCAATTCTTTTTGGAAAATGATGCTATTATAAGACTCATGTCCCATCACACCTACAGAAACCCTTGAAGTGGTAGGGCCGGTCCATACTTACTTTAGTGGATTAGTTATTCCTGAACACACGTTTCCCGGTCTTATTGGACCAATCACCTGGCCAGTAGCAACCAATATCCGAGGCACCTCGCAATCCATCATCACATATGTAAAAATGTCTGGGCTCCGTACCATGACACCACTCCTCGCTAGATAGAAACATCGTGCTCTCCCTATGGTCACTATCTCGTTTTTGACTCATACCTAGTGTAAGGCTCGCGAATTAACGCTATACAAAAAGTTATGCTATATAAAGTTGTAACAACCTGAAAATCTGGGCCAGTTTAAAATTTTTATTTTGGCAATTTTAGCGAATTTTGAATATTTAAAATAGATTATATTAAATAATGTCGACGAGAAATTTATTTTGAATATAATTTGAACGTATATATTATATACGTCGTCGTTAGAATATAAATAATTATTTATAATTATAAAAGGAATTGAAAATGGCGCGGTAGTTCGATAATTCGATTTCAAACTTCAATTGAATGTACCGAGTGCAAAACAAACCGGATTTTAGTGAAACCATAAACATTAGGATCTATTTTAGAATATCTTTCCAACGAATCCGAAAGATTGAAATTTCATAGCAGGGATCAAAAGATATGTCCAGTTGAAAATTCTGAATAGTCGCTATGGAATTCAGGCCCTTAAAAATAGACATTTTGCAAACGACCTCGGATTTCGACGAAACCACTTTTGTTGGATCCGCGATGTCAAATTATTGTTAGGTTTCAAATTTCATAATTTTTTGAATCAATATGTAAGGGTGGCAAAGGAAAACGCGTTTGACCAGTTTCAGTCAATTTTAATCGACTGGAAATTGGCCATTTTTCATACGGTCTCAGAATTTGACGAAACTAGTTTTGTTAGGACCGTATCGTTAATACGAAGCCAGAAAATATTTTTTCTGGAATTTTTCAAGTTAGTATGTGACCCCGGTAAATTGAAATGCGCGTTCAAATTCAATATATAGAGTTAAATGTACATTTGACGAAAACTGATCGAATCAGGTTACGATACATATCCCGTTGTGTTCGGAATGGGGGTAATACGCTATGGACGATGTAATACCCCGCCTCCGCTAGGGTCACTCGCAAAGGAATGCACTAGCTTTAGAGGGGCATTATTGGTAAACATGCACAGAAATATCACAAGACAGAACATATATAAATAGCGGAAGTAAAATCAAACTTTCATAACATGAATAAATAAGGTCTAAAGCCTTTTACATCAGAGTACATCAAAACCTGTCTTGCAATAGTAAAGAAGCATAAGAACTTTTTAATAAATTATTCCCCAAGTAAAACAGTAAAGTAGCCATAGCCAAGAGAAGTCCAAGCCATCCATGATGACCTTCAAGCAGAAGAAGTCCGAACTAAACAACATTGTTTCCTCCCTGAAACCTGGGGGGGAAATGGAAGAAAAGAGGCGAAACAAAACGGGTCAGTCAAAAAGACTGAGTAAGTCCTATCTACTTCCAGTATAAAAACAGGTAAGGGTAACATGACATGCATAAACTGAAAGTAAACATAAAGATGACTACAAGATAGATAAACTAAATCGGGGTAATAGGCTGAAATACTGTAGCAAGCTAAACTAAGGTATCGTGATAAACTACGGTGTCATGATAAATCAAGGTACCACATCGTCAGGCTTCTATCAAGTATACTATCCCAAGGTATCTACCCCGTCTAATATCCCACGGTATCTATTATGTATATTTTCCTGGTTCTAACATGTATATTTGCTCTGCACCTCTCGTACTAGTATCCCTACCCGCGTCATGTGTTAACCATGAATGTCCCGTGCTCAAAGTCGTGTAATGGTCCATGTCAACCTAATATCGCATATATAGGTTACTCAAATCATATGTTTCTTTCCATGTATATAGGTTCAGTCCTTTGCCGTACCTCGTACGGGCTTCCTCATGTCGTATTATCCTTGAAATCGTTTGGACTATCACCCTTGTTCTAGCTAGGCTCTTCCATATGAATCATCGTTTGAACTACTAAGACTTACGCCACCTAGCACTACTAGGGATTACGCTTACCTATTGCACGCTTTCGTATTTCGGTTTGGGTTAAACCACCTAGGCCGCTAGGGATTACGCTAACCCTCAATCGCGCCCTTTTTCCCACGCATTCATCGTGAATCGTTTTTCTATAACTGGATGCACATGTATCACATCGTGCCATCCGAGTCCTGTCACCGGCCAAAACAAGAAATACAGGACTCGGTCGGGAGCTTTAGATTTATCTGCCGATGCAGATACTAAGGTCTGCTTTTCTACACGTGGCTATGGTCCCACGAGACCCCTCCCTCAACTAGTGAAAGGCAACACAAGAGAAAATCTTGCATGAGAACTACACTCCGGCCAGCCCACATCCTACGGCCTACCTCACCCATAATTAGATAGCAATTATGATCTGTTGGGTGTTCCCTGCCCTTCCGTACGTACACGCTTGACTCAAGATGGTAGATGATCGACGAACTTGCTATCTCGGGCACCTTATGTATCCGCCGACTCACTGCTATCCACCCCAGTCTTTAGGTCGCTCGCATAGCAACCAAGGCATATTCTTGGTTCTTCTACCGCAGACCTCAACCTCTCGTGAGCCCAGGATGATCATCTGCGACATCACAGAGGGATACCAAGAATATCCTCATGTTCCTCGAAGCCGCTGCTTCGTTACCCAGTTCGCTGGAGCCTTTATCTAAATCAGATAGCCTGCTCCTACACGTATACTTAAACGAGGACCTACCGTATCGGGTTACTCATCTATCTAAGAAGTGGTCCAAATTTCCTTGACTAAGAATTATTACTTATTTTCCCTTAACTAAGGTTTACCACTTAGCCTTATTTCCATTACCCTTGTTAACTATGGTTATTTACCTAATCCTCCGAATTAGGGTTTATCTAATGTGTTAAGTGTCACTTAAGTTCATAACTTAGCCCGTCTACAAACCATGTCCAAATTGGCTAAGTATCCAAGTCCAAGACTTAACCCTACAAACCATGTGTCAAGTTGGCTAAGTATATCAAGCAATCCGTAACTTAACCTCGTCTAATTATCATTTTAGATTGGTTAATTATATAAATTAACTTGACCTTGTCCGAGTCAAATCGGTCAAGCGTATTCAAGTGATTCGTGACTTAGCCTTATCATGTTTTCACGTTAGATTGGTTAAGTATAGATTAACTTAACCTCATCAAATTAACGAGTTAGATTGGTTAAGTATAGGTCACTTAACCTCATCAAATCATCGTGTTAAATTAGTTAAGTGTTTAACTTAACCCCATTAAATTACCAAGTGGGATTAATTAAGTCTAGGCTGACTTAACCCCATCCGATTACCATGTTTAGATTAGTTAAGCCTAATCTTAACCCCATCCAATAACTGTATTATACGGTTAAGTGTCATTAAGAAGATTTACTTAACCTTATCACGTTATCGTGTTGGATTGATTAAGTGTTGGTTAACTTAATCCCGTCCACTAGTCGTATAAAAATGGTCAAGTGTCATTAGGCAAACCAAGTTACTTAACCTACCCAAGCTTGTCATGTTTTGTTAAGTATCATTAGCCTAATCAAATTACTTAACCCATTTGTCCATATCATATTTGGTTAAGCCTCATTAATCAAATTAACTTAACCCTATTATGTGGCATTAATTTAATTAATGCACCCTCAACCTCTCACATTAGACCTTGTTGTGGTTACTAGTTAAGCCGGGCGGGTCCGGGTAGATTTACACCACAACCTAGTCTAACCTCGGGTCTTAAGCGCGACATGACCAACTTCTCACATTGGGTCCTATTGTTTGCAACTACTAGTTAGGCCGGTCGGTTCCGGGTAGTTTTACGTTGCAAACTTAACCCAACCTCGAGTTGGCCATACTCATGTTATCTAAGTTCATCATGTTTCCAAAACATGTTACAAGTTTTTCAAGCATTTGGGTAGACCTAACTTAATAGGTAAATTCCCAAAGGGTAGACCTAACTTAATAGGTAAATTCCCAAGCTCATGTCTTATGCATACTTACATGTCATCTTCCATGTTATCTTTCAAGTCATATTTTCAAGTATAAACACATGTCATATTCAAGTTAAGATTTTGCAACATGTTCATGTTTATCTAACTACCCAAAATCGTGTTTTCCCAACGCAAGCAAAGCGAGTCAACATAGTAAGGATACTATGTCACATATTGGTCTCAAAACATGCATGATGCCAAAAAGGGCTTGGCTTCCACATGCATAACATCATAAAGGGATTGGCCATAAACATGCATAGTGTCATAAGGTAATTTGGCCACAAACATGCATATTATCAAGAGGGATTTGGCCATAAACATGCACAACTTAAAAGAGGGGGTTGGCCACGAGCATGCATAATCTCATAAAGGATTTGGCCACAAACTTGCATGTTAGCATAAGGGGTTTGGGTTCATAAACATGCATAAGCCCCAAAATCTTGCCTTAGCCAATGTTTCACAAGTAAAGTGGTTCCTAAAGGTTCATGCTAGCATTTCATGCATAAAGATCCAAACTTGCAAGTTAAACTAGGTTATGCATAGCATGAGAGGCATGATCAAGTCACTCACATGGCCTAAGATCATAAATATGAACACAAGAGGCATGGTAAGGTTCATATAGATTCGCATAATCATGTTTAGCCTCATTTTATCCCATGTCAACATTAAAATACCGTTTTGATCCAAAAGTAGCTAGAACTTACCTAGGCAAGGCTTAGAAAAGGGATCATGCATTCTCTTGACGAAGGAAGGTGGCTCCTTTGATGAAGAACCATCATGAAACTCGCATTTTGGCCTTGATTTGGTGTAGCAAGCTTGCACCTTTTGATTTGAACTTGATTTGAATGCATAGGCTCTAGGGATTTGAGATGGAGGCCATGATCAATATTGATTTTGGCAGCACTTAGTTGCTAGGTTTGATTTTTAGGGATTTAGGTTAGGTTTAGGGTCTTTTTATAGAGATTAGGATAATTTTAGGCCCTTAGATTAACCCAAGGATAGATTAGGACCATCAGATCTCGGAAGCTTCCAGACCCAGAGCAAGAACAAGACCAGGTGAGACAAACAGGTGCGCCAGGCTATTTGCCCCGGCCACCCCCTGTCGACAGGCAAGTCGACAGGGCTGTCGACTTGGTCTGGGCCCAAGTCGATAGGCCTGTCGACAGCCCTGTCGACATAGCCTAGGCGGGAAACTCCCCGCCTAGCCCCAGATCAGATTTCCAAAACTGTTTCCGAAATTCAAATTTCCAGAAATCTTCTTTGGGCCTTTAACGGGTCATACGGACTTCGATTCTCGAAAACTCGGACTCTATTTCGCGTATTTTTCCGAGACGAACGCAATGGCATAACCCGTTTTACTTGATTCAGAATTTAAAATTAGATTCTGCCTTGATTCTCGTTTTAACACGTTATCGAAAAATACGGGTTATTACAGACGACAGGCGATGGGCCTCGTTTAGAGGTCGTATGTAAAATCAACTTTTTGAATTAAATAATTAAATAAAATAAAAAAATACCCTCCTCTCTCCCTCTTCCTTTAACTTCTGCCCCCCCCCCCTTTTCATTTGATCAAAAAAGAAGAAGAAGAAGAAGAAGAAGAAAGCCGCAGCGCAGCAGCGCCAAGCCCCTGTCGATCGAGCGCCACCGCCGCTCAGGGCGGGGCCACCGCCCTCCATCCCCGAACCCCCTCTGCCGCCGCCTTGCCTGCTCCGCCCATTCTCCTCCTCTACTCGAACGCGCTGCTCTCCCTCCTCTTCATTTCAACGCCCGAACCCCTGCAACCCTAGCCTCCTCCGCGCCCTAGCCCTCCTCCTTGCCGACGCCAGAGCCAACGCCCCCCCTCCTCCAGTTTTCATCTGTAAGTTTTTATTTTTACTTTATTTTATTCTTTTCTTTTTTTCCTTTTCTGCTTTTACTTTAAATTCGATTTTAGTTAAGTTAGTATTTTTAAATTAGTTAAGTTAGTATTTTTAAATTAGTTAAGTTAGTATTTTTAAATTAGTTAAGTTAGGATTTTTAAATTGGAAAGTTCAAATTTTTGAAATAGAAAATTAGAATTTTTATAAAGGAAAAGTTAGAATTTTTAATAATAGAAAGGTCGATTTTTTAACAATGGAAAAACTATATTTTTGAAAAGGCGAAATCTTTAAAATTGAAAAGGCGAAATCTTTAAAATTGAAAAGGCGAAATCTTTATATGAAGAATAGCAATGTCAAAATAGGATTTTTTATATATTGAATAGCGAAGTAAAAATTCGATTTTTATATATTGAATAGCGAAGTAAAAATTCGATTTTTATATATAGAATAGCGAAGTAAAAATTCGATTTTTATATATTGAATAGCGAAGTAAAAAATTCGATTTTTATATATTGAATAGCGAAGTAAAAAATTCGATTTTTATATATTGAATAGCGAAGTAAAAATTCGATTTTTATATATAGAATAGCGAAGTAAAAATTCGATTTTTATATATTGAATAGCGAAGTAAAAAATTCGATTTTTATATATTGAATAGCGAAGTAAAAATTCGATTTTTATATATTGAATAGCGAAGTAAAAATTCGATTTTTATATATTGAATAGCAATATAAAAATGTGATTTTTATATATGTTGTGGCTACGGGCAACGAAAGTGACAAAGGGCGAGAACGACGAACATTTCTATAAATGAAGTGTCGTTTAGTTGGAATAGCTATTGGTGAGAACTTCTCACTCAAAATCTGTTTTTCTAGTTATATATATATACTAGGATGCAGACGGTGTTTAGTAGCACCCGACACCCGTCATCCACAGACCATGGATGGCTTGTTTGTTTAATGGATGTGTTGTGAAAAATTTGTTTGTGTTGTTGATGTGAAATCGATAATATAAATTAATGTATTGAAAGGAAATAAAATATTTATATAGTTAAAAATATTTTATCGTTAAAAATATAATTTTTAACGTGAAAGTGAATAAATAAATCTTTATAAACAAATTGACCGATTTGTTTATATACACTGATTTGACTGATATTGATTGGGACGATAAATTTTACACATCGCCCAACTGCACAAATAAAATCTGTGTTTGATTGTTTGAAACCCCACATGGGTATTGGGATAAAACACGACATACACTAATCCCAATAATTAGTTGTATGTCGATCGATGGATCGATAGGCTGTATAAGCGTTAGATATCTATATTTGCTGCTTATACAGTGTAGTGCACTTTGGATGATGGTTGACTATGTATCGTTGCTATTATATACATGTGTTGAATGGAATCCATATAATTAATTTTATATGGTAATTGATTGGGCCTCATTCCAATTTAGAAAATAAAGAATATTATAAAATAAAGGTTCATGTGTTGACCGTACTCATCCGTTGAGATTAGTCATGTGTTGAACGAAATATTTTAACAATAAAATTTACATCTTTATCATTAGAAAATAAAGGTTCATGTGTTGACCGTACTCATCCGTTGAGATTAGTCATGTGTTGAACGAAAATATAGATTCACGTATTGAATAGAATAAATATTCATTTGTTGAATAGGATAACGGAATTATTGAAATATATAAAGCCGTGTTGATTAGAGATGCGCTATTTTGATGCGAACGATATTTATATCGATTAAAACGAATTTGATTTGAAAAGAAAACGAATTTGATTTCAATTGAATATATAACGAATTCGAATTGAATTGAATATAAAACGAATTTGAATTGAATTGAATAGAAAACGAATTCGAATTGAATTGAAAATATAACGAACTTGAAGTGAATTGAATATAAAACGAATTCGAATTGAATTGAATAGAAAACGAATTCGAATTGAATTGAATAGAAAACGAACTCGAATTGAATTGAATAGAAAACGAATTTGATTTGAAAAGAAAACGAATTTGACTTCAATTGAATATATAACGAATTCGAATTGAATTGAATATAAAACGAATTCGAATTGAATTGAATAGAAAACGAATTCGAATTGAATTGAAAATATAACGATTTCGAATTGAATTGAACAGATAACGAATTCGAATTGAATTGAAAATATAACGAATTTGAAGTGAATTGAATATAAAACGAATTCGAATTGAACTGAATAGAAAACGAATTCGAATTGAATTGAATAGAAAACGAATTCGAATTGAATTGAAAAGAAAACGAATTTGAATTGAATTGAATAGAAAACGAATTCGAATTGAATTGAATAGAAAAAGAATTTGAATTGAAATGAATTCAAATCGAATTGAAATAGATTTGAATTGAAATCAAATAGAAATGAAAGTAAAAAGGATTTATAATAAAAAATTCAATTTTGATTTGAATTTGAAATAAAGGTTGAAATTGTTTTTGAAACGAATTCAAAACTATTTATAAAAATTCGTTTTAAATAGAAATCGACGAAATATATATTATATATATTATATATATAATATAATGGCCTGAATAGAATGCGCCGCGCCGCGGCAGTTCGCAAATTTCGACCATTGACTTCGAATGGACATCACGGGAGATCCGACCGTCGGATTCTCCTAAAACCGGAACCGTTGGGTTCGTATCGAAAAGAGCTTTCTAACGAATATTAGAAATTTGAAATCTAACGGTTGGATTTGGAGATACGTCCAAATCAAATTTGGAAAAGGTCGTTGTAAGTGCAGTTCGATGGCCATTGTTGGAAATCGACTGTACGGGCCTTGATAAAATTATTAAAAATATCAATAATTTGTGTAAAATCATAAGAAATGATTTGGGAAAAATTGGGATGAAAAACTCCATATTTGAAAAGATAAAAATAGATTTTTATCGAAATGAACTAGTTTTGAACTAAAATTAAAACCCATTTATTTTTAAATAAATAAATTGGATTTGAAATGAATTGTAAATTGAATTGATTTGTGGGTTTATCGTGAACGGTGTTTTAAATAACACTTATTCTTTAACCCGATAATAAACAGAATATGATTTGGGTTTGTCGTGAACTGTGTTCTAAATAGACATTAGTTCTTTAACCCAGTAAAAGGAGTTTTAAATGAATCTGCTATTAAATTGAAATGTGAATTGATAATCTAAATTATCAAATATAGAAATTGAGCGCGAATGGAGTATTACCAGTTTTGCTCCAAAGCGATAGTTAAATCTTTAATTAGATTTGAACGTGAAATGGTAATTAATTTTACCGACAACACCGTGGTGTTAGATATGGAGTATTACCAGTTTTGCTTCATGGGATGAATAGGTTGGGATTGGGAAATAAAATAAATAATTACTTCGGTACGGTTCGCTAATCTCGACTAGTTTGGAAAAACCATAATTTGGTTTGAAATGACATCCAAAGGAAGATTAATGGATAAATTTTAGAGAATTTATCTTGGATAAAATTAATGGGAACCTTTCCCTAAGAATTGAAATTAAGAAACTAGCTGAAGGTTAGTCAAGAAGAATGGTTTCCTGGGTATTGATCTGATGTTGGTTTCGGCCTTCGGGGTTAATATTTGGGGATTGCTCTCTTACTGATTTACGGTTAGCGACTCATGAATTAGGATGAGGCGTATGTTGTGTTTGTGTAACATTTGTTTATAATATACGCGGGTTGTTCGGAAAGGCCGGGTTTATACCCATTCTGAATAACCGATTCGATGATAAGTCGAAGATGAAGACGGTGGTCGAAGACCGGAAGTCTTCACATCTTTTGGATAATTATTGATGATCCTGATTGGGCTGTACACCCAAGAGGACGGAAATAGTTGGTGGTCGTCCAGACGTACTTGGAGATCGATGGACATGCGAGGAAAGTGCCTCCGGTTTCGTTCAGACCCAGAACGAACTTGTAAATGGATTGTGTGTCTGACATTCGATTTTATTCTGTGTTTATTGATTTCTGTTAAATATATATCTGTTTGGCGGCGGAGAATTTATTCTCTTGCTTAACGCCCTTCTTTGAGACGTACGAGCTTAGAGGTTATATATCGATAGATATCAATCGCATGGCATGAATTGCCTGTGTGGCATGCTGAGTGGCATGGATCAAGGCTTCTGTTGAAAAGCAAAGTCTTGTGGTTGATGATCAAAGCACGGCCTTTGTGGCGTAGCTTTGTGTATAACGTGAATTCGCGAGCCTCACACCTCGGTATGAGTCAAAAAGGGGATACGGACCATTGGGAGAACACGACGTTTCTTTCTAGCTTTTGTGGTGTCAGTGACTTACTAGCCCTGACATTTATATACTTTTCACCTATGTGGTTGTCGGAATGAGGCGCCTCGATATTAGGTCTGTAAGGACTGGGAAACATGTGTTCAGGAATTGCCAATCCTCAAACGTAAGAGAGGACCGGCCCAACCGATCCAGGGTTACCCAGTGTGCGTAGTCCTGAGCATTTGCTAGAGTGTCTCGAAGCGGAGAGGAGCTTGCCCCTTGCCTCGACTCATGACGGAAATCTAATTTCCAATACGTGATATTTTGGTTTTAATTGTAGAACTAGTATGGCGACATAGTAGATGGTAGCTATGCCGCCTATGATTGATATTTATGATTGAAGTTGTTTTGACACTATACACCTATTATAGTATCAAATGATTTGTTTTAAACATACCAAGCATTTTTGCCTATTATAAGGTAAAACCCTATCCTCCGGCTTGCGTTGCATTGTGTGATGGGACCTGGGTCTTATAGTAGCTTCATTTTTTGAAAAAGCATTGCGTTGTTTATTATATGCACTGGTATTCTTGGGAGGAAACCCGTTCCGTGTTATACGGCGTGGTCCCTTGAATTACTCTCTTTTAAAGTAAAGTTTTAAATAACTGTTTTAGTTCTCACACCAATCACATGACTGACCTGGAGTTTATTGTTTTAACCTAAACTCTGGGTGCCCCTATTTTCCGCACGGGCAGCTAGTAGTTTTGGTTTTGCAGATTTATATTCACAGGATCTTGGTTTACAGCTGGAATGATATCCGGAAAGCTCTGTATCTGTATATCACCTTCAGTTGTGCTTTGTATTATTTTCCGCTGCTATGTAATTTATTGTAATCTCTGATATTTATCGAATGTAATTTATTCATTTATACTCTGTATATTCTTGTATCTGATGGAATTGTTGTAATAGCAATGAAATGTTCTTCCGTTTGCGTTCTGTTTTGTTCTGTTCTCAAACGATCAGGGGTTTCGAACGGTCTAGATCGGTTTAACGACTGATTCGAATTGAGCGAAATTCAATGTAACAACCCGTAAAATGCGAGCCAGTTTGAAATTTTTATTTTGGCAATTTTAGCGAATTTTGATTATTTAAAATGAAATATTTTAAATAATATCGACGAGAAATTTATTTTGAATATAATTCGAACGTATATATTATATACGTCGTCGTTAGAATATAAATATTTATATATAATTATAAAAGGAATTGAAAATGGTGCGGTAGTTCGAAAATTCGATTTCTAATTTCAAATGAATATACAGAATTCAATATAAGTCAGAATTGAACGAAACAAGAAATATTTGAATCTGTATAACTATATCTTTGTAACGAAGTTAACAAACTGAGATTTCATTTTAGAAATGATAAGATATGTCCAGTTTAAAATTAGAAATAGTCGCTGTGGAATTTATATATATTTTTATATATATAAGGCCCTTAAAAATGGACATTTTGCAAACGACCTCGGATTTCGACGAAACCAGTTTTGTTGGGTCCGGGATGTTAAATTATTGCTAGATTTCAAATTTCATAATTTTTCGAATCAATATGTGAGCGTGGCAAAGGAAAACGCGTTTGACCAGTTTCAGTTGATTTTAATCGACTGGAAATTGGCCATTTTTCTAACGGTCTCAGAATTCGACGAAACTAGTTTTGTTAGGACCGTATCGTCAATACGAAGCTAGAAAATATTTTTATAGAATTTTTCTAGTTAGTATGTGGCCCCGGTAATTTGAAATGTACGTTTAAAATTCAATATAGTGATTTAAATGTAAATTTAACGGAAACTGATTCAAACAGTCGAATCAGCTTAAGATACATATCCCATTGTGTTCGGAATGGGGGTATTACGTTAGGGATGACAGTCGTTGGACCCGGTTCGGTGTTCGTATGTAAAAGTCAACGTAAATTGAAAAAAAAAAGAAAAAAATAAAATAAAATATATATCTCTTCCCCCCCCCCCCCCTTTTTTACTCTGGCCCCCCCCCCCCCCCTCATATTTTCAATCGAATGGAAAGAAAAAAAAAAAAACGAGTTCTTCAGATCGATGGCGGCCATCGCCAGAGCCCACCGCCGCGCCTCCATCGCCTCCCATCCCCATCAATACTTACCCTCCGCATCAGATCGAAGACCGTCCTCGATTTCCAGCTTTGAAGCTCAGCCGTTCAAACGAGGTTTGGGAGCAGGGGGGGCTGTCGCACTTCCTCGTTTTGGGTGTGAGGGTTCGCGAGCTCGAGGCCGTCGGAGGGAGCATCATCGAGGGTGGTTCTGACCACCGTGGCAGCGGCAAAGGGGAGACCCTAGTTCGGTGGTTGGGTTGGAAGGAGGAGCGGCCTTATCGCAAGGATGAAGAACGGGACAGGGAAACTGGAAGAAGGTTAATTTTTAACTAATTATAATTCTTAATTTATACAGTGTTTAGAAATTAATCGCATTGACTTTTAATTTGATTTTTTTTTTTTTTTTTACAATGTTAAAAATCTGGTCTTTAATATGAAATTGAATCTATAAAAAAAATTTGATTTTTAAATAAATGGTTTTGCTATAAAATTGAGATTTGTTTTTTTAAAAGGAAATATATATATAAAGAGCATTGTTTTTGAAGATAACAATAGAATTTTTGAAAGTAAAACTAGCATTGTGATTTTTTTTTTTTTTTTATAAAAATCATTGTTTTAAAAATTCGATTTTTATATATTGAACTTTGTTTTAAAAATTTGATTTTTAAATATTGAACTTCGAAAGAAAATTTGATTTTTAAATATTGAACTTCGAAAGAAAATTTGATTTTTAAATATTGAACTTCGAAAGAAAATTTGATTTTTAAATATTGAACTTCGAAAGAAAATTTGATTTTTAAATATTGAACTTCGAAAGAAAATTAGGATTTTTAAATATTGAACTTCGAAAGAAAATTAGGATTTTTATATATTGAACTTTGTTTTAAAAATTCGATTTTTAAATATTGAACTTCGAAAGAAAATTTGATTTTTAAATATTGAACTTCGAAAGAAAATTAGGATTTTTAAATATTGAACTTCGAAAGAAAATTTGATTTTTAAATATTGAACTTCGAAAGAAAATTTGATTTTTAAATATTGAACTTCGAAAGAAAATTTGATTTTTAAATATTGAACTTCGAAAGAAAATTAGGATTTTTAAATATTGAACTTCGAAAGAAAATTAGGATTTTTATATATTGAACTTTGTTTTAAAAATTCGATTTTTAAATATTGAACTTCGAAAGAAAATTTGATTTTTAAATATTGAACTTCGAAAGAAAATTAGGATTTTTAAATATTGAACTTCGAAAGAAAATTAGGATTTTTATATATTGAACTTCGATAGAAAAATAGGATTTTTATATATTGAACTTCGATAGAAAAATAGGATTTTTATATATTGAACTTTGAAGTAAAAATTCGATTTTTATATATTGAATAGCGAACTAAAAATTCGATTTTTATATATTGAATAACGAAGTAAAAATTCAATTTTTACATATGTAGTGAAAGCGGACAACGAATGTGACAAAAAGGCGAAACGACGAAGACTTCTGCAAATGAAGTGCCGTGGAGCTGGATAGCTATATGTGAGAATTTCTCACCTTTCACTTTCTTTTTCTAGTTATATATATATATACTAGGATGCAGACGGTGCTTAGTAGCACCCGACACAATCGTCCACAGACCATGGACTTGTTTGTTTGACTGTTTGGTGATTGATTGCGATATTGGTTTGAATGTGATTTGTGGTGTGAAAAAAAATCGAATCGATAAATTGGTTAGGATTAGACGTGCGCCGTTATAAGGCGAAGGAGTAAGGCTAGGTTAGACTCTTACTCCAAATTTTGTGGTTTGCATAACGAATTGATTTGATTGATGTGTGAATGGCGTGGGCCTTCACTAGACCGGGGATAAGGCTAGGCCTTGTCCCGTTTCTAGTATCGTGCCGTTATGCCGCCGAAATTTTCTAAAATATGTTAGAAAAATAAAAAGATCATTTTATAGAATAAATGAATTGAATAGAAATTCATATGTCGAAATAAAATGTTTTATCGTTAAAAATATAAATTTTAACGTGAAGTGAATAAAATAAAATATTCATTTATGAACCGGACGGTTTGTTTATGTACACCTATTTGAAAGACATTGATTGGGTCGATAAATTTTACACATCGCCCAATTGCACAAATAAAATCTGTGTTTGATTGTTTGAAACCCCACACGGGTGTTGGGATGAAACTTGCAGTTCACTCATCCTGATTGATTAAATATGTCGATCGATTGATTGACAAGCTGCTATAAGCGTTAAATGTCTATATTTGATGCTTATACAGTGTAGTGCACTTTGGTTGATGGTTGATTATTCATCGTTGTTGATATATACATGTGTTGTAGAAAATCCATATAACTAACATTATATGGTAATTGATTGGGCCTCATTCCAGTTTCGAAAAAAGAAATATTTGAAATAGAAATATTTGAAATAGAAATATTTGAAATAGAATATTTGAATATTGAAATATATGAAGCCGTGTTGATTAGATTGACGCCATTTTGACGTGAACGATATTTATATCGATTTTATTGAATTCAAAATGAATTGAAAACGATTTCGAAATGAATTGAATTGAAAACGATTTCGAAATGAATTGAATTGAAAACGAATTCAAATTGAATTGAAAACGATTTCGAAATGAAATGAATTGAAAACGATTTCGAAATGAAATGAATTGAAAACGAATTCGAAATGAATTGAATTGAAAACGAATTCGAAATGAATTGAATTGAAAACGAATTCAAATTGAATTGAAAACGATTTCGAAATGAATTGAATTGAAAACGATTTCGAAATGAATTGAATTGAAAACGAATTCGAATGGAATAGAAAGCGAATTGAAATGAATTCAAATTGAATTGAAATTCGAATTGAATAGAAATGAATTTTTAAACGAATTTATAAAGAAGAATTCAATTTTGCTTTGAATTGAAATAGAAGTTGAAATAGAATTTGAAACGAATTTAAAACTATTTATATAATTCGTTTTAAAATAGAAATCGACGAAATATATATTATATATATAATATAATGGCCTGAATAGAACGCGCCGCGCCGCGGCAGTTCGCGAATTTCGACCATTTATTTCAAACGGACATTACGGGAGATCCGACCGTCGGATTCTCCTAAAACCGGAACCGTTGGGTTCGTATCGAAAAGAGCTTTCTAAAGAAGGTTAGAAATTTGAAATCTAACGGTTGGATTTGGAGATACGTCCAAATCAAATTCGAAAAAGGTCGCTGTAAGTGCAGTTCGATGGCCATTGATGGAAATCGACTGTACGGGCCTTGATAAAATTATTAAAAATAGTAATAATTTATGTAAAATCATCAGAAATGATTTGTGAAGATTTGGGATGAAAAACTCCATATTTGAAAAGATAAAAATAGATTTTTATCGAAATGAACTAGTTTTGAACTAGAATTATAATTCTATTTATTTTTAAATAAATAAATTGAATTCGAAAAGGGTTTTGAAAATAACCAAAATTTCCAATGATTGCATTGGAGTGGATTTGAATCGAAATTGTCTTCGGAATATTTCGATGTTGGAATTCGTGATTATACAGGTGTTGTTATGGAAATTTGAAAGATATATTTTTATATCGTTATTTCCAATACGACATTTGTTAATCGTAGAATTTGGTATTGAATATAGGCCGATATATTTTCTATTCAGAGCCTTGTATTTAATATCAAATGTGATTTGGGTTTGTCGTGAATGGTGTCTTCACTAACACCGTTCTTGAACCCAGTTGAGAAAAGATTAAATCTTTTTATTTAGATTTAATGAAATGTACCAATTAAATGGTATTTAATTGGAATTGAATTGATATTGATTTTTGGGTTTATCGTGAACAGTGTTTTAAATAACACTTGTTCTTTAACCCGATAATTAATGAATGTGATTTGGGTTTGTCGTGAATGGTGTCTTCACTAACACTGTTCTTGGACCCAGTTGAGAAAAGATTAAATCTTTTTATTTAGATTTAATGAAGTGTACCAATTAAATGGTATTTAATTGGAATTGAATTGATATTGATTTTTGGGTTTATCGTGAACAGTGTTTTAAATAACACTTGTTCTTTAACCCGATAATTAATGAATGTGATTTGGGTTTGTCGTGAATGGTGTCTTCACTAACACTGTTCTTGGACCCAGTTGAGAAAAGATTAAATCTTTTTATTTAGATTTAATGAAGTGTACCAATTAAATAATATTTAATTGGAATTGAATGGTTATTGATTTTTGGGTTTATCGTGAACAGTGTTTTAAATAACACTTGTTCTTTAACCCGATAATTAATGGGATGTGACTTTGGGTTTATCGTGAACCGTGTTTTAAATGACACTGATTCTTTAACCCAGTCACAGATTAAAACTAAGTGGAGTTTTAATGAATCTTTAATTAGATTGAAAAGATCGAGAATGGAGTATCACCAGTTTTGCTCCAGGCGATAGTTAAATCTTTAATTAGATTTGAACGTGAAATTTAGAAACTAACTGTCGGTTAGCTAAGTAGAATGGTTTTCTGGATATTGATCTGATGTTGGTTTCGGCCTTCGGGGTTAATATTTGGGAAATTATTCTCTTGATTAATTTACGGTTAGTGACTAATGAATTGGAATGAGGCGTATGTTGTGTTTGTGTAACACTTATTTAAAATATACGCGAGTTATTCGGAAAGACCGGGTTAATCCCATTCTGAATAACTGATACGACGATAAGTCGAAGATGAAGACGATGGTCGAAGACCGGAGGTCTTCACGTCGTTTGGGTAATTACTGATGATCTTGATTGGGCTGTACACCCAAGAAGATGGAAACAGTTAGTGATCGTCCAGACGTACTTGGAGATCGATGGATATGCGGGGTACTAGGTGCCTCCGGTTTCGTTCAGACCCAGAACGGACTTGTAAATGGACTGTGTGTCTGACATCGGATTTCATTCTGTGTGACTGATATCGGTTGCATAGGATGGTTTGCCTGTGTGGCATGCTAAGATGCAAATGATCAAGGCTTCTGTTGAAAAGCAAAGTCTTGTGGTGATGATCAAAGCACGGCCTTTGTGGCGTAGCTTTGTGTAACGTTTACCTCGCGTGTTTCACACCCGGTATGAACCAAAAACGGGAGACGGACCTCAGGGAGGACTTACGTTTCTTTCTAGCTAGAAGTGGCGTCAGTGGTTTTACACGCCCTGACGAGTTTGACTTATGTGGTTGTTGTTGTTGCGAGGCGCCTCGGTTATATCGGTTTCGGCCGATGCATTCTGGTCGGCTGACGGACCAGACTTACACCCCATAGGGTGGGGAAACGTAGTGTTCAGGAATTTTAATCCACATCGGTGGACCGGCCCTGTCGCTCCAAGGCTTGACTGAGTACTTGCCTAGACATGGGCTAGATTGTCTGAAATCGGTTGAGGACTATCTTTTGCCTCGGTTCATAGACGGAAATCCAATTTCCAAATACGTGACATTTGCGGTTTTATTTGTAGAGCCTAGTATGGCGACATAGTGGGATGGGGCGCTCATGCCGCCTATGATTGATACTTATGATTTGAAGTTGTTTTATACACTATGCACTTATAATAGTATCAAACGATTTGTTTTAACCGTATCAAGCATTCTTTGGCTGTTATAAGGGAAAACCCTATCCTCGGCTGCGTTGCATTGTGTGATGGGACCTGGGTCTTATAACAGCTTCATTTTTCTTTATTTAGCATTGCGCTGTTTGTTTTATGCACTGGTATTCTTTGGAGAAAACCCGTTCCGTGTTATACGGCGTGGTCCCTTGATTTACCTAACTTTGAAAATAAAGATAATAACTGTTTTAGTTCTCACACCAGTCACATGACTGACCTGGAGTTTATTGTTTTAACCTAAACTCTGGGCGCCCTTATTTTGACACGGGCAGCTAGTAGTTTTGGTTTTGCAGATTTATATTCACAGGATCCTGGTTTACAGCTGGAATGATATCCGGAAAGCTTTGTATCCGTATATCTCTTCCAGTTGTGTATTGTATTATTTTCCGCTGCTATGTACTTAAATGTAATTTAAATCTCTGATATTTCTGTGTAATATTCTTTTTACTCTGTATATTCTTGTAATCTGATGCACTGTTGTAATATATAGTGAAACGTTCTTCTGTATGCGTCCTGTTGTGGCTTGTTCTCGAACTATCCGACACTTTCCTTTACGGGGAAGTTGCGGGTCTTCACAGTTGGTATCAGAGCTTTGGTTTACAGAGCTCGAGAACAAGACACATTAGAACCATACGAAAGAATTCATCAGATATTGGATTAGCAATATCCAATTAGAATGACTCGTTAGAGATGGGATCAGTAGTATCCTAGAACGAGTGTGAAGAGTATATTTTTCAAATGAAAGCAATTTTGTTTTGAAAATTTAAATCGCTTTATATGTATTTGAATATTTATTTATTTTGAATATGGACAATCGAGTATATATAGATTTCGCATATACGCGTCATGAACGTATAGTCGAAATTTTAATATACTGGGTAGATATAGAATCACATTCTAGACACCCGGAGATGGTTCTGATGATTGATATATCATCATCAGAATTTATATTCGTGTTTCGAAGGTGTGATTTTCTATATATTTCCATTAGACTGGTGTGAGAACCAAAACTTATATAGTTAGAACACATTGTTGTGAATTGACATCAAAAACAAGATTTTCTGTATATATATCAAAATTATGAATTTGAAACTCTAATTCACTAATTGATTGATGTTTGTGTTGTTTGCTTAATTGTTTGCTAATTTCTAACCATTTAGCCTAATTGAATCAAATATTGAATTGTATTGAAAATTGGTCGCATTTGCTTGCATATACATATACTTACATTGAACAGGTCATAGCAGGGAGGCTAGAGCCAGAGAATAAAATTTGTTTGCCCGACAAATAGGTACATGTTTACTACATAATTTACTGTTTTGTTTGGGTGATGATGATTTTGTGAGCCTATTGGCTAGCCGCTTGGCTTTTTCTTTTTCTTTTTGAGATCTGAAGGACCGGGGAAGCTATTTGAAATTCCCCGATGCTCCCGGTGCAGGGGAGGTTATGGCGAAATTTTTCGGAAATTTAGGGTGTTAGCCAAATTTTTGAGATTTTGAAAATTCTCAGAAACTAAAGAGTTGGAGAATGGAAGCCAGATCGAACGTAGAGTTGATTAATCAAACCACTTTCGACTTTGTTCCTTTTCGGGGACGAAAAGTTTTAAGTGGGGGAGATTGTAACAACCCGTAAAATGCGAGCCAGTTTGAAATTTTTATTTTGGCAATTTTAGCGAATTTTGATTATTTAAAATGAAATATTTTAAATAATATCGACGAGAAATTTATTTTGAATATAATTCGAACGTATATATTATATACGTCGTCGTTAGAATATAAATATTTATATATAATTATAAAAGGAATTGAAAATGGTGCGGTAGTTCGAAAATTCGATTTCTAATTTCAAATGAATATACAGAATTCAATATAAGTCAGAATTGAACGAAACAAGAAATATTTGAATCTGTATAACTATATCTTTGTAACGAAGTTAACAAACTGAGATTTCATTTTAGAAATGATAAGATATGTCCAGTTTAAAATTAGAAATAGTCGCTGTGGAATTTATATATATTTTTATATATATAAGGCCCTTAAAAATGGACATTTTGCAAACGACCTCGGATTTCGACGAAACCAGTTTTGTTGGGTCCGGGATGTTAAATTATTGCTAGATTTCAAATTTCATAATTTTTCGAATCAATATGTGAGCGTGGCAAAGGAAAACGCGTTTGACCAGTTTCAGTTGATTTTAATCGACTGGAAATTGGCCATTTTTCTAACGGTCTCAGAATTCGACGAAACTAGTTTTGTTAGGACCGTATCGTCAATATGAAGCTAGAAAATATTTTTATAGAATTTTTCTAGTTAGTATGTGGCCCCGGTAATTTGAAATGTACGTTTAAAATTCAATATAGTGATTTAAATGTAAATTTAACGGAAACTGATTCAAACAGTCGAATCAGCTTAAGATACATATCCCATTGTGTTCGGAATGGGGGTATTACGTTAGGGATGACAGTCGTTGGACCCGGTTCGGTGTTCGTATGTAAAAGTCAACGTAAATTGAAAAAAAAAAGAAAAAAAAATATAAAATATATATCTCTTCCCCCCCCCCTTTTTTACTCTGGCCCCCCCCCCCCCCTCATATTTTCAATCGAATGGAAAGAAAAAAAAAACGAGTTCTTCAGATCGATGGCGGCCATCGCCAGAGCCCACCGCCGCGCCTCCATCGCCTCCCATCCCCATCAATACTTACCCTCCGCATCAGATCGAAGACCGTCCTCGATTTCCAGCTTTGAAGCTCAGCCGTTCAAACGAGGTTTGGGAGCAGGGGGGGCTGTCGCACTTCCTCGTTTTGGGTGTGAGGGTTCGCGAGCTCGAGGCCGTCGGAGGGAGCATCATCGAGGGTGGTTCTGACCACCGTGGCAGCGGCAAAGGGGAGACCCTAGTTCGGTGGTTGGGTTGGAAGGAGGAGCGGCCTTATCGCAAGGATGAAGAACGGGACAGGGAAACTGGAAGAAGGTTAATTTTTAACTAATTATAATTCTTAATTTATACAGTGTTTAGAAATTAATCGCATTGACTTTTAATTTGATTTTGTTTTTTTTTTACAATGTTAAAAATCTGGTCTTTAATATGAAATTGAATCTATAAAAAAAATTTGATTTTTAAATAAATGGTTTTGCTATAAAATTGAGATTTGTTTTTTTTAAAAGGAAATATATATATAAAGAGCATTGTTTTTGAAGATAACAATAGAATTTTTGAAAGTAAAACTAGCATTGTGATTTTTTTTTTTTTTTTATAAAAATCATTGTTTTAAAAATTCGATTTTTATATATTGAACTTTGTTTTAAAAATTTGATTTTTAAATATTGAACTTCGAAAGAAAATTTGATTTTTAAATATTGAACTTCGAAAGAAAATTTGATTTTTAAATATTGAACTTCGAAAGAAAATTTGATTTTTAAATATTGAACTTCGAAAGAAAATTAGGATTTTTAAATATTGAACTTCGAAAGAAAATTAGGATTTTTATATATTGAACTTTGTTTTAAAAATTCGATTTTTAAATATTGAACTTCGAAAGAAAATTTGATTTTTAAATATTGAACTTCGAAAGAAAATTAGGATTTTTAAATATTGAACTTCGAAAGAAAATTTGATTTTTAAATATTGAACTTCGAAAGAAAATTTGATTTTTAAATATTGAACTTCGAAAGAAAATTTGATTTTTAAATATTGAACTTCGAAAGAAAATTAGGATTTTTAAATATTGAACTTCGAAAGAAAATTAGGATTTTTATATATTGAACTTTGTTTTAAAAATTCGATTTTTAAATATTGAACTTCGAAAGAAAATTTGATTTTTAAATATTGAACTTCGAAAGAAAATTAGGATTTTTAAATATTGAACTTCGAAAGAAAATTAGGATTTTTATATATTGAACTTCGATAGAAAAATAGGATTTTTATATATTGAACTTCGATAGAAAAATAGGATTTTTATATATTGAACTTTGAAGTAAAAATTCGATTTTTATATATTGAATAGCGAACTAAAAATTCGATTTTTATATATTGAATAACGAAGTAAAAATTCAATTTTTACATATGTAGTGAAAGCGGACAACGAATGTGACAAAAAGGCGAAACGACGAAGACTTCTGCAAATGAAGTGCCGTGGAGCTGGATAGCTATATGTGAGAATTTCTCACCTTTCACTTTCTTTTTCTAGTTATATATATATATACTAGGATGCAGACGGTGCTTAGTAGCACCCGACACAATCGTCCACAGACCATGGACTTGTTTGTTTGACTGTTTGGTGATTGATTGCGATATTGGTTTGAATGTGATTTGTGGTGTGAAAAAAAATCGAATCGATAAATTGGTTAGGATTAGACGTGCGCCGTTATAAGGCGAAGGAGTAAGGCTAGGTTAGACTCTTACTCCAAATTTTGTGGTTTGCATAACGAATTGATTTGATTGATGTGTGAATGGCGTGGGCCTTCACTAGACCGGGGATAAGGCTAGGCCTTGTCCCGTTTCTAGTATCGTGCCGTTATGCCGCCGAAATTTTCTAAAATATGTTAGAAAAATAAAAAGATCATTTTATAGAATAAATGAATTGAATAGAAATTCATATGTCGAAATAAAATGTTTTATCGTTAAAAATATAAATTTTAACGTGAAGTGAATAAAATAAAATATTCATTTATGAACCGGACGGTTTGTTTATGTACACCTATTTGAAAGACATTGATTGGGTCGATAAATTTTACACATCGCCCAATTGCACAAATAAAATCTGTGTTTGATTGTTTGAAACCCCACACGGGTGTTGGGATGAAACTTGCAGTTCACTCATCCTGATTGATTAAATATGTCGATCGATTGATTGACAAGCTGCTATAAGCGTTAAATGTCTATATTTGATGCTTATACAGTGTAGTGCACTTTGGTTGATGGTTGATTATTCATCGTTGTTGATATATACATGTGTTGTAGAAAATCCATATAACTAACATTATATGGTAATTGATTGGGCCTCATTCCAGTTTCGAAAAAAGAAATATTTGAAATAGAAATATTTGAAATAGAAATATTTGAAATAGAATATTTGAATATTGAAATATATGAAGCCGTGTTGATTAGATTGACGCCATTTTGACGTGAACGATATTTATATCGATTTTATTGAATTCAAAATGAATTGAAAACGATTTCGAAATGAATTGAATTGAAAACGATTTCGAAATGAATTGAATTGAAAACGAATTCAAATTGAATTGAAAACGATTTCGAAATGAAATGAATTGAAAACGATTTCGAAATGAAATGAATTGAAAACGAATTCGAAATGAATTGAATTGAAAACGAATTCGAAATGAATTGAATTGAAAACGAATTCAAATTGAATTGAAAACGATTTCGAAATGAATTGAATTGAAAACGATTTCGAAATGAATTGAATTGAAAACGATTTCGAAATGAATTGAATTGAAAACAAATTCGAATGGAATAGAAAGCGAATTGAAATGAATTCAAATTGAATTGAAATTCGAATTGAATAGAAATGAATTTTTAAACGAATTTATAAAGAAGAATTCAATTTTGCTTTGAATTGAAATAGAAGTTGAAATAGAATTTGAAACGAATTTAAAACTATTTATATAATTCGTTTTAAAATAGAAATCGACGAAATATATATTATATATATTATATATATAATATAATGGCCTGAATAGAACGCGCCGCGCCGCGGCAGTTCGCGAATTTCGACCATTTATTTCAAACGGACATTACGGGAGATCCGACCGTCGGATTCTCCTAAAACCGGAACCGTTGGGTTCGTATCGAAAAGAGCTTTCTAAAGAAGGTTAGAAATTTGAAATCTAACGGTTGGATTTGGAGATACGTCCAAATCAAATTCGAAAAAGGTCGCTGTAAGTGCAGTTCGATGGCCGTTGATGGAAATCGACTGTACGGGCCTTGATAAAATTATTAAAAATAGTAATAATTTATGTAAAATCATCAGAAATGATTTGTGAAGATTTGGGATGAAAAACTCCATATTTGAAAAGATAAAAATAGATTTTTATCGAAATGAACTAGTTTTGAACTAGAATTATAATTCTATTTATTTTTAAATAAATAAATTGAATTCGAAAAGGGTTTTGAAAATAACCAAAATTTCCAATGATTGCATTGGAGTGGATTTGAATCGAAATTGTCTTCGGAATATTTCGATGTTGGAATTCGTGATTATACAGGTGTTGTTATGGAAATTTGAAAGATATATTTTTATATCGTTATTTCCAATACGACATTTGTTAATCGTAGAATTTGGTATTGAATATAGGCCGATATATTTTCTATTCAGAGCCTTGTATTTAATATCAAATGTGATTTGGGTTTGTCGTGAATGGTGTCTTCACTAACACCGTTCTTGAACCCAGTTGAGAAAAGATTAAATCTTTTTATTTAGATTTAATGAAATGTACCAATTAAATGGTATTTAATTGGAATTGAATTGATATTGATTTTTGGGTTTATCGTGAACAGTGTTTTAAATAACACTTGTTCTTTAACCCGATAATTAATGAATGTGATTTGGGTTTGTCGTGAATGGTGTCTTCACTAACACTGTTCTTGGACCCAGTTGAGAAAAGATTAAATCTTTTTATTTAGATTTAATGAAGTGTACCAATTAAATGGTATTTAATTGGAATTGAATTGATATTGATTTTTGGGTTTATCGTGAACAGTGTTTTAAATAACACTTGTTCTTTAACCCGATAATTAATGAATGTGATTTGGGTTTGTCGTGAATGGTGTCTTCACTAACACTGTTCTTGGACCCAGTTGAGAAAAGATTAAATCTTTTTATTTAGATTTAATGAAGTGTACCAATTAAATAATATTTAATTGGAATTGAATGGTTATTGATTTTTGGGTTTATCGTGAACAGTGTTTTAAATAACACTTGTTCTTTAACCCGATAATTAATGGGATGTGACTTTGGGTTTATCGTGAACCGTGTTTTAAATGACACTGATTCTTTAACCCAGTCACAGATTAAAACTAAGTGGAGTTTTAATGAATCTTTAATTAGATTGAAAAGATCGAGAATGGAGTATCACCAGTTTTGCTCCAGGCGATAGTTAAATCTTTAATTAGATTTGAACGTGAAATTTAGAAACTAACTGTCGGTTAGCTAAGTAGAATGGTTTTCTGGATATTGATCTGATGTTGGTTTCGGCCTTCGGGGTTAATATTTGGGAAATTATTCTCTTGATTAATTTACGGTTAGTGACTAATGAATTGGAATGAGGCGTATGTTGTGTTTGTGTAACACTTATTTAAAATATACGCGAGTTATTCGGAAAGACCGGGTTAATCCCATTCTGAATAACTGATACGACGATAAGTCGAAGATGAAGACGATGGTCGAAGACCGGAGGTCTTCACGTCGTTTGGGTAATTACTGATGATCTTGATTGGGCTGTACACCCAAGAAGATGGAAACAGTTAGTGATCGTCCAGACGTACTTGGAGATCGATGGATATGCGGGGTACTAGGTGCCTCCGGTTTCGTTCAGACCCAGAACGGACTTGTAAATGGACTGTGTGTCTGACATCGGATTTCATTCTGTGTGACTGATATCGGTTGCATAGGATGGTTTGCCTGTGTGGCATGCTAAGATGCAAATGATCAAGGCTTCTGTTGAAAAGCAAAGTCTTGTGGTGATGATCAAAGCACGGCCTTTGTGGCGTAGCTTTGTGTAACGTTTACCTCGCGTGTTTCACACCCGGTATGAACCAAAAACGGGAGACGGACCTCAGGGAGGACTTACGTTTCTTTCTAGCTAGAAGTGGCGTCAGTGGTTTTACACGCCCTGACGAGTTTGACTTATGTGGTTGTTGTTGTTGCGAGGCGCCTCGGTTATATCGGTTTCGGCCGATGCATTCTGGTCGGCTGACGGACCAGACTTACACCCCATAGGGTGGGGAAACGTAGTGTTCAGGAATTTTAATCCACATCGGTGGACCGGCCCTGTCGCTCCAAGGCTTGACTGAGTACTTGCCTAGACATGGGCTAGATTGTCTGAAATCGGTTGAGGACTATCTTTTGCCTCGGTTCATAGACGGAAATCCAATTTCCAAATACGTGACATTTGCGGTTTTATTTGTAGAGCCTAGTATGGCGACATAGTGGGATGGGGCGCTCATGCCGCCTATGATTGATACTTATGATTTGAAGTTGTTTTATACACTATGCACTTATAATAGTATCAAACGATTTGTTTTAACCGTATCAAGCATTCTTTGGCTGTTATAAGGGAAAACCCTATCCTCGGCTGCGTTGCATTGTGTGATGGGACCTGGGTCTTATAACAGCTTCATTTTTCTTTATTTAGCATTGCGCTGTTTGTTTTATGCACTGGTATTCTTTGGAGAAAACCCGTTCCGTGTTATACGGCGTGGTCCCTTGATTTACCTAACTTTGAAAATAAAGATAATAACTGTTTTAGTTCTCACACCAGTCACATGACTGACCTGGAGTTTATTGTTTTAACCTAAACTCTGGGTGCCCTTATTTTGACACGGGCAGCTAGTAGTTTTGGTTTTGCAGATTTATATTCACAGGATCCTGGTTTACAGCTGGAATGATATCCGGAAAGCTTTGTATCCGTATATCTCTTCCAGTTGTGTATTGTATTATTTTCCGCTGCTATGTACTTAAATGTAATTTAAATCTCTGATATTTCTGTGTAATATTCTTTTTACTCTGTATATTCTTGTAATCTGATGCACTGTTGTAATATATAGTGAAACGTTCTTCTGTATGCGTCCTGTTGTGGCTTGTTCTCGAACTATCCGACACTTTCCTTTACGGGGAAGTTGCGGGTCTTCACATTCAAGGCCGTCACATTTGGTATCAGAGCTTTGGTTTACAGAGCTCGAGAACAAGACACATTGGAACCATACGAAAGAATTCATCAGATATTGTATTAGTAATATCCAATTAGAATGACTCGTTAGAGATAGGATCAGTAATATCCTAGAACGAGTGTGAAGAGTATATTTTTCAAATGAAAACAATTTATTTAAAAATTTAAATCGTTTTATACGTATCTGAATATTTATTTATTTTGAATATGGACAATCCGCTATATAAAGATTTTTCATATACGCGTCATGAACGTAGATTCAATGTTTTAATATACTAGATAGATATAGAATCATACTCTAGTGGCCCGAAGATGATTCTGATGGTTGAGTATTCGTTGTTAGAATTTATATTCGAGTGACGAAGGTGTGATATCTATATATTTCCATTAGACTGGTATGAGAACCAAAACTTATATAGCTAGAATACATTGTCGTGATTTGGCATCAAAAACATGATTTGTTGTATATATATATCAAAATTATGAATTTGAAACACTAATTCACTAATTGATTGATGTTTGTGTTGTTTGTTTATTTGTTTGATAATTTTGAACCATTATGCCTAATTGAATCAAAAATTGAATATTGTATCGAAAATTGGTCGCATTTGCTTGCATATACATATAGTTACATTGAACAGGTCATTGCAAGGAGGCCAGAGCAGAGAATAAAATTTGTTTGCCCGACAAATAGGTACATATTTACTATAATTTACTGTTTTGTTTGGGTGATGATGATTTTATGAGCCTATTGGCTAGCCGCTTGGCCTTTTCTTTTTCTTTTTGAGATTAGAAGGCCTATATGGCAATTTCGGGATTTTCCCGTGGCTCCCGGTGCAGGGGAGGTTATGGCGAAATTTTTCGAAAATTTAGGGTGTTAGCCAAATTTTTGAAAATTTGAAAATTCTCAGAAACTGAAAAGTTGGAGAATGGAAGCCAGGACGAACGTAGAGCTGATTAATCAAACCATTTTCGACTTTGTTCCTTTTCGGGGACGAAAAGTTTTAAGTGGGGGAGATTGTAACAAACCGAAAATCTGGGCCAGTTTAAAATTTTTATTTTGGCAATTTTAGCGAATTTTGAATATTTAAAATAGATTATTTTAAATAATATCGACGAGAAATTTATTTTGAATATAATTCGAACGTATATATTATATACGTCGTCGTTAGAATATAAATAATTATTTATAATTATAAAAGGAATTGAAAATGGCGTGCTAGTTCGATAATTCGATTTCAAACTTCAATTGAATGTACCGGGTGCAAAACAAACCGGATTTTAGTGAAACCAAAAACATTAGGATCTATTTTAGAATATCTTTCCAACGAATCCGAAAGATTGAAATTTCATAGCGGGGATCAAAAGATATGTCCAGTTGAAAATTCTGAATAGTCGCTATGGAATTCAGGCCCTTAAAAATAGACATTTTGCAATCGACCTCGGATTTTGACGAAACCACTTTTGTTGGATCCGCGATGTCAAATTATTGTTAGGTTTCAAATTTCATAATTTTTCGAATCAATATGTAAGGGTGGCAAAGGAAAACGCGTTTGACCAGTTTCAGTCAATTTTAATCGACTAGAAATTGGCCATTTTTCATACGGTCTCAGAATTCGACGAAACTAGTTTTGTTAGGACCGTATCGTCAATAGGAAGCCAGAAAATATATTTTTTGGAATTTTTCAAGTTAGTAGGTGACCCCGGTAAATTGAAATGCGCGTTCAAATTCAATATATAGAGTTAAATGTACATTTGTCGAAAACTGATCGAAATGATCGAATCAGGATACGATACATATCCCGTTGTGTTCGGAATGGGGGTAATACGCTATGGACGACAGGCGGTGGGCCTCGTTTAGAGGTCGTATGTAAAAGTCAACTTTTTGAATTAAATAATTAAATAAAATAAAATATATCCTCCTCTCTCCCTCTTCCTTTAACTTCTGGCCCCCCCTTTTCTTTCATTCGATCAAAAAAAAAAGCCGTAGCGCAGCAGCGCCGAGCCCCCGTCGATCGAGCGCCACCGCCGCTCAGGGCGGGGCCACCGCCCTCCATCCCCGAACCCCCTCTGCCGCCGCCTTGCCTGCTCTGCCCCTTCTCCTCCTCTACTCGAACGCGCTGCTCTCCCTCCTCTTCATTTCAACGCCCGAACCCCTGCAACCCTAGACTCCTCCGCGCCCTAGCCCTCCTCCTTGCCTACGCCAAAGCCAACGCCCCCCCTCCTCCAGTTTTCATCTGTAAGTTTTTATTTTTACTTTATTTTATTCTTTTCTTTTTTTCCTTTTCTTCTTTTACTTTAAATTCGATTTTAGTTAAGTTAGTATTTTTAAATTAGTTAAGTTAGTATTTTTAAATTAGTTAAGTTAGTATTTTTAAATTAGTCAAGTTAGGATTTTTAAATTGGAAAGTTCGAATTTTTGAAATAGAAAATTAGAATCTTATAAAGGAAAAGTTAGAATTTTTAATAATAGAAAGGTCGAATTTTTAACAATGGAAAAACTATATTTTTCAAATTGAAAAGGCGAAATCTTTAAAATTGAAAAGGCGAAATCTTTAAAATTGAAAACGCGAAGTCTTTAAAATTGAAAAGGCGAAATCTTTAAAATTGAAAAGGCGAAATCTTTATATGAAGAATAGCAATGTAAAAATAGGATTTTTATATATTGAATAGCGAAGTAAAAATTCGATTTTTATATATTGAATAGCGAAGTAAAAATTCGATTTTTATATATAGAATAGCAAAGTAAAAATTCGATTTTTATATATTGAATAGCGAAGTAAAAATTCGATTTTTATATATTGAATAGCGAAGTAAAAATTCGATTTTTATATATTGAACAGCGAAGTAAAAATTCGATTTTTATATATAGAATAGCGAAGTAAAAATTCGATTTTTATATATTGAATAGCGAAGTAAAAATTCGATTTTTATATATTGAATAGCGAAGTAAAAATTCGATTTTTATATATTGAATAGCGAAGTAAAAATTCGATTTTTATATATTGAATAGCAATATAAAAATGTGATTTTTATATATGTAGTGGCTACGGGCAACGAAAGTGACAAAGGGCGAGAACGACGAAGATTTCTATAAATGAAGTGTCGTGGAGTTGGAATAGCTATTGGTGAGAACTTCTCACTCAAAATCTCTTTTTCTAGTTATATATATATACTAGGATGCAGACGGTGTTTAGAAGCACCCGACACCCATCATCCACAGACCATGGATGGCTTGTTTGTTTAATGGATGTGTTGTGAAAAATTTGTTTGTGTTGTTGATGTGAAATCGATAATATAAATTAATGTATTGAAAGGAAATAAAATATTTATATAGTTAAAAATATTTTATCGTTAAAAATATAATTTTTAATGTGAAAGTGAATAAATAAATCTTTGTAAACTAATTGACCGATTTGTTTATATACACTGATTTGACTGATATTGATTGAGACGATAAATTTTACACATCGCCCAATTGCACAAATAAAATCTGTGTTTGATTGTTTGAAACCCCACACGGGTATTGGGATAAAACACGGCATACACTAATCCCAATAATTAGTTGTATGTCGATCGATGGATCGACAGGCTGTTATAAGCGTTAGATATCTATATTTGATGCTTATACAGTGTAGTGCACTTTGGATGATGGTTGACTATGTATCGTTGCTATTATATACATGTGTTGAATGGAATCCATATAATTAATTTTATATGGTAATTGATTGGGCCTCATTCCAATTTAGAAAATAAAGAATATTATAAAATAAAGGTTCATGTGTTGACCGTACTCATCCGTTGAGATTAGTCATGTGTTGAACGAAATATTTTAACAATCAAATTTACATCTTTATCATTAGAAAATAAAGGTTCATGTGTTGACCGTACTCATCTGTTGAGATTAGTCATGCGTTGAACGAAAATATAGATTCACGTATTGAATAGAATAAATATTCATTTTTTGAATAGGATAACGGAATTATTGAAATATATAAAGTCGTGTTGATTAGAGATGCGCTATTTTGACGCGAACGATATTTATATCGATTAAAACGAATTTGATTTGAAAAGAAAACGAATTTGATTTCAATTGAATATATAACGAATTCGAATTGATATAACACCCCACCTCCGCCAATGCCACTCTTGCAAGCGCACTGGATTTGGAGGGGCGTTAAACGAGGTAAACATGCATGCAGATATCACAAGACAGAACATATGAGTAAAAACAGAGTAAATAAAGCAGCGGGTAAAAACTAACATTTCAAAACCATAGTCGAGTTACATCAAAGTACTAAGTCATTATTTCCCAACAAAACAAAGTCTAGAAAACATAAACTGAAAACTGGAAACAACATAAAGTAACTATCCCCAAAGTAGGATAAAGCCATAGCATGCTCAAGTCCAAACCGTACATGAGCTATCCAGAGAAGCAGCAAAAGATCCCAGCTAGGTACTAGTATTCCCACCCTGTAAACCTGAGGGGGTGGGGGGAAACGGAAGAAAAGAGGCGAAAGAAAACGGGTCAGTCAAAAAGACTGGTAAGTCCTACCTACTATTAGTATAAAAACTAATAAAGTTAACTCGACATGTAAAGCAGAGATGAAACATAGGATGATAACTGGCATGGTGAAAAGTTAACAAGATAGATCAAGTGTGGCATCGCATATACAAGGTTAAGTTGCACCAAGTGTGTACTAGTATTCCAATCCATGTCAAGTATAAACAAGAAATGATCCCTTAGCCCAAAGCTGGTCCAATATCATGAGATGACCTAAATCAAGGTCCAACTACATGGTCTAGTCGATCGGCTCCCTATAAGCCTAGCTCGTCGTGTATCGGTGTCGTACGGCTTAATCGTGAAATGTAGTTAACTGTGCAAGGTCCATCCTAGGGTGTATCCTGCCCTAAGGTGTAAACCACAGACACAAATCAGGCACGCACAGTCTAATCCTACTGGTGCCCATGTTCAACTCCGGATTTAATGTGCACGACCATGGTCCGCCTGAACAACCGGTGCACCATTCAGCCGTCTCTTTTGGTCTCTTATAATTAGTCCAGTAATCGTGCCCCACCCTAGCCTAGTCCAAGGTATCCATGATACTTCTTGTGGGTTACGGGTGAAAAGGACCACACAACTAGGATTTCAAATGGGTTAAGTGTGGTTAACCCCATCCTAACCATGTATTGAGTTGGTTAAGTGTGTTCAAGTAATTCATGACTTAACCCTATCAATACATCAGGTTTAATTGGATAAGTATTCAAGTAGCCCATGACTTAACCCTACCAATTCATCGTGTTTAACTGGTTAAATATTCAAGTGGTCCATGACTTAACCCTACCAATTCATCGTGTTTAACTGGTTAAGTATTCAAGTGGTCCATGACTTAACCCTACCAATCCATCATGTTTAATTGGTTAAGCATTCAAGTAGTCCATGACTTAACCCTACCATGTGGCATTAATTAACTTAATGCACCCCAACCTCTCACATTAGACTTTGTTGTGGTTACTAGTTAAGCCGGGCGGGTCCGGGTAGATTTACACCACAACCTAGTCTAACCTCGGGTTTTAAGTGAGATATGACCAACTACTCACATTGGGTCCTGTTGTTTGTAGCCACTAGTTAAGCCGGTCGGTTCCAGGTAGATTTATGCTACAAACTCAACCCAACCTCGAGTTGGCCATTCTCATGTTTTCTAGAAGTCATGTCCAAGTTCATGTTCATGTTCCAAGCATAATCATATGTCAAACTTTCATGTCATATTTTCAAGTCATGTTTTCATGTTATTTAAGTTTGCCCTACTACCCATAACATATTCCCATCGCACGTAAATTCGCATCAACGCAAATAGATCAAAGGGGGAACATAACAATATGACAAGGTAGGCATAAGATGGCAAAGTCTATCACAAGTTAAACATGGTGATATTTGAGGCCAAAAGGGGTTCAACATACAAGCATATGGCCTCAATCATGTATGATAGCATAAAAGGTGACTTGGCCTCAAACATATCAAATAGCATAAGGGTGATTTGGCCACAAGCATGCACAATAGCATAAGGGTGATTTGGCCACAAGCATGCATAATAGCATAAGGGTGATTTGGCCACAAGCATGCATAATAGCATTAGGGTGATTTGACCACAAGCATGCATAATATCATTAGGGTGATTTGGCCACAAGCATATTAAGGAACATAAGGGGTTAAGGTTTGGCCACAAGCTAAACATGGTGGCATATGAGGCAAATGTGTTCATAAACTGGCATATTACATTATAAGCCTCAAAACATGCATGATATCAACTTTAGCATAATAGGTGAAACATGACCATAAATGACATAGGATGATAGCTAGTGATTCGCATATAACATCATATGCAAGATAACATAAGGGTTATGAGAGTTTCTATGTTGCTTTATGCAACATTTCAAATCAAAGCTCCTAGCTTTCTATGCACAAAGTCAAGGTGATAGCTTTACAAACATGCATAGAATAAATCTATGCATAACATGATAGAATCAAAGCTCATAGCTTTCTATGCACAAAGTCAAGGTGATAGCTTTACAAACATGCATAGAATAAATCTATGCATAACATGATAGAATCAAAGCACAAATCATACTTAGGCCCAAACTCAAAGTTGCAACATGTCATATTTAACTTCATAGTTAGAATCTAAGAGTAGAATAGGGCTTACAATGCTATGAAGACTTATAAAATAAAATAAGATTGAGACGAAGCCACTAGCAACTCTAAAAACCCCAAATGAATACAAGCTCCAAGTTGTCTTGAGAAACAAGAAGCTCCTTTGATTTGTATGAAGAAAGATCCTTGTTTTGATGAAGAAAGGTGGCTCTTTTACTAGCTTAGTACACTCAAACTTTCATGAAGAGGATGGAGGCCATGATATGAAGATGGAGGCCATGATCAAGAAACATTTTGGCATAGTTTAGTTGTAGGAATGATTAATGAGGGTTTAGGCTAGGTCTTAGGGTCTTTTTATAGAAGATTAGGTTAGTTTAGGCCATAGGATTAACCCTAGTTCAGATCTAAACCATCAAAAATCGTCATAGGCCAGTAGAACAGACCAGAGAACCAAAACAGGTGCACCAAGCCAGCTAGGATCAAGCCAGAAAGCTGTGCAGGTTTCTGGCTCAACACGGGCGCACTTCCCAAGTGCGCCAGTGTATTTTTGTGCTGGCGCACTTCACAAGTGCGCCAGTGCATTTTTGCTTGTTTTCGATTTTTCTGCCTAACTTCGTTCGTCCATATCTTCTTCATACGGACTCCGATTTTTGAAAACTCAGACTCTATTTCGTGTATTTTTCCGAGACGAATGCAATGGCATAGCCCATTTCCCTTGATTTAGATTTTATCATTTCATTCTGCCTTGGTTTATGTTATAACATGTTATTTAAAAATACGGGTTGTTACATTCTCCCCTCCTTAAAGGATTTCGTCCCCGAAATCTTCAAGTTAGGAAGAACATATCCTACCATCCATCATCCGTCTACTCAAAACATTATCCACGTGCAACCATTGTCCTTTAAAGATTCTAAATGTTGTATGATCATATGCAAAGGTGTGTGTATATGTACTTATCTAATGCGAAAATCAGGCGGTTACTGACTCAGTAAACCTCCTTAATGCAAAGTATGTTAGTGAAATGAGTCCATATGTATGCAAATTCCTAACATAATTCATAATCTCTATATGAGTGCACATAACATTCATCCATATGCAACATCCACGTGATAGCATAACAAGTTTCAGCCATGAATAAGTATAAGCACTCATGCATATGCAATATGAAAGTGTGTGAGCCGATCTTAGTGCCTAATGTGTATCATGCATCCACGAGTATCCACTTGCAAACACTTGCAACCACTTGCAAACATCAAGCATAACATGTTTTAAATAAATGTTTCATCCAAGGGTTTCTACCTAAGGTTCTTATGACAAGGTTAACTCGATAACAAGATAAACATGGATAGCAAAAGAAAGATAGGCTAACTGGGAAAAGGGATTGAGAATGTACCCTCAAAAAGAAATGGATAAAGCCCGCAAATCTTCTCCTCAGTTTCCCAAGTTGCATCCTCTTCGGCCTCACTCCACTGATCCTTCACCAACTTGACTTCTCGATTTCTCAGCTTCTTGATCTCCGTTCCCAAGATACGAATCGGAGCTCGCCTCAAGGTTGCCTCTTTCTCTACCTCCATGTCTTCAAGAATACTAGGTTCAACCACCTCAGCGGACTCATGTAGGCACTTTCGGAGATGCGAGACATGAAAGGCATTATGCACTCCGGCCAGCTTCTCGGGCAATTCCACCTTATAAGCCATCTTCCCAATTCTCTCTATGATAGGGAAGGGTCCTACGAACCTTGGTGCTATCTTTCCAACTACTCCAAAATGAACCACGTTTCGCAAAGGAGAAACCTTCACGAAAACCATATCTCCAACTTCGAATTCCAAATCTGTCCTTCGCTTGTCAGCATAGGATTTCTGTCTGTCTTGGGCCGCTTTCATCCGTCTTCTCACCAATTCAACTTTCTCGGATGTGTCCCGTATCATATCGGGCCCAAGTATAAGCCTATCCGTTGTCTCCCACCAACAAGATGGTGACCTACACGGCCTCCCATATAGAGCTTCAAATGCACTACACCACAATGTCCAATTTGCAACTCTTATTTTTTTCAACTGCCAACACTTATATATGTTGTAGACTAGTGACACTTATATGTGTTGCAGTAGCAAAAATGTGTCACCAAAAATGTGCCAACACTTTTATGTGTTGTTGTGCTTGGTCAAGTCTTCTTTTGTAAGGGCAAAAGGGTAACTTGTCGCATATAACCCTAATTGGTTGTTCAACGCTCAGTCCTCTAACACTTATTCTTTCCAGGCCGCTACAAACGCAAATACACGTTGAAGATTGAAATCACCGTTCTCATCAACATCAAAGAAACTCGAAAATTGAAATCTGCGATTAAAGAATGGACTTCGAATTGGGGCTTGTAGGAATTGGGGATTCTTGGAATCACGACGGCTTCTAGGAATCACGATTTGAGGTAAAAATTCGATTTCACTTCTAGGAATCCTCTATCACGTGAGCTTTTTCTTCCTCTAGATCTGAAATTCAGAACATATGCTTCTCGTTTTCCTTTATTGGTCTCTGGTGAATCAGAATTTGGCATGAATGGATTTTAGGGTATTTTTTATTTGCTTTTTTGAAGGTCCTGGCCTATTTGAGAGTCGGTTTTTTGATACTTTGTCCAATGCATATATACTGGTTCGCTGCTTTAAATCCGGTATCAAATCTGATCGAAATATGGCTTGCATCAGCATTCTAGATCCAATGTTTTTGAGCTCCTGAGATTTGTATGAATCAGATTTGTGTAATTGATTTGGGGTGGAAAGCATGTGTAAGCTTATTGAGCTATATCTGAAATCAGATCTTACACGAGCTTAGAATTTCCAGTTTGTTCTTGGCATTTTTTTTAAATAAAACTGGAATTGTTAGATAAATCCTTGATCTTGCTCAAGGAATTACGAATCTGAGCAGAATGCTTTTATATTTTAATTGATAATCCGAGTGTGAGTTTTGTTATGGCGATATAGTATTACTTGTGTGATCTGCTGTTATGCCATCTAAAACCCAAGTCGCTGATTGTGTTTAAAATAATTTCATCCAAACTTTATGCTAATGTTGATATGCACGTTCTATGTGTAAGAGGTACAACAATATTTTATTAAAGTAAACTCCTTTTGTTTTCTTAAGCTTGCCTTTTCTAATATCTGTTACTTTAATTAAGTACTTCATTAGCCTTATATATATGTTATCATCTGCGCATATATGTATATATGTACGCCATATGTGATCTACATGTTGCATAACTCCTACTTGTCAAACCATTGAGAATCAGAATCTGTTTCTTAGTCACATTTTCAGTTTTCAGTTAAACCATTTTTAACAATGAGAAAATTTAGAAAATAATTTTGTTGCAGAATTTGTTTTCAGATTCAGTTTTCAGAAAATAAATTTTTAAAATTTTAAACCATTTTCAGATTCAGTTTTCAGAATCTGTTGCATAACTCCTACTTGTCAAACCATTGAAAATTAACCAATTCAAATACCACACCTTTAGGTGATCAAAACCTAGGTTGTACAACTAAAAATGTAAGTAAATTACGATAGATCTGCTTACTATTTTTATGTTTTAGTTTAAACATTAAACTAAAAAGAGAAGTGGTGTTAGTTAATTGTCGATAGAGTTAGGCTTATATCCTAGAGCCTAATGTAAAATTTGTTATATATATATATATAAAGATACAATATTTAAAATAAAATGTGTCTTATTTCTATTTTGTATTTGTCATATTGTGATAAGTGGATTTATTTATTTATTTTAGGTATATTAAACATAAAATGCTTAGATAATATTTTATGCCATGTTAATTACTATGTACTGTAATAATGAAAATTTTATCATAGTAAGAGTAATATATTATTTTAAGTAATCCTAATCAGTATATATTTTGAAATAGGATATCTACACATCAGTTGGGACTACACTAAGTAACACATTGTAATGTAAATATTGACGGTGCAATTGCATATGGTAATTGGTGTAACCAACGGTTATGGACTGAAAGGTATTAAACAATCATGGAATGACTCACTCGACAGTTTTCTATTGATTAATGTAACTAAGGGTAAATAAAATATCTTGAAGTCACGATGTTACATAGTTCCCTAGAGTTAAAACACTACATAACTTTAGTGTGAACATTCTGCTTAGATTATAATTAAATTATGGCATAACGGTCCATCGAGTGACTATATTTAGACTGAATTGAAGCATGGAAAGTGAAATACCATTTGATAGAGAATTCATCTTCTCTCCGACCATTAAGTGAATGTATCGCTATCCTCCTTTTGTTCCTGTTTTGGTTAGGTTTATAGGTTTCTAATGCATGTTAGGTGTCTGATTTTATGTTTCATAGAAAATTAATTAGAATAGAAAGCCTTTTCTCATAAAACCAATTAATCCATTTGTTAATAATAACAGTGACCCTATGTAATTAACAAAAAAATTATAATGATTGCAATTACTGAATGAAGTACTGAATAAACTAATATATACATATCATGAATATCATCCATTATGGTTTTTTCGTACTGTTTTTTCTCCTAATTATGGTTTTTATGGTTTTTTCATACTGTTTTTTCTCCTAATTATGGTTTTTTCATACTGTTTCTAGCTGGGTTTGATTAATTTATAGTTGTAAGCATTCAAAATCCATGCTACAGTATTAATGCTGCTCTTCACAATCTAAGCAGTCGAATGACTAGAAGATTGTGTCCTAAAATGTAATATCTACGACCTTTAAACATAAACAGAAACATAGTTGAGTTTCCGAACTCAGTTCGAATGGAGTTCGCAAACTCAGTTTTGAATCGAGTTTATAAACTCAGTTTGTATACATGTTCGCAAACTCAGTTCGAAAACTGAGTTTGTAAACTCAGTTCGAAAACTGAGTTTGTAAACTCAGTTCGAAAACTGAGTTTGTAAACTCAGTTCGAAAACTGAGTTTGTAAACCCAGTCCAAACTGAGTTCGCAAACTCATTCCGAACTGAGTTCACAAACTCAGTTCGAACTGGGTTCGGAAACTCAGTTCAAAACCGAGTTTATAAACTCAGTTCAAAACCGAGTTTCCGAACTTTGCGAAACAGATTGCTTAGAGTCAAAGGAACCATCATACCCAAGAATATCGCTATCACTAAATGTCCTTCAGACATTGACAAAGTATGGTGGGAGAAGTTTGTAGACAACGAATACACTGATAAGAAAAAAGAGCAATGTAAGAGAAATGCCCAAGCCAAAGCTAATAATACTATCACTCACACGCTAGGAAGAAAATCATACCGTAAAGTTTATGATGAAATGGTAAGCAATCATAGTAAAAATATTTCTTGTGAATACTATTAATAAATAGTTAATTAGTTTAATAATATTTCTTATTGCAAGTTCAGAAAAATCCGGAGGTGAAAGTTACGAGGACAATGGTTTGGAAGGAGGGACATAAAAATAAGAAAACTGGACAAGTTATTCCATCAGCAGCAAAAACCTTTGTAAGTTTACACCAATCCAACTTTTTATCAAGGTGAAAACTTTTTTATTGGGTACTTATTATGATCGAGATGTTTAAAAGAGAAAACAATTTTTTGTGCTTAGTTTAATTCTCTCATTTTCGAAAAAAAAATGATGGCACGTTGATGAGTACTCGAAACTGGGCAATGTTCAGTTCAGTTTCGTGAACTCGAAACTGAAACTGAGCAATGTTCAGTTTCAGTTTCGAGAACTCGAAACTGAAACTGCGCAATGTTCAGTTTCAGTTTCGAGTTCTCGAAACTGCGAAACTGAAACTGAGCAATGCTCAGTTTCGAGTTCCGAGTACTCGAAACTGGGCAATGCTCAGTTTCAGTTTCGAGAACTCGAAACTGAAACTGGGCAATGCTCAGTTTCGAGTTCCGAGTACTCGAAACTGGGGAATGTTCAGTTCAGTTTCGAGAACTCGAAACTGAGCAGTTACGAAACTGAGCAATGTTCAACAGTTTATTAACTACTGTTACATGCATTTAGCAACAAAGCAGCTAGGGTCGACATCTTTCACAACATTGGACCATCACATATATATATAGTTGGTCGAAAGCCAAGTGTAACTGATGAAGATTTGAACATGACATATACTAGTGCACTTAACTATTTCTATTCTTATATAGTGTATGACTGTATGTGTGTATAAGTATATAAATGTTGTCCTATGATCCTTGTTCTTGCAATTTCTTATTGTTTGCTTCCTTGAATTACTCCATACTTGCACAGCAGTGACCTACGCTTTTGGAACTTAGCTGTTAATGTTTGTTCGGTACCATTTGTCAGCTGTCCCATTTATGTATTGAAGTTCTCATGTCGGTGTTGACATCATCGACTGTCCCTATGCATGCATAAGTTGCTTGTTGCTGGCTCATTTAACTTGACACTTGCACCTCTCTTCTATATGTCCAAAGTTCTCTTTTCACTTACATTTGAAATGTAGTATCGAGAGCCATGGAATTTAAACTACAAACAAATGAAAAAAATACATGAACAGATCAATGATTGTAATTCAAACAAGTTAAAACCTTAGTGTCTTTTATATTTTTGATTAACTTCTAATGCATAAGTTGTCTTATTGTCATGTTTTATGTTTTATGTTTTATCAAGAACAATGAGGAAAGGTTAGATCAGTTTAAGTTATTGTTAGTTTTCTTACCTGTCATGTTTTATGCTCAGTTTCAGTTTCAGTTTCAAGTTCTCGAAACTGCGAAACTGAAACTGAACAATGCTCGGTTTCGAGTTCCGAGTAATCGAAACTGTAGCTGTTAATGTTTGTTCGGTACCATTTGTCAGTTGTCCCATTTATGTATTGAAGTTCTCATGTCGGTGTTGACATCATCGGATGTCCCTATGCATGCATACTCGAAACTGGGCAATGTTCAGTTTAGTTTCGAGAACTTGAAACTGATCAGTTTCAGTTTCGAGAACTCGAAACTGAAACTGAGCAATGTTCAGTTTCAGTTTCGAGTTCTCGAAACTGCGAAACTGAAACTGAGCAATGCTCAGTTTCGAGTTTCGAGCACTCGAAACTGGGCAATGCTCAGTTTCAGTTTCGAGAACTCGAAACTGGGCAACCCTCAGGGATCAACAACGTTTAGCTAGTTTATTAGATTGATTTTAGTTGAATTTTCTAGTTTAGTCTTCGTCTATGTAAGAGCTCTTTCATCAAACACTGGGATTCATCCTTGGTAATTGTATCACTAGGATTTTCAATAGAGTTTAACATTTAACAATTGCTTGGGTATTTTGGTTAACTTGTTGCTGCTATATGTATAACATTTAACATTTAACATTTAACAATTGCTTGGGTATTTTGGTTAACTTGTTGCTGCTATATGTATAACATTTAACATTTAAGAATTGCTTGGCTATTTTGGTTAACTTGTTGCTGCTATATGTATAACATTTAACATTTAAGAATTGCTTGGGTATTTTGGTTAACTTGTTTTATTGCTCTATTGCTTGGGTAATGAATGGTATCACTGGATTGCACTTTAGCTTCAGACATGCACAAACATATTGTGTTACCATTTATAATTGTTTTACTATCGAGACTGAGCAATGCCACTAGAAACTGAAACTGAAACTGTTCAGTTTCAGTTTCTAGCTCGAAACTGCAAACTAAGCATTGCCCAGTTTCGAGTACTCGGAACTCAAAACTGAGCATTGCTCAGCTTCAATTTCGTAACTATGGTACCATATAAGTTTCGTAACATCATTTTTAGATGTTTATTTTCAGAAATTGGCATTGACATTAATTACCTAGAGCACTTCACTGGATTTCACTTTAGCTTCAGACATGCACAAACATATTGTGTTACCATTTATAATTGTTTTACTATCGAGACTGAGCAATGCCACTAGAAACTAAAACTAAAACTGTTCAGTTTCCGTTTCTAGCTCGAAACTGAAACTGAGCATTGCCCAGTTTCGAGTACTCGGAACTCAAAACTGAGCATTGCTCAGCTTCAGTTTCGTAACATCATTTTTAGATGTTTATTTTCAGAAATTGGCATTGACATTAATTACCTAGAGCACTTCACTGGATTGCACTTTAGCTTCAGACATGCACAAACATATTTTGTTACCATTTATAATAGTTTTACTATCGAGACTGAGCAATGCCACTAGAAACTAAAACTGAAACTGTTCAGTTTCAGTTTCTAGCTCGAAACTGAAACTGAGCATTGCCAAGTTTCGAGTACTCGGAACTCGAAACTGAGCATTGCTCAACTTCAGTTTCGTAACTATGGTACCATATAAGTTTCGTAACATCATTTTTAGATGTTTATTTTCAGAAATTGGCATTGACATTAATTACCTAGAGCACTTCACTGAATTGCACTTTAGCTTCAGACATGCACAAACATATTGTGTTACCATTTATAATTGTTTTACTATCGAGACTGAGAAATGCCACTAGAAACTAAAACTGAAACTGTTCAGTTTCAGTTTCGAGCTAGAAACTGAAACTGAACAGTTTCAGTTTCGAGTACTCGGAACTCGAAACTGAGCATTGCTCAGCTTCAGTTTCGTAACTATGGTACCATATAAGTTTTGTAACATCATTTTTAGATGTTTATTTTCAGAAATTGGCATTGACATTAATTACCTAGAGCACTTCACTGGATTGCACTTTAGCTTCAGACGTGCACAAACATATTGTGTTACCATTTATAATTGTTTTACTATCGAGACTGAGCAATGTCACTAGAAACTAAAACTGAAACTGTTCAGTTTCAGTTTCGAGCTCGAAACTGAAACTGTTCAGTTTCAGTTTCTAGCTCGAAACTGAAACTGAGCATTGCCCAGTTTCGAGTACTCGGAACTCGAAACTGAGCATTGCTCAGCTTCAGTTTCGTAACTATGGTACCATATAAGTTTCGTAACATCATTTTTAGATGTTTATTTTCAGAAATTGGCATTGACATTAATTACCTAGAGCACTTCACTGGATTGCACTTTAGCTTCAGACATGCACAAACATATTGTGTTACCATTTATAATTGTTTTACTATCGAGACTGAGCAATGCCACTAGAAACTAAAACTGAAACTGTTCAGTTTCAGTTTCGAGAACTGAAACTAAAACTGTTCAGTTTCAGTTTCGAGCACAAAAATGAAACTGTTCAGGTTCAGTTTCGAGCTCGAAACTGAAACTGAGCATTGCCCAGTTTCGAGTACTCGAAACTCGAAACTGAGCATTTCTCAGCTTCAGTTTCGTAACTATGGTACCATATAAGTTTCGTAACATGATTTTTAGATGTTTATTTTCAGAAATTGGCATTGTCGTTTTCAGAAACTTGACTTGCAATTTGTTATTTCTTTAAAACTGAGTGCGTTTATATTTTGTAGGCACTTGTGGAGGAGGAGGAAAAAAAACAGGAGTTGGAATGTAATAGCAACGAGCATGCAAACATGTTTGATTTTGACAATGATCCTATCGCCAAAGTTTTTGGTTCTGATAAAAGGAAAAATTATTGTCGTGCAATTAGCTCCTCTTCTTCCGTAAAGCACATAAAGATAATGCAAGCATCAAAAGCAATTGCCGACAAGAATAAAAAGGATGATTTTCGTCAATGGTCTATGGAATTACAAAATCAAGTTGCAAGTCAAGTGGCGAGTCAAGTGTCAATCAAAATCAACGATGCTCTTAAATCATTTGCTTCATCCTTTCTTACTATGGTACCGGGATTGCAACATAACGTTAATGGCGGTGTTATGACGCCTATGACAGAAACCGCTTCTAATTTGGATAAATCTACACCGAACGTTGGAATTGCTAATTCGGTTATTCCGACAAATGATGTTGGATCATCAACAAAAGGAAAACAATTTGTAATGCTATTATCACAAGATATGAAGAATGTAGCAAAAGCTTATATTGGTACGCAAACCATGTGTCATTTTAGAGAGATAGTGCCAGATGTTGAGAAATTTGTTTGGATAACAGAAGTTTTAGATCCGGAAGCACCAATTACGATGGTCCTCAAAACGGACACTACAAGCTTTGTGAATTTTCAGATGGAGGCTTTGTGATATGGTCCCTGTTTCGCCTTCATAATATCTAAAATTATATGTATCTTTAGTAAAACTTTGTATTTTTTTTTGTAATTTGAACTTGATATTATGGTATTTTGAAATTGAAAGCATTATGCAAAAGTGACATTATTGGAATTTGGAATATAGAAGTGTACTAAATACTTTTATTTTAATTGGTATGTTGAGTTATATATGTGATTGAAAATCATAAAAACATGTTATATACGTGTTAGCAATTTATGTATGCCAACAGTTATAAGAGTTAGTAGGATTATGATACTGACATTTATAAGTGTTACCATATCTTATGGTTCCAACATTTATAAGTGTTAGCAATGAATATGTTTGTAACTCTTATAAGTGTTACCATCTCTTATAGTTCCAACATTTATAAGTGTTAGTAATGAATATGTCTGTAACTCTTATAAGTGTTACCATATATTATAGTTCCAACATTTATAAGTGTTAGCAATGAATATGTCTGTAACTCTTATAAGTTTTACCATATATTATAGTTCCAACATTTATAAGTGTTAGCAATAAATATGTTTGTAACACTGGTAAGTGTTAGCAGTTACTCTGTTTGTAACACTTATAAGTGTTAGCAGTTGGTCTTCTTGTAACACTTATAAGTGTTAGCAGTTAATCTGCTTGTAACACTTATAAGTGTTAGCAGTTACTCTGCTTGTAACACTTATAAGTGTTACAGGAAATTCCTCACAGGCTGTTAGTGACACATAAAAGTGTTACAGAAATTATTTGTAACACCTATACTTGTTGGGAATCCACTGTTTTGGTGTAGTGATGGTGCCATCCCTATGCTAGCTTGATAGCTATTATTATAAGCAAACTCTACAAGAGGGAGGTGGTCTTTCCAAGTACCACCAAAGTCAAGAATGCATAGCCTCAACAGATATTCTAGTACTCTATTCACCCTTTTGGTCTGACCATCCGTCTGTGGGTGATAAGATGTACTTAGATTCAATCGCGTACCCATCGCTTCTTGCAAACTATTCCAGAACTGGCTAGTAAAGATTGGGTCATGATCGCTAACTATGCTAGAAGGAACTCCATGCAATCGCACTATCTCTCGAAGATAAACAGATGCTAGACCTGATGCGGTCCTCTTGTTCTTTACTGGAATGAAATGGGTGCTCTTCGTGAGTCTATCAACTATGAGCCATATCCCATAAAGCCCAATAGTTTGGTCAACTTGACGGACATCTTTATCACAAACAGGAGAGTCATACTCCTTATGGGGTTTGCGATAGAACTAAGATTGAGAATAGGACCAAGAGGATATACTTAAAAGATAGAATGCGAGTAAGCTCTACAGAATAATAGGGATCAAGGATATACTCTTAGAAAGAGATATAATGCGCGTATCTAGTCTTCAATCTTCTAAGCCGCATTTTCTGGAGCTTAATCCTATCGTGCCTTGACCGTCTTTTAACTTCACAATTCCGTAGTTTCAAAATATGAGTTGGAACTCGTTTCACCGTTGCCTCACGTTCCACTTCCACTTATTCTTTTCCTAAAATACTTGGCTTAAACATAACTGCGTGCTCATGGTTTCATGCAAGCTTCCTAAAATTCGTTAGTGAATCTTGGATCTCGTTTACATACCATACGGTATTCCACGCAGAAAAACTATCTCTTGAAAACAAATGTCAATCCATGTTGCCAAATGTACTTACTAGGGTGATTTCTATAACCCATGCTTAAGTGGAATGGACTATCCGCCTTAGTGGCGAACACTACTCGATTGGATTACATATTTCCAATAAAGGTGCCAAGGGATCCTAGATAACTAATCATGACGGAACCTTAAAGGTCACACGAGATTTCGAGGGTATTACCGAGGCGAGTCATGAGCCTCGCAACCCTATGTTCGAAGTCAAGAATGGCTCCATAACTGGACAACCAATCCATGCCCAAGATCAACATGTATCCCATAAACCCGAGAACATAAGCATTACAAATTCTACGCTCAAGATAGAGATTTTCAAATCCATACAAATCACAGGTAGATGGGCGGAACCCCCAATTGGATTTGAAACACTAACGGGATCCTCAATAAGACTAGTACTTAGGTGCAAACTTCCAACAAGATCAAAAATAAAACTATGCGATGCGCCAGAATCAAATAAGGTATGAACAGGGAAATCAGAAATGTAAACATGACTTTCTATAGAAACACTACCTCGATCAAAAGCTGGAAGATAGAGGAGAGCCTGCAACTTCCCTCCAGAGGGTTCTGCTTGCTGAATTTGCCTTTTCCCTTTGTCCTCGCTTTTTCGGGTAATCCTTACTATAGTGTCCAGACTCTCCACAATGAAAGCATTCTCCCAACTTCCTTTTCTTCTTCCTACAGTCTTTGGCTATGTGCCCTGTAATCCCACAGAAGTTGCACTTCCTCCTTTCTCTTGACTTGTTGTCCTTACTGTTGTTGTTCTTGCCTCCTTTTCCGGAATCTACCTTCTCGCCTTGAGACTCATTTGCCTTGACCTCCTTCTTGCCACCCTTATCTTCCTCTTGAAGCAGGGCCATATTCACCAAACTCTCGAAAGTCGCCCCCATGGGTATATGAGACATGGCCAAACCGCGCAATGGCTCATTCAATCCTAGAGTAAAGCGTAGGGCCTTTTTCTGAGCTGTGTTAATCAAGTCTAGACCGAACCGAGCAAGTTGATTAAACGTATCGACGTGTTCCCTAACTGTCATGTCCCCTTGCTTTAGAGATAGGAACCTCTCCATCTGAAGGTTCTCTTCTATCGATGATAGAAACCTCAGTCTAAACCTTCTCCTAAAGTCATCCCAAGTCTGAATTGGCCTAGTAATGGTGGTGACTACCCACCAATATGCAGCTTCCACTTCCAATAACCATACCTCCAACAGAACTTTCCTACGGTCTTCTATATCAAAGATAGCAAAGAGGTCTTCAGTTTTGTAACAACCCGTAAAATGCGAGCCAGTTTGAAATTTTTATTTTGGCAATTTTAGCGAATTTTGATTATTTAAAATGAATTATTTTAAATAATAGCGACGAGAAATTTATTTTGAGTATAATTCGAACGTATATAATATACGCGTCGTCGTTAGAATATAAATAATTATATATAATTATAAAAGGAATTGAAAATGGCGCGGTAGTTCGAAAATTCGATTTCTAATTTCAAATAAATGTACAGAATTCAATGTAAGTCAGAATTGAACGAAACAAGAAATATTTGAATCTGTATAACTATATCTTTGTAACGAAGTTAACAAACTGAGATTTCATCTTAGAAATGATAAGATATGTCCAGTTTAAAATTAGAAATAGTCGCTGTGGAATTTATATATATTTTTATATATATAAGGCCCTTAAAAATAGCAATTTTGCAAACGACCTCGGATTTCGACGAAACCAGTTTTGTTGGGTCTGTGATGTTAAATTATTGCTAGGTTTCAAATTTCATAATTTTTCGAATCAATATATGAGCGTGGCCAAGGAAAACGCGTTTGACCAGTTTCAGTTGATTTTAATCGACTGGAAATTGGCCATTTTTCAAACGGTCTCAGAATTCGACGTAACTAGTTTTGTTAGGACCGTATCGTCAATACGAAGCTAGAAAATATTTTTCTGGAATTTTTAGAGTTAGTATGTGACCCCGGTAAATTGAAATGTACGTTTAAAATTCAATATAGTGATTTAAATGTAAATGCAACGGAAACTGATCGAAACGGTCGATTCAGCTTGCGGTACATGTCCCATTGTGTTCGGAATGGGGGTGAAACGCTATGGACGGCAGGCGGTGGACCTCGTTTAGGGGTCGTATGTAAAAGTCAACATTTTAGTAATTAAATAAAAAAAAACCTCTTCTTTTATATAGGCCCCCCCCTTCTTTTCTTCCCCGACAGTCATTTCTAAAAATAAAAAAAAAAGGGGAGAAAGGCATTGACGGAACCCTAGCAGCGCCCGCCCCCCCCCCCTAAAGCGCCGCAGCCCACCACCGAAGCCCTCCCTCCCTCGACGAACTCCCACCGAAGCCCCCCCCCTGGACCCAAAAACCCGATGCGACCCCAAAGCCTCACCCTCCTGGCCCCACCTCCAGGCCACCGCGCCTGACAACCCGCGAACCCCCCCTCCTCCGTTGAACTCTCAGCAGGAATCCCCCCTAGCTCTCCATCGCCCTGAAGCCGACGCCCCCATCTTCGCTTACAGTAAGTTTTTATTTTTATGTTTTATTTAGCTGATTTTTATGTTTTATTTAGCTGATTTTTATTTAAAGTTAAAACTGATTTTTATTTAAAGTTAAAACTGATTTTTATTTAAAGTTAAAACTGATTTTTATTTAAAGTTAAAACTGATTTTTATTTAAAGTTAAAACTGATTTTTATTTAAAGTTAAAGCTGATTTTTATTTAAAGGTAAAACTGAATTTTATAAAGATTTAAAACTGAATTATATAAGGCATATAAAACTGATTTTAATTTTAAGTTAAAAGGAAAATTTTTTTTGAATAAAAATAGAATTTTTATATGTTGAACTTCGAAATCAAAATAGGATTTTTATATATTGAACTTTGAAATAAAAATTCGATTTTTATATATTGAACTTTGAAATAAAAATTCGATTTTTATATATTGAACTTTGAAATAAAAATTCGATTTTTATATATTGAACTTTGAAATAAAAATTCGATTTTTATATATTGAACTTTGAAGTAAAAATTCGATTTTTATATATATAGTGACTACGGGCAACGAAGATGACGAAGATGCAATGACGACGAAGACTTCTGCAAATGAAGTGCCGTGGAGCTAGGATAGCTATCTGTGAGAATTTCTCACCTTTCAATTTCTTTTCTAGTTATATATATATACTAGGATGCAGACGGTGCTTAGTAGCACCCGACACCCGTCCACAGACCATGGACTTGTTTGATTGGTTGTGTAGTTGGTTAGATTATTTGATTTGGATTTGATTGTTTGGTGAAATGAAATTGATATGATTGATGTGTGAATGGCGTGGGCCTTCACTAGACCGGGGATAAGGCTAGACCTTGTCCCGTTTCTAGTATCGTGCCGTTATGCCGTCAAAATTTTCTAAAATATGTTAGAAAATAAAAATATCATTTTATTGTGTAAATGAATAATAGAAATTCATATGTTGGAATAAAATGTTTTATCGTTAAAAATATAATTTTTAACGTGAATATGAATATAGTGAAAGTGAATAAATAAATATTCATTTACAAACCAGACGGTTTGTTTATGTCCACCTATTTGAAGGACATTGATTGGGTCGATAAATTTTACACATCGCCCAACTGCACAAATAAAATAGGTGTTTGATTGTTTGAAACCCCACACGGGTGTTGGGATGAAATTTGAAGTTCACTCATCCTGATTGATTAAATATGTCGATCGATCGATTGACAGGCTGTTATAAGCGTTGAATATTTATATTTGATGCTTATACAGTGTAGTGCACTTTGGTTGATGGTTGATTATTTTTCAATGTTATTATATACATGTGTTGTATGAAAATCCATATAATTAACTTTATATGGTAATTGATTGGGCCTCATTCCAATTTGAAAAATAAAGAATATTATAAAATAAAAGTTCATGTGTTGACAGTACTCATCCATTGAGATTGGTCATGTGTTGAACGAAATATTTTGATAATAACAACTATTTTGAAAATAGAAATTTATGAAGCCGTGTTGATTAGATTGACGCCATTTTGACGTGAACGATATTTATATCGATTTTAAAACGAATTCAAAATGAATTGAAAACGATTTCGAAATGAATTGAATTGAAAACGATTTCGAAATGAATTGAATTGAAAACGATTTCGAAATGAATTGAATTGAAAACGAATTCAAAATGAATTGAAAACGATTTCGAAATGAATTGAATTGAAAACGATTTCGAAATGAATTGAATTGAAAACGAATTCGAATTGAATTGAAAATGAATTGAAAATGAATTCAAATTGAATTGAAATTTGAATTGAATAGAAATGAATTTTGAAACAAATTTATAAAGAAGAATTCAATTTTGATTTGAATTGAAATGGAAGTTGAAATTGCTTTTGAAACGAATTTAAAACTATTAATATAATTCGTTTTAAATAGAAATCGACGAAATATATATTATATATATTATATATATAATATAATGGCCTGAATAGAACGCGCCGCGTCGCGGCAGTTCGCGAATTTCGACCATTTATTTCGAACGGACATTACGGGAGATCCGACCGTCGGATTCTCCTAAAACCGGAACCGTTGGGTTCGTATCGAAAAGAGCTTTCTAATGAATGTTAGAAATTTGAAATCTAACGGTTGGATTTGGAGATACGTCCAAATCAAATTCGAAAAAGGTCGCTGTAAGTGCAGTTCGATGGCCGTTAATGGAAATCGACTGTACGGGCCTTGATAAAATTATTAAAAATAGTAATAATTTGTGTAAAATCATAAGAAATGATTTGTGAAAGTTTGGGATGAAAAACTCCATATTTGAAAAGATAAAAATAGATTTTTATCGAAATGAACTAGTTTTGAACTAGAATTATAATTCTATTTATTTTTAAATAAATAAATTGAATTTGAAATGGTTTTGAAAATAACCAAAATTTCCAATGATTGCATTGGAGTGGAGTTGAATCGAAATTGTCTTCGGAATATTTCGATGTTGGAATTCGTGATATTACAGGTGTTGTTATGGAAATTTGAAAGATATATATTTGTATCGTTATTTCCAATACGACATTTGTTAGTCGTAGAATTCGATATTGAATATAAGCCGATATATTTTCTATTCAGAGCCTTGTATTGAATATCGAATGTGATTTGGGTTTGTCGTGAATGGTGTCTTCACTAACACTGTTCTTGAACCCAGTTGAGAAAAGATTAAATCTTTTTATTTAGATTTAATGAAGTGTACCAATTAAATGATATTTAATTGGAATTGAATTGGTATTGATTTTTGGGTTTATCGTGAACAGTGTTTTAAATAACACTTGTTCTTTAACCCGATAATTAATGGAATGTGATTTGGGTTTGTCGTGAATGGTGTCTTCACTAGCACTGTTCTTGAACCCAGTTGAGAAAAGATTAAATCTTTTTATTTAGATTTAATGAAGTGTACCAATTAAAGGATATTTAATTGGAATTGAATTGGTATTGATTTTTGGGTTTATCGTGAACAGTGTTTTAAATAACACTTGTTCTTTAACCCGATAATTAATGGAATGTGATTTTGGGTTTATCGTGAATCGTGTTTTAAATGACACTGATTCTTTAACCCAGATAATGATTAAAACTAAGTGGAGTTTTAATGAATCTTTAATTAGATTGAAAAGATCGAGAATGGAGTATCACCAGTTTTGCTCTAGGCGATAGTTAAATCTTTAATTAGATTTGAACGTGAAATTTAGAAACTAACTGTCGGTTAGCCAAGCAGAAGGGTTTTCTGGATATTGATCTGATGTTGGTTTCGGCCTTCGGGGTTAATATTTGGGGAATTATTCTCTTGATTAATTTACGGTTAGTGACTAATGAATTGGAATGAGGCGTATGTTGTGTTTGTGTAACACTTTTATAATATATACGCGAGTTATTCGGAAAGACCGGGTTTATCCCATTCTGAATAACTGATACGACGATAAGTCGAAGATGAAGACGGTGGTCGAAGACCGGAGGTCTTCACGTCGTTTGGGTGATAACTGATGATCTTGATTGGGCTGTACACCCAAGAAGATGGAAACAGTTAGTGATCGTCCAGACGTACTTGGAGATCGATGGATATGCGGGGTACTAGGTGCCTCCGGTTTCGTTCAGACCCAGAACGGACTTGTAAATGGACTGTGTGTCTGACATCGGATTTCATTCTGTGTGACTGATATCGGTTGCATAGGATGGCTTGCCTGTGTGGCATGCTAAGATGCAAATGATCGAGGCTTCTGTTGAAAAGCAAAGTCTTGTGGTGATGATCAAAGCACGGCCTTTGTGGCGTAGCTTTGTGTAACGTTTACCTCGCGTGTTTCACACCCGGTATGAACCAAAAACGGGAGACGGACCTCAGGGAGGGCATGCGTTTCTTTCTAGCTAGAAGTGGCGTCAGTGGTTTTACACGCCCTGACGAGTTTGACTTATGTGGTTGTGGTTGTTGCGAGGCGCCTCGGTTATATCGGTTTCGGCCGAATGCATTCTGGTCGGCTGACGGACCAGACTTACACCCCATAGGGTGGGGAGACGTATTGTTCAGGCATAATAATCCACTCCGTGTGGACCGGCCCTGTCGCTCCATGGGGCAGTTACGGCTGTTCCTGAGACACGGGCTAGAGCGTCTCGAATCGGTTGAGGACTATCTTTTGCCTCGGTTCATAGACGGAAATCCAATTTCCAAATACGTGCCATTTGCGGTTTTATTTGTAAACCTATATATGGCGACATAGTGGTATGGGGCATTCATGCCGCCTATGATTGATACTTATGATTTGAAGTTGTTTTATACTCTATGCACTTATAATAGTATCAAATGATTTGTTTTAAACGTATCAAGCATTCTTTAGCTGTTATAAGGGAAAACCCTATCCCCCGGCTTGCGATTGCATTGTGTGATAGGACCTGGGTCTTATAACAGCTTCATTTTTCTTTATTTAGCATTGCGCTGTTTGTTTATGCACTGGTATTCTTGGGAGGAAACCCGTTCCGTGTTATACGGCGTGGCCCCTTGATTTACCTAACTTTGAAAATAAAGATTAACTGTTTTAGTTCTCACACCAGTCACATGACTGACTTGGAGTTTATTGTTTTAACCTAAACTCTGGGTGCCCTTATTTTGACACGGGCAGCTAGTAGTTTTGGTTTTGCAGATTTATATTCACAGGATCCTGGTTTACAGCTGGAACGATATCCGGAAAGCTTTGTATCCGTATATCTCTTCTAGTTGTGTATTGTATTATTTTCCGCTGCGATGTATTTAAATGTAATTTAAATCTCTGATATTTCTGTGTAATATTCATTTATACTCTGTATATTCTTGTAATCTGATGCATTGTTGTAATATACAATGAAATGCTCTTCTGTATGTGTTCTGTTGTGGCTTGTTCTCGAACTATCCGACGCTTTCCTTTACGGGGAAGTTGCGGGTCTTTACAGTTGGTATCAGAGCTTTGGTTTACAAAGCTCAGAGAACAAGGCACATTAGAACCATATGAAAGAATTCATCAGATATTGGATTAGTAATATCCAATTAGAATGACTCGTTAGAGATGGGATCAGTAGTATCCTAGGACGAGTGTGAAGAGTATATTTTTCAAATGAAAACAATTTTTGTTTTGAAAATTTAAATCAATTATTCGTATCTGATTATCTATTTATATTGAGTTGGACAGTCCAGTATATAAAGATTTTGCGTATACGTCTGATCCGCGTGTATTCGAAGTTTTAATATATTGGATAGATATAGAATCATACTCTAGTGGCCCGAAGATGATTCTGATGGTTGAGTACTCATCGTCAGAATTTATATTCGTGTGACGAAGGTGTGATATCTATATATTTCCATTAGACTGGTGTGAGAACCCAAAATTAGATAGGGCCTATTGTTGTGATTTGGCATCAAAAATCTGATTTTTGTATATATATCAAATTATGAATTTGAGACTCTAATTCACTAATTGATTGATGTTTGTGTTGTTTGTTTAATTGTTTGGTAATTTTGAACCATTATGCCTAATTTGATCAAATATTGAATTGTATTGAAAATTGGTCGCATTTGTTTGCATATACATATATATCATTGAACAGGTCATAGCAAGGAGGCTAGAGCCAGAGAATAAAATTTGTTTGCCCGACAAATAGGTACATGTTTACTACATAATTTCCTGTTTTGTTTGGGTGATGATGATTTTGTGAGCCTATTGGCTAGCCGCTTGGCTTTTTCTTTTTCTTTTTGAGATCTGAAGGACCGGGGAAGCTATTTGAAATTCCTCGATGCTCCCGGTGTAGGGGAGGTTATGGCGAAATTTTTCAAAAATTTAGGGTGTTAGCCAAATTTTTGAAATTTTGAAAATTCTCAGAAACTAAAGAGTTGGAGAATGGAAGTCAGATCAAGCGTAGAGTTGAATTATCAAACCACTTTCGACTTTGTTCCTTTTCGGGGACGAAAAGTTTTAAGTGGGGGAGATTGTAACAACCCGTAAAATGCGAGCCAGTTTGAAATTTTTATTTTGGCAATTTTAGCGAATTTTGATTATTTAAAATGAATTATTTTAAATAATAGCGACGAGAAATTTATTTTGAGTATAATTCGAACGTATATAATATACGCGTCGTCGTTAGAATATAAATAATTATATATAATTATAAAAGGAATTGAAAATGGCGCGGTAGTTCGAAAATTCGATTTCTAATTTCAAATAAATGTACAGAATTCAATGTAAGTCAGAATTGAACGAAACAAGAAATATTTGAATCTGTATAACTATATCTTTGTAACGAAGTTAACAAACTGAGATTTCATCTTAGAAATGATAAGATATGTCCAGTTTAAAATTAGAAATAGTCGCTGTGGAATTTATATATATTTTTATATATATAAGGCCCTTAAAAATAGCAATTTTGCAAACGACCTCGGATTTCGACGAAACCAGTTTTGTTGGGTCTGTGATGTTAAATTATTGCTAGGTTTCAAATTTCATAATTTTTTGAATCAATATATGAGCGTGGCCAAGGAAAACGCGTTTGACCAGTTTCAGTTGATTTTAATCGACTGGAAATTGGCCATTTTTCAAACGGTCTCAGAATTCGACGTAACTAGTTTTGTTAGGACCGTATCGTCAATACGAAGCTAGAAAATATTTTTCTGGAATTTTTAGAGTTAGTATGTGACCCCGGTAAATTGAAATGTACGTTTAAAATTCAATATAGTGATTTAAATGTAAATGCAACGGAAACTGATCGAAACGGTCGATTCAGCTTGCGGTACATGTCCCATTGTGTTCGGAATGGGGGTGAAACGCTATGGACGGCAGGCGGTGGACCTCGTTTAGGGGTCGTATGTAAAAGTCAACATTTTAGTAATTAAATAAAAAAAAACCTCTTCTTTTATATAGGCCCCCCCTTCTTTTCTTCCCCGACAGTCATTTCTAAAAATAAAAAAAAAAAGGGGAGAAAGGCATCGACGGAACCCTAGCAGCGCCCGCCCCCCCCCCCCCCCTAAAGCGCCGCAGCCCACCACCGAAGCCCTCCCTCCCTCGACGAACTCCCACCGAAGCCCCCCCCTGGACCCAAAAACCCGACGCGACCCCAAAGCCTCACCCTCCTGGCCCCACCTCCAGGCCACCGCGCCTGACAACCCGCGAACCCCCCCTCCTCCGTTGAACTCTCAGCAGGAATCCCCCCTAGCTCTCCATCGCCCTGAAGCCGACGCCCCCATCTTCGCTTACAGTAAGTTTTTATTTTTATGTTTTATTTAGCTGATTTTTATGTTTTATTTAGCTGATTTTTATTTAAAGTTAAAACTGATTTTTATTTAAAGTTAAAACTGATTTTTATTTAAAGTTAAAACTGATTTTTATTTAAAGTTAAAACTGATTTTTATTTAAAGTTAAAACTGATTTTTATTTAAAGTTAAAACTGATTTTTATTTAAAGTTAAAACTGATTTTTATTTAAAGTTAAAGCTGATTTTTATTTAAAGGTAAAACTGAATTTTATAAAGATTTAAAACTGAATTATATAAGGCATATAAAACTGATTTTAATTTTAAGTTAAAAGGAAAATTTTTTTTGAATAAAAATAGAATTTTTATATGTTGAACTTCGAAATCAAAATAGGATTTTTATATATTGAACTTTGAAATAAAAATTCGATTTTTATATATTGAACTTTGAAATAAAAATTCGATTTTTATATATTGAACTTTGAAATAAAAATTCGATTTTTATATATTGAACTTTGAAATAAAAATTCGATTTTTATATATTGAACTTTGAAGTAAAAATTCGATTTTTATATATATAGTGATTACGGGCAACGAAGATGACGAAGATGCAATGACGACGAAGACTTCTGCAAATGAAGTGCCGTGGAGCTAGGATAGCTATCTGTGAGAATTTCTCACCTGTCAATTTCTTTTCTAGTTATATATATATACTAGGATGCAGACGGTGCTTAGTAGCACCCGACACCCGTCCACAGACCATGGACTTGTTTGATTGGTTGTGTAGTTGGTTAGATTATTTGATTTGGATTTGATTGTTTGGTGAAATGAAATTGATATGATTGATGTGTGAATGGCGTGGGCCTTCACTAGACCGGGGATAAGGCTAGGCCTTGTCCCGTTTCTAGTATCGTGCCGTTATGCCGTCAAAATTTTCTAAAATATGTTAGAAAATAAAAATATCATTTTATTGTGTAAATGAATAATAGAAATTCATATGTTGGAATAAAATGTTTTATCGTTAAAAATATAATTTTTAACGTGAATATGAATATAGTGAAAGTGAATAAATAAATATTCATTTACAAACCAGACGGTTTGTTTATGTCCACCTATTTGAAGGACATTGATTGGGTCGATAAATTTTACACATCGCCCAACTGCACAAATAAAATAGGTGTTTGATTGTTTGAAACCCCACACGGGTGTTGGGATGAAATTTGAAGTTCACTCATCCTGATTGATTAAATATGTCGATCGATCGATTGACAGGCTGTTATAAGCGTTGAATATTTATATTTGATGCTTATACAGTGTAGTGCACTTTGGTTGATGGTTGATTATTTTTCAATGTTATTATATACATGTGTTGTATGAAAATCCATATAATTAACTTTATATGGTAATTGATTGGGCCTCATTCCAATTTGAAAAATAAAGAATATTATAAAATAAAAGTTCATGTGTTGACAGTACTCATCCATTGAGATTGGTCATGTGTTGAACGAAATATTTTGATAATAACAACTATTTTGAAAATAGAAATTTATGAAGCCGTGTTGATTAGATTGACGCCATTTTGACGTGAACGATATTTATATCGATTTTAAAACGAATTCAAAATGAATTGAAAACGATTTCGAAATGAATTGAATTGAAAACGATTTCGAAATGAATTGAATTGAAAACGATTTCGAAATGAATTGAATTGAAAACGAATTCAAAATGAATTGAAAACGATTTCGAAATGAATTGAATTGAAAACGATTTCGAAATGAATTGAATTGAAAACGAATTCGAATTGAATTGAAAATGAATTGAAAATGAATTCAAATTGAATTGAAATTTGAATTGAATAGAAATGAATTTTGAAACAAATTTATAAAGAAGAATTCAATTTTGATTTGAATTGAAATGGAAGTTGAAATTGCTTTTGAAACGAATTTAAAACTATTAATATAATTCGTTTTAAATAGAAATCGACGAAATATATATTATATATATTATATATATAATATAATGGCCTGAATAGAACGCGCCGCGTCGCGGCAGTTCGCGAATTTCGACCATTTATTTCGAACGGACATTACGGGAGATCCGACCGTCGGATTCTCCTAAAACCGGAACCGTTGGGTTCGTATCGAAAAGAGCTTTCTAATGAATGTTAGAAATTTGAAATCTAACGGTTGGATTTGGAGATACGTCCAAATCAAATTCGAAAAAGGTCGCTGTAAGTGCAGTTCGATGGCCGTTAATGGAAATCGACTGTACGGGCCTTGATAAAATTATTAAAAATAGTAATAATTTGTGTAAAATCATAAGAAATGATTTGTGAAAGTTTGGGATGAAAAACTCCATATTTGAAAAGATAAAAATAGATTTTTATCGAAATGAACTAGTTTTGAACTAGAATTATAATTCTATTTATTTTTAAATAAATAAATTGAATTTGAAATGGTTTTGAAAATAACCAAAATTTCCAATGATTGCATTGGAGTGGAGTTGAATCGAAATTGTCTTCGGAATATTTCGATGTTGGAATTCGTGATATTACAGGTGTTGTTATGGAAATTTGAAAGATATATATTTGTATCGTTATTTCCAATACGACATTTGTTAGTCGTAGAATTCGATATTGAATATAAGCCGATATATTTTCTATTCAGAGCCTTGTATTGAATATCGAATGTGATTTGGGTTTGTCGTGAATGGTGTCTTCACTAACACTGTTCTTGAACCCAGTTGAGAAAAGATTAAATCTTTTTATTTAGATTTAATGAAGTGTACCAATTAAATGATATTTAATTGGAATTGAATTGGTATTGATTTTTGGGTTTATCGTGAACAGTGTTTTAAATAACACTTGTTCTTTAACCCGATAATTAATGGAATGTGATTTGGGTTTGTCGTGAATGGTGTCTTCACTAGCACTGTTCTTGAACCCAGTTGAGAAAAGATTAAATCTTTTTATTTAGATTTAATGAAGTGTACCAATTAAAGGATATTTAATTGGAATTGAATTGGTATTGATTTTTGGGTTTATCGTGAACAGTGTTTTAAATAACACTTGTTCTTTAACCCGATAATTAATGGAATGTGATTTTGGGTTTATCGTGAATCGTGTTTTAAATGACACTGATTCTTTAACCCAGATAATGATTAAAACTAAGTGGAGTTTTAATGAATCTTTAATTAGATTGAAAAGATCGAGAATGGAGTATCACCAGTTTTGCTCCAGGCGATAGTTAAATCTTTAATTAGATTTGAACGTGAAATTTAGAAACTAACTATCGGTTAGCCAAGCAGAAGGGTTTTCTGGATATTGATCTGATGTTGGTTTCGGCCTTCGGGGTTAATATTTGGGGAATTATTCTCTTGATTAATTTACGGTTAGTGACTAATGAATTGGAATGAGGCGTATGTTGTGTTTGTGTAACACTTTTATAATATATACGCGAGTTATTCGGAAAGACCGGGTTTATCCCATTCTGAATAACTGATACGACGATAAGTCGAAGATGAAGACGGTGGTCGAAGACCGGAGGTCTTCACGTCGTTTGGGTGATAACTGATGATCTTGATTGGGCTGTACACCCAAGAAGATGGAAATAGTTAGTGATCGTCCAGACGTACTTGGAGATCGATGGATATGCGGGGTACTAGGTGCCTCAGGTTTCGTTCAGACCCAGAACGGACTTGTAAATGGATTGTGTGTCTGACATCGGATTTCATTCTGTGTGACTGATATCGGTTGCATAGGATGGCTTGCCTGTGTGGCATGCTAAGATGCAAATGATCGAGGCTTCTGTTGAAAAGCAAAGTCTTGTGGTGATGATCAAAGCACGGCCTTTGTGGCGTAGCTTTGTGTAACGTTTACCTCGCGTGTTTCACACCCGGTATGAACCAAAAACGGGAGACGGACCTCAGGGAGGGCATGCGTTTCTTTCTAGCTAGAAGTGGCGTCAGTGGTTTTACACGCCCTGACGAGTTTGACTTATGTGGTTGTGGTTGTTGCGAGGCGCCTCGGTTATATCGGTTTCGGCCGAATGCATTCTGGTCGGCTGACGGACCAGACTTACACCCCATAGGGTGGGGAGACGTATTGTTCAGGCATAATAATCCACTCCGTGTGGACCGGCCCTGTCGCTCCATGGGGCAGTTGCGGCTGTTCCTGAGACACGGGCTAGAGCGTCTCGAATCGGTTGAGGACTATCTTTTGCCTCGGTTCATAGACGAAAATCCAATTTCCAAATACGTGCCATTTGCGGTTTTATTTGTAAACCTATATATGGCGACATAGTGGTATGGGGCATTCATGCCGCCTATGATTGATACTTATGATTTGAAGTTGTTTTATACTCTATGCACTTATAATAGTATCAAATGATTTGTTTTAAACGTATCAAGCATTCTTTAGCTGTTATAAGGGAAAATCCTATCCCCCGGCTTGCGATTGCATTGTGTGATAGGACCTGGGTCTTATAACAGCTTCATTTTTCTTTATTTAGCATTGCGCTGTTTGTTTATGCACTGGTATTCTTGGGAGGAAACCCGTTCCGTGTTATACGGCGTGGCCCCTTGATTTACCTAACTTTGAAAATAAAGATTAACTGTTTTAGTTCTCACACCAGTCACATGACTGACTTGGAGTTTATTGTTTTAACCTAAACTCTGGGTGCCCTTATTTTGACACGGGCAGCTAGTAGTTTTGGTTTTGCAGATTTATATTCACAGGATCCTGGTTTACAGCTGGAACGATATCCGGAAAGCTTTGTATCCGTATATCTCTTCTAGTTGTGTATTGTATTATTTTCCGCTGCGATGTATTTAAATGTAATTTAAATCTCTGATATTTCTGTGTAATATTCATTTATACTCTGTATATTCTTGTAATCTGATGCATTGTTGTAATATACAATGAAATGCTCTTCTGTATGTGTTCTGTTGTGGCTTGTTCTCGAACTATCCGACGCTTTCCTTTACGGGGAAGTTGCGGGTCTTTACAAGTTTCCTTTAACCAGTTTCTTGCCTCAACAAAAGTCTCCGTCCCAATAAAATTCTTACCACCCATCGCCTTAAATTCCTTGCAAATCTTCGCGAAATCCGCTTGTGGATGCGGAGGAGGAGGAGGAGGAACCTCGGCTATGGGAGGAGGAGGAATGTTAGCCAAGAGGGAAGGAGGAGGAATGTCCGTGGGGCCGTCTTCATTCGCCCTTGCCTCCATGTACCTTCTAAAACAAATAGGTACTGGTACGCCCTCCAGAATGGCAAAATTAGTGGCCATACTGAAACGAAGAAAAAGATAGATTGAGAATGAGGAAACAAAGGATAGTGCTAATGGCTTTTGGGGAACAGTCTTTTAAAATAAACAGGACTTTTCTTGGAAAATACTTAATTGGTTTTGAAAATAGTTTTCCAAAAGGTAAGTTTTAAAAACCCTTTTGTCCAGTCTAGTAAAACCTTATGCTCTGATACCAAATGTAACACCCCACCTCCGCCAATGCCACTCTTGCAAGCGCACTGGCTTTGGAGGGGCGTTAAACGAGGTAAACATGCATGCAGATATCACAAGATAGAACATATGAGTAAAAACAGGGTAAATAAAGCAGCGGGTAAAAACTAACATTTCAAAACCATAGTCAAGTTACATCAAAGTACTGAGTCATTATTTCCCAACAAAACAAAGTCTAGAAAACATAAACTGAAAACTGGAAACAACATAAAGTTACTATCCCCAAAGTAGGATAAAGCCATAGCATGCTCTACTCCAAACCGTACATGAGCTATCCAGAGAAGCAGTAAAAGATCCCATCTAGGTACTAGTATTCCCACCCTGTAAACCTTGGGGGGGGGGGGGGGACGGAAGAAAAGAGGCAAAAGAAAACGGGTCAGTCAAAAAGACTGGTAAGTCCTACCTACTATTAGTATAAAAACTAATAAAGTTAACTCGACATGTAAAGAAGAGATGAAACATAGGATGATAACCGGCATGGTGAAAAATTAACAAGATAGATCAAGTGTGGCATCGCATATACAAGGTTAAGTTGCACCATGTGTGTACTAGTATTCCAATCCATGTCAAGTATAAACAAGAAATGATCCCTTAGCCCAAAGCTGGCCCAATATCATGAGATGACCTAAATCGAGGTCCAACTACATGGTCTAGTCGATCGGCTCCCTATAAGCCTAGCTCGTTGTGTATCGGTGTCGTACGGCTTAATCGTGAAATGTAGTTAACTGTGCAAGGTCCATCCTAGGGTGTATTCTGCCCTAAGGTGTAAACCACAGACACAAATCAGGCACGCACAGTCTAATCCTACTGGTGTCCATGTTCAACTCCGGACTTAATGTGCACGACCATGGTCCGCTTGAACAACCGGTGCACCATTCAGCCGTCTCTTTTGGTCTCTTACAATCAGTCCAGTAATCGTACCCCACCCTATACTTCTTGTGGGTTACGGCTGAAAAGGACCACGCGACTAGGATTTCAAATGGGTTAAGTGTGGTTAACCCCATCCTAACCATGAATTGAATTGGTTAAGTGTTTTCAAGTAATTCATGACTTAACCCTATCAATACATCAGGTTTAATTGGTTAAGTATTCAAGTAGCCCATGACTTAACCCTACCAATTCATCGTGTTTAACTGGTTAAGTATTTAAGTGCACGTGGTCCATGACTTAACCCTACCAATTCATCGTGTTTAACTGGTTAAGTATTCAAGTGGTCCATGACTTAACCCTACCAATCCATCATGTTTAATTGGTTAAGCATTCAAGTAGTCCATGACTTAACCCTACCATGTGGCATTAATTAACTTAATGCACCCCAACCTCTCACATTAGACTTTGTTGTGGTTACTAGTTAAGCCGGGCGGGTCCGGGTAGATTTACACCACAACCTAGTCTAACCTCGGGTTTTAAGTGCGATATGACCAACTACTCACATTGGGTCCTATTGTTTGTAGCCACTAGTTAAGCCGGTCGGTTCCGGGTAGATTTATGCTACAAACTCAACCCAACCTCGAGTTGGCCATTCTCATGTTTTCTAGAAGTCATGTCCAAGTTCATGTTCATGTTCCAAGCATAATCATATGTCAAACTTTCATGTCATATTTTCAAGTCATGTTTTCATGTTATTTAAGTTTGCCCAACTACCCATAACGTATTCCCATCGCACGTAAATTCGCATCAACGCAAATAGATCAAAGGGGGAACATAACAATATGACAAGGTGGGCATAAGATGACAAAGTCTATCACAAGTTAAACATGGTGATATTTGAGGCCAAAAGGGGTTCAACATACTAGCATATGGTCACAATCATGTATGATAGCATAAAAGGTGACTTGGTCTCAAACATATCAAATAGCATAAGGGTGATTTGGCCACAAGAATGCACTATAGCATAAGGGTGATTTGGCCACAAGCATGCATAATAGCATAAGGGTGATTTGGCCACAAGCATGCATAATAGCATAAGGGTGATTTGACCACAAGCATGCATAATATCATTAGGGTGATTTGGCCACAAGCATATTAAGGAACATGAGGGGTTAAGGTTTGGCCACAAGCTAAACATGGTGGCATATGAGGCAAATGTGTTCATAAACTGGCATATTACATTATAAGCCTCAAAACATGCATGATATTAACTTTAGCATAATAGGTGAAACATGAACATAAATGACATAGGATGATAGCTAGTGATTCGCATATAACATCATATGCAAGATAACATAAGGGTTATGAGAGTTTCTATGTTGCTTTATGCAACATTTCAAATCAAAGCTCCTAGCTTTCTATGCACAAAGTCAAGGTGATAGCTTTACAAACATGCATAGAATAAATCTATGCATAACATGATAGAATCAAAGCTCATAGCTTTCTATGCACAAAGTCAAGGTGATAGCTTTACAAACATGCATAGAATAAATCTATGCATAACATGATAGAATCAAAGCACGAATCATACTTAGGCCCAAACTCAAAGTTGCAACATGTCATATTTAACTTCATAGTTAGAATCTAAGAGTAGAATAGGGCTTACAATGCTATGAAGACTTATAAAATAAAATAAGATTGAGATGAAGCCACTAGCAACTCTAAAAACCCCAAATGAATATAAGCTCCAAGTTGTCTTGAGAAACAAGAAGCTCCTTTGATTTGTATGAAGAAAGATCCTTGTTTTGATGAAGAAAGGTGGCTCTTTTACTAGCTTAGGACACTCAAACTTTCATGAAGAGGATGGAGGCCATTATATGAAGATGTAGGCCATGATCAAGAAACATTTTGGCATAGTTTAGTTATAGGAATGATTAATGAGGGTTTAGGCTAGGTCTTAGGGTCTTTTTATAGAAGATTAGGTTAGTTTAGGCCATAGGATTAACCCTAGTTCAGATCTAAACCATCAAAAATCGTCATAGGCCAGCAGAACAGACCAGAGAACCAAAACAGGTGCACCAAGCCAGCCAGGGTCAAGCCAGTAAGCTGTGCAGGTTTATGGCTTGACACGGGCGCACTTCCCAAGTGCGCCGGTGTATTTTTGTGCTGGCGCACTTCATAAGTGCGCCAGTGCATTTTTGCTTGTTTTCGGTTTTTCTGCCTAACTTCGTTCGTCCATATCTTCTTCATACGGCCTCCGATTTTCGAAAACTAGGACTCTATTTCGCGTATTTTTCCGAGACGAACGCAATGGCATAGCCCGTTTCCCTTGATTCAGATTTTATCATTTAATTCTGCCTTGGTTTATGTTATAACATGTTATTTAAAAATACGGGTTGTTACAATTGAATTGAATAGAAAACGAATTCGAATTGAATTGAAAATATAACAAATTTGAAGTGAATTGAATATAAAACGAATTCGAATTTAATTGAATAGAAAACGAATTCGAATTGAATTGAATAGAAAACGAATCGAATTGAATTGAATAGAAAACGAATTTGATTTGAAAAGAAAATGAATTTGATTTCAATTGAATATATAGCGAATTCGAATTGAATTGAATATAAAACGAATTCGAATTGAATTGAATAGAAAACGAATTCGAATTGAATTGAAAATATAACGAATTCGAATTGAATTGAAAATATAACGAATTCGAATTGAATTGAATAGAAAACAAATTCGAATTGAATTGAAAATATAACGAATTTGAAGTGAATTGAATATAAAACGAATTCGAATTGAATTGAATAGAAAACGAATTCGAATTGAATTGAATAGAAAACGAATTTGAATTGAATTGAAAAGAAAACGAATTTGAATTGAATTGAATAGAAAACGAATTCGAATTGAATTGTATAGAAAACGAATTTGAATTGAAATGAATTCGAATCGAATTGAAATCGATTTGAATTGAAATCAAATAGAAATGAAAGTAAAAAGGATTTATAATAGAAAATTCAATTTTGATTTGAATTTAAAATAAAGGTTGAAATTGTTTTTGAAACGAATTCAAAACTATTTATAAAAATTCGTTTTAAATAGAAATCGACGAAATATATATTATATATTATATATATAATATAATGACCTGAGTAGAATGCGCCGCGGATTCTCCTAAAACCGACCGTCGGATTCTCCTAAAACCGGAACCGTTGGGTTCGTATCGAAAAGAGCATTCTAACGAATATTAGAAATTTGAAATCTAACGGTTGGATTTGGAGATACGTCCAAATCAAATTTGGAAAAGGTCGTTGTAAATGCAGTTCGATGGCCATTGTTGGAAATCGACTGTACGGGCCTTGATAAAATTATTAAAAATATCAATAATTTGTGTAAAATCATAAGAAATGATTTGGAAAAAATTGGGATGAAAAACTCCATATTTGAAAAGATAAAAATAGATTTATATCGAAATGAACTAGTTTTGAACTAAAATTAAAACCCATTTATTTTTAAATAAATAAATTGGATTTGAAATGAATTGTAAATAGAATTGATTTGTGGGTTTATCGTGAACGGTGTTTTAAATAACACTTGTTCTTTAACCCGATAATAAACAGAATATGATTTGGGTTTGTCGTGAACTGTGTTCTAAAAAGACATTAGTTCTTTAACCCAGTAAAAGAAGTTTTAAATGAATCTTCAATTAAATTGAAATGTGAATTGATAATCTAAATTATCAAATTTAGAAATTGAGCGAGAATGGAGTATTACCAGTTTTGCTCCAAAGCGATAGTTAAATCTTTAATTAGATTTGAACGTGAAATGGTAATTAATTTTACTGATAACACCGTGGTGTTAGATATGGAGTATTACCAGTTTTGCTTCATGGGATGAGTAGGTTGGGATTGGGAAATAAAATAAATAATTACTTCGGTACGGTTCGCTAATCTCGACTAGTTTGGAAAAACCATAATTTGGTTTGAAATGACATCCAAAGGAAGATTAAAGGATAAATTTTAGAGAATTTATCTTGGATAAAATTAATGGGAACCTTTCCCTAAGAATTGAAATTTAGAAACTAGCTGAAGGTTAGTTAAGAAGAATGGTTTCTTGGGTATCGATCTGATGTTGGTTTCAGCCTTCGGGGTTAATATTTGGGGGATTGCTCTCTTACTGATTTACGGTTAGTGACTCATGAATTGGAATGAGGCGTATGTTGTGTTTGTGTAACATTTGTTTTTAATATACGCGGGTTGTTCGGAAAGGCCGGGTTTATACCCATTCTGAATAACCGATTCGACGATAAGTCGAAGATGAAGACGTGGTCGAAGACCAGAAGTCTTCACATCGTTTGGATAATTACTGATGATCCTGATTGGGCTGTACACCCAAGAGGACGGAAATAGTTGGTGGTCGTCCAGACGTACTTGGAGATCGATGGATATGCGAGGAAAGTGCCTCCGGTTTCGTTCAGACCCAGAACGAACTTGTAAATGGATTGTGTGTCTGACATTGGATTTTATTCTGTTTTGATTGATTTCTGTTAAATATATATCTATTTAGCGGCGGAGAATTTATTCTCTTGCTTAACGCCCTTCTCTGAGGCGGATGAGCTTAGAGGTTATATATCGATAGATATCAATCGCATGGCATGAATTGCCTGTGTGGCATGCTGACTTGCATGGATCAAGGCTTCTGTTGAAAAGCAAAGTCTTGTGGTTGATGATCAAAGCACGGCCTTTGTGGCGTAGCTTTGTGTATAACGTGAATTCGCGAGCCTCACACCTCGGTATGAGTCAAAAACGGGATACGGACCGTTGGGAGAACACGACGTTTCTTTCTAGCTTTGGTGGTGTCAGTGACTTACCAGCCCTGACATTTATATACATTTCACCTATGTGTTTGTTGGAATGAGGCGCCTCGATATTAGGTCTGTAAGGACCGGGAAACGTGTGTTCAGGAATTGCCAATCCTCAAACGTAAGAGAGGACCGGCCCAACCGATCCAGGGTTACCCAGTGTGCGTAGTCCTGAGCATTTGCTAGAGTGTCTCGAAGCGGAGAGGAGCTTGCCCCTTGCCTCGACTCATGACGAAAATCCAATTTCCAATACGTGATATTTCGGTTTTAATTGTAGAACTAGTATGGCGACATAGTAGATGGTAGCTATGCCGCCTATGATTGATATTTATGATTGAAGTTGTTTTGACACTATACACCTATTATAGTATCAAATGATTTGTTTTAAACGTACCAAGCATGTTTGGCTATTATAAGGTAAAACCCTATCCTCCGGCTTGCGTTGCATTGTGTGATGGGACCTGGGTTTTAAAGTAGCTTCATTTTTCGAAAAAGCATTGCGCTTATTATTCTATGCACTGGTATTCTTGGGAGGAAACCCGTTCCGTGTTATACGGCGTGGTCCCTTGAATTACTCTCTTTTAAGGTAAAGTTTTAAATAACTGTTTTAGTTCTCACACCAGTCACATGACTGACCTGGAGTTTATTGTTTTAACCTAAACTCTGGGTGCCCCTATTTTCCGCACGGGCAGCTAGTAGTTTTGGTTTTGTAGATTTATATTCACAGGATCCTGTTTACAGCTGGAATGATATCCGGAAAGCTCTGTACCCATATATCACCTTCAGTTGTGCTTTGTATTATTTTCCGCTGCTATGTAATTTATTATAATCTCTGATATTTATCAAATGTAATTTATTCATTTATACTTTGTATATTCTTGTATCTGATGGAATTGTTGTAATAGCAATGAAATGTTCTTTTGATTGCGTTCTGTTTTGTCCTGTTCTCAAACGATCAGGGGTTTCGAACGGTCTAGATCGATTTAACGACTGATTCGAATCGAGCTAAATTCAAGGCCATCACAAAAGTTGTGCTTTGATCATCAACCACAAGACTCTGTTTTCAACAAAAACCTTGATCATTTGCATCTCAACATGCTACATTGACAATTCACGCCATACAGCTGATGTATATCAATATATAACCTCTACACTCGTACGTCTCAGAGAAGGGCGTTAAGCAAGAGAAAAAAATTCTTCGCCGCCAAATAGATATATATTTAATAGAAATCATTCAACATAAAATGAAATCCAATGTCAGACACACATCCATTTACAAGTTTGTTCTGGGTCTGAACGAAACCGGAGGCACCTTATTCCTCGTCCCATATATCCAATACAGGAGAGAGGTACTCGCATATCCAGTCGATCTCCGAGTACATCTAGACGATCATCACTTACTACCTTGTCTTGGGTGTACGACCCAATCAAGACATCAGTAATCATCCAAATGATGTGAAGATCTCCGATCTTCAACTACTGTCTTCATCATCGAGTTTTAGTTGTCGTCGTATCAGCTATTCAGAATGGGATAAACCCGACCTTTCCGAATAACTCGCATGTTTTATAATCAATAATCAAGTGTTATAAAAACATATCATATGTGTAACGATACGGATTTCGCTCGGATCTAATCGATCGCTAAATCGACCAAGACCGTTCGAATCCCGCATACTCTAACTCTGGGCATACCACACATCAAAACAAATAACTGAATACTTTTATAAACATCATAATAATCTTTCATCAGAGTACAGAATATATCAGAGTACTTCGAAAAATAATACAGCGGAAGATTAATTTACAATAAATGTAATACAATGCAGCAGAAACAAATAAAATATCGGAAGACTATCAACACTCTGGACATGGCGTTAAGCTTCGATCCAGAATCCTACTCAATAAATAAATATCTACAAAACAAGCCACTCGACTGCCCGTATGGAAATAGGGCCACCCGAGTTTGCAAGTGAAACAAACTACGAGTCAGTCATGGGACTGGTATAAGAAATCTACTTAACTTATCTAATAATAAGGCTAATCACAGGACCACGCTGCTAACGTGGAACGGATTTACTCCATTAGATTGCCAATGCATAAAATAAGTGAATCTTTAAAACAACGCAATGCTTTTTAGAAAAATGAAACCATTATAAGACTCAAGTCCCATCACACAATGCAACACAAACCAGAGGATAGAGTTTTACCTTATATTGGTCAAACATGATTGGTACGTATAAAATAATAATCATTTGATATTATTACTAGTGTCTAGTCAGTTTAAAACATTTTCAAGGTAAATGTATCAATCCTAGATGGCATAACTACCATATATTATGTCGCCATAAATAGGTTTACAAACATATCCATAATGTCGTATTGGAAATCGGGTTTCCATCATGAGTCGAGGCTAGGAATCATCCTCACCGATTTCAAGACACTCTAGCAAATGCCTCAAGACTCGGACGTTGGCGAGCCCTGGTTAGCAGTAGGACCGGTCCACACATACTTTAGTGGATTAATTATTCCTGAACAATACGTTTCCCGGTCTTATCGGACATATCTTTTGGCCAATAGCGACCAATATCCGAGGGCCCTCACAATCCATCATCCACATAAGTAAAAATATATGGGCTCCATACCATGACACTGCTTCTAGCTAGAAAGAAATGCAAGTCCTCCCTACGGTCCTCATTCCATTTTTGACTCATACCGAGGTGTGAGGCTCATGTGACAACCCCAAATTTCCGTTGACCGAAAGTAAGGATAATCATTTGGAATACAACAGATTTACAACAATAACAGATCTCAAATAATATCATAACACATAATTATTGCAGCGGAAAGATAAAAGTCATATAACATCACATTAACTGAAACACAGAGTACGCAGTTTACAGGATACAACTTAGTAAAGATAGAAAGTCTGAATAAAAGGATATAAGTCTCAACTCCAAACGTACATCAAGATACAAGATGGAATAAAGTCTCTAAAACAAAAGCAAAGATAAAAGAGAATTCTTCATCTTCCTCCTCAGCAGTCTTCAATCCAGACACTCCTTAAAACCTGTCACTCGGCTGCCCGTGTAAAGAGAGGGCACCCGAGTTTGCAAAGTGAAACAAACTTCGAGTCAGTCATGGGACTGCTATGAGAAATCTTCTATACTAACTAACAATATGGCGAACCACAGGACCACGACGCTAACGCGGAACGGGTTTACTCCATCGGGTTGCCAGTGCATAATCAAATAAAGTTGATACAAAATAACGCAATGACTTTTTTTAAAAATGAAATCATTATAAGACTCAAGTCCCATCACACAATGCAACGCAAACCGGAGGATAGAGTTTTACTTTATAATGATCAAATATGCTTAATACGTGTAAAATAGTATTTTAATATTATTATTAATATTAGTGTCTAAGCAGTTTAAAAATACTTTAAAGTAAATGGATCAATCCTAGACGACATAGCTACCATATACTATGTCGCCATATATAGATTTACAATCAAGACCGTAATGTCGTATTGGAAATTGGTTTTCCATCATGAAATCGAGGCTAGGGATCGTCCTCTCTGATTCGAGACACTCTAGCAAATGCCTCATGATCCCCCGCAGTGAACCCTTGGATCTTCAGGGCCGGTCCCCACCTAACGGTAGTGGATTAGTTATGCCTGAACACACATTTCCCGGTTCCTTTGAACCTATAGTATGGCCACTAACAACCTATAAAACCCGAGGTACCTCTATCCATCATCCACATAAGTAAAATGCCAGCTAGTTTAAGCACTGACACTACCCCTAGCTAGAAAGAAACATGTGCACTCCCTGCAGTCCTAATCCCGTTTTTGACTCATACTGGGGTGTGAGGTTCGCGAAGTCATGCTATACTCAAAGCTACGCCTAAACAGGCTATGCTTTTATCATCAACCACAAGGCCTGCTTTTCAACAAAGCCTTGATCATCTGCATCTTGGCGTGCCACATTGACAACTCACGCCATGCGATCGATAACTATTACTATATACCATGGTGTTAAGAAGAGAATAAATTCTCCACCACCAATTAGACATATATTAAGACAAATCGATTTAATTACATGAAATGAATTCCAACGTCAGACACGCATCTATTTACAAGTCCGTTCTGGGTCTGAACGAAACCGGAGATACCCGAGTGGTTCTCGCTTATCTGGACAATCAACACATAGGTCTGGACAACTACTGCTTCAACCCCATCCGGGGAGCAAGTCAGTCCAGGGCATTAGTGGTAGTCGTCGCCCATTCGATGTGAAGATCGTTGGTCTTCAATCCCTGTCTTCTACATCTTTGATTTAATCGTCGTGTAATTATTTGAAATGAGTTGAACTCGGTCTTTTCAAATAATCCTCGCATAATTATCATTTAAATCATTTCATATCGCTAATATTTATTTATAATGATTTATCGCTATTTTTATTAATTTAAAAATAGCCTATTATAATAAAACGACGCTTCGGGTCAGTGGGCTGCCCTGGCGCTGTTTTTACCAAATTTTGATTTACACATATTTTGAAATCTAACCATCGGATTTTGAGGAAATTTATATCGTTGGAAAGCTCTTCCCAAAGCGGTCCTAACGGTTCTAGTTTTGGGAAAATCCAACGTTCGGATCTTTTGATATAATTGTTTAAAGTTACGATTGCCGATATGCAAACTGCCGCGCGCGTTTCGTTTTATTATTTATATTTATATATATAATATAAATAATTTGGTGAAAAAAATCCATTCTTTTTATCGCATCTAAAATGACGATAAAATATTACTTTTATTTCTCCGCTTTTTATTTATATCTAAAATATAAATAAAATGTACTTTTTTTTCATTTCCATGTCTTTATTTACATCTAGAATGTAAATAAAGATTTACTTTCCTAATTCATATTTTCATTTGTAACTAGATTACAAACAAAAATATACTTTATATAATCATATTTTAACTTGCAACAAATTTGCCAATAAAAACTCACTTTTACTAATCTTATTTTCATTCCCATCTAAATGTGAATAAAATAACCTTTTATTTTTCATGTTTTCATTCACATCTAAAATGTGAATAAAATATACCTTTTTAAATTCATATTTTTCATTTGCTACTAATTTGTAATTAAAAAGGTGTAATTCTTTTCTATGCTTTGTTTACATCTAAAAATGCAAACATAATATGTAATTCTTTTTTTTGTTTTGTTTTATTTACTCTAAATACAAATAAAATGTGCCTATTCTGAATTTATGTTTTATTTACTCTAAATGCAAATAAAATGCTTCTTTTTCTCCCTTTTTCTTATTTATTTACACTACATGTAAATAAATGTTTCCATTTACTTCTCTTTCATGTTTATTTACCTAAGTGTAAATAAATGTGTCATCTCAAATTACATATCCTTTTACATAAGAATATAAATAAATGTGTTCTCTAATTTTATTCTTTTTATTTACATCAGAAAATGTAGATAAAGGTCATCGCCAAGTTTATTCTTTTTATTTGCATAAGAAGATGCAAATAAAGTCGTTCTCATATTTTGTTCTTTTTATTTACATAAAAAAAATGTAAATCCTTCTCATTCCTTTTATTTTTCATTTGCATCTAAACATGCAAATAAAATAATGTACTCCTTTTTTTATTTTATTTTACTTCATTTTTAATATATTAACATTACACCAAAAATATGTTCATCTTCAATGTAACGACATAACGCTTAAAATATGTGTTCAATTTCATATTTCTACACAACGCTAAAAATATGTTTATTTTACATATATTAACACGACGCCAAAAATATGGTTCACTTTTCATATCTCTACTACATGTAAAATTCCATATTTCAATACTTGAAATAATCTAAGTTTTGGGTGTCGACTAACATGACCAATTCAATATCACAATATATGAAATCAACATGTAATTTGGTATGAAGTTTTCATGACAACATAAACGATAGCAACATATAATTTGGTTTCAAGTTTCATGTCAACACATACGATAGCAACATATAATTTGGTGTCAAGTTTCATGTTAACACATACGATAGCAACATATAATTTGGTGTATAATTTTCATGAATCAAAATAAAAGGTCTCATCTTTATTTTATTTTGTGAATCAAAATAAAAGATCTAAACTTTATTTATCTTATAAATCAAAATAAAAGATTCAAACTTTCTTTATTTTATAAATCAAAATAAAAGATTCAAACTTTCTTTTGTTAATCAAAATAAAAGATCTAAACTTTCTTTATTTTATAAATCAAAATAAAAGATTCAAACTTTCTTTTATTAATCAAAATAAAAGATTCAAACTTTTTTTATTAATCAAAATAAAAGATCTAAACTTTCTTTATTTTATAAATCAAAATAAAAGATTCAAAGTTTCTTTTATTAATCAAAATAAAAGATCTAAACTTTCTTTATTTTGTAAATCAAAATGATTCAAACTTAAAGAAAGGAAATTAAAAAAAATAAAGATGTGAACTTGTATGAAGATTACATCAAAATTTATGGATCTAGACGAACCTGACTATCTCAAGACATCATAAAGCATTACAAATCACACAAACAATAAATAAATTCTAAATTACCACATCGCAGATCTGTATTATTTACGTACAGACAATGATTCAAACAATCGAGAGAAATAATTAAATTATTTAATTATTAAAAAATTAGAAATCTCACCTCAAATCAAATTCAGCTCAAAAATTTCAAAGGTCCAGAATCAGTCCTAGTTAGTCCTGACTCGTAGATCTTGTTTCTGTGATTCCAACGGTTCGAAAATCGCTGAATTCTGACCATGTTTGAATAAAATACGAATTATTTTACGTTGTTACATCTTAAATAAAATTATAAATTAATTAAAAGGGTTTTACCCTTTCTTCCTCCTCTATATAATCAAAGCCGTCGGGTTCAACTACTGTTCAGAACCTAGGGTTCACTTTTGCTCGCTGTACGAGGCACTGGAGGCCGATCAGGGACTGGGACTTCGAAGAGGTGGGTGTGGCGCCGGTTCGCTGGAGGTGGGGGCCCACTCGGTGGCGAGTTCGGGTGACAGCGGCGGTCGAAAGTCGTGGTGTTTGGGTGGTCGTTTCTCGGTCTACAGGTGATGGTGGTGGGTGATGGCCTTATGGATTGAAAGAGGGTGGGAAAGGCTTCGAAATGGTATAAGTACTGAGGTCTAATTCGTGGAGATGGAAGAGATATTAGAGGGAGAAGGTTAGAGCGTCGGTGGCCATGGATTTCGAAGGTGGCGGCTACAGAAGATGAACAGTGAATAGTAATCGTAGGGTTTAAACCTAATATTTATATAATTTAAATGGTAATTTTTCAATTAAATCCATATCTTTTTAACCGGTCCAATTCCAGTCCAGCAGAAGGTGACCCTAGCCAATAGTCCATGTTCCGGATCCAACGGGACAGGTCCCGTCAGCCCAAACGGCTGTCTGAGGCATGTTTTATTTAATTTAATAATTAAATCCTTTATTAAATTAATTCGTTTGCATAAATAAATTCACCGAGGTCACATACAGACTCAGAAAAATCCATAAAAAATATATTTGGCTTTGTTATGACGATACGGTCCTAACAAAATTAATTTCGTTGGATTCTGAGACCGTTTGAAAAATGACTAATTTTCAGTCGATCAAATTTGACTGAATTGAACAAAACACAGTTACTTTCGCCACGCTCACATATTAATTTGGAAAATTCTATAAATTGAAACCTAGTAATAATTTGACATCCTGGTTCCCACAAAAGTTGTTTCGTCGAAAACAGAGATCGTTTGAAAATTGACTATTTTCACTGGCTTTAATATTATTTAAAAATAAAAATTTTAATTTCTGGCACATTTTCCAACCAAATTATTTAAAATAAAATTTTTAAATTGGTTCGGATTTTCGGGGTCGTTACAATCTCCCTCAACTTAAGAGCTTTTCGTCCCCGAAAAGGAAACAAAGTAAAGTAGGAAACAAGACGAAAAATGTAAATTATTGTGAATGTACCTTAACACAAGAGTTACTCGGAGATGTCCACTCTGCACTAGGGGTAAGCCTTTGTGATGCTTTCCTTTGTCTCCCAAGTACAGTCTCTAGGATCCCCGCTCCACTGCACCTTGACTAGGTGGATCCTCTTGTTCCTCAGCACTCGGGCTTCTTTGCCAACGATTTTCACTGGCTCTCTCCTTACTGCTAAGTTCGGAGTAATCTCCAATTCTTTTTGTGCTTCTTCCTCCATAACTGAGTCTGGGTCATGAACATGTTTGCGGAGTTAAGACACATGAAATACATCATGCACCCCAGGCAACCAATCAGGCAGCTGTACTCTATAAGCGAGAGTACCAATCCTTTCGAGAATAGGAAATGGACCAATGAATCTCGGTGCCAACTTTCCAGTCTTCCCAAAACGAACTATGCCTCTCAATGGAGAAACCCTCAAGTAAACATAGTCGCCAATAGAGAATTCTAAATCTCTTCTTCGCTGGTCTGCATAGCTCTTCTGTCAGCTCTGAGCAGTAAACAAGCACTTCCTAATAAGATCAACATGGTCTGCTGCTTCACGAACCATGTCGGGACCCAAGACTAATCGATTGCCTGTCTCTACCCAACATGCCGGAGATCTGCATGGTCTGCCATATAATAGTTCAAACGGTGACATCTTCAAGCTTGCTTGGTAGCTGTTATTATAAGAGAACTCAACCAAGTGCAAGTGATCCTCCCATGAACCACCAAAGTCAAGAATGCACGCTCGCAACAAGTCTTCCAAAATACGGTTCACCCTCTCAGTCTGGCCATCTGTCTGAGGGTGATAAGCGGTGCTCAGATTCAACTTGGTCCCAAGCTCTTCTTGAAAAGCTTCCTAGAATTTGCTAGTAAATATAGGATCCCAATCACTAACAATGCTTTTGGGAACTCCATGTAGTCTGACAATCTCTTTGACATAAAGCTGCGCCAGACTTCGAGTTGTTCTATTGGACCTGACAGGGTTAAAATGGGCAGTTTTTGTTAAGCGATCTACAATCACCCATATACTGTCGTTGCCCTTCCTAGTTCGAGGTAAGCCATCAATGAAGTCCATAGAGATTTCCTCCTACTTCCAACCTGGAACTCCTAGCGGTTGCAACAAACCCACCAGCTTCTGTTGATCACTTTTAACATGCTGACAAGTGGGACATCTAGCAACATAAATAGAAATATCTCTCTTCATGGACCTCCCCCAAAATGTGCGCTTGAGGTCGTGATACATCTTGCTCACCCCGGGATGAATGCTAAGCTTAGATTTATGACATTCATCCATGATCTCCCTTCTGAGCTCAGAAATGTTTGGGACACAAATTCGGCCTAATAGCCTCAAAACTCCTTTGTCGTCAATTTGGAAACTCGTGGTGAAAACCAACCCGAATTCTTTGGCTAATTCTCGGGATAAACTCATCATTCTTCTGTAGAGCGGAAATTTTATCAATCAGAGTAGGAGTGATAATGAGATTGGCGAGGATGAGATTGTTGTCAATTGCATTTTTTCTACTGAGTGCATCGGCTACAACGTTGGCTTTCCCTGGAGTATATAGGATATCTAGGTCATAGGCTGCAAGAAATTCAACCCAGAGTTGCTGCCTCATGTTCAAATCTCTTTGGGTAAATAAATGCTTCAAGGATTTGTGATCCGTGTATATTTCGAACTTATTACCCAAGAGATAATTCCTCCATACCTTTAGAGCAAATACAATAGCCATTAGCTCAAGATCATGCGTGGCGTAATTCTTCTCATGCGGTTTCAGCTGGCGGCTAGCATATGCGACTACTTTGTCTCTTTGCATCAGCACCGCACCAGTACCTTAAATAGATAAGGGATCACATGTTAAAATGATATTTGACATTAAAAGAAAATGTTATCTCTGACATGTTGATTTATAAAAGAAACAACCTTGTTTAGAAGCGTTGGTCCAGACTTTCAAATCCTGATTGCCATCTATAATGGTCAACGCAGGAGCATTGGTCAACCTCCTTTTTAGATCTTGGAAAGCTGTCTCGCATTCGGGTGTCCAAATGAATTTTGTATGCTTCTTGGTCAAATTTTTCAATGGACAAGCTATCCTCGAAAAATCTTTGACAAATTTCGGATAATAGCCAGCCAGTCCTAAGAAACTTCTGACCTCTGTGGGAGTTCTAGGCTGCTTCCATTCTTGGATGGCTGAGATCTTTCCTGGATCTACTGAGATGCCTTCTTTTGATACAACATGGCCGAGGAATTTCACCTCTTCTTGCCAGAATATTCATTTGGAGAATTTGGCTTTCAGCACGTTTCTTCGCAAAATCTCCAAGACTTCTCTCAGATGCTGTTCGTGCTCAGCAGTGGATTTAGAAAAGATGAGGATGTCATCGATGAACACCAGCACGAATTTATTTAAAATATCTCTAAACACTCTATTCATCAAATCAACAAAGTATGCTGGAGCATAACATAGACCGAAAGGCATTACTAGCCATTCATAAAATATAACTGGTCCTCTGAAAGCAGTTAAAGGCACACACTCCTCTGCGATGCGAAGTTGATGGAATCCTGTGGCCAGGTCCATCCTAGAAAATACTCGTGCTCCATGCAATCGGTCTAAAGATCATCAATTCGTGGCAGTGGATATTTGTTTTTCAGCATTTGCTTATTGAGGTCGGCGTAGTCCACACATAGCCTGAGGGTACCGTCTGACTTTGGGACAAATACCACTGCTGCGTCCCATTCTGAGAAGCTAGGCCTTATCAGACCCTTCCACAAAAGCTGCTTGGTTTGATTTCTCAGCTCCTCTTTTTCTTTTGGCGACATTCTCCGAATAAGATGTACGACAGGCCTTGCATTCAGAGCTAAGTAAATTCTGAAGTTGATTTCTCTACGCGGAGGTAAGCCTTCAACTTCCTTAAATACATCAGCGTAATCTTTAACGATAGGGATATCCTCAATAGAAGTAGGGGGTGACCTCTAGAGAAGATCAGAATTCTTTTCTGTCAGTGGCTGAGCCGTGGCATGGTATAGTAATATTTCCAAGCTTAGTTTTAACTTTGATGATTCTCTCCGCACATATTAACTCAGCCGCATACTTTGTTAGCCAATCGATCCCCAGTATGATATCATAACCGGAGAAATTCATGACGATCAAATTAAAGGGAAACTTGTAGCATGAATAAGAAATAGGCACTCTACAAAATTGATCAAAAATAAGAGAACCTCCTACCGGGCTATGGGCTCTAACCAACTCCTTAAGTTTCTTTGGTTTCAGTTTTAACTTTTTAATTACATCCTTAGAAATAAAACTTCATGGAGCACCAGTATCAAACAAAGCAGTAATAGGAATCTTTTTAATATTAAGAGTACCTCCTAAGATATCGGGTTTACCTGGCCCCTTGGCAGAAGCTGGTGCATCAGCTCCCTCGTAAACATGTGCCACTTGAGAATTCTTTAGCAGTGGGCATTTTGCATTGATGTGCTCCTTTTGATGACAATTATAGCAATCCCTCTTATCCTGAGAACTCTGGCCATGATTCTGAGAACTCTGGCTACGATTCTGGCTAGGTCCAGCTTCATTCCTCTTGGCTCTTTTCGGAGCTTTACACTCGAAATCAAAATGTCCAATCTTGCCGCAATTATAGCATGTCAACTTGCTCCTGTCCCTCTTCTTCCCTTGGGGCTTAGCAGCAGAAGAATTGCTTGCCTCCAGTTTCTTGTTAGCCTGTTCCTTTGGTTGTTGCTCTGATTTTTGGCTCTATCTTGCTGTGCGGCCTCATCATTCTCTTTATAGCGGCATGCCATCTCTACTACTTCATTGAAGGGGAGTTTGATATGAGCGGTGACTCGGTCCAAGTATTTCTTTGAGAGGCCCTTGATAAATCTTTTATTCTTCTCTACTGTATCTTGAATAAATCCTGGAGCATAACATGAGAGCTCATCAAACTTTCTCAAATACTCAGAAACAGACATACTCCCTTGTTGTAAATTGACGAATAGCTTGCAGAGATGCTCCCTTGCTTGCGGAGGAACATACTTTTCATAGAAGAGCTCTTTAAATTTGGAACAAGACATGTTGGCCACATCATTACAAATCTTGACCGTGTCCCACCAATGTCCAGCTTCATCTTTTAATTGTCATACTGCCAGGAAACGCTTTCGCTGCCCTCTAATTCTATGCCCTCTAAGATCTTTCCACAGTCCTTAAGCCATGACTATGGCTGAGTCACAGACTCTCGCCCAGTGAAAGGTACACCTCCTAGATTTCTGAATTTATTTGACATTCTCTCCAAGTCGAAGGGCTGTGGGGGTGGAGGTAGTGGTGCTATGACCTCAGAAGTAGGTTGTTCCTGAGTAATGGGGGTCTCGTCCCTGGTTGGCCCTCTAGCTCCCCCTCGGGCTCCACCTCGGGCTCCGCCTCGAGCTCCACATCGGGCTCCACCCCGGGTTGTTCTTGCTCTGGTGTCCATTTTAAATCAGTCTGTACCATCAAGGAAAGAGTCAGACCAACAGAAATAAAAGATTTTTAAGGAAAGATAAGATAAGGACAAAGTTAAAAGATGACGATGTAACGACTAATAAGTATGTGTTATTCTGTTGTGCTCATTCTAGGACATTACTAGTCCTATCTCTAATAAGCGACTCGCCCTAGAACAATGTGGATTCTATCTAGACGAATTGTTCTAAATATGTTATATTCCGAGGCTAAGGTTAACATTAAGCACTGATACCAAATGTGACAACTCCAAACTTCAGTTGACCGAAAGTAAGGATAATCATTTGGAATACAACAGATTTACAACAATAACAGATCTCAGATAATTTCATAACACATAATTATTGCAGCGGAAAGATAAAAGTCATAAAACATCACATCAACTGAAACACAAAGTACGCAGTTTACAGGATACAACTTAGCAAAGATAGAAAGTCTGAATAAAAGGATATAAGTCTCAACTCCAAACGTACATCAAGATACAAGATGGAATAAAGTCTCTAAAACAAAAGCAAAGATAAAAGAGAATTCTTCGTCTTCCTCCTCAGCAGTCTTCAATCCAGACACTCCTCAAAACCTGTCACTCGGCTGCCCGTGTAAAGAGAGGGCACCCGAGTTTGCAAAGTGAAACAAACTTCGAGTCAGTCATGGGACTGGTATGAGAAATCTTCTGTACTAACTAACAATATGGCGAACCACAGGACCACGCCGCTAACGCGGAACGGGTTTACTCCATCGGGTTGCCAGTGCATAATTAAATAAAGTTGATACAAAATAACGCAATGACTTTTTTTAAAAATGAAATCATTATAAGACTCAAGTCCCATCACACAATGCAACGCAAACCGGAGGATAGAGTTTTACCTTATAATGATCAAATATGCTTAATACGTGTAAAATAGTATTTTAATATTATTATTATTAGTGTCTAAGTAGTTTAAAAATACTTCAAAGTAAATGTATCAATCTTAGACGGCATAGCTACCATACACTATGTCGCCATATATAGGTTTATAATCAAGACCGTAATGTCGTATTGGAAATTGGTTTTCCGTCATGAAATCGAGGCTAGGGATCGTCCTCTCTGATTCGAGACACTCTAGCAAATTCCTCAGGATCCCCCGCAGTGAACCCTTGGATCTTCAGGGCTGGTCCCCACCTAACGGTAGTGGATTAGTTATGCCTGAACACACGTTTCCCGGTTCCTTTGAACCTATAGTATGGCCACTAACAACCTATAAAACCCGAGGTACCTCTATCCATCATCTACATAAGTAAAATGCCAGCCAGTTTAAGCACTGACACAACCCCCAGCTAGAAAGAAACGTGTGCACTCCCTGCAGTCCTAATCCCGTTTTTGACTCGTACTGGGGTGTAAGGCTCGCGAAGTCACGCTATACTCAAAGGTACGCCTAAACAGACTATGCTTTGATCATCAACCACAAGGCTTGCTTTTCAACAAAGCCTTGATCATTTGCTTCTTGGCGTGCCACATTAACAACTCACGCCATGCGATCGATAACTATTACTATATACCAGGGTGTTAAGCAGAGAATAAATTCTCCACCACTAATCAGACATATATAAAGACAAATCGATTTAATTACATGAAATGAATTCCAACGTTAGACGCGCATCTATTTACAAGTTCGCTCTAGGTCTGAACGAAACCGGAGATACCCGAGTGGTTCTCGCTTATCCGGACAATCAACACATACGTCCGGACAACTACTGCTTCAACCCCATCCTAGGAGCAAGTCAGTCCAAGGCATTAGTAGTCGTCGCCCATTCGATGTGAAGATCGCCGATCCTCAATCCCCATCTTCTACATCTTTGACTTAATCGTCATGTAATTATTTGAAATGAGTTGAACTCGGTCTTTTCAAATAATCCTCGCATAATTATCATTTAAATCATTTCATATCACTAATATTTATTTATAATGATTTATCGCTATTTTTATTAATTTAAAAATAGCCCAATATAATAAAACGATGCTTCGGGTCAATGGGCTGCCTTGGCGCTGTTTTTACCAAATTTTGATTTACACATATTTTGAAATCTAACCATCGGATTTTGATGAAATTTATATCGTTGGAAAGATCTTCCCAAAGCGGTCCTAACGGTTCCAGTTTTGGGAAAATCCAACGGTCGGATCTTTCGGTATAATCGTTTAAAGTTACGATTGCCGATACGCGAACTACCACACGTGTTTTGTTTTATTATTTATATTTTTTATATATAATATATTAATCATTTGGTGAAAAAAATTCCATTCTTTTTATCACATCTAAAATGACGATAAAATATTACTTTTATTTCTCCGCTTTTTATTTATATCTAAAATATAAATAAAATGTACTTTTTTTTCATTTCCATGTCTTTATTTACATCTAGAATGTAAATAAAGATTTACTTTTCTAATTCATATTTTTATTTGTAACTAGATTACAAAGAAAAATATACTTTATATAATCATATTTTAATTTGCAACAAATTTGCCAATAAAAACTCACTTTTACTAATCTTATTTTCATTCCCATCTAAATGTGAATAAAATAACCTTTTATTTTTCATGTTTTCATTCACATCTAAAATGTGAATAAAATATACCTTTTTAAATTCATATTTTTCATTTGCTACTAAATTGTAATTAAAAAGGTGTAATTCTTTTCTATGTTTTGTTTACATCTAAAAATGCAAACAAAATATGTAATTCTTTTCTATGTTTTGTTTTATTTACTCTAAATATAAATAAAATGTGCCTATTCTGTATTTATGTTTTATTTACTCTAAATGTAAATAAAGTGCTTCTTTTTCTCCCTTTTTCTTATTTATTTACACTACATGTAAATAAATGTTTCCATTTACTTCTCTTTCATGTTTATTTACCTAAGTGTAAATAAATCTGTCATCTCAAATTACATATCCTTTTTACATAAGAATGTTAATAAATGTGTTCTCTAATTTTATTCTTTTTATTTACATCAGAAAATGTAGATAATGGTCATCGCCAAGTTTATTCTTTTTATTTGCATAAGAAGATGCAAATAAAGTCGTTCTCATATTTTGTTCTTTTTATTTACATAAAAAAAATGTAAATCCTTCTCATTCCTTTTATTTTTCATTTGCATCTAAACATGCAAATAAAATAATGTACTCCATTTTTTTTTACTTCATTTTTAATATATTAACATTACACCAAAAATATGTTCATCTTCAATGTAACGACATAACGCTTAAAATATGTGTTCAATTTCATATTTATACACAACGCTAAAAATATGTTTATTTTACATATATTAACACGACGCTAAAAATATGGTTCACTTTTCATATCTCTACTACATGTAAAATTCCATATTTCAATACTTGAAATAATCTAAGTTTTGGGTGTCGACTAACATGACCAATTCAATATCACAATATATGAAATCAACATGTAATTTGGTGTGAAGTTTTCATGTCAACACAAATGATAGCAACATATAATTTGGTGTCAAGTTTCATGTCAACCCATATGATAGCAACATATAATTTGGTGTCCAGTTTCATGTTAACACATACTGTTAGCCTACTTTGTGAATTAGGCAACACAAAGTCAAGATATCAAGCATTGAAGAACCTTTCTAATTAGAAGACTTCGGTTCGGATCGGAGAGACCACCACTACTCAGATCGGGGAGGACACTACAGCCTAGATCAAAACAGCGTATCGGTTCGGGTCGGATAAAGTCTTCTGTTCGGATCGGAGAACTGTTGCTGAGGAAATTGGTAAGGCATAGCTGTTAGGATCGGAAGGCAATATAGTCTCAATTGGATCGGAAAGCCACCTGGTTGCCACGGAAATAGATCGGAGCGGAGCGGAGCAGACTAAAGAAGAGAGAGCGTTGCTTCCAAGCCAATCCGGGTCGGATCGGGTAACCCCTTATATGTGTGTCTCCGACCCGAGCCCATTTTCCATGTCATTCTCCAGCATAAGCGCCCGAATATCCGGATCGGCTATGACCAGTTCCTGCCCATAACGTCCATTATTCTGATGCGTTGTCAACAAAGAAATCAATCCGAATCCGATGCTGATGGGATGAGTGACACGTGGCTCCGATCCGGATCGGGCTCTGAGCAAATTCACACCTATAAATACCCCGTCTGGAGACAAAGAAAAGGATCTTTTTTGGCATTTCGAGAATTCAACCACCTCCATAATCCGAACTCCAGTACTCCTGGAGAATCCAAATCTTCTTTCATTATTTGTTTTAGTCAATTGAGTGAATATAAGTGAGTTGTGAGTGGAATCAAGTGAATCTTACATTGTATTGCAACTGAATCATTGAATATAGTGAAAGATAAGTGGACGTAGGCATTTCTTCGCCGAACCACTATAAATCCTGTGTGTTCATTTTCATTTTTATCTCATTTCATTTGCTTTTAATCAATTTGGGTGTTAGAACCACTTTTTGGTCTAACATTTTGGTGCTTTCACTGAGAAACCTCATCTAAATTCTTTATTTTCTAGGATTTCTTTCTACTTTTTGGACCGTTGAGTTCAAAGAAGTTAATCCTTAAGTTTCTATGCTCTTTTATATTTGTTGAAGTGATTGTCAAAGAATCATGGCCAAAGGAAAAGGCAAAGAAGTTCAGTCTGGTCGAGGAAATGGAGCTGGCGAAGATCAGCAAAATGCGGTTGTAACAAGGTCTCGGGGGCAGAGTTCAGCAGCAGGAAGAACCAATGCAGGAAATCCGAGCCGCCAACAGGGGGAGAGCTCCGATCCGATCCGGGTAGGAGATTCTGAAGCAGTGCATTCCCCCAATCTGAACCGACCCGAGCAGCTTGCCACGTACCGATCCAATCAGGCCCCCCAGCTCCGAACCGACCCGACCTCCTACCTCCGATCCGACCTGACGCTTGGTGAAGCTGGAACCTCTACTCGAGTCCCTACGAATGCTCCGATTCCAGCCACCAGGGTTAGTGATCAGGTCAATCCATCTGCGCCCATCACTCAAGGAGATTTCTCGCGCTTACTTGACATGCTTGAGAGCACAAGGGAGGCTATGAAAGTCCACGAGCGCACTAATCTCATGATGCATGAAAATATGAGGCTCATGAGTCGGGAGATTAGTGAACTCCGTCGACAGAGAACTCCATCACCGGTTCGTCACACACCAGTGGATCAATCTTCATCTTCCGAGGAAGAGCGGCCCCGTGAACGAAGGCCGCTCGAACGACCTCAGAACGTGGAGCAGCTGACATTTGGATCTTTGGGATCTCGTGAGGATATTGCACGAGCGCTAGGAAACAATGACCCCACACGGGGGCAAAGACTCCAGTCCCCTCCTCCCGAGATCGACCGGGAGTGCAGGGAACGGAATCGAGTAGAAGCAGCTCGAAGAAGAAGGGCATCTCCTGAACAAGAGCCCAGAAGGAACTCGGATACTAGGGCCAGGGAACCTGAGCGGCCCCTAACTAATGCTGATGTGCAGGCAATGGTTCGCCAGATCATGTCCGAGAGCCGGAACTATACAAATGAAGATTATGGCATTGAGCGAAGCCATACTCCCTTCACCGATGATATCCTCGACTTCCAATTTCCCCGACGCTTTAACTTGCCACAGATGGACAAATACAACGGAAGGACTGATCCAAGACAGCATTTGATGCGATACTCGTGGCTCATGAATGCTGCTGCTGCCCCTGATGAAGTGAAGTGCAAAGCATTCCCAATCTACTTAGAAGATGTGGCACTGTTCTGGTTTACCCGACTTCCTCCTCGTTCGATTTCGAATTACAAGCAGCTAAGCGAGCGTTTTATGAACCAGTTCCGACTCCATGCCCGAAAGTCCAAAAGTGTTATTGAATTATCGAGAATCAAGCAGGCACCAGGAGAGTCTTTGAGGGCATATCTTGACCGTTTTAACAAAGCTGTGACTGAGGTCAGTGACCCGCATGAGCCCACTATTCTGATGGCATTGAAGGAAGGAGTCGATCCTGAATCCGAGTTCGGAGATTATCTTTCTGGGAAAATACCCTCCACAAGAGAGATATTCTACGAAAAAGCCGATATTTATCTAAGGCGAGAGGAGGCCAGGGCAAACCGAAAGAGAAAGTCTGAGACGGCTTCAAAAGAAAATGTGCAGAGTAATATCGCCGTGAAGCAGTCTGGGGAAAGTTCCGGCAAGGTTGAAGTAAATGTGGGAAACAAGGGTGGCAACAACAACGCTGGAAGCGGGGGTAACAACAACAATAACCGTAATCCGAATGGTAGCAGAAGAAACAGAAATAGGGGAAGCGATCCTAACAAAAAACCCCGATTCCAGACTTACGAGAATTATACACCATTGAACGACACCCTGGAAAATATTTACCTGGATACGTATAATGTGTTACAGTACAAAAGACCGCCACCTCGTGATTCGACCGAGAAAGAAATGGCGACAGGGAAATTTTGTTTGTTTCATGGAACTCATGGGCATTCAACCAATGAATGTCGGCATTTGAGGGATGTGATTGAGAAGCTGCTGCGTGAAGGGAAGTTGGATGAATACAAGTTTTCCCCGAGGGACAGGGGGCAAGGAGAGCAGGCTCCAAAACAGATTCTACCTGCTCCCAAGCCTACAGCGCAGCAGAAAGGTAAAGGAATTGTTATCAACTCCATAGTAGGCGGACCTCACCCGGCAATCCGAAGTTTCAGATCAATGGATCAATATGTAAATGCTGCCAAGCACCTAGATGTGAATGAAGGTGATGATTTGGAAGATATCACCCCCATAAAACAACAGAAGACCATGTTTGACGATGTGGTATTCCGCAGCCGAGACAATACTGGGATCCAATCACCCACTGATGATCCGTTGGTTATTACTACCACTATTGGGCCGGCCTTGGTCCATAAGGTATTAGTAGACAACGGAAGTTCTGTCAATATTTTATTTAAAAAGTCATTCGATCAGATGAAGCTTGAATCCGAAGATTTGAAGCCATGTGAAGGATGGATCAGAGGCTTCAACGGGGCGTCGACAGCTCCCATGGAATACATAGAGTTGCCCGTGACCCTGGGGCAAGGAGAACGTAGAAGAGTGCGGATGCTTCAGTTCGTAGTATTGGACGTAGATTCGCCTTATAATGCATTTTTGGGGAGGCCTGCCCTTGCTGAATTCAGAGTTTGTATCGCCCCTTGGTGCTTGTTACTTAAGTTCCCAACCGAAGCCGGAATTGGAGTAATGAGAGGGGATCAAGTTTCCGGACGGGCCTGCTATGTGGCCGAATTAAAGATGTTGATGAAAGGACTTAACGTTGAGAGTAAAGATGCCTCGTCTCCCTCAAAGGGGGGCTCGGCATAGCAATTAGAGAGATTGACCCCAAAGGAGTTGCCCAAAGGAACGCCTGAAGACCTGGATCCCAGAAAAGACGAGGAACCAGAGGCTAGGAATGCAACTCCTAATGAAGCGACAGTGGAAATTCCCATTGATAAAGCTGATCCGACAAAAGTTTTGAAAATTGGTTCTCAATTAGATCCACGTCGAGCTAAAGAACTAAGGACTTCTTGAAGGCAAACTTAGACGTGTTTGCCTGGACCCATGCTGATATGTGTGGGATATCGCCATCCATTATAAGTCACAAATTGAATGTAAACCCGAAACATCCGCCTGTGAAGCAAAAGAGACGCATGCTGGGCCCAGAGAGGTCGGCTGCTCTCAAAGAGGAAGTAGAGAAGTTGAAGCAGAATGGATTTCTTCGAGATTCGACATATCCCGACTGGATATCGAATCCCGTCTTGGTAAAGAAGCCAAACGGAAAGTGGCGGACTTGCATTGACTTTTCAGATTTGAACAAAGCTTGCCCAAAAGATAGTTTCCCACTTCCCAGGATTGACCAGCTTGTAGACTCGACAGCGGGTCATGAACTTCTCTCTTTCATGGATGCGTATTCTGGATACAACCAAATTCCTATGCACGTGCCAGACCAAGAACATACGAGCTTCATTACGAATTTGGGATTATATTGTTATGTTGTAATGCCATTCGGATTGAAAAATGTCGGAGCTACTTATCAGCGCTTGGTGAACAGAATGTTTTATAATCAAATAGGAAAGACTATGGAAGTTTATGTGGATGATATGCTTGTCAAATCGAAACAGTCCTCCAGCCATACGCAAGACTTGGCGGAAATGTTTGGTATCCTGCGAAAGTATCGGATGAAATTGAATCCTCTGAAATGCTCATTTGGAGTGGCATCGGGAAAGTTCCTTGGCTTCATTGTGAGCTCCCGAGGAATTGAAATCAACCCTAGCCAGATAGCAGCGATTAGAAATATCGAAGAGCCGAGGAGAATTAAAGACGTCCAAAGTCTTGCAGGGAAAGTAGCGGCGCTGAGTAGATTCATCTCCAAAGCCACAGACAAATGCGTTCCGTTTTTTGATTTGATTAAAAGAGGAAAGAAGAACTTCGAGTGGACTCCGGACTGTGTTGAGGCCTTTCGAAATTTATTGGAACTGCTAGAGAAGCCGCTAATTTTGTCAAAGCCAGTGGATCATGAAGAATTGTTTGTTTACTTGGCAGTCTCGGCCCACGCCGTTAGCACAGCCCTGGTTCGAGAAGAAGACAAAATACAAAGGCCAGTGTATTATGTAAGCAAGAAATTAGCAGCGGCAGAGCGCAACTATCCAAAGATTGAGAAGCTTGCTTACAGCCTCCTAATCGCATCCCGAAAACTTCGTCACTATTTCCAAGCTCATCCGATAACCATATACACCGACCAGCCCTTAAGGAAGGTGTTGCAGAGACCCGAAGCATCGGGAAGGTTGATCAAATGGAACATAGAACTAAGTCAGTTTGATTTGAATTTTCAACCACGAAAGTCGATCAGGGGGCAAGCTCTAGCAGACTTTATTGCGGAGTTCACCATTCCAGAGGAGGAAGTAATCGATGACAGAGTGGTTAAGTCCGAGGATGAGTTAAAGATAGATCCGTGGAAACTATATACAGATGGAGCCAAGAACGACCGAAGGTCCGGAGCTGGAATCGTCTTAGTCACTCCCGAAGGACGGTCGTTATATTACGCCCTGCGATTAGAATTTTCGGCGACTAACAATGACTCTGAATATGAAGCCCTGATTGCCGGGCTGAAGCTTGCTAAAGACCTCGGAGTAAAAATGTTAGACATATTCTGTGATTCTAAAATTGTTGTTTGCCAAGTGCGAGAGGAATTTGTGGCTCGAGGACCTCGACTTATCGCCTACCTCAAGAAAGTGAGAGAGCTATTGAATAGCTTAGAGCGGTACAACATAACACACATTCCCAGAGTTGAAAACCAGAAAGCGGATAGGCTGGCAAAGCTGGCTAGTTCTGACAATCCAGAAGAGACTGAAATAATTCCAATTGAAACGTTGGAATCGCCAAGCTTTGAGTCAATGGAAATTGAATTCGCTTTTGAAGCAGAACCAGAGAAGGAGTCGTGGATGACTCCAATTAAGAATTTCCTTAAGAATTGGACCCTCCCATCAAAGAAGAGTGAGAATAGAGCTGTAGATCGCAAAGCTACCAGATATGTCATACAAGATGATACTCTTTATAGGCAAGGATTTTCTATGCCCCTGTTACGATGTATAGCACATGACGACGTCAAGCGTGTACTAAGAGAAGTACAAGAAGGTGAGTGTGGAGATCATACAGGAGGTCAAACTTTAGCAAAGAAGATATTGCGATACGGATACTTCTGGCCTACGATTAATAAAGATGCAGCTGATTATTCACGACGCTGCGATAAGTGCCAGAGATTCGCCAAAATCCCCAGAGCACCGTCGACCCCACTTAAATCAATGGTGAGTCCTTAGCCATTTGCCACGTGGGGAATTGATATCATTGGAGTTCTACCAATTGCTAAAGGAGGAGCTAAGTATGCAATAGTGGCCGTGGACTATTTTACGAAGTGGGTGGAAGCTGAACCCTTGACCAAGATCACGACAAGAAAGGTGATAAGTTTTGTGGTCAGAAATATTATATGCCGGTTCGGGATCCCAAGGACGATTATAACTGACAACGGAACCCAATTTGATAGTACTGAATTCAGAAATTTCTGCCAGAAGTATAAGATAGACAAACAATATACTGCAGTTGCCTATCCGCAATCGAATGGGCAAGTAGAGGCAATAAACAAAGTAATAAAATCCATCCTCAAGAAACGGTTAGAGCGTGCAAAGGCAAAATGGGTTGACGAATTGCCCCTAGCTTTGTGGGCATATCGAACAACATTTAAAACGGCCACCGGTCATACCCCTTTCTCTCTCTCCTTTGGCTCAGAAGCAGTAATTCTAGTTGAACTGGAAGTTCCTTCCCACAGGGTGACATATTATGACCCGATGACGAATCGGGCACTCTTACTTGAGTCTCTTGATGAAGTCGAAGAAAAAAGGGACGAAGCAGATTTGCGTGCGGCAAGACATCGATGTCAGATGGCACGCTATTACGACAAAAAAGTTCGCCTCAGGACTTTTGAACCAGGAGATTTGGTGCTAAAGAGAGTCTTTCCATCCCTTCCTCACCTCGGTCCAAAATGGGAAGGACCCTTTGTCATCCAACGGAAACATGAAAAAGGAACCTTCAAGTTAACGACCGTAGATGGCGAAGAAGTCTCCAGAGCATGGAATGCCCAACACTTAATGCGATATTTGGATTAGAAACGCAGTACTTTGTGTTATTTTTCTTATGAACTTTGTAATAAGGCACGACTTGCCTTGGGAAAATCTGACGATATGAATGAAGAACTATAAAGTGGATGTAGGCTACGACTTAGCCGAACCACTATAAAAATATTGTGTGTTATTTACTTTTATGCATTTACATTCATCAGTTATTCTGTTGTGATCATAAAATACAGGATGACTCAGAGCCTAAAAAGGTTGAAAACAGTTTAGACATAAAAAAGAAGCACAACGACTATTTGTGCGATAAGACATAAAAGAATGAGAAAATGACATTCTTAACTCTAACTCTCCAGAGAGAGAGAGAGAGTATAAAAGCGTCTCCGACTGAGCGCTGAAAAAGAAATTCTTCTCCTAACTCTAACTTTCCAGAGAGAAAGAGAGTATAAAGGCGTCTCCGACTGAGCGCTGAGAAAGAAATCTTTCCCCGCTGAAAGACTGGGGAATGAATAGATTACTGAGCTCGAACTCTAACCCTCAAGAGAAAGAGAGAGAGTATAAAAGAAATGCCAGAAAAAATGACAGGTACTGACGACGCAAGAAGTGCTATCCCGTCAGAGAATCAGGAGCATTTAGATTGCTTGGTTAAGCATTAAATAATTTGTGGGAATTGGCTGGGGACACGTATGTATACGCATATTTCCCCCCTCCACAACTTCGATTCATAACTATAGACATGCATTTTTACATAAGTGCAGAACTACTAACGAACAAACATTGCAGAAAATGAGTTATTTTTATTTACAAATGAATGAATTTGTACAGGAAAATAGCTAAAAAAGAAAGTACAGGAGCTACTCTTGTAGCAGCAATTATTGGTTCACTAAATGCTAAAACGATACAAGGCAATCCACTATTTAGATTTTGAATGAGCCTTGGATTTCTTGGCGGCTTTCTCCGCGTCCTTTGCTTCTTTCTCAGCCTCCGTCAAGATTCGTTTTGACTTCTTTTTTCCTGAAGAAGCGGTGCTGGAGCCAGTCGACTTCTTCCCGGAGGGCGGGGCGCTGGAATCAAGAGAAGATTTTTTAGCGAGTTCCTCTGTAATAGATCTAGTTGAGAGCTTAACAACTAACCTTGATCCCGCATCCACGACTGCGAGGGGCTTGAGGGCTTCAGGGTCTAGTTCTTCGGCTTTTAATTGCAAGCGTTTGTCTTGATCAGCTTTCATTGCAGCCAAAGTAACATCATCAGCACTTTTTGACTCCCCGATTATTGCAACTTCCGGTTCCTCTTCCTGACCCCCATCACCGCCATCATCCCTTAAAGCCGCTATCATTTCTTCATCATGGGGAGTGGCGGCCTTAGTCGGCTCACTTCCTTCTCCCAAGTCTATAGAAGCAGCCTTGTCTTCCCCTCTTTTGGCCTTTTCTGCGGGCTTTACCCCAGCAGTGGCTCCTTGAGTCACGTCTGTCTTTTCGGTTGATTCAACACTTACAGAATGAGAAGCAACAGTTATCAACTCAGGCGAAAACAATGGGTCTTTCATCGATTGTTCAATCACGTGGCGAAAGGTAGAAACAGCCTTAGCAAATTGAGGAGAAAAGGTAGGGATACCTTCTGAAGACCTCTCGGTAGGGGTGACTACTACCTCTGGTGTTGTTTCAGGAATAGGGGATAGCAGAGTTATTCGGGCAATTCCCGGATTTTCAGGATCATACCCCTCTACTTCAGAAGTTGCAGGGGCAGAAGAAGAGGAACCGGCTCCGAGAACATTCTTCTATTTAGACTTTCGTCTCTCCTCTTCCATGGCCTCAGCAATGAGGCGGCGCCCTTCAGCTAGGCGCTCCGGTTCATCATCCCTCAAATATTTTTCCATTAGTTTATCTTCATCGAGGGAATCGACCTTAAGTTCCTCTTTTTCCCACTCGACGATATGATTCCATACTTGAACTAGAGTGGATGGATAATCCTCGATCCAAGAAATGTTTCGGCGACGGATGATATGTGCGAAGAATTCAATCATTAATTCGCCGAAACCCTGAATATCAGCCTCCGCCTCTAACAGTTGTTTGCGGGCTTCCTCCGCAGATTTAATAGCACACTCCACATTGCCCTCGGCCAGGGCAGCCCTGTTCTCTGCTTCCAACAGCTTTGAAGCCAAGTCGGCATTCTTCTTTTCTAATTCAGCACTCCTCTTTGCTAACTCGGCGTTTTTCCGTTCAAGCTCAGCATAAGCAAGGCGTGTCTTAGCAGCTTCTGACTTGGCCTCGTCAGCTTGCTTTTTTAATTCAGAGCGCTCCAGAGTGTGAGATTCAAGCAAGTCATGATAACGTTTTTGCATGTCCTCGAATTGTTGTTTGAAGTTAGAAGCGTCCCTTTGAGCGACTGCTAGCTGAGCTTGAGTGTCTTCCAAATCTTTTCCTAGAGCTTTCAAGGCCTTGGCATCCTCCTCCGCGGTCTTTTGCATTAAATCAGTATTTGTGATTAGAGTGCGGATGATTCTAGAAAGATTGCGTGAATATTTAAACATCTCAGTATACTGTTTTTCCACCGCATCTATCTTTGCTTTGGCCTCATCTGCCCATTTAGACGAAACAGGCTCAAGGGCAGGTAAAAAAGTCAAAGTCTCGAAGTAGTGTTCGGGAAATTGCTCCTCCAAATATGCCCGCTTTACTGCAGTTTCTGCATCTAGTGGAGGAGGAGCAGGGATTGTCAATTCGGTGTCCCTGTGTGTGGAAGACTCGGTAGTTTCTTTGTCTGTCCTAGGGCGTTTAGTAGCAGGGACCTTGTGCTTACTCCGAGACCCGGTTTCTTTCGGAGGAGTTCTCTCTCTACTGCGCTTTTCATGGGAAGAAGTGGAGTCTTTAGATTGTGGTCTGTCCTCTTCCCTACGGCTTTGATAACCTTTATATTTCTCTTGTTCCGACCGAACAGGTGAGCGAGAACGTGAGGGTCGAGAACGATAGGGATCATAAGGCCTTCTCTCCTCCCTACCACTATCATCCCGGCGATCATACTCGATATCGTGAGGTGGATTGGACATACTGCGGCGAAGCTTCCTGATATCATAGTAGGACCGAGACATCGTACCTGCACGATAAAACAAATGAAATTTAGAGTTAATGGCTTCACGGAGAAAAAGGTGTAATGAATGCTAATGCCGTTATATAAAGTGTATCCTAAGTGGTGTGTTTCCCCCCAACAAACCCGAGTCTGAAGCTAGACTAGTACGGGCAGGCTCTTTGGCCTTAGCGGGAGTGGTCTCTTCAGAAGAGGTGAAGGCTAAAGGATCCTTTCTGAAATCCTCTGAAGTGTATATGGTTTCAGGTAAGGGGAGATCCCCCAAACCCTGAAATATTTGATCATCAGTACTAGGGATATTCCCCTCGGAAGCATTAAGCGGCGACTCTGCTGGGGATGTTGACTTTTCCAAAGAAGTAGCCTCCTCGGGGGCAGTATATCCTTCACGATGCCTTTCGGCCAGGTTAGCCAATTCGTCATCTTATGTAGAAGATGGAGAAGGTGAAGTTTGAAGAGGCACTGTAGGAATTCCCGAGCCTTCTCCTGTCTCTGGGACTACCTCCACTGGAGGAATGTATGCGTATGGAGCCGTCCCATGACCGATGCTACGAAAAACGGATAACAGCCCATGAAAGTGAAGGTATTCGTCTTTCGGGACTTCGTCTATAGTCAAAAATTTCTGATCGCCATTAAGAAGTTGGTGCATCCGGTCAAAGAACACCTGATCTGATAATTGTTTGGGATTGTCGACTGCAAACAAAAAAGGAAAACAAGTTAAGGTGATAATTCAAGTGTATAGAGCCCGGATTTAGAAAATCAGTGCTTTACTTGATTTTGTCCACCTCCTGGCGCATCCAGGCTATCGCTTCACGTAGAACCATTCTAGTCTGGAATCTCCAGCTTTACTGCTGAATGGTGCTGAGATTATCTTCCTTTTTTGGAACTGACTCAAAGTAGCAGAAAGATGGAGACTCTCGAGTCCGATGCTTGAAATTATAGAAGAAGTGAACGTCATCGAACGTGAGCTCTATGCCTAAGATTTCACGATATGCTATGTACAAGGTGTGCAAATAGGCATATGAATTGGGATGCAACTGCATGGGGGCAATCCGCATTTGTCTTAAAAAGTCAACGATGAAGGGAGAGAATGGAGGAACGACGCCGACCATGCACATCAATCGAGTAACCGTCATATATCCTTCTGGAGGGTTGTGAGGACGGTCAGAGCGTGAAGGCACTAGAGTGTCCCTTTTCATTATCCCGTACTTTAAGAAAATTCGGACAAGTCGATCGTTGTCGATTGTTGATTCAACGGAGTCTGGAGGTGATTCCAATATAATGGCCGATTCAAATTCATCAGGGGCTCGATCGTCACCAATCCCTCCTTCCTCCTCAAAACCCAGAGAAACTTCATTCTCTGAAGACACCTCGTTGCTTTCTCGATTTTCAACCCCGTAGTCTGGACCCTCATTGTCCCATTCTGGATCCGAAGGAGAAGATATATCCTCGAGAGTGATTTTGTTAGAGGTTTCCGGGGCTTCTTTCCTCTCAGCTAGTCTGGAAGAGCGTCTGGGTCTCATTGTCATAGAACTATTGAAGAAGCAATAGCATGAATTAGAGTAAATTAGCCCGTACCCCCCTGTGCATGTGTGTGAACTAAAATGTGTGCAACGAATGTGAGAAATGCAAAGTAAAGGTGCAACAATGTAAGACGAAACTTTGAAGAGAAAGTGATAGTCAGAGTAGTTCTTAATGTTCGTTTATGTCCGCAAGGCACTATCCTAACTGTTCATGAAGTTGGAAGTAATATCTAGCATTGTTTTAAATAGTTGGACAAAGGTTTGTGCTTTGGATTGAGTAGTTTTCGGTTCGGATGTATACATCAGGTTCAGATCGGATAGGCAAGGTCACATGTCAGCTTAAAGCAAAGGCTCACACTTAGAGAGATATATCCGGATCGGTTCGGGGATTGACTTTCGGGGCGGGTCGGATTAACCTGAATAACCATGCCCCTATTCTCTCTTTTGTTTCACAACCCGGTCCGATCCGAGCGCATAAGTCTTGACCTCCATTTTATTCATAGGTCCGACCCGACCCGGTTAAAAAAATTAAGTCCCATTTCTTTGCCTTATTGCTCCGACCCGGTCCGGTTCTGTGAATTTCTCTCTTTCCCTTTTTCTCCTACTGTTCCCCCACCCGAACCGATCTCCTTCAATTTCCTTCCTCTTCCTCCTCTTAAATAGCGAACCCAACTCAATATCCAAAGCCTTGATTAAAATCAAGTGCTTAAGCACTCAAGTATTCAACGACGAATCTCAACACCCTCCACCAACGTCTCGAAATGGCATCGATGCCATCAACGACGAAGGCGGAGGATGAAGGAAGCCATGGCGATGGAATTAGTCAAACACCTTGCTAGAATCGTTCAACTTAGCTGCGAACGTAAATTAAAAACAATTATGGCAACGAGATTCGAGATTGCAAGACTACCTATGTATTTGATTCAAAGATTAAAGCGAGAATTTTGGAATTTTTTGGAAAGACTAGGGCTTCGATGTGAAATCGGTTGGGCAAGAGCAATGAATAAAAGAAAAGAAGAAAAGTGAAGTAAATTTATATAAAAAACAAGCTGGCTATTCGTATTCCCGCTCAGACCGGCTCGAAAAGCCCAGTGACGCAGCTTGGCCCACTAATCCATTGCAGAGTATAGGAAGAAGGAGATCCGTCCGGTTCGGAACCCGAACCAGAAATCCGTTCGGGTCGGAATCCGAACCGAACAAGATGCAGTTCGACAGCTTGGCATGTGAATTCAAAGGGAAGGATGAAGGCGTTGTGCAACAGCAATCAAAGCATGCTCCATTTCCAACAGAAGCATCCTTTGAGGGGGGCAAAGTGTTAGCCTACTTTGTGAACTAGGAAACACAAAGTCAAGATATCAAGCATTGAAGAACCTTTCTAATTAGAAGACTTCGGTTCGGATCGGAGAGACCACCACTACTCAGATCGGGGAGGACACTACAGCCTAGATCAAAACAGCGTATCGGTTCAGGTCGGATAAAGTCTTCTGTTCGGATCGGAGAACTGTTGCTGAGGAAATTGGTAAGGCATAGCTGTTCGGATCGGAAGGCAATATAGTCTCAATTGGATCGGAAAGCCACCTGGTTGCCACGGAAATAGATCGGAGCGGAGCGGAGCAGACTAAAGAAGAGAGAGCGTTGCTTCCAAGCCAATTCGGGTCGGATCGGGTATCCCGATCCGAACCCCTTATATGTGTGTCTCCGATCCGAGCCCATTTTCCATGTCATTCTCCAGCATAAGCGCCTGGATATCCGGATCGGCTATGACCAGTTCCTGCCCATAACGTCCATTATTCTGATGCGTTATCAACATAGAAATCAATCCGAATCCGATGCTGATGGGATGAGTGACACGTGGCTCCGATCCGGATCGGGCTCTGAGCAAATTCACACCTATAAATACCCCGTCTGGAGACAAAGAAAAGGATCTTTTTTGGGCATTTCGAGAATTCAACCACCTCCATAATCCGAACTCCAGTACTCCCAGAGAATCCAAATCTTCTTTCATTATTTGTTTTAGTCAATTGAGTGAATATAAGTGAGTTGTGAGTGGAATCAAGTGAATCTTACATTGTATTTGCAACTGAATCATTGAATATAGTGAAAGATAAGTGGACGTAGGCATTTCTTTGCCGAACCACTATAAATCCTGTGTGTTCATTTTCATTTTTATCTCATTTCATTTGCTTTTAATCAATTTGGGTGTTAGAACCACTTTTTGGTCTAACACATACGATAGCAACATATAATTTGGTGTATAATTTTCATGAATCAAAATAAAAGGTCTCATCTTTATTTTATTTTGTGAATCAAAATAAAAGATCTAAACTTTATTTATCTTATAAATCAAAATAAAAGATTCAAACTTTCTTTATTTTATAAATCAAAATAAAAGATTCAGACTTTTTTTATTAATCAAAATAAAAGATCTAAACTTTCTTTATTTTATAAATCAAAATAAAAGATTCAAACTTTCTTTTATTAATCAAAATAAAAGATTCAAACTTTCTTTTATTAATCAAAATAAAAGATCTAAACTTTCTTTATTTTATAAATCAAAATAAAAGATCTAAACTTTCTTTATTTTGTAAATCAAAATGATTCAAACTTAAAGAAAGGAAAAAAAAAGATGAGAACTTATATGAAGATTACATCAAAATTTATGGATCTAGACGAACCTGGCTATCTCAAGACATCACAAAGCATTACAAATCACACAAACAATAAATAAATTCTAAATTACCACATCACAGATCTATATTATTAACGTATAGACAATGATTCAAACAATCGAGAGAAATAATTAAATTATTTAATTATTTAAAAGTTAGAAATCTCACCTCAAATCAAATTCAGCTCAAAAATTTCAAAGGTCCAGAATCTGTCCTAGTTAGTCCTGACGCGTAGATCTTGTTTCTGTGATTCCAACGGTTCGAAAATCGCTGAATTCTGACCATGTTTGAATAAAATACGAATTATTTTACGTTGTTACATCTTAAATAAAATTATAAATTAATTAAAAGGGTTTTTCCCTTTCTTCCTCCTCTGTATAATTAAAGCCGTCGAGTTCAACTACTGTTCAGAACCTAGGGTTCACTTTTGCTCGCTGTACGAGGCACTGGAGGCCGATCAAGGACTGGGACTTCGAAGAGGTGGGTGTGGCGCCAGTTCGCTAGAGGTGGGGGCCCACTCGATGACGAGTTCGGGTGACGGCGGCGGTCGAAAGTCGGGGTGTTTGGGTGGTCGGTTCTCGGTCTACAGGTGATGGTGGTGGGTGATGGTCGAATGGATTGAAAGAGGGTGGGAAAGGCTTAGAAGTGGTATAAGTGTTGAGGTCTGATTCATGGAGATGGAAGAGATATTAGAGGGAGAAGGTTAGAGCGTCGGTGGCCATGGTTTTCAAAGGTGGCGGCTACAGAAGATGAACAGTGAATAGTAATCCTAGGGTTTAAACCTAATATTTATATAATTTAAATGGTAATTTTTCAATTAAATCCATATGTTTTTAACCGGCCCAATTCCAGCTCAGCAGAAGGTGACCCTAGCCAATAGCCCATGTTCCGGATCCAATGGGACAGGTCCCGTCATCCCAAACGGCTGTCTAAGGCCTGTTTTATTTAATTTAATAATTAAATCCTTTATTAAAATAATTCGTTCGCATAAATAAATTCACCGAGGTCACATACGGACTCAGAAAAATCTAGAAAAAATATATTTGGCTTCGTTATGACGATACGGTCCTAACAAAATTAATTTCGTTGGATTCTGAGACCGTTTGAAAAATGGCTATTTTTCAGTTGATTAAATTTGATTGAATTGAACAAAACAGTTACTTTTGCCACGCTCACATATTAATTTGGAAAATTCTATAAATCGAAACCTAGCAATAATTTGACATTCTGGCTCCCACAAAAGTGGTTTCATCGAAAACAGAGATCGTTTGAAAATTGACTATTTTCACTGGCTTTAATATTATTTAAAAATAATTTTTTTAATTTCTGGCGCATTTTCCAACCAAATTGTTTAAAATAAATTTTTTAAATTGTTTCGGATTTTCGGGGTCGTTATAGCTCACAAAGTAATGCTATACATAAAGCTATGCTAATAAAAGCTGTGCTTTGATCATCAACCACAAGGCTCTGCTTTTTAATAAAAGCCTTGATCGTTTGCATCTTAGCATGCCACATTGACAATCCACGCCATGCAACTGATGTCTATCAATATATAACCTCTAAGCTCGTACGTCTCAGAGAAGGGTGTTAAGCAAGAGAATAAATTCTCCGCCACCAAACAGATATATATTTAACAGAAATCAATCAACATAGAACGAAATCCAGTGTCAGACACGCATCCATTTACAATTCCATTCTAGTTCTGAACGAAACCGGAGACACCTTATTCCTCATCCCGTATGTCCAATACGAAGAGAGGTTCTCGCATATCCAGACAACTACCACTTTGACCCTTTATTGGGAGCTACCCAATTCAGGGCATCAGTAGTCATACATTCGATGTGAAGATCGCCGGTCTTCAATCACCGTCTTCAATATCTTCGACTTTTCATCATCGTATAATTATTTGAAATGAGATTTAACTCGGCCTTTCCAAAAAATTATCGAGTATATATAATTCAAATCATTTCATATCGTTAATAATATTTTATAACGATTTATCGCTATTTTTATTTATATAAAAATAGCCCTTTTAATTCGAACGACGTTACAGATCATTACGCGGTCCTGGCGCTGTTTTTATCTAAATTTTAATAAAACATTTCTCGAAATCTAACCGTTGGATCTTAACAAATTTAATATCGTTGGAAAGATCTTTCCAAAGCAAACTCAACCGTTCCAATTACAGAAAAAACCGACGGTCGGATCTTTCGGTATAATTGTTTAAAGTTATGATTGCGAAACGCGAACTACCATGCACGATTCGTTTTATTTTAATTTATATATATATATATATATATATATATATATATATATATATATATATATATATAATTTGTTCGACAATTTCAACAACGTTTATTTTATTACATGTAAATTTTGTGCAACTCACATTCATGCCAAAAATTGTATTTTTAATGAACAAAATATATTTTTCAGCGCATGTAAATTTTTTTTACACTTCACATACATGTTACAAGTGATGTTTCTAATAAACATAATATATTTTTATCATGTAATCCTTTTATTCTAACTAACATGTTAAAAGTGATATTTTTAACTAACGAATTTTTTTTTAACATGTAATCCTTTTATTCTAACTAACATGTTAAAAGTGATATTTTTAACTAACAAAATATTTTTTTAACATATAATTATTTTATTCTAACTATCATGCTAAAAACGTCTTTTTTTCATGACAAACATGTTTTAACACGTAATCCTTTTTATTCTAACTTAACATAGTAAAAATGTCATTTTTAATGACAGAACATGTTTTACATAAATCCTTTCTATTCTAACATAACATATTAAAAAAAGTCATTTTTAATGACACAACATGTTTTACATAAATTCCTTTTTATTCTAACTCAACATATTAAAAATGTCATTTTTAATGGCACAACATGTTTTACATAAATTCCTTTTTATTCTAACTTAACATATTAAAAATGTCATTTTTAATGACACAACATGTTTTACATAAATTCCTTTTTATTCTAACTTAACATATTAAAAATGTCATTTTTAATGACACAACATGTTTTACATAAATTCATTTTTATTCTAACTTAACATATAAAAAATATCATTTTTTAATGATACAACATGTTTTACATAAATTCCTTTTTATTCTAACTCTACATATTAAAAATGTCTTTTTTAATGACACAATATGTTTTACATAAATTCATTTTTATTCTAACTTAACATATTAAAAATGTCATTTTTAATGACACAACATGTTTTACATAAATTCCTTTTTATTCTAACTCAACATATTAAAAATGCCATTTTTAATGACAATTCATATATTAACACGTAATTCCTTTAATCTAAACAAACTGTTAAAAGTTACATTGTAATGAACAAATCATGTGTTAACAAATGGTCATTTTGCTACTTTGTTAACATGAAATGATTACATTTTAATTAACGAAACCTCTTTAATGAATCAACCTTACAATAAAAATATAATTTTTTATTGTCTAATCTTTTTATTTAAAACATGATACTTCTTAATGATTTGATCATAAAATAAAAATGTAATTTTTATTGTAAAAATATTTTCTTCTAAACATGAGACTTTTAATGATTTGAACATACAATAAAAATGTAATTTTTATTGTAAAAACATTTTCTTTAAACATGAGACTTTTTAATGATTTGAACATACAATTAAAATGTAATTTTTATTGTAAAAATATTTTCTTTAAAACATGATTCTTTTTAATCTAAATTAACATGTAAAAAGTTACATTTTTAATGACAAATCCTACTTTGACATGTTATCCTTTTAATCTAAATTAACATGTAAAAGTTACATTTTTAATATCAAATACTACTTTAACATGTTATCCTTTTAATCTAAATTAACATGTAAAAAGTTTTATTTTTACTGACAAATCCTACTTTAACATATTATTCTTTTAATCTAAATTAACATGTAAAAAGTTACATTTCTAATGAAAAATCCTACTTTAACATATTATTCTTTTAATCTAAATTAACCTGTAAAAAGTTACATTTTTAATAATAAATCCTACTTTAACATGTTATCCTTTTAATCTAAATTAACATGTAAAAAGTTACTTTTTTATCGACAAATCCTACTTTAACATGTTATCATTTTTAATGAATCATTAATATAATAAAGATGTAATTTTTAATGTTAACATATTTTATTCAAAACAACGAATATATTGTGTATTCATACATATAATAAAAATGTGATTTTTATTGTATAAACATTTTCTTTTCAAAACAATGAATATTTTGTTTATTCATATATATAATAAAAATATGATTTTTGTTGTATAAACAAATTTTATCCAACATGAACATTTTATTTTTGTATATACAATAAAAATATGATTTTTATGTATAAACAATTTTTATCCAACATGAATATTTTATTGATTCATATATACAATAAAAATATGATTTTTATTGTATAAACAATTTTTACCTAACATGAACATTTTATTGATTCATATATACAATAAAAATATGATTTTGTTTGTATAAACAATTTCTTTTCAAACATGAACATTCTATTGATTCATATATACAATAAAGACATATTTTTTATTGTATAATCAATTTTTTTCCAACATGACAAATTTTGAGATTCATATATACAATAAAAAGTAATTTTTATTGTATAAACAATTTATTTCCAACATGAACATTTTTCTAACATACACAATCCAATCCAGCCATTCATCGCAATCACAAATAATTAATTCAAATTTTATACAACACATATAAATTTTGTATAGCGTATATATAAATTTCACATCGAAATCAACAATAAATTTTATTTTAAATTAGAGATCGCACATTGGTTTTGATTTCTCCTAAATTCGTAGCAAGCTCCGTTTCTGTTTTGGTCTGTTCCACTGCGAAGCTCTCATTTTTATGATTTCAACGCAACTGAATTTGCGAATTTCCGTCTTTGTTTGAAAAAGATATGACCTTTTATTTGTTAATGTTATTTTTAAGTTAATTAAATAATTAATTTAATTAAGATTTCCCTAACCATATCATTTATCCTTCTTCCACGTTCTATAACCACCGAAACACTTCGAACCCATGCTCTAAACCTTTCTACCGTCGTTGCTCCCTCAACCGGAATCCTAGCCGTCAATCGGACCCTACCATCCCGAGGTGCTTCACGTCGTCCATCTTCCCCTGGTGCCATGGCCAGCTCGAGTTCTCCCTATGCCCGGAATCGTCGAGCAAACTACTCCACTTTGAGTTGAAATTTAGGCCACGACGGTATTCAATGATTGATCAGAGCCGTTGGTCTTGTGGATCTCATGTAGCTGAACGATATGCTTCAGGAATTGTTTGAAATCGATTGGTGGATCTGGAGAAAAATTGGGAAGAAGAACGGAGCGCCATCGCCATTGATTTATTCTAGCGGCGACTGTCTTTAGAGAAACTAGGGTTTGGGCCTTTTTAGTGTATTTATATAATTAATATTTTATTATATTTAATTCTTTTAAATTTCAAAAAGGCCCGTTAATCCATATGAACTCCTAATCAAACCTAACGGCTGTTGCCCCTAGCTTAATACCCACATTCTGGACACAGTGGGCTACATTTCGAAAGCCCATTTGACTGTTTTAGTCCGTTTTTCTTTAAATTAAAATATAAAGCATTCAATATTAAATTTGAACGTACATTTTAATTTACCGGGGCCACATACTGACTCCAAAAATTCCAGAAATATAAATCTAGCTATGTTTTGATGATACGGTCCTAACAAAACTAATTTCGTCGAATTTGGAGACTGTTTGAAAAATGGTCATTTTCTGATCGATCCAATTTGATTGAAACAGAGAAAACACGTTTTCTTTTGCCACGCTCACATATTAATTCCAAAAACTGTGAAATTTGAAACCTAAAAATAATTTGACATTCCGGTTCCAACAAAGGTAGTTTCGTTCAAAACGGAGGTCGTTTGCAAAATGGCTATTTTTAAGGGCTATATATTATATTAAAATATACATAAATTCTATAGCGACTATTTTGAATTTTAAACTGGACATAACTTTCAGTTTATATTATGAAATCTGAATTTTTCACATTCATTAAAAATATATAATTAAACAAATTCAAATATTTCTGGTTTTACCGAAATCCGATTTATTTTGAATCTAGTACATTCAGTTAAAGTTAAAAGTCAAATTTTCAAACTACCATGCCATTTCAAACTCCTTTTATAATTAAATTAAATTATTGCATTCTATCTTCGATTTAAAACAAATTTTTAGTCATTTTATTAAAAATAAATCATTTTATATATTCAAAATCCATTAAAATAGCTAAAATAAATTTTTTAAATTGGTTCAGAATTTTCGGGTTGTTACAATACGCCTCATACCAATTCAGAATGTTCTTTTATTCAAATATTCACATTATTAGGGAAAGGTTCCCATTAATTTTATCAATGATAAATTCTTTTGAAATTATTCTATAACCTTCCTTTGGATATCCATTTCAAAAGATTTTATTTTATTTAACCATACTTCTAAACCAAATTAAGGTTTATAAAACTAGTCGGGATCATCGAGCCTTACCGAAGTAATCATTTATTTTATTTTTCAATCCCAACCAATTCATCCCATGGAGAAAAACTGGTAATACTCCATATCTAACACCCACTGTGTTATCGGTAAAATTAATTACCACTTCACGTTAAAATCTAATTAAAGATTTAACTATCGCCTGGAGTAAAACTGGCGATACTCCATTCTCGATCATTTCCTGAATTTGATAAATCAAATTATCTCATTCCCATTTCAATCTAATTAAAGATTCATTAAAACTCCTCTTGGTTTCAATATCAAAAATCATTACTTAATGATTGTTCAATTTTATGGAAATTAATCCCACCGTTAACTGGGTTAAAGAATCGATGTCATTTAAAACAAGTTCACTATAAACCCAAAATCTTCTTCCATAAAAGTGGAATCTTCATGGAAATCATAACAGTATATAATTGATATAAATTTCCGTAATGTACTAATAATATAAATGGAATAACGGCGAAGCCTTTTAAATTTCATATATCGTAACGGTCTTCCTTTACAGAAGCTCATCTCGATTATTACCAAATCGAATTCCATCCAATTCCAATTTAATATTTTAAATTGGAAAACTTTACTTTGGAAAATTTCCATTAAATCTTAATAAAAAGATTTATAAATTCCAAATCACCTCTTCACTGTTAATTGGGTTAAAGAACAAATGTTATTCAACACACCGTTTGCGATAAACCCAAAAATCCAATTTCAATCCAATTCCATTTAAATATTAGTTAAATTTTAAAATTCTCTAAATCTTGATTAAAAGATTTATTCTTTCCTCAACTGGGTTCAAGAACAAAGTTAATGAAGATACCATTCACAACAAACCCAAAATCCAATTTGATATTAAATACAAGGCTCTGAATCGAAATTATACCGGTTTATATTCAATATCAAATTTTGAAACCAATAGATATCGTATTGGGAATAATGATATATATATATCTTTCAAATTCCTCAACAATAACCATATAATTACGGAATCCAATATCGAAATATCCCGAAGATTATTTCCATTTAAATCCTTTCCAATTCATATGTTAGAAAATTCTGGTTATTTTAAAACCCATTTTCTCAAGTCCAATTTATTATTTCTAAAAATCATGGGATTGTAAATCTAGTTATTAACTAGTTCATTTCGATAAAAATATTTTTTACCTTTTCAAAACTCGGAACTTTTCATCCAAAATATTTCTAAATCATTTATTATGATTTAACACAAATTTTTCATATTTTTAATAATTTTATTTAGGCCCTTACAGTCGGTTTCCAAAAACGGCAACCGAACAACATCCATAACGATCTTTTATGAAATTCAGTTAGACGTAATTTAAAATCCAACCATTCAAATTTAAATTTCTTATATTCATTGTAAAGATCTGTGAAAACCCGTAACTTCCCCGTAAAGGAAAGCGTCGGATAGTTCGAGAACAAGCCACAACATAACTCATACAGAAGAACATTTCATTGTATATTACAACAATGCATCAGATTACAAGAATATACAGAGTATAAATGAATATTACACAGAAATATCAGAGATTTAAATTACATTTAAATACATCGCAGCGGAAAATAATACAATACACAACTAGAAAGAGATATACGGATACAAAGCTTTCCGGATATCGTTCCAGCTGTAAAACCAGGATCCTGTGAATAAAAATCTGCAAAACCAAAACTACTAGCTGCCCGTGTCAAAATAAGGGCACCCAGAGTTTAGGTTGAAACAATAAACTCCAGGTCAGTCATGGGACTGGTGTGAGAACTAAAACAGTTATTAATCTTTATTTTAAATCATTAGGTAAATCAAGGGACCACGCCGTATAACACGGAACGGGTTTCCTCCCAAGGATACCAGTGCATAAAACAACAGCGCAATGCTAGATAAAGAAAAATGAAGCTGTTATAAGACCCAGGTCCTATCACACCATGCAACGCAAGCCGGGGGATAGGGTTTTCCCTTATAACAGCCAAAGAATGCTTGATACGTTTAAAACAAATCATTTGATACTATTATAAGTGTATAGTGTATAAAACAACTTCAAATCATAAGTATCAATCATAGGCGGCATGGGTACCATATATCATGTCGCCATATATAGGTTTACAAATGAAACCGAAAATGTCACGTATTTGGAAATTGGATTTCCATCTATGAACCGAGGAAAAAGATAGTCCTCAACCGATTCGAGACGCTCTAGCCCGCCCCTCAGGACCCAGACTCAGGTGGGCCCTTGGATCCTAAGGGCCAGTCCACCGATGTGGATTAAACTTAAACCCTGAACATGCATTTCCCCGCCCTATGGGGCGTAAACGAGCCAACTAAATGACTCCATTGGTTCGAGAACGACCGATCAATCCGAGGCGCCTCGCAACAGCAACAACCACATAAGTCAAACTCGTCAGGGCGTGTAAAACCACTGACGCCACTTCTAGCTAGAAAGAAACGCATGCCCTCCCTGACGTCCTCTCCCGTTTTTGGTTCATACCGGGTGTGAAACACGCGAGGTAAACGTTACACAAAGCTACGCCACAAAGGCCGTGCTTTGATCATCACCATAAGACTTTGCTTTTCAACAGAAACCTCGATTAATTGCCACTTAGGCATGCCACACAGGCAATTCACTCCATGCGTTTGATATCCATCAATATATAACCCCTGAGCTCGTACGTCTCAGAGAAGGGCGTTAAGCAAGAGAATAAATTCTCCGCCGCCAAACAGATATATATTTAATAGAAATCAAACACACAGACTAAAATCCAATGTCAGACACACAGTCCACTTACAAGTCCGTTCTGGGTCTGAACGAAACCGGAGGCACCTAGTACCCCGCATATCCATCGATCTCCAAGTACGTCTGGACGATCACTAACTGTTTCCATCTTCTTGGGTGTACAGCCCAATCAAGATCATCAGTTATCACCCAAACGACGTGAAGACCTCCGGTCTTCGACCATCGTCTTCATCTTCGACTTATCGTCGTATCAGTTATTCAGAATGGGATAAACCCGGTCTTTCCGAATAACTCGCGTATACTTTGAATAAGTGTTACACAAACACAACATACGCCTCATTCCAATTCATTAGTCACTAACGGTAAATTAATCAAGAGAATAATTCCCCAAATATTAACCCCGAAGGCCGAAACCAACATCAGATCAATATCCAGAAAACCCTTCTGCTTGGCTAACCGACAATTAGTTTCTAAATTTCACATTCATAGGGAAAGGTTCCCATAAATTTTATCAAAGATAAATTCTTGAATTTATTCTTTAATCTATTTTTGAATATCAATTCAAACTAGTCGGGATTAGCGAACCTTACCGAAGTAATCATTTGTTTTCATTTCCCAATCCCAACCTATTCATCCCATGAAGTAAAACTGGTTATACTTCATATCTAACACCACGGTGTTATCGGTAAATTCAATTACCATTTCGCGTTTAAATCTAATTAAAGATTCAACTATCGCCTGGAGCAAAACTGGTGATACTCCATTCTCGACCATTTCAATCTAATTAAAGATTCATTAAAACTCCACTTAGTTTTAATCGTTAACTGGGTTAAAGAATCCGTGTCATTTAAAACACGGTTCACGATAAACCCAAAGTCACATTCATTAATTATCGGGTTAAAGAACAAGTGTTATTTAAAACACTGTTCACGATAAACCCAAAAATCAATATCAATTCCAATTAAATATTATTTAATTGGTACACTTCATTAAATCTAAATAAAAGATTTAATCTTTTCTCAACTGGGTTCAAGAACAGTGTTAGTGAAGACACCATTCACGACAAACCCAAATCACATTTGATATTCAATATAAGGCTTTGAATAGAAAATATATCGGCTTATATTCAATATCAAATTCTACGATTAACAAATGTCGTATTGGAAATAACGATATAAATATATATATCTTTCAAATTTCCATAACAACATCTGTATAATCACGAATTCCAACATCGAAATATTCCGAAGACAATTTCGATTCAAATCCACTCCAATGCAATCATTGGAAATTTTGGTTATTTTCAAAACCCTTTTCAAATTCAATTTATTTATTTAAAAATAAATAGAATTATAATTCTAGTTCAAAACTAGTTCATTTCGATAAAAATCTATTTTTATCTTTTCAAATATGGAGTTTTTCATCCCAATTCTTTCTAAATCATTTCTTATGATTTTACACAAATTATTACTATTTTTAGTAATTTTATCAAGGCCCGTACAGTCGATTTCCACCAATGGCCATCGAACTGCACTTACAGCGACCTTTTTCGAATTTGATTTGGACATAATTCCAAATCCAACCGTTAGATTTCAAATTTCTAACATTCATTAGAAAGCTCTTTTCGATACGAACCCAACGGTTCCGGTTTTAGGAGAATCCGACGGTCGGATCTCCCGTAATGTCCGTTTGAAATAAATGGTCGAAATTCGCGAACTGCCGCGGCGCGGCGCGTTCTATTCAGGCCATTATATTATATATAATATATATTTCGTCGATTTCTATTTAAAACGAATTATATAAACAGTTTTAAATTCGTTTCAAAAGCAATTTCGACTTCCATTTCAATTCAAATCAAAATTGAATTCATCTTTATAAATTCGTTTTAAAATTCATTTCTATTCAATTCAAATTTCAATTCAATTTGAATTCATTTCAATTCGCTTTCAATTCAATTTGAATTCGTTTTCAATTCATTTCGAAATCGTTTTCAATTCAATTCATTTCGAAATCGTTTTCAATTCAATTCATTTCGAAATCGTTTTCAATTCAATTCATTTCGAAATCGTTTTCAATTTAATTCATTTCGAAATCGTTTTCAATTCAATTCATTTCGAAATCGTTTTCAATTCAATTCATTTCGAAATCGTTTTCAATTCAATTTATTTCGAAATCGTTTTCAATTCAATTCATTTCGAAATCGTTTTCAATTCAATTTATTTCGAAATCGTTTTCAATTCAATTCATTTCGAAATCGTTTTCAATTCAATTCATTTCGAAATCGTTTTCAATTCAATTTATTTCGAAATCGTTTTCAATTCAATTCATTTCGAAATCGTTTTCAATTCAATTTATTTCGAAATCGTTTTCAATTCAATTCATTTCGAAATCGTTTTCAATTCAATTTATTTCGAAATCGTTTTCAATTCAATTTATTTCGAAATCGTTTAAAATCGATATAAATATCGTTCACGTAAAAATGGCGTCAATCTAATCAACACGGCTTCATATATTCCTTTATTTTCAAATATTCTATTTCAAATATTTCTTTTTCAAAACTGGAATGAGGCCCAATCAATTACCATATAAAATTAATTATATGGATTTTCATACAACACATGTATATAATAGCATTGAAAATAATCAACCATCAACCAAAGTGCACTACACTGTATAAGCATCAAATATAGATATCTAATGCTTATAACAGTCTGTCAATCAATCGATTGACATATTTAATCAATCAGGATGAGTGAACTTCAAATTTCATCCCAACACCCGTGTGGGGTTTCAAACAATCAGACACATATTTTATTTGTGCTGTTGGGCGATGTGTAAAATTTATCGACCCAATCAATGTCCTTCAAATAGGTGTACATAAACAAACCGTCTGGTTTGTAAATGAATATTTATATATTCACATTCGCGTTAAAAATTATATTTTTAACGATAAAACATTTTATTCCAACATATGAATTTCTATTCAGTTCATTCTTTAAATAAAATGATATTTTTATTTTTCTAACATATTTTAGAAAATTTCGGCGGCATAACGGCACGATACTAGAAACGGGACAAGGCCTAGCCTTATCCCCGGTCTAGTGAAGGCCCACGCCATTCACACATCAATCAAATCAATTTCATTTTGCAAACCACAAAATTTGGAGTAAGAGTCTAACCTAGCCTTACTCCTTCGCCTTATAACGGCGCACGTCTAATCCTAACCAATTTATCGATTCGATTTTTCACACCACAAACCACATTCAAACCAATATCGCAATCAATCAACAAACAGCCAAACAAACAAGTCCATGGTCTGTGGACGATTGTGTCGGGTGCTACTAAACACCGTCTGCATCCTAGTATATATATATAACTAGAAAAGAAATTGAAAGGTGAGAAATTCTCACATATAGCTATCCTAGCTCCACGGCACTTCATCTGCAGAAGTCTTCGTCGTTTCGCCTTTTTGTCACCTTCGTTGTTCGTAGCCACTACATATGTAAAAATCGAATTTTTACTTCGCTATTCAATATATAAAAATCGAATTTTTACTTCGTTGTTCAATATATAAAAATCATATTTTTACTTCGATGTTCAATATATAAAAATCATATTTTTCTATCGAAGTTCAATATATAAAAATCCTACTTTTCTATCGAAGTTCAATATATAAAAATCCTATTTTTAATTCGAAGTTCAATATATAAAAATCATATTTTTAATTCGAAGTTCAATATATAAAAATCATATTTTTCTATCGAAGTTCAATATATAAAAATCCTATTTTTAATTCGAAGTTCAATATATAAAAATCATATTTTTAATTCGAAGTTCAATATATAAAAATCATATTTTTAATTCGAAGTTCAATATATAAAAATCATATTTTTAATTCGAAGTTCAATATATAAAAATCATATTTTTAATTCGAAGTTCAATATATAAAAATCATATTTTTAATTCGAAGTTCAATATATAAAAATCATATTTTTAATTCGAAGTTCAATATATAAAAATCATATTTTTCTATCGAAGTTCAATATATAAAAATCATATTTTTAATTCGAAGTTCAATATATAAAAATCATATTTTTAATTCGAAGTTCAATATATAAAAATCATATTTTTCTATCGAAGTTCAATATATAAAAATCATATTTTTCTATCCTCCATTATATTTTCAAAAATGATGTCTTTTTATTTTCAAAGGCGAAGTCTTTATATTTTCAAATCAAGATTGCTTGTATTTTTGAATCAATGACAATTTCAGTTTCTTTTTAACAATGTAAAAATCAGTTTTTAATCATTTTAAAAAATCTCGTCTTTAATCATTTTTAAAAGTCTGTTTTTAATCTTTTTCTAAAATCAGTTTTTATACTTTGAAAACAAATCAGGTTTTTATACTTTAAAAAAAACAAATCAGGTTTATCATATAAATACAATAAAGAAATAATTAAAATAAACTTACATCGACCGTTGAAGGGTGGGTCTCGCGGTCTTCGCGCGAGCTCTGGAGGTGGAGGAGGCTGAGGAGGCAGCGTCGGGGGCATCGGGCGTTGCAGTTTTGGGGTTCATCGATCGCAGAGGGGGCTGACGCGAGGGGCCTGGTCGGAGGAGCTGTGCGTCGGGCGGTTCTAGGGTTAGGGCGAGGGTTCGATTTGGGTGCGGATTCGAGGAGAGGGGCGAGGCTGGAGGGAAGAAAGAGGGGAGAGGAAGAAGGAGCAGATCGGATGGGGGAGGCGCGTCGGTCACGGCGGAGGTCAGGAGGGAAGGCGCGATTTGAACGATCGGGGTTTTTTTTTTCTTTTCTGTGAAGTCAACGTGGGAGGAAGAGGGTTAAGGAGGGAGGGGCCCTTAAATAATAATATATTTTATTTAATTTATTTCAAAAAAAAACAACTTTAAAATTCGAACTCGAAATCGAACCCAACGACTGCCGTCCCTGGCGTTTTACCCCCATTCCGAACACAATGGGATATGTAACGCAAGCTGATTTGATCGTTTCGATTAGTTTCTTTTGAATTTACTTTTAAATCACTACATTGAATTTTAAACGTACATTTCAAATTACCGGGGCTACATACGAACATGAAAAATTCCAGAAAAATATTTTCTAGCTTCGTATTGACGATACGGTCCTAACAAAACTAGTTTCGTCGAATTCCGAGGCCGTTTGAAAAATGGCCAATTTCCAGTCGATTAAAATCAACTGAAACTGGTCAAACGCGTTTTCCTTTGCCACGCTCACATACTGATTCGAAAAATTATGAAATTTGAAACCTAGCAATAATTCGACACCACGGACCCAACAAAACTGGTTTCGTCGAAATCCGAGGTCGTTTGCAAAATTCCCATTTTTAAGGGCCTGAATTCCATAGCGACTATTCAGAATTTTCAACTGGACATATCTTTTGATTCCTGCCATGAAATCTCGATTTTTCGGATTCGTTGGAAAGATATTCACTATTAGATCCCATTATTTTTGGTTTTACTAAAATCCGGATTGTTTTGCACCCGGTACGTTCAATTGAAGTTTGAAATCGAATTATCGATCTACCGCGTCATTTTCAATTCCTTTTATAATTATATATAATTATTTATATTCTAACGACGACGCGTATAATATATACGTTCGAATTCTATTCAAAATAAATTTCTCGTCGATTATATTTAAAATAATCTATTTTAAATATTCAAAATTCGCTATAATCGCCAAAATAAAAAATTTTAAACTGGCCCAGATTTTACGGGTTGTTACAATCTCCCCCACTTAAAACTTTTCGTCCCCGAAAAGGAACCAAGTCGAAAGTGGATTGATTAATCAGCTCTACGCTCGATCTGACTTCCATTCTCCAACTTTTCAGTTTCTGAGAATTTTCAAAATTTCAAAAATTTGGCTAACACCCTAAATTTTTGAAAAATTTCGCCATAACCTCCCCTGCACCGGGAGCATCGGGGAATTTCAAATAGCTTCCCCGGTCCTTCAGATCTCAAAAAGAAAAAGAAAACGCCAAGCGGCTAGCCAATAGGCTCATAAAATCATCTTCACCCAAACAAAACAGTAAATTATGTAGTAAACATGTACCTATTTGTCGGGCAAACAAATTTTATTCTCTGCTCTAGCCTCCTTGCTATGACCTGTTCAATATATATATGTATATGCAAGCAAATGCGACTAATTTTCAATATCGTTCAATATTTGATACAATTAGGCTAAATGGTTCAAAATTAGCAAACAAATAAACAAACAACACAAACATCAATCAATTAGTTGATTAGCTTTTCAAATTGATAATTTTGATACATATACAAAAATCAAATTTTTGATGCCAAATCACAACAATAGGCCCTATCTAATTTTGGTTCTCACACCAGTCTATTGGAAATATATAGATATCACACCTTCGTCACTCGAAAATAAATGCTGATGATGTTTCGAACCACCATCAGAACATCTCCGGACGACTAGAATGTGATTCTATATCTATCCAGTATATTAAAATTTCGAATACACGCGGATCAGACGTATACGCAAAATCTATATATACTGGATTGTCCACATCAATATAAATAGATAATCAAATACGAATAATTGTTTTAAATTTCAAAACAAGATTTGTTTTCATTTTCAAAAATATACTCTTCACACTCGTTCTAGGATACTACTGATCCCATCTCTAATGAGTCATTCCATTGGATATTACTAATCCAATATCTGATGAATTCTTTCGTATGGTTCTAATGTGTCTTGTTCTCGAGCTTTGTAAACCAAAGCTCTGATACCAACTGTGAAAACCCGTAACTTCCCCGTAAAGGAAAGCGTCGGATAGTTCGAGAACAAGCCACAACATAACTCATACAGAAGAACATTTCATTGTATATTACAACAATGCATCAGATTACAAGAATATACAGAGTATAAATGAATATTACACAGAAATATCAGAGATTTAAATTACATTTAAATACATCGCAGCGGAAAATAATACAATACACAACTAGAAAGAGATATACAGATACAAAGCTTTCCGGATATCGTTCCAGCTGTAAAACCAGGATCCTGTGAATAAAAATCTGCAAAACCAAAACTACTAGCTGCCCGTGTCAAAATAAGGGCACCCAGAGTTTAGGTTGAAACAATAAACTCCAGGTCAGTCATGGGACTGGTGTGAGAACTAAAACAGTTATTAATCTTTATTTTAAATCATTAGGTAAATCAAGGGACCACGTCGTATAACACGGAACGGGTTTCCTCCCAAGGATACCAGTGCATAAAACAACAGCGCAATGCTAGATAAAGAAAAATGAAGCTGTTATAAGACCCAGGTCCTATCACACCATGCAACGCAAGCCGGAGGATAGGGTTTTCCCTTATAACAGCCAAAGAATGCTTGATACGTTTAAAACAAATCATTTGATACTATTATAAGTGTATAGTGTATAAAACAACTTCAAATCATAAGTATCAATCATAGGCGGCATGGGTACCATATATCATGTCGCCATATATAGGTTTACAAATGAAACCGCAAATGTCACGTATTTGGAAATTGGATTTCCATCTATGAACCAAGGCAAAAGATAGTCCTCAACCGATTCGAGACGCTCTAGCCCACCCCTCAGGACCCAGACTCAGGTGGGCCCTTGGATCCTCAGGGCCAGTCCACCGATGTGGATTAAACTTAAACCCTGAACATGCATTTCCCCGCCCTATGGGGCGTAAACGAGCCAACTAAATGACTCCATCGGTTTGAGAACGACCGATCAATCCGAGGCGCCTCGCAACAGCAACAACCACATAAGTCAAACTCGTCAGGGCGTGTAAAACCACTGACGCCACTTCTAGCTAGAAAGAAACGCATGCCCTCCCTGACGTCCTCTCCCGTTTTTGGTTCATACCGGGTGTGAAACACGCGAGGTAAACGTTACACAAAGCTACGCCACAAAGGTCGTGCTTTGATCATCACCACAAGACTTTGCTTTTCAACAGAAGCCTCGATTAATTGCCACTTAGGCATGCCACACAGGCAATTCACTCCATGCGTTTGATATCCATCAATATATAACCCCTGAGCTCGTACGTCTCAGAGAAGGGCGTTAAGCAAGAGAATAAATTCTCCGCCGCCAAACAGATATATATTTAATAGAAATCAAACACACAGACTAAAATCCAATGTCAGACACACAGTCCACTTACAAGTCCGTTCTGGGTCTGAACGAAACCGGAGGCACCTAGTACCCCGCATATCCATCGATCTCCAAGTACGTCTGGACGATCACTAACTGTTTCCATCTTCTTGGGTGTACAGCCCAATCAAGATCATCAGTTATCACCCAAACGACGTGAAGACCTCCGGCCTTCGACCATCGTCTTCATCTTCGACTTATCGTCGTATCAGTTATTCAGAATGGGATAAACCCGGTCTTTCCGAATAACTCGCGTATACTTTGAATAAGTGTTACACAAACACAACATACGCCTCATTCCAATTCATTAGTCACTAACGGTAAATTAATCAAGAGAATAATTCCCCAAATATTAACCCCGAAGGCCGAAACCAACATCAGATCAATATCCAGAAAACCCTTCTGCTTGGCTAACCGACAATTAGTTTCTAAATTTCACATTCATAGGGAAAGGTTCCCATAAATTTTATCAAAGATAAATTCTTGAATTTATTCTTTAATCTATTTTTGAATATCAATTCAAACTAGTCGGGATTAGCGAACCTTACCGAAGTAATCATTTGTTTTCATTTCCCAATCCCAACCTATTCATCCCATGAAGTAAAACTGGTTATACTTCATATCTAACACCACGGTGTTATCGGTAAATTCAATTACCATTTCGCGTTTAAATCTAATTAAAGATTCAACTATCGCCTGGAGCAAAACTGGTGATACTCCATTCTCGACCATTTCAATCTAATTAAAGATTCATTAAAACTCCACTTAGTTTTAATCGTTAACTGGGTTAAAGAATCCGTGTCATTTAAAACACGGTTCACGATAAACCCAAAGTCACATTCATTAATTATCGGGTTAAAGAACAAGTGTTATTTAAAACACTGTTCACGATAAACCCAAAAATCAATATCAATTCCAATTAAATATTATTTAATTGGTACACTTCATTAAATCTAAATAAAAGATTTAATCTTTTCTCAACTGGGTTCAAGAACAGTGTTAGTGAAGACACCATTCACGACAAACCCAAATCACATTTGATATTCAATATAAGGCTTTGAATAGAAAATATATCGGCTTATATTCAATATCAAATTCTACGATTAACAAATGTCGTATTGGAAATAACGATATAAATATATATCTTTCAAATTTCCATAACAACATCTGTATAATCACGAATTCCAACATCGAAATATTCCGAAGACAATTTCGATTCAAATCCACTCCAATGCAATCATTGGAAATTTTGGTTATTTTCAAAACCCTTTTCAAATTCAATTTATTTATTTAAAAATAAATAGAATTATAATTCTAGTTCAAAACTAGTTCATTTCGATAAAAATCTATTTTTATCTTTTCAAATATGGAGTTTTTCATCCCAATTCTTTCTAAATCATTTCTTATGATTTTACACAAATTATTACTATTTTTAGTAATTTTATCAAGGCCCGTACAGTCGATTTCCACCAATGGCCATCGAACTGCACTTACAACGACCTTTTTCGAATTTGATTTGGACATAATTCCAAATCCAACCGTTAGATTTCAAATTTCTAACATTCATTAGAAAGCTCTTTTCGATACGAACCCAACGGTTCCGGTTTTAGGAGAATCCGACGGTCGGATCTCCCGTAATGTCCGTTTGAAATAAATGGTCGAAATTCGCGAACTGCCGCGGCGCGGCGCGTTCTATTCAGGCCATTATATTATATATAATATATATTTCGTCGATTTCTATTTAAAACGAATTATATAAACAGTTTTAAATTCGTTTCAAAAGCAATTTCAACTTCCATTTCAATTCAAATCAAAATTGAATTCATCTTTATAAATTCGTTTTAAAATTCATTTCTATTCAATTCAAATTTCAATTCAATTTGAATTCATTTCAATTCGCTTTCAATTCAATTTGAATTCGTTTTCAATTCATTTCGAAATCGTTTTCAATTCATTTCGAAATCGTTTTCAATTCAATTCATTTCGAAATCGTTTTCAATTCAATTCATTTCGAAATCGTTTTCAATTTAATTCATTTCGAAATCGTTTTCAATTCAATTCATTTCGAAATCGTTTTCAATTCAATTCATTTCGAAATCGTTTTCAATTCAATTTATTTCGAAATCGTTTTCAATTCAATTCATTTCGAAATCGTTTTCAATTCAATTTATTTCGAAATCGTTTTCAATTCAATTCATTTCGAAATCATTTTCAATTCAATTCATTTCGAAATCGTTTTCAATTCAATTTATTTCGAAATCGTTTTCAATTCAATTCATTTCGAAATCGTTTTCAATTCAATTTATTTCGAAATCGTTTTCAATTCAATTCATTTCGAAATCGTTTTCAATTCAATTTATTTCGAAATCGTTTTCAATTCAATTTATTTCGAAATCGTTTAAAATCGATATAAATATCGTTCACGTAAAAATGGCGTCAATCTAATCAACACGGCTTCATATATTCCTTTATTTTCAAATATTCTATTTCAAATATTTCTTTTTCAAAACTGGAATGAGGCCCAATCAATTACCATATAAAATTAATTATATGGATTTTCATACAACACATGTATATAATAGCATTGAAAATAATCAACCATCAACCAAAGTGCACTACACTGTATAAGCATCAAATATAGATATCTAATGCTTATAACAGCCTGTCAATCAATCGATTGACATATTTAATCAATCAGGATGAGTGAACTTCAAATTTCATCCCAACACCCGTGTGGGGTTTCAAACAATCAGACACATATTTTATTTGTGCTGTTGGGCGATGTGTAAAATTTATCGACCCAATCAATGTCCTTCAAATAGGTGTACATAAACAAACCGTCTGGTTTGTAAATGAATATTTATATATTCACATTCGCGTTAAAAATTATATTTTTAACGATAAAACATTTTATTCCAACATATGAATTTCTATTCAGTTCATTCTTTAAATAAAATGATATTTTTATTTTTCTAACATATTTTAGAAAATTTCGGCGGCATAACGGCACGATACTAGAAACGGGACAAGGCCTAGCCTTATCCCCGGTCTAGTGAAGGCCCACGCCATTCACACATCAATCAAATCAATTTCATTTTGCAAACCACAAAATTTGGAGTAAGAGTCTAACCTAGCCTTACTCCTTCGCCTTATAACGGCGCACGTCTAATCCTAACCAATTTATCGATTCGATTTTTCACACCACAAACCACATTCAAACCAATATCGCAATCAATCACCAAACAGCCAAACAAACAAGTCCATGGTCTGTGGACGATTGTGTCGGGTGCTACTAAACACCGTCTGCATCCTAGTATATATATATAACTAGAAAAGAAATTGAAAGGTGAGAAATTCTCACATATAGCTATCCTAGCTCCACGGCACTTCATCTGCAGAAGTCTTCGTCGTTTCGCCTTTTTGTCACCTTCGTTGTTCGTAGCCACTACATATGTAAAAATCGAATTTTTACTTCGCTATTCAATATATAAAAATCGAATTTTTACTTCGTTGTTCAATATATAAAAATCATATTTTTACTTCGATGTTCAATATATAAAAATCATATTTTTCTATCGAAGTTCAATATATAAAAATCCTACTTTTCTATCGAAGTTCAATATATAAAAATCCTATTTTTAATTCGAAGTTCAATATATAAAAATCATATTTTTAATTCGAAGTTCAATATATAAAAATCCTATTTTTCTATCGAAGTTCAATATATAAAAATCATATTTTTAATTCGAAGTTCAATATATAAAAATCATATTTTTAATTCGAAGTTCAATATATAAAAATCATATTTTTAATTCGAAGTTCAATATATAAAAATCATATTTTTAATTCGAAGTTCAATATATAAAAATCATATTTTTAATTCGAAGTTCAATATATAAAAATCATATTTTTAATTCGAAGTTCAATATATAAAAATCATATTTTTAATTCGAAGTTCAATATATAAAAATCATATTTTTAATTCGAAGTTCAATATATAAAAATCATATTTTTCTATCGAAGTTCAATATATAAAAATCATATTTTTAATTCGAAGTTCAATATATAAAAATCATATTTTTAATTCGAAGTTCAATATATAAAAATCATATTTTTCTATCGAAGTTCAATATATAAAAATCATATTTTTCTATCCTCCATTATATTTTCAAAAATGATGTCTTTTTATTTTCAAAGGCGAAGTCTTTATATTTTCAAATCAAGATTGCTTGTATTTTTGAATCAATGACAATTTCAGTTTCTTTTTAACAATGTAAAAATCAGTTTTTAATCATTTTAAAAAATCTCGTCTTTAATCATTTTTAAAAGTCTGTTTTTAATCTTTTTCTAAAATCAGTTTTTATACTTTAAAAACAAATCAGGTTTTTATACTTTAAAAAAAACAAATCAGGTTTATCATATAAATACAATAAAGAAATAATTAAAATAAACTTACATCGACCGTTGAAGGGTGGGTCTCGCGGTCTTCGCGCGAGCTCTGGAGGTGGAGGAGGCTGAGGAGGCAGCGTCGGGGGCATCGGGCGTTGCAGTTTTGGGGTTCATCGATCGCAGAGGGGGCTGACGCGAGGGGCCTGGTCGGAGGAGCTGTGCGTCGGGCGGTTCTAGGGTTAGGGCGAGGGTTCGATTTGGGTGCGGATTCGAGGAGAGGGGCGAGGCTGGAGGGAAGAAGGAGGGGAGAGGAAGAAGGAGCAGATCGGATGGGGGAGGCGCGTCGGTCACGGCGGAGGTCAGGAGGGAAGGCGCGATTTGAACGATCGGGGTTTTTTTTTTCTTTTCTGTGAAGTCAACGTGGGAGGAAGAGGGTTAAGGAGGGAGGGGCCCTTAAATAATAATATATTTTATTTAATTTATTTCAAAAAAAAAACAACTTTAAAATTCGAACTCGAAATCGAACCCAACGACTGCCGTCCCTGGCGTTTTACCCCCATTCCGAACACAATGGGATATGTAACGCAAGCTGATTTGATCGTTTCGATTAGTTTCTTTTGAATTTACTTTTAAATCACTACATTGAATTTTAAACGTACATTTCAAATTACCGGGGCTACATACGAACATGAAAAATTCCAGAAAAATATTTTCTAGCTTCGTATTGACGATACGGTCCTAACAAAACTAGTTTCGTCGAATTCCGAGGCCGTTTGAAAAATGGCCAATTTCCAGTCGATTAAAATCAACTGAAACTGGTCAAACGCGTTTTCCTTTGCCACGCTCACATACTGATTCGAAAAATTATGAAATTTGAAACCTAGCAATAATTCGACACCACGGACCCAACAAAACTGGTTTCGTCGAAATCCGAGGTCGTTTGCAAAATTCCCATTTTTAAGGGCCTGAATTCCATAGCGACTATTCAGAATTTTCAACTGGACATATCTTTTGATTCCTGCCATGAAATCTCGATTTTTCGGATTCGTTGGAAAGATATTCACTATTAGATCCCATTATTTTTGGTTTTACTAAAATCCGGATTGTTTTGCACCCGGTACGTTCAATTGAAGTTTGAAATCGAATTATCGAACTACCGCGCCATTTTCAATTCCTTTTATAATTATATATAATTATTTATATTCTAACGACGACGCGTATAATATATACGTTCGAATTCTATTCAAAATAAATTTCTCGTCGATTATATTTAAAATAATCTATTTTAAATATTCAAAATTTGCTATAATCGCCAAAATAAAAAATTTTAAACTGGCCCAGATTTTACGGGTTGTTACAATCTCCCCCACTTAAAACTTTTCGTCCCCGAAAAGGAACCAAGTCGAAAGTGGATTGATTAATCAGCTCTACGCTCGATCTGACTTCCATTCTCCAACTTTTCAGTTTCTGAGAATTTTCAAAATTTCAAAAATTTGGCTAACACCCTAAATTTTTGAAAAATTTCGCCATAACCTCCCCTGCACCGGGAGCATCGGGGAATTTCAAATAGCTTCCCCGGTCCTTCAGATCTCAAAAAGAAAAAGAAAACGCCAAGCGGCTAGCCAATAGGCTCATAAAATCATCTTCACCCAAACAAAACAGTAAATTATGTAGTAAACATGTACCTATTTGTCGGGCAAACAAATTTTATTCTCTGCTCTAGCCTCCTTGCTATGACCTGTTCAATATATATATGTATATGCAAGCAAATGCGACTAATTTTCAATATCGTTCAATATTTGATACAATTAGGCTAAATGGTTCAAAATTAGCAAACAAATAAACAAACAACACAAACATCAATCAATTAGTTGATTAGCTTTTCAAATTGATAATTTTGATACATATACAAAAATCAAATTTTTGATGCCAAATCACAACAATAGGCCCTATCTAATTTTGGTTCTCACACCAGTCTATTGGAAATATATAGATATCACACCTTCGTCACTCGAAAATAAATGCTGATGATGTTTCGAACCACCATCAGAACATCTCCGGACGACTAGAATGTGATTCTATATCTATCCAGTATATTAAAATTTCGAATACACGCGGATCAGACGTATACGCAAAATCTATATATACTGGATTGTCCACATCAATATAAATAGATAATCAAATATGAATAATTGTTTTAAATTTCAAAACAAGATTTGTTTTCATTTTCAAAAATATACTCTTCACACTCGTTCTAGGATACTACTGATCCCATCTCTAATGAGTCATTCCATTGGATATTACTAATCCAATATCTGATGAATTCTTTCGTATGGTTCTAATGTGTCTTGTTCTCGAGCTTTGTAAACCAAAGCTCTGATACCAACTGTGAAAACCCGTAACTTCCCCGTAAAGGAAAGCGTCGGATAGTTCGAGAACAAGCCACAACATAACTCATACAGAAGAACATTTCATTGTATATTACAACAATGCATCAGATTACAAGAATATACAGAGTATAAATGAATATTACACAGAAATATCAGAGATTTAAATTACATTTAAATACATCGCAGCGGAAAATAATACAATACACAACTAGAAAGAGATATACGGATACAAAGCTTTCCGGATATCGTTCCAGCTGTAAAACCAGGATCCTGTGAATAAAAATCTGCAAAACCAAAACTACTAGCTGCCCGTGTCAAAATAAGGGCACCCAGAGTTTAGGTTGAAACAATAAACTCCAGGTCAGTCATGGGACTGGTGTGAGAACTAAAACAGTTATTAATCTTTATTTTAAATCATTAGGTAAATCAAGGGACCACGTCGTATAACACGGAACGGGTTTCCTCCCAAGGATACCAGTGCATAAAACAACAGCGCAATGCTAGATAAAGAAAAATGAAGCTGTTATAAGACCCAGGTCCTATCACACCATGCAACGCAAGCCGGAGGATAGGGTTTTCCCTTATAACAGCCAAAGAATGCTTGATACGTTTAAAACAAATCATTTGATACTATTATAAGTGTATAGTGTATAAAACAACTTCAAATCATAAGTATCAATCATAGGCGGCATGGGTACCATATATCATGTCGCCATATATAGGTTTACAAATGAAACCGCAAATGTCACGTATTTGGAAATTGGATTTCCATCTATGAACCAAGGCAAAAGATAGTCCTCAACCGATTCGAGACGCTCTAGCCCACCCCTCAGGACCCAGACTCAGGTGGGCCCTTGGATCCTCAGGGCCAGTCCACCGATGTGGATTAAACTTAAACCCTGAACATGCATTTCCCCGCCCTATGGGGCGTAAACGAGCCAACTAAATGACTCCATCGGTTTGAGAACGACCGATCAATCCGAGGCGCCTCGCAACAGCAACAACCACATAAGTCAAACTCGTCAGGGCGTGTAAAACCACTGACGCCACTTCTAGCTAGAAAGAAACGCATGCCCTCCCTGGCGTCCTCTCCCGTTTTTGGTTCATACCGGGTGTGAAACACGCGAGGTAAACGTTACACAAAGCTACGCCACAAAGGTCGTGCTTTGATCATCACCACAAGACTTTGCTTTTCAACAGAAGCCTCGATTAATTGCCACTTAGGCATGCCACACAGGCAATTCACTCCATGCGTTTGATATCCATCAATATATAACCCCTGAGCTCGTACGTCTCAGAGAAGGGCGTTAAGCAAGAGAATAAATTCTCCGCCGCCAAACAGATATATATTTAATAGAAATCAAACACACAGACTAAAATCCAATGTCAGACACACAGTCCACTTACAAGTCCGTTCTGGGTCTGAACGAAACCGGAGGCACCTAGTACCCCGCATATCCATCGATCTCCAAGTACGTCTGGACGATCACTAACTGTTTCCATCTTCTTGGGTGTACAGCCCAATCAAGATCATCAGTTATCACCCAAACGACGTGAAGACCTCCGGTCTTCGACCATCGTCTTCATCTTCGACTAATCGTCGTATCAGTTATTCAGAATGGGATAAACCCGGTCTTTCCGAATAACTCGCGTATACTTTGAATAAGTGTTACACAAACACAACATACGCCTCATTCCAATTCATTAGTCACTAACGGTAAATTAATCAAGAGAATAATTCCCCAAATATTAACCCCGAAGGCCGAAACCAACATCAGATCAATATCCAGAAAACCCTTCTGCTTGGCTAACCGACAATTAGTTTCTAAATTTCACATTCATAGGGAAAGGTTCCCATAAATTTTATCAAAGATAAATTCTTGAATTTATTCTTTAATCTATTTTTGAATATCAATTCAAACTAGTCGGGATTAGCGAACCTTACCGAAGTAATCATTTGTTTTCATTTCCCAATCCCAACCTATTCATCCCATGAAGTAAAACTGGTTATACTTCATATCTAACACCACGGTGTTATCGGTAAATTCAATTACCATTTCGCGTTTAAATCTAATTAAAGATTCAACTATCGCCTGGAGCAAAACTGGTGATACTCCATTCTCGACCATTTCAATCTAATTAAAGATTCATTAAAACTCCACTTAGTTTTAATCGTTAACTGGGTTAAAGAATCCGTGTCATTTAAAACACGGTTCACGATAAACCCAAAGTCACATTCATTAATTATCGGGTTAAAGAACAAGTGTTATTTAAAACACTGTTCACGATAAACCCAAAAATCAATATCAATTCCAATTAAATATTATTTAATTGGTACACTTCATTAAATCTAAATAAAAGATTTAATCTTTTCTCAACTGGGTTCAAGAACAGTGTTAGTGAAGACACCATTCACGACAAACCCAAATCACATTTGATATTCAATATAAGGCTTTGAATAGAAAATATATCGGCTTATATTCAATATCAAATTCTACGATTAACAAATGTCGTATTGGAAATAACGATATAAATATATATATCTTTCAAATTTCCATAACAACATCTGTATAATCACGAATTCCAACATCGAAATATTCCGAAGACAATTTCGATTCAAATCCACTCCAATGCAATCATTGGAAATTTTGGTTATTTTCAAAACCCTTTTCAAATTCAATTTATTTATTTAAAAATAAATAGAATTATAATTCTAGTTCAAAACTAGTTCATTTCGATAAAAATCTATTTTTATCTTTTCAAATATGGAGTTTTTCATCCCAATTCTTTCTAAATCATTTCTTATGATTTTACACAAATTATTACTATTTTTAATAATTTTATCAAGGCCCGTACAGTCGATTTCCACCAATGGCCATCGAACTGCACTTACAGCGACCTTTTTCGAATTTGATTTGGACATAATTCCAAATCCAACCGTTAGATTTCAAATTTCTAACATTCATTAGAAAGCTCTTTTCGATACGAACCCAACGGTTCCGGTTTTAGGAGAATCCGACGGTCGGATCTCCCGTAATGTCCGTTTGAAATAAATGGTCGAAATTCGCGAACTGCCGCGGCGCGGCGCGTTCTATTCAGGCCATTATATTATATATAATATATATAATATATATTTCGTCGATTTCTATTTAAAAAGAATTATATAAACAGTTTTAAATTCGTTTCAAAAGCAATTTCAACTTCCATTTCAATTCAAATCAAAATTGAATTCATCTTTATAAATTCGTTTTAAAATTCATTTCTATTCAATTCAAATTTCAATTCAATTTGAATTCATTTCAATTCGCTTTCAATTCAATTTGAATTCGTTTTCAATTCATTTCGAAATCGTTTTCAATTCAATTCATTTCGAAATCGTTTTCAATTCAATTCATTTCGAAATCGTTTTCAATTCAATTCATTTCGAAATCATTTTCAATTTAATTCATTTCGAAATCGTTTTCAATTCAATTCATTTCGAAATCGTTTTCAATTCAATTCATTTCGAAATCGTTTTCAATTCAATTTATTTCGAAATCGTTTTCAATTCAATTCATTTCGAAATCGTTTTCAATTCAATTTATTTCGAAATCGTTTTCAATTCAATTCATTTCGAAATCGTTTTCAATTCAATTTATTTCGAAATCGTTTTCAATTCAATTCATTTCGAAATCGTTTTCAATTCAATTTATTTCGAAATCGTTTTCAATTCAATTCATTTCGAAATCGTTTTCAATTTAATTTATTTCGAAATCGTTTTCAATTCAATTCATTTCGAAATCGTTTTCAATTCAATTCATTTCGAAATCGTTTTCAATTCAATTTATTTCGAAATCGTTTAAAATCGATATAAATATCGTTCACGTAAAAATGGCGTCAATCTAATCAACACGGCTTCATATGTTCCTTTATTTTCAAATATTCTATTTCAAATATTTCTTTTTCAAAACTGGAATGAGGCCCAATCAATTACCATATAAAATTAATTATATGGATTTTCATACAACACATGTATATAATAGCATTGAAAATAATCAACCATCAACCAAAGTGCACTACACTGTATAAGCATCAAATATAGATATCTAATGCTTATAACAGCCTTTCAATCAATCGATTGACATATTTAATCAATCAGGATGAGTGAACTTCAAATTTCATCCCAACACCCGTGTGGGGTTTCAAACAATCAGACACATATTTTATTTGTGCTGTTGGGCGATGTGTAAAATTTATCGACCCAATCAATGTCCTTCAAATAGGTGTACATAAACAAACCGTCTGGTTTGTAAATGAATATTTATTTATTCACATTCGCGTTAAAAATTATATTTTTAACGATAAAACATTTTATTCCAACATATGAATTTCTATTCAGTTCATTCTTTAAATAAAATGATATTTTTATTTTTCTAACATATTTTAGAAAATTTCGGCGGCATACCGGCACGATACTAGAAACGGGACAAGGCCTAGCCTTATCCCCGGTCTAGTGAAGGCCCACGCCATTCACACATCAATCAAATCAATTTCATTTTGCAAACCACAAAATTTGGAGTAAGATTCTAACCTAGCCTTACTCCTTTGCCTTATAACGGCGCACGTCTAATCCTAACCAATTTATCGATTCGATTTTTCACACCACAAACCACATTCAAACCAATATCGCAATCAATCACCAAACAGCCAAACAAACAAGTCCATGGTCTGTGGACGATTGTGTCGGGTGCTACTAAACACCGTCTGCATCCTAGTATATATATATAACTAGAAAAGAAATTGAAAGGTGAGAAATTCTCACATATAGCTATCCTAGCTCCACGGCACTTCATCTGCAGAAGTCTTCGTCGTTTCGCCTTTTTGTCACCTTCGTTGTTCGTAGCCACTACATATGTAAAAATCGAATTTTTACTTCGCTATTCAATATATAAAAATCGAATTTTTACTTCGTTGTTCAATATATAAAAATCATATTTTTACTTCGATGTTCAATATATAAAAATCATATTTTTCTATCGAAGTTCAATATATAAAAATCCTACTTTTCTATCGAAGTTCAATATATAAAAATCCTATTTTTAATTCGAAGTTCAATATATAAAAATCATATTTTTAATTCGAAGTTCAATATATAAAAATCCTATTTTTCTATCGAAGTTCAATATATAAAAATCCTATTTTTAATTCGAAGTTCAATATATAAAAATCATATTTTTAATTCGAAGTTCAATATATAAAAATCATATTTTTAATTCGAAGTTCAATATATAAAAATCATATTTTTAATTCGAAGTTCAATATATAAAAATCATATTTTTAATTCGAAGTTCAATATATAAAAATCATATTTTTCTATCGAAGTTCAATATATAAAAATCATATTTTTAATTCGAAGTTCAATATATAAAAATCATATTTTTAATTCGAAGTTCAATATATAAAAATCATATTTTTCTATCGAAGTTCAATATATAAAAATCATATTTTTCTATCCTCCATTATATTTTCAAAAATGATGTCTTTTTATTTTCAAAGGCGAAGTCTTTATATTTTCAAATCAAGATTGCTTGTATTTTTGAATCAATGACAATTTCAGTTTCTTTTTAACAATGTAAAAATCAGTTTTTAATCATTTTAAAAAATCTCGTCTTTAATCATTTTTAAAAGTCTGTTTTTAATCTTTTTCTAAAATCAGTTTTTATACTTTAAAAACAAATCAGGTTTTTATACTTTAAAAAAAACAAATCAGGTTTATCATATAAATACAATAAAGAAATAATTAAAATAAACTTACATCGACCGTTGAAGGGTGGGTCTCGCGGTCTTCGCGCGAGCTCTGGAGGTGGAGGAGGCTGAGGAGGCAGCGTCGGGGGCATCGGGCGTTGCAGTTTTGGGGTTCATCGATCGCAGAGGGGGCTGACGCGAGGGGCCTGGTCGGAGGAGCTGTGCGTCGGGCGGTTCTAGGGTTAGGGCGAGGGTTCGATTTGGGTGCGGATTCGAGGAGAGGGGTGAGGCTGGAGGGAAGAAGGAGGGGAGAGGAAGAAGGAGCAGATCGGATGGGGGAGGCGCGTCGGTCACGGCGGAGGTCAGGAGGGAAGGCGCGATTTGAACGATCGGGGGTTTTTTTTTCTTTTCTGTGAAGTCAACGTGGGAGGAAGAGGGTTAAGGAGGGAGGGGCCCTTAAATAATAATATATTTTATTTAATTTATTTCAAAAAAAACAACTTTAAAATTCGAACTCGAAATCGAACCCAACGACTGCCGTCCCTGGCGTTTTACCCCCATTCCGAACACAATGGGATATGTAACGAAGCTGATTTGATCGTTTCGATTAGTTTCTTTTGAATTTACTTTTAAATCACTACATTGAATTTTAAACGTACATTTCAAATTACCGGGGCTACATACGAACATGAAAAATTCCAGAAAAATATTTTCTAGCTTCGTATTGACGATACGGTCCTAACAAAACTAGTTTCGTCGAATTCCGAGGCCGTTTGAAAAATGGCCAATTTCCAGTCGATTAAAATCAACTAAAACTGGTCAAACGCGTTTTCCTTTGCCACGCTCACATACTGATTCGAAAAATTATGAAATTTGAAACCTAGCAATAATTCGACACCACGGACCCAACAAAACTGGTTTCGTCGAAATCCGAGGTCGTTTGCAAAATTCCCATTTTTAAGGGCCTGAATTCCATAGCGACTATTCAGAATTTTCAACTGGACATATCTTTTGATTCCTGCCATGAAATCTCGATTTTTCGGATTCGTTGGAAAGATATTCACTATTAGATCCCATTATTTTTGGTTTTACTAAAATCCGGATTGTTTTGCACCCGGTACGTTCAATTGAAGTTTGAAATCGAATTATCGAACTACCGCGCCATTTTCAATTCCTTTTATAATTATATATAATTATTTATATTCTAACGACGACGCGTATAATATATACGTTCGAATTCTATTCAAAATAAATTTCTCGTCGATTATATTTAAAATAATCTATTTTAAATATTCAAAATTCGCTATAATCGCCAAAATAAAAAATTTTAAACTGGCCCAGATTTTACGGGTTGTTACAATCTCCCCCACTTAAAACTTTTCGTCCCCGAATAGGAACCAAGTCGAAAGTGGATTGATTAATCAGCTCTACGCTCGATCTGACTTCCATTCTCCAACTTTTCAGTTTCTGAGAATTTTCAAAATTTCAAAAATTTGGCTAACACCCTAAATTTTTGAAAAATTTCGCCATAACCTCCCCTGCACCGGGAGCATCGGGGAATTTCAAATAGCTTCCCCGGTCCTTCAGATCTCAAAAAGAAAAAGAAAAAGCCAAGCGGCTAGCCAATAGGCTCATAAAATCATCATCACCCAAACAAAACAGTAAATTATGTAGTAAACATGTACCTATTTGTCGGGCAAACAAATTTTATTCTCTGCTCTAGCCTCCTTGCTATGACCTGTTCAATATATATATGTATATGCAAGCAAATGCGACTAATTTTCAATATCGTTCAATATTTGATACAATTAGGCTAAATGGTTCAAAATTAGCAAACAAATAAACAAACAACACAAACATCAATCAATTAGTTGATTAGCTTTTCAAATTGATAATTTTGATACATATACAAAAATCAAATTTTTGATGCCAAATCACAACAATAGGCCCTATCTAATTTTGGTTCTCACACCAGTCTAATGGAAATATATAGATATCACACCTTCGTCACTCGAAAATAAATGCTGATGATGTTTCGAACCACCATCAGAACATCTCCGGACGACTAGAATGTGATTCTATATCTATCCAGTATATTAAAATTTCGAATACACGCGGATCAGACGTATACGCAAAATCTATATATACTGGATTGTCCACATCAATATAAATAGATAATCAAATACGAATAATTGTTTTAAATTTCAAAACAAGATTTGTTTTCATTTTCAAAAATATACTCTTCACACTCGTTCTAGGATACTACTGATCCCATCTCTAATGAGTCATTCCATTAGATATTACTAATCCAATATCTGATGAATTCTTTCGTATGGTTCTAATGTGTCTTGTTCTCGAGCTTTGTAAACCAAAGCTCTGATACCAACTGTGAAAACCCGTAACTTCCCCGTAAAGGAAAGCGTCGGATAGTTCGAGAACAAGCCACAACATAACTCATACAGAAGAACATTTCATTGTATATTACAACAATGCATCAGATTACAAGAATATACAGAGTATAAATGAATATTACACAGAAATATCAAAGATTTAAATTACATTTAAATACATCGCAGCGGAAAATAATACAATACACAACTAGAAAGAGATATACGGATACAAAGCTTTCCGGATATCGTTCCAGCTGTAAAACCAGGATCCTGTGAATAAAAATCTGCAAAACCAAAACTACTAGCTGCCCGTGTCAAAATAAGGGCACCCAGAGTTTAGGTTGAAACAATAAACTCCAGGTCAGTCATGGGACTGGTGTGAGAACTAAAACAGTTATTAATCTTTATTTTAAATCATTAGGTAAATCAAGGGACCACGCCGTATAACACGGAACGGGTTTCCTCCCAAGGATACCAGTGCATAAAACAACAGCGCAATGCTAGATAAAGAAAAATGAAGCTGTTATAAGACCCAGGTCCTATCACACCATGCAACGCAAGCCGGGGGATAGGGTTTTCCCTTATAACAGCCAAAGAATGCTTGATACGTTTAAAACAAATCATTTGATACTATTATAAGTGTATAGTGTATAAAACAACTTCAAATCATAAGTATCAATCATAGGCGGCATGGGTACCATATATCATGTCGCCATATATAGGTTTACAAATGAAACCGCAAATGTCACGTATTTGGAAATTGGATTTCCATCTATGAACCGAGGCAAAAGATAGTCCTCAACCGATTCGAGACGCTCTAGCCCGCCCCTCAGGACCCAGACTCAGGTGGGCCCTTGGATCCTCAGGGCCAGTCCACCGATGTGGATTAAACTTAAACCATGAACATGCATTTCCCCGCCCTATTAGGCGTAAACGAGCCAACTAAATGTGTAACGACCCAGATTTTTAACAGTTTATTTTAAATATTTAGTATCGTTTAATATTGAAGTAACCATATAAAAGAATTTTTATAGTGAATTATCAATCAAATAATCGAAATACGAGAACAAATTATAATTGAAATTGAAGTTAAAAACAGAATCAAAACACTTCAAATGATCAGTGTCAGTTCTGTTTGAACATGAAAGATAGAAAACACGAACAATAATTTATTATCGGTAAATTAAATGGTTTGAGATCGATTTATATTTTATATCGAATTTAATTTAAAACGTTAATTTAATTGGTTATCACTTCTGAACAGTCGAATTAAAATTTAGAAATCATTTCGTTGAAGCCAGAATAGTGAATATCATTCGTTACAATTAAAACAATGGTTCGAGAACCATGAGATATTTCAAGTTATAAAATTTAAAAAGGGTCAGTTCAAAATCAATTTTTCTTATCATCAGTTGGGCTACCTTTATAGCGTCACCCTAAAACTGAAACACTCGGACACTACTTTCCTCGAGCCAACAAATTTGTCGCTGATCTTCAACATCCGGGGAAACATGAATTAATGGCGCCACCCTAACCTTTCAATATCGCAGACCTATCACTTCCTCGAGCTGGAATTTTTGCTCCTTCTTCGTGTATATAAACCACCGCGACTCCATTCTTTCGTTCAACAGAAAAAAAAACAAACGAAATTAAAAATGGCCGCAGCCCACCCCTCAAATCAAAAGCAAAACGAACACTGCCCATCACCATATTTGCCATCGCGAGATCCAAATTCAACGCAGTCGCGTTCGATTGGGAGGGTTTTGGTGAAGTCGATGGTCGGGGTCAGTCAACAGGCGACGCGGGTTGGGTAGTTCGGGTGCAACTTAGGGTTGTGGGTGGACATCGATTCAGGGGAAGGTCGTTCTGTGGAAGGCAACGCTAGGGCACGGTTTTGGGAGCCAGTGATGTCGGAGATGAAATCGATAGGGGTGTCGCGATTTGATGAAGCGGGTGAGCGGTCGATGTCGGATCCTGGTGGCTTTTGGTTGGGTTTAAGGGATGCGATGGGCGAGCTACAGAGCGCAAGGTCTGCTCCAGGTTGCGATGTTGGGAGAAGGAGTCGATGCACTGTTGATGAGGGTTCGAGTGGAGAAGGAGATGGTGGAGTTGCCGCGAGCAAGTGAAGGGAAGAAGAGGGTTCGCGATGGATAAAAGGGTAATGAGCTTTAACAAATTTTGATTAAATAATTTTAAACTTAGTTTAATTTATTTGGTGAATAAATGAAATAAATATTTAGTGTAATAATTAATTTAATATATAGGGATTAGTTATATAGTTGAAAATTTAATTCATCTAAATATGGAAAAGGTAATTAAGGTTGTTGTTATTTATTTATTTAAGTAAGCATCGGAAAAAAATATATATGGTTAAGTGTTTGAAAATACATAGAATAAATTAATTTATAGGATAAATTAGTTTAAACTAAAAATCATTTAACCGTTGAATTTAATTTATGGTAGGTATCAAATTAATTTATTCAAGACGATGCACAACCGAGATGAGTTGGAAATTTACACAGGATATTTCGGCAAAATCCTGGTGAGTAAATCTCACTCACCTTTTATTTATAATTATTTTTATTTCGTTAAAAATAATTGTTTGTTGCTTGTGCGAATGCTTTCTGGTTGATTATATATATTAGTTATTTAGGCTATATATATATATATATATATTGGGTTGATTGATTGGTTGGATTCCCGCAGTCTCATTAGCGGATGCCCGCAGTTTCATAGCGGATGATTACCCTATACGCCCCACGCTATGATTAGTGGATGACCTTCTATACCGCGATATTCTGCCACGAAGCAGAATTGGTATTATTTATGTGCTAACGTCTGTGGATGCAGGAAAACAGGTTGGAGGAATCCAACTGGATTCCTCAAAAATATATTATCTGTTTGTTTGTTGTTTGTTTGATTTCATATATATATTCATATATGATGTGTTAAAAATCAAATGATTGAAAATTGGTTGATTTGATTGTTTAAAATATCACTGGGCTTAAGTAATGATATTTAAAATATCGTGGAAGGATATTTGGGATTTAAAAAGGGAAAATTCTATTTTTAAATAGAATTTGAATTTTAAATGGAAATAAAATTATAAACTTGTTTTTGAAAAATAAAACAAGTAGTTCTTTTATAAACGAAGTTTATAAATAGTTCTTTTATAACGAAGTTATAAATGAAGTGAAAAGAATTATCGTTTGATAATTCAAAAATAGAAATACAAGTGTTTTGGAAATATGATTCAAATGGAAATTTGAATTCAAGTAAAAAAGGAAATGGAAATTTGAATTCAAGTAGAAAAAGCAAATGGAAATTTGAATTCAAATAGAAAAGGAAATGGAAATTTGAATTTAGAATTCAAATAGAAAATCCAAAGTGGATTTGTATATAGAACTTTCAAATGGTGTTTGAATATAGAGAATTTGAAATAGAATTTCCAAATAGAATTTGAAATAGAATTTCAAAAATAGAATTTTCAAAAGAGAATTTGAAATAGAATTTGAAATATAGAATTTCAAAGAAGAATTAAATAGAATTTGAAATATAGTATTTCAAAGAAGAATTGAAATATGAAATTTGAATAGAGATTTGAATTGGAATTCAAATATGAAGTTTGAATAGAGATTTGAAATAGAAATTCAAGTGTTGAATTTGAACATGGAATTGAATATAGAAATTCAAGTAGAAATTTGAATATGAGATTTCAAAACAGAATTTGAAATAAACTTTGAAAATAGGATTTCAAAGTAAGAAGTGGAATAGGATTTCAAAATAGGAAATCCAAATAAATTTTGAAATGGAATTTGAATTTAAAGGAGTTCAAATGGATTTGAAATAAGGAAAATTCAAATGGGATTTAAATAATGGGTTTTAATAAAAAGGATTTAAATATAAGAATTTAAATGGAATTCAAATGGTGTTAAATATAAGGATTCCAACAAAACTCAAATGGAGTTTAATTAGAAAGAATTTGAATAAGAGGGATTCAAAGAGATTTGAAACATGATATTTGGATTCAAAGGAATACAAATGTGGTATTTGAAGTTCAAGTAGAAATGGAGTTTAAGTATTTGAAGTTCAAATAGATTAAAAATGGAATTTGAATTCAAATAGTTGAAACAGAATTTGAATATAGAATTTGAATTAGAATTGAATTGGAATTTGAATATAGACTTCAAATATAAATGAAATAGAAGATCAGAAATATTTGTTGAGTTGGAAAAAATGGTTTGATATATATTTAAAATATATCAGAATGGAGTTGAATTTATATAAACGAAGTTTAAAAGGTTTATATATATAAATATAATTAAAACGAACTCGCCGCAGCGCTGCAGTTCGTAAATTGGCGATTCGAACTTCAATTGAATATATAGAACTCGATTGAAGTCGGAATTCTTTGAAACAAGAAACGTCAGGACCGGTTTGATAATAGTTTTCTAATAAAAGAGAAAAATCTGGATTTCGTCGTATAGATTTTGAGTTATGTCAAAATCAAATTTTCAGAAAAGCAGCGCCAGAATCGTTTAAAACCATAATGGTTTATTTAACATTATAAAAGGATTTTAAGAGAGGGAAATCCGAAGTTTCTATTTAGAAAATTTCAGAGTGAGTTGTAAAATATATGCGAATTCAAGTTGTGTAAATGAATATGATTTTTGAAACAGAAACCAGATTTTGATTTATTGAATAGAATTAACTAAATTGAATAGAAATTAGTTAATGAGTTTTCGAAGGGATATTGGGGTTTGAATAAGTAAATTCGATTTGAAATTTATATTCGGAATCAAAAAGGAAACTAGAATTGAAATTGAAATTCAATTTGGTTATGAGCAAGTTAAATATTTTGTTTGAAAATGCTATGTTCAAACAAAGAAGTGAAATAGGCAAAAAGGCTAATTAAAGAATAATTGAGCGAAATTGAATTCAAACGATTCAAAATTTAATTAAAACGAATGGATTGAGTTGAATTGAATTGGAAACAGGTGAACATGTGTTAAACAGATATGGGATGGAGTATATGAAGATTTTTATTTATGTGCTCGACAAAAAGGTACATGTTTAATTCATATATGGGTTTTATGCGCCGTATCGGCTAGCCGCTTGGCTTCTTCTTTTTCTTTTTGAGATTAGAAGGACCGGGAAAGCTATTTGAAATTTCCCGATGCTCCCGATACAGGGGAGGTTATGGCGAAATTTTCCGGAAATTTAAGGAGTTAGAATATTTTTAAGATATTTTGATAATTTGAAATCATTGTATCGACGTATTGAATTCGATAGTAAAGTGCATATAAAAATCGAATGTTGTAAACAAAAAGGGATAGAGATAAGTGATTGGAATTGTTTCCAATTGCAAATAGAGATATTTTCTAATATATAGAAAATAAAAGAAGTTAATATTTGGAAACGTTTTCCAAATGGCATAAGAGCCAATATGATTATTGAAAATATTTGGTTAACAAATATTGATAGAGAAAATAGAGAAGTGGTTTAATTAATGGAATATTAATTAAAGGGCCCAGTGATTTGTTGTTATGTTTGGATGAACACTTGTTTTTATTCGATAGTTAAATCACAGACTATCGAAGTTTTTGACCATCGTTGTCAATATGGAGAGACCGGTTGGATTATTATCCGAAGAACCACTCCGTATTGGCATAAGCGTTGCGAACCAAGTATGCTGAATATATTGAAGACGGAGTAAAGTGCAAGGGCTTTTCTATTTATAGAAATAGTGCCTTCGGTGTCGTTCAATCCCAGAACGAACGTAAATGGACGAATGTCTGACAGAATATTTCCAATGATCAAATGGGTTGGTCTGTATGAGTATATATGGTTGCAACGGATTTATCCCTTAGCATAATATCCAGAATATTTGTGCAAACTCAACTAGTGATTAATGGATCTGACGATGTGGCATTCAAAGTGATTGTGCTATCAATGAATGGTAAGTATTCGTAGCCTCAGGCCTCAACAACCGGGAAAGGACAAAAATCGGGCAGGCAGCATGGCTATGTGGGTCGCACCCATTAGGGTGTATAATCACCTATCTAGAGAAATTCTTTTTGTTTCTAAATCTATCGATTCTGCCCATTCGGGAAACGGTGGTTTGAGTCCAACCGTTGGTGATATACATTCGATACACTCAAGCGAAATGAGTGGTCGGTCATGTGTGGGCCGGGTTGCAAGATGTTCTTGTTGAACCCAGGTGTATTCGCCTCTAGAGATACATCATCGGAAGGTGGTTGCATACCTTGTCATGTTGGAAATCCAATCTCCAATAAGCGCCATGCGGTTTTTGATTTTATACTATGTATGTGGAGCGTGAGATGCAAGCGTTCTGCTATTTGGTTATTTACTTGGTGTAGACATTATTATAATATCACTGGATTTTCGTATCAAAGTGTTTTGGGTTATAGTAAGGTAAAAGTCGTCCATGTTTATGTGTGGGCTGGTCTTACTATTATCTTTTCTTTCGAAAAAGAGTTTTGAAAGTTAAACAAGTGGTTGGAGTTTACTCACACCAGTCCCATGACTGACCCAGAGTTTATTTTGTTTTCCCTAAACTCTTGGGTGCCCAAATTTGTACGGGCAGTCAAGTGTTTCAGGCTTTTACAGATACACTTGGAGGAGCTTGAAGCAGGAGGCTTCAACGTTAGTTATTTCGAGTTACTTCCGCTGAATCAAAAGTTATGTGTACTCTGATGATGGTATGTATATATGTACAAACAGATTTGTATTTCAAAGCTTATGTTATATAATATATTTTATTCGTTCCTCTGTGAGTTGTGATCTTTGTTTTTTCTTCTATTCTAATATTTCTTTCTTTCTATTTCTCATCCTCTATCTTCTTTCTAATAATGAGTCGTATTTCTGTGTTATTTGGGTTGGACGTGTGGTATATTTAGTCAACTCAGATAGCTCGGATTTGCGGGTCGTTACAGGTGGTATCAGAGCTTAGGTTGAGCGAATACCTAGGCTTTGTGGAGTTGTGCTCATTAGAGATAGAGTCAGTAGTACTCTAGAATGAGTTGAGCGTATATATACGAGAGAGCGTATTTGTAAATTGATATAAAAGTTGTTTTATATTGTGTTGACTAGTCTGTGAGGGGTTTATGAATTCTGGTCGAATCGTGGGACGCCACGAAGTCGATAGGAATTTCTAAACACTTGGACAGAGAAATTCGACACAGTATTGTTTTAAAGTGGGTGAATGAAATAATTTTACCCAAAAATTTCTATTTTGATATAGAAAGAATAATTTTCTAGAATTATTATTATACGGATGTGTTGAATGTTGACATTATAATCAAATGAGATTATAAATGGTTATTTATAACCAAAATAGAATTTGTATAGAATTAAATATACAAATGAGATGAATTAGAATTAAATTCAAACCAGAATTAAGAATTCGAAATCCTGGGAAGTTGAAAAATATTTTTCAAAGTATATTAAAATAATATAGATTTGTTTTAGAAGGATTTGAAAGAAAATCATTTTTGATGAATTTTGAAATAATAAAGCACTGAACTAACTTCAGTGGCTGGGAAATAATTCTGATAATGATTGCAACATCATCAGTGTTCATTTCCGAGTTTCTAAGTGATGAATTGCTACCTTAGAAAAAGTTTTGATGGAGAAAACAAATTGGTTTGAATATTCAAATGTTTTGAATTTGAAATGGAGAGAAATATATATGTATATATTTAAGTGATTTCAAAAGGATTTGAAATGAAAATCCTGGGATTTGGATTCTGGAATTGGAATTTAACTTAAGCTAGTTAAATGGATTGAAGTGAATCAATTAACTAGAATCAATTTGAATAGGTTGAATGGAATATAGATTGAATATAAATGGATGGATCGTAGATCATTCGAATTGAAGACCAAAAGTTTTGGTAGAATTAAATCTGTTGAAATATGAGGAGTTGGGTTTCAACATAAGTGGATTGTTGAAGGGTAATAGATTTGTACCATTTTTCCTACCTTAGCAATTTCGAGGACGAAATTATTTTAAGGGGGGAAGAATGTAACGACCCAGATTTTTAACAGTTTATTTTAAATATTTAGTATCGTTTAATATTGAAGTAACCATATAAAAGAATTTTTATAGTGAATTATCAATCAAATAATCGAAATACGAGAACAAATTATAATTGAAATTGAAGTTAAAAACAGAATCAAAACACTTCAAATGATCAGTGTCAGTTCTGTTTGAACATGAAAGATAGAAAACACGAACAATAATTTATTATCGGTAAATTAAATGGTTTGAGATCGATTTATATTTTATATCGAATTTAATTTAAAACGTTAATTTAATTGGTTATCACTTCTGAACAGTCGAATTAAAATTTAGAAATCATTTCGTTGAAGCCAGAATAGTGAATATCATTCGTTACAATTAAAACAATGGTTCGAGAACCATGAGATATTTCAAGTTATAAAATTTAAAAAGGGTCAGTTCAAAATCAATTTTTCTTATCATCAGTTGGGCTACCTTTATAGCGTCACCCTAAAACTGAAACACTCGGACACTACTTTCCTCGAGCCAACAAATTTGTCGCTGATCTTCAACATCCGGGGAAACATGAATTAATGGCGCCACCCTAACCTTTCAATATCGCAGACCTATCACTTCCTCGAGCTGGAATTTTTGCTCCTTCTTCGTGTATATAAACCACCGCGACTCCATTCTTTCGTTCAACAGAAAAAAAAACAAACGAAATTAAAAATGGCCGCAGCCCACCCCTCAAATCAAAAGCAAAACGAACACTGCCCATCACCATATTTGCCATCGCGAGATCCAAATTCAACGCAGTCGCGTTCGATTGGGAGGGTTTTGGTGAAGTCGATGGTCGGGGTCAGTCAACAGGCGACGCGGGTTGGGTAGTTCGGGTGCAACTTAGGGTTGTGGGTGGACATCGATTCAGGGGAAGGTCGTTCTGTGGAAGGCGACGCTAGGGCACGGTTTTGGGAGCCAGTGATGTCGGAGATGAAATCGATAGGGGTGTCGCGATTTGATGAAGCGGGTGAGCGGTCGATGTCGGATCCTGGTGGCTTTTGGTTGGGTTTAAGGGATGCGATGGGCGAGCTACAGAGCGCAAGGTCTGCTCCAGGTTGCGATGTTGGGAGAAGGAGTCGATGCACTGTTGATGAGGGTTCGAGTGGAGAAGGAGATGGTGGAGTTGCCGCGAGCAAGTGAAGGGAAGAAGAGGGTTCGCGATGGATAAAAGGGTAATGAGCTTTAACAAATTTTGATTAAATAATTTTAAACTTAGTTTAATTTATTTGGTGAATAAATGAAATAAATATTTAGTGTAATAATTAATTTAATATATAGGGATTAGTTATATAGTTGAAAATTTAATTCATCTAAATATGGAAAAGGTAATTAAGGTTGTTGTTATTTATTTATTTAAGTAAGCATCGGAAAAAAATATATATGGTTAAGTGTTTGAAAATACATAGAATAAATTAATTTATAGGATAAATTAGTTTAAACTAAAAATCATTTAACCGTTGAATTTAATTTATGGTAGGTATCAAATTAATTTATTCAAGACGATGCACAACCGAGATGAGTTGGAAATTTACACAGGATATTTCGGCAAAATCCTGGTGAGTAAATCTCACTCACCTTTTATTTATAATTATTTTTATTTCGTTAAAAATAATTGTTTGTTGCTTGTGCGAATGCTTTCTGGTTGATTATATATATTAGTTATTTAGGCTATATATATATATATATATATTGGGTTGATTGATTGGTTGGATTCCCGCAGTCTCATTAGCGGATGCCCGCAGTTTCATAGCGGATGATTACCCTATACGCCCCACGCTATGATTAGTGGATGACCTTCTATACCGCGATATTCTGCCACGAAGCAGAATTGGTATTATTTATGTGCTAACGTCTGTGGATGCAGGAAAACAGGTTGGAGGAATCCAACTGGATTCCTCAAAAATATATTATCTGTTTGTTTGTTGTTTGTTTGATTTCATATATATATTCATATATGATGTGTTAAAAATCAAATGATTGAAAATTGGTTGATTTGATTGTTTAAAATATCACTGGGCTTAAGTAATGATATTTAAAATATCGTGGAAGGATATTTGGGATTTAAAAAGGGAAAATTCTATTTTTAAATAGAATTTGAATTTTAAATGGAAATAAAATTATAAACTTGTTTTTGAAAAATAAAACAAGTAGTTCTTTTATAAACGAAGTTTATAAATAGTTCTTTTATAACGAAGTTATAAATGAAGTGAAAAGAATTATCGTTTGATAATTCAAAAATAGAAATACAAGTGTTTTGGAAATATGATTCAAATGGAAATTTGAATTCAAGTAGAAAAGGAAATGGAAATTTGAATTCAAGTAGAAAAAGCAAATGGAAATTTGAATTCAAATAGAAAAGGAAATGGAAATTTGAATTTAGAATTCAAATAGAAAATCCAAAGTGGATTTGTATATAGAACTTTCAAATGGTGTTTGAATATAGAGAATTTGAAATAGAATTTCCAAATAGAATTTGAAATAGAATTTCAAAAATAGAATTTTCAAAAGAGAATTTGAAATAGAATTTGAAATATAGAATTTCAAAGAAGAATTAAATAGAATTTGAAATATAGTATTTCAAAGAAGAATTGAAATATGAAATTTGAATAGAGATTTGAATTGGAATTCAAATATGAAGTTTGAATAGAGATTTGAAATAGAAATTCAAGTGTTGAATTTGAACATGGAATTGAATATAGAAATTCAAGTAGAAATTTGAATATGAGATTTCAAAACAGAATTTGAAATAAACTTTGAAAATAGGATTTCAAAGTAAGAAGTGGAATAGGATTTCAAAATAGGAAATCCAAATAAATTTTGAAATGGAATTTGAATTTAAAGGAGTTCAAATGGATTTGAAATAAGGAAAATTCAAATGGGATTTAAATAATGGGTTTTAATAAAAAGGATTTAAATATAAGAATTTAAATGGAATTCAAATGGTGTTAAATATAAGGATTCCAACAAAACTCAAATGGAGTTTAATTAGAAAGAATTTGAATAAGAGGGATTCAAAGAGATTTGAAACATGATATTTGGATTCAAAGGAATACAAATGTGGTATTTGAAGTTCAAGTAGAAATGGAGTTTAAGTATTTGAAGTTCAAATAGATTAAAAATGGAATTTGAATTCAAATAGTTGAAACAGAATTTGAATATAGAATTTGAATTAGAATTGAATTGGAATTTGAATATAGACTTCAAATATAAATGAAATAGAAGATCAGAAATATTTGTTGAGTTGGAAAAAATGGTTTGATATATATTTAAAATATATCAGAATGGAGTTGAATTTATATAAACGAAGTTTAAAAGGTTTATATATATAAATATAATTAAAACGAACTCGCCGCAGCGCTGCAGTTCGTAAATTGGCGATTCGAACTTCAATTGAATATATAGAACTCGATTGAAGTCGGAATTCTTTGAAACAAGAAACGTCAGGACCGGTTTGATAATAGTTTTCTAATAAAAGAGAAAAATCTGGATTTCGTCGTATAGATTTTGAGTTATGTCAAAATCAAATTTTCAGAAAAGCAGCGCCAGAATCGTTTAAAACCATAATGGTTTATTTAACATTATAAAAGGATTTTAAGAGAGGGAAATCCGAAGTTTCTATTTAGAAAATTTCAGAGTGAGTTGTAAAATATATGCGAATTCAAGTTGTGTAAATGAATATGATTTTTGAAACAGAAACCAGATTTTGATTTATTGAATAGAATTAACTAAATTGAATAGAAATTAGTTAATGAGTTTTCGAAGGGATATTGGGGTTTGAATAAGTAAATTCGATTTGAAATTTATATTCGGAATCAAAAAGGAAACTAGAATTGAAATTGAAATTCAATTTGGTTATGAGCAAGTTAAATATTTTGTTTGAAAATGCTATGTTCAAACAAAGAAGTGAAATAGGCAAAAAGGCTAATTAAAGAATAATTGAGCGAAATTGAATTCAAACGATTCAAAATTTAATTAAAACGAATGGATTGAGTTGAATTGAATTGGAAACAGGTGAACATGTGTTAAACAGATATGGGATGGAGTATATGAAGATTTTTATTTATGTGCTCGACAAAAAGGTACATGTTTAATTCATATATGGGTTTTATGCGCCGTATCGGCTAGCCGCTTGGCTTCTTCTTTTTCTTTTTGAGATTAGAAGGACCGGGAAAGCTATTTGAAATTTCCCGATGCTCCCAATACAGGGGAGGTTATGGCGAAATTTTCCGGAAATTTAAGGAGTTAGAATATTTTTAAGATATTTTGATAATTTGAAATCATTGTATCGACGTATTGAATTCGATAGTAAAGTGCATATAAAAATCGAATGTTGTAAACAAAAAGGGATAGAGATAAGTGATTGGAATTGTTTCCAATTGCAAATAGAGATATTTTCTAATATATAGAAAATAAAAGAAGTTAATATTTGGAAACGTTTTCCAAATGGCATAAGAGCCAATATGATTATTGAAAATATTTGGTTAACAAATATTGATAGAGAAAATAGAGAAGTGGTTTAATTAATGGAATATTAATTAAAGGGCCCAGTGATTTGTTGTTATGTTTGGATGAACACTTGTTTTTATTCGATAGTTAAATCACAGACTATCGAAGTTTTTGACCATCGTTGTCAATATGGAGAGACCGGTTGGATTATTATCCGAAGAACCACTCCGTATTGGCATAAGCGTTGCGAACCAAGTATGCTGAATATATTGAAGACGGAGTAAAGTGCAAGGGCTTTTCTATTTATAGAAATAGTGCCTTCGGTGTCGTTCAATCCCAGAACGAACGTAAATGGACGAATGTCTGACAGAATATTTCCAATGATCAAATGGGTTGGTCTGTATGAGTATATATGGTTGCAACGGATTTATCCCTTAGCATAATATCCAGAATATTTGTGCAAACTCAACTAGTGATTAATGGATCTGACGATGTGGCATTCAAAGTGATTGTGCTATCAATGAATGGTAAGTATTCGTAGCCTCAGGCCTCAACAACCGGGAAAGGACAAAAATCGGGCAGGCAGCATGGCTATGTGGGTCGCACCCATTAGGGTGTATAATCACCTATCTAGAGAAATTCTTTTTGTTTCTAAATCTATCGATTCTGCCCATTCGGGAAACGGTGGTTTGAGTCCAACCGTTGGTGATATACATTCGATACACTCAAGCGAAATGAGTGGTCGGTCATGTGTGGGCCGGGTTGCAAGATGTTCTTGTTGAACCCAGGTGTATTCGCCTCTAGAGATACATCATCGGAAGGTGGTTCCATACCTTGTCATGTTGGAAATCCAATCTCCAATAAGCGCCATGCGGTTTTTGATTTTATACTATGTATGTGGAGCGTGAGATGCAAGCGTTCTGCTATTTGGTTATTTACTTGGTGTAGACATTATTATAATATCACTGGATTTTCGTATCAAAGTGTTTTGGGTTATAGTAAGGTAAAAGTCGTCCATGTTTATGTGTGGGCTGGTCTTACTATTATCTTTTCTTTCGAAAAAGAGTTTTGAAAGTTAAACAAGTGGTTGGAGTTTACTCACACCAGTCCCATGACTGACCCAGAGTTTATTTTGTTTTCCCTAAACTCTTGGGTGCCCAAATTTGTACGGGCAGTCAAGTGTTTCAGGCTTTTACAGATACACTTGGAGGAGCTTGAAGCAGGAGGCTTCAACGTTAGTTATTTCGAGTTACTTCCGCTGAATCAAAAGTTATGTGTACTCTGATGATGGTATGTATATATGTACAAACAGATTTGTATTTCAAAGCTTATGTTATATAATATATTTTATTCGTTCCGCTGTGAGTTGTGATCTTTGTTTTTTCTTCTATTCTAATATTTCTTCCTTTCTATTTCTCATCCTCTATCTTCTTTCTAATAATGAGTCGTATTTCTGTGTTATTTGGGTTGGACGTGTGGTATATTTAGTCAACTCAGATAGCTCGGATTTGCGGGTCGTTACAAAATGACTCCATCGGTTCGAGAACGACCGATCAATCCGAGGCGTCTCGCAACAGCAACAACCACATAAGTCAAACTCGTCAGGGCGTGTAAAACCACTGATGCCACTTCTAGCTAGAAAGAAACGCATGCCCTCCCTGACGTCCTCTCCCGTTTTTGGTTCATACCGGGTGTGAAACACGCGAGGTAAACGTTACACAAAGCTACGCCACAAAGGCCGTGCTTTGATCATCACCACAAGACTTTGCTTTTCAACAGAAGCCTCGATTAATTGCCACTTAGGCATGCCACACAGGCAATTCACTCCATGCGTTTGATATCCATCAATATATAACCCCTGAGCTCGTACGTCTCAGAGAAGGGCGTTAAGCAAGAGAATAAATTCTCCGCCGCCAAACAGATATATATTTAATAGAAATCAAACACACAGACTAAAATCCAATGTCAGACACACAGTCCACTTACAAGTCCGTTCTGGGTCTGAACGAAACCGGAGGCACCTAGTACCCCGCATATCCATCGATCTCCAAGTACGTCTGGACGATCACTAACTGTTTCCATCTTCTTGGGTGTACAGCCCAATCAAGATCATCAGTTATCACCCAAACGACGTGAAGACCTCCGGTCTTCGACCATCGTCTTCATCTTCGACTTATCGTCGTATCAGTTATTCAGAATGGGATAAACCCGGTCTTTCCGAATAACTCGCGTATACTTTGAATAAGTGTTACACAAACACAACATACGCCTCATTCCAATTCATTAGTCACTAACGGTAAATTAATCAAGAGAATAATTCCCCAAATATTAACCCCGAAGGCCGAAACCAACATCAGATCAATATCCAGAAAACCCTTCTGCTTGGCTAACCGACAATTAGTTTCTAAATTTCACATTCATAGGGAAAGGTTCCCATAAATTTTATCAAAGATAAATTCTTGAATTTATTCTTTAATCTATTTTTGAATATCAATTCAAACTAGTCGGGATTAGCGAACCTTACCGAAGTAATCATTTGTTTTCATTTCCCAATCCCAACCTATTCATCCCATGAAGTAAAACTGGTTATACTTCATATCTAACACCACGGTGTTATCGGTAAATTCAATTACCATTTCGCGTTTAAATCTAATTAAAGATTCAACTATCGCCTGGAGCAAAACTGGTGATACTCCATTCTCGACCATTTCAATCTAATTAAAGATTCATTAAAACTCCACTTAGTTTTAATCGTTAACTGGGTTAAAGAATCCGTGTCATTTAAAACACGGTTCACGATAAACCCAAAGTCACATTCATTAATTATCGGGTTAAAGAACAAGTGTTATTTAAAACACTGTTCACGATAAACCCAAAAATCAATATCAATTCCAATTAAATATTATTTAATTGGTACACTTCATTAAATCTAAATAAAAGATTTAATCTTTTCTCAACTGGGTTCAAGAACAGTGTTAGTGAAGACACCATTCACGACAAACCCAAATCACATTTGATATTCAATATAAGGCTTTGAATAGAAAATATATCGGCTTATATTCAATATCAAATTCTACGATTAACAAATGTCGTATTGGAAATAACGATATAAATATATATATATCTTTCAAATTTCCATAACAACATCTGTATAATCACGAATTCCAACATCGAAATATTCCGAAGACAATTTCGATTCAAATCCACTCCAATGCAATCATTGGAAATTTTGGTTATTTTCAAAACCCTTTTCAAATTCAATTTATTTATTTAAAAATAAATAGAATTATAATTCTAGTTCAAAACTAGTTCATTTCGATAAAAATCTATTTTTATCTTTTCAAATATGGAGTTTTTCATCCCAATTCTTTCTAAATCATTTCTTATGATTTTACACAAATTATTACTATTTTTAATAATTTTATCAAGGCCCGTACAGTCGATTTCCACCAATGGCCATCGAACTGCACTTACAGCGACCTTTTTCGAATTTGATTTGGACATAATTCCAAATCCAACCGTTAGATTTCAAATTTCTAACATTCATTAGAAAGCTCTTTTCGATACGAACCCAACGGTTCCGGTTTTAGGAGAATCCGACGGTCGGATCTCCCGTAATGTCCGTTTGAAATAAATGGTCGAAATTCGCGAACTGCCGCGGCGCGGCGCGTTCTATTCAGGCCATTATATTATATATAATATATATAATATATATTTCGTCGATTTCTATTTAAAACGAATTATATAAATAGTTTTAAATTCGTTTCAAAAGCAATTTCAACTTCCATTTCAATTCAAATCAAAATTGAATTCATCTTTATAAATTCGTTTTAAAATTCATTTCTATTCAATTCAAATTTCAATTCAATTTGAATTCATTTCAATTCGCTTTCAATTCAATTTGAATTCGTTTTCAATTCATTTCGAAATCGTTTTCAATTCAATTCATTTCGAAATCGTTTTCAATTCAATTCATTTCGAAATCGTTTTCAATTCAATTCATTTCGAAATCGTTTTCAATTTAATTCATTTCGAAATCGTTTTCAATTCAATTCATTTCGAAATCGTTTTCAATTCAATTCATTTCGAAATCGTTTTCAATTCAATTTATTTCGAAATCGTTTTCAATTCAATTCATTTCGAAATCGTTTTCAATTCAATTTATTTCGAAATCGTTTTCAATTCAATTCATTTCGAAATCGTTTTCAATTCAATTTATTTCGAAATCGTTTTCAATTCAATTCATTTCGAAATCGTTTTCAATTCAATTTATTTCGAAATCGTTTTCAATTCAATTCATTTCGAAATCGTTTTCAATTCAATTTATTTCGAAATCGTTTTCAATTCAATTCATTTCGAAATCGTTTTCAATTCAATTTATTTCGAAATCGTTTTCAATTCAATTTATTTCGAAATCATTTAAAATCGATATAAATATCGTTCACGTAAAAATGGCGTCAATCTAATCAACACGGCTTCATATATTCCTTTATTTTCAAATATTCTATTTCAAATATTTCTTTTTCAAAACTGGAATGAGGCCCAATCAATTACCATATAAAATTAATTATATGGATTTTCATACAACACATGTATATAATAGCATTGAAAATAATCAACCATCAACCAAAGTGCACTACACTGTATAAGCATCAAATATAGATATCTAATGCTTATAACAGCCTGTCAATCAATCGATTGACATATTTAATCAATCAGGATGAGTGAACTTCAAATTTCATCCCAACACCCGTGTGGGGTTTCAAACAATCAGACACATATTTTATTTGTGCTGTTGGGCGATGTGTAAAATTTATCGACCCAATCAATGTCCTTCAAATAGGTGTACATAAACAAACCGTCTGGTTTGTAAATGAATATTTATTTATTCACATTCGCGTTAAAAATTATATTTTTAACGATAAAACATTTTATTCCAACATATGAATTTCTATTCAGTTCATTCTTTAAATAAAATGATATTTTTATTTTTCTAACATATTTTAGAAAATTTCGGCGGCATAACGGCACGATACTAGAAACGGGACAAGGCCTAGCCTTATCCCCGGTCTAGTGAAGGCCCACGCCATTCACACATCAATCAAATCAATTTCATTTTGCAAACCACAAAATTTGGAGTAAGAGTCTAACCTAGCCTTACTCCTTCGCCTTATAACGGCGCACGTCTAATCCTAACCAATTTATCGATTCGATTTTTCACACCACAAACCACATTCAAACCAATATCGCAATCAATCACCAAACAGCCAAACAAACAAGTCCATGGTCTGTGGACGATTGTGTCGGGTGCTACTAAACACCGTCTGCATCCTAGTATATATATATAACTAGAAAAGAAATTGAAAGGTGAGAAATTCTCACATATAGCTATCCTAGCTCCACGGCACTTCATCTGCAGAAGTCTTCGTCGTTTCGCCTTTTTGTCACCTTCGTTGTTCGTAGCCACTACATATGTAAAAATCGAATTTTTACTTCGCTATTCAATATATAAAAATCGAATTTTTACTTCGTTGTTCAATATATAAAAATCATATTTTTACTTCGATGTTCAATATATAAAAATCATATTTTTCTATCGAAGTTCAATATATAAAAATCCTACTTTTCTATCGAAGTTCAATATATAAAAATCCTATTTTTAATTCGAAGTTCAATATATAAAAATCATATTTTTAATTCGAAGTTCAATATATAAAAATCCTATTTTTCTATCGAAGTTCAATATATAAAAATCCTATTTTTAATTCGAAGTTCAATATATAAAAATCATATTTTTAATTCGAAGTTCAATATATAAAAATCATATTTTTAATTCGAAGTTCAATATATAAAAATCATATTTTTAATTCGAAGTTCAATATATAAAAATCATATTTTTAATTCGAAGTTCAATATATAAAAATCATATTTTTAATTCGAAGTTCAATATATAAAAATCATATTTTTAATTCGAAGTTCAATATATAAAAATCATATTTTTCTATCGAAGTTCAATATATAAAAATCATATTTTTAATTCGAAGTTCAATATATAAAAATCATATTTTTAATTCGAAGTTCAATATATAAAAATCATATTTTTCTATCGAAGTTCAATATATAAAAATCATATTTTTCTATCCTCCATTATATTTTCAAAAATGATGTCTTTTTATTTTCAAAGGCGAAGTCTTTATATTTTCAAATCAAGATTGCTTGTATTTTTGAATCAATGACAATTTCAGTTTCTTTTTAACAATGTAAAAATCAGTTTTTAATCATTTTAAAAAATCTCGTCTTTAATCATTTTTAAAAGTCTGTTTTTAATCTTTTTCTAAAATCAGTTTTTATACTTTAAAAACAAATCAGGTTTTTATACTTTAAAAAAAACAAATCAGGTTTATCATATAAATACAATAAAGAAATAATTAAAATAAACTTACATCGACCGTTGAAGGGTGGGTCTCGCGGTCTTCGCGCGAGCTCTGGAGGTGGAGGAGGCTGATGAGGCAGCGTCGGGGGCATCGGGCGTTGCAGTTTTGGGGTTCATCGATCGCAGAGGGGGCTGACGCGAGGGGCTTGGTCGGAGGAGCTGTGCGTCGGACGGTTCTAGGGTTAGGGCGAGGGTTCGATTTGGGTGCGGATTCGAGGAGAGGGGCGAGGCTGGAGGGAAGAAGGAGGGGAGAGGAAGAAGGAGCAGATCGGATGGGGGAGGCGCGTCGGTCACGGCGGAGGTCAGGAGGGAAGGCGCGATTTGAACGATCGGGGTTTTTTTTTTCTTTTCTGTGAAGTCAACGTGGGAGGAAGAGGGTTAAGGAGGGAGGGGCCCTTAAATAATAATATATTTTATTTAATTTATTTCAAAAAAAAAACAACTTTAAAATTCGAACTCGAAATCGAACCCAACAACTGCCGTCCCTGGCGTTTTACCCCCATTCCGAACACAATGGGATATGTAACGCAAGCTGATTTGATCGTTTCGATTAGTTTCTTTTGAATTTACTTTTAAATCACTACATTGAATTTTAAACGTACATTTCAAATTACCGGGGCTACATACGAACATGAAAAATTCCAGAAAAATATTTTCTAGCTTCGTATTGACGATACGGTCCTAACAAAACTAGTTTCGTCGAATTCCGAGGCCGTTTGAAAAATGGCCAATTTCCAGTCAATTAAAATCAACTGAAACTGGTCAAACGCGTTTTCCTTTGCCACGCTCACATACTGATTCGAAAAATTATGAAATTTGAAACCTAGCAATAATTCGACACCACGGACCCAACAAAACTGGTTTCGTCGAAATCCGAGGTCGTTTGCAAAATTCCCATTTTTAAGGGCCTGAATTCCATAGCGACTATTCAGAATTTTCAACTGGACATATCTTTTGATTCCTGCCATGAAATCTCGATTTTTCGGATTCGTTGGAAAGATATTCACTATTAGATCCCATTATTTTTGGTTTTACTAAAATCCGGATTGTTTTGCACCCGGTACGTTCAATTGAAGTTTGAAATCGAATTATCGAACTACCGCGCCATTTTCAATTCCTTTTATAATTATATATAATTATTTATATTCTAACGACGACGCGTATAATATATACGTTCGAATTCTATTCAAAATAAATTTCTCGTCGATTATATTTAAAATAATCTATTTTAAATATTCAAAATTCGCTATAATCGCCAAAATAAAAAAATTTAAAATGACCCAGATTTTACGGGTTGTTACAAGATCTTTTGACACGAACCCAATGGTTCTAATTTTAGGAGAATCCAACGGTCGGATCTCCCGTTACATCAATTTGAAGTTAATAGTAGAAATTCGCGAACTGTCGCTGCGCGGCGCGTTCTATTCAAGCCATTGTATATATATATATATATATATATATATATATATATATATATATATATTGTTGTTTTACATTCAAAACGTATTTTATAAATTCGTTTTAAAAACGATTCCTGCTTCCATTTCAATTTTAAATCAAAACTGAATATTCCATATCACCATAATACCAAATGATAATATTTTCAAAATATTTAATTTTTGAAATCCATTTCCTTTTTGTATTCATTATAAAATTAATAAAATCGATCGATAAACCCGTTCGGGTAAAAGAGGCGTTTTACTACTTAACACGGCTTCACATATTCGTTTTAGTTATGGATATTTCTATATTTTTGTGTCCATAAATAATCGGACATCAAAATCATGATTTAATTCTTCATTGAATATTGTTTTAAAATATTCGATATTTTAAAATATTCGTTATTTTAAAATGTTCGTTATTTTAAAATGTTCGTTATTTTAAAATAGTCGTTATTTCTGAATCGGAATCAGACTCAATCAATTACTATATAATTTCAGTTGTATGGATTTCATACATCGCATGTATTCAACAATAATGATAAATAATCATTCAACATTCAAGCATCATCCAGAGTGCATTCTATAACTGTATAAGCATTAAAATAAATAAATAACGCTCATCATAGCCTGTCAACCCATCGATTGACATACTACTAAATATTGGGATTAATGTATGTCAAATATCATCCCAATACCCGTGTGGGGTTTGATCCAACAACAATCAATTTAAATAAATCATTGGTTAATAAATTTAACCAATTCAAATTTGGTTTGAATTATTTTTCTACTTAGAAAATTTTCACTGTTCAAATTATAAATGGATATTTATAATTAAAATTTTAACAACCACAAAGTGTATCCACATTGTTTGAAATACGAGTGTTATATCCAAACAATGCTTCTTGTGCAGATGAGTCGTGAATAGCTCATGTGTTGTACTCAAGCAATGTCATATACAGTAGATAAAAATCAACACTGGCAATTTCTGTGTATTTACATTTATAAAGTAAGTTAAATAACTATACAATATTTTAGTGAGAGAATTCCCACATTAATTTCCACTCTGCCAGTCTTTAATGAAGGATTTTATTTTAATAAAATTAAATTAGACGTTTAATTTTATCAAAAATTCCAAGTAGCTTCGTTTCCGTTCTGGTCAGTTCCATGTTGTAGAGCTCATCTTCACGATCCTAACGCAATTGAAATCGTCCCATTCTGATCTCATATGAAATAGTTATAGCAGTTTATATGTTAATTACATTTCAAAATTAATTAATTATCTTCCTAATTACATCTTCTACTTGGAATGAAATCGAACAAGGCTCGCAACCAAAGGCTCGTCGTTGCTCGCGCCCGAACCCCCCGGACCCAGATCGGAGGTTGCCACCTTGTCCCCCTTCGCGCCGCCCTCCATTTTCGGCCGTGTTGGTGAACTTGGTGGCCTCCAACGCCAGGGAATGGCAATTGAACAGTGCCACTTTGCACTCGAAATTCTCCCACTATACGTCACAAAATCAAACCGACTTAGTATGGATTTGAAGATCTTAAATCCCTCTTTAATTTTCGTTTTGTGATTGTGGATTAATTTGAACTGGATTAAAGGATTTTTCCACTTGAATTTCGGAGCTTTTTGGCCTTTAATTCTGAACGGTGGTGGCTGGGTTTGATTAGGGAATTAGGGTTTTAAGGGGATGGTATTTATAACAACTTATATTATTATTTAATTCTATTAATTACTTTATTATAAATTTTCGTGGCTGGACTCCAAATCAAACCCAACGACTGACATTCCTAGCCAAATACCGTCGTTACGGACACAATGGGATATGTTTCGTAAGCCAATTCGACTGTTTCGATCAGTTTTCATAAAAATTAAAATATAAATCAATATATATTGAATTTGAACATACATTTTAATTTACAGGGGCCACATACTGACTCTAAAAATTATAGAAAAATAAATCTAGTATGTTTTGACGATATGGTCCTAACAAAACTAATTTCGTCGAATTTGGAGATTGTTTGAAAAATGGCCTTTTTCTAATCGATTAAATTGAAATTGAAATTACAAAACGCGTTTAAATCTACCACGCTTACATATTAATTTCAAAAATTATGAAATTTGATACCTAATAGTATTTTGACATTTCGAATCCAACAAAATAGGTTTCGTCGTAAACGGAGGTCATTTGCAAAATGGCTATTTATAAGGGCTATATATTGTATTAAAATTTAAATAAATTCCATAGCGACTATTTTAAATTTTAAACTAGACATAACTTACAATTTATATTATGAAATCTCAGTTCCTTGCATTCATTAGAAAGATATAGTTAAACAGATTCTAATGTTTATGGTTTTACTGAAATCCGATTTATTCTGAATCCTATACATTCAATTGAAATTTAAAATCGAATTTTCAAACTATAGCGCCATTTTAGGCTTGTTTTCTTATTAAAATAAATTTACGCTTTCTAACTTCGATTTCAATAATTAGTCGTTATTATTTAAAATAAATCGTTTTAAATCTATAAAACCCATTAAAATAGCTAAAATAAAAAAATTTAAATTGGTTCAGAAATTCCGGATTGTTACAATCTCCCTCACTTAAAATCTTTTCGTCTTCGAAATGGAATGGAGCTGAAAGTTGTTTAACTAATCAACTCAACTTTCATTCTGGCTTTCATTCTTCAACTTTTCAGTTTATAAGAAATTTTTAGTTTCTCAAAAAATTGGCTAACACCCTAAATTTTCGAAAAATTTCGCCATAACCTCCTTTCTATGGGGAGAGTTTGAAAATTTTATTGGGCCATATTAGGCACCTAATAAATCAATAAAAAGCATATACAATTTTTGTGACCTATCTGTGTACAAGGGAGAACGTGTAAAAGTCGAAATCTCAGACCTTGCACCAATGTTGAAAATAAAATAATGCATGTGCCATATCTAAAACAAGAGAGACGTGAATTTTGTCATCTCCAGACCTGTGTAGGGTTTTTATTAAATCCTGCCCCGAGCACCTTTACATGTATTCCTTAATCAAGTCCATAATCAGTCTTTTGTTCAACATGAAATCTAGTCCTCGCCATACAAGCATCTCGCCCCATATGGAAATCCAAACCTCGTTATATAAGCGCCAAATGCTTATATGGAATATGATATGCTATGTTGTCGTCATGTAATATGCCATGCTGTGTAGTTTATATTTTATTTGTTGCTATCCTATGGCGTGGTTTATAATATCACACAGAACAACCATCACAATGCATCCAAATTCATTCTCAGGAGTTGATATAATAATAAAATTGCGCAACCAACTTATTAAGGTGCACCTCTTTGTCAGGCAAGCAATATATTTTTTTACTCAACAGCGAATCCATTAACCTATTCAACATATATATATATATATATATATATATATATGCATATGTATGTCTAATAAATTTTAAATTCAGTTTAACTTAACTCAATTAAATTAAATAATAGGGTTTTTGTATATTCAATGTCCAAAATTGCCAAGGATAATGTGTAATTTATTTAAGTCAAACATCATAAGTAAGCAAACAAGAAATCAGATAATCACACAAACAATTAATCGGTTATTTATCTTTCATTTTCTTATTGGTTGGATCATTCCAATATTTTATTAGTTAAATTAATAATCACACATCATAATTAGCAATCAATTAGTTGATTAGATTTTCAAATAAGTAACTTTATATGTACTCAAAAATCCAATTTTCAGTGTCAATCACAAACAATAAACTCTAACTATGTTTTGGTTCTCACACTAGTCAATTGGAAATATATAGATATCCCACTTTTGAAACTCGAACATAGATATTGATGATGATATACCAATCACCTGAATCATCTCCGGGCGACTAGGGAGTGATTCTATATCTACCCAGTATATTTAATGCTTCGTATATATGCTAGCTATGCATATATGCAAAATCTTCCTATCCTCGATAGTCCACATTCAAAATAATTTAATTTAATCTTTACAATAGGATAAAATTTTCAAAACTAAATTTGTTTTTTTTAGAAATAGCACTCTTCAAACTCATTCTTGGGTATTACTAATCCTATCTCTAACGAGTCATTCTTATAGGATATTACTAATCCTACCTCCGATGAATTCTCGCATTCGGTTCTAAGTTCCTTGTTCTCTAGCTTTGTAAACCAAAGCTCTGATACCATGATGAAATGATCCAAGTTTCGCTTCGCCCGAATCGATCGCTAAACCGACAGAGACCATTCGAAGCCCGAATTGCTTTGAGAACACGACGCATCAGAATACAAACATAGGAATATTTCATTGTTATTACTAAACTTTACATCAGAGTACAAGATACCATAGTATGCATAAATAATATACAGTGGAAAGTAATATCAGAGATTTGAAATTGACATAGCAGCGGAAATAAAAATGTATAAATACAATGCACATCGGAAATACATCAACTAACACAACTGAATGAAATATACGGATACAAAGCTTTCTGAATATAGCTCTAGTTGTAATCCAATATCCTGTGAAAAGAAATATCTGCGAAAACCAAAACTACTAGCTGCTCGTATGGAAAATGTGGGCACCTAGAGTTTAAGTAGAAAAAGTAACATTCGAGTCAGTCATGGGACTGGTGTGAGAACTAAAACAGTAATTAAATATTTATTTTAAAAGTTGGGAAATCATGGGACCTCGCCATATAACACGGAACAGGTTTACTACACATGAATCTCAGTTTAAAATAAAACAACGCAATGCTTTTTGGAAAATGAAGCTATTTTAAGACTCATGTCCCATCACACAATGCAACACGAGCCGAAGGATAGAGTTTTACCCTATAATAGCCAAACATGCTTGGTATGCTTTAAAACAAATCATTTTGATATTACTATAAGCGCATAGTGTCATAAAACAACTTCAAATATAAATATATCAATCATAGACGGCATAGTACCTCATCCTACTATGTAGCCATAGAGTTTTATAACTAAAACCGAAAAGTCACGTATTGAAAATTAGATTTCCATCTATGAGTGGAGGAAAGGGATGACTCCTCTCCGATTCGAGATACTCTAGCAAATGCCTCAGGATCACATCTACGAGCAACCCTCGGAAGCGGTAGGGGCGGTCCACACTTACTTTAGTGGATTAGTTATTCCTGAACACACGTTTCCCAGTCCTATCAGAGCTATCTCTTGGCCAGTAGTAACCAATATCCGAGGCTCCTTGCAATCCATTATCCACAAAAGTAAAAAAGTCTAGGCTCCATACCATGACACCACTCCTAGCCAGAAAGAAACGTCGTGCTCTCCCTATGTTCACTATCTTGTTTTTAACTCATACCGGGTGCGAGGTTCGCGAATTAACGCTATACACAAAGCTATGCTATTTAAAGCCGTGCTTTGATCATCAACCACAAGACTCTGCTTTTCAAAAAAAGCCTTGATCATTTGCATCTCAGCATGCCATAATGACAATTCACGCCATACAACTAATGTCTATCACTATATAGCCTCTAAGCTCGTACGTCTTAGAGAAGGGCGTTAAGCAAGAGAATAAATTCTCTACCGACAAACATATATATATATGATAGAAATCAATCAACATAGAATGAAATGCAATGTCAGACACCATCGATTTACAAGTCCGTTTAAGGTCTAAATGAAACCGAAGGCACCTTATTCCTCGTCCTATATGTCCAATACAGGAGAGAAGTCCTTGCATATCGGTCGATCTCCAAGTACGTCTGGACGATGACCACTTATTACCTTGTATTGGGTGTATGACCTAATCAAGACATCAGTAATCATCCAAACGATGTGAAGATCTCTGATCTCAACCATGGTCTTCATCATCGACTTTTAGTCGTCGTCATATTAGCTATTCAAAATGGGATAAACCCGACCTTTCCGAATAACTCGCGCATTTTATAATCAATAATCAAGTGCTATAAAAACACATTATATGCCTCATTCCAATTCAGAATATTCTTTTATTCAAATATTCACATTATTAGGGAAAGGTTCCCATTAATTTTATCAAAGATAAATTCTTTTAAAATTATTCATTAACCTTCCTTTGGATATCCATTTCAAAAGATTTTATTTTATTTAACCACAATTCTAAACCAAATTAAGGTTTATAAAACTAGTCGGGATTATCGAGCCTTACCGAAGTAATCATTTATTTTATTTTCCAATCCCAACCAATTCATACCATGGAACAAAATTGGTAATACTCCATATCTAACATCCACTGTGTTATCGGTAAATTTAATTACCATTTGATGTTCAAATCAAATTAAAGAATTAACTATCGCCTGAGTAAAACTGATGGTACTCCATTCTCGATCATTTCCTGAATTTGATAAATTAAATTATCTCATTCCCATTTCAATCTAATTAAAGATCCATTAAAACTCCCCTTGGTTTCAATATCAAAAATCATTACTTAATGATTGTTCGATTTTATGGAAATTAATCCCTTCGTTAACTGGATTAAAAAATCAGTGTCATTTAAAACAAAGTTCACTGTAAACCAAAAATCATCTTCCATCAAAATGGATTCTTCACGAAAATCATAATAGTATATAATTGATATAAATTTCCGTAATGTACTAATAATATAAATGGAATAACGGCGAAGCCTTTTAAATTCCATATATAGTAACGGCCTTCCTTTATAGAAGCTCATCTCAATTATTACCAAATCGAATTCCATTCAATTCCAATTTAATATATTAAATTGGAAAATTTTACTTTGGAAAATTTCCATTAAATCTTAATAATAAGATTTACAAATTCCAAATCATCTCTTCATTATTAATTGGGTTAAAGAACAAATGTTATTTAAAGCACCGTTCACGATAAACCCAAAAATCCAATTTTAATCCAATTCCAATTAAATATTAATTAATTTGTAAACTTCTCTAAATCTTAATTAAAAGATGTATTCTTTCCTCAATTGGGTTCAAGAACAGTGTTAATGAAGACACCATTCACGACAAAGCCAAAATCCAATTTGATATTAAATACAAGGCTCTAAATAGAAATTATATCAGCTTATATTCAATATCAAATTCTGAAACCAGCAAATATCGTATTGGGAATAACGATATATATATCTTCCAAATTCCTCAAAAATATCTGTATAATCACGGAATCCAATATCGAAATATCCTGAAGATTATTTCCATTTAAATCCTTTACAATTCATATGTTGAAAAATTCTGATTATTTCAAAACCTATTTTCTCAAGTCCAATTTATTATTTCTAAAAATCATGGGATTATAAATCTAGTTATTAACTAGTACACTTCGATAAAAATATCTTTTATCTTTTCAAAACTCGGAATTTTTCATCCAAAATCTTTTTAAATCATTTATTATGATTTTACACAATTTTCCATATTTTTAATAATTTTATTTAGGCCCTTACAGTCGGTTTCCGATAACGGCCACCGAACTGCAACCATACCGACCTTTTCTGAAATTGATTTGGACATAATCTAAAATCCAACCATTCAAATTTAAATCTCTTATATTCATTGGAAATATCTTTTCGATACGAACCCAACAGTTCCTATTTTAGGAGAATCTGATGGTCGGATCTCCCGATACATCAATTGGAAGTTAATGGTTGAAATTCGCGAACGGTTGCTGCGCGACGCGTTCTATTCAAGCCATTATACATATATAACATATATATCATCGTTTTCCATTCAAAACGTATTTTATAAGTTCGTTTTAAAAATGATTCCAACTTCCATTTCAATTTTAAATCAAAACTAAATATTCCATATCACCATAATATCAAAATGATGATATTTTCAAAATATTTAATTTTTGAAATCGATTTCCTTTTAGTATTCATTATAAAATGAATAAAATTGATCGATAAACCCGTTTGGGTAAAAATGGCGTTTTACTACTTAACCCGACTTCACATATTCATTTCAGTTATGAATATTTCTATATTTTTGTCTCCATCCAAAATTGGACATCAAAATCATAATTTAATTCTTCACTGAATATTGTTTTAAAATATTCATTATTTTAAAATATCCATTATTTCTGAATCGGAATCAGTCTCAATTAATTACCATATAATTTCAGTTATGTGGATTTCGTACATCGCATGTATTTGACAATAATGATAAATAGTCATTCTACATTCATGCATCATCCAGAGTGCATTCTATAACTGTATAAGGATTAAAATAAATAAATAATGCTCATCACAGCATGTCAACCCATCGATTGACATACTACTAAATATTGGGATTAGTGTATGTCAAATATCATCCCAATACCCGTGTCGGGTTTGATCCAACAACAGTCAATTTAAATAAATCATTGGTTAATAAATTTAACCAATTCAAATTCGGTTTGAATTATTTTTCTACTTAACAAATTTTCACTGTTCAAATTATAAATGGATATTTATAATTAAAATTTTAACAACCACAAAGTGTATCCACATTGTTTGGAATACGAGTGTCGTATATTCAAACATTGCTTCTTGTGCAGATGAGTCATGAAAAGTTCATGTGTTGAACTCAAGCAATGTCACGTACAACATATAAAAATCAACACTGGCAATTTCTATATATTTATAGTTATAAAGTAAATTAGATAACTATACAATATTTTAGTGAGAGAATTCTCACATTGGTTTCCATTCCGCCAGTCTTGAATGAAGGATTTTATTTTAAAAAATTAAATTGGACGTTTAATTTTATCAAAAATTCCAAGTAGCTCTGTTTCCATTCTTGTTATTTCCATGTTGTAGAGCTCGTCTTCACGATCAAAAAATTCTCTTTATAACTTTTGCATGCATTCATTTATTCTTTGTTAATGCATACGTACCCATCCATTCATTTTAAAATTCCCTTTTATAACTTTTGCATGCAGTCATTTATTCCTTGTTAATGCATAAGTTACACATCCATTCATTTTAAAATTTCTTTTCGTAACTTTTTCATGCATTCATTTGTTTCATGTTTAATGCATACGTTACCCATTTCTATTTCAATGCAATACTTATGCTAATTCATTTTCAATACTATTCATTTCTTGTCGCTGCTTCTATTAATTCGCTAGACCTTTCTCTCTTTCCTTCACTTTCCTTTCTTCATTTCCCTTTTCTTCTTTAAAATCTGTAGCCTCACATATATATAGAAAAAAAAGAATCAAAAGGTAAATCAACTTTCTCTTTCTGGAATTCACATTATTCCTTCCTTCACGCATGGATTAGGCATTATATTTTTCCAATTTCTCATTGCAAAATTAGGCTAACGCATGGCATGAAAAGAAAAAAATCACAATGAAGCCCATCACCATTGCTTTGACTACGACTGCCAGCCGTTTTCCCCTCTTTTTCCGCTACCTATAAGTGAGTTTACCTCACTATTTATTAATTCAAGTATTTGACTTTATGATTTGTGTGAACTTTTTAGCTATGTTCTTGGTTGTTTCATTTTCATGCTGAACAAAATACTTGACGTGTTGTTTTCTTAAACGAATAAGAATCCATGGTACACTTGATATTTTCTCACTACCTTGCTAATTGTTGCTAGAATGAGTGAATGACTATGGTATTTCTGACCCCTTTTTGGATTGAATTTTTGTATTGTGCAATCTTACCAATGATACTAGGGTTAATAGCACTTGGTATCTGTCTGAAAGAAGTTGGTTGTTCCAAGTTGTGGATTACCATTTTCCTCTGATTAGTGTGTACGTCTTGCTGACCTTTTTCTATTCCTTTTGCCTAGCAGTTCATGAGTACCTGCCTCTTATTTAGTATGTACTAGGTACTTTGTGCTTTACATGCAATCCATCTTTAAGTTGAAATGAATTCATATGTTAGTTTCCTTGAAATGAAATGTTTATACTTGCCAATAGCCCTACTGCAATCTACATCTTTACATCATTTTCATGTTGCTGCTAGTTTTTAATATACACTGCATGTGTCCAGTGTGTTGGGTTTTATAAAAAGAAAATTTTATGTTGCAAGTATATTAATAAGGTTATAAACGTTAAGGATGCTTTACCATGTAATTGATAATTTACCCACTGTTTGGATCTGTTTGATGCTTGTAAATAAAAAAACCAAAATTTTTGATTTACATCATCAACACTTGGATAAGGTAGTGATGAGTGGAATAAATTTTGTATTTTAGTTAAGTATTGAAATCAATTAAATGCAAAGAAATGGATATGACATATATATATATATATGTATATAGCTATAGTTAATTATAAACCTGTTCATTTTTTGTGAAGGATTGGTTATTAATGTATCGTGTATACTATGGAAGTAGCATTTTCCTACAAGAAAAATTAATGGTAACAAGATATTCAAATATGGCAATTACGATTTGAATGCGTTCTTGAAATTTTAATTATAGTTGATTTACTTGAATACAACCTGACTTGAGTTTTTGTTTGCTCGGATTGGGGTCAGACCTGAGTAATTACAGCTTAGATTTGAAGCTGACGACGATAAGGATTCGTGAAGGCATGAGAAGGCGCACTTGCTTTTGGTCCAATTAAAATTTGAATTTTTTGGTAAATAAATTAATATATATTTTTCTTCCGTTGTGTGTATATGAATTTTGTAAACTTCGATATTTGTATAAAATGCTTCTGCTATGAGATATTGTTTTTATTTTATTCTGTGATACTGTGTATGATTTTATTTAAACCCATAAGCTAAATAACAAATTGTCGTTTCAAGCGGTTTAAGTTGGTTTAATTACCGTCTTGAAGCGGTCAAAAAGACAGGTTATTACAAATCCTTTGCTCCAAAATTCTGAAATCGCCCTCCTCCACTTCGTCGGCCACCTATAATCTCTCCAACTCATTCAAGGCTCTCTCTCACCCCACCTCTCTAATATCCAATTCATCCCCAATTTTGAAGGTATGAAACCTAATTTTATTTAATGCTTTAGGTTTGCTAATTTAAGTTAATTTGTTTGTTAGATTGTATATTTGTATGTGTAGTTGTTGTTAATACATGTATATATAGATTGATTTGATTATGTTGCTAATTTAGGGTTAATTATGTTGCATATGTATATGTGCATATGTATATATATAGGGTGCTACTGTTCACACCCCGATTTATACTTCTGGCCACCAAAACTAAAAGCACCCCAAATATTTCAAATTTCTTCTATCGGCCATCGTCTAAATTAATAAACTAAAAATAGAGAGGCCACTAGCATCTTTCTCTACGCGAACGCTTCCTTCCTCACTTACATCATGCATTTATGTCTTTTGAGTCATTGATCATACATCTTGCATCATATTATCACATCCATCATGTTTATCATCTAATTTATCATCATTTAAATACTCCATCTATCAAATGATAAAAAAAGTTAATGTATCAATTTGTAAAAAAAGATATGTAAGTTATTCGGATAAAAACCCTACAAGTCAAAACTTACATTATCATTCTCTATAACGTCGTCAAATTTAATGTTCTCCAAGCTTGAAATTTCCAACGGAGGGGAAAAATAACCTAAAACGCAATGGAAAACTCTAACCATTAAAAAAAGCCCTAACAAAATGTTCTATAACATAATAGAAAAGTAAAAAAATCAAACAATTATAATCTCTTTTTTATCTTCATCTTCCATCTCTATTAGGTACAAAAGAAAATCTGCTTTTGTTAGGATTAAGAGTTTGAAATTGTAGAGAAGTATGTGTTTTTCTTAGGAGAAGTACGATGGTGAATAACTGAGCGAAAGAATAATATATGATGACCAAAAGAATATAAAAAATCATTTGTATTAAAATTTAGAAAGGTGGCCAGCAGTGTAAACCGGGGTGGAATAGTAGAACCATATATATATATATATATATATATATATATATATATATATATATATATATATAATGTTGTATTTATGAGTTAAACTATGATAATCTCAGGGTATCTTCATGCACATGAATATATACATATGGTTGAATTTTGCTAACATCCCAACCACCAAATTATGTTTTATTATGCTAGATAATATTTCTTAGTTGGTCATGTTCTGAAATTACTGGTACATATAACATGTGTAGCATAAACCTAGATATATAATGGTTTCCAAAAATACCAAAATAGACCTACCATATTGGATAAGTATCAAAATGATATTTTTGCTATTTTTCTTTATTTTTTATGGCCAAACCTTAAAGAAGAATATGCAACTATTAATACTATTACGACATATATATAGTGTTGTATGTATAGTTGTAATTATTCTATGAATTTGTTGAATTGATTGAGTCCCAACTCGTTGAAAACGATATTTACTTTGTCAAAAATGTTTAGTGGAAATGGAAATAATTAATTTTATGTTTTATAAGAATTTATTGAAAATGATATTTAACTTCATATATAACGTACGGTTAGTTCAATTGAATGTTGAAAATATACATATATGTTATAAAACTCATATACGTACAATTAGAGATTGAAGAGCACTAATCGTAATATATTATATTTATAAAGCCTTAGAGAGTTTTTTGGCCCCGTCTGATAAGTGTTGTATATGATTGTTATGTGAATGTTCATTTTGTTAACGGAACGGACATTTATATTCATCATATACAATATTTGTTGGGTTGGTCCTTTGTATTGGACAAGTTACGAACACAATAACGAAATTAAATCTCGTAAATCATTTGATTTTAAGCGGTTCTCAAAATATAGAATGTGCTTCCTTTGTGTTCCCAATATACACGCAATTGTGTACTGTTCAGGGAACTAAAGCGAAGTGCTGGTGAAATTTTGTTGAATCGTTTATATTAAAAATATTTACGCGATTAAATTACGTTATTGTATTTGTAATGGGAGGCAGGAACCACTAGCAAAAGTGTAAATGATGAACTAACATAACGTTTAGCAATAAAATTGTTTTAATGAAATGTCAATGCAAATTTTATCATACTTTTTAATTGTATATCTACTTAGGAAAAATGGACAATAATTTTAATGATCGAAGCTGGATGTACAAGCGAAGAGAAGCTGATGGCACAATAAACGAACAATTTATTAATGGTGTAGGCGTGTTTATTGATTTCGCCTTAAGTAACAATGGAAACGATGTCAAAATCGATTGTCCATGTAGTAGATGTAAGTTATTAAAGCATTTGATAATGCAAATGGTTAGAGTTCATTTGCATCGGTACGGTTTTGTGCCGAATTATTTGGTTTGGGATTGTCATGAAGAATCGTTATCATCTACTTCTATACAAGTTGAGGAGGTAGTGAATAATGAAACTGCTACGATGAATCTCGTAGAACATATGGTTGAAGATGTTGCACGTTCAATGTTCCCAGTTCAGCAACTTACTGTGGCAATGGTAATGATGATGAAGAACCAAATATTGGAGTCAAAAAATAAATGATTTATTAGATGCCGTGAAGAAAACCCGTTGGAAAGACTATGAAAGCGGAACTCAATTATCAGTAGCTACTGAATACATTGCGATGAAATCTAAATACAACCTCATAGAAGATGGATTTACTGCTGTTGTACAAGATGTGAAGCGGCATATGCCTCCAAGTAATTTAATGTGTGAAAATCATTATGAAGTTAAAAAAATGATGTCGGCTTTCGGTTTACCGTATGAGAAAATAGCTACATATTTATGGGTTGCATGCTATTTTGGAAGGAAGACATGTACCTTAAGAATTGTAAAATATGTAATCAGGAAAGAGATAAACCAAGAAAGAAAAAGGAAAAGGAAGTTATGTATAAATGTATGCATTATTTACTTATTACTCCTAGAGTTCAAAGGTTATATGAATTTTCTGTGACGGCGCAACATATGAGATGGCACATTGTGAGAACACAGGATGAAGGTACGTTAACATATCCAATTGACGGGGAAGCATGGAAGCATTTTGATCAGAAGTACCTGATTTTGCATCCGAGAGTCGTAATGTCAGACTTGATTTATGTAAGGATGGATTTTCACCATTTTCTCAACTATAATTTACCTCTATGGATGCTTATTAAAACTTCTTATATGTTTCTCACAATTCTTGTCCCTGGTCCTGATGATCCGACACAAGGAATCGATGTTTATTTACAACCATTGATTGAAGAATTAAAAAAATTATGGTATAAAGGAGTAGAAACATATGATATTTTGCAAAAAAAGGAACATTCATATGCACGCTTCTCTGTTGTGGTCAATCGGCAATTTTCCTGCGTATGAAATGCTTTCAGGTTGGAGTACGACTGGTCGTCTAGCTTGTCCTTACAGCATGGAAGAAACAAGAGTATTTTCTTTACCTATTGGGAAGAAAATTTCAAGGTTTGACTGCCATAAATGTTTCTTCATATTAATCATCCTTTTGGAAGAGATAAGATTTTTTTTTTACAGCTAATAGGCATGAACCTTTAACACCACCTAAAATGTGGTCAAGTGAAGAAATTTATGAACTTGTAAAAGATTTTCAAAAGCTTCATGAAACCGGGGTACAAACAGAAATTCCAGGTAAACTAACGATTCATAATTGGTGCAAACAAAGCATATTTTGGGAGTTGCCTTATTGGAAAAATCTCCTAATTCATCATAATATTAACGTCATACATAATGAGAAAAACGTGTTTGATAATGTATTTAATACAGAATGTCGAAGGGAAGACGAAAGATGATTTGAAATCAAGACGTGATATCGAAGTATTACGTAATTGTCCTGAGCTTCATATAAAGCCAAATGACACAAAAAACCCAAAAGCGTGTTATAAACTAGATAGTAATCAAGTTAAAATACTTTTAAAATGGGTGGAAGGATTAAGATTCCCGGATGGTATATCTTCTAATATACGTCAACTATAAAAACAGTAAACTTACTAGAACAGCAATGAGGAGTTTCAGGTAAATTTACTACATATTTAATTTAAATTGTTCTATTAAATTAACATATAATTTAGAATAAAACATTTTTTAAATTTAAATTTATAGGCCAAGTCCACGAGAAATGCGGCAAATAGAAGTAAGAATCTGGTTATGCATCGCGGTGGGTCCAAGTCGTTTCAGCACCATCACAAGGACTGGTATATTTATTAATTACATAGTTAGACATTTTAATTTATAAGTTGTTAAAATTAATAGTTGATTTAACTTCAAATTTTAATTTACATACTTATATATATATATATATATGCTTATTTCAGGAGAAACAGCGTGGTGCTCATGTGTCGTACTAGGATGTATTTGAGTATACACATGCATTGAGTCAAGTTGACGACACAGGCTCGGTTTACTGCTCTTGGGACCACAATGCCAAGGCGCGTTAGGCATATGAAAGTATAACATAGTTAAGTTAAAGTTATAATTTAATTAAAATAGTGTTATTAAATTCAATTATTATTTTTTAAAAAGAGAAATTTTAGGAACAAAGGAAGCAGATGTTGGAATTCAGTGGGAGGACTTAGTTGACTAAGGCGGATGAGGATAGGATTTTTGATACTGTCATGTATCCACCTACCTGGAACAGATGATATGGTTTTGGCAATCTAGAGCTACAGAACCTAAAATTTATAACAAAAACAGAAATTTACTCGAATTGCTATTATGAAGTATCGAAAATCTAAAATTATACATAGATTCAGACATCTCAATAGACATAGCAGAGGGCTCAGGATAAGGAGGAGATCGCATAGCTCTGAGCACAGATTGCAGAGCTTCATGAGCGTGATCGTCACTGCGAAGAGCAGATGGTGTTGCTTAACCAGCGGTTGGTGAAGTTCATTGCCCAGCACAGTATGCCACCTTCATCTTCTGGTGGAAAGAGTTGAGGTTAGTTTGTGTTATGTTATATATGCTCTTAGGGTTGTTGAGGCCTGATACATTCATGATGTTTGTATATATGGATGTTGTGTTGGTGATGATGTTTTGGACATAATGTTGGATGTTTTGACGGTGATGGTTTAGACATGTTGTTGGATGTTTTGATGGTAATGGTTTGGACATGGTTGTATATATTGGGTTGTTTTAATGTAAATATTGGTTTATTGTATGTGTTTTGTTTTTTATTTTTGTATAATATTGTGTTTTGGTGTATGAATGATTGAGATTGAGATTTATATGCTCGAAATAGTGCAGTTTTGATGGATTTATATATTGTATGTGGCTGGAAGTGCTTTCAAATCTATAAAAAAAATACCTAGATTTTCAACGGCTTGCAACGGCTTACAAGTCACCGGATTCCAACATCTTCCAACGTCAATTAACGACAAGTTTAAACAGTTTCCAACATTTTCCAACACCTATCTGGCCAAAAATAAAAGCCATGTGACCAAGTTAACCAGTTGGAAGCCATTGGAAAATAAGTGTTGATTGCATTGGAAATCATTGGAAATCATTGATTCGCATACCAACGGACTTACCAACGACTTCCAATGGCTTCCAAAGCCATGTGACCAAGCCCGGGGATGGTGATGCAGATGCCTCTGATGAGGATGATGCATAGGTTTGATATGTTGATTTATGCACATACTTGGTTTGATGGATTTGGTAGGTTGTTTGATGTTTTGATATTTAGTAGTTGTTTGATGGATTTGGTTTCTTTATGATTTCGATACTTAGTAGTTGTTTCACGGGATATTATGACTTATATACTTATTTGGCTTTATGGATTTTGGTTTTTTGTTTAATGGGTGATGGAATATGTGTTAATTGATGATATGGTTGTGTGAATATTGATTATTTGACTATATGGTGGAATGACAGAATGATAATGTTTGTGTTGGATGATGAAATGATAATACTTGTGTTGACTGAATGTTACCGTGGTTGGAAGAGTTTTAGGTGCTGGCTGGGAAAGCCAAATATACTCTGTTTTGCAGTGGTCAATTGATCCAGCTTTGCAATGGCTTTTTGGTCCAGTTTTGACATACACTCGAGGAACCAACTAGCTTCCGCGTTGGCTTCCATATGGACAAATAGTCGTTGCTAAATTTGTGATAGAGCCTTCGCTTTTTTTGTTGGCAACGAGGTAAATAACAACAACTTACAACGACCTCCGACACTAAAAAGCCATTGCAATTTACTATATGTTTTGTAGTGTACCCATCTAAGGAAATTACGTTTAATTATAGTAGTCTTGGTTCATTTGTCAAGCTTATCTTCTCTCTTTTCGGTGTTCTGACACTTTAAATCAAGAACCAGCTGTTAGGCTATCTATTTGAACCATGTATTCATGGTTTTATCACTTGTTGTAATAAAAAGTGTACGGATTACTATAAAAATCGGTCCACCATGTCATATATATATGTGTGTGTACATATATATATATATATATATATATATATATATATATATATATAGGACTACTGTAAAAATCAGTCCGCAATGCCTTTTATATATATATATATATATATATATATATATATATATATATATATATATATATATATATATATATATATATATATATATGGCGATCGGTTCATTTGTCAAGCTCGTCTTCTCTCTTTTCAGTGTTCTAACACTTCAAATCAAGAACCAGCTGTTAGGCTATCTGTTCGAACTATGTATTCACGGTTTTATCACTTGTTGTAATAAAAAGTGTACGGACTACTGTAAAAATTGGTCCACCATGCCATATATATGTATACATATACATATATCTATATATATACACACACATACATACATACATATATGGGACTACTGTAAAAATCGGTCCGCCATGACATATATATATACATACGTATATATATATATATATATATATATATATATATATATATATATATATATGCATACATACATATATATATATATGTATATATATACATATATATGGCGAGCGTTCAGTAGCACCCAAAAAATGGAGCACTCCATTAGCCTCCTTGTTTTCCACCTCTTGTTTATATTAAAATAAGATATTGGACGGAGAGAGAATGAGTGAAATGGGAGAAAATGTAAAAGAGAGATAGAAAATAGAAATGCTATTGGGGTGCTCCATTTATGGGATGTCATTGAACCTATCTCTCTCTATATATACACACACACACGCGCACACACACACACACATATACATATATATATATATATATATATATATATATATATATATATATATTATCATCATAAGACAACAAAGAAACTCTTCATTAAGTATGTTCAATGAGATATTCAATTTGTATATACTGTAAGGGAGGCTTTTTGTCTTTTGTTTTTATTTATGCTCTTTAATTTTCTTTTGATTTCTTAATTAGAGGAGAATTGTTGAGATTGTCATATATTAGATTTTTGAGTGTTGTGAGTTGCTCAAATGTTATGGTTCTTCACAATAAAAGTGATCGAATAGTGGCTGCACTTTTAGATAAAAGTTATTTTATATTATGTAATATGGGCTTGTACATACGTGCTTAGTAGCACATCCAAAAATAAATAGAACGTCACGTTTTAACGTTCAGAATAATGTATATATATATAAGCAATCTATAATGTTTTGACAATAAATAATAATACAAAAATTCTACCACTACTTTTAGATACCCTCTCACTCATTACATCTTCTCCAAATCTTAATTTGGTATCGGAGTCGTGCAGCTTAACAATATCATTAATCCACTGTTCTGAAATTGCATCGTGAGTTTGTTGGGGACAATATCCGTCATATTAATCCTCATCATTTGGATATTTGAACTCATAAGAGATTTCTCCCTTCATTTGAGTTCAAGATTTACTAATCAACACTTGTGTTGTGCCGAACTATTCAGTGGCTGCATCAATTGTTGGTCACAAATCTTTCATTATAGGAAGTTTTCATTTTGCAGTTGATCAAGAAGACCAAAGAACATTTTACACTCAAGAAGATCTTGTTACAACCCGAATTCGCTAGCCTCCGAGGAGACTAGAAAACACGGATTGTAATGAGAACACGACAAACAAAACGCAAACGACAGAACATTTCATTGCTATTACAACGATTTACATCAGAGTACAAGAATATAACAGAGTATGAATAAATATTATGCATCAGAAAAATATCAAAGATTAAAATACATGGCAACCGAAATTTAAATATATAAATATAATGACTAACACAACTGAATGAAATACACGGATACAGAGCTTTCCGAATATAGCTCTAGTTGTAATCCAGGATCCTGTGGAAGGAAATATCTGCAAACCAAAACTACTAGCTGCCCATGTAGGAAATAGGGGAACCCAGAGTTTAGGTTAAAACAATAAACTCCAGGTCAGTCATGGGACTGGTGTGAGAACTAAAACAGTTATTTAAAACTTTACTTTAGAAGTAAAGTAAATCAAGGGACCATGTCGTATAACATGGAACGAGTTTTCTCCCAAGAATACTAGTGCATAAAACAAACAGCGCAATGCTTATTGGAGAATAAAGATATTATAGGACTCAGGTCCCATCACACAATGCAACACAAGCCGGAGGATAGAGTTTTACCTTATAATAGCCAATCATGCTTGGTACGTATAAAATAAAAATCATTTGATACTATTATAACTACATAGTGTATAAAACAACTTCAAATATAAATGTATCAATCATAGACGGCGTGGGTACCATATATCATGTCGCCATACTAGACTCTACAATCAAAACCGAAATGTCACGTATTGGAAATTGGGTTTCCGTCATGAGTTGAGGCAAGGGATGTACTCCTTGCCAACTTCGAGACACTCTAGCAAATGCCTCAGGGTCCCGCGTAGTGAACCCTTGGATCCTCTAAGGTCGGTCCACACTTACGTTAGTGGATTAATTATTCCTAAACATACGTTTTCCATTCCTATAAGACCTATTCATCGGCTATGTAGTAACTGATATATTTGAGTAGCCTCGCTATCCATCATCCACATAGGTAAAAAAATATAATAAATGTCTGGGCTCCATACCATGACACAACCCATAGCTAGACGGAAACGTCATGCACTCCTTGGGTCCCTTATCCCGTTTTTGACTCATACCGAGGTGTGAGGCTCGCGAATTAACGCTATACTGAAAGTTATGCTATTTAAAGCCGTGCTTTGATCATCAACCATAAGACTCTACTTTTCAACAAAAGCCTTGATCACTTGCATCTCAGCATGCCACACTGACAATTCACGCCATGCAACTGATGTCTATCAATATATAAACTCTAAGCTCGTACGTCTCAGAGAAGGGTGTTAAGCAAGAGAATAAATTCTCTGCCACCAAACAGATATATATTTAGTAGAGATCAATCAACATAGAATAAAATCTAATGTTAGACACACATCCATTTACTAGTCCGTTCTCGGTCTGAACGAAACCGGAGGCACCTTATTCCTCGTCCCATATGCCCAATACAGGAGAGAGGTCCTCGCATATCCGGTTGATCTCCAAGTATGTCTGGATGATCACCACTTATTACCTTGTCTTGGGTGTACATCCCAATCAAGACATCAGTAATCATCCAAACGATGTGAAGACCTCCGGTCTTCAACCACTGTCTTCATCGTTGACTTATCATCGAATCAATTATTCAAAATGGGTACAAACCCGGCCTTTCCGAATAATTCATGTATCTTATAATCAAGTGCGATAAAAAAACAATATACGCCTCATTCCAATTCTGAATATTCTTTTATTCAAATATTCATATCCTTTGGGAAAGGTTCCCATTGAATTTATCAAATATAAATTCTTTTAAATTTATACCTAAATCTTCCTTTGGATATCAATTCAAAACCAAATTAAGGTTTATCAACTAGTCGGGATTATCGAGCCTTACCGAAGCAATCATTTATTTTATTTCCCAATCCCAACCTATTCGTCCCATGGAGAAAAACTGGTAGTACTCCATATCTAACACTACGGTGTTATCAGTAAATTTAATTACCATTTTACATTCAAATCTAATTAAAGATTTAACTATCGACTGGAGTAAAACTGGGGGTATTCCATTCTCGATCATTTCCCAAATTTGGTAATTTAAATTATCACATTCACATTTCAATCTAATTAAAGATTCATTAAAACTACACTTAGTTTTAGTCTTCCAACAATCATTATTAATGATTATTTAACTTTGGGAAATCAAACATGCAGCATCGACAATCTACACCGTACCACTGATTTCTACCGATATATAATCTCTAAGCTCGTACGTCTCAGAGAAGAGTGTTAAGCAAGAGAATAAATCTTTTATCACCAAACAGATATATATTTGGCATAAATCAACAATACAGTTCGAAATGCAATGTTAGACACGTAATTCTGTCTTTAACTAATGTCAGTTAAAACACAGTTCATGATAAAACCCAAAAAAAAAAATTTCATTAATTACGGAATCTTCACGGAAAAACAGATCAATATATAATCGATATCAATTTCCATATCTGACTAATAATATAAATGGAATAACGACAAAGCCTTTAAAATTCCATATATATTAACAGTCTTCCTCCACAGAAGTTCACTTCGATTATTACCAAATCGAATTCCATTCAGTTCCAATTTAATATATTAAATTGGAAAACTTTACTTTGGAAAATTTCCAATAAATCTTAATAAAAAGATTTATAAATTCCAAATCACATTTCACTGTTAATCAGGTTAAAGGACGAATATCATTAAAAACACAGTTCACAACAAACCCAATTCACATTCCATTTTATTCCAATTACTAAATATAACTGGAAGCTCTAATAATCTTAATTAAAAGATTTATCCTTTTCACATGGGGTTTAAGAACAGTGTTACTGAAGACATCATTTATGACAAACCCAAAATCCAAATTTAATATTAAATATAAGGCTCTGAATAGAAATTATATAGGCTTATATTCAATATCAAATTCTGAAACCAACACATATCGTATGGGGAATAACGATATATATCTATCTTCCAAATTCCTCCACAATATCCGTATAGTCACAGAATCCAATATCAAAATATTTCGGAGATGATTTCTATTCAAATCCATTCCAATTTATATATTTGAAATTTTTGGTTTTATTAAACCCTTTATAAATCCAATTTATTTATTTAAAAATTATTGGATTTCAAATCTAGTTAATAACTAGTTCATTTTGATAAAAATATATTTTTATCTTTACAAACGTGGAATTTTTCATCCATGTTCTTTCCAAATCATTTATTATGATTTTGCACAAATTATTAATATTTTTAATAATTTTATTAAGGCCCTTTCAATCGATTTCCATAAATGGTCGTCGAACTGCATTTACATCGACCTTTTCCAAATTTGATTTGGACATAATTCCACATACAACCATTAGATTTCAAATCTCTTATATTCTTTGTAAAGCTCTTTTCGATACGAACCCAACGGTTCTGGTTTTAGGAGAATCCGACGGTCGGATCTTCCGTAATGTCAATTCGAAGTCAATGGTCGAAATTCATGAATGGTCACGACGCGGCGCATTCTATTCAGGCCATTAAATATATATATATTATATATTTTGCAGATTTCCATTTAAAACGCATTTTATAAATCATTTATAAATTTATTTTAAAACAATTTTAACTTCATTTTCAATTTTAAATCAAAATTGAATATTCCATATCATTATAATATTAAATGATAATTTTTTCAAAATATCAAATTTCGAAATTAATTCTTTTTTATATTCATTATAAAAATGAATAAAATCGATTTAAATATCGCTCGCATCAAAATGGCGCATATCTAATCAATACGCTTCACACATTTCAATATTTTCGTGTCCATCCAAAATCGGATATCAAATTCACATTTTAATCCTTTACTGAATATTATTAAAATATTCGTTATTTTAAAATATTCGTTATTCTTGAATTGGAATCAGACCCAACCAATTACCATATCATTTTATTTATATGGATTTCATACAACACATGTATATAATAACAATCAAAACCAATCAACCATCATCCAAAGTGCATCACACAACTGCATGAGCATTAAATATAAATAATTAACGCTTACGACAGTCTGTCAACCAATCGATTGACATTTAACCAAACAATTGGGATTAGTGTACTTAAATATCATCACAAAACCTGTGTGGGGTTTCAACCAACAAATACTGAATATTATTTGTGCAGTTGGGTGATGTGTAAAATTTATCGTCCCAATCACTGTCAGTTAAATGGGTGTACATAAAAAATCGCCCGATTTGTAAATGAATATTTATTTTAATTTCAGGAGAATTTTATGTTGTTCATATATACATTAAAAATTATATTTTTAATGATAAAATATTTATTTCAACACATGAATATTTTTAATAGCTCATACATTCAATAAAAATAATATCTTTATTGTTCAAACATTTTATTCAATAAATGAATATTTTATACAGTTCATATACACATTAAAAATTATATTTTTAATGAATAAATATTTATTTCAGAAAATTTCATCATTATAACGACGCGATATTAAAACCGGAGTAATGTCTAGCATTACCGCTCTCCTGATACTAGCTCACGCTATACATAAACCAATTTCAACCCAATTCACTTCCAAATCAAATAAGTCAATCAATATCCAAATTTCTACAATACAACCCAAATACACAATCATGGTTTGTACTATAAATAGTGTCGGGGGCTTCTAAGCCCTGTCTGCATCCTAATATATATTTAACTGTAAAATAATTAAAGTAAGAAAGAGTTCTCATATTGGGATCCACTCCATCAGTCTTTAACTGGCGATTCTGGTACCGTTCGGGTTTGAATTTGCCTGAAATTATAGCGAGCTCCAAATTGGACCTAGTCGGTCTTATTGTGAAGCTCTCGACTCCACGATCGCAATGTATCCAGTTTCGCGTGATTTGGACCTCACACGAGAAAGTTATTAATTTTTAAACATTGTACACTTTAAATAAAATAATTCGTTTAAATAAAATAAATAAAAAACCTTTCTTCCTCCATATTCCACACAGGCGACATCGAAGTACCCTTGTTCAAAACTAGGGTTCCTGTTCGCGCCGCTAGAGGACCGCCGAAGGACGATCAGAGGGCGCCACCTCGTAGCCGCTCGCTCCAGCTTTCTCCGCCCGGAGAATGGGCCAACTCGCGCCTCTTCTCCTCCCTCGATTTGGCTGCAAACAACAACACTTTGTGATTGGAATTCTCCCAACTTGCTTCACGAGGATCGATATAGTGGGTAGGGACTTGAAGATCGAGCAAAACTCTACAATTTTCTCTTTAGAATCATGGTTTAATTAATCATGAAATTGGAGAAATTTAACCCCAAATTTATGAGCAATTCCGTTCATTCATAGCAGGTAACGGCGGCTAAACGTAATGAATTAGGGTTAGTCCCTTTTTTATTTATATAAATATTTAATTATTATTTAATTTGAAAATGGCTTGTTTATTGTTCCATACTCCAACTCAAACCCAACGACCATCATATCTAGCTAAATACCCTCATTCCGGACACAATGGGATATGTCCCGCAAGCTGATTTGACTATTTCGATCAGGTTTCATCAAAATTAAAATATAAATTAATTTAACGTTCAAAATTGATTTCATCGTACATTTTAATTTACCGGGGCCACATACTGACTCCAAAAATTCCAAAATAAATAAATCTAGTTATGTTTTGATAATATGGTCCAAAAAAACTGATTTTGTCGAATTTGGAGACCGTTTGAAAATTTTTCATTTTTCAGTCAATCCAATTCAAACTGAAACTATCAAACACGTTTAAATTTACCACGCTCACATACTAAATCCAAAAATTATGAAAATTGAAACTTAACAATATTTTGACATTCCGGATCCAACAAAAGTGGTTTCGTCCAAAACGGAGGTCGTTTGCAAAATGGCTATTTTTAAGGGCTATATATTATATAAAGTATATATAAATTCCATAGCGACTATTCTGAATTTAAACTGGACATAACTTTCAATTTATATTATGAAATCTCAAATTTTCACATTCATTAGAAAGATGTAATTAAACAAATTCAAATATTTCTGTTTTTACTGAAATCCGATTTTTTTAATCCTGTACATTCATTTTGAAATTTAAAATCGAATTTTCAAACTACTACGCCATTTCAGGCTCGTTTTAACATTAAAATAAATTTATATGTTCTAAATTCGATTAAAATAAATGTTTTAGTCGTTATTATTTAAAATAAACCGTTTTAAATATTCAAAAAAATTAAAATAGCTAAAATAAAAAATTTAAATTGGTTCTGAAAATCCGGGTTGTTACAGATCTTTTTAGAAAGCATTTGTTATTATCAAGAATCTCTATTCGTTATCATCATAAAAGTCCTCAAGACTGTCAAATAATTTTGGGAATCTCAATATTAAACTACAGAAATCCAATCTATACCTATGTCTTGACCTTATTTCTTCATCAAGGTTGATACATCCACGTCAGAAGCAAATGAACTACCACATCGAGGATTAATGCACCATTGCAAGCCGCTAAAAACCTCATCAAAACCATCGTAAGCCCTCAAAGCCAGTTAATCACAGTCAAACCTAACGAGAAAAACTTTCTTCTTTGGATATTTCAAGTTGAAATAGCCATCCAAGGCTATGGACTCAATGGATACATCTATGGAACCTTGCCCATACCACCTCAATTCATCAATGACAAAGATAATTGTAATACCCCGTATTTTCTATGAATATTAAAATAACGAATTAAATAATACTTAATTTTAAAAGTAGGAATTAAGTAAAATAGGTAGCGCCATTGCGTTCGTCTCGGAATTCCAGTTGGAATAGAGTCCGAGTTTGCGTAAATCGGACTCCGTATGAGGAAGTTATGAAGCTTAGATGATTTCAGTTCAAAGCAGAATTAAATTAAATAATAATTAAAAATTAGAAAACAAATTCAAATTTTGAAAATCAACCAATAAAAGATGAGCGGGAACAATCCCTCCCGAGGGTGTCGACCCCCCTAGGGGGTGTCGACATATGTGTCGACCCCCTATAGGTGTGTTGACAGGGGCGTCGACCCCTATCTTCCCAGATCTGGGTGACGAATTCTGAAGGATTATGGCTTATGTGCCGCACTGCGGTTGGCTGGGTGATGTGTCTCATTGGTTTGGATGGCTCTGATGATTCCTATGCTAATCTAAAGGCCATAGTTTGTCTAACACATCTATAAATACATATCTAAACTTAACCCTAACCTCATAACCCTATTTTATGGTGCCTCTATGCTGTCCATCTCTAAACAACCTAGCCTCCTTCTTCTCCAAACTATAAATCAAATTAGAGAGCTTCAAATTAAAGAAAAGGGTTTCCGCTTCAATCAACAAAGAAAAATTAGAATCGCTACAACGTCGACTAATTCCCTTTTTTTAATCCTATCGCTGTAAGTTCAGTTATTATTCAGATTTGAACACATAATAGAAATCATGACCATAATGAATTGAATCTAGAAGTATGCCTAATTGTAAGATAATCAATTCTGATTCATGCTTGTTCTTTTGTCAAATCTGAAATTACCTATGCCTATGAGACTGTTTTGATTGAACCTATCATGTTGTACATCAAATTAGTAATTTCTTTATGTTCAGTCCTATCGAATCTGTATACCTATGATGTATTTTCCTTAGTTTGCTCATATTCATTGTTAATGTACAACATGCCTATTGGAACCATGATTCTTGTGTTTGGTACACCTTTACATGCCTATTTCCCCTTATGTCAATTCTTGTGTTTCTTCTCTATCCTCTTTCCGTTTTATTTTATGAGTACTTGGAATTTGGAAACCTTGTTGAATCTTGTTGTACGTGCGATTGTAATGCGGGGAATTAGGTATAACCTATTGGAGTAGTTTTGGACATAACAAGTATATTGGTCATAACTTGAATTAACTACAATTATGGATAACTGGCATACAAAAATTTAGACTTGGACATGAATGGTAAATACGTAAATTGGTTAAAAGATGAACATGCCTAACCCGAGGTTAAATTAAGTTGCAGTGTAAGACTGCTCGGAACCACCCGACACATCCAGAAACCGCAAGAATAGGTCTAATGTGAGAGGTTAGCGCATCAAGCCCAAATTCCGTGGTTAGAATGAATTTGCAGTAGAAGTCTACCCAGAACCGCCCGTCACATCCAGCAACCGCAAACAACAGTTCTAATGTGAGAGGTTGGTGCATCAATAAATTAATTAATGCTAATGAACAGACATGCTAAGAATGGTAAGGTTAAGTAACATATGAATAAGTGACATTTAACCAATGCAACATGTTAATTAAACAAATGGGTGGGGTTAGGTTAAATTGAGAACACTTAACCGTTATAACATGTTGATTAGGAAACCCTAGCAATGGGGACCCATTTCAGCAGTAACCCACATAAATGTATCACGGTACCCTGAACTAGGTAGGGTGGGGCACGAATACTGGGTTGATTATAAGCGGTCAAAATAGCGGCAGGTGGTGCGTCAGTGTAGGTTCCGACGGAGTACGGGCGTCCACGTACTCTGGATTGAAAAAATCAGGCACTAGGCATCAGTAGTTATACACTGTGCATCTGGAATTGTGTCGGATCGCCATCATAGGGATTGATACACCCCATGGTGGGACCAACACAGGTATCTACAAACAAGCGGGGCCGAATGACACAAGTAATAAATACATGCGAGTAGAAGCCGATCGATAAAGAGATCATTTTATTATGAACACATAAGGCTAGTTGAAACAATTATTAATAGGTGCAGAGAAATAGAAATGGATGCGATAGCATATTCAGTTTATCTTGCCTTATGATATCTTGTTACTATGGTATTGTCTTATATTCGGTTTATTCATGTCACGATCCTTTTTCTTGTTTACATGCTGAAAATCACTGGGCTTACTAGGCTTTATGTCTGACCCGTTTTCTTTCGTCTTCTTTTTCTTCTGTCCCCCCACCCCAAATGTCCACAGGGAGGGAATACTTCAGCTTAGTTCAGACCTTTTCCAGCTTGAAGAAAGTAGATGTATTGCTTGGATTCTCTTTTCTTGGGCTATGGCTGTGGTCACACTTTTATTAGGGATTTATGCTGCTTTACTACTGTTTTATGCTTCTTTATGTATTTGGAGTTTTGAATCAAGATAGAGATTTTATTGTAATGATTTGGAAGTTGGGTTTTGAGACAATGGTTGTAATGTTTAGACAGAACCACGCTGCTTACGAAATGATTTCAGTTTTTTCGTTGTTTGTATGTCTGTCTTGTAAATTATCTGTATCTTTTACCTATAATGCTTCATCAAAGTTAATCCATTCCCTTTGTGAGTGACCTTAATGGAGGTGGGGTGTTTCAATAATAGAATTGTCAGTAATGAAGAATACAATCAATTTCACAGACAAGAAAGGTTAATAAGTGCATGGTTGCTACCCTCAATTAGCCCAAATCTTTTGTCTTAAGTAATTGGATGCAAAACCGCGAATGATATTTGGGTTATAGTCGAAAAGAATTTCAATGCTTAGTCCTCTGCTGAATCCCTGTTCTACAGAAGACAATTACAAAACTGCAAAAAAGAAAATCTAAGCATGAGGGAGTATATTGCCAAAATCAAAAATATTTATGACATGCTTCTTGCCTCTGGTAGCAAGATTGATGAATCTGAAAACGTGTTATCATTACTAAATGGTTTAGGCAATGAATATGAAGCTGTAATTACTTTAATAACCTCACAAAAAGTTACAGCACCTCTTAATGATGTTCATTCCATACTTCTTTCACACAAAGCCAGAACTGTCATCAAAAGTACCCCAGATTCGGATCACTAAACCTAGCAGTGAATAACGGGGGAAGGGGTCAACCATACAGAGGTAACAACTCTAATCAAAGAGGAGGCTACCCCAATAGAGGAAGAGGAGGGGGTAGATGGAATGCTAATAATAAATCAAAATGCCAAATTTGCGAAAAAGTGGGGGACACAGCATTCAAATGTTACTCTAGATATAGTTATAACTTTTTGCCAAACCAGAATGGTAATAGTCAAAGGAACTCAAACCCAAATGCCAATATAGCACATAACCAGAATGATGCATCAACTACTTTGTACAACAAGGGGAACAGTCAGAATGAAAATTCAAGTGTAGACAACATTCAAGAGGATAAATGGTATTCTTATTCAGGGACAACTAATCACATGACAAACAATCTCGACAATCTCAATAAAGGAAACAGGGAGTACAGAGGTAAACAGTAAATATGCATGGGAAATGGTAAGTGTATTAATATTTCTCACACCGGCAGTAGTTTAATTAATGGAGAAAGGAAACTATTTTTACACAATCTTCTTAGAGTGCCAAAAATTAAAAAGAAATTGATAAGTGTATCACAGTTTGCTAAAGACAATAATGTATATTTTGGGTTCTTTCCTAAATATTGTCTAGTTAAAGATATATTGACTAGTAGATGTGTAGGATTAATTAGGGCCCTTAGATTAGTTTAGGATCAATCTAAACCATCCAATTCACAATGACGCATCACTCAGCTAACCAAATGAAGCCACATAAGCCCTAAAATCAGAAAAATCGTCACCCGAACACGTCAGCCCAACCTGGTCGATAGGGATCAACTCCCCTATAGGGGGGTCGACACCTATGTTGACACCCCTATTGACTAGTGAAATTTTATTACAGGGTGATGATGTCAATGGCTTATACAAGTTCAGAATCAACACAAAATCAATCCCTATGCAAAAGAACTCATGCTAAAATTCTGTGATGCAAACAAATAGTAAGGACTACTATTTTTGATACTTGGCATTATAAACTTGGTCATCCCAATGTGAAGGTCATGAAAAACATGTTCAGTAAAAATAATATTATTTTCAATGATATAGCTATGCCTTATGTTTTCATTTATTGTCAGATGAGAAAGAACCATAAATTACCATTTAATGATTTATTAACTAACTACTCTAAACCATTTGATCTTGTTGCGTCTGACTTATGGGGACCTACCCCAATATGTACTGATTATGGTAATAAATACTATATTTCATTTGTTGATGCACACACAAGATATACTTGGATATATTTTTTGAAATCCAAGTCTGATACCCTTGACACTAATATTAGATACATGAATATGATTGAAAATCCGTTTAACACTAGGGTTAAAATCACGCAATCAGATGGAGGATATGAATATAAAACTCTAGATAATCATTTTAAAAACAAGGGATCAATTCATAAAACTACTTGTCCCTATACTTTTGAGAAAAATGGATTAGTTGAAAGGAAGCATAGACATATATTCGAGTTTGGGTTAACTCTATTAGCACATGCCTCTTTACCAATTAAATTCTGGTCAGAATCATTTAATACTGGTGTTTATTTAATAAACAGGATGCCAACAAAAGTATTAAATGATATCAGTCCATTAGAAATGATATACAAAGTTAAGCCATATTATTTAAGTCTAAAAACATTTGGGTGCTTACGCTTCTCCTACCATAGACCATACTACTCAAACAAGTTAAACTTTAGGTCCAAACCCTGTACTTTCCTAGGTTATGCTATTAAACAGAAGGGTTATAGATGTATTGATGAAAATGGAAGGATTTTTGTCAGCAGGCATGTTGTATTCAATGAAAATATTTTTCCATATAACAAAAGTGATATCAGGACATCAAATAAAGTGTACAGTGATAAAACTAATATACTTAATGTCCCAATATATGTTGATAAACTGCCTCCCACTACAAGTAAAAAGGCTGCTGATCCTCGCACTGTCAATATTATAACTGATGATTAACATGATTCTGATATATATGAGCCAATCAGCCACGCCAGTTCATTGCCTGAAAATATAGATAGTAATCATCAAAATGATCAAGATTGTACTGGCAATACTAGAAATATAGAAGAATCTAATAATGATACACTTGAAGAAGAGAGCATTACCGGTCAAAAAGCAACCAATCCACCTGAAGCAATTGGTTATCCAATGATAACCAGAGCTAAAAGTGGAATATTCAAACCAAAAACATATATTGCAACAGCCAGGGATGAAGACCCATGTACATTTGAGGAAGCAATCAAATCCAAGCATTGGAAAGCTGCAATGGATGATGAGTACAATGCACTTATCAAAAACAAAACATGGGAATTAGGCAAACAGCCAGATAATAAAAATCTGATTGGATGCAAATGGACATACAGGGTTAAAAGAAATCCTGATGGTATAATAAATAGATACAAGCAAGACTAATTGCTAAAGGTTACATACAAGAGTATGGGATTGACTATAATGAAATTTTTTCACCTGTAGTCAAACCTGCAACAATTAGACTAATATTTACCATTGTTTTAAACAATCAATGGAATATATTACATCTTGATGTGAATAATGCATTCTTAAATGGTGTGATGGCCCGCCCCGCACCAGCCGACATTTCCCATGAAAGTGCGCTGTGCCAATGTCCAACTAGCACGGGACGGTCGCCAAAGAAAGAAAAGGGAAGGAACCTTAACAATGGACTAACAAAGAACCTGTAGAATATCTCACAGGGCATGGAATAAAATATAATAATAACATACTTTGACATAAATCAGGCGAGACAGTGCATAAGCTGAAAACTAAACATCATAACAGCGGAAAAATCCAAATACAGCTTATGTTCCTCATCATTATTACAACTTTTGAAAACTGTCTCTAAATCAAATAAGGAAGGTACACTACTAATGCCCAAAGTAGTGACCAGTAGCGACACAAGGAGAATATCTATATATATCATATGTGGGAGCCTCCTGCTCGTCTCCGGTACAGCTACCTGTGCATACCACCTAACCTGTCTCTAGTCTGCCCGTTTAAGAGCACCCAGAGTATTAAGAAGAGACATAAAACTCTAGGTCAGAAAAAAGTTTGGTATGAGCGATAAGCAGCAAAACAGAATAGTAACATGTATACTAAACCATACCTGAACCTAGACCTGCAACCAAAGAGTTAGCAATACATACTGTACAATACTCTAAGGTGCCACTAACATATGGTGTAAAGAATATGGAGGTGGGGGTGTGCATGACATAGTGATGGCAAACAATCAAGCATAGCAACCATCCTCACATCTCTCACTCAGTGCGTAAAGCATACGATATCCACCGCTTTGATCACCCAAATCCTTGCTATGATCACTCTGCGCCATGGAGTCGTGGCGACTCCACTGCACTGATCCAAAGCCACTAGTCCTTGCTATGTCCACTCTTCCCCATGTAGTCATGACGACTCCAATGCACTGGCTCATAGCCTTGCTACGATCACTCTACCCCATGGAGTAATAACTACCCCACTGCACTGATCCGTAGTCTAACATCCGTCTTGGTGGTGAATCAAAGTTCTGGACGTCGATAACCCCTTAGCACATGTCCCGCAGCAAAGTCCAATCATGAAGTTGACTCGTTGGTTCCTATCTGGATCCTGAGTTCAAACTTCCCATTTGGACTACCTTTGCATCTCAGGTCTGGGTCATCATCTCCGGATCGGTTCGGCATGCTCCTCTTCAGCGTGTGATCATCCACATCGGGTCGGATCGGATTTCCCCACCCAAGTCGGTTCGGTTCGGTCCCACCATGTTCGTGCTCAACATATCGTTTCGTGACAAGCCCTTCGGGTCGGATCAGAGGATACCCACTGGGTTCGGATTGTGACAAACCACTTGGTTCGGGGCGTGATGCGCCTCCCTGATTGGATCGGCTTCTCTTTGGTTCGAGCTGAGCTTCGGTTCGTGGGACCCATTCGGATCGGGTCGAGTTCCTTCACTTGTTTGGATCGGCTCGTATTCATTTGTTCGGATCGGCTTGTGGACTCCCTCTCATGGATGTTTGGGTTGTGGAGCTCTCTAGGTGAGTGGATCGGTTCGGTGCCTCCGTTCACGAGTGGGGCGGGGTCAGGTAGGGTGATCCGGTCCGGTTCCTGCATATTTCCTGCACTTTGTCTAGCAATCTGTTTACGCCATTTGACAGCGTTTTCGACTAATCTAACACTTCTAGACAATCACAAAGCATACCATACAGTCATGGCAACTTGTAGAATTTACCACAAACACCAAAACAAAAATTTTATAGGTTAAAACGGATCAAACATAGCCAAAACCCCATATTTTCCCTTAAGCGTGTTTAAGCAAAACTAATGATAGGATTAGTAAAACTTAACCAAATTTTCTAACATAGGCCTAAAACAATATTTCGAAATTTATAAATATTTTTCCAGAATTTAATCATGTTTAAATTTGCTAATTAACACTAATTACCCTTAATTAACCATAATTAGTGAGGAACTATGCAAATCACTCCGCTTAGCCACAAACAAAATACCAAATATAAAATTATCCTCTATTTAGCGTTGTTCCCAAGGCTATACAGCAGTTCCGACCTTGATTTGGTGCTATTTCCCTTTGATTTGATGTAGATTAGGCTAATACTTGATTAGAAAGTGATTTAGATGTGTTTTAGATGTTGGAGGCCATTACTAAGTTGAGAGGGATGATAAGTGGCAGCTGAAAAATGAGAAAAGGGTGTTCTCTGAACCCTAACAGCCCTTAAATACTCCAAATCCCGAAATCCCCCTCTAGGCCTAGCTGTTAATTACCCAATTAAGCCCGGTTAAGCTGTTTTCACCTTCTAAACCTTAATTCAGCCATATCTCCTAAACGATAAGTCCTTTTTTCACGTATGACCACTCTACGGAAAGGTAAACCATCATCCGGACCTAATGGAAGTGGTTTCAGGTCAAAACTCCTTTCCAATCAAAAGTTATGGCCAAAACAAGATCAGTTAGGGGCAAAACAGTCATTTAAAAATCGGTAAAAATCATGAACATGGGAAATGACCCCAATAGTCGCCCCCCCAAAGTTACACGACTTTACGACCTTATGTGAAAACAAAATAAATATTCTACAATCCTCCGATGCATAGAATGCGGGTCGTTACATTATCCCCCTTAAGAAATTTCGCCCCTGAAATTCTTGAACTAAGAAACAAACAAAGGATCCCGCATGCCTACCAATCATTAACAAAACAATAAAGCATTAAAAACAACACAACAAGCCTGTCCTAGCATGCGGTTTACTAACAAGGGAGTACTATACCGATTTAGAAATCTTATTAGGCAAAGAGTTCTGGATACTTCCTCCTTATGTTCTCTTCTGTTTCCCAAGTACAGTCTTCCTCATCATCACCCCACTGAACTTTGACTAGTTTCACTGCCTTCTTTCGAAGCTGCTTCGTATCGTTCCCAACAACACGCATAGGCCTGCGGTTCCCAACCGCCTTGGGTTCAACCTTGATATCGTCCAACTGATCCAGTGTAATAGTCACACTAGGGTCATACACAAACTTCCTTAACTGGGAAACATGAAATACATTGTGAACTCCTGCCATCTTCTCTGGTAATTTAACTTTATATGCCAAATTCTCAACTTGCTCGAGAAATGGGAATGAACCAACAAATATTGGTGTTAACTTGCCTCTCCTGCCAAATCGTATCACGCTCTTTAACGGAGATATCTTGACAAACACCAAGTCTCCAATTGAGAACTTTAAATCTCTTCTCCTCTTATCAGCATAACTCTTCTGTCTATCTTGGGCAGCCTTCATTCGCTGTCGGATAATCTTGATTTTATCTGAGGTTTCTCTTATTACATCTGGCCCAAGCACAAATTTTTCACCAGTTTCCATCCAACATGATGGTGAGTTGCACGGTCTTCTGTACAAAGCTTTAAATGAAGCCATACCAATACTGGATTGATAACTGTTATTATATGCAAACTCTACTAGATGCAAATGGTCATCCCATAATCCACTGAAATCTAATTTGCAAGCTCTCAAGAGATCTTCTAATATATGATTCACCCTCTCTGTTTGACCATCGGTTTGAGGATGATATGCGGTACTAAGATGTAATTCTGATCCTAATGCCTCTTGTAAACTCTTCCAAAACCCACTAGTAAACAACGGGTCTCGGTCACTCACAATGCTTTTAGGTACTCCATGAAATCTCACTACCCACTTTACATATAATTCCGCTAGCTTCGCTGCCGTTCTATTCGACTTTATGGGTATAAATCTTGCACTGTTGGTCAATCGGTCCACAATCACCCAAATGCTATCATGGCCCGACCTAGTCCTTGGTAACCCATCAATGAAATCTATTGAGACTTGTTCCCATTTCCATTCTGGAACTTCTAATGGTTGCAACAAACCATTAGGCTTCTTTTGCTCAGCTTTAACTAGCTGGCAATTCATGCATTTGGATATAAACTTCCCAACGTCTCTTTTCATCCCTTCCCAGTATTAGGTCTGCTTCATGTCTCAATACATCTTGTTACCACTGGGGTGTATAGTCAGTTTCGAGTGATGACATTCTCTAAGCACTTCATCTCTCAATCCATTGACATTGGGTACAACCAGTCTTCCATTCTTTCTAAGCCATCCATCTCGATCAAGCCCATACACATTCATCTCCTCATCGATCCCATCTCTAACTTGGAGATGATTTTCAATAAGTTAGGATCGTCCCTCTGACTGGAACCAATCCTCTCAATTAAAGTGGGTCTGATCGTCAAACTTGCTAACATTTCTGGATCCAATTCACACTTTGATCTGAAATCATACCTAGCGATGTACTCCAGTTGCTTCCACTCAAGAAACATAGCCCCTAAACTGACATGTCTTCTACTTAATGCATCAGCTACCACATTTCCCTTTCCTGGTGTGTATGCGATATCGAAATCATAGGAAGCCAAGAATTCTAACCATCTTTGCTGTCGGAGATTTAGATCCTTCTAAGAGAAGATATTTTAACGATTTATGATCGGTAAACAACTCAAATCTTTCTCCCAAGAGATAATGTCTCCACATCTTCAACGCGAACACGATCGCTGCCAATTCAAAATCATGGGTAGGATACCTTTTCTCATGCGGTTTCAGTTGCCGACTAGCATAAGCTACAACCCTACCTCCTTGCATCAATACAGCACCTAGTCCGGTACCACATGCATCTGTGTATACCGTCATCTCTTCATTCCCTTTAGGAATGACTAACACTGGTGCACATGTCAACTTTTCCTTTAGACTCTTGAATGCATTCTCGCACTTTTCATCCCAGACGAAAGCTTGATTTTTCCTAGTCAACTGAGTCAACGGTGCTGCTATCTTGGAGAAGTCTTGGATAAACTTAAGATAATATCTAGCTAATCCCAAGAAACTTCTTACGTTTGTTGCATTCTTGGGCGTAGACCAATCTTGTACCGTAGCCACCTTCGCAGGATCCATGACAATACCATTCTCTGAAACAACATGGCCCAAGAATCTCACTTCCCTCCTCCAGAAGTGACACTTAGAAAACTTTGCTTTCAGTTGGTGTTTTCTCAACACCTCCATCACTATCCTCAAGTGTTCCTTGTTTTCTTCCTCTGTCCTCGAATAAACCAAAATATCGTCTACGAACACAAGAACAAACTTATTCAACTGATCTCTGAATACCCTTCATAAGATCCACAAAATATGCTGGTGCATTGGTTAACGCGAATGGCATGACCAACCACTCATAAAATCCAGAGGGCATCCGAAATATCGTTTTAGCTATATTCTCAGTTGATGAAAACTTGTCGCGAGATCCAACTGGGAAAACACTCTCGTGCCACTCAACTGATCAAACAAATCATCTATCCGCGGTAGAGGATACTTATTCTTCCTCGTCACCTTATTCAACTCGTGGTAGTCCACACACAAACAAAGGGAACCATCTGCCTTGGTAGCAAACACAACTGGTGCTCTCCACTCAAAAACACTTCTTCTCATAAATCCCTTCTTCAAAAGATCGCTTACTTGCACCCCGAGCTCTCGCTGCTCCCTTGGTGCCAAACGACGAAGTGGCATCACTATAGGGCTGGCATCTTTCACTAAATCAATACGAAACTCAATCTCTTGGTGTGGTGGAAGTCCGGTCACTTCCTCGAAGACGTCTGGATACTAGCCAGCCACGGGCACATCTGACAACTCATCATGCGGGATGTCGAGGGAATTTAGAAAACTAGCCATTACCCCATCACTAGGTAGACCACCAAACACTACCGTCCGCCCATCATTCGCTCTAACTGTCACCAAAAAGCCCTCACAGTCTACCACCACCAATCGACTCCCATAATAATGCCAAACCCAGTAACGCCCAAAGCAAAGCAATCACAAACAAACATGCATCCATGACTTGATAAGGCCACATTACGACAAATCATACAAAGGCTAGTCGAACCACCAATCGGGTTCGTAACTGTTAAAGGTCTATCGACTATCTCGGGTTCCAATCCCAACCTATCTACCAGGTGACTAGATATGAAGGAACGGGAAGCTCCGGTATCATACAGTACTCGAACAGGAACATCATAAACAGAAAGCATACCTTGAGTAACGACATTCTTTCCTTTCTCCGCCGCGGTTGGGGCATTCGATGAAGAAGGAACAACATGAATAGCATATGCTTTCACAGTCTGCTTTTCTTTAAGGGGTTGTGGACACTTATCCTTGTGATGTCCCACTTGGCCACAGTTGAAGCACTTCCTATCCGCTGGCTTGGCCCGACATTCTTTGGCATAGTGGCCCTTCTTACCACAGCTGAAGCACTCAACATCTTTCTTATTCTTTTTCTTCTGGCCATCCTTGGTCTGATTCTGCTTTCTCTTATTCTGAGAACCATTCTTGCCCCCACCGCTTGTTTGCGGCTTTGGCTCCTCTGCAGATGCAACCTCAGTCTTCGACTTAGGGTATAGACTCTCTGATCTCGAAGATTTACCCACAATCGATTCAAACGTATCTTCAATGTGGTTAATAAGCCTTTCCCCCAAGTACTCATACAAACTAGTTATGAACTTCTCATTCTTCTTCTCGGCAGTATTAATAAGGGATAATCCATATTTCGATAGAGTATCGAACTCAGCAATATACTCCGAGACAGCTCTACCGTTCTGCTTTAGCTCCAAGAACATCTTAAACAATACTGACTTCTGAGCAGCTGGAATAAACTTGTCGCTAAAGCAAGTCTTAAACCGATCCCAAGTAATCTGATCCTCGGGAGTAGCTGCCTTCGTAGCATTCCACCAATTCATTGCCCGTCCTTACAGCTGATGGGATGCTAGCCTTCTCTTCATCGCATCCTCGATACCCAAGTCTTCGAAGATACGCTCATAGCTATCCAACCAATCTTGAACATCCGTGGCCGATTCTGTTCCATGGAACGGTTTCCCACCAAGACTAGTGTAGTCCTTACAGAGCTCGGTGAAATCGACCCTGGGCGCCTGCACCGCTGCACCATCACCATTAGCAGCATTAGGAAGTGCCCTCTGAACGTCCCTAAGCATCTTTCTCATGAAGTCAGTGAACATAGTCCTCATGTCAGGAGCATTCCCATTATTGGCTCCTCTACCAGCACCCCTCGTATATCGGATCATCGTTCAGTCTGTAAAGAGGAATGATTAACCATCCTCTTTGTGGTGTCAGTGCAGTGCAACTTCAACCTTAGCTATACTAATAGTATATATATAGCTTTTGAAAACCAAAATAATCACAGATACGCGCTCTCATATACGTATTATCTCTCCCTAGGTTAACTACGCAACCTAGAGCTCTGATACCAAATGTGACGGCCCGCCCCGCACTAGCCGACATTTCCCATAAAAGTGCGCTGTGCCAATGTCCAACTAGCACGGGACGGTCGCCAAAGAAAGAAAAGGGAAGGAAGCTTAACAGTGGACTAACAAAGAACCTGTAGAATATCTCACAGCGCATGGAATAAAATATAATAATAAAATACTTTGACATAAATCAGGCGAGACAGTGCACAAGCTGAAAACTAAACATCATAGCAGTGGAAAAATCCAAATACAGCTTATGTTCCACATCATCATTAATACAACTTTTGAAAACTGTCTCTAAAGAAAATAATGAAGGTACACTACTAAGCCCAAAGTAGTGACCAGCAGCGACACAGGGAGAATATCTATATATATCATACGTGGGAGCCTCCTGCTCGTCTCTGGTACAACTACTCGTGCATACCACCTAACCTGTCTCTAGTCTGCCCGTTTAATAGCACCCAGAGTAATAAGAAGAGACATAAAAATCTGGGTCAGACAAAAGTCTAGTATGAGCTATAAGCAGCAAAACAGAATAATAACAGGTATACTAAACCATACCTGAACCTGGACCTGCAACCAAAGAGTTAGCACTGCATACTGTACAATACTCTAAGGTTCCACTAACATATGGTGTAAAGAATACGGGGGTGGGGTTGTGCATGACATAGTGACGGAAAACAATCAAGCATAGCAACCATCCTCACATCTCTCACTCAGTGCGTAAAGCATACGATATCCACTGCTTTGATCACCCAAATCCTTGCTATAATCACTCTGCCACATGGAGTCATGGCGACTCCACTGCACTGATCCATAGCCACTAGTCCTTTCTATGTCCACTCTGCCCCATGTAGTCATGATGACTCCACTGCACTGGCTCATAGCCTTGCTACGATCACTCTGCCCCATGGAGTAATAACTACCCCACTGCACTGATCTGTAGTCTAACATCCGTCTTGGTGGTGAATCAAAGTTATGGACGTCGATAACCCCTTAGCACACGTCCCGCAGCAAAGTCCAATCATGAAGTTGACTCGTTGGTTCCCATCTGGATCCTGAGTGTAAACTTCCCATTTGGACTACCTTTGCATCTCGGGTTTTGGTCATCATCTCCGGATCGGTTCGGTATGCTCCACTTCAGCCTGTGATCATCCACATCGGGTCGGGTCGGATTTCCCCACCCAAGTCAGTTCAGTTCGGTCCCTCCCTGTTCGTGCTCAACATTTGTTTCGTGACAAGCCCTTCAGGTTGGATTGGAGGATACCCATTGGGTTCGGATCGTGATCAACCACCTGGTTCGGGTTGTGACGCGCCTCCCTGATCAGATCGGCTTCCTTTTGGTTCGAGCTGAGCTTCGGTTCATGGGACCCATTCGGATCGGGTCGAGTTCCTTCATTTGCTCGGATCGGCTCGTCTTCATTTGTTCGGATCGGCTCATGGACTCCCTCTCATGGCGGTTCGGGTTGTGGAGCTCTCCAGGTGAGTGGATCGGTTTGGTGCCTCCGTTCACGAGTGAGTCGGGGTCGGGTAGGGCGATCCGATCCGGTTCGGTTCCTGCATATTTCCTGCACTTTGTCCAGCGAGCTGTTTATGCCATTCGACAACATTTTCGATCAATCTAACACTTCTAGACAATCACAAAGCATACCATACAATCATAGAAACTTGTAGAATTGACCACAAACACCAAAACAAAAATTTTATAGGTTAAAATAGATCAAACATAGCCAAAACCCCATATTTTCCCTTAAGCGTGTTTAAGCAAAACTAGTGATAGGATTAGTAAAACTTAACCAAATTAACCAAATTTTCTAACAGAGGCATAAAACAATATTTCGAAATTTATAAATATTTTTCTAGAATTTAATCATGTTTAAATTCGCTAATTAACACTAATTACCCTTAATTAACCATAATTAGTGAGGAACTATGCAAATCACTCACCTTAGCCACAAACAAAATACTAAATCTGAAATTATCCTTTGTTTAGCGCTGTTCCCAAGGCTATACAGCAGTTCCGACCTTGATTTGGTGCTATTTCCCTTTGATTTGACGTTGATTAGGATACTACTTGATTAGAAAGTGATTTAGAGGTGTTTTAGATGTTGGACGTCATTACTAAGTTGAGAGGGATGATAAGTGGCGGATGAAAAATGAAAAAATGGTGTTCTCTAAATCCTAACAGCCCTTAAATACTCCAAATCCCGAAATCCCCCTTCGGGCCTAGCTGTTAATTACCCAATTAAGCTGGGTTAAGCTGTTTTTCACCTTCTAAACCTTAATTCAGCCATATCTCCCAAACGGTAAGTCCGTTTTTCACATATGACCACTCTACGGAAATGTAAACCATCATCCGGACCTAATGGAAGTGGTTTCAAATCAAAACTCCTTTCCAATCAAAAGTTATGGCCAAAACAATATCGGCTAGGGGCAAAATGGTCATTTAAAAATTGCCAAAAATCATGAACATGGGAAATGACCCCAATAGTCATCCCCCAAAGTTACATGACTATATGACCTCATATGTAAATAGAATAAATATTCTACGATCCTCCGATGCGTAGAATGCAGATCGTTACAAATGGAGTCTTGCAGGAAGAAATCTACATGATGCAACCACAGGGATCCATTAAAGAAATTGGACATGTATGTAAGCTACAGAAAACAATATATGCTCTGAAACAGGCCCCAAGGGTATGTTTTGAAAGATTAACAACAACATTAACTGCCTTGGGTTATCAATATGCAAACTCAGACAATACTCTCTTCTTCAAAACTGATAAATACACTACTCTATATATTCTAATATATATTGATGATCTTATTGTTATAGGTAATAATAATGTAGAAATAAATGAGCTAACTCAATACTTGAATAAAGAATTCTCCATCAAGGAACATGGAGAAGTCACATATTTTTTTGGAATAGAAGTTCAGAGAAAATCCAAAATAAAAATAGCTATGTGTTAGAGAAAGTACATCAAAGAGCTGCTGATTAAAACAAATATGATAGAAGCAAAAGCTCAACCAACACCGATGATCTCCAATCAACATTACTGTAAAAACATGGGAGAATCCATGAATAATATCAAACAATATAGGAGAGTTGTAGGCACATTACAATATGCTACTATAACACATCCAGATATTGCGTTCAGTGTTAACAAAGTTTCACAATTCTTGCAGGACCCTAGGAGGAACACTGGAAAGCAGTAAAAAGAATACTAAGGTATCTAAAGGGAACAATTGACTATGGCCTTACATTTAGAGGGGGAAAGGAGCTAAACATTACTGGTTACACTGATTCAGATTGAGAAATAAACCCAGATGACAAAAAATCTGTCACTGGGTACTGTATTTTTGTTGCACACAACCTATCGCATGGAGCTCAAAGAAGCAGTCTCTAGTGTCAAAGTCAAGTGCTGAGGCAGAATACAGAAGCATCACTAGTGGCTACAATCTATACTGAAAGAGCTAAAACTTCTAAATCATACTAAAGCTATTATCTGGTGTGACAATCAAAGTTTGATCTATATGTCTTCTAACCCTATACAACATGCAAGAACAAAGAATATAGAAATCGATATTTACTTCGTAAGAGAAAAAGTAAGAGATGGAAAGCATCAAGTTAATTTCATACTGTCTTACCATCAGAAGGCTAATATCCTCACCAAGGCACTGTCAGCAAAGAACTACATTAGATTACACTATGAGCTGAAGATCCAGAGAATCAATACTCATGAATCTCCAACTATCATGCATCCACTATTGAGCTCGCCATCAATCAAAGAGCAAAACTCTAGATCTATCTATCAAATTTGCATCTTGAACGATTCTCATACACCCACGCCCTCAAAAAGAAATCTATTATGATTTGCTCTTTTAGCCATCGAATGAGTGAACATCGAAGAACAAGTTCAGGAAGTAATTGCTGGAAAGAAGGGGATTGCATAGAATTTAGAGTTGGGAAAAGAGTTTGGATTACACAGAAGAAGATGGTTGAGACAAGAATGAGAGAATTGAGCTAAGAACGAATTACGGAAAGTGTTAGAGAGATATAAGGAAGAAGATTAACCATGGAAATATATTAAGAAGAAGCAGGAATTTTCATTTATCAAAACATGCAAGTACAGGAGAACCCCTAGGATTATTTATACATTACTTAACAAAAGTTGGGCCAGGCCCAATATTACATCAATTAACATTCATAATCATAGGTATCAAGTATTTATTTTTTGCTTCTTTACAATAAAATGCTTTACGTTAATTGTGCATATCAAGTGCATAACTAGGCTCATGCAATCCTCCGTTAATTCCTCTTTTAAAATGATTCTGATCCTCTAGTAGTGTGTTAACATCATGTGTCAACTCCTTACTTCGTTTACATTTAAGCCCTTCACCATAATTCCTAGTTTCACATGTGTTCGATGAAATGCCCCTACCAACTTTATCCTCTTGAGTATATGCTGAGTTGACTTTGGCCCTAACACTCTCTTTCCCTTCAAAGTTTGACCTTGTCTCAAGGTCAAATGTTGGGAATCACTTAACTAATTTTCAATAGTCCTCCCATGTCGCTTCCACCTCACCATTTTGTCTCCATTTAACTACAACTTCAGTAACAACTCGGTTATTCTTTGGCACCATTCTCCTATCAAGTATCAACTTAGGTTCATCAATTATTTCATCAACAAAAGTAGGATCAACCGTCTCTATTACAATATTTTTGCCAACCTTACGTTTCAGTTGAGATACATGGAATATTGGGTGAATTTTGGAATGGGAGGGTAATTCAAGTCTGTAGGCAACTTCTCCTACTTTTTGTAATATCTTGTATAGTCCATAAAACTTAGGAGATAGTTTTGTAGTCTTCGATTGACTTACAGTTATTGCCTGTAGGGCTGCAATTTCGAATATACCTAGTCACCTTCATTAAATTTTCTTTCTGTTCTGTTCATGTCAGCGTAACTTTTCATCCTTGATTGGCTTAGATTCAAGCTATCTTTTAATAATTGCAACACCACATCTCTTGAAAACAATTCTTACTCGACTTGAGGGACCTTTGTTGTATTTGGAACATAAGACAACAAGGTAGGTGGTGACGTACCATAAACAGCCGTAAAGGGAGTGGTGTTTGTTGAGCTCTGCCAGCTAGTATTATAGCAGAATTCTGCTACTATCAGCCACTATGACCATTCTTGAGGTTTGTGGCATACAAAGCAACGTAGGTAACACTTTAGTATTTTATTGATAGCTTTTGTATGCCCATTGGTTTGGGATGGTAAGCTGAGCTTAATTTCAGAGAACATCCTTATAATTTGAATAGCTCTTGCCAAAAAGATGAAGTAAATATAGAATCCCTATCATTACAATGCTTTTAGACATACCATGATACTTAAACACTCCATTAAAAAATATTCTAGCTACCTCCTTTGCTGTGTAAGGATGTTTGAGAGGAAAAAAGCGGGCATATTTTGATAATCTATCAACAACCACAAAGATAGCAGTATACTGGTGACTTTTAGGCAACCCTATAATAAAATCCATAGATACATCACTCCAAATCTTTTCAGGAGTAGGAAAGGGGTTTAGAAGAATAGGAACATGAATATTTTCATGTTTATTTCTTTGACATGTGTCACACTCCTTAGTGTTTTCTTCTATGTCATTCTTTATTTTTTTTCCAGTAAAATTTTTGCTTAATTTTGTAAACAGATTTCTTTACTCGTGCATGACCACCTAATGGAGTTGAATGATGTTGACGTATGATGTGCTGGATTACTTCTTTGAACTGTGGATCAAGGTAAATTCTTCCTTTATGAAAGATGATATCATTTACCACTTTGAATTTTCCATTTTTGCCGCTGCCCTCTTTAATTTGCCGTGCAAACTCTTTATAATTATATGAATTCTACTTCAATTGTTTAAGCTGCTGCATCCACCCACTTTCAACTGTTGAAATTGCTTGGCATTCTGTGTAACATTCTGGTAATCTGGGTAATGCGTCTGCTGCTTTATTCCCCTTACCTTTTTTGTATTCCACCTTATAATCAAAATCATTTAACTTAGCTAACCATATTCCTTGAATTCCAGTGGATAACCTTTTTGTAAGCAAATGCCTTAAACTCTGGTGATCAATTTTTATAATAAACTTCTTACCTACTAGATATTGTGTCCATTTCCTTGTTTCTAAGATGAGTGCTAGCAATTCTTTTTCATAAGTGGATAGCATCAAATTTCTGCCATTTAAGGCTTGACTTAAAATAAGCTATTTACCTTCCCTCTTGAGTTAAGTCAGCTCCAATACCCGCCCCACTTGCATCACATTCCAACCACAAATTCCTTGTTAAAATTAGGCATGGCAATTACATGTGGGTGCATTAACTTCCTCTTCATGTTCTCAGAAGCTTCCGTAGCCTGACCATCCCATTTAAAAGCATTCTTTTTGAGTAAATTTGTGAATGGTCTGGCTATGGTACCATAATTTTGCATGAACCTTCTATAGTAGCCTGTAAGCCCCAAAAACCCTCTCAAGCATTTGATGTTCTTGGGTATTGGCCAATTTTCAATTGCTTTAACCTTGTCTGTATCTACAGCAGTTCCTTCCCTTTAAATAATATGACCCAAATAATTGACTTGAGTTTCGGCAAAAACATATTTAGATAGTCTGATGACCAATTGATTTGCCTCTAATACCTGCATAGTAATTCTAGTGTGTTGCAAGTGCTCAGACCATGTCTGACTATAGATTAGAATATCATCAAAAAAAAAACTAAAACAAATTTCTAAAGGTAAGGTTTAAAAATATGGTTCACCAATGCTTGGAAAGTTTCAGGTGCATTAGACAAGCCAAATGGCATTACCACAAATTCATAGTGACTCTAATGAGTTTTGTAAGCTGTTTTGTGCACATCAGAGGGGTGCATTCTAATTTGGTGGTAACCGGATCTTAAATCAAGCTTTGTGTAAAATTGTGGACCATGCAACTCATCTAACAAATCCTCAACTAAAGGAATTGGAAATCTGCTTCTAATTGTTTGATTGTTAAGTGACCTATAATCAACGCACGTTCCCTAACTGCCATCTTTTTTTCTAACCATCACAACTGATGATGAGTATTCACTCGTACTAGGTTGAATGATTCCATGTCAAGCTTCTCTAATTCATTCTTTATGTGAGGGTCTCAAACAAACAATTTTAACATCAGGGATAAGGTTAATTTTATGATCATAATCCCTTTCAGGTGGTAAAAGAGTCTTAATAGTAATTACAGTAGGGAATTGTTGTAAAATTTTGTGAACCTCTGAGTGTATTACTCCATTTTTTGAACTAACAGAAGGCACTTTAAGTTCCTTAGAATACAGTAGTAAAGTGAGTTTCCCCTTAACATGCTCTTTATAGATTTCCCTATCATCTACAATCATGTTGATGTCTTAAATTCCTTGACGAACATAAGAAGAATTTTGAAATTGAAACTTTTAATTTGTAATTTAGAAAAGTTAAAGGATACATCCTCTAATTTCTTCATCCATTGTGCTCCTAGCACCACCTGGCATCCTTCCAGAGGAATCATCAGCAAGTCCTGGGGTATTGAGCTGCCTAGGCATTTAAAGATGACATTCTTGCAAAATCCTTGACCTTGAATCTTCTCACCATTGGCAATATGGACCGCATAAGCTAAGGTCTCTTGAACAAGTAACTTTAATTTCTTTGATAGTTCTGAATTTATGAAACTATGCATCGAACTAGAATCTATGATCATAGTAATAAGCTTCCCATTGATGTAGCCTTGAACTTTGATAGTGTATAATGTCGGAATACTGCACATTGCATTAAGAGTAATAGCATATGTTTCTTCTTCATTTCTATATGCTGTATTTTGCTCCTCACTATCTTGCTCTTCACTGGCATTAAGTTCTTCTTCCCTATTGAATAGGTCAGTCATATCATCCAGTGGCATGATGCCTTCAACAACGTAAACTTGCTTTGTTTTGCAAACATGACCAAGGTGCTATCTCTCATTACACCCAAAATAGAGATTCTTTCTTTTTCTATCAACAATTTCTTGAGGTGTTAAACCCTTGACCTTTCAGCAGAGTCTTTACCCTCCTTGTCATTGAGTTTTTCTTTACTAAACTTAGTTTGTTTTTGAATTCTTGAAGTAATAGACATCTTACCTTTCTTTTTACTAGCTTTCTTACATTCAAACACTTTTGCAAGACTCACAGCTTCTCTAAAATCTACCAGGTGTAATGCTATCACATCATAACGAATTTCTTCTTTGAGACCATCCCTAAATTTCTCCGGTAAGAAGTAATCTGGTAATGCTTCACATAAGCCCTTTAATTATTCAAATTTGGTGAGATATGCACGCACTATGGTAGTTTGTTTAATGTTAGAAATTGCTCCATAGGGTCTTTGAAGGTCTTCAGTTGCAAATCTCACTATCATCTCTTCTTTAAATATTACCCATTGTTCATAATTCCTCACTTTCTTGGTAAGCCAACCATACCATAAATGTGCCTCACCCTTGAGATGGAATGAGCATGTAGGAACCAACTTATTTTCTGGAGTGTTATGATATTGGAAAAGTTGCTCCATACTATTGATCCAGTCAATCACATTGCCTTCACCTTTATATTTAGGAAAGTCCAGTTTGATTATAGTATTTTGAAGGAGCTATGGAGTTGTTGAACTACAGGTTGCTAAATGGTTTGGTGGGCTTGATAAAATGCCTGCAGCATTTCTGGAATTTCTTTGAGCAGGAGGTATGTATGGGGTTCGATTTTGATTCTTGAGTTCTTTTATATCTCGAACAAGACCTTGAATTGCTTCATTAATAGTATCCATTTTATTGTTAAGTTCTTGAGTATTTTCTTGCTGAATCTGCCAGGCTTCTTGTAACTCTCTGATATGCACAGCAGATTTTGCATTAATCTGCATCTGTTTGGATTCATCAGAATTATTAACTGCGGATTCATCAAGATTTTCATCATCAGAAGCATCAGGTTGTTTCTCAGGATTAATCTGCTCTGATACCACTTTGTTATGATCTGCTTTTTTAGCCATCGAACGAGTAAACATCCAAGAAAAAATTCAGGAAGTAATTGCTGGAAAGAAGGGGATTGCAAAGATTTCGGAGTTGGGAAAAGAGTTTGGATTACGCAGAACAAGATGAGAAGATGGTTGAGATAAGAATGAGAGAATTGAGTTGAGAAAGAATTACAGAAAGTGTTAGAGAGATTTAAGGAAGAAGATTAGCATGGAAAGATATTAGGAAGAAGCAGGATTTTTCATTTACCAAAACATGCACGTACAAGAGAACCCCTGGGCTTATTTATACATTACTTAACAAAAGTTGGGCCAGGCCCAATATTACATCAATTAACATTCGTAAGCCCAGGTACCAAGTATTTATTCTTTGCTTCTTTATAATAAAATGCTTTATGTCAATTGTGCATATCACGTGCATAACCAGGCTCGTGCAATCCTCCATTAATTCCTCTTTAAAAATGATTCTGATCCTCTAGTAGTGTGTTAGCATCATGTGTCAACTCCTTACTTCGTTTACCTTTAAGCCCTTCACCAGAATTCCTAGTTTCATACGTGTTTGTGACTTCAGCCATGGTGTTCGATGAAATGCCCCTACCAACTTTATCCCCTTGAGTATATGTTAAGTTGACTTTGGCTCTAACAAAATCAAAGTCAGATTGGTTCGAATCTGCTTCAATCTGATGATATAAATAGGAGATTAACAAACCAACATCTGTATCATCAACTTTGTCCTCGCAAAGCGAACTTCAGACTCGTACAGATCTCAAATCAAAGCCATGACTCCAGCAACGCTTTCCTCCAATTTACAACAGAGAAATAAGAAGCAATCAGAATTCTGCATCAATTTCGTGAGCTTATGCTGTAATTTGAGGCAGCGATTTGTTCTCGAAATCAAATACTAGAGTAAGTGAGGACGTTTGTTTAGTCTTAAACTATTAACTTGAAAACGATGGCACGTTTGTTCTCAAAAATTGACTTTTGATTAATTTCTTCAACGCATCACTGCTCCATGTGCAACCATAGAATCCAACATAGGCGGCAATTCGGTGCCACTTTGAAATGTAACTATAATTGATAATAGTGGCTATATATACAGTGGCATCAAATAGCAAAATCATGCTCAAGCTGACATTATATTTACGAATCCTGATGACATTACCGTAAATTACAAAAATCGATATCAAAGCAGCCATATTTTTTCCCCTTGGGCATCAACAAGGCTCCATTTTGATAATATAGATCCACCTCTAGCGTCTTAATGTCTTACCTTAAATCTACAGTAGATTAAAACAAAGTGAAAACTTGAAACACATCATACATGACATTGCACATATGAAGTAGAACAAATAAAACTACCTAGTCAGTGCCCTCTGTGCATCCACTCTTTTTCCATATTCATGTACCCTGAGATGCAACTCGGCAGCAACAATGATAAAATGCAAGGCCTGCAAAGGTTTCAAAGCGTTGATGACTCCTCGCAATGTATCCATCCTGAGTTGGTCAACTTCTCCCAAAACCTTCTTCATGTTCTTCTCCTTCATTTCTATCTTTGGCTTCAGCATTTTCATACCTTCGCCCCCACCGCTTCCCCGGGTCTCTGTAATAACATGTACCAGCTCCACTATCCACTTGGTTGCCCCTGTTTCTTAGATTACTGCTAGTTTTTCAGTTATTTCCCGTCCGTGCTTTATCGTCCTCATTGTAGTTCATCGATCTGTTGCATCTTGGAATGAGATATGTTTGACAAGTCATATGTTGGGGTTCCATTGATAACCTGTTTATTATTTCACTTACGTCTACTAATTCTATGCCAAAATGTTCCTGAAGTTTTATCGGATGTTCCTACTTAATTTTTTTTAAAGTAGAAGCGAAAATTAAGTAAAAAAGAGATGTGGGTAAATGTGAAAAACAACCGATCGATATCAAAGACAATCTTAGCTCAGTCCAATCACAAGCACAACACAACAAAAATAAAGGGGAAATAACAAAGTAAATCATACAGGGATTTAGAGTGATTCCACTAACAATTTGTTAGTGTACATCCACTTGAGAGAGAGAGCCTTTTAATAACATCAATGAAGAGTACAAGAGATTGATTACAATGGTTACTAAATTCACTGAAGAATTTCATTTGTAGAGATAAAGAGTTGAAGAAATTAGAATTAGTTTAGAGATCCCTAAATCTTAATTAGAGAGATGAATGAATTGAATTCAATTCAATTTCCTTTCCTTCTCCCCTTTAGGCCCCTTTTATAAGACCAATTACTTTATGCCTAAGTTGTTTGACCTCCAAGTAAACTTGACAACCAAATTATCTATCATTACATGCCCAAGTTTCTTGACCTCCAAGTAAACTTGGCACCCAAATTATCTATTACTTCATGCCCAATTTTCTTCCATTGATTTAGCATCACCAAATTTAACACTCTAACTTGATGCAAAATCACCTATCTCTAACTCCATGACCTAATGGTATCCATACCATTACTTGTAACTGATAGCTTCGACTATCGTCATATCTGCATTCACCAAGCTTGAATGTTTTCCCAATGAGTTCCGGCAAAGCCACCCCCATTGTACTCCATCAACAAGTTCAGGCAAAGCCCTCAGCCGCTAATAAAGTGTTGATAAACAACCAACTCCAAAACTTGTCTCACCAAAAGACAAACATACTAAGAAGAAAGAACATCAACCTCTCACTGATAATCTTCTTTATCCATGGCCAAGCTTCTCTCTCAACCGTGCCCCCCCCCCCCCCATGGCACCTAGCACCTCTCCAAGCGAATTAAGTTTGAGCAATGCTCGAACTTCCCACTCGGCAATGCCTTAGTGAACATATCCGCCGCATTATCCTTTGTGTGCACTTTCCGAACGCTACTTGCTTGTCTTCGTCCATGGCTACTAGAAGTGACTCCCTCACTTCAATATGCTTGGTTCATGAGCTAAATGTCAAATTCTCTGCCAAATGAATAGCACTTTGGCTATCACATTGAACATCAATACTATCATGTTCAAAGCCCAAGTCACACAACAGTCGCTTCAAATAGAGTGCTTCCTTTGCTGTCTCTACCGCGGCTATCAACTCCGCCTCCATAGTGGATAAAGCAACTATGGTCTGCAATCTCGATCTCCAATTTTTGGTTGAACCACCAAGAGTGAAGACATATCCAGAAGTTGATTTTCTTCGATCCCTATCACCAGCATAGTCCGAATCATAGTAACCAACCAATATGCAATTCTTCTCCATACTACCCCCAAAAACAAGATCATGAGATGCTATACCTTTCAAGTATATCAAGATAATCTTTACTGCTTCCCAATGCGATTTCCCCGGATTAGCCATGAACCGGCTAACCATCCTGACGGCATTTGAAATATCGGGTCTTGTACACACCATGGCATACATCAAACTTTAAACCGCACTAGCATATGACACTTTTTCCATATAAGCCTTGTTTTTTTTCTCGATAGGTGATCCCTTACTCGAAAGCTTTACATGCAAAGGTAAATGTGTATTTGATGCCTTTGCATCTTCAATGCTAAACCTGCAAAGCACTTTTCTAATGTATTCCTTTGGAGTCAATTTCAATTCAAAATGCTTTCGATCCCTTTAAATCTCCATGCCCAAAATCTTCTTTGCTTCTCCAAGGTCTTTTATCTCGAATTCTGCTTTTATTTTCAATTTTAGCTTGTTGATTTCTTCCTTGTCCATAGAAGCAATGAGCATATCATCCACATACAAGAGTAAATACACCAACAATCATTTCTCAATTTCTTGAAATAAATGCAAGCATCCTTGATGCTTCGATGGAAGCCATTTTCAAGTATGAAATGATCAAATTTCTTGTACCATTCCCTGGATGATTGCTTCAAAGCATATAGTGATTTCTTCAACTTGCAAACTAGTTTTGACTTACCTTCTACAACAATCCCTTTTGGTTGCTCCATGTAGAAGTCTTCATCCAAGTCTCCATTCAAGAAGGTGGTTTTTACATCTAGTTGCTCCAACTCCAAGTCGTGAATAACAACTATGACAAGTAATATCCGGATGGAACATTGCCTCACAACCGGTGCAAAGATTTCATCATACTCCTTTCCTTTCCTCTGTGCAAACTCCTTAGCCACTAGCCTGGCTTTGTATCTTCCATCATCCTTCACCTTATATATCTATTTGCACCCAATAGCACGGTTTCCTTAAGGAAATGAAACCAACTCCCAAGTCTGGTTCTTCATCAATGATTGCATCTCTTCCTCCATGGCGTAAATCCACTTCGAGCTATCACTTGAATCCATGACATCATTAAGGGCCATCGGCTCATTTTGGACTACATGAAGAGCATAGTCCAAATTCTCACAAAAGCTAAGATAGTTCCAATCATCATATCTTTCGGGTGGCCTTATAGAGCGGCAACCAACTGGAGTAGCAATACCATCACCCGGTCTTCCTTCAACTCCACCTTGAACAGAATCTTCTCTAGGTTCATGCACATCACCAACACTATTAGAGGAATCCTGTGGACTATGCGATGTAACATCAACCGCATTCTCCTCCAACAACTCTACTTTCTCTAGGCCTGAAAGTGGGAATAACTTCCGTCTCCTTTGATTCACCATGAACCAAATCCAGAACATCTGATGAGCCTTCATTCTCCTTAAACATAGCTGACTCATCAAAAGTAAAATGACAAGAAACCCTAGCCTTCTTCGTTTCCGGATTCCAAATCTGATAGCCTTTGACACCATCCATATAACCGAGAAAAATTCCTTTGAAAGCTCTAGGTGAGAGCTTATCATTTCCCAGATCATGCACATAAACTGGACTGCCAAATATTCGAAGATAACTCAAGTCAACGCTCTTCCCCTTCCACTCTTCCTCCGGAATTTTGTTATCAATAGCCGAGCACAGAATTCGATTAATAATATGCACTGCGTTTGACAAAGCTTTGGCCCAAATTCCCTTAGACAAACCTGATGTCAATCTCAAGCATCGAGCTTTCTCTAGTGGAGTTCGGCTCATTCTCTCCGCCACTCCATTAGGTGCAGATCTCCCAGTGTAGTAAAATGCCTTCGAATACCATGATGCTTGCAAAAATTCAGAAATTCTCCGAAAACATACTCGCCGCCATTATCAGACCAAAGAACCTTCAAAGTCTTTCCACTCTCATTCTCAACAAGAGCCTTCCATTCTTTGAATCTTGCAAATGCCTCCGACTTGGCCTTCATTACATACACCCAAACCTTCCGAGAAAAATCATCAATAAAAGAAATATAATATCTTGTTCCTCCCAAAGAAGCTACAGGCGCTGGTCCCCAAACATCCGTGTGCACATACTCAAGAATCCCTCTTGAATCATGTTTTCCTTCACCGAATGACACTCTAGTTTTCTTACCCATGACACATTCCTCACAAAACTCCAACTTGTTGAAACTCTCATCGTCAATCATCTCTCTTCGACGAAGAACATCTAAACTCTTTTCCGAGACTTAACCCAATCTCAAATGCCATAGCTGTGTCGCATCTTAGCCATGATAACTATCAACACCAACACAAGTTTCACCTTCCACGGTCACTCCTTGAAGCAAATAAATACCATGAGTTCTAGCACCCTTCATAACCAAAAGTGCACCCTTCGAAACCCTCAAGCAATCACTCTCAATGGTGATCTTGCAACCTAAAGAATCCAACTGTCCCAAAGAAATAAGTGACTTACGTACTTGCGGAACATAGCACACATTAGTGAGAGTACGAACCACTCCGTCAAACATTCAAATTTGCACGGATCCAATGCCTTTCGAATTGCAAAATGCATCATTTCTCATAAAAATTGAATTTCCTTCCCGGTCAATATACGAAGAAAAACAATTCCTATTAGGAATCATGTGATATGAAGTCCCCGAATCAAGCATCCATTTGTTGCCCGAAACATCCGATGTTACAACCGACAAAATATCTACGTCTTCCTCACCAACATCTCTCTCTACTGCAACTAATGAAGATGCTACTTCCTTCTTTCCATTGTCTGGACAATCATTCTTCTAATGACCAGGTTTCTTACATATAAAGCACTTGTCATTTCTTTCCTTCGATTTTCCTCTTTCACCGGGCTTCCTAGACTTAGAACGTCCTCGGTTTCCCTTCTTCTCTAACTTTTCTTTCTCCGCAAATAAACCTTGACCATTATCAGTACCACAATGTGACGAAAAGGGATCTCGCTCGATCCGAATCAGTCGCTAAACCGATCTAGACCGTTCGAAACGCCTGATTGTTTTGAGAACACGACAAAATAGAACGCAGACGGAAGAACATTTCTTTGTATATTACAACAATGCATCAGATTACAAGAATATACAGAGTATAAATGAATAAATATTACACAGAGAAATATCAGAGATTACAATACATTACATAGCAGCGGAAAATAATACAATACACAACTAGAAGAGATATACGGATACAAAGCTTTCCGGATATCATTCCAGCTGTAAACCAGGATCCTGTGAATATAAATCTGCAAAACCAAAACTACTAGCTGCCCGTGTCCAAATAAGGGCACCCAGAGTTTAGGTTAAAACAATAAACTCCAGGTCAGTCATGGGACTGGTGTGAGAACTAAAACAGTTATTAATCTTTATTTTAAAGTTGGGTAAATCAAGGGACCACGCCATATAACACGGAACGGGTTTCCTCCCAAGAATACCAGTGCATAAAACAAACAGCGCAATGCTAAATAAAGAAACAATGAAGCTGTTATAAGACCCAGTTCCTATCACACAATGCAACGCAAGCCGGAGGATAGGGTTTTTACCTTATAATAGCCAAGAATGCTTGATACGTTGAAAAACAAATCATTTGATACTATTATAAGTGCATAGTGTATAAAACAACTTCAAATCATAAGTATCAATCATAGACGGCATAAGCGCCCCATCCCACTATGTCGCCATACTAGGCTCTACAAATAAAACCGCAAATGTCACGTATTTGGAAATTGGATTTCCTTCTATGAACCGAGGCTAGGGATCGTCCTCTACCGATTCGAGACAATCTAGCCCATGTCTCAGGATCAGAGCTCGAGTGACCTTTGGAGCGACAGGGCCGGTCCACCGATGTGGATTAAAATGCCTGAACACTACGTTTCCCCGCCCTTTGGGGCGTAAATGAGCCAACGAATGGCTCCATCGGACCCGGATCGTCCGATCTAACCGAGGCGCCTCGCAACAGCAACAACCACACAGGTGAAAAGTATATAAATGTCAGGGCTGGTAGGTCACTGACACCACCCTAGCTAGAAGGAAACGCATGCCCTCCCTGAGGTCCTCTCCCGTTTTTGGTTCACAACCGGGGTGCGAAACTCGCGAAGTAAACGTTACACAAAGCTACACCACAAAGGCCGTGCTTCGATCATCAACCACAAGACTTTGCTTTTCAACAGAAGCCTTGATCATTTGCATCTTAGCATGCCACACAGGCAATTCACTCCATGCGTTTGATATCCATCAATATATAACCCTTGAGCCCGTACGTCTCAGAGAAGGGCGTTAAGCAAAAGAATAAATTCTCCGCCGCCAAACAGATATATATTTAATAGAGATCAATTACACGGACTAAAATCCAATGTCAGACACACAGTCCATTTGCAAGTCCGTTATGGGTCTGAACGAAACCGGAGGCACCTAGTACCCCGCATATCCATCGATCTCCAAGTACGTCTGGACGATCACCAACTGTTTCCATCTTCTTGGGTGTACAGCCCAATCAAGATCATCAGTAATCACCCAAACGACGTGAAGACCTCCGGTCTTCGACCATCGTCTTCATCTTCGACTTATCGTCGTATTAGTTATTCAGAATGGGATAAACCCGGTCTTTCCAAATAACTCGCGTATATTTTAAATAAGTGTTACACAAACACAACATACGCCTCATTCCAATTCATCAGTCACTAACCGTAAATTAATCAAGAGAATAATTTCCTAAATATTAACCCCGAAGGTCAAAACCAACATCAGATCAATATCCAGAAAACCATTCTGCTTAGCTAACCGACAGTTAGTTTCTAAATTTCACATTCATAGGGAAAGGTTCCCATTAATTTTATCAAAGATAAATCCTTTAGATTTATTCTTTAATCTATCCTTTTGAATTTCGATTCAACTAGTCGGGATTAACGAACCTTACCGAAGTAATCATTTGTTTTAATTTCCCAATCCCAACCTATTCATCCCATGAAGTAAAACTGGTTATACTTCATATCTAACACCACGGTGTTATCGGTAAATTCAATTACCATTTCACGTTCAAATCTAATTAAAGATTTAGCTATCGCCTGGAGTAAAACTGGTGATACTCCATTCTCGATCTTTTCAATCTAATTAAACATTCACCAAAACTCTACTTAGTTTTAATCTTTAACTGGGTTAAAGAATCAGTGTCATTTAAAACACAGTTCACGATAAACCCAAAATCACATTCCATTAATTATCGGGTTAAAGAACGAGTGTTATTTAAAAACACCATTCACGATAAACCCAAGAATCAATATCAATTCACTTCCAATTAAATATTGTTTAATTGGTACACTTCATTAAATCTAAATAAAAAGATTTAATCTTTTCTCAACTGGGTTCAAGAACAGTGTTAATGAAGACACCATTCATGACAAACCCAAATCACATTTGATATTCAATACAAGGCTCTGAATAGAAAATATATATCGGCTTATATTCAATATCAAATTCTACGATTAACAAATGTCGTATTGGAAATAACGATATAAATATATATATCTTTCAAATTTCCATAACAACATCCGTATAATCACGAATTCCAACATCGAAATATTCCGAAGACAATTTCGATTCAAATCCACTCCAATGCAATCATTGGAAATTCTGGTTATTTTTAAAACCCTTTTCAAATTCAATTTATTTACTTAAAAATAAATAGAATTATAATTCTAGTTCAAAACTAGTTCATTTCGATAAAAATCTATTTTTATCTTTTCAAATATGGAGTTTTTCATCCCAATTCTTTCTAAATCATTTCTTATGATTTTACACAAATTATTGATATTTTTAATGATTTTATCAAGGCCCGTACAGTCGATTTCCATCAATGGCCATCGAACTGCACTTATAGCGACCTTTTTCAAATTTGATTTGGACGTATCTCCAAATCCAACCGTTAGATTTCTAATTTCTAATATTCGTTAGAAAGCTCTTTTCGATATGAACCCAACGGTTCCGGTTTTAGGAGAATCCGACGGTCGGATCTCCCGCAATATCCGTTCGAAGTCAATAGTCGAAATTCGCGAAACTGCCGCGGCGCGGCGCGTTCTATTCAGGCCATTATATTATATATATATAATATATACTTCATCGATTTCCTTTCGAAATGAATTTTATAAATCGTTTTAAATTCGTTTTCAAAACGGTTTCAATTGCATATTCAATTTCAAATCAAAATTGAATATTCCAATATAAATTCGTTTTAAATTCATTTCAAATCGATTTTAATTCAAATTGATTTCTAATTCAATTTCAGTTCGTTTTCAATTCAATTTCAATTCGAATTCATTTATATTTAATTTCAATGCGAATTTCAATTCTATTCAGTTTCAATTCGAATTTTCATTCTTTTCAAAATATTAGATTTTGAAATCACTTTCGATATTCATTATAAAATGAATAAAATCGATATAAATATCGTTCACGTCAAAATGGCGTCAATCTAATCAATACGGCTTCATATATTCCTATTTTCTAATATTCTATTTCAAATATTTCTATTTCAAATATTTCTTTTTCAAATATTTCTTTTTCAAATATTTCGTTCAACACATGACTAATCTCAACGGATGAGTACTGTCAACACATGAACCTTTATTTTATAATATTCTTTATTTTCTAAATTGGAATGAGGCCCAATCAATCACCATATAAAATTAATTATATTTATTTTCATACATCACACGTATATAATAGCATTGAAAAATAATCAACCATCAACCAAAGTGCATTACACTGTATAAGCATCAAATATAGATATCTAACGCTTATAACAGCCTGTCAATCAATCGATCGACATATTTAATCAATCAGGATGAGTGAACTTCAAATTTCATCCCAACACCTGTGTGGGGTTTCAAATCAACAAACACAGATTTTATTCGTGCAGTTGGGCGATGTGTAAAATTTATCGTCCCAATCAATGTCCTTCAAATAGGTGTACATAAACAAACCGTCTGGTTTGTAAATGAATATTTATTTATTCACATTCACGTTAAAAATTATATTTTTAACGATCAAACTATTTTATTCAACCTATGAATATTCTATTCAGTTCATTTATTAAATAAAATGATATTTTTATTTTTCTAACTTATTTTAGAAAATTTCGGCGGCATAACGGCACGATACTAGAAACGGGACAAGGCCTAGCCTTATCCCCGGTCTAGTGAAGGCCCACGCCATTCACACATCAATCAAATTAATTTCATTTCACCAAACAATTCAATTCAAACCAAATAATCTAACCAACTACATAACCAAACAATTAAACAAACAAGCCATCCATGGTCTGTGGATGATGGGTGTCGGGTGCTACTAAACACCGTCTGCATCCTAGTATATATATCTATATATAACTAGAAAAATAATATTAAAGAGTGAGAAATTCTCACCAATAGCTATCCAACTTCACAACTCTTCATTGATAGAAATCTTCATCGTTCTCGCATCTTCGTCAACTTCGTTGCTGTAGCCACTACATATGTAAAAATCGAATTTTTACTTCGCTATTCAACATATAAAAATCATGTTTTTATTTTATTTTCGTATCACAATGTATATTTCATATTTTAAAACAATATATATTTAGATTTCTCAAGGGACAATGTTATTTATATATTTCAAAAAAAAACATTCTATGTTATTCTTCAAAAACACATTGCTATTTTTTTTTATTCATGTCTTCATTTAAACTATTTATACATAAAAACTGATTTAAAACTATGCTTATATATATATATATAACTGAAAATAAACTATTTATTATTTAAGTCAAAACTGGGAAAAAAAACTATGTATATTTAAAAAAAAACATCACCTTTTTTCTTTTAAAACCCGGCCAAACCCCATGGTATACCTTTTAAGGCTAGGGCATCGAATCACCATTGCCACCGTTCGTCCGAGTTGGATCCGGCGTCGCCACATGGTCGAGCTTCTAGGGTGTTGCCTCCGCCTTGGCTCCCAGCCAGTTCGACGCTGCCTGTGGTGAACGATGGAGGAGGTGACAAGCACTCGGAGGTGCGGAGGTTGTAGGGGGAGGGATCGGGGTGGATTTGGGGCGTCGCGGTCAAGGAGGGAGGGTGATGGCGGATTGGGGTGGGCCAGTGGAGGGGCTGCAGCTGCTGCGGTGGACCCTAGGAGTTGGAAGCGGGTCTAGGGCTGAAGGCTACTCAATTTGGGGCTTGGGGACCACGTGGGATCGGAGAAGGGACGGGAGCGGTGGTGAGAGGAGGAGAGGGGGTGTACGAAGGGCCAGGCGGCACGCTTGGGGATGGGGCAACGTGGGTCGCGATGGGGAAGGGGCTCCGCCGCACCTCTTTTCCCTTTTATTTTTTTTAGATCTGGAAACTGACGGAAAGTAGATAGAAGGGAAGAGGGGGTTTTTGTAAATTTAATTATATATATTTTTGTTTTATTTTATCCAAAAATGTTGACTTTCTCGTTCGAACTCCAAACGAGGCCCAACGACTGCCGTTCTAAGCGTAATACCCCCATTTCGGACATAATGGGATATGTATCGAAAGATGATTCGACTATTTCGATTTGTTTTCGTTAAGATTAACGTTTAAATCCATATATTCAGTTTTAAACGTACATTTCTAATTACCGGGTCACATACTAACTCTAAAAATTCCAGAAAAATATCTTCTAGCATCGTATCGACGATACGATCCTAACAAAACTAATTTCGTCGAATTCTGAGACCGTTGGAAAAATGGCCATTTTCCAGTCGATTAAAATCAACTGAAACTAGTCAAACGCGTTTTCCTTTGCCACGCTCACATATTGATTCGAAAAATTATGAAATTTGAAATCTAGCAATAACTTTACATCACGGATCCAACAAAAGTGGTTTCGTCGAAATCCGAGGTCGTTTGCAAAATGCCTATTTTTAAGGGCCTGAATTCCATCGCGACTATTCTGAATTTTCAACTGGACATATCTTTTGATTCCCGCTATGAAATTTTGAATTTTCGGATTCGTTGGAAAGATATTATCAATTAGATTCCATTATTTTCGGTTTCACTAAAATCCGGATTGTTTTGCACCCGGTACATTCAATTGAAGTTTGAAATCGAATTATCGAACTACCGCGCCATTTTCAATTCCTTTTATAATTATAAATAATTATTTATATTCTAACGACGACGTATAAAATATATACGTTCGAATTCTATTCAAAATAAATTTCTCGTCGGTTTTATTTAAAATAATTCATTTTAAATGTTCAAAATTCGCTAAAATTGCCAAAATAAAAATTTTAAACTGGCCCAGATTTTCGGGTTGTTACAATCTCCCCCACTTAAAACTTTTCGTCCCCGAAAAGGAACAAAGTCGAAAGTGGTTTGATTAATCTACTCTACGATCGATCTGGCTTCCATTCTCCAACTTTTTAGTTTCTGAGAATTTTCAAAAATTTCAAAAATTTGGCTAACACCCTAAATTTTCGAAAAATTTCGCCATAACCTCCCCTGCAATGGGAGCATCGGGAAATCTCAAATGGCTTCCCCGGTCCTTCAGATCTCAAAAAGAAAAAAGAAAAAGCCAAGAGGCTAGCCAATAGTCTCATAAAATCATCATCACCCAAACAAAACAGTAAATTATGTAGTAAACATGTACCTATTTGTCGGGCAAACAAATTTTATTCTCTGCTCTAGCCTCCTTGCTATGACCTGTTCAATGTAAGTACATGCATATGCAAGCAAATGCGACCAAATTTCAATACAATTAACTATTTGACCAATTTGGTTAAAGCTTCAACATTTAATTATTCAAACAATAATCAAACAACACAACCATCAATCAATTAGTGAATTAGAGTTTCAAATTCATAAATTTGATACATATACAGAAAATCATGTTTTTGATGCCAATTCACAACAATGTGTTCTAGCTATATATGTTTTGGCTCTCACACCAGTCTAATGGAAATATATAGAAAATCACACCTTCGTAACACGAACATAAATATTGATGATGCGATCGTTATCATCAATATCATCTCCGGGCGACTAGAGTGTAACCCTATATCTATCTAGTATATTAAAACTTCGAATATACGTTCATGACACGTATATGCAAAACCTTTATATATTGGATTGTCCATATTCAAAATAAATAAATAATCAAATACGTATAAAATGATTTAAATTTTCAAAACAAAAATTGTTTTCATTTGAAAAATATACTCTTCACACCCGTTCTAGGATACTACTGATCCTATCTCTAACGAGTCATTCCCATTGGATATTACTAATCCAATATCTGATGAATTCATTCGTATGGTTCTAATGTGTTTTGTTCTCAAGCTCTGTAAACCAAAGCTCTGATACCAAATGTGACGAAAAGGGATCTCGCTCGATCCGAATCAGTCGCTAAACAGATCTAGACCGTTCGAAATGCCTGATTGTTTTGAGAACACGACAAAATAGAACGCAGACGGAAGAACATTTCTTTGTATATTACAACAATGCATCAGATTACAAGAATATACAGAGTATAAATGAATAAATATTACACAGAGAAATATCAGAGATTACAATACATTACATAGCAACGGAAAATAATACAATACACAACTAGAAGAGATATACGGATACAAAGCTTTCCGGATATCATTCCAGCTATAAACCAGGATCCTGTGAATATAAATCTGCAAAACCAAAACTACTAGCTGCCTGTGTCCAAATAAGGGCACCCAGAGTTTAGGTTAAAACAATAAACTCTAGGTCAGTCATGGGACTGGTGTGAGAACTAAAACAGTTATTAATCTTTATTTTAAAGTTGGGTAAATCAAGGGACCACGCCGTATAACACGGAACGGGTTTCCTCCCAAGAATACCAGTGCATAAAACAAACAGCGCAATGCTAAATAAAGAAACAATGAAGCTGTTATAAGACCCAGTTCCTATCACACAATGCAACGCAAGCCGGAGGATAGGGTTTTTACCTTATAATAGCCAAGAATGCTTGATACGTTGAAAAACAAATCATTTGATACTATTATAAGTGCATAGTGTATAAAACAACTTCAAATCATAAGTATCAATCATAGACGGCATAAGCGCCCCATCCCACTATGTCGCCATACTAGGCTCTACAAATAAAACCGCAAATGTCACGTATTTGGAAATTGGATTTCCTTCTATGAACCGAGGCTATGGATCGTCCTCTACTGATTCGAGACAATCTAGCCCATGTCTCAGGATCAGAGCTCGAGTGACCCTTGGAGCGACAGGGCCGGTCCACCGATGTGGATTAAAATGCCTGAACACTACGTTTCCCCGCCCTTTGGGGCGTAAATGAGCCAACGAATGGCTCCATCGGACCCGGATCGTCCGATCTAACCGAGGCGCCTCGCAACAGCAACAACCACACAGGTGAAAAGTATATAAATGTCAGGGCTGGTAGGTCACTGACACCACCCTAGCTAGAAGGAAACGCATGCCCTCTCTGAGGTCCTCTCCCGTTTTTGGTTCACAACCGGGGTGTGAAACTCGCGAAGTAAACGTTACACAAAGCTACGCCACAAAGGCCGTGCTTCGATCATCAACCACAAGACTTTGCTTTTCAACAGAAGCCTTGATCATTTGCATCTTAGCATGCCACACAGGCAATTCACTCCATGCGTTTGATATCCATCAATATATAACCCCTGAGCTCGTACGTCTCAGAGAAGGGCGTTAAGCAAAAGAATAAATTCTCCGCCGCCAAACAGATATATATTTAATAGAGATCAATTACATGGACTAAAATCCAATGTCAGACACACAGTCCATTTGCAAGTCCGTTCTGGGTCTGAACGAAACCGGAGGCACCTAGTACCCCGCATATCCATCGATCTCCAAGTACGTCTGGACGATCACCAACTGTTTCCATCTTCTTGGGTGTACAGCCCAATCAAGATCATCAGTAATCACTCAAACGACGTGAAGACCTCCGGTCTTTGACCATCGTCTTCATCTTCGACTTATCGATGTATCAGTTATTCAGAATGGGATAAACCCGGTCTTTCCAAATAACTCGCGTATATTTTAAATAAGTGTTACACAAACACAACACACGCCTCATTCCAATTCATCAGTCACTAACCGTAAATTAATCAAGAGAATAATTTCCCAAATATTAACCCCGAAGGCCGAAACCAACATCAGATCAATATCCAGAAAACCATTCTGCTTAGCTTACCGACAGTTAGTTTCTAAATTTCACATTCATAGGGAAAGGTTCCCATTAATTTTATCAAAGATAAATCCTTTAGATTTATTCTTTAATCTATCCTTTTGAATTTCGATTCAACTAGTCGGGATTAACGAACCTTACCGAAGTAATCATTTGTTTTAATTTCCCAATCCCAACCTATTCATCCCATGAAGTAAAACTGGTTATACTTCATATCTAACACCACGGTGTTATCGGTAAATTCAATTACCATTTCACGTTCAAATCTAATTAAAGATTTAGCTATCGCCTGGAGTAAAACTGGTGATACTCCATTCTCGATCTTTTCAATCTAATTAAACATTCACCAAAACTCTACTTAGTTTTAATCTTTAACTGGGTTAAAGAATCAGTGTCATTTAAAACACAGTTCACGATAAACCCAAAATCACATTCCATTAATTATCGGGTTAAAGAACGAGTGTTATTTAAAAACACCATTCACGATAAACCCAAGAATCAATATCAATTCACTTCCAATTAAATATTGTTTAATTGGTACACTTCATTAAATCTAAATAAAAAGATTTAATCTTTTCTCAACTGGGTTCAAGAATAGTGTTAATGAAGACACCATTCACGACAAACCCAAATCACATTTGATATTCAGTACAAGGCTCTGAATAGAAAATATATATCGGCTTATATTCAATATCAAATTCTACGATTAACAAATGTCGTATTGGAAATAACGATATAAATATATATATCTTTAAATTTCCATAACAACATCCGTATAATCACGAATTCCAACATCGAAATATTCCGAAGACAATTTCGATTCAAATCCACTCCAATGCAATCATTGGAAATTCTGGTTATTTTTAAAACCCTTTTCAAATTCAATTTATTTACTTAAAAATAAATAGAATTATAATTCTAGTTCAAAACTAGTTCATTTCGATAAAAATCTATTTTTATCTTTTCAAATATGGAGTTTTTCATCCCAATTCTTTCTAAATCATTTCTTATGATTTTACACAAATTATTGATATTTTTAATGATTTTATCAAGGCCCGTACAGTCGATTTCCATCAATGGCCATCGAACTGCACTTACAGCGACCTTTTTCAAATTTGATTTGGATGTATCTCCAAATCCAACCGTTAGATTTCTAATTTCTAATATTCGTTAGAAAGCTCTTTTCGATACGAACCCAACGGTTCCGGTTTTAGGAGAATCCGACGGTCGGATCTCCCGCAATATCCGTTCGAAGTCAATAGTCGAAATTCGCGAACTGCCGCGGCGCGGCGCGTTCTATTCAGGCCATTATATTATATATATAATATATATAATATATACTTCATCGATTTCCTTTCGAAATGAATTTTGTAAATCGTTTTAAATTCGTTTTCAAAATGGTTTCAACTGCATATTCAATTTCAAATCAAAATTGAATATTCCAATATAAATTCGTTTTAAATTCATTTCAAATCGATTTCAATTCAAATTGATTTCTAATTCAATTTCAGTTCGTTTTCAATTCAATTTCAATTCGAATTCATTTATATTTAATTTCAATGCGAATTTCAATTCTATTCAGTTTCAATTCGAATTTCCATTCTTTTCAAAATATTAGATTTTGAAATCACTTTCGCTATTCATTATAAAATGAATAAAATCGATATAAATATCGTTCACGTCAAAATGGCGTCAATCTAATCAATACGGCTTCATATATTCCTATTTTCAAATATTCTATTTCAAACATTTCTTTTTCAAATATTTCTATTTCAAATATTTCTTTTTCAAATATTTCTTTTTCAAATATTTCGTTCAACACATGACTAATCTCAACGGATGAGTACTGTCAACACATGAACCTTTATTTTATAATATTCTTTATTTTCTAAATTGGAATGAGGCCCAATCAATCACCATATAAAGTTAATTATATGGATTTTCATACATCACACGTATATAATAGCATTGAAAAATAATCAACCATCAACCAAAGTGCATTACGCTGTATAAGCATCAAATATAGATATCTAACGCTTATAACAGCCTGTCAATCAATCGATCGACATATTTAATCAATCAGGATGAGTGAACTTCAAATTTCATCCCAACACCCGTGTGGGGTTTCAAATCAACAAACACAGATTTTATTTGTGCAGTTGGGCGATGTGTAAAATTTATCGTCCCAATCAATGTCCTTCAAATAGGTGTACATAAACAAACGTCCGGTTTGTAAATGAATATTTATTTATTCACATTCACGTTAAAAATTATATTTTTAACGATCAAACTATTTTATTCAACCTATGAATATTCTATTCGGTTCATTTATTAAATAAAATGATATTTTTATATTTTTAACTTATTTTAGAAAATTTCGGCGGCATAACAGCACGATACTAGAAACGGGACAAGGCCTAGCCTTATCCCCGGTCTAGTGAAGGCCCACGCCATTCACACATCAATCAAATTAATTTCATTTCACCAAACAATTCAATTCAAACCAAATAATCTAACCAACTACACAACCAAACAATTAAACAAACAAGCCATCCATCGTCTGTGGATGACGGGTGTCGGGTGCTACTAAACACCGTCTGCATCCTAGTATATATATCTATATATAACTAGAAAAATAAAATTAAAGAGTGAGAAATTCTCACCAATAGCTATCCAACTTCACAACTCTTCATTGATAGAAATCTTCATCGTTCTCGCATCTTCGTCATCTTCGTTGCTGTAGCCACTACATATGTAAAAATCGAATTTTTACTTCGCTATTCAATATATAAAAATCATGTTTTTATTTTATTTTCGTATCACAATGTATATTTCATATTTTAAAACAATATATATTTATATTTCTCAAGGGACAATTTTATTTATATATTTCAAAAAAAACATTCTATGTTATTCTTCAAAAACACATTGCTATTTTTTTTTAAATTCATGTCTTTATTTAAACTATTTATACATAAAAACTGATTTAAAACTATGCTTATATATATATATATATAAACTGAAAATAAACTATTTATTATTTAAGTCAAAAATGGGAAAAAAAACTATGTATATTTAAAAAAAAAACATCACCTTTTTTCTTTTAAAACCCGGCCAAACCCCATGGTATACCTTTCAAGGCTAGGGCTTCGAATCACCATTGCCACCGTTCGTCCGAGTTGGATCCGGCGTCGCCACATGGTCGAGCTTCGAGGGTGTTGCCTCCGCCTTGGCTCCCAGCCAGTTCGACGCTGCCTGTGGTGAACGATGGAGGAGGTGACAAGCACTCGGAGGTGCAAAGGTTGTAGGGGGAGGGATCGGGGTGGATTTGGGGCGTCGCGGTCAAGGAGGGAGGGTGATGGCGGATCGGGGTGGGCCAGTGGAGGGGCTGCAGCTGCTGCGGTGGACCCTAGGAGTTGGAAGCGGGTCTAGGGCTGAAGGCTACTCGATTTGGGGCTTGGGGACCTCGTGGGATCGGAGAAGGGAAGGGAGCGGTGGTGAGAGGAGGAGAGGGGGTGTGCGAAGGGCCGGGCGGCGCGCTTGGGGATGGGGCGACGTGGGTCGCGATGGGGAAGGGGCTCCGCCGCACCTCTTTTCCCTTTTTGTTTTTAGATCTGGAAACTGACGGTAAGGAGATAGAAGGGAAGAGGGGGTTTTTGTAAATTTAATTATATATATTTTTGTTTTATTTTATCCAAAAATGTTGACTTTCTCGTTCGAACTCCAAACGGGGCCCAACGACTGTCGTCCCAAGCGTAATACCCCCATTCCGAACACAATGGGATATGTATCGCAAGCTGATTCGACTATTTCGATTTGTTTTCGTTAAGATTAACGTTTAAATCCATATATTCAATTTTAAACGTACATTTCTAATTACCGGGTCACATACTAACTCTAAAAATTCCAGAAAAATATCTTCTAGCATCGTATCGACGATACGATCCTAACAAAACTAATTTCGTCGAATTCTGAGACCGTTGGAAAAATGGCCATTTTCCAGTCGATTAAAATCAACTGAAACTGGTCAAACGCGTTTTCCTTTGCCACGCTCACATATTGATTCGAAAAATTATGAAATTTGAAATCTAGCAATAACTTTACATCACGGATCCAACAAAAGTGGTTTCGTCGAAATCCGAGGTCGTTTGCAAAATGCCTATTTTTAAGGGCCTGAATTCCATAGCGACTATTCTGAATTTTCAACTGGACATATCTTTTGATTCCCGCTATGAAATTTTGAATTTTCGGATTCGTTGGAAAGATATTATCAATTAGATTCCATTATTTTCGGTTTCACTAAAATCCGGATTGTTTTGCACCCGGTACATTCAATTGAAGTTTGAAATCGAATTATCGAACTACCGCGCCATTTTCAATTCCTTTTATAATTATAAATAATTATTTATATTCTAACAACGACGTATAAAATATATACGTTCGAATTCTATTCAAAATAAATTTCTTGTTGGTTTTATTTAAAATAATTCGTTTTAAATGTTCAAAATTCGCTAAAATTGCCAAAATAAAAATTTTAAACTGGCCCAGATTTTCGGGTTGTTACACACTACTACCATCACTCAGCTCCTTCATCTGATCTCGCAATTCCCCACTAAGAAGATCACTACAACAAAAACACCATATTACAACGGTGCAAAAACGTTGTAAAAGGTTTTTACAACGGTGGAGTCATCGTCGTGTATTAAGAAGTTGTAATATACTCATATCTTTTACAACGTTTCTGCACCGTTGCAACACCGTTGTGAAATATACCATATTACAACGGTGGAAAAATGTTGTAAAAGGTTTTTACAACGGTGGAGTCACCGGCGTGTATTAAGATGCTGTAATATACTTATATCTTTTACAACTTTTCTGCACCGTTGCAACACCGTTGTGAAATAGGGTATTTATCAATTGTAATAAATTTTATTACAACTCTTTCACACCATTGTAAAATGATTTATTACAGCTTTTTTCCGCTGTTGTACCTTATATACACCTTACTAATATAAAGAATTCATATATTAATACTAATATGATTCATATTTCAATGCAACAAATATAACTATACAGAATCATTCATATATATTAATTAACATAATATTCGATCAACATACACATAATACATCACCAACTAAACCCATCACAAAAAACATAACCGTTTCAAATACATACATCGATCTAAGACATAAGAAAGATAGAAGCTTTGTCCACAAAATATACATAAGCATACCATATGAAAGCACTCTAACTGAAGGCAACGTAATTTTTATAGCTTCTCCAATGGTAGTCATTTCGGAATTCGGCTTCCACAAGAAAGCATCAGGATCCACCGCCACATCAATCCAAACTTTCCAACCTTGCGGTCCACGGTGGGACTGCAAAAATAAATAAATAAATAAATCATTCAAAAGTTAATGGCTAAATATTATATAAAACTATAATTAGATATTTTGAGAACAATTTTCTTACAGAACATTGAGAGGAAGACCAACAAGAATGTTTATAGAACCTGTAAATTGATTGTTCCTTATATGCCTGCATAACCGTGAATGCTATAAAGATGTAATATGATGTAAATTGTGCATGAAGTGGTGTAAACATTCTGTGACGGCAAGGAATTTCGCTCGGTCCGAACCAGTCGCTAAACCGACCCAGACCGTTCGAAACGCCCTATCGTTTGAGAACACGACAAAACAGAACGCATACAAAAGAACATTTCATTGTATATTACAACAATGCATCAGATTACAAGAATATACAGGGTAAAAATGAATATTACACAGAGATATCAGAGATTTAAATTACATTTAAATACAACGCAGCGGAAAATAATACAATACACAACTAGAAGAGATATACGGATACAAAGCTTTCCGGATATCATTCCAGCTGTAAACCAGGATCCTGTGAATATAAATCTGCAAAAACCAAAACTACTAGCTGCCCGTGTCAAAATAAGGGCACCCAGAGTTTAGGTTAAAACAATAAACTCCAGGTCAGTCATGTGACTGGTGTGAGAACTAAAACAGTTAATCTTTATTTCAAAGTTAGGTAAATCAAGGGACCACGCCGTATAACACGGAACGGGTTTCCTCCCAAGAATACCTGTGCCTAAAACAAACAGCGCAATGCTAAATAAAGAAAAATGAAGCTGTTATAAGACCCAGGTCCCATCACACAATGCAACGCAGCCGAGGATAGGGTTTTCCCTTATAACAGCCAAAGAATGCTTGATACGTTCCCAAACAAATTATTGATACTATAATAAGTGCATAGTGTATAAAACAACTTCAAATCATAAGTATCAATCATAGGCGGTATGGGTACCATATATCATGTCGCTATATATAGGTTTACAAATAAAACCGCAAAGTCACGTATTTGGAAATTGGATTTCCGTCTATGAACCGAGGCAAAAGATAGTCCTCAACCGATTCGAGACTGCCTAGTCCGAGCCTCAGGAACAGCCGCAACTGTCCCATGGAGCGACAGGGCCGGTCCACCGATGTGGATTATTATGCCTGAACACTACGTTTCCCCGCCCTTTGGGGCGTAAATGAGCCAACTAAATGACTCCATCGGTTCGAGAACGACCGATCAATCCGAGACGCCTCGCAACAGCAACAACCACATAAGTCAAACTCGTCAGGGCGTGTAAAACCACTGACGCCACTTCTAACTAGGAAGAAACGCATGCCCTCCCTGAGGTCCGTCTCCCGTTTTTGATTCATACCGGGTGTGAAACTCGCGAAGTAAACGTTACACAAAGCTACGCCACAAAGGCCGTGCTTTGATCATCACCACAAGACTTTGCTTTTCAACAGAAGCCTCGATCAATTGCCACTTAGGCATGCCACACAGGCAATTCACTCCATGCGTTTGATATCCATCAATATATAACCCCTGAGCTCGTACGTCTCAGAGAAGGGCGTTAAGCAAGAGAATAAATTCTCCGCCGCCAAACAGATATATATTTAATAGAAATCAATCACACAGACTAAAATCCAATGTCAGACACACAGTCCATTTACAAGTCCGTTCTGGGTCTGAACGAAACCGGAGGCACCTAGTACCCCGCATATCCATCGATCTTCAAGTACGTCTGGACGATCACCAACTGTTTCCATCTTCTTGGGTGTACAGCCCAATCAAGATCATCAGTTATCACCCAAACGACGTGAAGACTTCCGGTCTTCGACCACCGTCTTCATCTTCGACACCACGTCGAATCAGTTATTCAGAATGGGATAAACCCGGTCTTTCTGAATAACTCGCGTATATATTATAAAAGTGTTACACAAACACAACATACGCCTCATTCCAATTCAGAATATTCTTTTATCCAAATATTCCTATACTTTGGGAAAAGTTCCCATTAATTTTATCCAAGATAAATTCTTTAAATTTATTCTTTAATCTCCTTTGAATATCAATTCAAACTAGTCGGGATTATCGAACCACACCGAAGTAATCATTTATTTTATTTTCCCAATCCTAACCTATTCATCCCATGAAGTAAAACTGGTAGTACTTCATATCTAACACCACAGTGTTATCGGTAATTCAATTACCATTTCACGTTCAAATCTAATTAAAGATTTAACTATCGCCTGGAGTAGAACTGGTGATACTCCATTCTCGATCTTTTCAATCTATTTAAAGATTCATTAAAACTCCACTTAGTTTTAATCGTTAATTGGGTTAAAGAATCAGTGTCATTTAAAACACAGTTCACGATAAACCCAAAATCACATTCCTTAATTGTCGGGTTAAAGAACAAGTGTTATTTAAAACACTGTTCACGATAAACCCAAAATCACATTCCTTAATTATCGGGTTAAAGAACAAGTGTTATTTAAAACACTGTTCACGATAAACCCAAAAATCAATACCAATTCAATTCCAATTAAATATCGTTTAATTGGTACACTTCATTAAATCTAAATAAAAAGATTTAATTAATTTTTTTTTTCAACTGGGTTCAAGAACAGTGTTAGTGAAGACACCATTCACGACAAAACCCAAATCACATTTGATATTCAATATAAGGCTCTGAATAGAAAATATATCGGCTTATATTCAATATCAAATTCTATGATTAACAAATGTCATATTGGAAATAACGATATAAATATATATCTTTCAAATTTCCATAACAACATCCGTATAATCACGAATTCCAACATCGAAATATTCCGAAGACAATTTCGACTCAATTCCACTCCAATGCAATCATTGGAAATTCTGGTTATTTTTAAAACCCTTTTCAAATTCAATTTATTTATTTAAAAATAAATAGAATTATATTTCTAGTTCAAAACTAGCTCATTTCGATAAAAATCCATTTTTATCTTTTCAAATATGGAGTTTTTCATCCCAATTCTTTCTAAATCATTTCTTATGATTTTACACAAATTATTACTATTTTTAATAATTTTATCAAGGCCCGTACAGTCGATTTCCATCAATGGCCATCGAACTGCACTTACAGCGACCTTTTTCAAATTTGATTTGGACATAATTCCAAATCCAACCGTTAGATTTCTAATTTCTCACATTCGTTAGAAAGCTCTCTTCGATACGAACCCAACGGTTCCGGTTTTAGGAGAATCCGACAGTCCGATCTCCCGTAATGTCCGTTTGAAATAAATGGTCGAAATTCACGAACTGCCGCGGCGCGGCGCGTTCTATTCAGGCCATTATATTATATATATAATATATATAATATATTTCGTCGATCTCTATTTAAAACGAATTATATAAATAGTTTTAAAATTCGTTTCAAAAGCAATTTCAACTTCCATTTCAATTCAATTCAAAATTGAATTCTTCTTTATAAATTCGTTTTAAAATTCATTTCTATTCAATTCAAATTTCAATTCAATTTGAATTCATATTCAATTCAATTCATTTCGAAATCGTTTTCAATTCAATTCATTTCGAAATCGTTTTCAATTCAATTCATTTCGAAATCGTTTTCAATTCAATTCATTTCGAAATCGTTTTCAATTCAATTCATTTCGAAATCGTTTTCAATTCAATTCATTTCATTTCGAAATCGTTTTCAATTCAATTCTTTTCGAAATCGTTTTCAATTCAATTCATTTCGAAATCGTTTCAATTCAATTCATTTCGAAATCGTTTTCAATTCAATTCATTTCGAAATCATTTTCAATTCAATTCATTTCGAAATCGTTTCAATTCAATTCATTTCGAAATCGTTTCAATTCAATTCATTTCGAAATATTCGATTTCAAAATTACTTTTTAATATTCATTTTAAAATGAATAAAATCGATATAAATATCGTTCACGTCAAAATGGCGTCAATCTAATCAACACGGCTTCATATATTGATATTTTCAAATATTCCATTTCGAATATTTCTATTTCAAATATTTCTATTTTAAAACTGGAATGAGGCCCAATCAATTACCATATAAAGTTAATTATATGGATTTTCATACAACACATGTATAATAGCATTGAAAAATAATCAACCATCAACCAAAGTGCACTACACTGTATAAGCATCAAATATAGATATCTAACGCTTATAACAGCCTGTCAATCAATCGATCGACATATTTAATCAATCAGGATGAGTGAACTTCAAATTTCATCCCAACACCCGTGTGGGGTTTCAAACAATCAAACACAGATTTTATTTGTGCAGTTGGGCGATGTGTGAAATTTATCGACCCAATCAGTATCAGTCAAATCAGTGTATATACAAACAAATCGGCCGATTTGTTTATAACTATTCATTTATTCACATTCACGTTAAAAATTATATTTTTAACGATAAAAATTTTTATTTCAACCCATGAATTTCTATTCAATTCATTTACACAATAAAATGATATTTTTATTTTCTAACATATTTTAGAAAATTTCGGCGGCATAACGGCACGATACTAGAAACGGGACAAGGGCTAGCCTTATCCCCGGTCTAGTGAAGGCCCACGCCATTCACACATCAATCAAATCAATTCATTTCACCACACAATTCAATTTCAATCAAATAATCTAACTAATCTATGCAACCAAACAAACAAGTCCATGGTCTGTGGACGATTGTGTCGGGTGCTACTAAGCACCGTCTGCATCCTAGTATATATATATATCTAGAAAGGAAAGTGAAAGGTGAGAAATTCTCACATATAGCTATCCTAGCTCCACGACACTTCATTGATAGAAATCTTCATCGCTATCGCATCTTCGTCATCTTCGTTGCCCGTAGCCACTACATATATAAAAATCGAATTTTTATTGCGATGTCTTTAAAATAAAAATCACATTTTTATTTTCTCACCTTCAATTTAAAAATCATATTTTTATAATTGCTTCATACTTTTAAAAATTGAATTTTTATTATGCTATTCAATATATAAAAATCATATTTTACTTCTCTATTTTCTATATAAAGATCTCGCCTTTTTACATAAAAAGATTTTAGCTTTTCAAATATAAAGATTGAACTTTTTCCTAATTTAAAGATTTCACCTTTTCTAATTTAAAGATTTCACCTTTTCTAATTTAAAGATTTCACCTTTTCTAATTTAAAGATTTCACCTTTTCTAATTTAAAGATTTCACCTTTATAAAAATCTCATTATAAAAATCATCACTTTACTTCAACGTATATAAAATAAAAATCAGATTTTTATTTCGCTACATATACAAAGATGATATTTTTATATTCTCTATCCTATAAAGATTATATTTTTAATATTTTTATATAGTAAAGATTATATTTTTATTGCTCTACTAAAATAAAAACCATATTTTTATTATGCTAAAAATATAAAAATCATATTTTCTATAACACTTTTTAATTAAACTAAGCTAAGCATTTAAAGTAAATTAAAATAAAAAGCTTACAGCGCTTTCTAGGGGGAGAAGAGGGTTTGTCGTGGCCAGAGGGGGTGCGGCAGTGGTCCAGGCGGCGGAAGGGGAGGGCTGGAGCGTCGGATGTGGGTCAGGGGGCAGGCGGCGGTCGGAGGTGGCTCTGGGTTTTGCGGTGGCAATTTGGGGCGAGGGGCTTGGGTTTCGGGGCGTTCGAATGGAGGAAGAAGGAGGAGAAGAGGGATCGGAGGGGTGGGATTCAGCCGGAGGTGGCGCGCGAGCTGGTGGCGAAGGCGGACGTCGGCGATGGGCGTGGCTGAGGGGAGGGAAACGAGGTATCGAGGTTTTTTTTTTTCTGAAAGATGAAATCGGGGGGGGGGGGGGGGGCTGGTTAAGGGAGAAGGGTTTTTTTTTATTTATTTTTTTATTATTTAATTTGGCCAAAAAGTTGACTTTCACATACGACCTCGAAACGAGGCCCACCGCCTGTCGTCCATAGCGTTTTACCCCTATTCCGAACACAGTGGGATATGTATCGCAAGCTGATTCGGCTGTTACAATCAGTTTTCGTTAAATTTACATTTAAATCACTATATTGAATTTTAAACGTACATTTCAAATTACCGGGGTCACATACTAACTAGAAAAATTCCAGAAAAATATTTTCTAGCTTCGTATTGACGATACGGTCCTAACAAAACTAGTTTCGTCGAATTCTGAGGCTGTTGGAAAAATGGCCAATTTCCGGTCGATTAAAATCAACTAAAACTGGTCAAACGCGTTTTCCTTTGCCACGCTCACATATTGATTCGAAAAATTATGAAATTTGGAATCTAGCAATAACTTGACCCTGCGGATCCAACAAAACTGGTTTCGTCGAAATCCGAGGACGTTTGCAAAATGTCCATTTTTAAGGGCCTGAATTCCATAGCGACTATTCAGAATTTTCAACTGGACATATCTTTTGATTCCCGCTACGAAATCTTGATTTTTCGGATTCGATAGAAAGATATCATCAATTAGATCCTATCATTTTTGGTTTCACTAAAATCCGGATTGTTTTGCACCCGGTACATTCAATTGAAGTTTGAAATCGAATTATCGAACTACCGCGCCATTTTCAATTCTATTTATAATTATATATAAATATTTATATTCTAACGACGACGTATATAATATATATATACGTCGAATTCTATTCAAAATAAATTTCTCGTCGATATTATTTAAAATAATCTATTTTAAATAATCAAAATCCGCCAAAATTGCCAAAATAAAAATTTCAAACTGGCTCGCATTTTCGGGTTATTACAATCTCCCCCACTTTAAACTTTTCGTCCTCGAAAAGGAACAAAGTCGAAAGTGGTTTGATTATTCAACACTACGTTCGATCTGGCTTCCTTTCTCCAACTTTTCAGTTTCTGAGAATTTTCCAAAATTTCAAAAATTTGGCTAACACCCTAAATTTTTGAAAAATTTCGCCATAACCTCCCCTACACCGGGAGCATCGGGGAATTTCAAATAGCTTCCCCGGTCCTTCAGATCTCAAAAAGAAAAAGAAAAAGCCAAGCGGCTAGCCAATAGGCTCATAAAATCATCATCACCCAAACAAAACAGTAAATTATGTAGTAAACATGTACCTATTTGTCGGGCAAACAAATTTTATTCTTCGGCTCTAGCCTCTTTGCTATGACCTGTTCAATGTAAGTATATGTATATGCAAGCATATGCGACCAATTTTCAAAATAGTTCAATATCTGATCAAATTGGCTATATGGTTAAAATTTATCAAACAAATAAACAAACAACACAAACATCAATCAATTAGTTGATTAGCTTTTCAAATTCATAATTTGATACATATACAAAAATCAGATTTTTGATGCCAAATCACAACAATAAGCCCTATCTAATTTTGGTTCTCACACCGGTCAATAGGAGATATATAAATATCACACCTTCAACACTCGAACACTAATTCTGATGATGTAGCTACAATCATCAGAATCATCTTCGGGCGACTAGAGTGTGAATCTACATCTATCCAGTATATTAAAATTTCAAATACACGTTTGCAAGGCGTATATGCAAAATCTTTATATACTGGATCGTCCTAATCAATATAAATAAATAATCAAATACGAATAATTGATTTAAATTTTCAAAACAAAACTTGTTTTCATTTTCAAAAATATACTCTTCACACTCGTTCTAGGATACTACTGATCCCATCTCTAACGAGTCATTCTAATTGGATATTACTAATCCAATATCTGATGAATTCTTTCGTATGGTTCTAATGTGCCTTGTTCTCTGCTTTGTAAACCAAAGCTCTGATACCAACTGTGACGGCAAGGAATTTCGCTCGGTCCGAACCAGTCGCTAAACCGACCCAGACCGTTCAAAACGCCCTATCGTTTGAGAACACGACAAAACAGAACGCATACAAAAGAACATTTCATTATATATTACAACAATGCATCAGATTACAAGAATATACAGGGTAAAAATGAATATTACACAGAGATATCAGAGATTTAAATTACATTTAAATACAACGCAGCGGAAAATAATACAATACACAACTAGAAGAGATATACGGATACAAAGCTTTCCGGATATCATTCCAGCTGTAAACCAGGATCCTGTGAATATAAATCTGCAAAAACCAAAACTACTAGCTGCCCGTGTCAAAATAAGGGCACCCAGAGTTTAGGTTAAAACAATAAACTCCAGGTCAGTCATGTGACTGGTGTGAGAACTAAAACAGTTAATCTTTATTTCAAAGTTGGGTAAATCAAGGGACCACGCCGTATAACACGGAACGGGTTTCCTCCCAAGAATACCTGTGCCTAAAACAAATAGCGCAATGCTAAATAAAGAAAAATGAAGCTGTTATAAGACCCAGGTCCCATCACACAATGCAACGCAGCCGAGGATAGGGTTTTCCCTTATAACAGCCAAAGAATGCTTGATACGTTCCCAAACAAATTATTGATACTATAATAAGTGCATAGTGTATAAAACAACTTCAAATCATAAGTATCAATCATAGGCGGCATGGGTACCATATATCATGTCGCTATATATAGGTTTACAAATAAAACCGCAAAGTCACGTATTTGGAAATTGGATTTCCGTCTATGAACCGAGGCAAAAGATAGTCCTCAACCGATTCGAGACTGCCTAGTCCGAGCCTCAGGAACAGCCGCAACTGTACCATGGAGCGACAGGGCCGGTCCACCGATGTGGATTATTATGCCTGAGCACTACGTTTCCCCGCCCTTTGGGGCGTAAATGAGCCAACTAAATGACTCCATCGGTTCGAGAACGACCGATCAATCCGAGGTGCCTCGCAACAGCAACAACCACATAAGTCAAACTCGTCAGGGCGTGTAAAACCACTGACGCCACTTCTAACTAGGAAGAAACGCATGCCCTCCCTGAGGTCCGTCTCCCGTTTTTGATTCATACCGGGTGTGAAACTCGCGAAGTAAACGTTACACAAAGCTACGCCACAAAGGCCGTGCTTTGATCATCACCACAAGACTTTGCTTTTCAACAGAAGCCTCGATCAATTGCCACTTAGGCATGCCACACAGGCAATTCACTCCATGCATTTGATATCCATCAATATATAACCCCTGAGCTCGTACGTCTCAGAGAAGGGCGTTAAGTAAGAGAATAAATTCTCCGCCGCCAAACAGATATATATTTAATAGAAATCAATCACACAGACTAAAATCCAATGTCAGACACACAGTCCATTTACAAGTCCGTTCTGGGTCTGAACGAAACCGGAGGCACCTAGTACCCCGCATATCCATCGATCTCCAAGTACGTCTGGACGATCACCAACTGTTTCCATCTTCTTGGGTGTACAGCCCAATCAAGATCATCAGTTATCACCCAAACGACGTGAAGACTTCCGGTCTTCGACCACCGTCTTCATCTTCGACACCACGTCGAATCAGTTATTCAGAATGGGATAAACCCGGTCTTTCTGAATAACTCGCGTATATATTATAAAAGTGTTACACAAACACAACATACGCCTCATTCCAATTCAGAATATTATTTTATCCAAATATTCCTATACTTTGGGAAAAGTTCCCATTAATTTTATCCAAGATAAATTCTTTAAATTTATTCTTTAATCTCCTTTGAATATCAATTCAAACTAGTCGGGATTATCGAACCACACCGAAGTAATCATTTATTTTATTTTCCCAATCCCAACCTATTCATCCCATGAAGTAAAACTGGTAGTACTTCATATCTAACACCACAGTGTTATCGGTAATTCAATTACCATTTCACGTTCAAATCTAATTAAAGATTTAACTATCGCCTGGAGTAGAACTGGTGATACTCCATTCTCGATCTTTTCAATCTATTTAAAGATTCATTGAAACTCCACTTAGTTTTAATCGTTAACTGGGTTAAAGAATCAGTGTCATTTAAAACACAGTTCACGATAAACCCAAAATCACATTCCTTAATTGTCGGGTTAAAGAACAAGTGTTATTTAAAACACTGTTCACGATAAACCCAAAATCACATTCCTTAATTATCGGGTTAAAGAACAAGTGTTATTTAAAACACTGTTCACGATAAACCCAAAAATCAATACCAATTCAATTCCAATTAAATATCGTTTAATTGGTACACTTCATTAAATCTAAATAAAAAGATTTAATTAATTTTTTTTTTCAACTGGGTTCAAGAACAGTGTTAGTGAAGACACCATTCACGACAAAACCCAAATCACATTTGATATTCAATATAAGGCTCTGAATAGAAAATATATCGGCTTATATTCAATATCAAATTCTACGATTAACAAATGTCGTATTGGAAATAACGATATAAATATATATCTTTCAAATTTCCATAACAACATCCGTATAATCACGAATTCCAACATTGAAATATTCCGAAGACAATTTCGACTCAATTCCACTCCAATGCAATCATTGGAAATTCTGGTTATTTTTAAAACCCTTTTCAAATTCAATTTATTTATTTAAAAATAAATAGAATTATATTTCTAGTTCAAAACTAGCTCATTTCGATAAAAATCCATTTTTATCTTTTCAAATATGGAGTTTTTCATCCCAATTCTTTCTAAATCATTTCTTATGATTTTACACAAATTATTACTATTTTTAATAATTTTATCAAGGCCCATACAGTCGATTTCCATTAATGGCCATCGAACTGCACTTACAGCGACCTTTTTCAAATTTGATTTGGACATAATTCCAAATCCAACCGTTAGATTTCTAATTTCTCACATTTGTTAGAAAGCTCTCTTCGATACGAACCCAATGGTTCCGGTTTTAGGAGAATCCGACGGTCGGATCTCCCGTAATGTCCGTTTGAAATAAATGGTCGAAATTCACGAACTGCCGCGGCGCGGCGCGTTCTATTCAGGCCATTATATTATATATATAATATATATAATATATTTCGTCGATCTCTATTTAAAACGAATTATATAAATAGTTTTAAAATTCGTTTCAAAAGCAATTTCAACTTCCATTTCAATTCAATTCAAAATTGAATTCTTCTTTATAAATTCGTTTTAAAATTCATTTCTATTCAATTCAAATTTCAATTCAATTTGAATTCATATTCAATTCAATTCAATTCATTTCGAAATCGTTTTCAATTCAATTCATTTCGAAATCGTTTTCAATTCAATTCATTTCGAAATCGTTTTCAATTCAATTCATTTCGAAATCGTTTTCAATTCAATTCATTTCATTTCGAAATCGTTTTCAATTCAATTCATTTCGAAATCGTTTTCAATTCAATTCATTTCGAAATCGTTTCAATTCAATTCATTTCGAAATCGTTTTCAATTCAATTCATTTCGAAATCGTTTTCAATTCAATTCATTTCGAAATCGTTTCAATTCAATTCATTTCGAAATCGTTTCAATTCAATTCATTTCGAAATATTCGATTTCAAAATTACTTTTTAATATTCATTTTAAAATGAATAAAATCGATATAAATATCGTTCACGTCAAAATGGCGTCAATCTAATCAACACGGCTTCATATATTGATATTTTCAAATATTCCATTTCGAATATTTCTATTTCAAATATTTCTATTTTAAAACTGGAATGAGGCCCAATCAATTACCATATAAAGTTAATTATATGGATTTTCATACAACACATGTATAATAGCATTGAAAAATAATCAACCATCAACCAAAGTGCACTACACTGTATAAGCATCAAATATAGATACCTAACGCTTATAACAGCCTGTCAATCAATCGATCGACATATTTAATCAATCAGGATGAGTGAACTTCAAATTTCATCCCAACACCCGTGTGGGGTTTCAAACAATCAAACACAGATTTTATTTGTGCAGTTGGGCGATGTGTGAAATTTATCGACCCAATCAATATCAGTCAAATCAGTGTATATACAAACAAATCGGCTGATTTATTTATAACTATTCATTTATTCACATTCACGTTAAAAATTATATTTTTAACGATAAAACATTTTATTTCAACCCATGAATTTCTATTCAATTCATTTACACAATAAAATGATATTTTTATTTTCTAACATATTTTAGAAAATTTCGGCGGCATAACGGCACGATACTAGAAACGGGACAAGGCCTAGCCTTATCCCCGGTCTAGTGAAGGCCCACGCCATTCACACATCAATCAAATCAATTCATTTCACCACACAATTCAATTTCAATCAAATAATCTAACTAATCTATGCAACCAAACAAACAAGTCCATGGTCTGTGGACGATTGTGTCGGGTGCTACTAAGCACCGTCTGCATCCTAGTATATATATATATCTAGAAAGGAAAGTGAAAGGTGAGAAATTCTCACATATAGCTATCCTAGCTCCACGGCACTTCATTGATAGAAATCTTCATCGCTATCGCATCTTCGTCATCTTCGTTGCCCGTAGCCACTACATATATAAAAATCGAATTTTTATTGCGATGTCTTTAAAATAAAAATCACATTTTTATTTTCTCACCTTCAATTTAAAAATCATATTTTTATAATTGCTTCATACTTTTAAAAATTGAATTTTTATTATGCTATTCAATATATAAAAATCATATTTTACTTCTCTATTTTCTATATAAAGATCTCGCCTTTTTACATAAAAAGATTTTAGCTTTTCAAATATAAAGATTGAACTTTTTCCTAATTTAAAGATTTCACCTTTTCTAATTTAAAGATTTCACCTTTTCTAATTTAAAGATTTCACCTTTTCTAATTTAAAGATTTCACCTTTTCTAATTTAAAGATTTCACCTTTATAAAAATCTCATTATAAAAATCATCACTTTACTTCAACGTATATAAAATAAAAATCAGATTTTTATTTCGCTACATATACAAAGATGATATTTTTATATTCTCTATCCTATAAAGATTATATTTTTAATATTTTTATATAGTAAAGATTATATTTTTATTGCTCTACTAAAATAAAAACCATATTTTTATTATGCTAAAAATATAAAAATCATATTTTCTATAACACTTTTTAATTAAACTAAGCTAAGCGTTTAAAGTAAATTAAAATAAAAAGCTTACAGCGCTTTCTAGGGGGAGAAGAGGGTTTGTCGTGGCCAGAGGGGGTGCGGCAGTGGTCCAGGCGGCGGAAGGGGAGGGCTGGAGCGTCGGATGTGGGTCAGGGGGCAGGCGGCGGTTGGAGGTGGCTCTGGGTTTTGCGGTGGCGATTTGGGGCGAGGGGCTTGGGTTTCGAGGCGTTCGAATGGAGGAAGACGGAGGAGAAGAGGGATCGGAGGGGTGGGATTCAGCCGGAGGTGGCGCGCGAGCTGGTGGCGAAGGCGGACGTCGGCGATGGGCGTGGCTGAGGGGAGGGAAACGAGGTATCGAGGTTTTTTTTTTTTTCTGAAAGATGAAATCGGGGGGGGGGGGGGGCCTGGTTAAGGGAGAAGGGTTTTTTTTTTTATTATTTAATTTGGCCAAAAAGTTGACTTTCACATACGACCTCGAAACGAGGCCCACCGCCTGTCGTCCATAGCGTTTTACCCCCATTCCGAACACAATGGGATATGTATCGCAAGCTGATTCGGCTGTTACAATCAGTTTTCGTTAAATTTACATTTAAATCACTATATTGAATTTTAAACGTACATTTCAAATTACCGGGGTCACATACTAACTAGAAAAATTCCAGAAAAATATTTTCTAGCTTCGTATTGACGATACGGTCCTAACAAAACTAGTTTCGTCGAATTCTGAGGCTGTTGGAAAAATGGCCAATTTCCAGTCGATTAAAATCAAATGAAACTGGTCAAACGCGTTTTCCTTTGCCACGCTCACATATTGATTCGAAAAATTATGAAATTTGGAATCTAGCAATAACTTGACCCTCCGGATCCAACAAAACTGGTTTCGTCGAAATCCGAGGTCGTTTGCAAAATGTCCATTTTTAAGGGCCTGAATTCCATAGCGACTATTCAGAATTTTCAACTGGACATATCTTTTGATTCCCGCTACGAAATCTTGATTTTTCGGATTCGATAGAAAGATATCATCAATTAGATCCTATCATTTTTGGTTTCACTAAAATCCGGATTGTTTTGCACCCGGTACATTCAATTGAAGTTTGAAATCGAATTATCGAACTACCGCGTCATTTTCAATTCTATTTATAATTGTATATAAATATTTATATTCTAACGACGACGTATATAATATATATGTCGAATTCTATTCAAAATAAATTTCTCGTCGATATTATTTAAAATAATCTATTTTAAATAATCAAAATCCGCCAAAATTGCCAAAATAAAAATTTCAAACCGGCTCGCATTTTCGGGTTATTACACATTCTTACAACGCGGTTAAACTTGATAGATTGTTGAAACTATGTGGAAGATTATTAATGGATTAAGCAATCTAATTTTTGCAAACTATAGGTATTAATTAACATTTTTGTATTAATTAAGGGCGAGGCATCTAAGTTCTTATACGACAGAATGATCATTTTGTTCCGTTCAGCCTATAATCCTTGGCAGGTACGCATGATTTTATCGATATTAAAGTCAGAAAATCCTATGCAGTTTTCAGACATGGATTTGTTTTATTTTGTTGTCATTATCCTGATCTGGAATGGACAGACTAAAACTTATTGCCTGTTAAAATATTTGAGTAGTGCGGTTAAATCCACTGCTTTAATTGCTAAGAAACACAAGGGATCTGCTGCTGTAAATACACTAGAAATTTCTCAAAATGTCCACTTCTATAAATACTCTGGCTGAATCTGTTATTTTAAAACTGATTTATGAACTTTGCTTGCTCTGTTACATGCTAAGAACTAAGGACAAATTTATTCTACTAATTTTAAATAGGTTTATCCTTAACAGCAAGTGCAGATATTGTCTGTTTTGTCTAACTAAATATAGTCAGTTGCTTAGACAGATAACATTTTGATTTTTTGTCAGTGGATGAAATTTCAAACAATTATTTTATGATATTCATGAATTGTTAATAGATACAAAATTGTAAGTTCAAGGTATTTCATAAAAAAGGTAAAATTAAAAAGGGATGGATTCACTGATAACCTGATTTTAACTCTGCACATCGCTATAATGTAAGCTCTATCATATGTTCTGTCTCTGGCATAATGTTTTTAGATATTGTATCAACTTTGGCTTCGAACCAAATCTCAACTGTATGAATTCATCACTAAAAAAGTTGTCATTATTGAATAATGTTGATATACAAAGTTACATGGTTTAAATGTCAGATAGCATAAGCTTTAATTCATATTGTACCATTTTTGTTTATTTAATGTTCAGTTATCAAATTATTATATATCACAAACCTGAAAGAAAATATATTAAATAGAATAACTAGTAAAGCTTTACTATTTAAACTGCATAAATATAACAATCCCGTAAATTATATTTTCAAAACTAATGTCTAATTTTATTTAGTGTCCCTGTTTCTGCTACGACCGACGATATTCTATAACTTAGAATTTATTCTTCATTACTATTATACTTGGAGTAATATTCAAATTCACTATTTTTGTCAACTAAATTATTACTTTGACTTAGCTTTTCATTCCTCTTCTTGAATTCTTCTAAACTTCTGTTTCACTGTTTCTTTTGCAGAATGAAGCTGTAAAATTCTTTAAATTCTCTACATTAGTTGCTATAATTATTTAAGACTGTGAACATCAAGTGAATTGATAGAACCATCTAGGTCTTAGTAGAGAAAAAAGCACAGGCCTACATGTTTCTGTCTTAGCTATGCTATTTACTCTAATGTAAATTTCATCTTAAAATTTATTCTTCATTACTATTATACTTGGAGTAATTTTCAAATTCACTATTTTTGTCAACTAATTTTTTATCTTGACTTAGTTTTCGTTCCCCTTCTTGAATTCTTCTAAACTTCTATTTCCCTGTTTTTTTTCCAGAATGAAGCTGTAAAATTCTTTAAATTCTCTACATTAGTGGCTATATTTATTTAAGACTGTGAACATCAAGCGAATTGATACAATCATTTGGGTCTAAGTAGTGAAAAAAGCACGGGTCTACATGTTTCTGTCTTAGCTATGCTATTTACTCCAATGTAAATTTCATCTTGAATTCGCTTTACACTGTTAATTAAAGCTTGGTATTCATTTGTCGCTCTATTGAAGTGTGCCAACAACAGAATGTTCGTCTAATGCACCAAATATTTAATGGTTGTTGTTTGATGGACACCTCATATAGTATACCTTGCTATTCATGCCATTCCTATGAGCATAAAAAATAGTTAAATCTACTTTGTTCCATAAAATGAAAAATAGTTCAATACCTATTTGTTAAAAAATGTTCAATATCAAAGCAAGGTTGATTGGAGTTTTGAAAGCCATTCTAGAAGAATGGGTGAAATGAAATTCTCAGGTTAATTATCACCAAACTAATGTTTCTGCATTACAACAATTAACATTTTTTTGATAATATAAAGGAAAAAGTTAGTCATACTCGAAATGCAAAGCCCAATGAAATTCTGTAATGAAATAACATGAAAGCAATGATGAGATAATAATCCAACCGCTTATTTTCCGTCTATTTTGTCTCTAATTTATTTATTATATAATGTGGATGTCAAATTGTAAAACTTCCTATAATTTTGTCTTCTTCCATTGGATTTGCTTACCGTGAGTTTAGCCAAACAGTTTGTGTGGTGCCTAGTGGTATATCAAAGTTTGGTTGCTTAATAATTATTTAATTGGAGTTGATTAGTTCTGGTACAACTGGGTACAACTGTTACATTTGCAACTTTGTATGTTTATTTTTCCATGTTAGTAAAATTGCACTTTTAACTTTGAGTACTAGAAACAAATATATAACTTGCTTTCTAATTTAAGCTACAAACATTTTTAATTGCTTTATAACATAATTTTTTAACTTTATTACCTTACCTTAGCTTTTGTTTTAGTCTATGCATGATGAAAGACCTTTTTATAATCATTACTAAGAAAAAGGGGTGTAGCTAACCTTTTTATAATCATTACTAATGAAAAGTCGCATTATGTTTGGTTAACCAATTAAACTCAGCAAAGCCAACATGTGAATATAACATTTTATGTTTACCCAAGGTAAGCTGCAACCGGTATTTAAATAAGTACTAGGATTAAAGAAGATATGAACCAATTTGTTATTTTTATAGTCAGTTTATGTGAAAAAGTACATTATTATTTTTCTACATCTTCTACCGTATCTCTGAAAAACAATACGTCTTTAAATGATATTTTATCAAGCTTAATGCATTATAATACTTGAAAGTCATGTATTAATTTGCGAATAAACATCAAGGTTGGGCTTTTTTTTTTTTACATTATTGTTAAAATTCAATGAATTTAACAAAATCATTTATTGTTGGCTGGTCTTTGCTCTATTGGCGAGCATCAAACGTCGTACACTTGTCGTACTGTCTTTTGTGGTTGACAAAAATCAAGCGAAATTGATGCATAATCAAAGTGTCATACAAGTTGGAAAGATTGTCATATTTTTGGTTTTGCATTTTTTGCACTAAATTTGAAGGGATTCAACATAAATGAAATAATAAATTTCCTTTTCAGAGATGGCTTGGCCAGAAAATGCAAATGATGTCTAGTTAGCTTAATTTAATCTACTCCTTAAACAACAAACCTATTAGTACAACATGCACACATAATATTTGAGGCAATATTGTAGAACTGAAATTTTATTAGATAATAATGGTTGTACGGATGGAGATTGTGGCCTCCAATGGGCAAGAGTTACCTCTGCTCCTGATTGTAGTTTTCCAAAAGTAATTTAGTACATTTATTCTGGCATTAAATCAATAAGTAAATACAAACTTAAATAAAATAAGCCAATTAAAATTTTGAAGATGCTCAGATACTGAACTTCAAAATAGGGTCATAAACAAAATTGCTTTACATGTATATACGATCAATATATACCTCCTCTTTACTTCACATTAACAAAGAGCAGTTTAAATGAGGGAAAATTATTTTAGATTGGAAATGGTAGTAAACTGACTAATTTAATCAGCTAAATGCTATTAAGTCTAATTTATTACCATGAATTATTTATCATAGGTTTTCTTATTTGTGTTAGCATTCCTTTCGCATATCATTCATGCTACAGTAGAAAAAAAGTTAAAAAATTAAATAAATAGTCTTATTTGGTTGTAATATATTTGGCAACTAAATAAAGAGAAATGAGCAGTAGCAGAATATATGACTAAATATAATACATATTTCAATTTACATGCCATAGTGTTGTAGAATGTATAACTATAAATTTAGGAAGATGAGTACTTTCACGGTTAATGTTTCTTCAGATACATTTTCATTTTAACCTTCTTTTTGTATATATGTTTTGGAGCAAGATGGGTAAGCACCATGTAATAACCCAGAAATTCTGAGCCAGTTTAAAATGTTTATTTTGGCAATTTTAATGAATTTTGAATATTTAAAATGAATTATTTTAAATAATATCGACGAGAAATTTATTTTGAATATAATTAGAATGTATATAGTTATATAGATCATCGTTAGAATATAAATATTTATATATAATTATAAATAGAATTGAAAATGGCGCGGTAGTTCGATAATTCGATTTCAAACTTCAATTGAATGTATCGGGTGCAAAACAATCCGGATTTTAGTGAAACCAAAAATATTAGAATCTATTCGTGAATATCTTTCCAAGGAATCCGAAAATTGAAATTTCATAGTGGGAATCAAAAGTTATACCCAGTTGAAAATTCAGAATAGTCGCTGTGTAAATTATACATGGCCCAAAAAGTCAAATTTTGCATACGGATGAATTTGGACTCGAAACCACTTCCATTGAGTTCAAAATGCCGTTTAGAACTACGAAAAGTATAAGCTTCGATATATTCCGATATACGGAATAGTGGCTATGGGCTGGAGCTTTTCGGTTAATAAAACATAGCCCTTAAAAAGTGAAATTTTGCATACGAGCTCAGAATTCGACGAGATAAATTTTTATGGATTCACAATGACAAATCATTGTTGAGTTCCAAATGGCGCGTCGAACAGAGTTAGTATGTGGCCGTGCGAGCTGAAACAGTTCAGGGTAAAGCGAGCAGTTATTTTACAAAGGAACATTATTGATACGACCTCAGAATTCGATTTTTTTTTTTTTTTATGAATTCGTATCGTCTAATAATGGTTAAATCCAAGAGGGCTTGATTTTTTGAGTTAGCATGTGAGCGTGCGAGAAGAAAAGGTGCGCCAAAATAGCATTTTTAGAGCTTACCTAAGCATTTTCCTGATTTTTTTTGAATGGTCAAACGAACTCGGAATTCGACGAAACTTATTTCGTTGGACTCGTCTTCACGTCTACTATCTCGTGTCCGAAATCCGTGGCCATCGGAGATCGCTAGCGTTCAGGCGTTACGGGAGAAACTAGCATATAAACACTTTTACTTCCTTTTCTCCTTCACTTTCTTCACAAAAACTCAAAAATGGAGTCTCACCTCCACCACGCCGCTGCCGCACCCCATCAGCCCCCTCCCCTCCACCGCGCCGGCCGCCACACCCCCTCCTCCTCCTCCCCTCCTCCTCCTCTTCCTCCTCCTCTCTCTCCTCTCTCCATTTGCAAATCCCTAAACCCAAGCAACCACCGCCACCACCACGGGCCCCACCACCACCGCCACCACCCATCAGCGAGCTCCCCACGCCCAATCAGGTCCGGTGCCCAACCCTAGCCACCCAAATCCGGCCGTGGGCCCCGCTACACTCAAAAACTCATTTTCACCAAAATTCCCGTTTTGCACAAAACACCCCGAACTGTTTTGGCCTATATCTCTCAAACGGTGCGCTTTTGGCCAAAGTCCCTCTAAACCAAAGTTGTAGAGCACGAAATTCTCTTCAATTTGGCTATATGGAAGTCGTGATTTGGAGTTCGGAGCTGCTCGGAAAACGCGTTCGAAGTCTGCTGTTCAAAAGCTGAAAAATTCGTGTACTTTCACGAATTCTGGCGAATTGGAGCATTTTCGGGAAAAAGTCTCTTAGGAGAAAGTTGTCCATAATGGCGTGTTTAAGCTAGAAAAAAGATGGTGTGAAGATTGAAGCTCGTTTGCAAACTCTAGCACCCGAACAACGAATCCGGGCGTTAGAAAAAAAAGTGAGTTTTCTCCATTTTAAAGTTTCTACAGTTTTTGACATATGAAGTAGAATAAAAATATGATTTTTATATTATAGAAAGAATAAAAACATGATTTTTATATTAGTAGAAGATTAAAAATATGATTTTTACATTATAAAAGTATTAAAGATTTGATCTTTATTATGTAGAAGGAGCAAAGATGTGATTTTTATATAAGTGGTGATATAAAAATATAATCTTTATTATATGAACACCGTTGTAAAAATAGAATTTTTATCTATATAGTAGTAGTATAAAAATGTGATTTTTACATACATAGCAACAATATAAAAATGTGATTTTTTATATATGTAGTGGCTACGGGCAACGAAAGTGACAAAAGGCGAGAACGACGAAGATTTCTATAAATGAAGTGTCGTAGAGTTGGGATAGCTTTGGTGAGAACTTCTCAGTCAAAATCTCTTTTTCTAGTTATATATATATATATATATATATATATATTAGGATGCAGACGGTGTTTAGTAGCACCCGACACCATCGTCCATAGACCATGGACTTGTTTGTTTGGTTGGGTAGTTGGGTAGATTATTTGGTTTGAGTTGAATTGTTTGGTGAATTGAATTTGATTTGATTAATATGTGTATGGCGTGGGCCATCACTAGACCGGGGATAAGGCTAGGCCTCGTCCCGTTTCTAGTATCGTGCCGTTATGCCGCCGAAATTTTCTAAAATAAGTTAGAAAAATAAAAACATCAATTTTATTTTGTAAATGAACTGAATAGAGATTCATGTGTTAAAATAAAATATTTTATCGTTAAAAATATAATTTTTAACGTGAATGTGAATAAATAAATATTCATTTACAAACCGGACGGTTTGTTTATGTACACCTATTTGAAGGACATTGATAGGAACGATAAATTTTACACATCGCCCAACTGCACAAATAAAAATCTGTGTTTATTGATTTGAAACCCCACACGGGTATTGGGATAAAATACAGCATACACTAATCCCAATAATTAGTGGTATGTCGATCGTTTGATTGACAGGCTGTTATAAGCGTTAGATATCAATATTTGATGCTTATACAGTGTAGTGCACTTTGGATGATGGTTGATTATTTATCGTTGCTATTATATACATGTGTTGTATGGAATCCATATAATTAACTTTATATGGTAATTGATTGGGCCTCATTCCAGTCGGGAAAATAAAGAATATTATAAAATAAAGGTTCATGTGTTGACCGTACTCATCCGTTGAGATTAGTCATGTGTTGAACGAAGTATTTTAACAATAAAATTTACATCTTTATCTTTATAAAATAAAGGTTCATGTGTTGACCGTACTCATCCGTTGAGATTAGTCATGTGTTGAACGAAGTATTTTAACAATAAAATTTACATCTTTATCTTTATAAAATAAAGGTTCATGTGTTGACAGTACTCATCCATTGAGATTAGTCATGTGTTGAACGAAATATTTTAACAATAAAATTTACATCTTTATCATATATAAAATTAGAAACTAATTGGAAAATAGATAAGATGAGTGGTCTCCTGGATATTAATCCGATGTTGATTTCGGCCTTCGGGGTTAATATTCAGGGAAACGTTCTCTTACTAATTTACGGTTGGAGTCTGATTTTAAATCAAACGATAGATACCATAATTTTTATAATATATATTGAATGACAAAAATAGTCATACGTGGACGGTACTCATTCGTTGAGATTAGTCATGTGTTGGCAAAAATATAGATTCACGTATTGAATAGAATAAATATCCATTTGTTGAATAGAATAACGGGATTATTGAAATATATAAAGCCGTTTAATTAGAAATGCGCTATTTTGACGCGAACGATATTTATATCGATTATATTCGAATTGAATTTGATTTGAATAGAAAACGAATTTGATTTGATTAGAAAACAAATTGAATTTGATTTGAATAGAAAACGAATTTGATTTGAATAGAAAACGAATTGAATTTGATTTGAATAGAAAACGAATTTGAATTGAATTGAAAAGAAAACGAATTCGAATCGAATTGAATTGAAAAGAAAATGAATTCGAATCGAATTAAAATCGATTTGAATTGAAATCAAATAGAAATGAAAGTAAAAAGGATTTATAATAGAAAATTCAATTTTGATTTGAGTTTGAAATAAAGGTTGAAATTGTTTTTGAAAAGAATTCAAAACTATTTATAAAATTCATTTTAAATAGAAATCGACGAAATATATATTATATATTATATATATATATATATATATATATATATATAATATAATGGACTGAATAGAATGCGCCGCGCCGCGGCAGTTCGCGAATTTCGACCATTGATTTCGAACGGACATTGCGGGAGATCCGACCGTCAGATTCTCCTAAAACCGGAACCGTTGGGTTCGTATCGAAAAGAGCTTTCTAACGAATATTAGAAATTTGAAATCTAACGGTTGGATTTGGAGATACGTCCAAATCAAATTTGGAAAAGGTCGCTATAAGTGCAGTTCGATGGCCGTTGATGGAAATCGACTGTACGGGCCTTGATAAAATTATTAAAAATAGAAATATTTCGTGTAGAATCATAAGAAATGATTTGGGGAAAATTGGGATGAAAAACTCCATATTTGAAAAGATAAAAATAGATTTTTATCGAAATGAACTAGTTTAGAACTAAAGTAACAACCCATTTATTTTAAATAAATAAATTGGATTTGAAACGTGTTTTAAATAGAATTGATTTGTGGGTTTATCGTGAACGGTGTTTTAAATAACACTTGTTCTTTAACCCGATAATAAATTGAATGTGATTTGGGTTTGTCGTGAACTGTGTTTTAAATGACATTAGTTCTTTAACCCAGTAAAAGAAGTTTTGATGAATCTGCAATTAAATTGAAATGCGAATTGATAATTTAAATTATCAAATTTTGAAAATGAGCGAGAATGGAGTATCACCAGTTTTGCTCCAAAGCGATAGTTAAATCTTTAATTAGATTTGAACGTGGAATGGTAATTAATTTTACCGACAATAGTGTGGTGTTAAATATGGAGTATTACCAGTTTTGCTTCATGGGATGAATAGGTTGGGATTGGGAAATAAAATAAATAATTACTTCGGTGTGGTTCGCTAATCTCGACTAGTTTGGAAAAACCATAATTTGGTTTGATACGACATCAAATGGAAGATTAAAGAATAAATTTTAAAGAATTTATCTTGGATAAAATTAATGGGAACCTTTCCCTAAGAATTGAAATTTAGAAACTAGTTGTAGGTTAGTTAAGAAGAATGGTTTCCCGGTTATTGATCTGATGTTGGTTTCGGCCTTCGGGGTTAATATTTGGGGAATTGCTCTCTTACTGTTTTACGGTTAGTGGCTAATGAATTGGAATGAGGCGTATGTTGTGTTTGTGTAACATTTGTTTTTAATATACGCGGGTTGTTCGGAAAGGCCGGGTTTATACCCATTCTGAATAACCGATTCGACGATATGTCGAAGATGAAGACGATGGTCGAAGACCGGAAATCTTCACATCGTTTGGGTGATTACTGATGATCTTGATTGGGCTGTACACCCAAGATGAGGGAATCAGTTGGTGGTCGTCCAGACGTATTTGGAGATGGATGGATATGCGAGGAAAGTGCCTCCCATTTCGTTCAGACCCAGAACGAACTTGTAAATGGATTGTGTGTCTGACATTGGATTTTATTCTGTGTTGATTGATTTCTGTTAAATATATATCCGTTTGGCGGCGGACAATTTATTCTCTTGCTTAACGCCCTTCTCTGAGACGTACGAGCTTAGAGGTTATATATCGATAGATATCAATCGCATGGCATGAATTGCCTGTGTGGCACGCTGAGTTGCATGGATCAAGGCTTCTGTTGAAAAGCAAAATCTTGTGGTTGATGATCAAAGCACGGCCTACATGGCAGCTTTGTGTATAGCGTGGATTCGCGAGCCTCACACCTCGGTATGAGTTAAAAACGGGATATGGACCGTTGGGAGAACACGACGTTTCTTTCTAGCTTTGGTGGTGTCAGTGACTTACCAGCCCTGACATTTATATACTTTTCACCTTTGTGGTTGTTGGAATGAGGCGCCTCGATTATAGGTCTGTAAGGACCGGGAAACGTGTGTTCAGGAATAACTAATCCTCAAACGTAAGAGAGGACCGGCCCAACCGATCCAAGTGGCTGCCCAGAGTGTGTAGTCTTGAGCATTTGCTACAGTGTCTCGAAGCAGAGAGGAGCTTGCCCCTTGCCTCGACTCGTGACGGAAATCCAGTTTCCAATACGAGATATTTCAGCTTTATTTGTAGAGCCTAGTATGGCGACATAGTAGCATGGGATGCTATGTCCTCTATGATTTATATTTATGATTGAAAATTGTTTTGACACTATACACTTATTATAGTATCAAATGATTTGTTTTAAACGTACCAAGCATGTTTGGCTATTATAAGGGAAAACCCTATCCTCCGGCTTGCGTTGCATTGTGTGATGGGACCTGGGTCTTATAATAGCTTCATTTTTCGAAAAAGCATTGCGTTGTTTATTCTATGCACCGGTGTTCTTGGGAGGAAACCCGTTCCGTGTTATACGGCGTGGTCCCTTGAATTACTCTCTTTTAAAGTAAAGTTTTAAATAATTGTTTTAGTTCTCACACCAGTCACATGACTGACCTGGAGTTTATTGTTTTAACCTAAACTCTGGGTGCCCCTATTTTCGACACGGGCAGCTAGTAGTTTTGGTTTTGCAGATTTATATTCACAGGATCCTGGTTTATAGCTGGAACGATGCTCGGAAAGCTCTGTATCCGTGTATTACTTTCAGTTGTGTTTTGTATTATTTTTCCGCTGCAATACTGTATTTAAATTTCTGATATTCTTTGTTGTATAATATTTATTCATACTCTGTATATTCTTGTATTATGATGGAATTGTTGTAATAACAATGAAATGTTCTTCCGTCTGCGTTCATTTGTGAGTTGTTCTCAAAGTATCCGCGCTTTCCTTCACGGGGAAGTTACGGGTTTTCACATTTGGTATCAGAGCTTTGGTTTACAAAGCTCGAGAACAAGACACATTAGAACCATACGAAAGAATTCATCAGATATTGGATTAGTAATATCCAATTAGAATGACTCGTTAGAGATAGGATCAGTAGTATCCTAGAACGAGTGTGAAGAGTATATTTTTCAAATGAAAACAATTTAGTTTTAAAATTGGAATCGTTTTAAACGTATTTGATTATTAATTTATTTTGAATTTGGACAATCGAGTATATAAAGATTTTGCTTATACGCGCCATGAACATATATTCGAAGTTTTAATATACTGGATGGATATAGAATCACATTCTAGACACCCGGAGATGGTTCTGATGATTGATCGATCATCATCAGAACTTATGTTCGTGTTTCGAAGGTATGATATCTATATATTTCCATTAGACTGGTGTGAGAACCAAAACTTATATAGATAGGTTTATTGTTGTGATTTGGCATCAAAAACATGATTTCAGTATATATATCAAAATTATGAATTTGAAACGTTAATTCACTAATTGATTGCTGTTTGTGTTGTTTGTTTATTTGTTTGACAATTTTGAACCATTATGCCTAATAGAATCAAATATTGAATATTATTGGAAATTGGTCGCATTTGCTTGCATATACATGTACTTACATTGAACAGGTCATAGCAAGGAGGCTAGAGCAGAGAATAAAATTTGTTTGCCCGACAAATAGGTACATGTTTACCATAATTTACTGTTTTGTTTGGGTGATGATGATTTTATGAGTCGATTGGCTAGCCGCTTGGCTTTTTCTTTTTCTTTTTGAGATCAGAAGGCTTGTATGGCAATTTCGGGATTTTCCCGTGCTCCTAGTGCAAAGGAGGTTATGGCGAAATTTTTCGAAAATTCCGGATGTTAGTCAAAATTTTGAAGAATTTGAAAATTCTCAGAAACTGAAAAGTTGGAGAATGGAAGCCAGATCGAACGTAGAGTTGATTAATCAACCCACTTTCGACTTTGTTCCTTTTCAGGGACGAAAAGTTTTAAGTAGGGGAGATTGTAATAACCCGGAAATTCTGAGCCAGTTTAAAATTTATATTTTGGCAATTTTAATGAATTTTGAATATTTAAAATGAATTATTTTAAATAATATCGACGAGAAATTTATTTTGAATATAATTAGAACGTATATAGTTATATAGATCGTCGTTAGAATATAAATATTTATATATAATTATAAATAGAATTGAAAATGGCGCGGTAGTTCGATAATTCGATTTCAAACTTCAATTGAATGTACCGGGTGCAAAATAATCCAGATTTTAGTGAAACCAAAAATATTAGAATCTGTTTGTGAATATCTTTCCAACGAATCTGAAAAATCGAAATTTCATAGCGGGAATCAAAAGTTATGCCCAGTTGAAAATTCAGAATAGTCGCTGTGTAAATTATACATGGCCCAAAAAGTCAAATTTTGCATACGGATGAATTTGGACTCGAAACCACTTCCATTGAGTTCAAAATGCCGTTTAGAACTCTGAAAAGTATAAGCTTCGATATATTCCGATATCCGGAATAGTGGCTATGGGCTGGAGCTTTTCGGTTAACAAAACATAGCCCTTAAAAAGTGAAATTTTGCATACGAGCTCAGAATTCGACGAGATAAATTTTTATGGATTCACAATGACAAATCATTGTTGAGTTCCAAATGGCGCGTCGAACGGAGTTAGTATGTGGCCGTGCGAGCTGAAACAGTTCAGGGTAAAGCGAGCAGTCATTTTACAAAGGAACATTATTGATACGACCTCAGAATTCGATTTCATTTTTTTTGGATTCGTATCGTCCAATAATGGTTAAATCCAAGAGGGCTTGATTTTTTGAGTTAGCATGTGAGCGTGCGAGAAGAAAAGGTGCGCCAAAATAGCATTTTTAGAGCTTACCTAAGCATTTTCGTGATTTTTTTTGAATGGTCAAACGAACTTGGAATTCGACGAAACTTGTTTCGTTGGACTCGTCTTCACGTCTACTATCTCGTGTTCGAAATCCGCGGTCATCGGAGATCGCTAGCGTTCAGGCGTTACGGGAGAAATTAGCATATAAACACTTTTACTTTCTTTTCTTCTTCACTTTCTTCCTTTTCCTCTTTCTTCACAAAAACTCAAAAATGGAGTCTCACCTCCACCACGCCACTGTCGCACCCCATCAGCCCCCTCCTCTCCACCACGCCGGCCGCCGCACCCCCTCCTCCTCCTCTTCCTTCTCCTCTCTCTCCTATCTCCATTTGCAAATCCCTAAACCCCAAGCAACCACCGCCACCACCACGGGCCCCACCACCACCGCCACCACCCATAAGCGAGCTCCACACGCCCAATCAGGTCCGGCGCCCAACCCTAGCCACCCAACTCCGGCCGTGGGCCCCGCTACACTCAAAAACTCATTTTCACCAAAATTCCCGTTTTGCACAAAACACCCCAGACTGTTTTGGCCTATATCTCTCAAACGGTGCGCTTTTGGCCAAAGTCCCTCTAAACCAAAGTTGTAGAGCACGAAATTCTCTTCGATTTGGCTATATGGAAGTCGTGTTTCGGAGTTCGGTGCTGCTCATAAAACGCGTTCGAAGTCTGTTGTTCAAAAGCTGAAAAATTCATGTACTTTCGCGAATTCTGGCGAATTGGAGCATTTTCGGGAAAAGTCTCATAGGCGAAAGTTGTTCGGAATGGCGTGTTTAAGCTAAAAAAAAGTTGGTGTGAAGATTGAAGCTCGTTTGCAAACTCTAGCACCCGAACAGCGAATCCGGGCGTTGGGAAAAAAGTGAGTTTTCTCCATTTTAAAGCTTCTACAGTTTTTGACATATGAAGTAGAATAAAAATATGATTTTTATATTATAGAAAGAATAAAAACATGATTTTTATATTAGTAGAAGATTAAAAATATGATTTTTACATTATAAAAGTATTAAAGATTTGATCTTTATTATGTAGAAGGAGCAAAGATGTGATTTTTATATAAGTGGCGATATAAAAATATAATCTTTATTATATGAACACCGTTGTAAAAATAGAATTTTTATCTATATAGTAGTAGTATAAAAATGTGATTTTTACATACATAGCAACAATATAAAAATGTGATTTTTTATATATGTAGTGGCTACGGGCAACGAAAGTGACAAAAGGCGAGAACGACGAAGATTTCTATAAATGAAGTGTCGTAGAGTTGGGATAGCTTTGGTGAGAACTTCTCACTCAAAATCTCCTTTTCTAGTTATATATATATATATATATATATATATATATTAGGATGCAGACGGTGTTTAGTAGCACCCGACACCATCGCCCACAGACCATGGACTTGTTTGTTTGGTTGTGTAGTTGGTTAGATTATTTGGTTTGAATTGAATTGTTTGGTGAATTGAATTTGATTTGATTGATATATGTATGGCGTGGGCCATCACTAGACCGGGGATAAGGCTAGGCCTCGTCCCGTTTCTAGTATCGTGCCGTTATGCCGCCGAAATTTTCTAAAATAAGTTAGAAAAATAAAAACATCATTTTTATTTTGTAAATGAACTGAATAGAGATTCATGTCTTAAAATAAAATATTTTATCGTTAAAAATATAATTTTTAACGTGAATGTGAATAAATAAATATTCATTTACAAACCGGACGGTTTGTTTATGTACACCTATTTGAAGGACATTGATTGGGACGATAAATTTTACACATCGCCCAACTGCACAAATAAAAATCTGTGTTTGTTGATTTGAAACCCCACACGGGTATTGGGATAAAATACAGCATACACTAATCCCAATAATTAGTGGTATGTCGATCGTTTGATTGACAGGCTGTTATAAGCGTTAGATATCAATATTTGATGCTTATACAGTGTAGTGCACTTTGGATGATGGTTGATTATTTATCGTTGCTATTATATACATGTGTTGTATGGAATCCATATAATTAACTTTATATGGTAATTGATTGGGCCTCATTCCAGTCGGGAAAATAAAGAATATTATAAAATAAAGGTTCATGTGTTGACCGTACTCATCCGTTGAGATTAGTCATGTGTTGAACGAAGTATTTTAACAATAAAATTTACATCTTTATCTTTATAAAATAAAGGTTCATGTGTTGACCGTACTCATCCGTTGAGATTAGTCATGTGTTGAACGAAGTATTTTAACAATAAAATTTACATCTTTATCTTTATAAAATAAAGGTTCATGTGTTGACAGTACTTATCCGTTGAGATTAGTCATGTGTTGAACGAAATATTTTAACAATAAAATTTACATCTTTATCACATATAAAATTAGAAACTAATTGGAAAATAGATAAGATGAGTGGTCTCCTGGATATTGATCTGATGTTGGTTTCGGCCTTCGGGGTTAATATTCAGGGAATCGTTCTCTTACTAATTTACGGTTGGAGTCTGATTTTAAATCAAATGATAGATACCATAATTTTTATAATATATATTGAATGACAAAAATAGTCACACGTGGACGGTACTCATTCGTTGAGATTAGTCATGTGTTGGCAAAAATATAGATTCACGTATTGAATAGAATAAATATCCATTTGTTGAATAGAATAATGGGATTATTGAAATATATAAAGCCGTGTTGATTAGAAATGCGCTATTTTGATGCGAACGATATTTATATCGATTATATTCGAATTGAATTTGATTTGAATAGAAAACGAATTTGATTTGATTAGAAAACGAATTGAATTTGATTTGAATAGAAAACGAATTTGATTTGATTAGAAAACGAATTGAATTTGATTTGAATAGAAAACGAATTTGAATTGAATTGAAAAGAAAACGAATTCGAATTGAATTGAATTGAAAAGAAAATGAATTCGAATTGAATTAAAATCGATTTGAATTGAAATCAAATAGAAATGAAAGTAAAAAGGATTTATAATAGTAAATTAAATTTTGATTTGAGTTTGAAATAAAGGTTGAAATTGTTTTTGAAAAGAATTCAAAACTATTTATAAAATTCGTTTTAAATAGAAATCAACGAAATATATATATATATATATTATATATATAATTTAATGGCCTGAATAGAACGCGCCGCGCCACGGCAGTTCGCGAATTTCGACCATTGATTTCGAACGGACATTGCGGGAGATCCGACCGTCGGATTCTCCTAAAACCGGAACCATTGGGTTCGTATCGAAAAGAGCTTTCTAACGAATATTAGAAATTTGAAATCTAACGGTTGGATTTGGAGATACGTCCAAATCAAATTTGGAAAAGGTCGCTGTAAGTGCAGTTCGATGGCCGTTGATGGAAATCGACTGTACGGGCCTTGATAAAATTGTTAAAAATAGAAATATTTTGTGTAGAATCATAAGAAATGATTTGGGGAAAATTGGGATGAAAAACTCCATATTTGAAAAGATAAAAATTGATTTTTATCGAAATGAACTAGTTTAGAACTAAAGTAACAACCCATTTATTTTAAATAAATAAATTGGATTTGAAACGGGTTTTAAAAAGAATTGATTTGTGGGTATATCGTGAAAGGTGTTTTAAATAACACTTGTTCTATAACCCGATAATAAATAGAATGTGATTTGGGTTTGTCGTGAACTGTGTTTTAAATGACATTAGTTCTTTAACCCAGTAAAAGGAGTTTTGATGAATCTGCAATTAAATTGAAATGCGAATTGATAATTTAAATTATCAAATTTTGAAAATGAGCGAGAATGGAGTATTACCAGTTTTGCTCCAAAGCGATAGTTAAATCTTTAATAAGATTTGAACGTGGACTGGTAATTAATTTTACCGACAACAGTGTGGTGTGGTGTTAAATATGGAGTATTACCAGTTTTGCTTCATGGGATGAATAGGTTGGGATTGGGAAATAAAATAAATAATTACTTCGGTGTGGTTCGCTAATCTCGACTAGTTTGGAAAAACCATAATTTGGTTTGATACGACATCAAATGGAAGATTAAAGAATAAATTTTAAAGAATTTATCTTGGATACAATTAATGGGAACCTTTCCCTAAGAATTGAAATTTAGAAACTAGTTGTAGGTTAGTTAAGAAGAATGGTTTCCCGGGTATTGATCTGATGTTGGTTTCGGCCTTCGGGGTTAATATTTGGGGAATTGCTCTATTACTGTTTTACGGTTAGTGGCTAATGAATTGGAATGAGGCGTATGTTGTGTTTGTGTAACATTTGTTTTTAATATACGCAGGTTGTTCGGAAAGGCCGGGTTTATACCCATTCTAAATAACCGATTCGATGATATGTCGAAGATGAAGACGGTGGTCGAAGACCGGAAGTCTTCACATCGTTTGGGTGATTACTGATGATCTTGATTGGGTTGTACACCCAAGATGAGGGAATCAGTTGGTGGTCGTCCAGACGTACTTGGAGATGGATGGATATGCGAGGAAAGTGCCTCCGGTTTCGTTCAGACCCAGAACGAACTTGTAAATGGATTATGTGTCTGACATTGGATTTTATTCTGTGTTGATTGATTTCTGTTAAATATATATCTATTTGGCGGCGGAGAATTTATTCTCTTGCTTAACGCCCTTCTCTAAGACGTACGAGCTTAGAGGTTATATATCGATAGATATCAATCGCATGGCATGAATTGCCTGTGTGGCACGCTGAGTTGCAAGGATCAAGGCTTCTGTTGAAAAGCAAAGTCTTGTGGTTGATGATCAAAGCACGGCCTACGTGGCAGCTTTGTGTATAGCGTGGATTCGCGAGCCTCACACCTCGGTATGAGTTAAAAACGGGATACGGACCGTTGGGAGAACACGACGTTTCTTTCTAGCTTTGGTGGTGTCAGTGACTTACCAGCCCTGACATTTATATACTTTTCACCTTTGTGGTTGTTGGAATGAGGCGCCTCGATTATAGGTCTGTAAGGACCGGGAAACGTGTGTTCAGGAATAACTAATCCTCAAACGTAAGAGAGGACCGGCCCAACCGATCCAAGTGGCTGCCCAGAGTGTGTAGTCCTGAGCATTTGCTAGAGTGTCTCGAAGCGGAGAGGAGCTTGCCCCTTGCCTCGACTCATGACGAAAATCCAATTTCCAATATGAGATATTTCGGCTTTATTTGTAGAGCCTAGTATGGTGACATAGTTGCATGGGATGCTATGCCGTCTATGATTTATATTTATGATTGAAAATTGTTTTGACACTATACACTTATTATAGTATCAAATGATTTGTTTTAAACGTACCAAGCATGTTTGGCTATTATAAGGGAAAACCCTATCCTCCGGCTTGCGTTGCATTGTGTGATGGGACCTGGGTCTTATAATAGCTTCATTTTTCGAAAAAGCATTGCGTTGTTTATTCTATGCACTGGTGTTCTTGGGAGGAAACCCGTTCCGTGTTATACGGCGTGGTCCCTTGAATTACTCTCTTTTAAAGTAAAGTTTTAAATAACTGTTTTAGTTCTCACACCAGTCACATGACTGACCTGGAGTTTATTGTTTTAACCTAAACTCTGGGTGCCCCTATTTTCGACACGGGCATCTAGTTGTTTTGGTTTTGCAGATTTATATTCACAGGATCCTGGTTTACAGCTGGAACGATGCTCGGAAAGCTCTGTATCCGTGTATTACTTTCAGTTGTGTTTTGTATTATTTTTCCGCTGCAATACTGTATTTAAATCTCTGATATTCTTTGTTGTATAATATTTATTCATACTCTGTATATTCTTGTATTCTGATGGAATTGTTGTAATAACAATGAAATGTTCTTCCGTCTGCGTTCATTTGTGTGTTGTTCTCAAAGTATCCGCGCTTTCCTTCACGGGGAAGTTACGGGTTTTCTCACACCATGTTTATATCATTTTTTTCTGTTGCCAAAATTGGTTTGCGTAAGAAGATGCCATGAATTTGATGAATCTATTGAAGATTGACGCTAATAGCCAATTAATTTAATTCATGGGTGGATTTATGATTACAGTTTATTTCTATGTCTATCATTAGCTATATCATGTCTAGGGAAAAAATAAATTGGTTCCTATTTCTGAAAAGTTAAACATACAATGAGTAAACCTCCATTTGAGGCTTATTATTTTCAACATGTAGAGAATAAAGATGAACACATAAGATCAGCTAGTGATGCTTAGAACAAACATTGTTTCTTTTTGCCTGTTGGATCAGTCCATTTTTGCATAAGCTAGTCATATACAGTTCAGATAATACTCAAGGGTGCCAAGTGTTAAAAAAATACATTCATATCCAGGTGCACCACCAACAATAAACTGGGCCACAATTTAGCATAAAGTAAACATTTTTATTGAAATAATTTGTTATGTGGAGAATTGAAAAAACTGGTTATAAACTGTACCAAGAAATTGGTCATCCCATTCAGCAAGATTATCATCTCCAATTATATCAGCCTTCGTCTAACCGTATTTCTCCATATACTTATTGTAATATTCGACTATTTAGACAGCATGGATAGGAAGCGGTATTGCCTTAATAACAGTAACATCTTCTTCAATCATATTACTGATTGTTCTACGGAAATTTGCTATCGGTTCTTCAATTTAAAACGGTTTATTATCTGAACCGACCAAAATAATAATGGTTTTGACAGTTTTGATGATCGGGGAGTTTCAACCAAACCCTAGAGGCAACGAACATTGCGAAGTGGAAAAAATGCAACAGAAAACAAAAAAAATCAATTGATTCTTTAACATAGAACCGTAGTAATTAGAAAAGAAGATACCTGAAAATTCAATTTTGCTAACGAAACACACCGGAACAGTTGACGATTTTGCACAACGAAAACCATGGTGTTGGTGAAGGCGATTCCGTAGGCGCGAGTATCGAAAACGATGTCTAGGGTTCAAAGCAGCGGTGGAGGAGCGGGCTTCGCCTGGAGCAGAGGAAAAGCAAGAACGCGGTGCGCCTTCTCCAGCGGTGGTTGAGGGATGCTGTTCCGATTGAAGGAAGGTTTTCATGGAGGCCATTACTGATTATTTGGGAAAAAAGGATTTTGGGGAAACGTTATTGCGGTGGCAGAAATGGGGATGGATTGTGAAGACTCAAGAGAAAGACACGGTACAATGGGTATAAGGGCCAGACGCGTAGGAAAAGAACAGGTGTGGATATATATCAGAACAAATGGCAAAATTATCAAACAATTTTTTTTCGAAGTATGGATACCAATAATTTGTCCAATGTACATACATCAAATTATACCCATTCAAATACAAGTTTTAACGCAATACAAATAAATTTCCAAATAAATAAATTAGATTAAAATTCTCAAAATTAATTTATATTTCAAAATTTAAAATTTCTCAACAATATATCAATTTGTTTTTTTGGAAATATTAATGACATTTAATTTTAACCAAATTTAACCAAACAAAATTATTTAAATTAAATTATACTTCTCAAGAATTTTTTTAATAATTTCATTAATAATATATGTCAATTTGATTTAAAACATTAGTAATAATTGACAAATATTAACTATTTGAGAAAATTAACTATTATTAAATATTAAATTTTTTTATTTAATTACTACTTATTAGCTATTAATTATTTAATAATAAATGACAAATATTATTGATTCCCAAGTTTTTTATTAATTATTATTATTACCAATATAATTAGTTATTAAATATAAATATTATAAACATGAAGTTTGTACTAAGCATCTCTATTACAATGAATAAAATGAAAAGTTGTGATATATTAGTTTATTACAACAGTGCGTTTTGCACAGTTGTAAAAAACATTTATTACAACAATGCGTTTTGCACAGTTGTAAAAAAACATTTATTACAACAATGCATTTTGCACAGTTGTAAAAATATATTTATTACAACTGTGCAAAACGCACTGTTGTAAAATTAAAGTTGTAATATGGTATTTTTGTTGTAGTGATCCGTCTTGACATCATTTAGAGTCAATGTATCCTGACCATAGATCAAACTATTTGAGAACCCATTATAGCGTTCAGGCAATGAACATAGCAATATCATCGCCTTCTGCTCCTCCTCAATCTTCAAATCTACCGCCTTCATCTTCATTAACAAATCATCAAACACATTCAAGTGCGCCTTTGGCGAAGTTCCTTCCTTCATCTTGTAGGTAAAGAAAGTCTGCAAAAGATCAGTCGATTTGTGAGTGATTTCTTCATATACAACTCCTCCAAATTGTTCCAAATACCTTTAGCAGTCGTCTCACCACTAATTTCGGAAATAACATTCTCCCTCATGGCAAGTTGAAGTGTAGTAAATGCCCACTCTTCTGTTTCTTCTCTCTCCACATCTGAGATGTCCACTAGCAATAAATGTGTATCAAACACTACCCGATGTACCTGATTCTGCCTAAGAACCGCTTTCATCTTCCATTGCCACTTTTCTAAATCATTATCGCCATTCCACTTGTCGATAACCAATTGTGAACTAGCAGCTGCATACGACCCACCTACATAAGGAGCTACAATATTTGCTCAAACTGTTGAGGAATTATCTGAATCTGATTCTGACATTTTTACAGCTATCTACAAACACCAAAGCTCTGATACCAAACGTTGAGAAATTTTGATTCAAGACCGCTTGAATCAAAGACCCTCAAATCAGCGGAAGATGAGATCGTGGTAAACGTGAAAAAACAACCAATCAATATCAAAGACAATCTCAAATCAATCTAATCACAAGCACAACACAAGAGGAATAAATGGACAATAATGAAAAGTAAATCACACAGGGATTTATAGTGGTTCCACTAGCAATTTGTTAGTGTACGTCCACTTAAAAGGGAGAGAGAATTTTATTAACACCAATGAAGAGTACAAGAGATTGATTACAATGGTCACTCAATTCACTCAAGAATTTTATTTGTGGAGATAAAGAGTTGAAGAAATTAGATTTAGGTTAGAGATCCCTAAATATTAATTAGAGAGATAAATGAATTGAATTGAATTCAATTGCCTTTCCTTCTCCCCTTTAGGCCGCTTTTATAAGACCAATTACTTCATGCCCAAGTTGCTTGACCTCTAAGTAAACTTGGCACCCAAATTATCTATTACTTCTTGCCCATGTTTGTTGACCTCCAAGTAAACTTGGCACCCAACTTATCTTTGCTTGACCTCCAAGTAAACTTGGCACCCAAATTATCTATTACTTCATGCCCAAGTTTCTTGACCTCCAAGTAAACTTGACACCCAAGTTATCTATTACTTCATGCCTAATTTTCTTCCAATGATTTAGCATCACCAAATTTAACAAGAACATCAACTTCACATCTTTTTCTGCAAACTTGGATTTGTGGATGTAGTAGTTTTCATAATTTGATATAACTCCATCGACCAGAGACTGAATTTCATGAGTCTCATGTTCTTGTTCAGCAGCCGTAGAAGGTGAATAGGCCGAGGTGGCAGCAAGGAGTGTGTGGAGGTCATACTGATGTTGTTATATCCATTTATCGTAACAACTTGAGAATTTTTCCCTAGTTTTGGGTGTGATTTGATCAGCAGTTGTGCTGTTGGATGGGCTATCATTTACATCACCTGTGTTTGAGGAAAGCTGATATGCTTCTGAGCTCTAAAGAGATGAAGTCACAAAATTAAAAGTGGAGAGAAGAGGAGAGATGAACATACCTGAGCTTCCACTACAAACATGGTCGATGGATATTTGTGGAAGCTGCATTTTTACGTATGACATATGTGTGTTACTGCGGTTTGGTATTTCTATTTGTGTCTCTATGTGTATATGCTATAGAAAAACAAGTGACTATGGAGTGTGGTCTAGCACATGGTATCGCTGATTGCATAGTTGGGAACTTAGGGACTAAGTTTGTTGCAGTGAGGCTACTTTTGCAGCAGTACATTCTTGTCTTTTCTGAGTTTGAGCTGAACCTATTGGATTCATTTCGAGTCCGTTGGACGTGATGTATTTATTTTGGGAAGCCGGACTTTTATTGGTCTCTTGTTGGTTGGTTGTCAATACAATCTTTGTTTTAACCGACCTATCAATCCAGTTATCCGGGTCGGATTCGAAATACCCTTTCTTTGTCATCTATATCCTTTAATAAAAGCTATAGTGTGTTCGATCCGTTTTGTGTGGAGTAGAATCCTTTGTCTTGCTTTAGTCCGGCTAGGCCTTTGGGCATTCCTAACAGAGTGATGGTTGGAAAACAACTAACTTCCAAAATAGGGTTGGTCGGTCAATTTTGAATTGCTTTGGCAACTCGCAAGGTTGTCGATGCAACCATGAGGTTACGTATTTAGTTGATTTTTTAAAAGCTGGTTAAAAACATAAGATTTGATTTGATTTTGACAGCCACATGAATTGCAATCGAATGGGGCAAAACCGTGCAAGACTTTAGCCAACTAAAATTTTTGCGTTTCTATTTCCTATTGGTGGATTAGCTGTAGAAGTGATTGAATTTATGGAAATTGACTTAGTATGGCTTGGAATGCTCCTAACGGTCTACATAAAGAAATCCCACCAAATCGGTGGGCCCTAATAAAAATATAATTTAACATTTGCATATATATAAAAATATCTAATTACTACCCAAGGCATGATTGGTTTGTTGTGTAGGAAGATTATAATTTTCAACAAAATAAATTAACCCTACAAATTATGGTAAAATTGATTGGGCCACCAAATCTAATTTTTCATTTTATGTTAATTTTCTTCAGAACTAAACAATATTCGGTAAGTATAACCCGGATTCCAATATGATCTTTAATACTTTTCCTTGCGACGGCCGGGACATGGGGGTACAAAACTAAACAACATTTTGTACTTAAGCTAATTAGGCCCTAAATCATGCCTATTAATAAACTTAAGTGAGAAAGAAAAGTTTAAAAGAAGAAAGATAGTTATCTCTCTCACTATAATCTTTTCTTCTTCCTAAAATCACGAACCAGAGCAAAACACAAATCCTAAATTATCAAATTCACCCCTAAATCTCAAATGAATATGGGGAAAGGTTGCTACGTACTCTAATCCTACTAGGTATCTAAGATGATCTATGACCCAAAAGCTTGCAACTTGCTCTTTAATTTCTATAAAGTCGCAGCAAAATCTAAATTGAGTTTAAAAAATTCACACTTTCTAGTTTAGATTGAGATTTCAAAATCAGAAATCTCTATTTTATGTGTTGCTTATTGATTTGTGAACTACTATTAGTAAGTTAGGGATATCTCTTTTATTTTAAATCGAAATTAGTATTTTTGTCGAAGTTCTGAAAAGCTTGAAAGGAATGTGGTAACTTTCATGTATCGAAAATTCTGAGTGTAATGGATCGAAAAGCTAGATGCAACTTATTGGTCTGTCACTGTAATTTTTTGAGATAAACATTGTACATAATTTGAGCATATCTTTCTCGATTGATGTTCCAATTTGATGATTCTTGATGTTCCAAAAAGCTTAGAATTTGTACTAAAAGCTCTACGTTTTTAGTCTTTTGAAATTTTGAAAATAAAATGGTCAAAAATTGTGTTTTTTTATCATTGTACTGAAAGCAAAACGACAACGACAATAAACATAGATCTAAAAATTGTTTTGGCTGTATTTTTTAATTTGTAAGTCCAATTTTGATGATTCTTATTTTGATTTCAAGAAAAGGAAATTATCTACAAGTTTCATGTGTTAGGTTTTGTTAAATTTTGAGATTTACATAGTCAAAAGTTTAATCAGAAGTCGTTGTCCCAAGACTAAGATGACAGAAGTAGTGAAATTCAAATCTCAGAAATGTTTTAGACAAAACTTATTCGTTTCTTATCAAAATATAATAATTTTTAATGTTTTGGAAAGCATATAATATGTTCTACAACTTTTATGTTTTATGTTTTCTCAAATTATGTGTTTAAAAGGGGAAAATCTGCCAAATGAAACACATGGGCCTGAGTAAAATGCCCAGGTTTCTTTTTGTGTGTATTGAATTGTTGCACCAGTTTTTGGTGCTTTCTCTTGAGCTTTCCAAGAATGGGTTTGATGTTCATTTCAGTACAAATATTGAGAGCTTTATATGACATATGCTTTAGTATTGATTATTGAATCATGTACTTTCTTGGATTGTCTGGACATGGTTTTGATGATAAACTTTAATACAGATTTTGAGTGTTTGAATAATTGTATTTACAGGACAAACCATGTTATTTGTGATCAAGCCAGGATTATCACGAATCCATTGTTTGGGTTTTAATGAATTTTATAATGATTTATTCTATGTTGATTACTTGGGATTCCGAGTACAAATGCGCATTTTTCTAAAATGGTTTCCAAGCAATTATATATATATAAGCTTTGAGACAAATTGATTTTCATAGTTTGGTTTTTAAATAAACGTCTCAAGACAATATTAAGTCTATAATTTTCAGTTATAAAGAATTTCAAAGAAATGATTTACATGATTTTGATATCGTTTTATAATCTGTTTTTGCTAAACCAAGTATTTTCCATATTTTAAAATACACGTTTCTACAACATTCGAAAGGTACGACCGTAACTAAACGATATCGTAAACCTCATGCTATGGGATACAAAGGAATACGAGACCGGTCAATTCATGACTCAACTATCGAAGTCATCACCGCTAGTGTTTTCTTTTGTTTCATGTTTTCGTATTTTTCAATGTTTATGTGATTTCTGGTGTGGAGCTGACTTGTGGGGTGTAAACCAAGAAGTGAGAACGTATGGTACATGATGCATGATTATCACTAATTTAGTTACTATCCGAGAGTCTATGACATATTCTGTGGATAAATGACAAAACCGCCTGGAGAGGTGTCAAAGGGATTGTCCTTTAAGCCAAAACTGTTTGGGAAAGGTGTAGGCGACCTAGTCATGATGGAAAATCTACTTGGGAAAGTGTTAGTGATCTTGCCGTTAAGATGATACTACTTAGAGGAAGGCGTCAACAACCTTACCATTAAGGTGAAATTGCTTATGGGAGGCATCAACGATCTTTCCATGGCTGATGAAATTGCTTGGGAAGGTGTCAACGACCTTGCCGCTAAGGCAAAACTGCTTGAGGAGGTGTCAATGATCCTGTCGAGGCCATTGTAATCTATGTGGAACCACCTCATGCTGTTTGTGTGTTTTTTATGATTTCACCCTTTTTGTGATGAGTATTATTATACACACACATCGCTTTGAGCTTTGGAAGTATTTGTGTTTATATGGTAAATTCAGTGATTCTTGTGGTTCCAGTGACTCATGTGATCTCAATGATCCTTGTGATTCTAGTGACTCATGTGTTTACAGTGATTTTCGTAATCTCTGTGATTTTTGCAAATTTTCATAACCTCATGTGTTTTCTAAGTCTTTCATCTTGTGTTAAGTGATTTCTTGTGTTAATACCCCACACGGGGGTAACCCATGCTAAGAATAACATCTAAGCCTATGTTTGTATCCTCTCGTGTGTCCTCCATGATTACGGTGTGACTTGTATAATGCAATTGATATCTTAATAATATGGAATTCCCTTCTGATGGAAAGGAATTAGTGCATCTGTGTTTTTGTGTAAATTTATGTTTTGACATTACTTGTATTATAAAAAGGAATTAATGTCTAGTTGATAATTTATTTCGTTTATCGTTATAACTGTTAGACTGATCCGTGTATGTAATAATCGGGTCAAACCAAGTTGTTTCAGGTTGTAGCTTGCTGATGCTTCGGGGCTAGCTGATTCATCTTGGATTTTATCCTTTGGGTCATTTCCCAGTTGTATTGGAGTATTTGAGTCAATGTATACTGTTGTTTTGGAGATGTTGTATTAGAGTGTGGTTTATTTGAAACCATTAGAGTATGTAGCACATGTATATGTTGTATTATGATGTGTCTATATGTATCGTTTCTGTGACCTACACTACAAGAAACGGGGCAGTTAGTGACGGCAAAAAACCGTCAACGACCCTCACTAGATGTTGCCAGCCGTCACTAACTGCCGTCACTTAATACATGGACGCTAAGCAAATAGCGTCGAGTTTAGTGACGACCGTAGTCTCCAATTTAGCGATGGTTAGCGATGAAAAACATGCCACATGGACAAACGGTTGGATTTTCTATAGTCGTTACAAGCCTTCGCTAACCGTGGGCAAATAGGTTGTCACTAGCCGTCACCAACCGTAGTAATAGATGGTAAAGTAGCCGTCGCTAACCGTCGCTATTCGTAACAAAACTGTGTAAATTGCCGTCACTAGCTGCACCAGCCGTCACCATAAAGAACCTAAAATCCGTCACTAAATTGTAACATTTTTTGGACTTCCAGTAACTAACAAGCCATCAATCCATGCAAACTCAAACCCAACGCAACCACAACTCATATACAATCAATTTCACATTCCATCACCTCATATATACTCAAATTCACAACAATAAACACTATAAACAAACATAAATGCTATAAACCAACTCATACATGACTAAATAGCTAATAAATGATAAATATAAACAATAAACAATCCAAAACTGACATCACGTCCACATCAAATAAACAAACCATCATCGTCTCCACAAACCGTCACAAACAACTCAAGTTCATGATCAACAAGTAGTTTATATTCAGAAATCAAGTCCAAAATTAAAAAAGGACAAGTACCTACTCATCCTCCACGTTGTCCACTTCCTCCTAGTCCTCCTCAGCAGGCTCACTCGGCAGCATTACCCCATTCTCCTGAAGATATGCAACAATCCGCTCATCTAGCACGATCTCGAGCTTGTTCTTCTGAAAATCCTCCAGAGCTGCAACCTGCTGCCGAAGCATGGAGATCTCCTCCTCCTCCTGACGCCTCGTATAAGAGGCTTGAGTCCTCGGTATTTGTAATTATTATATTATAAGCGTGTAACAGCCCGCATATTACGTATCGAAAGATCATGAAATATTTTTATTTTATTCCCTGAGGGTTGGATCATTCTCATCTTTTAATATGTTGCTCATGGGGATGTGAGAATGTCCATAATTTTTATCGATTTTGTTTGTCACCATTTTGCCACTGTCAGTCTTGTACAGGGCATAACTTTTGACTTAGTCAAATCAGAGGGTGAGACCTATGCCATTGGAAAGGAATTGATGATTGCCTTTCCGTAGAGTGATTACATTAAAGATTTGGCTCAGCAGTTTGGAAGGAATCACCTTTTAAAGGTTTTTCGGTTGACTGTTCAGGATTTTGAGCCACAATGGGCTGAATTGGGAAGACCCATGCGTGGGCTGGTGGAAACTATAAATAGGGGGTGAGGAAATGGAGAAGAGGTTACTTCTCCCATTTTCTCATTTGTTGCCTTGTGCTCCTCCTTCCTCTAAACACCTTTCCACCATTAAAAATCCAAATCCAAGGAAGGAAATCATAGATCTACGTCATTGGAGGTTAGATCTACATCAATTGAGGCAAGGATTCATCGGATCATGGGGTTTGGTGCAAGGTGCTTGCTGTCCAGATTCTTATTTCATCATTTTTAGCTTATTTGGGACAATTAGTGAATCTCTCACATGGATTCGATGAAGTAAATGAGTGTTTGGTCATGTTTTTCATCAAATTCAAGTTGTTTTCCATAGATCTACATCATGGTAAGTCCTATTTCATATGAATTACCTTAGGATATTATTCAGTAAGTTAAAACTAGTAATTCCTATGTTATTTCATATGTTTAAGCAAGTTAGATCTATCATTTCTGTTCATTTATCATGATTTTGGTGAAATTAGCACCATTTTGGTAATAATCGGCATATTCATTTTGTTCGTGATTTAATAACATGCTTATGGTTGTGTTAAATGAATTAGACGAGTATATTTCGTCGATTGTATCAATTGGCGAAGTTTTGGTCGAAATTGGACTTAGATTGGGGCTGTTCAGGCCAGGGGTGGCACCAAAGAAACGACAGCATTTGTGAAATGCTGTGGCCGGTCGCGCATATGACAGCATTTGAGAAATGCTGTGGTCGGTCGCACCTACGACAACATTTGTGAAATGTTATGGTCGGTCGCGCATGAGTTTTTGTGTCGCACGTACGACAGTATTTGTGAAATGTTGTGGTCGGTCGCGCATGAGTTTTGGGTCGCACCTACGACAGTATTTGTGAAATGTTGTGGTTGATCACACCTATGATAGCATTTGTGAAATGTTGTGGCCGGTCGCGCATGGATGCAGAATTGAACCAGGGGATATAACAGCATTTCAAAAACGCTGTAAAAGACTATTTTGACATTTTGGCCAGTTTTGCATAGCGAAAAGGCTGGAGATGTTATAAAATGCAGTATCGACCAAACAAAACTTGTTTTTGAGTCGATAATGGTTCTAGCTTCGACACGAGTTCAAGTAGGAAGGTTCGAAGTGTTGTAATGTGTTCGTTGATCGGTGAAAAACAGCGAATGAGGTGATAACTCAAAAGTCATGCGTTGTTGGATAATGGTTGCTCGAGAAGGTTGCTTGAGCTATGAAAATTCGTCAAGTTGGATGACTAGAGATGCGAAGGCCGAGAGGTAATCGTTGTCATAAGTTCTAGTAGGCTCAAAGAAAAGGTATGATGGGGGCACCTAAAAGACTGGTTGTAGGTTGAGTACCTTGGGTATCATTGAAAGGCCTAGTTGTCAAGGTTGGACATACATATGTATCGTTGAAAGGCGTATAGAGTTTATGCTATAACTAGGGTTACCATTAGCCCATGATATATGGCAAGGTTGGTCGTCATATGATTAGCGATGGTTTCAAAGCCGGATTGGTGGTGATAGCCAGAGTCCGTCATGGATGATTGGTTGTTCTGTTTGTACCGTCTCATGTAGGTTGTCCAACATCGAAGGAGATGTTTCTTGAGTGCTTGTCTGATATTGTTTTAGACCTTTGGGGCTTGTGCTTAGGGATGTTGAAGTCGATTAGGATGGTTTACATGAGATATATATAATCTGGATGTTATGAGTGCTTACCATGATTGAAGGGGTGTTCCGGTTTCCATGGATGAATGGTTGAATTGTTTATCATCAAGGCTATTACTGTTCGATGTGGAGTTGAGTTCTTCTCTGGTGTTTGGTAGATTGGTTTTTTAATCTACCTATTCTCACATACTTTATTGTTGAAGTTTGTTAGCTATTTTATCGCTCACTAAGACTGTTGTCTGATTCAAGGATTTATGTTTCCTCTTATTACCTTGGGTTGTTCATCCGGTTATGGATGGGCAGACTAAGTAGTAGGCATTAGTGAGGACAACGATGCTATGCGGAGGCAAGCAAGAGACTTGCGTACCAGTTTTACTACTATCTAGTATCTTTGTTCCCGTTGTTTGAGTGTTCTATGAGGGTTGTTGTGAGGCCTTATGTACAACCTTTGGTATCAGTTGGATAACCTTTCAGGATGTTGAGAAAGTTTCAAAAGTTTGCTATATGATGCTTCATTCCTATTGCTTGTTGTATATGTTCTATTATATTTTACAATTGCGTTATGAGTTCTACGGTAGGTTCCGATGTTGTTTACATACTCTGATGATCGTCCATAACCGCCTGGCACACTTTTCAACGCATTATTCCTCTTGTTTAGTGCAGGGGTTATGGGCGGTCGTCACATTTGGTATCAGAGCTTTGGTTAATGGTTTTAGCCAAAGTTCAAGGACGTAATTACGCATGAGAGATGTACTTGTAGATTTCAGTTGGATGTTTACTATATATATATTAGCGTATATAGTAGTAGCGTTTGTGCTTCTCTAGCAGTTCTCTTGTAGATGGCTATTCATTCTAATTTGCAGATTTAGAATGAGCTGACGTTATACAAGACATTCTGCTAGGGAAGAAGCCATGCTTGGAAGGGGTAATGGCAGGGCACCTGATTACCCGACCGTGTTTGAAGCTAAGATTGAAGCATGTCTTCGAAGAAACCCCGCTCCAGTGGCAACTACGGTTGAGGTTGGGGTCCCAGTGCCTAGGGCTGTAGAAATTGCAAAGTTATGCAAAGACTTTTCTTCATTGGGACGAAAACAATTCAAGGGCACTGAACCAGTTGAAGAGTCCAAAGGTGGATGGATACTTACGTTCGGATCTTCAAGGACTTGGGCATTGATGATGCAACAAAGAGGAAGCTTGCATCAAGGCAGTTAGAGGGCAGAGCAATGGACTGGTGGAACTCTGTTACATTTGAGACCCCTGAAGAGGATATTTCATGGGAGGTCTTTCAAGCTAAGTTTGAAGCAAAGTTTATCTCCACTGTGGAAAAGTCAATTCTGTTTAGGAGATTTATGGAGCTTAAGCAGAATGGTCGCCCAGTTCTTGACTATATTTCTAACTTCGAGGCCTTGTTGAAGTATGCTCGTTCATATGTGGATACTCCTTATCAAAAGAACGAGAAGTTTGTCTTGGGTTGGATGAATATCTTGGGAATAAGCTTGTGGATCACCTCGATGATAGCTTTGAGAAGATCGTCGAGAAGGCTTTGAGACATGAATATCTGTTTCCTAAGAAGATGTCTATTGTTGCACCTAAGGAAGAACATAAGCCACATCAGGGTAGTAATAATAAGAAGAGGATGTAGCAACAACAGAAAGGGAAGAATGGCCAACAGAAACCTAAGAGTGAGGTGGTTTGCTTTAACTGCCAACAGAAAGGCCATTTTTCTAGTGAGTGTAAGAATCCCAAAGCTGAGAAGAAGTGCTTCAAGTGTGAAAGCCTGGGAATGAGAAGAAAGATTGTCCAGAATCAGCTAAGGGAAAGAAGGTTGTGAAGGCATATGCTTTGGAAGTCGTTCCAACTTCTTCAAGAGCTCCTACTGCAGAGAGAAGGGAAAGGGTGTCGTGGTGCAAGATACTCTTTCTGTTAATGGTGTTTCACTTCGAATTTTGTTTGATACTAGATCATCGCATTCATTCATTTGCAATGAGCTTGTTTATCGCTTGGGTTTGGAACCCGAGATTTGTGATAGGCCAATGGTTGTGACAAATCCAGTTGGGGGTTCATCCAGTTTGTGCATGTTGTGCCATGGTCTAGTGTTGTCGAGTTATGGTTGCTCATTTATGTGTGATTGCTTTGTGTTGAACTTCGCTAGGTTTGGGATAATCTTAGGCATGGATTGGCTCAAGAGGTATGCGGCAAGGGTGAATTGAGAGAAGCTAGAGGTGAGGGTCGGGGATGTGGAAGGGAAAAATGTGTTGATTAGATGTAAGCGCGAAGATGTGGTCTTCGTGAGTTATCTATATTCTCTTGGGATTCCACAAGAAGACCTGTCATCAGTGTTGATCGCTAATGAGTATGTAGATGTCTTTGACGAGGTCAAGGGGTTGCCGCCGCATCATGAGATCGAGTTTAGGATCGATTTGGTCGAGTGTGTTAGACCAATCGTTATGCCTCTTAGGCGGATGGCGCCTAAGGAACAACGAGAATTGGAGGTGCAAGTTTGTGACCCTATGGGGAAGGGATTCATTTGGAGAAGTGTTTCTGAATGGGGTGCACCGGTCGTGTTTGCAACTAAGGCAGATGGCTCGTTAAAATTGTGTGTGGACTATCGTGAGCTGAACAAGTTGACCAAAAAAACAAGTATCCGTTGCCAAGGATAAACGACCTGTTCGATCAGCTTCACGAAGCCAAAGTGTTTTCTTAGATGGATTTGGCAACGGGGTTTCACCAATTGAGGGTGGCTAAGGATAGTGCGCCAAAGACTGCTTTTAGGACACCATCTGGTTTCTTCGAGTGGTTGGTGATGCCATTCGGGTTGACTAACGCGCCAGTGTATTTCGTGGATCTTATGAATAGAGTGTTCAGATATCAGTTGAACAAGTTCGTGCATGTGTTCATGGATGATATTCTGGGTTATTCTCGGAATGAGGAAGAACATAAGACGCACCTGAGAGTTGTGTTAGAGATCTTGCAAAAGCATCAGCTGAGAGCTAAGTTTTCCACGTGTCACTTATGGAAGAGTGAAGTGAGGTTCTTAGGCCATTTTGTTTATGTAGATGGAATAGCGATTGACCCTGCTAAAGTGGCAGCAATCCAGGATTAGGATAGACCTAAGAATGTGACGAATGTTCGGAGTTTCCATTGGTTGGCTGGCTATTACCGACGGTTTATCAAGGATTTCTCCAAGGTAGCTGCACCATTGACGGGATTGACAAAGAAGAACCAATTGTTCACATGGGATACAAAGTGTGAGCAAGCATTTGGAATCCTGAAATAGAGATTATCGAGTGCTCCTGTGTTGACCATTCCAAGTAAGAATGAAGAGATGGTGGTATACACTGATGCATGTGGTACTGGACATGCAGCAGTGCTAATGTAGAAGGATAAGGTTGTGGCCTACGCGAGTCGACAGCTAAAGACACATGAGAAGAATTACCCAACTCATGATCTGGAGTTGGCGGCGATTGTATTTGCTCTAAAGATGTGGAGATATTACCTATTGGGAGTTCGATTCGAGTTGTTTACGGATCACAAATCGTTGAAGTATCTTTTCTCCCAAAAAGATTTGAATCTTCGGCAGCAACGATGGTTAGAGTTTCTGGCGTCGTATGATTTTGGTATAGCCTATACTCTTGGAAAAGCTAACGCAGTTGAAGATGTGTTGAGTCGAAGACACACGAGTTTGGGAGTGACGTTTTCAGAATGGAAGAGCCTCAAGTATTTGGCAAGGTTTGATTTCAGGCCAAGGTGTGAACTGGAACCTGAAATGTTAGCAAGCTTATCAATAAGACTTACTCTTATCAAAAGGATTGGGGAGGGCCAAAAGCCAGATGCAAAGCTTGTCGAGTTTATCCAGAAGATGGAACTAGAGAATAAAGAGCTCGAGGTCGATCGGGAAGGTTGGCGTTGAAAACAAGGACGATTAATTGTTCCTGATATTGATGGATTGAGAGATGAGGTTCTAAGAGAATGTCATCACTCGAAGTTGACGATTCATCCTGGTGGCAATAAGATGTATCAGGACATGAAGCGAGTCTAATACTGGGAAGGGATAAAGCGAGATATTGGAAAGTTTATTTCCAAGTGCATGAACTGTCAGTTGGCGAAAGCTGAACAGAAGAAGCCGATTGGTTTTCTTCAGCCACTAGAAGTTCCTATGTGGAAGTGGGAGCAGATGTCGATAGATTTTATCGATGAACTACCTATAACCAGGGCAGGAAATGAAGGTATTTAGGTCATCATGGATTGCTTGACCAAAAGTGCGAGATTCATTCCTGTCAAGTCGACTATGACGACATCAAAGTTGGCTGAGCTTTATGTGAAGTGGATAGTTTGATTCCATGGAGTCCCAAAAAGTATAGTAAGTGACCGAGGTCCATTATTTACGAGTGGATTTTGGAGAAATTTGCAATAAGCTTTGGGAATCGAGTTGTGCTTGAGTACGGCTTACCATCCCTGTAACACCCCACCTCCATTAAGGTCACTCACAAAGGGAATGCCTTAACTTTGGTGGAGCATTTTGGTAAACAGAACAGAAACTTACAAGACAGATAAAACAATACTTGAAAAATTTATAACTTTATTACAATAGAAACCGAAATAAGCTTGGTTACATCCTTTCAAATGACAATATCAGAATTCAAGTACAAAATATCAGTCTTGTACAAAAGCCTTCAGAATGCATAGTTTAAAATCATAATCCCCACAGAAGAAGACAAGCCATACTTTAAGCACTTCAAGCAGAAGAAATCTTGATCAAGCTAGAGTATTCCCTTCTACAAAACCTAGGGGGGAAACGAAAGAAAAAGAGGCGAAACAACATGGGTCAGACAAAAAGTCTGGCAAGTCCAGTGATTTTCAGTTATGAACAGATAATAATAACATGACATGAAAATAAAACTAGATGAGAGATAACTGTAATAGGTGTAGCAGATATAACAGAAGAACAGAATGATATAAGCTATTGCTTTACACTTCTCTGCACTAATACTAGTATAACAGAATTAGGTGTCACCCTAATGTCTAAACTGAAACAGAAACGGGTACAGAATAATTTCCACAGAAGAGAATGCTAGTAATGGGCCTTTACCACCCAACAGAAACGGACAGAAACAGAATGCTAATAATGGGGCCTTTACCACCCCAGCAGAAACAGACTGAAACAGATTAATCCCTACGGAAACAGAATGTAGAATTAGGTGTACATTAGTAATGGACCTTTACCACCCGAAAAGATGGTACCACTCAGAAACAGAGAGGTGTTACCACCCAACAGAAACAGACGGTACCAACAGAAACAGACAGAACTAAGTGTACCCTAAAACCCTACCCCAAGCGATCGGCTCCCTAATACATAAATACCCTGTGCCAGCCCCACAAAAGGGTGTATCACTTCCCAAAGTGGCAACCTTTAAATGACACAGACCTATTTACAGATGTCACGGCGTCTTACATCCTCAGAGGCAGACCGGGATCCATGCACGCACATGACCCGGTTGGAACGCACCATCAACACCCCTCGCCATTATCAGAATGAACCGCTTATAATTAGTTCAGTAAGCGTGCCCGGACCCTACCTACTGTTGGGTCAAAGTTTTGATACCAGAAAGGGTTACTGACTAATATGGGTCCCAAACAACAGATGACACAAGTAATTCCCCTCCTAACCTTGTGTCCCCAGACTAACAGATTTTAGATTAACTTGTTTACAAGTTTCAGACATACAGAATTCATATCAACTAGTTCACAGATCAGATAAGTTTTCAGACTAACGGATCAGATATACGAATTTAACAGATTTACAGATTTGTCTAACTTTGCAATTGGGCCTACGGATTCATGGAACAGATTAATTAAATTCATCAGTCTAGTGGGTTTAATCCTATCCGCCTAACACGTTTTAGACATCATATTTATCTCAGATTTTCATTAATTAAATATTAATGCCCAGACCTCTCACATTAGACTGACAGTTTGCAGCTATTGGTTAGGCCGGTTGGTTCCGAGCAGATTTATGCCGTAAACTGAGTCTAACCTCGGGTTTCAAGCACGTTATGACAAACTTCTCACATTAGAACCTATTGTTTGCGGCCATTGGATGTGCCGGGCGGTTCCGGGCAGAATTACGCCGCAAACTCATTCTAACCTCGAGTCAGCCATGTTTATCTTTGCGGCCAATTAATTAATAATTTACCATTTATGCCCACGCCTAATATACATGTCAATTATTCATAGCTAATTCAGATTATGTCAATAACAGACTGAATATATCAACTTAACAGATATAGCAGATAACAGATTTTCGCAGATTAGGCGACTTAACGGATTCAGCAGATTAAGTAATTTAGCAGATTTAGCATATAATAAATTTGGCATTTTCAGCAGACTTAGCAGATGACAGATTTGGCAGATGAACAGATCTAGCAGACTAGGCAGTAGAGCAGAACTAGCAGATTAAGCAATATAACAGAACTAGCAGATTAGGCAATATAACAGAACTAGCAGATTAGGCAAATATAGCAGAACTAGCAAATTAGGCAAATATAACAGATTTAATCATTCCTTAAAGTTTCACAAACATATCTTGCCTAATTATAAATTTGGCCTAAGTTTGCATGCCTAAATAGTTGTCATGATTCACACTATGATCATATACCCCACGTTTGCATTGAATTTACATGTCACAGATTATGGTCATAATTTACATGTCCCAATTTAGTTCAACCTGCCTAGTACAAAAGATTCACATATGAATTATACCAAATATAGCCATCGATTTCAATGCATGTCATATATTCAAAAATCTCCTACTTAGGTGTTATTCACATTTGATAGTTATCAAATCTTAATATAGATCTTCACACCTAAGTCATATTCTCTTTCAAATCATGAATTGTTATATAAACAATATGCCCAACAATCTAGTTATAACAGATCTTAATTCAAAATATGCGTTATGTCCAATGTCTCAAGTCACATGTTAACATACCATGGTTCCTCTTCTTCCAATTCACAGAATATGCATAGATCTAAATCTAGTTTACAATCTATGTCCTTTTTCTTAAATCAGTCACAGATTAGCCGTGTCCAATTATGTCACATTCATTATTTGTCCCAAACATTTTAGCGTTCGTGCGTTAATCTCTTAGGAGATTGGCGCAGGCTCGTAGTAGCCTGGCTATAGAACAGAAAGAAGAAGAGATACAGAATAAAATAGATCAGAACAGAACATACACAATCTCAAATTCAGATTTACAATCATGTCCCAATTATGATTAAAGTTTATATCGGAAAATAACTGCACTTGCCTTTCGTGGTTTAAGAAAGGAAATAAACTGGTGTTGATGCAGAAAGGCTGAATTACTCTTCTTTAATTGTTGTCGTAGCTCTAAACTCTGATTTGAGATTTGATTTGCTTTTAATTCTAATCAGGTTGGAAGAAGGTGCTTTAGTCCTAGTTCCATTTCAGATTTCAGCAGAGTAGCGACACCATTATTTTATTTAATTAGAACAGAGGCAGAGTATAGACAGAATGAAATGGCGTAGAGAGAATGAGGCTAGAGGGCTGTTTAAATAGGGTTAGGCGGATGAACCTAGGCAAAAAACGTGACCAAATACATTAGAACGAACCAGGTTCAAAAACTGGATTTCGGGAGCAGGTCGACCCCCAGGTCGACTACCCAGTCGACCTGGTCCGGGGGGAGGGGGGTGGGGGGTCGACTACCCAGTCAACTCCCCAGTCGACCTTGTCGGGGGGGTCGACTACCCAGTCGACTCCGCAGTCGACCTGGGTCCTGGGCGGGAAATTTCCCACCCAGCCCGCTTCTGGGTTTGAATTCGAATTTCGAGCTGTTTTCGATTCTGAAAATTCCTGAAACTTCGGAGGGTCATATCTCCCTCATACGGACTCCGATTCTTGCAAACTCGGACTCGTTTCCAAGAAGAATTCCGAGACGAACGCAATGGCGCAACTCGTTTCCCTTGATTCTTATTTTAAAAATTAATTATCCTCTGATTTGTTACTTATACGTTCACAGAAAATACGGGGTGTTACATTCTCCCATCCTTAAAGGATTTCGTCCCCGAAATCTTCAAGTTAAGAAGAATGTGTCCTACCATCCAACATCCATCTACTCAATCATCAATCACTGGTGTCCATTGTCCTTAGAAACTTCTAATGTTGTATGAACATATGCAAAAGTGTGTGTGTATGATCCTTATCTAATGCAAAGATCAGGCGGTCCACTGATTCAGTTGACCTCCTTAATGCGAATTATGCCAGTGCCATGAGTCCAACATGTATGCAATTTTCCTACTCGATACATATCATTTCTATATGAGTGCACAACCATTCATTCATATGCAACATCCATGTGTTGAGTCAATCATTTTGCATCCACAAAAATTGAAAATGGTCACACATCCATATGCAGTATGAGAGTGTTTTCGAGCCGATCTAGTGCCTAGTGTGTGTATATGCATTCACGAGCAACCACTTGCATCCACTTGCAACCATCAAACATAACATGTCTCAAACACATGTTTACACCCATTAGTTTCTACCTAAAGTTCGAAGATTCGATCGATAGGATACAGTCGAATGATGGAAGCAAGTACAGATAAAACAAAAACTTGGTTACCATTAGACATGGGTCCTAAGTATCGGCCCCGAAGACTGAAACCAACATCAGATTGACACCCAGAGGATTACCCTCTTTAGATAATGTCAAAACGGGAAATCTTAACCAGATCAGAAATATTTAGATATTTACAGATTACTGGTATAGATCAGATTACCGAATGATTCTTAGGATACTAAGCATGATAAATCCCAGAATGTATGCGTCCTACTTGACGCCTAACACGAATATCTCTCAAACCCCAATCACAAACAAATGAGTCATAACCCTTATGAATTTGGGTCTACAGCGGAATCAGAAACAATACTAGTATTAAAGTGCAGAGTATCGATTACAGAATCAAAATGCCAGAATCAGAAAGAGTTTTAACTCAACAATCAGATAAGAAAATTAAACCTTCTACTTAAATTTTCTTATTTCTACCCTATCTACCAGTCCCTTGAGCATTCGCCTGTCCTCCTGAAGTGGGTTCTGCCCTCTGCCCTTGCCCTCGTTTCTTCGGGCAGTCCCTGGTGAAGTGTCCCTTCTCACCACAGTTAAAGTAAGTGCCCTTCCTTTTTCTGCAATCCTTGTTCAGATGAGTCGAGCTTCCACAAGTAAGGCACTTTTTCCCCTTCTTATCTTCAGATTTCTCATCCTTCTTTTGTGTTTCCTTTTTGGGCCATGCTTTCTTATTCTGTGGTTCTTCCTTCTTTGTCTCTTTCGGGCCCTTGTCTTCCTCGTGCAGTAGTACCATGTCCACCAATTTCTCGTAAGTCGCTCCCATGGGTACATGGGTCATGGCTAGGCTGTGCAGTGGCTCGTTCAATCCTTTAACAAAGCGGAGAGCCTTTTTATGCTGAGTGTTGACTAAATCCAATCTGAACCTAGCCAGTTGGTTGAACTGGTTGACGTATTCCTTGACCGTCATACTTCCTCGCTTAAGAGATAAAAACTTTTCCAGTTGTAAACTTCGTTCAGCTTGCGAGAGGAATTTTGTCTCAAACCTTGTTCTGAAATCCATCCATGTTTCAACCGGCCTCTCGGCGTTAGTGACTTCCCACCAATAGGAAGCTTCGTCTTTGAGCAACCATACCGCCAACTGTACCTTATGCCCATCATCCACCTCGAAGATAACGAATAGATCCTCAGTTTCTTTGAGCCAGTTCCTTGCCTCTACGAATGAATCAGTTCCCTTGAAATCCTTTCCACCCATGGCCCTAAAACCTCTACAGATCTTTGAGAAAGCAATTGCACGAGGAGGAGGCGGAGGAGGGGGATCATTTGCTGGACCTGCGGCGGCGGTCCTAGCCTCAAGATATTGACGAAACCAACCGGGTACATGAACACCCTCTGGTATCTCAGATGCTTCAGACATGCTGAAACGAAAAAGGAAAGATTCGATACAAAAAGGACTGAAGGAAAGATATATGGCTCTTGGGGATCATGTTTTTCAAAATAAGCTTTATTTTTGAAAATACTTCCTTTCAAAACCTTTTTGAAAATAGTTTTCAAAAACTTTACCCAATCTGGTAACCTTCGGCTCTGATACCAAGTGTAACACCCCACCTCCGTTAAGGTCACTCACAAAGGGAATGCTTTAACTTTGGTGGAGCATTTTAGTAAATAGAACAGAAACTTACAAGACAGATAAAATAGTACTTGAAAAATTTATAACTTTATTACAACAGAAACCGAAATAAGCTTGGTTACATCCTTTCAAATCACAATATCAGAATTCAAGTAAAAAATATCAGTCTTGTTCAAAAGCCTTCAGAATGCATAGTTTAAAATCATAATCCCCACAGAAGAAGACAAGCCATACTTTAAGCACTTCAAGCAGAAGAAATCTGGATCAAGCTAGAGTATTCCCTTCTACAAAACCTGGGGGGGGGGGGAAACGGAAGAAAAGGAGGCGAAACAACAAGGGTCAGACAAAAAGTCTGGCAAGTCCATTGATTTTCAATTATGAACAAATAATAATAACATGACATGAAAATAAAACTGGATGAGAGATAACTGTAATAGGTGTAGCAGATATAACAGAAGAACAGAATGATATAAGCTATTGCTTTACACTTCTCTGCACTCATACTAGTATAACAGAATTAGGTGTCACCCTAATGTCTAAACTGAAATAGAAACGGGTACAGAATAATTTCCACAGAAGAGAATGCTAGTAATGGGCCTTTACCACCCCAATAGAAACAGACAGAAACAGAATGCTAATAATGGGCCTTTACCGCCCTAGCAGAAACGGACAGAAATAGATTAATCCCTACGGAAGCAGAATGTAGAATTAGGTGTACACTAGTAATGGGCCTTTACCACCTGAACAGACGGTACCACTCAGAAACAGACAGGTGTTACCACCCAACAGAAATAGACGGTACCAACAGAAACAGACAGAACTAAGTGTACCCTAAAACCCTACCCCAAGCGATCGGCTCCCTAATACATAAATACCCTGTGCCAGCCCCACAAAAGGGTGTATCACTTCCCAAAGTGGCAACCTTTAAATGACACAGACCTATTTACAGATGTCACGGCGTCTTACATCCTCAGAGGCAGACCAGGATCCATGCACGCACATGACCCGGTTGGAACGCACCATCAACACCCCTCGCCATTATCAGAATGAACCGCTTATAATTAGTTCAGTAAGCGTGCCCGGACCCTACCTACTGTTGGGTCAAAGTTTTGATACCAGAAAGGGTTACTGACTAATATGGGTCCCAAACAACAGATGACACAAGTAATTCCCCTCCTAACCTTGTGTCCCTAGACTAGCAGATTTCAGATTAACTTGTTTACAAGTTTCAGACATACAGAATTCATATCAACTAGTTCACAGATCAGATAAGTTTTCAGACTAACGGATCAGATATACGGATTTAACAGATTTACAGATTTGTCTAACTTTGCAATTGGGCCTACGGATTCACGGAACGGATTAATTAAATTCATCAGTCTAGTGGGTTTAATCCTATCCGCCCAACACGTTTTAGACAACATATTTATCTCAGATTTTCATTAACTAAATATTAATGCCCAGACCTCTCACATTAGACTGACAGTTTGCGGCTACTGGTTAGGCCGGTTGGTTCCGGGCAGATTTCTGCCGCAACCTGAGTCTAACCTCGGGTTTCAAGCACGTTATGACTAACTTCTCACATTAGAACCTATTGTTTGTGGCCACTGGATGTGCCGGGCGGTTCCGGGCAGAATTACGCTGCAAACTCATTCTAACCTCGAGTCAGCCATGTTTATCTCTGCGGCCAATTAATTAATAATTTACCATTTATGCCCACACCTAATATACATGTCAATTATTCATAGCTAATTCAGATTATGTCAATAACAGACTGAATATATCAACTTAACCGATATAGCAGATAACAGATTTTCGCAGATTAGGCGACTTAACGTATTCAGCAGATTAAGTAATTTAGCAGATTTAGCATATAAAAGATTTGGCATTTTCAACAGACTTAGCAGATGACAGATTTGGCAGATGAACAGATCTAGCAGACTAGGCAGTAGAGCAGAACTAGCAGATTAAGCAATATAACAGAACTAGCAGATTAGGCAATATAACAGAACTAGCAGATTAGGCAAATATAGCAGTACTAGCAAATTAGGCAAATATAACAGATTTAGTCATTCCTTAAAGTTTCACAAACAGATCTTGCCTAATTATAAATTTGGCCTAAGTTTGCATGCCTAAATAGTTGTCATGATTCACACTATGATCATATACCCACGTTTGCATTGAATTTACATGTCACAGATTATGGTCATAATTTACATGTCCCAATTTAGTTCAACCTGCCTAGTACAAAAGATTCACATATAAATTATACCAAATATAGCCATCGATTTCAATGCATGTCATATATTCAAAAATCTCCTACTTAGGTGTTATTCATATTTGATAGTTATCAAATCTTAATATAGATCTTCACACCTAAGTCATATTCTCTTTCAAATCATGAATTGTTATATAAACAATATGCCCAACAATCTAGTTATAACAGATCTTAATTCAAAATATTCATTATGTCCAATGTCTCAAGTCACATGTTAACATACCATGGTTCCTCTTCTTCCAATTCACAGAATATGCGTAGATCTAAATCTAGTTTACAACCTATGTCCTTTTTCTTAAATCAGTCACAGATTAGCCATGTCCAATTATGTCACATTCATTATTTGTCCCAAACATTTTAGCGTTCGTGCGTTAATCTCTTAGGAGATTGGCGCAGGCTCGTAGTAGCCTGGCTATAGAACAGAAAGAAGAAGAGATACAGAATAAAATAGATCAGAACAGAACATACACAATCTCAAATTCAGATTTACAATCATGTCCCAATTATGATTAAAGTTTATATTGGAAAATAACTGCACTTGCCTTTCGTGGTTTAAGAAAGGAAATAAAATGGTGTTGATGCAGAAAGGCTGAATTACTCTTCTTTAATTGTTGTCGTAGCTCTAAACTCTGATTTGAGATTTGATTTAGCTTTTAATTCTAATCAGGTTGGAAGAAGGTGCTTTAGTCCTAGTTACAGTTCAGATTTCAGCAGAGTAACGACGCCATTATTTTATTTAATTAGAACAGAGGCAGAGTATAGGCAGAATGAAATGGTGTAGAGAGAATGAGGCTATAGGGCTGTTTAAATAGGGCTAGGAGGACGAACCTAGGCAGAAAACGTGACCAAATACATCAGAACGAACCAGGTTCAAAAACTGGATTTCGGGAGCAGGTCGACCCCCAGGTCGACCCCCAGGTCGACTACCCAGTCGACTCCCCAGTCGACCTGGTCGGGGGGGTCGACTACCCAGTCGACTCCCCAGTCGACCTGGGTCCTGGGTGGGAAATTTCTCGCCCAGCCCGCTTCTGGGTTTGAATTCGAATTTTGAATTCGAATTTCGAGCTGTTTTCGATTCTGAAAATTCCTGAAACTTCGGAGGGTCATATCTCCCTCATACGGACTCCGATTCTTGCAAACTCGGACTCGTTTCCAAGCAGAATTCCGAGACGAATGCAATGGCGCAACCCATTTCCCTTGATTCTTATTTTAAAAATTAATTATCCTCTGATTTTTTACTTATACGTTCATAGAAAATACGGGGTGTTACAATCCCCAAACTGACGGTCAAACCGGGAGGGTCAACCGAGTTTTGGAAGATCTCCTAAGAACTTGTGTGTTGTGTAACAGCCCGCACCTCTGTTCACGCAAGATATTGTCCCCAACTTAGCCACCGTATAGGTGTGGGGTTTTGCTCCTCAAAAGGCCTCGGCATTAGTAAGAGATGAGCTCTACTATATAAGTACCCACTTCACACAGGCTTCCACGATGTGAGACTTAGGGGTGTTACATTCTCCCCTCCTACAGAGCCCAACGTTCCCGTTGGCTCACAAACACCTCACCCACGCGCTGTCGTCCACATAGCAGCCATAATTCCGGCTGGGTATTGGCTCTGATACCACTGTAATAGCCCGCACCTCTTCTCACGCAAGATATTGTCCCCAACTTAGCCACCGTATAGGTGTGAGGTTTTGTTCCTAAAAAACCCTTGGTGTTAGTAAGAGATGGGCTCTACTATATAAGTACCCACTTCATACAGGCTTCCACGATATGGGACTTAGGGGTGTTACATGTTGGATTATGGGGGATCATGGGAGGATCATCTGCATCTAGTTGAGTTTGCATATAACAATAGCTACCAGTCTAGCATTGGGATGGCACCATACGAGGCATTGTATGGAAGACCATGCAATTCTCCAGCTTGTTGGTTAGAAATTGGAGATAAGTTGGTACTTGGGCCAGAGATGATAAAAGAGACCTCAGATTGTATCGAGATCGTTCAACAACGAATGAAAGCGGCCCAAGATCGTCAGAAGAGTTATGCCAATAAGCATCGTAAGGACTTGGAATTCGACGTTGGCGAAATGGTTTTCGTGAAGATTTCGCCATTAAAGCACGTGGTTCGATTCGGAAGTAAATGAAAGTTAGCTCCAAGATTCGTTGGACCGTTTCTGATAGTCGAGCGAATTGGAAAGCTCGCATATATATTGGAGTTACCCAAGAAGATGACGAGTGTGCATAATGTGTTCCATGTGTCGTTTCTACAGAAGTTTGTGCATGGTTTGAATGTGGTGGTACCTTCGGAGCAGTACGAAGACCTTGAAGTGGAAACTGCAGTTACGAGACCTCGTAAGCCACTTCGTGTTATGGGGGATGACACGAAACAACTTAGGAGGAAGAAGGTTAAGCTGGTCAAGGTACAATGGAGTGAAGATGACGACGATTGTACTTGGGAGACGGAAGAGAACATGAGGGTGACTCATCCAGAACTCTTCGTCGGTAGGACCCTTTGATCGTATCATCGCTATATTGTTGTATCTTGTTGTTGTTAGATAGAATTCTGTGTGCTAAAATAGGCTATGGATGCATGGCTTAATGTTGCTAGTTTGGACGATAGAATTGGCTTCTCATGGATGATAGGCATGCGGAATTGTTGTGATTGCTTAGGTTTACTTGGAATCTCGGGGGCGAAATTCTTAAGGGGGAGGAACGTAACAACCCGCATTTTACGTATCGAAAGATCGTGAAATATTTTTATTTTATTCCCTGAGGGTTGGATCATTCTCATCTTTAATATGTTGCTTATAGGGATGTGAGACATGTCCATAATTTTTACCGATTTTTTTTGTGACGATTTTGCCCCTATCAGTCTTGTACATGGCATAAATTTTGACTAAGGTCGAGTCAGAGGGTGAAACCTGTGCCACTGGAAAGGAATTGATGATTGTCTTTTTGTAGAGTGGTTACATTAAAGATTTGGCTCAACGGTTTGGGAGGAATCGCTGTTTTTAAGGTTATTCAGGATTTTGAGCCACAATGGGCTAAATTGGGAAGGCCCATTATTGGGCTGGTGGAAACTAAAAATAGGGGGTGATGGATATGGAGAGGAGGTTACTTCTCCCATTTTCTCATTTGATGCTCCTCCTTCCTTTAAACACCTTTCCACCATTAAAAATCCAAATCCAAGGAGGGAAATCATAAATCTACATTATTGGAGGTTAGATCTACATAAATTGAGGCAAGGATTCATCGGATCAAGGTATTTGGTGCAAGATGCTTGCTGTCTGGATTCTTATTTCATCAATTTTAGCTTATTTTGGAGAATCGATGAGTGGTTTGCATCTCTCATATGGATTCAATGAAGTAAATGAGTGTTTGGTCATGTTTTTCATCAAATTCAAGTTGTTTCCATTGATCTACATCATGGTAAGTCCTATTTCATATGAATTACCTTAGGATATGATTTAGTAAGTTAAAACCGGTAACTCCTATGCTATTTTATACGTTTATGCAAGTTCGATCTATCATTTTTGTTTATATGTTCATTTATCATGATTTTGGTGAAATTTGCACCATTTTGGTAATAATCCTCATATTCATTTTGTTAGTGATTTTATAACATGCTTATAGTTGTGTTGAATGAATTAGACGAGTATATTTCGTCGATTGTATCGATTGGCGAAGTTTTGGTCGAAATTGGACTTAGATAAGGGTTGTTTAGGCCAGGGGTCGCACCAGAGAAACGACAGCATTTGTGAAATGCTGTGGTCGGTCGCGCACATGACAGCATTTGCGAAATGCTATGGTCGATCGCGCATATGACAGCATTTGAGAAATGTTTTGGTCGATCGCACCTACGATAGCATTTGTGAAATGCTGTGGTCGATCGCGCATGAGTTTTTGGGTTGCACCTACGACAACATTTATGAAATATTGTGGTCGGCCGCGCATGAGTTTTGGGTCGCACCTACGACAACATTTGTGAAATGTTATGGTCGATCGCACCGAGGACCACATTTGTGAAATGCTGTGGCCGGTCGCGCATGGATGTAGAATTGAACCAGGGGATATAACAACATTTCAAAAACGCTGTAAAAGCTTGTTTTGACATTTTGGCCAGTTTTTCATAGCGAAAAGGCTGGAGATGCTATAAAATTCAGCATCGACCAAACGAAGCTTGTTTTTTAGTCGATAATGGTTCTAGATTCGACACAAGTTCAAGTAGGGAGGTTCGAAGTGTTATAATGTGTTCATTGATCAATGAAAAGCAGCGAATGAGGTCACAACTCAAAGGTCATGAGTTGGTGGATAATGGTTGCCCGGGAAGGTTGCTTGAGCTATGAAAAGTCATCAAGTTGGATGACTAGACATGCAAAAGCCAAGAGGTTATCATTTTCGTAAGTTCTAGCAGGCTCAAAGCAAAGGTACGATAGGGACACAAAACACTGGTTGTAGGTCGAGTATCTTGGGTATCATTGAAAGGCCTAGCTGTCAAGGTTGGATATACAAACGTATCGTTGAAGGGCATATGGAGTTTATGCTAGAACTGGGGTTACCATTAGCCCTTGATATATGGAAAGGTTGGTCGTCACACGATTAACGATGGTTTCAAAGCAGGATTGGCGGTGATAGCTAGAGTCAGTCATGGATGATTGGTTGTTCTGTTCGTACCGTCTCATGTAGGTTGTCCAACGTCGAAAGAGATGTTTCTTGAGTGCTTATCTGATATTGGTTTAGGCCTCTGGGGCTTGTGCTTGAGGGATGTTGAATTCGATTAGGATGGTTTACATGAGATATATATAATCTGGATGTTATGAGTGCTTACTATGATTGAATGGGTGTTCTGTTTTCCATGGATGAATGGTTGAATTGTTTATCATCAAGGCTATTACTGTTCGATGTGGAGTTGAGTTCTTCTCTGGTGTTTGGTAGATTGGTTTTTTAATCTACCTATTCTCACATACTTTATTATTGAAGTTTGTTAGCTGTTTTATCGCTCACTAAGACTTTGTCTAACTCAAGGTTTTATGTTTCCTCTTATTACCTTGGGTTGTTCATCCGGTTGTGGATGGGCAGACTAAGTAGCAGGTTACAGGTTACTAGTGATGACGATGATGCCATGCGGAGGTGAGCAGGAGGCTAGCGTACCAGTTTTACTACTATCTAGTATTTTGTTTCCGCTGTTTGAGTGTTCTATGAGGATTATAGTGAGGCCTTATGTATAAACTTTGGTATCAGTTGGATAACCTTTCAGGATGTTGAGAAAATTTCAAAAGTTTGCTATATGATGCTTCATTACTATTACCTGTTGTATATGTTCTATTATATTTTATCCTTGTGCTGTGAGTTCTACGATAGGTTCCGATGTTGTTTACCTACTCTGATGATCGTCCATACTCGCCTGGCACACTTTTCAGCGCATTATTCCTCTTGTTTAGTGCATGGGTTATGGGTGGTCATCACAAAGCGTGTATGAGATAAATGTATAGTAGTTCATTAATTTTCAAATGTCACTCTCCATGACTTAATAATAGTGTAGTTCAATGGTATGTTATAAATTTAAAGTAATTATTCATGCTAGTATGAGAAAAATTAATATTTCATACAGAGGGATATTTGTTTACGTGGATTGAGTACCTAAGGACATGAATTAGTAGTGATCACAATTAAACATGCCAATATGGATTTGAGTATATATAATAATATTTAAATATGTCAACATGTTAAACCTTTAATAGCACTTGGGTATGTTTAAATCCTATAATAAAATGCTTTATCTCTATGTTTCCAAAACCGTAGCATCTACTCCTAGTAGGCGGGTCGATGATTTTGTTGCGATTGCACTCCTCCACATCCCGCTCATGACCTAACTGCGCCGCTCGGGCATTTAATGCCGTCAAGTATTCGTCTTGCGATAGTGCACAATCATGGAATACATTAAGTATTCAATTTCAAATTAACAATGTGAAATACAAATTATTAAGAATGCTAACCATCACTCGACGGGACTTAGCATCCGTCTAAGTATATGAGGTGTTACCCTCCTCGTCGGTCCGCTCGACAGCGCGAGTCTGTGAAAATACCTCAGCAAGTGTAGGCTCCCGATGGAGAGTCGACATCTGAAATGATACAATATATATTTGGAATTTATCAATACGAATAAAAAAAGTTTAGAACTATCTGTAAATGTGATTTACCGCTTGTACCAATTCGCGGCGATGCTGGTAGAAGGACTTAGATCCACCCCAATGCAAAGCAGGATTTTTGAGCCTGTTTGCTCGGTTTCGCTCTGAAAGCTCCTGTATATTTAATTATACGATTAATTGATTGATATACAAAATAGAAATTAAAAATAAACTTAACTAACCTACCCTCGCTGCTTCCGTATCCCACAATTTCTGGAAATCGCCGTAGACCTCCTCGCTCATCCATTGAGGCCTCTTCCTCGCTGCTTTTGCCTTGTATACATTGCCTAAATAATTTTTACTCATCTTTTGGTTCTATGTGGTGAGGAAAAGATTCATATCTTCATCTCGGACTCGTACAACAACCTATAAATTAACAAACAAATTGTATTACATATTTTATATAACTTTGTAAATGAGAAATATATTTATGCTTACAAGAACCTCCGTGAGGATGACATTCCTAATCTGCATAGGAATATCCTCCTCGTGGGCCCACGCATTGTGTCCACCTAGGGATATATGCATTTCTAGGCATAGATAAAACAACATCTCTAGGAATAATATCAAATCCCCTGCAGAAAGTACGTATTTGAATTTAATAAGTTTTGAATGCTAAACATTTACGAAATGAAAAACTTACCCTACGGACTTGGGTACGAGCTCTACGACCGGACGTAAATCCGGTGTTGTACCGCTCGCACCTGCTTCTGAACTGTGGGTAGGTCGGCATCTAGGAAGCATATTTATCACAAACATAATATTTCGTATAATAATAACACATATATCATTAAGCACATCCATTATCAAATAAACTCATATAGCATATATTATCAAAATGAAACTACAATACCCATTTACATAAAAGAAGAAGAACCAGATAATAGTCCACAATATTGCTTTCATGGTAAAGTAAATGAATACATAACCGTGACACATCATATAAGTTCACAGCTGTAATGACCCGGATTTTTAGAGACTTTGGTTATCGACATAAACTCGATGTCTACAACCAAACATCGAAAAATCCCGGTAATTAATGAAAGAAATTAGAGGATGAGGAAAGATAAGATAGAAACTTAGAATAGAAGAAGAAGAAGAACACAATATCAGAGTAACACGAATCTCACAGCGGAACGAATAAATATATTTCATAACATAACTTTGAAATACAAATCTGTACTTGAATATACATATCATTTATCAAAGTAAAACACTTACAACACAGCGGAAATAACTATAGCTATATAATCCTGAAGCCTCCTGCTCCAAGCTCTTCCAGTATATCTGTAAATCCTGACTACTTGACTGCCCACACAAAATTGGGCACCCAAGAGTTTAGGGAAAACAAAACAAAATAAACTCCGGGTCAGTCATGGGACTGGTATGAGTAAAACAGTTCAAGCAGGTAAATGATATCTCATAAGACCACGACGTATAACGGAACGGGTTTTTCCCTTATGAGAATCCAAATTATCTTTATATCAAAAACCTTTTGATATTATAATAATGTCTATCAACCACAATATAATAATCATCTAGCAGAAACGCTTTCATCTCACATTCTACATATATAGTATACAATCAAAACCGCAAGCACGTATTGGGTAATGGATTTCCAACTATGACAATATGGAACCACCTTTCGCTAGTGTACCTCTAGAGAGGAATACACTGGGTTCAACAAGAACATCTTGCAACCCGGCCACACATGACCGACCACTCATTTCGCTTGGGTGTATCAAATGTATATCACCAACGGTTGGGATCAACAACCGTTTCCCAAATGGGACAGTATCGACAATAGATTTTTAGAAATAAATGGAATTCTAGATCAGGTGATTATATACCCTACTTCGGTGCGACCGACTTAGCCATGCTGCCTGCCCGATTTCTGTCATTTACCGGTTGATGAGGCTAGAAGCTACACTTTATCATCACACCAGATTCACTTTGAATGCCACATCGTCAAATCCATCAAATCACCGATTGACGTCCTTAAACATACATTATGTGTTAGCTGAAAGAAGTTTCCTTCTCCGCTTCCACTCTTGGTACGGTTGGAGAAATCAATATACGTGATCGTCTGGAAATACTTTCTCAGACATCCATCCATATAGGTCATCCAGGAACAGGATGAACCGAAGGCACTATTCAATACATCCATCTTAGACAATGTTATCTAAGACTTATACAATAGCCCTTGCACTTTACTCCGTCTTCAATTATCTTTGGCATATATGATTCGCAACGCTTATGCCAATACAGAGTGGTTCTTCGGATAATAATCCAACCGGTCTCTCCATATTAACAACGTTAAAATGGTCAACAACTTCGATAGTCGGTGAGTTAAGTATCAAAGAAAAACAGGTGTGCAAACAACGATATTATTTCCAAATGGAAATTATATCGATCAATCATCAATCATATATATATATATACTCATATTTCCTATTTCAATATTTGATTACGTTTCTGATTCTATTTGGAAAGCATTCCCAAATCTTCTTTACTTGGATTTAAACTGATGTTTTAAATCAACATCGCGACGACAACTCAAACCACTATACTTATTTACTAAATTCACTTAACCACTTTCACTCTCGAACCTTAACCATTTCTAAATTAAAAACGAAGTCAATCAAGTTGGGGTATAACTACCTCTCAGACCTTAACTGAACAACATTTCAAATCTCGAAATAAGGTAAGTTCATCTTTTAACTCCTTAACACTTCCTTACGTAACTTCCGGATATAATTAACGAGTCCAACTCCTTTAATTCTATTCGAATAACTATATTCGATTAACTCCTTTGATTTAACTTAAATCGATTAACTCCATCGAATAACTAAATTCGACAACCCCTTCGAATAACTAAATTCGATAACTCCTTCGAATAACTAAATTCGATAATTCTTTTCGAATAAACTATATTCGATAACTGACTTTCGATTAAACTAATCGATAACTCTTTTCGATTAAACTATAATCGATAACTCCTTTTATTTAACTTTATTTGAATAAACTAATAATTGATTAACTCATTTTAACTCTATTCGAATAACTAATATTCGCTAACTCCTTTTAACTCTATTTGAATAAATAATATTCGATAACTCCTGTTAACTCTATTCGAATAACTAATATTTGATAACTCCTTTTAACTCTATTCGAATAACTAATATTCGATTAACTTAGTTTTCCTAACTCTATCTCAATTAACTCCTATCGAATAACTAATTCGATAACTCTAATTGAATAACTGATATTCAATTAACTCTGCTTGTCGATTTACCCTTATTCACTAACTTTATATGCTTTATAAAGATTTCCTTCTACAGCGTTTATCCACTTATAATGATTTCCTTCTACACCCTTTATTCAATTATAATGATCACCTTCTACAGCGTTTATTCACTTATAATGATTACCTTCTACTGCATTTATTCACTCATAATGATTTCCTTCTACTGCGTTTATTCACTTATAATGATTACCTTCTACATCGTTTATTCACTTATAATGATTACCTTCTACAGCGTTTATTCACTTATAATGATTACCTTCCAATCCTATTTATCTTCCCAGATAAATATTTCTTTTATCTTTTCTATTTATTCAACAAATAGATATTTCTTTTATCCTTCTATTTATTTCCTAAATAAATAACCCTTTTTCTATTCTATATAAAATCCATTGATTTTATATAAATAATTCATTTTCAAAATACACTTTGAAAATCCCCTTTCCCCCATCCAGTATTTCTTACGGTATTTAACATACCATACAACAACGATAAAAATCGTCCAACCACATATAATCAACAACAGATTATATATCACATCATGTATCACAATATATGAATCACAGTAAAATAAATGTTGGGGGATCCAGTTGGATTCCTCCAACCTGTTTCCCTGCATCACAGATGTTAAACAATATAGATATCATCACTTTCAGTTCCATATGATATATTCTGTTAAACATAATCAATATAGAAATTCAACTAACTGACTAGCAGTTCAATCAAACAGTCAACACACAGTCAATCAGCCAATATTTAATAGTTCTAAAAATACAACATGAAATTATAAACTATTCAGAGTTAGTGAGATTTACTCACTTTGGCAGTTCATCGTTAAAGAACGACAAACTGTTTGTTTGATTTGAATCAAACAATTTATTTCGCCGTAAATTCAAACGAGCGCCAATCCACTTCCAGTTAGTTTCATTATGAAGCTCCCGCCCATACGGTCCCAACGCAACTTACGGTTCGTAAATCTGATACAGTATGAACGAGATATTTGATTTACAAGCTATACGAATTATTTAAATAAAACTGGGGTTTTAAATTCCTAAATGGGCTCACCACTTCATAAGGCCGTCTCCTATACGAAACCAACCAGGCCCGCTCTCCCTATTCTTCTTCCCAAACCAAGAAATATGCATCCTCCCTGTACACCTCTAGCCATTTCCGCCCACTTCCATCACCAATTGCCATTCCTCCTCTTCATTAACAAGCCAACCGAATACACCATCATTCACCTCATCACACTCTCTTCAACATCATATAGAAAAAGAAGGACTCGCCCCTCCATCAATTCCGTCGCTCAGCCCTTTACACAACCACACAGTGACGCAAATCCTTCCAAGTGATCGAACTCCACAAAAACACTCCCACCGTGTTCGGTTCTCTTTGATAAACCCAAACACATCCTCCATTTCTTCAATTTACCACCACAACCAAATCGATTTCAAACCCTGGATTTACAGTACACACTCGAACGACAGGAACTGTAACCGCACCCTTCAAAAGAAGCACCAAACTGAAGAGAATCCCTCATGGAACCAAAGTATATAAGTTTTAAAATTTATACTATTTGATTTCCATTGATTTTGATTTTTCTTTGATCGACCTTTTTGCTGTGAAAGAAATTTGACAACGGCGGAAATTATGATGACTTTTAAATTAGGTTTTAAGGGTTAGGGGGTTATTTATAGGCTGAAAATGGCATATTCTCGGTATATTCCTTTTTTTGTTAATTCGTTATTTCCTTCTAAAAATTCGTGTGATCACACACGATAGTCAAAAATCACGAAAATTGACATGTAGCTAGTGTTTGACATTTCGGACCACCTAAACTGGTTTCGTCGAATTCCGACTTCGTATGCTCACACATTGTATTTTTAACCGTCAAAATACTGACTGTTTTTAACTCTAAAAATCGGTACGGCTACATACTGACTCTAAAAATCACGAAACAAGAAATCTAACAACTATTTGACATTGCGGATCTAACGAAATTAGTTTCGTCGAATTCCGACTTCGTTTGCAAAACCGGCTATTTTTAAAGCTTTGAATGACCCATTTAAATATATAAATATATTTAAATATAATTAGATTTAATATTTATAAATAAATATTATCGTATATATATTCACAGTGGAATACCGTACTGCTTCAGAATATCTTATATGGATTTCTAACTCGATATTTCAAATCTGGATCAACCCGATATTCGATTTATATTGAAATTCCTTTTTAAAATATAAATAATTCCTTTATAAATTATAAAGGAATTCCACAGCGACTTTTCTGAAATTTGATTTGGACGTGAATCAAAATCTATACGATGAAATCCCGATTTTTCTCTTCCACTAGAAAGATATACTCCACCAGCTCCACACCTTTCTTGTTTCACAGCAATCCGATTTAAAACGAACCCTGTACATTCAGTTGAAGTTCAAATCGCCAAATTACGAACTGCAGCGCCATTTCGAGCTCGGTTTTAATTATAATAAAATTATACGTTCAACTGACGTTAGTTAAATAACTTCGTTAAAATAAATTCAATTCTAAACTGAATTATATATTTCAAGTTTGACCAGTTCACACGATATTGTCAATTCACTAATTCTGACTATTTCAGAATTAAATAAATTATTCTATTATTTATATTAATTAAATATTCCTTATAATTTAATTAAATAACCTTATGTTATCTAATTCACTATATAAATAATTAAATAAATTAATTATTATATAGCTGAAAAATGCGGGTCATTACAACAGCATAACATATCATATAAAACATATCATCGTACATCATAACTCACAACATCTTTAAACTTCGAAATATACGTAAACAACTAATGATATAAATAATATTAGTCTTCTTCATTTTAGATCTGATTCAGTCTCGGTCTCATACTCTATATTTTTGTTCTCTGTACTCACAAATGCTTCTATTAAAACATTTGTTTCATCATTCAAAGACCCTAAATCAACATCATTAGCAATTATTATTTCATCGTTTTGATTTGCATCCGTTTAATACGCTGCATCGTCTAAAATAGCAATTCCTTCAAACGTAAATCTTGCCTTTGTTTTAATTATAGCATACCAATCTGCTTTATCTCTTTTTAAGGACAGATACGGAGCAAAGTAAACTTGTAACGCTTTCTTTGCCAATACAAAAGAATCATTCTTATAGTAATGTGATGTGTACTTTATTTCTATAAGCGTATAATCTTTATGCACGTTGATTCCAGTACTAGGAACATTACTGAACCAGTTGCACTTGAATAGAACAACTTTTTCAATAGGTTGTACATAATATGCCAACTCTAAAATCTGTGTCAAGATGCCATAAAAGTTATTTATATGCTCTTCTGAATCATCACTACCTTTGACAAATACACCATTGTTATATGTTAATCTGTCAGTACCATCGTCTTTGGTATTGAATTTAAATCCATTGATGAAGAATATTGGACAAGTCTTAACATTTCTTTTTGTTCCAAGCGCAAGATGTTGCAAACCCTCGTCGTTGACGCAGTTTATTGGATCGTAAATGTACTTCGAGAACCATTTAGCAAAATCTTTACTGAGATCACCATTTGGAATTTCTGATTTGTAAATACTGCAAATATAAATGATTTTATTACTAGCTAACAATTGATGTACATATAACTATATAAATTTAAAAATTTAATACCTAACAAATGGTGCAACTTCAGCACAATTTAGAAGAACATATGTGTGTGCTACATGGTGATCTCTATCATCTAACCATATTTTCTACTCATTCTCCAGAAGATCGTCCATGTTGTCTAAAAATAGATAACATAGTTGGACAAATATTGTGTTCCACGATTTCATCATTACGAGTACCACTTACAAATGATATGCTCACATGATCACTGAAGTAATGAGAAAAAAAGAACGAAGCTTCTTCTTCAAAATAAGATTTGCAAATCGAACCTTCAACTCGTGCTTTTTATCATACCTTTTTCTTCAGATGACACAAATAACTAATATAAAAATAATTCAATTTGCCTCATCAGTTTGCACTGGACGTTGAATTGTAAGCATAAATTTTTTAAAAATATTAACTCTCGAAAGGATACATCCATCCATATTGCGCTGGATCTCGAAGAATTGCTTCGGATGGAAGATGAATAGGTAAATGATCCATTACATTAAAAAATCCTAGAGGCAAGATTTTCTCCAATTTGCAAATCAATATCGGAACATCTACTTTAAGTTTATGAAGACGATCAATTTTTTACACTACCGAAAAAAGCTGTTTATAGAATAGGCTTAACTCTGTTATAACACCACACACTTTTACGAGCAACAATTCTTTGAACACCAGTGGTAATAAATATTCCATCATTATATGACAATCATGAATTTTCATCCCACTCAATTTATTGTTTTTATAGTCAATACATCTACGGGGATTAGAAGAAATCCCATCCAAACATTTCAGTCCCTCAACTCATTTCAGTACAAGTTTTATTTGTTTGTTGTCTAGTTCATAGCACGCTTTGGGTTTTTTATTGTTGTTGACCCACTTTTTAGTCAAAGCAGTCATACATGGAATCTCTTCTCAACAATACGCTCAAGTGTTGGGAATATCGTCAGAAGACATGAAGTGATTTGGTTGAAATGGCATCACAAACAAAGAATGGCCCGAAACTCCTATAAGATGACCTTTTCTAGACCCGAAAACAGCGTTTACGGAGCATAGCTCCATAACTCTTGTTGCTCTCTGAATTAGCTTCAGTTTGAGCTTTTGTTCAGCTCAATCGGACTTACGGTTTGAAAGTTATGCCCGTTTCCGTGAACACGTGCAGAACCGGGAACTTGGAATCTGGCATTGGCACAACCCTTACGGATCGGATCGGAGCACATAAGATCCGACCCGCCTGAAGTGTTTCGCACTGAAGTATTTCCAGCCTTCAGATCGGAGACATCACCACGCATCGGTTCGGATCAGATCACCCCTGGAAGGGTCGGTTCGGATGAGATAAAGTGGCATTGGAAACTTGGCACACATCAGTTCGGATCGGGATAGGAAGACCCGATCCGATTTGGACATCTGAACAGAAGTGCACACACGCATTCAGCCCAGGAAACTGGTTCGGTTCGGATCCGATCCGAACTGACCTGACCTGCTTCTGCACCTGAAATTCTGGCATGCATCTCTTTCGGTTCGGATCGGGGTAGGACGATCCGATCCGCCTAGTTTCTTCTGCACCGGAGTGCTGTTCGTCTTCGGTTTGAAGACACCAATCCGGTTCGGGTCGGACCCAAACCGACCCCCTGCACCTGCTCAGACGCAGCGTCTTTGACCGATTCTAAGGGATAACCGCTCCTACAAATGTGGATCGAGCTCCACCTGTCTGCATACGACCTGGAGACCACGTTCTCCATTATCTCCGGGATAGCCTCGCCACGCGCCACGTGTCCACCCGATCCGAACCGGTTCAGAGCACCTACCTGCTTCTCTACGCCTATAAATACACCACGAGATGGTCATTTCAAGGGACTTTCCGGCACTAACACCTCCCGACCTCCATTACCAAGTATTCAAGGACTTTGGGTACTCCTCAACTCAATCAAACACGAGGCTATTGTGCATAAATTCAATCTCTTTTCTCCTCTTCTTCATTACAACACAAGGCTATTTTGTATAATCGAATCTCACGGATTGTGAGACACCATTGTAATTGTAATTCCTCAGGATATGAGAAACTATAAAGTGGACGTAGGCTTGGATTGAGCCGAACCACTATAAAAATCTCGTGTGTTCCCTGTTTTTACTGCTTTCTATCTGTAATCTGTGATTTGTGAGGATTTCACATAGAGTTTGGGTGTTAGGCCCAAATTTCGGTCTAACATTTTGGCGCGCCAGGAAGGGTGGCACACGATACAACTTCTTCTACTAGCTTGAACGGAAGCGGATTATTTGGCTATTGGATCAGTGGTCAAGCGAAAGAAAGACGGAACCTTCTCTCGTGCTGAGGATGTTGGCACTGAAGGCACAAGGAATGAGGCAAGCCAGGAGGCTTCCTCTCATGAAAATCCATCAACATACTTAACTAGAGATGAAATGGATGGCGTTCTCGCTGAATTGAGAACTCAAATGGCAAGGCAAGATGATCTCCTCCGCAAACAACAGGAGATGATCGACCAATTCTTCGCTCGGATGGAAGGAAGGCCGAGCGGCAATGCACAAATCGCTGGAAATAACATTGAATCAGCCCCAGCAGGAGCAGAGAACCGGATCAGTTCGGACCCGATCCGAACCGATGAGCAAGCTCCGAGAGAACTCGGGGGAAATCCCCCTCAACGACTTGCAGCTTCAACACTTAACATTTTGGATGGAAACGTCACTAGAAGCACAGGCCATATACACGTCCAATATCTGCTCCGGTTCGGATAGGAAATACAATGACACAGCTCCGAAGTGGAATGCAGCAGGACAATCACCACAGACCCGTTCAGGTTGAGCAAGACGAACCGGGTCGGTTCGGTACCACCAACCCGAACCGAACATCCGATCCGAACCGTGCACCTCTCCATAATCTCCCTCGTTCCTCCGAGCCGCAGCAAGGGGGCACCTCCGAACCGAACCGAATGACCTGCCAAGCTCCTTATACTCTTCCACACACTTCTGAACTTAACGCTGGGGGCACCAGCTCTGGACTTGTCAACTTGCAACAGCTCTTTGAAGGCGATCGGCTCGCCAGCCTTATTGAACGCCTTTCGAGAGGCCGCATTTATCAGAATGACTTGGATGATGTCAATCACAATCCATTCACACAGGAAATAAGGAATTCCCGCAATCCTCCAGATTTCAAACTTCCACAACTGGAACCCTATAACGGCAGGGTAGATCCTACCGTGCACCTAATGCACAATAAACGGCATATGGAAGTTCAATCGGCGTCGGAAAACGTCATGGCTAAATGCTTTCCCCTCTTTTTGACTGATGTTGCTGCTATGTGGTTTCGGCAGCTGGAATCTGAATCGATCAACAGTTGGAACATGTTGGTCGCTCGCTTTATTGAACAATTTCGGGTCAATATCGCTCGACCCAAGAATGTAATGTCACTAACTACAATCAAGCAGAGGCCTAAAGAAACTCTGTGGTCATTTCTGGAAAGGTTCAACGTTGCAGCAGCATCAGTTGATCGACCTGAGCCATCTATGGTATTGATGGCGGCAGTATCCGGCGTTCTAGACAACTCGGAGTTCAAGAAATCCTTGTACCGAGACCCACTAAGGAATCTCAGTGAATTCTATCTTGAATCGGATAGGTTTTTGTGTGAAGAAGACGCAACGTCCGAAAAGAAAATTCTTGATGTTAACATGCTCAAAGACGGAGAACCACCTGATTCTGGTAAAGGTAAAGGAAAAGTTACCGTCAAGAATGACCGCAACGCTCAGCCCCGGAGAGGGCCCAAATATGAAAAGTACACAGAACTTAATTCGTCACTAACCGACATCTACGTGAACACAAACGGTGACGTCTCCTATCCAAAGCCTCCCAGGAGGGAGCCATCGCAAAGAGAACGCGATTCTGGGAAATATTGCATATTTCACGATATGGACGGTCATGACACAAATGACTATAGACACTTGCGAGATCTGATTGAGGAACGGGTTAGACGTGGAGAGCTACCCGAGTATGTGAAACAACCAACAGCACTTGTACCTGTGCTGCCACCACCTGCTCCCTGGAGAGGGAATGACCCTGGAACGAGCTCCCATCGACTCGTCATCAACTGATCTGGATTGGATCACTCTGCGTTTTCAGCATTTCTTAGGATTTAAGATATGTCTCTTTGCTTTCTTTAGGTTTTCCGATTGGCTAAATCGGAGTACACACGTTCGGGGTTAGGATTTAGCTCCAAATCGTGCTCTGCACTCGATGACAAACCAATCAGGATTTGCTTTGGTTTTGTACTTTGGATTGAATAAGGAAGGACTTTCCGAGCATGGATTATGTTTGGCAATTTAAGTATCTTGTTAGGTTGTGGCAGGATTCTCAATCTCAACTAAAGTATGGCTTATACTTATCTCGGACCCCTAGGCATGGATTATGCCTAGGGACAGACTGTCTTGTCAGGTTTTGGCAAGCATAGCTCTATCCTGTAACACCCCACCTCCGCCAGTGCCACTCTTGCAAGGGCACTGACTTTGGAGGGGCGTTTAAACAAGGTAAACATGCATGCAGATATCACAAGACAGAACATATAAGTAAAAACAGAGTAAATATAGCAGCGGATAAAAACTAGCATATCAAAACCATAAGCTAAGTTACAACACAGTACTTGATCATTATTTTCCATAAACAAAGTCTAGAAACATAAAACTGGAAACTGGAAAGGAAAACATAAAGTAGCTATCCCCAAGGTAGAAAACCATAGCGAGCTCAACTCCAAAGCATACATGAGCTATCCAGGAAAAGCAGCTAAGATCCAAGCTAAGTACTGGTATTCCCGCCCTGTAAACCTGGGGGGGGGGGGTGGGAACGAAAGAAAAGAGGCGAAAGAAAATAGGTCAGTCAAAAGACTGGTAAGTCCTACCTACTATTGTACAACAACTAATAAAGTTAACTGTATATGTAAACAAGGATGAGTCATAGGATGATAACTGGCATGGAAAAAGTCAACAAGATAGATCAAGTGTGGCACCGCATATACAAGGTTGAGGTTTGCACCAAGTGTACTAGTATCACAAGTCATGTCAAGTGTAAACAAGAAGTGATCCCCAGGCCTAAGTTTGGCCCAACATCATGAATGACCTAAACCAAGGTCCAACTAGCACGGTCTAGTCGATCAGCTCTCCTAAAGCCTAACTCGTCAAGTGTCGGTGTCATACGGCCCAACTACGAAGTGTAGCTAAACTGTGCTAGGTCCACCCTAGGGTGTATCAAGTCCTAGGGTGTCAACCACTGACACAAACCAAGCACGCACAGTTTAAACCTACTGGTGCCTGTGCCTGCTTTTTCAACTCCGGACCATGTGCACGACCATGGCCCGCCTGAACCTACACCGGCGCACCTACACAGCCGTCGTCTTGGTCGCTTACATGTCATCCCAGTAATCGTGCCCCACCCTAGCCTAGTCCCTAGGGTATCATGATACAACTAAGAGGGTTACTGGTGCAAAGGACCACGTAACTAGGGTTTCCTTAATGGGTTAAACGTGGTTAACCCAACTCATCCAAGTACCAAGTTGGTTAAGTGTACCCAAGGTTCATGACTTAACCCTATCAACCCATCGTGTTTAATTGGTTAAGTATTCAAGCGGTCCATGACTTAACCCTACCATGTGGCATTAATTAATTTAATGCACCCAACCTCTCACATTAGACCTTGTTGTGGTTACTAGTTAGGCCGGGCGGATCCGGGTAGGTTTACACCACAACTTAGTCTAACCTCGGGTTTCACGTGCAACATGACCAACTACTCACATTGGGTCCTATTGCTTGTAGCCACTAGTTAAGCCGGTCGGTTCCGGGTAGGTTTATGCTACAAGCTCAACCCAACCTCGAGTTGGCCATCCTCATGTTTTCTAAGTGTCATGTCCATCATGTTTCCAAAACACATTACAAATTTTCAAGCAATTGGGTAGACCTAACTTAATAGGTAAATTCCCAATGGGTAGACCTAACTTAATAGGTAAATTCCCAAGCTTACGTTTTTATGTCTTTTAAGTTTACCCAACCCCAAACGCAATCCCCTCGCTTACATATCGCAGTAGCGCATAAAGGATAGAAAGAGGGAACTTGGCAAAATCATGACATAAAGGTGTTGGAGCCACAAGTTAAACATGGTGGCATATGAGACAAAGATGTGATCACAAACTTGCATATCATGTTATCAACTTGCAAAATATTCCTAAGCATGCATAACATCATTTTAACTTGCATAGTGTTCATATGCATGCATAACATGGTTTCAACTTGCATAAGGTTCATATGCATGCATAACATGGTTTCAACTTGCATAAGGTTCATATGCATGCATAACATCAAACTTGGCAAATAGGCGGAACACGGCCATAGATAGCATGAGATAAGGACTAGTAACATGCATATAACATTATATGCATGTTAATACAAGGTTTATGAGAGTTTCAAAGTTGCATCATGCAACATTTCCAACCAAAGATCACATCTTTCTATGCATAAAGCCAAGGTAATGACTTTACTAACATGCATAGAGTAAGCTTATGCATAAAATCATAAGATCAAAGCACATATCATGATTAACCCCAAACTCAACTTGCAACATAACATATTAACTTCATAGTTAAAATACAAGAGTAGAAATAGGCTTACAATGCTTATGTGGACTCAAATGAGTATAGCAAATGTAAGAAACCCCTTATGCAACAAATTAAAACCCCAAAATGCAAGCAAACTTGATCAAGACTCCTCCTTTATGATGCCAATAGAGAAACAAGACTTTAATGCAAGGTAAAGAGGATCATACAAGCCTAAATACACTTGTATGCATGGAAATCTCTTAGAAATTTGATTTAGGAATTTATGAAGAGAGTGGAGGCTATGAGAGGATTGATTTTGCCATAGTTTAGTTGTAGGATAGATTAATGATGATTTAGGGTAGGTTAGGGTCTTATTTATAGATTAGGCAAGTGTTTTAGGCCATAGGATTAACCCTAGGATAGATCCCAGCCCTCAAAAATCGTCACAAGCCTCCAAAACAAGACCAAGGGCCAAAACAGGTGCACCAGGCCAGCCAGGGTCAAGCCAGAAGGCTGTGCAGGTTTCTGGCTCGACACGGGCGCACTTCCCAAGTGCGCCAGTGTATTTTTGTGCTGGCGCACTTCCCAAGTGCGCCAGTGCATTCTGGCTTGTTTTCGGTTTTTCTACCTAACTTCGTTCGTCCATATCTTCTTCATACGGACTCCGATTTTCGAAAACTCGGACTCTATTTCGCGTATTTTTCCGAGACGAACGCAATGGCATAGCCCGTTTCCCTTGATTCAGATTTTAGAATTAAATTCTGCCTCAATTTATGTTATAACAGGTTATTGAAAATACGGGTTGTTACATTCTCCCCTCCTTAAGGGATTTCGTCCCCGAAATCTTCAAGTTAGGAAGAACGTATCCTACCATCCAACATCCATCTACTCAAAACATCATCCACGAGCAATCATTGTCCTTACAAGATTCTAAATGTTGTATGAACATATGCAAAGGTGTGTGTATATGTACTTATCTAATGCAAATATCATCAATGCAGATTATGTTAGTGAAATGAATCCATATGTATGCAATTCCTAACATAATGTATAACATCTATATGTGTGCACATCACATACATCCATATGCAACATCCATGTGATAACACAAAAAATTTCATCCATGAATAAGCATAAACACTCATGCATATGCAATATGAGAGTGTGTGAGCCGATCTTAGTGCCTAATGTGTATCATGCATCCACGAGTATCCACTTGCAACCACTTGCAACCATCAAGCATAACATGTTTCAAATACATGTTTCATCCAAAGGGTTTCTACCTAAGGTTCTCATGACAAGATTAGCACGATAACTAGATAAACATGGATAGCAAAGAGAAAGATATGCTAACAAAGAAAAGAGATTGAGAGTGTACCCTCAAAAAGGAATGGATAAAGCCCATGCATCTTCTCCTCGGTTTCCCAAGTTGCGTCTTCTTCGGCTTCACCCCATTGAACCTTCACCAACTTGACCTCTCAATTCCTTAGCTTCTTGGTCTCCGTCCCCAAGATACGAATCGGAGCTCTCCTCAAAGTAGCTTCTTTCTCCACTTCCATATCTTCCAGAACACTTGGCTCAACAACCTCTGCTGACTCATGTAAACACTTCCGGAGATGCGAGACATGAAAAACATCGTGTACTCCGGCAAGCTTCTCGGGCAATTTCACTCTATAAGCCATCTGCCCGATCCTCTCTATAATAGGGAAGCGTCCAACAAATCTCGGTGCTAACTTCCCAACGGCTCCAAATCGGACCACATTCCGCAAAGGAGAAACCTTCACGAAAACCATATCTCCAACATCAAACTCCAAATCAGATCTTCGCTTATCAGCATAGGATTTCTGTCGGTCTTGGGCCGCTTTCATCCGTCTTCGAATCAACTCGATCTTCTCGGATGCATCTCTGATCATATCAGGCCCAAGTATAAGCTTATCTGTAGTCTCCCACCAACATGTAGGCGACTTGCACGGCCTCCCATATAAAGCTTCAAATGGTGCCATCCCTATGCTTGCTTGATAACTGTTATTATATGCAAACTCAACAAGAGGAAGATGGTCTTCCCAAGTACCACCAAAATCCAGAATACAAAGCCTTAACAGATCCTCGAGTACCCTATTCACCCTTTCGGTTTGACCGTCCGTCTGTGGGTGATAAGCAGTACTTAGATTCAAACTCGTGCCCATGGCTTCTTGCAAGCTATTCCAGAACTGACTTGTAAAGATTTGGTCACGGTCACTGACTATACTAGAAGGGACTCCATGAAGTCTCACAATCTCACGAAGATATACAGACGCTAGCCAAGATGCGGTCCTCTTGCTCTTTACCGAAATGAAATGAGCACTCTTCGTAAGTCTGTCCACAATAACCCAAATGCTCGTATTCCCTTTCCTTGACCTTGGTAGCCCATCAATAAAATCCATGGAAATACTCTCCCACTTCCAAAGTGGAACGTCTAGAGGATGCAATAGCCCACCGGGCTTCTTCGACTCTGCCTTAACTTGCTGGCAAATGATACATCTAGAAACAAACTCTGCCACCTCCTTCTTCATCCCAGGCCAAAAGAAAATATGCTTCATATCTTTATACATCTTATCTCCGCCTGGATGTATAGTCAACTTAGAGTGATGCGCTTCCTCAAGAATTTTTCTTACTAGATCTCCTACCACTGGAACACATAACCTTCCATCTCTCCTCAGCCAACCCTTGTCATCAATAGAATATCGAGCGAGATGACTAGACGTCTCTCCTCGAATCAGCTTATCCATAATCTCAACTATCTGAGGGTCTTCTTTCTGCGAAGCCCCAACTTGATCAAGAAGGGTGGGTCTGAGTTCCAGAGATGCTAATGAACCGGTCATCGACTCAATTGCCAAAGAGAAATCAAAGGTTGCCACATACTCTAAATTCTTCATCTCAACGAATAGAGGACTTAGGGTCAACCTCTTTCTGCTTAGTGCATCAGCCACAACATTACCCTTGCCAGGGGTATAAGCTATCTCGAAGTCATATGATGCCAAGAATTCCATCCACCTTTGCTGCCTAAGATTCAGATCTTTCTGCGAGAAGAGATACTTGAGTGATTTGTGATCAGTATACAACTCAAACCTTTCGCCTAAAAGATAGTGGCGCCAGGACTTGAGTGCAAAGACAATCGCCACCAACTCCAAGTCATGAGTGGGGTAGTTCTTCTCATGAACTTTAAGTTGCCTACCCCCATAACATATCACTCTTCTCTCCTGCATCAGAACAGCGCCTAACCCCGTGCCACGTGCATCGGTATGCACGGTAAACATCTTACCGCCATCGGGTAATGCCAAAACTGGAGCTGTGGTAAGGGCCCTTTTGAGCCTTTGAAAAGCAAGCTCACACTCTAAGTCCCATGCAAAGACTAAGTTCTTCTTCGTCAATCTAGTGAGAGGGGCCGAAATCTTAGCGAAGTCTCTAATGAACTTCCTATAGTAGCCTGCCAGACCGAGAAAGCTTCGCACTTCGGTTGCATTCCTAGGAGTCTTCCAGTCTTGAACTGCAACCACTTTCGCGGGATCCACAGCTATACCCTGCTTAGAAACTATATGCCCAAGAAATCGGACTTCCTTTCTCCAAAAGTGGCATTTGGAGAACTTGGCTTTCAACTGATGGCCTCTAAGCGTATCCATCACTTCCTTGAGGTGTCTAGCATGTTCTTCCTCGTCTTTTGAAAAGATCACAATATCATCCACGAAGACAACAACAAACTTGTTAAGGAACTCCCTGAACACCCTACTCATCAAATCTACGAAGTAGGCGGGTGCATTAGTCAAGCCGAATGGCATGACAAGCCATTCAAAGAATCCGTCTGGAGTCCTAAATGCAGTCTTATCAATGCTGTCTTTGGCCACTCTAAGCTGATGAAATCCGGTGGCTAAATCAAGCTGAGAGAAAACAGAAGCACCAACAAGCTGGTCGAAGAGGTCATCTATCCTCGGTAATGGATGCCTATTCTTCTTGGTCAGCTTGTTCAACTCTCGATAATCAACACATAGACGAAGCGAGCCGTCCGCCTTAGTAGCGAACACCACAGGAGCACCCCATTCGGAAATGCTTCGCCTAATAAAATTCTTCTCAAGTAGCTCCTTGATTTGCTTACTGAGCTCTCTCCTTTCACGCGGGGCCATGTGCCTAACTGGTAAGGAGACTGGCTTAGCATTATCAACCAGATAAATGCGGAAATCTATCTCTCGCTTAGGGGGTAACCCCTTAACTTCTTCAAAAACATCAGGGTATTCTCGAACCACCCTTACAGATTGCAGATCATCGATAGACGAGTCAAGAGATTCAAGATAACATAGCATGACGGGATCTAGCGGGTTGCAAGAAATCTCTAGGGTATTGCCAAGGCGAGTCATGAGTCTCACCACCCTATGCTCACAATCGAGAATGGCTCCATAGCGGGACAACCAATCCATGCCCAAGATCAACCCGTATCCCGTGAACCCGAGAACATAAGCATCACACGAGAATTCTACGGTCAAGATAGAAATCCTCAAATCCATACAGATCATAGATAAATGGGCTGAACCCCCAATCGGATTTGAAACACTAACAGGATCCTCAACAAGACTAGTACTTAGGTGCAAACTTCCAACAACATCAGAAGAAATAAAGGTATGCGATGCGCCAGAATCAAACAAAGTGCGAACAGGAAAACCAGAAATATAAACAAGACTTTCCACAGAAATAGTACCTCGGTCCTGAACTGGAGCGGTGTTGAGAGCATGCACTTGCCCTCCAGATAAACCTGCGCGCTGAGTTTGTCCATGCCCCTGCTTCTTAGGGCAATCCTTGCTAAAATGTCCCGTCTCTCCACAATGAAAGCATCCACCCAATTTCATTTTCTTCTTCCTACAGTCCTTGGCTACGTGCCCAACAATCCCACAGAAGTGGCACTTTCTTGTGTCCTTTGCCTTGTTCTTGTTGCCCTTGTTGTTCTTGTTGTTCTTGTTGTTTTGATTACTCTGGTTCCCTCCCCACTTGGAGTCTGTCTTCTTAGGCTGAGTTTCATTGGGCTTGACTTCCTTCTTCCCATTCTTATCCTCTCCCTGTAGCAATGCCATGTCTACTAGGCTCTCGAAAGTGGCCCCCATGGGTATGTGTGACATGGCTAGACCTTGTAATGGCTCATTTAACCCTCGTGCAAAACGTAGAGCCTTCTTCTCGGGAGTATTGACCATGTCCAAACCGAATCGGGCAAGCTGGTTGAACTTATTCACATATTCTCTCACCGTCATGTCTCCTTGCTTCAAGGCTATGAACTTCTCTAGTTGCAAATTTGCCTCCGCAGACGATAAAAACTTAAGCCCAAACCTTGCCCTAAAGTCGGCCCAGGTTTCTATGGGCCTAGTAGCACTGGTGACCTCCCACCAATAAGAAGCTTCCTCCTTTAGTAGCCAAACCGCCAACAGAACCTTTCTACGGTCCTCTATATCAAAGATGGCAAAGAGATCTTCGGTCTCCTTCAACCAATTTCTTGCTTGCACAAAAGTCTTCGTCCCAATAAATTTTTTGCCACCCATTGCCTTGAAGTCCTTGCAAACCTTGGCGAAATCGGCTTGTGGTTGCTGAGGAGGAGGAGGAGGGGGTGGAACCTCAATGATAGTGGGAGTGGTTGCTGGACCTGCATTGTTGGCCCTAGCTTCCAAGTACCTCCGGAACCATCCGGGAATGGTGACTCCCTCAGGAAGATTGAGATCGGCCATGCTGAAAAAAAGGAAAAGATAGATTTAGAACGAGGAAACGAAGGATAGTGCTTATGGCTCTTGGGGGATAGCCTTTCAAAATAAACTAGACTTTTCTTTGGAAAATACTTAATTGGTTTTGAAAATAGCTTTTAAAAGTAACTTTAAAACCCTTTTTGCTCCAATCTTGTAAACCTTATGCTCTGATACCAAATGTAACACCCCACCTCCGCCAGTGCCACTCTTGCAAGGGCACTGACTTTGGAGGGGCGTTTAAACAAGGTAAACATGCATGCAGATATCACAAGATAGAACATATAAGTAAAAACAGAGTAAATATAGCAGCGGATAAAAACTAGCATATCAAAACCATAAGTTAAGTTACAACACAGTACTTGATCATTATTTTCCATAAACAAAGTCTAGAAACATAAAACTGGAAAGGAAAACATAAAGTAGCTATCCCCAAGGTAGAAAACCATAGCGAGCTCAACTCCAAAGCATACATGAGCTATCCAGGAAAAGCAGCTAAGATCCAAGCTAAGTACTGGTATTCCCGCCCTGTAAACCTGGGGGGGGGGGGGGAACGAAAGAAAAGAGGCGAAAGAAAATGGGTCAGTCAAAAGACTGGTAAGTCCTACCTACTATTGTACAACAACTAATAAAGTTAACTGTATATGTAAACAAGGATGAGTCATAGGATGATAACTGGCATGGAAAAAGTCAACAAGATAGATCAAGTGTGGCACCGCATATACAAGGTTGAGGTTTGCACCAAGTGTACTAGTATCACAAGTCATGTCAAGTGTAAACAAGAAGTGATCCCCAGGCCCAAGTTTGGCCCAACATCATGAATGACCTAAACCAAGGTCCAACTAGCACGGTCTAGTCGATCGGCTCTCCTAAAGCCTAACTCGTCAAGTGTCGGTGTCATACGGCCCAACTACGAAGTGTAGCTAAACTGTGCTAGGTCCACCCTAGGGTGTATCAAGTCCTAGGGTGTCAACCACTGACACAAACCAAGCACGCACAGTTTAAACCTACTGGTGCCCGTGCCTGCTTTTTCAACTCCGGACCATGTGCACGACCATGGCCCGCCTGAACCTACACCGGCGCACCTACACAGCCGTCGTCTTGGTCGCTTACATGTCATCCCAGTAATCGTGCCCCACCCTAGCCTAGTCCCTAGGGTATCATGATACAACTAAGAGGGTTACTGGTGCAAAGGACCACGTAACTAGGGTTTCCTTAATGGGTTAAACGTGGTTAACCCAACTCATCCAAGTACCAAGTTGGTTAAGTGTACCCAAGGTTCATGACTTAACCATATCAACCCATCGTGTTTAATTGGTTAAGTATTCAAGCGGTCCATGACTTAACCCTACCATGTGGCATTAATTAATTTAATGCACCCAACCTCTCACATTAGACCTTGTTGTGGTTACTAGTTAGGCCGGGCGGGTCCGGGTAGGTTTACACCACAACTTAGTCTAACCTCGGGTTTCACGTGCAACATGACCAACTACTCACATTGGGTCCTATTGCTTGTAGCCACTAGTTAAGCCGGTCGGTTCCGGGTAGGTTTATGCTACAAGCTCAACCCAACCTCGAGTTGGCCATCCTCATGTTTTCTAAGTGTCATGTCCATCATGTTTCCAAAACACATTACAAATTTTCAAGCAACTGGGTAGACCTAACTTAATAGGTAAATTCCCAATGAGTAGACCTAACTTAATAGGTAAATTCCCAAGCTTACGTTTTCATGTCTTTTAAGTTTACCCAACCCCAAACGCAATCCCCTCGCTTACATATCGCAATAGCGCATAAAGGATAGAAAGAGGGAACTTGGCAAAATCATGACATAAAGGTGTTGGAGCCATAAGTTAAATATGGTGGCATATGAGACAAAGATGTGATCACAAACTTGCATATCATGTTATCAACTTGCAAAATATTCCTAAGCATGCATAACATCATTTTAACTTGCATAGTGTTCATATGCATGCATAACATGGTTTCAACTTGCATAAGGTTCATATGCATGCATAACATGGTTTCAACTTGCATAAGGTTCATATGCATGCATAACATCAAACTTGGCAAATAGGCGGAACATGGCCATAGATAGCATGAGATAAGGACTAGTAACATGCATATAACATTATATGCATGTTAATACAAGGTTTATGAGAATTTCAAAGTTGCATCATGCAACATTTCCAACCAAAGATCACATCTTTCTATGCATAAAGCCAAGGTAATGACTTTACTAACATGCATAGAGTAAGCTTATGCATAAAATCATAAGATCAAAGCACATATCATGATTAACCCCAAACTCAACTTGCAACATAACATATTAACTTCATAGTTAAAATACAAGAGTAGAAATAGGCTTACAATGCTTATGTGGACTCAAATGAGTATAGCAAATGTAAGAAACCCCTTATGCAACAAATTAAAACCCCAAAATGCAAGCAAACTTGATCAAGACTCCTCCTTTATGATGCCAATAGAGAAACAAGACTTTAATGCAAGCTAAAGAGGACCATACAAGCCTAAATACACTTGTATGCATGGAAATCTCTTATAAATTTGATTTAGGAATTTATGAAGAGAGTGGAGGCCATGAGAGGATTGATTTTGCCATAGTTTAGTTGTAGGATAGATTAATGATGATTTAGGGTAGGTTAGGGTCTTATTTATAGATTAGGCAAGTGTTTTAGGCCATAGGATTAACCCTAGGATAGATCCCAGCCCTCAAAAATCGTCACAAGCCTCCAAAACAAGACCAAGGGCCAAAACAGGTGCACCAGGCCAGCCAGGGTCAAGCCAGAAGGCTGTGCAGGTTTCTGGCTCGATACGGGCGCACTTCCCAAGTGCGCCAGTGTATTTTTGTGCTAGCGCACTTCCCAAGTGCGCCAGTGCATTCTGGCTTGTTTTCGTTTTTTCTGCCTAACTTCGTTCGTCCATATCTTCTTCATACGGACTCCGATTTTCGAAAACTCGGACTCTATTTTGCGTATTTTTCCGAGAAGAACGCAATGGCATAGCCCGTTTCCCTTGATTCAGATTTTAGAATTAAATTCTGCCTCAATTTATGTTATAACAGGTTATTGAAAATACGGGTTGTTACATATCCCGACATGAGTATGGATTGTACTCACTAGGATTCTTAAGTATAGACTATACTTTGGGACGGCTTACTGTTTTGTCAGGATTTGGTAAAGGAACTCAGTAAAACTCGAGTATGGCTTATGCTCAGTTTGAACTTCCTGGTATGGCTTGTACCCGGAAGGTTAGGTCCCTTGCCAGGTTTTGGAAGGATGATTCGAACATCCCTCGAGTATGGTTTATGCTCAAACAAACGCCCAAGCATGGTTTATGCTCGAAAGTGTAATTAGTTTTGTCAGGATTTGACACACCTTTCTGCTCTCTTTTATTCGCAGGTATGGATTATACTTGCAGCTGGCAGGCCCGACGTGGCCTTGGATTATCCAGAACATATCTTCCTTCAACCAGCAAGATATGTTCTGGGGGAAAAATGTTGACCCACTTTTTAGTCAAAGCAGTCATACATGGAATCTCTTCTCAACAATACGCTCAAGTGTTGGGAATATCGTCAGAAGACACGAAGTGATTTGGTTGAAATCGCATCACAAACAAAGAATGGCCCGAAACTCCTACAAGATGACCTTTTCTAGGCCCGAAAACAGCGATTACGGAGCTGAGCTCGGTAACACTTGTAGCTCTCTGAATTAGCTTCAGTTTGAGCTTAGTTCAGCTCAATCGGGCTTACGGTTTGAAAGTTATGCCCGTTTCCGTGAACACGTGCAGAACCGGGAACTTGGAATCTGGCATTGGCACAACCCTTACGGATCGGATCGGAGCACAGAAGACCCAACCCGCCTGAAGTGTTTCGATCTGAAGTATCTCCAGCCTTCGGATCGGAGACATCACCATGCATCGGTTCGGATCGGATCACCCCTGGAAGGGTCGGTTCGGATGAGATAAAGTGGCATTGGAAACTTGGCACACATCAGTTCGGATCGGGATAGGAAGACCCGATCCGATTTGGACATCTGAACAGAAGTGCACACACGCATTTAGCCTAGGAAACTGGTTCGGTTCGGATCCGATCCGAACTTACCTGACCTGCTTCTGCACCTGAAATTCTAGCATGCATCTCTTTCGGTTCGGATCAGGGTAGGACGATCCGATCCGCCTAGTTTCTTCTGCACCGGAGTGCTGTTCGTCTTCGGTTTGAAGACACCAATCCGGTTCGGGTCGGACCCGAACTGACCCCCTGCACCTGCTCAGACGCAGCAGCTTTGACCGATTCTAAGGGATAACCGCTCCTACAAATGTGGATCGAGCTCCACCTGTCTGCATACGACCTGGAGACCACGTTCTCCATTATCTCCGGGATAGCCTCGCCACGCGCCACGTGTCCACCCGATCCGAACCGGTTCAGAGCACCTACCAGCTTCTCTACGCCTATAAATACACTACGAGATGGTCATTTCAAGGGACTTTCCGGCACTAACACCTCCCGACCTCCATTACCAAGTATTCAAGGACTTTGGGTACTCCTCAACTCAATCAAACACGAGGCTATCGTGCATAAATTCAATCTCTTTTCTCCTCTTCTTCATTACAACACAAGGCTATTATGTATAATCGAATCTCACGGATTGTGAGACACCATTGTAATTGTAATTCCTCAGGATAAGAGAAACAATAAAGTGGACGTAGGCTTGGATTGAGCTGAACCACTATAAAAATCTCGTGTGTTCCCTGTTTTTACTGCTTTCTATCTGTAATCTGTGATTTGTGAGGATTTCACATAGAGTTTGGGTGTTAGGCCCAAATTTCGGTCTAACAATTGTCATTGGGGTTCATATGAAGTTCTGGATATTTACAATATTCTTCTATGTCACGTTTCAAATATATATCGTTCTTTGTTTTTCCTTTGACATTCAAAACAGTATTAAACACGTTATCAAATACATTTTTTTCATTGTGCATAACGTCGATATTATGTCGAAGTAGGAGATCTTTCCAATAAGGTAGCTCCCAGAATATACTTTGTTTACACCAATTACGAATCTCAGATTTACCCGGAATTTCTTTCTATACTCCACTCTCATGTATCTTGGGATAGTCCTTTACAATATCGTATATTTCTTCACTTAACCAAATTTTGGGTGCTTGCACAGTCATTTCACTGTTAGCTTTAAAGTTTTTTTATCTCTTCTAAAAGTATGATTGACATGCAGAAAACAACGATGACAATCAAACCATGAATGCTTCCTTCCACACACTAAGAAAAATGCTTGTGTTTCTTCCATGCATAAAGGACAAGATAGACGATCGACCGTACTCCAACCTGAAAGCATCCCATATGCAGGAAAATCACTAATCATCCATAACAAAGAAGCAAACAGACAAAAATTCTTTTTTTTTTTGAAATGTCATATGTTTCAACTCCTTCATCCCATAGTGTTTTCAACTCTTCTATTAATGGTTGTAGATAAACATCAATGCCTTGTTTTGGATCATTAGGACTGGGAATGACAACAGTGAGAAACATATATGGAGTTTTCATACACATCCATGGAGGTAAATTATAAGGAGTAACGATAATAGGCTAAGATGAATATTTACTGCCAAATTGATAAAATGGTGAAAACCCATCTTTACATAAGCCAACTCTGATGTTACGGCTCTCTGCAACAAATGTAGGTTACGTCCTATCAAAATGTTTCCATGCTTCTCCATCCGATGGATGTGTCAAGGTTCCATCTTCTGGTGTTCTCACACTATGTCATCGCATATGACACGCAGTGACTGAGGATGCATATAACCGTTGTAGTCTAGGGATGATTGGTAAATAATGCATTCTCGTATACGAAACTTCCTAACCTTTCTTTTTTCTAGGTTTATACCTTTCCCCACCATATTTTTTATAGTTTCTAAGATTAATATCATCTTTCTAATACAACATGCAACCTGTAATACAAGTATCTATTTTTTTGTATGATAAACCGAAAGCCGACATTAGTGTTTTCACTTTGTAATGACTATCGCACATCAGATTATCGGGTGGCATATGTCATTTTGCAGCTTGTACAACCGCTGTAAATGCAGCTTCTATAAGGTTAAATTTTGATTTCATGGTGGTATACTCAGCGGTTACCGATAATTCAGTTCCACTTTCACAACCATTCCACAATGGCCACTTAGCTGAAGCCAATAAATTATATATTTGGCTTCTTTGTTTGGTTCTTCTTTAATATTGATGTCATCCTCGTCAACTTGACTGGTATGGAACATTGACCGTGCTGCATTTTCCACCATATCTTTTAATTGGATTCATCATAACTAATTCGACATCTGACGCTACAGGATTAACTCTAGGCGCAACAAGTTCTCCATGACGATCCCATAAATATTATTTGGCACAAATCCTGATTTATACAAATGTACTTTAATGATGTATGGTTTCCAAAACCTCATCAATTTGCACTTACTACATGGACAACGAAGCTCCTCTTATTTTCGATTATTAGATACTGCAAATCTAACAAATTCATTTACAACATTGTAGAAATGTTCTTTCACTGAGATTTTTGTTCCAATTCTAACTTCATACATCCTACTACGGTCTATGTAATGGTCGAACATTTTTCCTGATTCAAAAATATATCTCGTATTGATTTCGGTAGCACATACATATACTATTATAAAGCCTTTTGGGACTAAAGCTTCTATGCACCACACTGTCATATCTCGACAGTATATCACTTCTCAGCTAAACAATAAACTTTAAAACTTATCTTTCTAAAAATTCCTATTTTATTTTCTTAAAATTTATCCTTCTATTTTATTTAATAAATCATTATAGTTCAAAACTGCTGCACCGTGATTTTTAAAGAAAATTGATTTTGACATAATTCAAAGTCTATTTCATGAAATCTAAAATTTTGTTTTCCATTACGGAACTTCAAACCAGTAGATTCATAAGATTCTTGTTTCTTCAACTTATATTTTATCATATACACTCATTCAAAGTTCAAACTGTAAAATTACGAACTACCACTGCGCGACGAGTTCGTTTTAATTATATTTAATTTAAAATTTATTTTATTAATAGCGTAAAAATAACAGTGCTTATTCTTCTTATTTTACTTAGAATTTAACATTAGCACCTAACTATTTTCAAAAAAATTGCGATTACAACGGCGCCATTTTGTAGCACCGGAGTAAAGTCTATGCATTATCCCTCTCCTGACTTAGCTTGCACCATTAACAACAATTTTATCCAACAATATATGTACCAACTGTTGGATTTCAAACAATCTAATCGGCACCCAAAATAGATGTTTTAACAACTTAAAACAAAGACCGATTGCAAAATAGTACATTAAAACTAAATGAATTAGGGTTTATACTTGTCAAAGCTTTTCACGATTTGGAAAATCTAACCTGATCTGTTGATTTCGAATCGAGCCCTCCATATGTCGAGCCTCTAAAGAAGTCCACTAGAACGCCATCTTCCTTGATCAAATCGAGGAAGAAATCAAGGAGGAACAGTGCTAACCGGCGCTAATTTTCTAGGGTAAGAGAGAGGTATTTTGTCAGTTTTATTCCTTTTGGTTTTTGATCTGAATCAATACATCATATGTGGCCGTGTAAAATTATATTTAAAAAGGAAAAATTAAATATCCCCTTTAAATCTAGGCTTTTACCATAGAATAAGGACCGTTCGAATAACAGTTTCGACTACAAATAAAATATCAACAAATTGTTATTTTATTTATCCAAAATTAGTTTCTCCTTTGTAACGTTCCATTGTGTGACCCTTCAGGTTATTACAATGTTGACAATGATTTTAAATCTAATTTAAAATCGTAAACAGTGATTGACATCTAGCAATACATCGCTACTATCCAAGTTATAATAAGATCAATGATTCGATACAACCTTTCCATGACTAGTATAACAATGTAATATAATCCTTTTAACATATATATCCAGAATTAAACTCAAGGCATGGATCGTATCATCCTCCTTATAATTTAATCCATTTATCTTGATCGATGAGTAGACTGTTTAAAACAAATCAATATTTGAGCACAGCCATGCATTTCATAGTCTCACTCAATCAAAAGGCCCATGGATATCACTACAAATATATCATAGGGTTAAATTCCATCTAGATCATTCATAATTTTCATTCGATTCGAGATGTATCCAATAACCACCGTTATCGTTACTTTGTTACGAATAACTTTAGATGATATCAAAACACAAATGTCCTTGAATAAAATTATAATGATTTCAGATCTGAGGACCATTACATCACTGCCACTATGAGAATAACTTATGATACTATTAATTATATTCCATGTAGCTATCTTATGGTGGGTCAGTCCAATACGCTATTCTCCAATACGTATTTATATCTTGACTTTAATATCACGTATATTAACGATCAATGAGATGTGATCTTCAGTCAATCAATATACTAGTCTTAACGCTTTATTGTTGTCCTGTATAAACAATAAAACTCGACTAGGGACATTTAAGAATTATAATACTTATCATATTGTATAATCTCAAATTCAAGTCTTACTCGAATTATATAATTTCGTATTATAGTTCTAAGGACTTCTATTATACTAATATTTATATTACGTAGTAAATATAATATAATAAATATTATTTTATTCCAAATAAAATAATAATAACAACAATATTGTTATCAATTTCATCAAACGGATTGCCTCTAGGGCGTAAACTCTAACAGTCTCCCACTTGCACTAAAGTCATGTACAACCCGAATTTTTAGGGATACTGAATTGGAAATCCAAAAATAAATGGGTAATAATGATATTAAATATCTTCCGAAAATTAAATAAATAAAAATAAAAATATTAAAATTAATGAAGGGAGAAAATGGCGTTGGCAATAAAATGTTTGTGCAAAGTTAATATGAAGAATTTCATCTTTTTATTTCATAATGGAATTTGCTTAGTGAATGAACTTTTGAGAAAAATGTATTTATGTGTTCATAAAAGGAAATAATGATAATATGGGCGAAAAAGGTTAATAATAAATGAATAAATAAATAAATAAAAATGATAATAATTATAAATTAGTTATGTGGTGAACAAATCCTTTGCATATAATAAAAAGACAAATTCAAAAATAATTGGAAAAGTGCAACGTTAACGAATGAATTTTTGTTTGACTTCATAAAATGTGTTCATTTCTATGTGTTATTTAAATAATATAGAACAATGTTTCAATTCATAGGGAAAAAGTATATTTCATTAAATGTAGTAATGTGAGTTATGTAAGGTAAAATGAAGTAATGTTCATTTATCAAAGAGAGAAAAAGAAAAGTCAAAATTTTAGCATACGGAGAAATCTAGAAATAAATTAAAGAATGTTGTGAACAAAATATCTTAACATGAGATGAGATGTCATCATTTTGTTCATTAAATAAATAATAAAATAAGAATAAAAAGAGATATTTTTGTTAAGAGAAATCTAGAAAGGGGTATAAGGATAAAAATCCTGGTAACCCTCATTCTAGGGGGAGATAGGAACAATCTCATTTCTCAAGCAGAAGCCGTACGTAATTTCATTTCTCAGAAGAAACCAAAGAACTAATCTTCCTCTGACCGTATTCAATCTTTTCTTCCAAATCTATTTTACAAATCAAATATCAGAAGAAAAGAATTCTCAATTCTAATTCAATTATTAGAAGAAATGTTGTAATCAAAAGGCTTGTTGTAACAGATCTTGGAATTTGCATTTTTGGAGTTCGAGATAAGTGAAATTTGATCTTTCTCCTCATCTAGATTATGGTTTTATGTTTCATGTTTGCCTAAACGTTGTGTTTAGGCCGGTAAAGAAAAATCATTGGATGATAAAATTGGGAGGTATGAAATTATCAGCCATAATATGGCCATATATCTTACATAATTGTTGTTTAATGATTGCATGCATAATCCATGCAATTATTTGGTTTGATGGATGATTATTGAAGAGGAATTGTACATTAAAGTTTGTTGCATGCACAAAATTTTATTGCATGCACAAAATTTTATTGCATGCAAGTTGTATGTTTAATTTCTCCATAGTTGTTGAATACATACACTTTTAATGCATGCAAGGTGTATGCATGATTGTCTCATAGATAAACAACTTGATGGTTATTGAAAAAGAAAATTTTGATTTTGTTGGTATATGCAACTGAGATTTATGAATGTTAGCTGAAAATACTAGCTAAAGAATATGGAATTCGTACCAATTCGTAAACTTTCTTCCTTTGAATTTTTTTTTGCACATGAACTACATCCATATTTAAAGCTCTAGTAAAAAAATTTGATTTTAAAATGTTAAATTTCGAATTTTTGTGATTTTTACAAATTGGGTATATGAAACGTTGGTTTTTGGAACAAAGCAGAAAATGCATGATGAAGAATTGTAAATCTGTATCAATTAACAAGGCTTTTGGCTTTGAAATTTTGTAACATAAACTACATTCACACTCAAAGCTACTGCAAAAAATTTTGAGCTAAAAATACTAAGATTCGGATTTTTATGATTTTTGCAAGTTGGGTATATGAAACTGAGATTTTCATAACACAACAGAAAATGGATGAAGAAGAACTTCAAATATGAACAAATTGATGAATTTTCTGGCTTTGAATTATACATAAACTACATTCATATTCAAAGTTACTATAAAAAATTTGAGTTAAAAATATTAAATTCCGAATTTTTATGATTTTTGCAAGTTGAATATATGAAAATGAGACTTTCAAAGCAAAGCAGAAAATGGATGATGAAAACTACAAATCTGTACCAACTTTTATATATTTTGGATTTGAAATTTTTTGCACATAAACTACACTCATATTAAAATCTACTGTAAAAATTTTGAGTTAAAATTATTAAATTTTGAATTTCTATGATTTTTGCAAGTTGGATATATGAAAATTGAGATTTTTAGAACACAACAGAAAATGGGTTGTGAAGAATACGTAGTCTGTACCAAATGGTTTTTAGTTTGGTTCTCAAAATTGGTACATACATACTAGACTGATATTCAAAGGTACTATAAAAATTTTAGCTTTAAAAGATTAAATGTTGATTTTATATGATTTTTACAAAATCAGTATATGTAAATTGATATTTTCAGGCCTAAACACAAATTGATTTTGGTATAACTTTTTGGTTTCTTATAGGATTTTGATAAGTCTTGAAGTTTTGGAAAGCTTAAAAAAATGTGTAACGACTTTTATGTTTTAAGATTTGTATAAATTTAATGTCTAGCTTGTCAAAAACTTAATTATTTGCAGCTGGTCTATCAATAAAGATAGAATGAATTTTAAGACATGACTTACGAACTAAATTTCATATTTACGATTTTGAGACAATTGTTGATCTACATAAGTGGCTTTCAAATACAATTTATAACATTATAACTTTGTGGAATAGTTATTTGTGTGTATTTTCAATAAGTGGAATTTACTCCCATTTAGTAAATATTAAACTAATGCAATGTGGTACGAGACGCAAATGCATTACTTAAGTAGTTACTATTTGGAAGTATATAACACTTTTTGAATTGATGTGGTTTTAGTTCTTCATTGCGTTGGCATAGTTATATGCCATTCTTATGATGATATCTTCATCTCTATCGCAACTATTGTGATTTGATTTATTTTGTCATATTGTTTTATATATGATATTTATTATAAGTATCATGTTGACTTATATATGATACTCTGACTTAATTGATTTTATCATTTTTTTATATATGATAAAGTTGAATATCAGCTTTGTTTTGTTTCAGGTTGTGATTATTATTTTGTTTTGCATGTGATGGTATATTTTCAAAGCATGATTAAGTTTACAAAGTATTTTGACGTTATAAACACTTTGAACCTCATGGCATATTTATTATAAAATAATGTTTATAAAAATACTTTTGATTTTGGGGTTGGAATAGATTGGACTCTGTTGTACCAATGGACCAAACCTCCATCTTGGTCGATCTGATTCAGGATCGCTACCTGAATCGGTGGTTTTAAATTTCGCCCATCTACCACCAAAGGTCAACGGTATGCTACATTGGGCAATTTGTTGTTTCAATCGGGATTCCCAATCGGCGGGTCACGGATTACAATAGATGGAGGGTGGGGGTCCCACGTGTAGTGTCGTAAGCAGGTAGCATACGGCCTTCGCCTTTGACCGTCTTGGTTATCCTGGGTTGATCGCCAGGTGTGTTATAGCGTTATGAGTAAGTTGCGTTGCTGATGTCTCGATGCATGCTCGAGCTCTACCACTGTGATTTACAAATTAACGTCTGTTTATTTGGTATGTTATGAGTCAGGTTATATTTATCCCATAATCCCCTAATATTATATTACATTACTATAATTGATCAATTTTATTATCATATTGATTTATATATGATAATTGTTATGAGTATCGTATTGATTTATATATGATACTCTGATTTGATTTATATTATCATATTGATTTATATATGATAATTGTTATGAGTATCGTATTGATTTATATATGATACTCTGATTTGATTTACAAACGATAAATGCCATGAAGATTTTATTGATTTAATTAATTATCTTAAAATATTTATTATATGCATCTTATTCTTCTGTATTGTGTTTGTTATGAGTATCGTAGTGAGTTATATATGGTACTCTATTTTAGGTTGTTTTATCAAATTGTTTTTATATATGATAAATGTCATGTGGATATCATTAGTTTATGATACTCTGACTTAATTATTATGAGTATCCTATTAATTTATATATGATTTGTTGAGAGTTTCGCATTGATTTTACGATACTTTGTTTTGATTTAATTTATCATATTGATTTATATATGATATTTGTTAAGAGCATCCATTGATTTAATTGTGATACTCTGTTTTGATCATATTGAATTATATATGATATTTGTTAAGAGAATCGCATTAATTTTTGTGTGATACTCCGACTTGATGAGTATCATATTATTCTATATATGCTATTTTGTATCATATTGGTTTATATGTGATACTCTAACTTGATTTATTTTATCACTTTATTTTACATATGATAATTGACGTTGTATTGTATAGAGTTACATACAATACGTACGTTTGGAATTATGACTCATTTAAATGAGATGATTATGCTAAAATTTTCATATACAGTAACGTTCATATGCCTCTCGTTGACTTATACATGTGGCATCATTTATCTTTTGTTGTCAAATTTTGATCTCCATAGATTCTTACTTCACTTACACTAGAAAGATTCTGACCCATGTGATTTATTTTACAATCATCGGGTCAGTTTGAGGATTGTTCGTAGGTTTGGTTTCGTGGACTGTAGCAGCATTATTTCTTTTTCCACGTTTTGGGGTTTTGGATATGCAGCTTTGGACTTGTCAGTAGCTAGTAGTTCATTATGGTATGTATGCTATTATGTATTTTGGGAGTGATATTATGTATTATGGACATCACTATTATGATATGTATTTTGTTGTTATCTTTGTGCTGCGATTGATTCTATTATATTTTGTACTATCCCACTTGGGAAATTTTCTTATACTATTGCTTTGAACCTAGACTAAGCACGAATGGTAAGTTGAAAGGTTTACAAACTTTTTTGCCCATGTTCATTCGAAGGAATGTGTATAGCATTTAGCTCTATCGAGTCCCATTCTCCATGTTTCCGATAGTAATACTTATTATTGCTCTTGGTTAGCATGGGTGTAGGGGTCGGGCGTCACAAGTCAATCAGTCACGTATCGTATACTCATGAAACTAGTGTGACAATTAAACTTCTGCTGCGACAGAGTTTAATTCAGTAGGCCTGCAACATTACAACGTTTGTAACTTTTGCAGATATGTTCATTTACTCCGTGAACAACTTCACATAGGAATTATATTTCTTAAATATATGTTTGGATCGATAATGAGTTTAATGTTTTATGTTTGAGCAACAGCCATATTGTTATCGCAATGCATATCATTGGATCAACAATGAATTAAGTTCAATCATGAACTTCTTAATCCAAACATTTTCTTTCTTAGAATCAGTATTTATTTCTTGTACTAAAACTAACATTATTTACAATAATTAATGCGTTATCAAATAACATTAGAATTATTGTGTCACTTCCACTCAATTTCTTGTCTATACAAGATTCAATGATATTTAGTGGTTTCCGAGACATTTCGAATTCTGTTTCATTTCCATTGGTGTAACGAACCATAATTTCTGTATATTTAAAATTTAAATTTAAATTAAATATATTGTATACTACTGGTTAAATTTATATTTATTTATATTACGAGCCTGAAATGGCGCGGTAGTTTGAAAATTCGATTTTTAACTTTAGAAAAATATATAAAATTCATTTTAAATCAGAATTGGGTAAAACTGGAAACGTTAGAATCGAATTAATCATATCTTTCCAGAGAATGTAAGAAATTGAAATTTCGCCGGATGAATTGCAAGTTATGACTAAATCAAAATTTCGAAAGGTCGCTATGAAATTTATATAAAGAAATTATAAGCGTTTGAGATTAAAATTTGAATTTCGGATTTGTTAAATTTTAAATAATTATATACGGGAATATAAAATATGTTAATTTTATTAATAAAATTTTATTTAAGTTATAAATTGATTTAAATTGAATTTTAAGGATATTTAATTTGAAAGTTAAGTTAAAGTTGGAATTTTATTTGTTTATATTTAATTTGATATTCAAGTTTGAAATTTGAAAATAATTAAATGTGGAATTTAAAATATATGTGAAATAAATTTGTAAATTTATCTAAATTGTAATTTGGTTTAAATATGAATTTATAAATATTTAAATTTGAATTTAAACAGTTAATTGAATTTGAATATTTTATTAATTTATTTAACTGTGAAATTTAACTGTTTTGGCGACTATCTCGGAATTCGATGAAACTAGCGCCATCAGAACCGGAACGATGAATTATTATGGGATTCCAATTTTCATTATAATCCGACTTACCATTTGACCGTACGAGAGAAAATGTGAACGAGAGCATTGTAAATGGATAATTTGGTATTTTTCATGTTGGGCCTGCCAATTATATAAATAAAAATTCCCTCTCCTTCACACATCAGCCATTTTCATTATACGTTTACTTCCTTTTCCATCAAACTTCTCTAATGGCTGAAATAAATTACAAACTTTTTTGTAAATAAAAAATCCCAACTTGAAATTCAAATTTCTTCAAACCATAGAGTATAATATGCCAAATCGAAGCTCTCAACCTGTAGAACTCAGATCTACAGCTTATTTCGACATGCAGTGGAGGATATTATCAGAAATCGTCGGTCAAACTTGCAGTTTTCGAAACCCTAGAGGCAAAATTAGGGGTTTTCGATTTGCTTGTTAATCTGAGAATCCGTGATGTGGGTTTGGTGGAGAACGATGTCAGGAATCTTTTGCATGTGGTCGGAGGGTTGATCGAGGTATAGATCGCCGGAATTCGATGATTTAGGGTTTCGAAACCCTTTCGTTCTTGGACCCATCGGCGGCAGAGGAGACCGCCTGGAGTGGCGGGTCTGGCGTTGGAAGGTGCGCCTCGAGGCGCGGATCCCGGGGCTGGTTGTCGGAGCTTCAATTGCGGTCGGAGGTGGTCGAATTTCTCGGTCAAAGTGGCGGCCGTATGGGTTCGTTTGGTCACGGGTTACTGTAGCTGAAGGGTCCAGGAGCGGGAAGAGCGTATTGGAGAGGGATGATGTGGCAGATCCGGATTGGTGAGGATATTATTTTAATAATTTATATATATCAAGATTTAAACACTAAAACACTGATAACTCTCTCATTTTAAATCGGATTTCGACGCAGTTTGTTGCGTTGGGATCGTGGCGGAGTTGCGGACGTTTTGACACTAATTTCACTACAATTGGAGACTGTCGAATTTTGGGCCTTTTCTGGACGTTCGATTCAAATTGAAACCCGAAGGTGAGTGTTTCTTCGCTCACGTAATACTAAATTTATCCCATATTTATCGAATTAAAGTATGAAATAAATTAGTTGCATGGTTGTGTTTGATTTGGTGAATGATTGCTTGAATTTGACATGCCAGTGTGTTACATGCAATAATAATCGATAATTAGTTATTTAAATTTAATTTAAATTTCTAATTAGAAACTCCGACACCTGTCAACCCGTATATGATTCGATTTACTGTTCGAATGAATGTTTGTGATGGATGCCTCGGTTTACTTGATTACTGAATTTATGCCGCTCGAATTATTCTGTCATTCAGTACATGATGTTGTGTGCCCATGTGACGATAAATCCCATTCACCCTTGATGTTACGGGTATCGAATAAACCCGGGATTTATCGATAAAATGAATTAAGAACACAGAGTGAAATGATACATCTCTGTGACCCTGATTTGGATTGAAATGATAGATCTATCCCTGAATATCGAGAAATAAAAATTAAATCACTTGGCCATAGGATAGCAAATTATATACGGACATCGGTTGGTTAAATAATTTTTAAAATTATTTGAAATATATTCGATGTGAAATTTCATTTAAAGGAAATGTATCGATTTTCGATAAATTATTATTTTCCTTTAAATTATGGATTCTCGATGACATTTGAAATGATTAGGAAAAATTTCCAAATTAATTTGGAATTTGAAATTCGGATTTAAATATAATTTGGGATTTATTCCAATAGTTGGACTCAAGTGTAAATAATTCTTTTGAATTAAAATTTTGGAATAAAAAGTAATCGTGGATATTTGAATTGTTTAAAAACTGTATACTAGTATGGTTTGAATTCTCGAAACGTAAAATGGTTGAAGGGGTTTAAAACAAGACTTTGAAATGGGGTAACTCCATTTGAGGTTGAGATTTAGATTCGAGTGCTGAGATTAGGAAGGAGAAATAATTTAAATTTAAATTCTATTTTCAATTTGTTTTATTTTATTTTATTTTATTTTATTTCAAACTATATATATCTACCTTATTTCAAGTAAGTTTTTGTACATTATTATTTTGAAATCATTTAGTAAAACCTTGTTTTATATATATATATATAGCAATTTGAATTTCCTCAGTATACTCTAATAATTTATATCAGTAAGTTTAATATATGGTTTATTCTTAAGTATATATAATTTATAAATTTTTATATAAATTTTATTCTCCTTCCGAATGGAAAGTGTTTGGTTTTTTTTTAAATCGTTGGTTCAAATGGAGTCGAGAGAATGTTATATTCTTTTTGAATATGAATTGATTTAAATCGATTTTAAACGGAAAGGTAGATTTCATTCTATGTGAATATGAAAGGTGATTTCAAGAATTTAAATGAATAGATATGGAAATATATATACCCTATTTGAATATGAATGGGTTCAAATGTAATTTTATTTGGAATAACTGAAATCGATTGGAATGAAGTATATTCTGTATGAATATATATGTCGATTTGAAATATTATATATGAATATAATATAATGGTATGGAAATAAATCCCGGTTTGGAATATAATTGGTTTGGGAATGATCGAAATATTTTGATATGGAAATTATATTCTTTTGAATATAAAATGAGCTCGAATCAAAATATGATATTTTGATATGAATGCGAACTGTTGTGAATGTAAAAGAACCGGCCGATGTGAAAAATGTAAACGATTGGTTGTTAAGGAGACCGGAGTCGACATAAGGCATACTCTCTGTCGGTGTCGATACCACTTTGACAACTGTGTACACGGTGGAAGTTCCAGAACCGGAGTAGGATGGTATGGAGGCGATTACTGGATTTGAAGAAAGAGAACGATGATGGATTAGCCTTGATCTTCGGGTCATAATTGAAATGACTAAAACAGGAGCCATACCCGGGTTAATGAGATCGCATCTCTGATCGAACGCGCTCCTTCGATACCATCTCTATTACTGTTGTGATTGATTTGGGTGCACCTTTGAATATGGGAATGTCGTTCGAGGTGGGCGGTAGTTGCGGCTATGCGTTACCACCGGCCTGGGGGCCGCGAATTCGGTAGAATCCTACCGGGGTATTTCCTCAGTGCCTTGTCATATTATCCTGATCGAGCCCCTACGATTTTGATTTAACGTTGTCGTATCACGGCGCATCCCTATCCACCGACGTACTGGTGTGTTATATGCAAAATGTACGGCAATGGTATAAACGGCGTAAGGGTAACATGGTAATCCCGCTTACGCTATTTTCGATATTATACTTTACTGAATAAACACTATTGTAATAGCGTATTATAATATGTATGTATTAGTTTAACGGATCCTTGAGAGATGGAAAAATCCCGTAACATCTCTTGAGTTACTGCACCATGACACTGATATTATTTCGTATTTTAATTTGACTAATATGAGATGGTTTAGTGCTGATCCGAGTGTTTGTTGTGTTTTCTTTTATACAATATGCTCGGGTCAGCAGTCGTTGCAGTTAATGAAGATTATTTGGCCTTGGAGATCGAAGACGGAGTTTGGTATATGTATCCACTACATTTTATTTCCGCTGCATTACTGTATGTAAGTGTATAACTCTGATGATTTAAATGTTGTAACTCGAATGTATATGTTTAAATGCTTTTGAATATTTATTTGTCTTTTATATGTTATCCTTCCGCTGTGAGATTCCGTGATTGTTTTTCTTTTCTGTTTCTTTTTCTTCTTTTCCCAATAACTATCTGGATTAGTGATTTGTTTGGGTCGACATGTGTGGTTTATTGCCGATTTAAACGGTCAAAAATCTGGGTCGTTACAATTGGTGTCTTAGAGACGGGTTCTCCTTCAAAAGGATATAAATTGAGCAATAAACATTTTAATCTCAGAGAATTTATATCCACAAAATAGTTATTTGATTTAGGTCCGATCTTATTAGAGGAAGGACGTTTAACAAACGCTTTACATCCCAAATCTTTATATTAGACACACTAGGACATTTCCTAGTCCATATCTTATATGGAGTCTTTAAATCGTTTTAGTGAGATTTAGTATAATTGTTCTAAATTTAATTTATTGGAAGATCTATATGACTTATCATTAATCGTACTATATCTTATAAGGTGCGATGTCTCCGTTCAGACACACCATTCTAATATGATGTTCTAGGTGGAGTGAGTGGTGAAACAATTTCAAACTCATTTTGATAGTCATTATATAGTAGGCTTAAATATTCTCTTTCGATTTGTTCGAAAAGTTTTTATATTCTATTTAAAATTGGTTCTAACTCCACTTTCAATTCTTTGAACTTTTCAAAGGATTCTAATACGTGTTTCATAAGATACACATATCTGTATCTACTGATATCATCAGTGAATATAATGAAGTAATAAACCTACTTCTAGCTTATGTATTCATTGCTTCATGTATATCATTAAGTATGAGACCCAATACTTATCATTTATTCACTGTGTCAAGTGAAAGGTGACTTAGTTATTTTGCCTAATAAACAAGATTAACATTTTTTATATGATTCAAAATCAAATGATTTCAAAATTCCATCATTATGGAGTTTTGATATACTTTCTTGTTTACTGGGCTAATTGGTAATACTAAAGGTATATTGGATTTAAATCACTAAATTTAATCCAGTTATTATTAATGTCAAGTACATTATAGTTAAGAATTTGCAAATATCATTAACTATTTGTAAAATTCCATACGATATTTCACTTAAATAAAATAAATAACAATTATTCTTTTATTACGAATGAAATTCAAACTTGTCTAAACAAGATATATTATAACATTTATTTTAAGTGGAATTTCGTAATAAAAACTACTTTATTTATTTAATTAAGCCAGTATATTCAACAAGAATCAAATTTCTATGAATAATCTATCAACATTTACTTCATTTCCAATTGTAAGTCCACTTGTCCTTTTATCAGATTTCTACTTATTCTGCAATTTCTGTAAATCAACGTACATTTATGTGATTTATATCTAGTATCTAATACTAGAAATGTATAAGTAGATTATTATAACATTTATATTTTATTCAGTTGAACTCATACTTTAACTTATTTTAGATCCTCTCTTTATATCTAAAACAATTACGTTTAATTTGTTTGAGGACAATCCATAAATTTTAATGTTAGTCAAGAAATTTGATTAATTTAATTTTTCCTTCTTAAGGATTAATTTAAATTATCGGAGTTATTTTTTTATTTAATGTCTACGGTAGATAATAAATAATAACTGATTCTATAATATTCATTTAATATAAATTCATAATTTTGACAATCAAAATTTATATTAACAAAAATATAATATTTAAATTAAAATACGCTCCCACTTAAATTAACATCCCTTTATTTATATAAATATATTAGTGTATATATATATGTAATTGTGTTCCAAGATCCATATCTAGTCATGCCTTGACCCAGCTTTGGCTAAACACAAGACACAACCTTTTAGGTAGACATCTTATGTCAATTATATCGTATATAATTCTTGGATCGCATGATGAATATTTTGTTCAGTATTATTCATTTGCTCAAAATATAGAATAATTCATGTTATTGTCTCTAAGGCCATAAATTCTATTATGCAGCCTAAGTTAAGTTAGACCTAATAATACAGTCGAATCACCAAAATTACTCCTACCGCATATAACCAAAATAAACGCTTTGGCGTTAGTTACATCCAATGTGATTGGATAGTGATAGGTGTACTATTGCAAGACTTCACCATGACTTAATATAACAAAATTTGCTTTAAAGGGAATTTATAATTCGTAGCGGCAAACAATATCAGACTTATTTACATATATCAAAATATATGTAATTTATATTCGTAATATTAATTGGATTTAAATAAAATATATAAATAAAATTTATATTTTTTATATATTTTAAATTCAACATTATATAGGAATCTTATCTATATTTCTTTTGAACATTTCAAATTATTGGTTATTCTAACTCTTGTATCAAATACAATATTCAATTCAAAATGAATTCTCTATTAACCAATTTCATTTTATTCAAATTTACATGACACCCATATGTTACATAGCATCTGAATTCTAAGTGGAAAACAATATACATACACACACTGATATATCCGAATAGACTATGCTGCACTTATGTCTTTATGTATTATCAGATTATATGGATTACTCGCAGCACATATATATTAGAACATTTATATATATCAGACAAGATTTAATCCATCATACTACTACAGTCACATTAATACATATGAATTAAAATATGTATATATATCTATTAACACTTGCAGTATGACAAACATACAGTCATTTTAAATTTACAACAAAGCCAGACCAGTTGGTTGTTCAAAGCATGCTTGTCTTTGCATCATCTATAGCCAAACCCCTTCTTGAGTTGTCATTCGCGCTGAAACGATTCCAGCAAGCTTAACTCTTGAAGATATTAAAACAATTTTAATACATAAAGTTAGTCTCATTAATAATGCATCTGTATGCACGTATTAGTGCATAGTATAAATTACATGGTATTATGGCTTCAAAAGCCAGTTCAAACCTTCAACAAACCATGACTAACAATTAGCCACGTTGCCTATGTAAATCATTTATTGTTCGATAACAGTCAATGATATCCACTATTTAAATCTATGTTAATATGAGATAAACTATGAACTGATTTCATAGTTAATTCTAGGTTCAATTTTCTCAAATCTGAAAATAAAATGTGCTGTTTGAATTAAGCAGTTGCTTACTTTCATATCTGGTTTTGATTATATTATAAGTATCAATATTCAAATATAACTTGGCAGTTTGTAAAATGCATAACATTAAAATTATGGTACCAATTTTAAAAAAATCTTGTTTTATACATATATATAATCACAATATATATGTATACGTTTGTTACTGACTCAGTCAACCATAATTATACTAAGAATTATCTATATAACACTATTGGATTTAACCAGACACATGTATTATTTCCAGGTTTTAATATTATATAAAGAGATAAATATATATTAAACTAGAATTCCAGATTTCAGATTATCAGTATAATAGGTAAAACAGGAATTAAGTTAAAAACAATATCTTGATGCAAGATTGGCAATACATGTGTGTGTATATGTGTATATATATGTGTGTGTGTGTGTGCGTGTGTATTCTTGATAGTGTTCATAACACTATTTGTATGATTAATTGTTTAAATGGATCAACAATCCAATTGTGCTTAGATCCAACTGTAATACAACTAAGGTAGTTTAATATGATCTGCCCTTTTAATTTCAAAATGCATAGCATTGTATTTCAATTTACATGTAATTGATACTACACCTTATACAATCATGAATGTACTTCTAAATTCAAGACTTAAACTAAGGTCAACAGTGTCAAGGTAGTAATTATTGGGCAACATATTAACATTTTCTAATAGCAACTTATCATACAATAATTTATACTAACTAAATCAAGCCTCACTTGATCTAACATGCAGTATAAAATATATATATATATATATATATATATCATTTTAAATATTAAACACAAAATGAAAACTGTCCATTTAATATTAAAACAGGATAAAACTAAAACATGTGTTAGATGCTTAACCATTTGGTCAGGCCCAATCTTTACATCTATGGTCTGTTCTGGCTTTAATACACAGTTAAAACTGCTAAAATAATAATGTACTTGTAACAAGATATATATATAGAGAGAGAGAGACACACACTACTACTTTATTTATAACTACCAATTGCAAATCAAATTTGCATTGGTATCTATAAAACAAGCAGAAGTACAATATTGTTCATTAATATATCAAATATATGTATAATCTTGTATGAGCAAATCTTTTAACAAGTGACTTGTATAACTTGGGTGAACATTAATCTGCAAATCATATTTTCTTTTACCCAAATATTAATATTTATAAACATCAGTTCAGTACAACTATTGTGAAATAAAACTGTAAATCAAATTCACATTTTATATATCAACATATATGATCTATTTATCATGGAGTTGATATACATATATATAATTATATATCAAATAATTCAAATATTCATGACCGTACAACATATATCTTATATATCATATATATTTATAATACATATGGTCACAAACATAGGGTAATACAGTACTTCTAACAGTATTATTAATGGTGAACTGATACCAAATCTGGAGCAAAATCCAAAATATATTAAACATGTATAACATAAGCAGGTCTGAAAAAGGATTTTGTAATGAGTTATGATACAAACTGTTTTATATCAACATCGTAAAACCAGAATAGAGAATCAGATTCTATGTAATGTTTAAATCACATTTCAAAATTGGGTTTAGTTTATCAAAATGCATACACATTAATACTTATAGATCAATTACATATGTATATCTGCAATATGATCATGATATTACAACATATAAGTTTTATAGAATCAACAAATCTCAATACACATATTATGACTTGATTTTATTCTATAGTTTATTGATGTAACCTAAATCCAAAACTCAAGGAATTACTCATAAATTTCTAACTCTGTTTTATTATCAAATAAACATGTCTGGATTTGAAATCAAAAGTCCTGGTTTATAAACTAAGTATTAAGATCAAAATATTAACAAAATTGTCATATACTTGATTTCAGTAAATCAAAATAATATGAAAATTATCTCACTGATTTGTTAATCAGTAAAATTATATTCGACCAAAAGATTGAAATTCAAAATTTTATAATGATTCAAAACCATTCAGTCAGATTTATTAAATCAGCAATCTATTATATAGATTACCATATATAAAGATCTAATTTAAAACAATCTATTGGATACATGTTTATGAAGCATAAGAATAATTATAAGTTCAAAACTTTTATTACTATGAACCGACCCAATATGATATTTCAGAAAATTGTTGAGACAATGGACAGACAGATTGGGTTGTTGAACAATTTTAAATACAATCAATTATAGAATCATTCCATAATCAAAAATATAAGTTAACAACGTAAGGTTAAACATATTTAAGCAAAAGGAATTATATCGAATATAAGTTCCCAAATCAATTTCAAATTTTATACATGTAATGACCCGACAGTCATCATTATGACTTACAGGCTTTCTTCAATTCATGATCATTATTATGCAATTGGAATAACCAAAAGGTTCGAGTATGAAACTGTAATACATTAAAACAGAATCAAAACTATTACTTTTATCAATAATCAAATATCTTTTTGATTTATAACTTGAAAGAGATTTCACAGGTAAACATATCCAAACACGATTAAAACATACATATGTAACAGAGAAATTGTGTTATTCCAGAATATAATAACAAGGTTAAATATAGTGAATTTCCACAATTAACAATGTGTTCATACCAGGTTTTATATTAAATATAAAGTTGTTTACTGCAAAACAATTTCATAATTCGTATCAAATACTTTTCATCATTTTCAATGAAACAATTTCATTTCGAAACACGTTTGATATCAATTCTGGAAACTTTGATTTCATGGTTATCGATTATACACAAAATCAAATACACTAAACCTAAATTTAGGATCAAAGTAATAATTTTGCAAAGAACCTATGCTCTGATACCACTATTGGATTTCAAACGATCTAATCGGCATCCAAAATAGATGTTTTAACAACTTAAAACAAAGACCGATTGCAAAATATTAAATTAAAACTAAATGAATTAGGGTTTATACATGTCGAAGCTTTTCACAATTAGGAAAATCATCTTACCTGATTTGTTGATTTCGAATCGAGACCTCCATATGTTGAGCCTCTAAAAAAGTCCACTGGAACGCCATCTTCCTTGATCAAATCGAGGAAGAAATCAAGGAGGAATGGTGCTAGCCATCGCTAATTTTCTAGGGTTAGAGAGAGGTATTTTGTTGGTTTTATTCCTTTTGGTTTTTGATCTGAATCAATACATCATATGTTGCCGTGTAAAATTATATATAAAAAGGAAAAATTAAATATCCCCTTTAAATCTAGGCTTTTACCATAGAATAAGGACCATCGAATACCAGTTCCAACTACAAATAAAATATCAACAAATTGATATTTTATGGGTGCTACTATTCACACCCCTATCTACACTTTTAGCCACCTGACTGAAAGCACCCCAAATATTTCAAATTTCCTCTGCTGGTCACCGTCTAAATTAATAATAAAAAAATGCAGAGGCTAGTGGCTTCTTCCTCTACACCATAAGTTCAATGTGTTCTGCGAATCAAATACTTAAAATCAAATAGTTCAACAAAAAATTAACATAATCCATTTTCATAACCATATTAGCAATTTTAATTTTTTTAATAAATGAGTACTTACTTCGATGGTTGTGAAATGATTCGTCTAATTAACATTTATGTCTTTTGAGTCATTTGATCGAACATCTTGCATCATAATACCACAACTATCATGTTTATTGTCCAATTTATCATCATTCAAATACTAGAACTATCAACCGACAAAAAAAGTTAATGTATCAATTTTTAAAACAAGAGACGTAAGTTATACGAATAAAAACTCTACACGTCAAAACTTACATTGTCATTCTTTATTACAACGTCGTCAAATTTAATGTCCTCCAAATTTAAAATTTCCAATGGAGCCAAAAAAATATGCTAAAACGCAATGGAGAACCCCAATCATTAAAAAAAACATATTCTATAACATAATAGAAAACAATAAAATTAAGCAATTCTGTAACGACCCGGAAAATCTGAATCAATTTAAAAAATTTAAATTGGCTATTTTAGTGGATTTTAAATATTTAAAATAAATATTTTGAATAATAACGATGAAAAGTAAGTTTGAATCGACATTGAAAATAAATATAATTACTTTGAAATATAAACAAGGCCTGAAATGGCGCGGTAGTTTCAAAATTTGAATTCAAACTTTGACTGACTGTACCGGGTGCAAAACAAAACGGATTTGAGTGAAACCAAAAATATTTAAATCTGTTATTGAATATCTTTCTAATGAGTCTGAAAATCGAAGTTTCATAGCCGGAAGCAAAAGTTATGGCCAAATGAATTTTCAGAAAGGTAGCTATAGAATATATATAGCCCGTGAAAATGGCCATTTTGCAAACGACCTCAGAATTCAACGATACCACTTTTGTTAGATCTGAGATGTCAAATTATTGCTAGGTTTCAAATTTCATAATTTTTTGAAGCTAGTATGTGAGCGTGGCAAGGGAAAATGTGTTTGGTTGATTTCTATTAAATTAGATCGACTAGAAAAGGGCCATTTTTCAAACGGTCTCAGAATTCGACGAAACTAGTTTTGTTGGGACCGTATCGTCAAAACATAGCTAGATTTATTTTTCGGGAATTTTTAGAATCAATATGTGGCCCTGGCAAATTGAAATGTACGTTCAAATTAAATATTGAATGTTTTATATTTTAATTTGAAGGAAAACTGACTGAAACATTCGAATGGGCCTACGAAACATATCCCATTGTGTTCGGAATGGGGGTATTTAGCTAGGGACGACAGTCGTTGGGTTTGGATTGGTGTTCGTATGTGACAAGGGGTATTTTCGGATTTTTAAAATATATAAATAAACAAAACAAAAATCTGACTGGTCGGTCAAAACTCTCTCCCCGCTTTTCCTGGAAACCCCAAATCGAACGACGGCCGCCGTTCGAACCTTCCCAGTCCATTTCTGACCGCCACACGCGTCGATAGCCCTAGCTCCAGTTCAACTTTCTATCGAGCTTCCTCCCCTCTCCGCATCTAGACCAGGATCATCCCCTATCGTCGAGTATCGCCCGAGATCTCGAGCTCCAAAGTTTCGACATTCGAGAGCTCGTCGCCCCCACGATCTGAGTTCGAACTCGACCAAACCACCAGCGTCAGGTGCGGGATTCAGAGCTCTACGACGTGGACTTCTCTGATCGCCTTCCAGCTTCAAGATCCGCGCGAAAATCGAAGACCTAACTTCGAACCCATTCCTGAAGCTCACGGTTGGAAGTAGAAGAAAGGTTTGCGATGCTTTTTCATTGTGGCAAATTCATGTTTTTAGTTTAAAATTAATATCCTTTTCATACGTTGACGAAATTCAGTGAAACAGGAGACAGTGGACTCGTGTGGACGTCTTCTACATTCTAGAAGAGACCGCATATTTTTCTGAGCTTTCTGCTATTTTTGGTGGAGTGGAACCCAAGGTGAGATTTCTAAATTATAAACGATATGGAAAACGACGATGTATAAATTATATAGTCGATGTATGAGTTATATAAGCGTTGTACACTCTTGTGTAAGCATTGTATAAGTTGTACGTTCGATATATAAGTTATATATGCGTTGTAAAAAATATATATGTGTTGAAATAGAAGTGAAATGCTTATATATTATATATATATATATATATATATATATATATATATATATACACGCCCCTTGTCCACAAACCATGGACGATATTTATTGGTTGTGATTGATGTGAAAATTGGTTGATTACGAATGGTTGATTATAATTGTTTGTGGTTGAAATGGATTGGTTGTGGTTGAAAAATACCCGTTTGTGGTTGAAAATTATTTGGTTGAAACCACATAGGATTAGTTTGTGGAAATGAAAAAAATGTACATGCTGCCTGCGTGCGAACTAGATTCATGAAATCCCCAATGTCAAAAGATGCGAGGCTTTAAGGTAGAGCGAGGAGCCGTACTAGGGACGACCCCGGCTTTAACTACCCTGCCGTTATGCTGCCGAAATTTTCTGAAATATTCATGTGTTAGAATTATTTTCATTTCTTGAAATTATTTCCATATGTAGAAAACTGTTCATGTGTTGAATAGAAATTCATTCGTTGAATAGAAATTCATGTGTTGAATGGTATTCGTGTTTGAAATAAATTGTTTTATAATAAAAATCCTATTTTTATCATCTATATGAACTATATAAAATAGTAGTGTTTTGAAATAAATTGTTTTGCAGTAAAAATCACATTTTTACTATATATATACAAACTATAGAAAACATTCATGTGTTGAATAGAAATTCATTCGTTGAATAGAAATTCAAGTGTTGAATGGTATTCGTGTTTTAAATAAATTGTTTTAACAATAAAAATCACAATTTTATTTTATATATATACGAACTATAGAAACTGTTCATGTGTTGAATAGAAATTCATTCATTGAATAATATTCATATGTTGAATGGTAGTCGTGTTTTGAAAGAAATTGTTTTATAATAAAAATCGTATTTTTATCATCTATATGAACTATATAAAATAGTCGTGTTTTGAAATAAATTGTTTTGTAATAAAAATCCTATTTTTATCATCTATATGAACTATATAAAATAGTCGTGTTTTGAAATAAATTGGTTTACATTAAAAATCACATTTTTATTATATACATGAATTGTTAAAAATAGTGAAGTGTTGAAATAGAAGTCAGTTGGATAAAAATATCATTTTTATCAAAGGTATGAATAGAGTATGGTTTTGAAATCGAAGAATCGATTATATGTATATATATATATATAATTAAAATAAATCGAATAACGAAGCTGTAGTTCGTGTTTTGAAATCGTGATTTCAAACGATTAGTGCGGGAGATCCGACCATCGGATTTTCCCGAAACCGAAACCGTTGGGTTCGCTTTGGAATTATCTTTCCAACGACACCAACTTTGTAAAGATCCAACGGTTGGATTGTCTGGAATGTTTAATTCAAATCTGAAGAAAAACAGCGCCAGAATCGATTATATTTATATATATATATAAATATAATTAAATTAAATCGAATAATGACACTGTAGTTCGTATTTTGAAATCGAAACTTCAAACGATTATACCGGGAGATCCGACCGTCGGATTTTCCCAAAACTGGAACCGTTGGATTCGTTTTGAAAAGATCTTTCTAATGATATAAATTTTGTGAAGATCCAACGGTTAGATTTTCAGATATGTGTAAATCAAATCTGAAGAAAAACAGCGCCACGGCCGCGTTATGGCCCAAAGCGTCGTTTGAATAAATTGGCTATTATAAAATAAATAAAAATAGCGATAAATCGTTATAAAATATTATAAACGATATGGAATGTGAAATTTAGAAACTAACTGAAGGTTGGCTAGGTCGAATGGTTTCCTGGGTTTTGATCTGATGTTGGTTTCGGCCTTCAGGGTTAATATTTGGGAAATCATTCTCTTACTGATTTACGGTTAGTGACTAATGAATTGAAATGATGCGTATGTTGTGTTTGTGTAGCACTTGTTTATTATATACGCGTGTTGCTCAGAAAGACCGGGTTTATCCCATTCTGAATAACTAAATCGACGATAAGAAATCGAAGATGAAGACGGTGGTTGAAGACCAGAAATCTTCACCTCGTTTGGATGGTAACTGATGTCCTGATTGGGAGGCATCCCGAAATATGGATATTGAGTGGTGATCGTCCAGATGTACGTGGAGATCGATGGGTTTGCGAGGTATATAGTGCTTCCGGTTTCGTTCAGACCCAGAACGGACTTACAAATGGAATGTGTGTCTGACATTGGAATTCATTCTGTGTGATTGATAGCCATCAGTTGCATGGTGTGAATTGCCTGTGTGGCATGCTAAGATGCAGTGATCAGGGCTTCTGTTGAAAAGCAAAGTCTTGAGGTTGATGATCAAAGCACCGCCTGTGTGGCGTAGCTTTGTGTATAACGTAAATTCGCGAATCTCACACCCCGGTATGAACCAGAAATGGGAGAGGACATCAGGGAGGGCATGCATTTCCTTCTAGCTAGAGGTGGTGTCGGTGCTTGAACTGGCTGACATTTATATTATTTTCACCTATGTGGATGTTGCTGTTGCGAGGCGCCTCGGTTATATCGGTCTATCCGGGACCGATGGAGTCATTCGTTGGCTCATTGACGCCCCATAGGGCGGGGAAACGCATTGTTCAGGCATTTTAATCCACATCGGTGGACCGGCCCTGACGATCCAAAGGCTTGACTGAGTACTTGCCTAAGACACGGGCTAGAGCGTCTAGAAGTCGGTAAGGACTAGCTTTTGCCTTGGTTCATGATGGAAATCCAATTTCCAAATATGACACCGTGCAGTTTTGATTGTGTATATATATATGGCGACATGATATATGGTACCCATGTCGTCTATGATTGAAAGTTATGATTGAAATTGTTTTTGAAACATATAAACACTAGCAATAATATCAAATTCCTTTGTTTTATTCGTATCAAGCATATTTTGGCCATTATAAGGTAAAACTCTATCCTCCGGTTTGCATTGCATTGTGTGATGGGAACTGAGTCTTATAATGGCTTCATTTTTATAAAAAGCATTGCGATGTTTAAAGATTTACTTATTTTAAAGCACTGGCAATCCAATGGAGTAAACCCGTTCCGCGAAAGTGGCATGGTCCTGTGATTAGCCATATTATAAATGTGTTAAGTAGATTTCTCATACCAGTCCCATGACTGACTCGTAGTTTGTTTCACTTGCAAACTCGGGTGCCCCTTTTTCTACACGGGCAGCCTTGTATTCAGGTTTTAGCAGGCTCTTTCTGGATAGCTGGAGCTGAAGATGGATTCTATCATTTATCTCTTTTTATGCTGTTCAGCTCCTATTTTACATTATGTTTGTTTTCCGCTGTTGACATTTATGTATAGCTGAACTGTATTTGTACTAAGTATGATCCTGTATACTGTGTAACTCTGATGATTACGTTTATCAAGTGTATTATTTGTACATTATCTGATGTATTTATTTAATTCTGTTCTGCAATTATCTGTTTATGTGTTATATTCCAAAGATTACCCTTAACACCGCAGTACGGGGTTTTGGGGTCGTCACAAATTCTAACCACTTTTTTATCTCCATCTTCCATCTCTACTACGTACAAAAGAATATATGCTTTTGTTAGGATTGAAATTGTAGAGAAGTACATGATTTTCTTAAGAGAAGTGAGGTGGTGAATAGTTAAATAAAGAATAATATATGGTGGCCAGAAGAATATAAAAATAATAACTTGTATTAAATTTAGGAAGGTGGCTGGAAGTGTAAATCGAGGTGTGAATAGTAGCACCCTATTTTATTTATCCATAATTAGTTTCTCCTTTGAAACGTTCTGTAACAACTCGTATTTTGATAACGTGTTATAACCATAAATCTAGGCAGAATTAAATTTTAAAATAAGAACCAATGGAAAAGGGTTGCGCCATTGCGTTCGTCTTGGAATTCTGCATGAAATCGAGTCCGAGTTTTCGAAAATCGGAGTCCGTATGACCAAGTTATGGCTCCCCAAATTTTCAGAAATTTTCAGAGTTCAAAACAGTTCGAATTCGAGTTCAAATTTGAATTTCAAAACCTAGACAGACTGGGCGGGAAATTTCCCGCCCAGCACCCCAGGTCGACTGGGGAGTCGACTGGGCAGTCGACACCCCCAGGACCAGGTCGACTGCGCAGTCGACTTGGGTGTCGACCTGGTCCCCGAACCTGGTTTGGGCCTGGTTGCTCCTGCTTGACCCTGTTGGCTTGTTTGAGGGCCTGTGACGATTTTGGCGGGTCAGATCGATTCTAGGGTTTATCCTATGGCCTAAACTAATTGTTGCAACTACAAAAACACCCTAAGACCTAGGCTAATCCACAACAAATCTTTCTAACACCATTATGCTGCTAAGTCTCCTCTTGAACCATGGTCGCCGCCTCCAACTTGAAGCTTAAACATTCAAACTAGATCCAAATCGAAGGCCAACATTTCTACAACAATTCAAGGGAATAAATCAACATCTCAACAACGATTATACAACAATTTCTGTTCTTAGTTCTAAAAAACCACGATCTGTAAGCCCCAGTTACTCTTAGATCTAAACTCTGAACTTAATATGAACACGTGTAAATTAAGGTTGAACATAAACATGATAACTACCTGAGACCTACTCTTGTATATCTTTGATCTATGACTATTCCTTTTTGATCTATTATTTTAGATCTACTCTTTTTCACCCTAGATCTATTCACCTTGAACCTAGTACCGTTCATATTGAACCTTGATTTGTGGAATACTGATAAGAACTTGATTTAGGGGCCTGTTCATGTCATAACCTAAACCCTATCATTATTTTAACATGTCTGTGATGTTGAAACTTTTGCTAGTCACAAGTTTAGGATTATCATATTATGTCATTTATAACTATGTTTATCACCCTATTTCATATGCCAGTGATGTTATGATCATATCTCAAGTTACACCATGCTTGCCTTGAAATCACCTTTGCCACTTTATACCCATCCTTGTTATGTTATTCCCTAGTTACATCTATTGCCTTGATTCGAATTCACGAGCGTTGGGGATGCAATTTGGGTAGTTTAGGAAAACCGGAATTTAGTATGAACTTGAAAACATGAATATCGTTATAACTTGAGCTTGGATAGGAACTTGACAGGAAATTATACTTGAAAATATGAATTTAGGACATGACACTTAGATAACTTGAACGTGGCCAACTCGAGGTTGGGTTGAGTTTGCAGTATAAATCTGCCCGGAACCGCCCGGCGAATCCAGTAACTGCAAACAATAGGACCCAATGTGAGTAGTTGGTCATATCGCACTCGAAACCCGAGGTTAGACTAGGTTATGGTGTAAAACTGCCCGGACCCGCCCGGCACATCCAGTAACCATAACCAAGTCTAATGTGAGAGGTTATGGGTGCATTAAGTAAATTAATGCCACTGGATAGGGTTAAGTCATGGACCACTTGAATATACTTAACCAATTTGACACGTTGATTTGATAGGGTTAAGTCATGAACCGCTTGAACACACTTAACCAACCTCACACATGATTCGTAGGACTAAGTCTTGAACTAGAACGACACACTTAGTCAATTTGAAATGACACGTAGATGGGGTTAAGCCTCGATTTTAAATGACAACTTAACCTGCTGAACGAAACCCTAGTTACGCGGTCCTTTTTAGCAGTAACCCACTAGATGTATCACGGTACCCTGGGACTAGGCAGGGTCGGGCACGATTGTTGGGCTGATTGTAAGCGACCAGAACGACGGCTGAGTTGGTGTGCCATTGTAGGTTCAGGCGGACTAGGGTCGTGCACTTAGTCTGGAGTTGAAAAAGCAGGCATTGGGCATTAGTAGGATGATCTGTGCATTCTTGATTCGTGTCGGTGGTTGGCACCCTAGGGCTTGATACACCCTATGGTGGACCTAGCACAGGTGACTGCATTCGTGATAGGGCCGTATGACACAGACACACGACGAGCTAGACTTGTAGGGAGCCGATCGATTAGATCATACCGTTGGACCTCGAATTGGGTCACTTCACGATATTGGGCCAAGGGATTATTTCTTGATTTATAGTTGACACGGGATTAGTATACCAGTATAGTTGGTATGGCGAACCTTGAATACGCAATGTTAGACTTGAGTTATCTTGTTAGCTTAGTTATCATGTCAGGCTTATCATCATTCTTATGTTTAATTCCAGTTTATTCATGTCTTGTTAACTTTACTAGTTTCTATGCTTATAGTCACTAGGGCTTACCAGTCTTTTTGACTGACCCGTTTTCTTTTGCCTCTTTGTCTTTCGTTCCCCCCCCCCCCCAGGTTCTCAGGGAGGAAACTCTAGCTCTTAGCTTTGACTTTGCTTGCTTTCTGACAGCTCATGTACGGTTTTGTCTTGAGCTATGCTATGGCTGCACTCATGCACTTTTTGGGGAATAAAATTTTACTTATGTTGTTTTAAGTACTTTGCTTCTTTAGAACTTGATGTAATGAAATAATGACTTGGCATTTTGGTGTAAGAGGTTTTGACACTATTTTTCAGTAATGAGATTTGGTTTTAAAGTTTATATTCGCTGCTTTATATACTCTATTTTATCTGTGTTCTGTCTTGTGTTATCTCTGTGCCTGTTTACTAGATAACACCCCTCCAAAACTAGGGCATTCCCTTTGTGAGTGACCCTAGCGGAGGTGGGGTGTTACATTTGGTATCAGAGCAGAAGGTTACCAGACTGGGCAAAAGTTTTGAAAACCTTCTGAAACTATTTTCAAAACCGTTTATAAAGAAGCATTTTTCAAGAAAAGTTTTATTTTTAAGAAAAGGCTATTCCCCAAAAGCCATTAGCACTTTCCTTTGTTTCCTCGTTTGAATCTTTTTCCTTTTCGCTTTTCATCATGTCTGATCTTAATCTTCCTGAGGGAGTACCCATACCTGGCTGGTTCCGAAGATACTTGGAAGCTAGGGCCAACGGCGCGGGCCCGGCAGATATCCCTCCTCCTCCTCCCCCGGTGGCCACGGTTCCTCCTCCTCCGGGTACCGCCTTCGGCAAAATATGCAAGGACTTTATAGGAATGGGCGGCAAGAACTTCGTTGGAACTGAAACCTTCGTTGAGGCGCGAAACTGGCTAAAAGAGACTGATGACTTCTTTGTTATTTTCGATATGGAGGATCATAGGAAAGTTCAGTTGGCAGCATGGTTGTTGAAAGAGGAAGCTGCATTTTGGTGGGAAGTCACCAACACTACCAGGCCAATTGAGACTTGGGCAGACTTTAGAGAGAGGTTTGGGCTTAAGTTTTTATCATCCGCAGAAGCGAGCCTTCAGATGGAGAGGTTCCTGGCACTCAAGCAAGGGGACATGTCAGTTAGGGAATACGTGAATAAGATTAATCAGCTTGCTCGGTTTGATTTGGACTTAGTCAACACGGCTTAGAAGAAGGCTCTACGCTTTGCTCGAGGATTGAGCGAGCCACTCCACACTATGGCCATGACTCATGTACCCATGGGGGCGACCTTTGAAAGCTTGGTGAATATGGCCCAACTTCATGAAGAAGACGAGAATGGCAAGAAGAAGGTCAAGGCGAATGAGTCTCAAGACAAGAAGGTAGACTCCGAGAAAGGAGGAAAGAACAGCAACAACAAGAATGACAAGTCACGTGAGAAAAGAAAATGCAACTTCTGTGGTATTGACGGGCATGTAGTCCAGGACTGTAGGAAGAAGAAGATGAAGATAGGAGCATGTTTTCAATGCGTGAAACTGGACACATCAACAAGAACTTCCCTAAGAAGCAAGGGCAAGCCCCGCAAGAAGGACCTTCTAGGGGTACATCTTTAACTTCTTTTCCCTAGATATTCTGCTTTATCTTGTATATCCTTTCGATCCTATATTGAGAACGTTAGGTAGAATCCTATGAATGAAAACATGTATTTGAAACATGTTATACTTGATGTTTGCGAATGGTTGCAAGTGATTGCTCGTGGTTGCATAGCACACATTAGGCACTAGATCGGCTCAGACACGTTTTCATATTGCATATGCATGAGTGTTTATACTTATTTATGGATGAAATTGAATGTGTTATCATATGAATGTTGCATATGGATGAATGTTTGTGCACACATATAGTGCTTACGTGACTAGGATTATTTGCATACATGTTGGATTCATGACACTAAACATATTTTGCATTAGAAAGATCAATCAGGCCTGATCATTTGCATTAGATAAGGAACATATACACACACTTTTTGCATATGTTCATACAGCATTAGAATTCTCTTAAGGACAATGTTTGCTTGTGGATGATGTTTTGAGTAGATGGATGATGGATGGTAGGATACGTTCTTCCTAACTTAGAGATTTCGGGGATGAAATCCTTTAAGGAGGGGAGAATGTAACAACCTGTATTTTGATAACGTGTTATAACCATAAATCTAGGAAGAATTAAATTTTAAAATAATAACCAAGGGAAACGGGTTGCGCCATTACGTTCGTCTCGGAATTCTGCATGAAATCGAGTCCGAGTTTTCGAAAATCGGAGTCCGTATGACCAAGTTATGGCTCCCCAAAGTTTCAAAAATTTTCAGAGTTCAAAACAGTTTGAATTCGAGTTCAAATTTGAATTTCAAAACCCAGACAGACTGGGCGCGAAATTTCCCGCCTAGCACCCCAGGTCGACTGGGGAGTCGACTGGGCAGTCGACACCCCCAGGACCAGGTCGACTGCGCAGTCGACTTGGGTGTCGACCTGGTCCCCGAACCTGGTTTGGGCCTGGTTGCTCCTGCTTGACCCTGTTGGCTTGTTTGAGGGCCTGTGACGATTTTGGCGGTTCAGATCGATTCTAGGGTTTATCCTATGTCCTAAACTAGTTGTTGCAACTATAAAAACACCCTAAGACCTAGGCTAATCCACAACAAATCTTTCTAACACCATTATGCTGCTAAGTCTCCTCTTGACCATGGCCGCCACCTCCAACTTGAAGCTTAAACATTCAAACTAGATCCAAATCGAAGGCCAACATTTCTACAACAATTCAAGGGAATAGATCAACATCTCAAAAACGATCCTATGACAATTTCTGTTCTTAGTTCTCAAAAACCACGATCTGTAAGCCCCAGTTACTCTTAGATCTAAACTCTAAACTTAATATGAACACGTGTAAATTGAGGTTGAACATAAACATGATAACTACTTGAGACCTACTCTTGTATATCTTTGATTTATGACTATTCCTTTTTGATCTATTATTTTAGATCTACTCTTGTTCAACCTAGATCTATTCACCTTGAACCTAGTACCGTTCATATTGAACCTTGATTTGTGGAATACTGATAAGAACTTGATTTAGGGGCCTGTTCATGTCATAACCTAAACCCTATCATTATTTTAACATGCCTGTGATGTTGTGATGTTGAAACTTTTGCTAGTCACAAGTTTAGGATTATCATCTTATGTCATTTATAGCTATGTTTATCACCCTATTTCATATGCCAGTGATGTTATGATCATATCTCAAGTTACACCATGCTTGCCTTGAAATCACCTTTGCCACTTTATACCCATCCTTGTTATGTTATTCCCTAGTTACATCTATTGCCTTGATTCGAATTCATGAGCGTTGGGGATGCGATTTGGGTAGTTTAGGAAAACCTGAATTTAGTATGAACTTGAAAACATGAATATCGTTATAACTTGAGCTTGGATAGGAACATGAACTTGACATGAAATTATACTTGAAAATATGAATTTGGGACATGACACTTAGATAACTTGAACGTGGCCAACTCGAGGTTGGGTTGAGTTTGCAGTATAAATCTGCCCGGAACCGCCCGGCGAATCCAGTAACTGCAAACAATAGGACCCAATGTGAGTAGTTGGTCATATCGCACTCGAAACCCGAGGTTTGACTAGGTTATGGTGTAAAACTGCCCAGACCCGCCCGGCACATCCAGTAACCATAACCAAGTCTAATGTGAGAGGTTAGGGGTGCATTAAGTAAATTAATGCCACTGGATAGGGTTAAGTCATGGACCCCTTGAATATACTTAACCAATTTGACACGTTGATTTGATAGGGTTAAGTCATGAACCGCTTGAACACACTTAACCAACCTGACACATAATTCGTAGGACTAAGTCTTGAACTAGAACGAGACACTTAGTCAATTTGACATGACATATAGATGGGGTTAAGTTTCGATTTTAAATGACAACTTAACCTGCTGAACGAAACCCTAGTTACATGGTCCTTTTTCAGCAGTAACCCACTAGATGTATCACGGTACCCTAGGACTAGGCAGGGTGGGGCACGATTGTTGGGATGATTGTAAGCGACCAGAACGACGGCTGAGTTGATGCGCCATTGTAGGTTCAGGCGGACTAGGGTCGTGCACTTAGTCTGGAGTTGAAAAAGCAGGCATTGGGCATCAGTAGGATTATCTATGCATTCTTGATTCGTGTCGGTGGTTGGCACCCTAGGGCTTGATACACCCTATGGTGGACCTAGCACAGGTGACTACATTCGTGATAGGGCCGTATGACACAGACACACGACGAGCTAGACTTGTAGGGAGTCGATCGATTAGATCATACCGTTGGACCCCGAATTGGGTCACTTCACGATATTGGGCCAAGGGATTATTTCTTGATTTATAGTTGACACGGGATTAGTATACCAGTATAGTTGGTATGGCGAACCTTGAATACGCAATGTTAGACATGAGTTATCTTGTTAGCTTAGTTATCATGTCGGACTTATCATCATTCCAATGTTTAATTCCAGTTTATTCATGTCTTGTTAACTTTACTAGTTTCTATGCTGATAGTCATTAGGGCTTACCAGTCTTTTTGACTAACCCATTTTCTTTCGCCTCTTTGTCTTTCGTCCCCCCCAGGTTCTCAGGGAGGAAACTCTAGCTCTTAGCTTGGACTTTGCTTGCTTTCTGACAGCTCATGTACGGTTTGGTCTTGAGTTATGCTATGGCTGCACTCATGCACTTTTTGGGGAATAATATTTTACTTATGTTGTTTTAAGTACTTTGCTTCTTTAGAACTTGATGTAATGAAATAATGACTTGGCATTTTGATGTAAGAGGTTTTGACTCTATTTTTCAGTAATGAGATTTGGTTTTAAAGTTTATATCCGCTGCTTTATATACTCTATTTTATCTATGTTCTGTCTTGTGTTATCTCTGTGCCTGTTTACTAGATAATACCACTCCAAAACTAGGGCATTCCCTTTGTGAGTGACCCTAGCAGAGGTGGGGTGTTTCGCGTTCCATTGTGTGACCCTTTAGGTTATTACAACGTTGGCAATGGTTTTCAATCTAATTTAAAATCATAAACAGTTATTGGCATCCAGCAATATGTCGTTGCACCCAAGTTATAATAAGGTCAATGATTCGATACAACCTTTTCGTGACTAGTGTATCAATGTAATATAATCCTTTTAACCTATATATCCAGGATTAAACTCAAGGCATGGATCGTATCATCCTCTTTATAATTTAATATGTTTATCTTGATCGATGAGTAGACTGTTTAAAACAAATCAATATTTGAGCATGACCATGCATTTCACGGTTTCACTCAATCAAGAGGCCCATCGATATCACTTCGAATATATCATAGGGTTAAATTCCATCTATATCATTCATAATTTTCATTCGATTCGAGATATATCCAATAATCATCGTTATCGTTACTCTGTTACTAATAACTTTATATGATATCAAAACACAAATATCCTCGAATAAAATTATAATGATTTTAGGTCTGAGGACCATTACATCACTGTCACTATGAGAATAACTTATGATTCTAGTAATTATATTCCATGTAGTTATCTCACGGTGGGTCAGTCCAATACGCTATTCTCCAATATGTATTTATATCTTGATTTTAATATCACATATATTAATGATTGATGATCAATGAGATGTGATCATCAGTCAATCAATATACTAATCTTAACGCTTTATTGTTGTCCTGTATAAACAATAAAACTTAACTAGAACATTTAAGAATTATAATACTTGTCATATTATATAATCTCAAATTCAAGTCTTACTCGAATTATATAAATCTGTATTATAGTCCTGAGGACTTCTATTACATTAATATTTATATTACGTAGTAAATATAATATAATAAATATTATTTTATTCCAAATAAATTAATAACAACAACATTGTTACCAATTTCATCAAATGGATTGCCTCTAGGGCACAAACCCTAACACCAACAACTCCTTTAATAGGATTAGCAAACCCATATACAAGAATTTCAGAACCATAACTTTTAAATATCTATATCCAACAACGTATATACCAATCCCATATCCAACAATTACCAAACCCATATCCAACAACGTATATATCAATCAACTAAATTTACAGAATTTATTAATCGATTTCTAATCGATAATCACCTAATTAGTATTTGAATTTAAAATCTACTTATCCATATTATGAATTCAATATCAATAATTGATTATTATCTATAAAATAACAGTTTAACACATACATATGCACAAAATCAACTAACATACAATATTCATCGATAAACACCTAAATCCACTACTAGGATTTCAATCATTACTAAATCAACTACATTAATTCAACATCATTATATGATCACATAACATATACATTTAAATCAATATTAACTAATTAATTCATTAAATTAGATTAGAAATTATATACCTTAGAGAGGAAGCAACAATTACTTGTTTAGAGGGGAGGAGGCAGCTCGGGACGGTCGGCGGAGGCTCGGGACGGTAGGCGGCGATGATGATCGGCGGCGGCAGGCGACGGGTAAGCTAGGTTTTTTTTTATTTTTTGGATTCTCGATGGTGAAGAACGAAATGGGAAATTTTCCCGTAGGGTCGCGGGTTAAATCTTTTTGGGCGACGGTTAGCGATGGCTTGTGACGGCCGCTTTTTTTAGCTGTCGCAAGCATCCATAACAAATCTGATGCTTTCTAGTAGTGCTATTTAACTGTGATGAGTTGTAAATTGTTTTGTTAGCCATCGTAATTTCATATTAGATGTACTGAGTATGTCGATCCACTTGGGATAAAAAAAGAAAAAAATTATACACCCAATCGACGTATTCAATACTTGTCCAATACAAAATTACGGACGGTCGTCCCTAACCAGCCTTGTTCTCCGCTCTAATAGACAGTGTTACTTAGCAATTCCTTTATTAAAGTGGGTCTCAGGGTGGGGTGTCACAAAATTATTCTTTTTTTTTAAATGTCACAAAATTATTCTTGTCTCAGAAGAAGTATATATAATAAATTCTTACGTGAACCAATATGGATCAAGCTGAATCCCTACCGACTCTTATGACCAGCAATTTACGGTTACCGAAGCATTAAGGAGAATCCATTAATAGTACAAAAATATATGGATACAATGCAATATGTTACAATCACTAGGACAGAAACATGCTACTGTAGTAGTAAGGTGTTCCAAAACATGCAAAACCTTTTAAGTGATTATTGGAAAGTGGTCAAATGTATTTTACGATACTTAAAGGGCATGAAAAATCATGGATTATAATTAAAATCAAGCAACGATATAAATCTACAAGCTTATAGTGACGCTGACTATGCTCGTGACCTAGAGACCTTGACGATCATAGATAGACCTCTTGTTATTGGATTTACATCGGCCCAAACCAAGTTTCTTGGTGCATGAAGAAGCAATCAACGATATCGAGATCCAAAATCAAAGCGGAGTATCATTATGTTGCTAGCTAGCACAACCGCTGAGATCGTCAGGGTTCAAATTTTCTAGAAAACCGATGGTTCGGTATGATAACCTAAGTACAGTATCACTTTCGGGAAACCTAATTCAACACTCTCGCACAAAACATATCAAGATTGATATATATTTTGTACGAGTGCGAATGTCAAATGGATGACTGGACGTTGACACGTTCTAGCCTATTATCGACATGTTGATATTTTCACGAAGGCATTATCAACGACAAACTTTACTCGATTAAAATCAGAATTGAAGATTGTAGATTGAGGCAGAAAGAGAGAAAGAAAGAAAGAGACATGGAAACCCTAACATGATTTGATGTGGGATAACAACAAATAAGGGTATTTAAAAGGAATTTGAAATGTTTATTTTTTGGTTTGAAGTTGTTCAGGAAAATGTACAGAGAGATCGTGTAAATAGGTGTACACCGTGCCTTTATATACTTGTATAGGCAACGGTTATAATGATACATTGTACATGGCGTTGAGCCCATATATGTAATAAAATATATTGGATACAAGTCCAGCCCATCAGTGCTTGTGTTAAAGTTAGTGTGCTGAACTCATTTGCTCTTATTACCCACCCTCAAATCGAGCTAGGGTTAGGGTAGCCACCACTCTTATCCCCATTATCGCTATCTGAAATCAGCCGCTACGCTCATTTCCATCGTCTTTGTCTGAAGTCAACAGCTCTTCTCTGAATCTATGAAAGTTCTTTGCTGTGAGTGCTTAAGTAAACACATCCGCTCTCTGGAAATACGACGGCACATGTCGAACTTCCAATTTCCCTTTAGCTATCTGTTCTGGTACGAAATATAAATCTATTTCAATGTGTTTTGTACGAGAATGCTGAATTGGATATACTGATAGAGAAATGGCACTCTGGTTGTCGTACCAAATGATTGGCTTGTGCTGTGATTCTATGCCGAGCTCTTGGAGAAGGTATCCTATCCACATCAGGTTTGCCGTGGTGCTTGCAACCGATCTGTATTCTGCTTCAGTGCTGGAGCGAGATGTAGTAGCTTGCTTCTTTGAACACCATGATATAAAGTTGGATCCAAAATAAACACAGTACCCAGAGGTGGATCTGCGGTCATCTGGGTCAGAAGCCCAGTCCGCGTCACTGTAAGATTTTATATCTGTGTTTTTACTTGACTTTAACACCAATCCATGATCTAGGGTTTCTCTTAAATATCGTAAAATACGTTTGACTGCTTTCCAGTGCTTGCTTAACGGATTTTGCATAAACTGACACACCTTGTTCACACTAAAATACAATTCGGGTCTTGTTATGGTCACATAATGTAGGGCACCTACAATACTCCTATGTAGCTTGACATTTTCGAATGCATCACCACTACTTTTGGATAAACGTAGATTGCTTGTCATTGGAGTTGGTAGTGATTTGCCTTATCCATGTTTGCGCGTTCAAGTATTTCCGTGATATATTTTCTTTGAGATAATTTGATCTCAGAATAAGATAAGTACTTGACTTGAATTCCCAAAAAATAATTAGCAACTCCTAAATCCTTGATCAAAAACTTCTTGTTGAGGAAAATAACAATGCTATTGATTTCCTCCTCATTGTTTCCAGTAATTAGAATATCATCGACGTAAACTAGGACATATGCGACTATATTACCCTTCACCTTTATGTATAGAGAGCGGTCTGATTTAGCCATGTGAAACCCGAGGTCAGTGAAGGTTGCCTTTACTTTATCATACCATACCCTTGAGGCCTGTTTCAACCCATATATGGCCTTGTGCAGTTTACAAACAAGTCCCTTTTCTTCTGATTTAACATATCCCATAGGCTGTTGCATGTACACATCCTCCTGCAACTCTCCATTAAGAAATGCATTATACACATCCAGTTGTCTGATTTTCCATCCTTTGTTTAGTGCAACAGACATTATATGATAGTTGTATGTTTCACCACTGGCGAAAAAGTTTCACTAAAATCAAAACCGTATTGCTGTGAATATCCTTTGGAAACCAGTTTAGCTTTGTATTTAAGTATACTTCCATCTGGATTTTTCTTCAACTTATACGTCCATTTACACCCTATGATGTTTTTATGCTTGGGTGGATGCACAAGAGTCCATGTATTGTTCTTAATAAATGCATTATGTTCCTCATTCATAGCGGTTCTCCATTTTTCATTATTGATAGCTTCCTCATATGTGTTGGGCTCTCTTGTCAAGTGTTGTAGTGTAAACTTTCGGTTTAAAAATCCCACTTTTAGCTCTTGTCATCATATGATGAGCATTTCTGTCTGTAGCCTGCTTGTTTGCAATTTCTGCTGTAGCTTCATTGTCACCATTGCTTGAGTCACTTTGATTCCCATTGTTGCTATCATCACGGTTAGTGCTACTGATAGAATTTTCTGTTGTGCCTTATTGTGTCTGCATGTTGTCATCATCTGTGCTGTAATAGGATTTGGTACTGGCAACTGTATGAGAGTCACTTGGTTCTTCATGTTGACCTTCGATATATTTGCTGCTGTGCCAGTCAGTTAAAACCGTAGGTGGTTTAAAATTACTTGCTGTTTCAATAACTCTGCTAGTAGTCTTTACATCTTTTTCTGCAAAAGGAAAAATATTTTCATTAAAACTAACATGTCTAGCTACATAAACTTTTCCATTGCTGTCCAGACACCTATATCTCTTCTGATTATTTGGGTAGCCTAAAAATGTGCATGGTCTGGATCTAAAGCTGAGTTTGTGTTGATTGTAAGGTCTAAGATAGGGAAAGCACAGGCACCCAAAAGTTTTTAGTGTTTTGTAGTCTGGTCTAGTCTCATATAATTTTTCATAAGGACTTTTCCCATCTATAACCCTTGTAGGCATTCTATTTATTAAATATACAGATGTAGCAAATGCCTCTGCCCAAAACTTGAGTGGCAGAGATGCTTGCGACATCAGTGTCAGTCCAGTGTCGACAATGTGCCTGTGTTTTCTCTCTACTAGACTATTTTGCTCAGACGTATGTGGGCAAGTAACCCTATTTTGATTCCCTTGTCATCAAGAAATTTCTTTAAAGTTTTAAACTCACCTCCACTGTCTGTTTGCAAGCATTTCACACTGTGATTGATTTGTTTTTCAAAAAATTTAATGAACTGTACCGTAACGTTGCATACTTCTGATTTTGATTTAATAAAGAACACCCAACAGTATTGTAACATCCCACATCCGTTAATGTCACTCACAAAGGGAATGCACTAAGTTCTGTGGAGCATTTAAGGTAAAAGATGCAGATAAATTACAAGACAGACAAAATTAAAACAGCGGAAAATAAAACTTTACTTTATTGATAAAATAGTTTGTACAACAATTGCTTTCCAATACCAGAGTATCATCTGTCTTTCAAAATAAAGAAGCATAGAATAACATTTATATTCCCCAATGTAGCATAAGCCAGCCACAGCAGCAGAAAAGAGAGTCTGAAGCGATATATCCAAGAGTCTTTAAGCTTGGAAAGAGTAACAGTCCATACTAAGCAGAGCTATTCCCTCCCTGACTACTTGGAGGGGGGGGGGACGGAAGAAAAGAAGATGAAAGAAAAACAAAGTCAGACATAAAGCCTGAGTAAGTCTAGTGGCTTTTAGCATGTGAACAAGATAAAGTTCATGACAGGAGTAAACTGGAAAAATGGGACAGTACCAGAATAACAGACTAATATAAACCAAAGCAAGATAGTTTAAACCAAATATACAATCACACCCCATTCTATATCTCTGCACCACCTAACTAGTATCCCAACTAGTAATCAGTATAAAGATGATAACGTGATCCCAATCCCTGTAATTGCGGTTGCCTTTAGGTGTACATCTATTATTTATTACCTAGATCTAATCTAGGGTTTTCTTATCGAGCGCTTCCTAGATTCAACTAGGGTTTATGCGACTTACCTAATACTTCTCGGATTCAGGATTTATGCCACCTAGGTCCAACTAGGGATTATGCTACCTGTCGAACGATGCCCCTAGTCTAGGACACACTACCTAGAGTGGTATATGTTCCTAGACTTTCCCCACGTATGTGTCGCGAATCGTTTGTCGCTGTCTAGATGCACATGTCCTGAAATGTGCGACCCGAGTCCCGTGGCAGGGCTATTCTAGAAACACGGAACTCGGTCGGGAGCTTTCAGATATCTGCCGATGTAGATGCTAAGGTCTATTTTTCCAATGGCTATGGTCCCACCTGACCCCTCCCTCAACTAATGAAAGGCCACCCTTGAAAAATTGAGAACAATACGCAGGCCCCCTATGCCCCACTGTCTTATGGCCATCCTCACCCATAACTAGATAGCAAGTATATGGTCTTTTGGAGTTCTCCGCCTTTCCGCTTTACGTATCTCGACTGACTCAAGATGGTAGGTGTAACACCCCGTATTTCAGTTAATGCTAAAATTCACTAATTGCAGAATAAATAATCTCAGATGTGAGAATTGGGGGAAACGGGCTGCGTCATTTTGTTCGTCTCGGAAAAATACGCAGAATAGAGTCCGAAATTTTGTAAATCGGAGTCCGTATGGCCCAGTTAAGGCCCAATGAAGTTTGCAGAAAATTTAAAGCTAAAAACAGATTTGAAAATTCAAATTTAGATTTTAAAATAGAACCAGCGGGGCCAGGTGGGAAAGTTCCCGCCCTAGCCATGTCGACAGGGCTGTCGACAGGCCTGTCGACTGGGGGGTCGACTTGCCTGTCGACACGGCGTGTCGAGCCAGAGGGCTTGGGTGCACCAGATCTGGTTTTCTGGCTAGGGCTGGGCTGGGTTCTAGAGATTTCCTAAATCTAACGGACCTAATCTAACCTAGGGCTAATCCTATGGTCTAAAACACACCCTAATCCTATAAATACACCCTAATGCAAGCCTAATCCATACTAAAAATAGAAATGATGCCATCATGCCGCCAAAATCAAACTTAGGAGGAGCCTCCACTAGTTTATGAAGAAAGTTGCAAGCTAATCAACCTCTAATCATCACCATCTTCAAATATAGCAACTAGTTCTACTTCATAAGTTTGCTAATCTTGGTTTTGGTGAGTTTCTATCACTTTTACATCAATTGCTAAAGTAAGTAGATTGGGTGTAATGAGACTTATGGTCTTAAATGCGGATTAGTGAGTTTGAATCATTTGTAATGATATGCTACTCTATGTTTTCCTATGTTTATGCATATTTAATAAGTGGGTTTATGCATGTTTAATAAGTTGGTTTATGCATGTTTAACAAGTGGGTTTATGCATGTTTAATAAGTGGGTTTATGCATATTTAACAAGTGGGTTATGCAAGTTCATATGCAAGTTATGTGTATGATGTTATGTAAGTTATGTGTATGATGTTATGCAAGTTCATATGCAAGTTATGTGTATGATGTTATGTGTAGGTTGTTATGCAAGTTCATATGCAAGTTCATATGCAAGTTATGTATATGCTTAAATGCAAGTTTAACATGATATGCAAGTTATGCATGCTTATGCAAGTATGTGAATGTTTATGCAAGAATGTGAATGCTTATGCAAGTTATGTGTATGCTTAAATGCATGTTTAACATGTTATGCAAGTTATGAGAATGCTTATATGCAAGTTCAACATGTTATGCAAGATATGTGTATGATAATATGCAAGTTCATATGCAACATGTTATGCAAGTCATATGTATGATAATATGCAAGTTCATATGCAACATGTTATGCAAGTCATGTGTATGATAATATGCAAGTTTGGGTTAAATGTAGTTGGGTTAATATATGCTCATATATGCAAATTGACATCCTCTTAACCCATGACAAAGTTATATGCTAAGATTTGGTTAAACCCATGATATTTGTGATGGATCTTCCCTTTATTATGTCATGAAATGAGAACGATTTACGTGGGGAACGATGGGGTTAATAAATATGTTAATAAATGTATGATTGGGTATGATTAAGCATACCATAAAAATAAATTAACATAAGTGGGAATTTACCTATTGAGTTAGGTCTACCCCATGGGAATTTACCTATTGAGTTAGGTCTACCCATGTTATGAAAAACTTGATATTAATTAGAGACAATTAATATGGGGGTGATTAATTAGGTGTAATTAATCGACTAAGACACGAGGTTGGACTCATTTGTAGTGTAAAACTGCCCGGACCCTACCGGCTTAACCAGTTGCTACCAATGTCAGCCCAATGTGAGAGGTCTTAGCCATAAATTAAATACGTGATTAAAGTAAAGACACGAGGTTAGACTCTGTTATGACGTAAGACTGCCCGGACCCTACCGGCTTAACCAAGCGGTCATAACAGCCAGTCTAATGTGGGAGGTCTTTATGGGAGATCACGGTCTTAATTAATTAAGAAACACTTAACCATATTAGCATGTAGTGGGACATGAGGGGTTAAGTGGGTGCCTTGGGTGGCATGTGGAAATTTAGTGGTTGCCTTGGGTGGCATGTGGAAATCTAGTGGGTGCCTTGGGTGGCAATTGAAATATAATTAAATGACTTAACCAAACTTTAAACATGTAAGTGAACATGATTATTAAAAGGGTTAAGTGGGTTACACTAGATGAATGACAAGCTTAGGTGGGTAGCTTGTGGGGGCCCATTTCAACCAGTAACCCATATGTATCTTATTGTGCTCGACCCATGTCGAGGACGGGACACGCGTACTGGGCTTGACTATAAGAGGCCAAAACGGGTTAGCGGTGGCAACGCAAGTCCAACGGGTTTCATATGCGTGTGGACCCGGGCTGGTAGATAAGACGTTGCATCGTGTAGATATAAGCCGTGCACCGTTAATTATATCGGGTTGCCACTTTGGGGAGTGATACACCCCATTGTGGGGCCGGCACGGGTATCTACGGTAGGGAGCCGATCATTTGGGAGTAGTGGGTACACCTAGTGGAGATAGGGGCAGACCGCACCTATGTAGTCAGCTAGGGGTACGCGAAACTACTGGGTAAATTTTCTAAGTCCTTTGGAGGGATCAACCTTTAAGTAGGTATGACTGGTGTGGTGCAGTGTAGTAATTATCCTTGGGTGGGTAAATGCGTCTTTACAGTTATCTTAGTTTATCTTAAGTCTACCAAGCTGCTTAGTGTAGCCATTCATCCCCAGACATTACCGTATGTCAAGTTTATGTCTTCTCTGGTTACTTTAATGATTGTATTGTTAAAGTTATAGGACTCGCTCAGACTTATGTCTGACCCCGTTGTTTTTTTATCTTTTTCCCAACCCTTAGGTTCTCAGAGTGGGCCCAGTACGAGTGGGCTTTGATCAGGCTGCTTTTATTACTCTCTTGGAGCTTGGACCCTAGATGTAGAGCTCAGCTTACCCTTTTTCTTTTATGGCTATCAGTTCATGAATTGGGATTATGTATTTTTATTTAGCAAGAATGGATATTTGTACTTAACTCTTATTATGGTTTTGTGATGTAACCAGACATGTTTTATTTTCCGCTGCATTGAAATGTTGTTTTAACTTTCAAGTATTACTTATATCTGTCTTGCTGTAATTTCTCTGTTCTATATTCACTAAAATACTCCACCGATGTTATGGCATTCCCTTAGAGAGTGACCGTAGCGGGTGTGGGGTGTTACACGTGGTATCAGAGCAAAGGTTACCGGAACAGATAAAATTTTTAGAAAACTATTTTTCTAAAACATTTTTGGAAGAGATATTTTCAAAAACATGTCTTTAAAGAGAAAAGTTTTTGAAAGAAAAGCATAATCCCCAATAGCCATATCTATATCCTTCGAATTCTCCGTTTTGAATCTTTCCTTTTTCGTTTCAGCATGACTGAGGATCTTAACTTTCCGGAGGGTGTGACGGTACCAGTATGGTATAGGAGATTGATGGAGGCTAGGGCCACCACTGCGGGTCCAGCAAATGTTCCTCCACCAACCGTATCACCCGATCTTCCTCCTCCCCCTCCTCCTCGCACGGATACTTTTGCTAAGACTTGCAAGGAATTTAAAGCTATGGGAGGGAAACCTTTTCAAGGATCTGAAACTTTTGTGGAGGCTAGAGATTGGATTAAGGAGGTGGAAGAGTTGATAGATATCTTTGAGATGGAAGAAGGAAAGAAAGTCAAGTTAGCTGCTTGGTTAATGAAAGGAGAGGCCTCATTCTGGTGGGAGGTCACTAATGGAGAACGCCCCGTTGACTCTTGGGCGGATTTTAGGCAAAGATTTGTGGCAAAGTTTCTCTCCAGGTCGGAGGAAAACTTGTATATGGAAAGATTCTTGACCCTAAAGCAAGGAAATCTCTCAGTGAAGGAATATGTCAACAAGTTTAATCAATTGGCAAGGTTTGGCCTAGACATGGTGAATACACCGGAGAAGAAGGCTTTGAGGTTCGTGAAAGGCTTGAGTGAACCAATGCATGGGTTGGCTATGACTCATATCCCTATGGGGGCCACCTTCGAGAAGCTAGTTGACATGGCACTCATGCATGAAGAAGAGAAGGGTCCCAATGCTAATAAGGCACCCGAGAAGAAGGGAGATCAAAAGAGACCTCAGCAACAACAGCAAAATAAAGGTAGGAAAGGCAACGGTGGCAAGGGAAAGAAGAAGAAGTGTTTCAATTGTGGGACACCTGGCCACCTAAGCAAGGATTGTCGCAAGAAGAAGAAGACTGGCTGCTTCCACTGTGGCGAAGCAGGGCATCTAGTGAAGGATTGCCCTAAGAAGGGGCAAAGGACGGGATCTACCTCAGGAGGACAGGTGCAAGCTCTTATGGCACCGGGTCAGGCTAGGGGGCAAGTACAGGCTCTCGCGGTCCCACCGATTCAGGAAAGAGGTAGAACTATTTCCGTTGAAAGTCTGGTTTTTCTATTTGATTATCCTGCCCGTACATTATTTGATTCTGGCGCATCGCATTCGTTTATCTCATCATCATTAGTTGAGTCACTGCACTTAGACACCAGTCTGGTAGATGATCCCTTGGTTGTTTCAAACCCAATTGGGGGCTCCACTTATTTGTCCATGATATGTTTGGGTTTGAGGATTTCTATACTTAGCATTGAGTTTAGATGTGATGCTTTTGTTTTGGGCTTCACGGGCTATGGGTTGATTTTGGGCATGGACTGGTTATCCAGTAATGGTGCCGTTCTTGATTGCGAAAGGAGAGTTGTTAGGCTCATGACCCGCTTGGGTAACACTCTCGAGATTTCTTGTAATCCCATGGATTCTGTTATGCTAAGTTATCTTGAATCGCTTGACGCTTCGGTCGAGAGTTTGCAATCTGTTAGAGTGGTCTTGGAATACTCGGATGTGTTTGAGGAGGTGAAGGGCTTACCTCCGAAGCGGGAGATTGACTTCCGAATATATCTGGTGGATAATGCTAAACCTGTATCTTTACCAGTGCGCCACATGGCTCCTCGTGAGAGGAGGGAACTCCATAAGCAAGTAGGGGAGTTGCTTGAGAAGGGGTTCATAAGACGGAGTATATCGGAGTGGGGTGCTCCAGTAGTATTTGCTACGAAGGCGGATGGGTCCCTCAGACTTTGTGTAGACTATAGAGAACTCAACAAGCTCACAAAGAAGAATAGACACCCATTGCCGAGGATTGATGATCTTTTCGATCAGTTGGTTGGCGCTTCAGTATTTTCTCAATTGGACTTGGCCACGGGGTTTCATCAGTTGAGGGTGGCTGAGGATAGCATAGACAAGACTGCCTTTAGGACTCCGGATGGTTTCTATGAGTGGCTGGTGATGCCATTTGGGTTGACGAAAGCCCCTGCATATTTTGTTGATTTGATGAGTAGGGTGTTCAAGGAGTTCCTTAATAAATTTGTGGTGGTCTTTGTGGATGATATCTTGGTATTTTCTAAGAGTGAAGAAGAGCATGCCCTACATCTTGGGGAGGTAATGAAGACTCTTCGAGCACATAGCCTTAAGGCTAAATTCTCTAAATGTCACTTCTGGAGGAAGGAGGTGCGGTTCTTGGGGCATGTGGTCTCCAAGGAAGGGATAGCTGTGGATCCCGCGAAGGTAGTATCAATTCAGGATTGGAAGGTTCCGAAGAATGCTACCGAAGTAAGAAGTTTCTTAGGGTTGGCGGGTTATTATAGGAAGTTTATCAAAGACTTCGCGAAGATATCAGCCCCATTAACCCGCTTAACAAAGAAGAATCTTGTTTTCGCATGGGACGTAGATTGTGATGATGCGTTCTGACGGTTAAAGAGAGCTTTAACCACTGCTCCAGTTTTATTGTTGCCAGATGGGAGCAAGCCATTTGTTGTCTATACCGATGCTTGTGGGACAGGACTGGGCGCAGTCTTAATGCAAGAGGGAAGGGTAATAGCCTATGGTGGAAGGCAGTTGAGAGTGCATGAGAAAAATTACCCTACCCATGATTTAGAGTTGGCCACTATTGTTTTTGCGCTTAAGATTTGGCGCCATTATCTTCTTGGTGAGAGATTCGAATTGTTCACTGACCACAAATCATTGAAGTACTTGTTTTCTCAGAAGGATTTGAATTTGAGACAGCAGAGGTGGATGGAGTTCTTAGCATCCTATGATTTCGAGATAGCGTATACCCCTGGCAAGGGTAACGTGGTGGCGGACGCCTTGAGCAGAAAGAGGTTGTCCTTGAGTCCATTGTTCGTGGAACAACGAGGCTTGGAATTTATCTCGATGTTTGATTTCAGACCTTCCATTGATTATGTACCCGGTTTGCTAGCATCCTTGGAGGTCAGACCTACTCTTTTGGGGCGGATTGGAGAAGCAAAGAGGGACGACCCACAGTTGGTTGAGTTGGTAGAGAAGCTCATAAGGGGGGAGTCGTCCAGCCATTTGAGTAGGTACACCCTAGATGATAGGGGGTGCTTGCGTAGGGACGGTAGACTTTGTGTACCGCAAAACGAGGGTTTGAGGAAGGTTATTCTTGATGATGCACACCGTTCTAGGATTACCATTCATCCCGGTGGGGACAAGATGTACCAAGACATGAAGAGGGTTTTCTTCTGGGCCTGTATGAAGAAAGATGTGGCCGAGTATGTCGCTCGATGCTTGGTGTGCCAACAAGTGAAGGCGGAGCAAAAGAAACCTGGTGGGTTGCTTCACCCATTGGAAGTTCCGCAATGGAAGTGGGATAGCGTCTCGATGGATTTTATTGATGGGTTACCCAGATCAAGAAAGGGTAATACGGGAATTTGGGTTGTGGTAGACAGACTTACTAAAAGCGCCCATTTCATACCTGTGAAAAGCAAGAGGACTGCTCCATGGCTAGCTTCAGTATATCTTCGAGAGATAGTTAGATTGCATGGGGTACCCTCTAGCATAGTGAGTGATCGAGATCCTATCTTCACTAGCGAGTTCTGGAAAAGTTTGCAAGAAGCAGTGGGGACTCAATTGTGTCTGAGCACCGCATATCATCCTCAGACGGACGGCCAGACTGAGAGGGTGAATCGTGTCCTAGAAGACCTTTTGAGGCTTTGTATCTTAGATTTTGGAGGTACATGGGAAGAGCATCTTCCATTGGTGGAGTTCGCATATAATAACAGCTTTCAGTCCAGTATTGGTATGGCTCCTTTCGAAGCTCTCTATGGAAGGCCTTGTCGATCACCTACATGTTGGTGGGAATCTACGGATAAGATTTTGCTTGGGCCTGATATGGTTAGGGAGACTTCTGAGAAGATTGACTTGATTCGAAGAAGGGTGAAAGCAGAGCAGGATAGGCAAAAATCTTATGCGGACAAGAGAAGGACGGATCTTGAGTTTGAAGTTGGGGACATGGTCTTTGTCAAAGTGTCTCCGTTACGAAATGTGGTTCGCTTTGGATCTGTTGGGAAGTTAGCGCCAAGGTTCGTAGGGCCGTTTCCTATTAAGGAAAGGATTGGACGGATGGCATATAGAGTAGGGTGCCCGACAGACTTAGTGGTGTACATGATGTATTCCATGTATCTCATTTGAGGAAGTGCTTACATGAGACCGCAAAGGTGGTAGAGCCGAGCTTGCTTAAAGAAGTGGAAGTAGAGCGTGATGCGACCATTCGACGAGCTCCTACCCGCATCCTTGGGTCAGAGACTAGGAAATTGAGGAATCGAGAGGTTTAACTAGTCAAAGTACAATGGGGAGAAGACGAGAGCAACGCAACTTGGGAAACGGAAGCGAAGATGCGTTCATTGTACCCGTTCCTTTTTGAGGGTATGTCTTTTAACTTCTCCTTTATCGTTTGTCTAGTACTCATCTTATCTTTAGTATGTCCTCTCATTTGTACCTTTGACCTTTAGATAGGGTAAACCTATGGTTGAAACATGTGTTTGAGACATGTTATGGTTGATGGATGCAAGTGGATGCAAGTGTTTGCTAGTGGTTGCTCGTGGATGCATATACACACACTCTAGGCACTAGATCGGCTCAGTCACTTCATATTGCATATTGCATAAAATTGTGTGTAGGAAGCTATATTTATGGATGTATAATGATTGTGTTATCATATGGATGATGCATTTTGGTGAATGATTGTGCACTCATGTAGATATTGTATGTGTCGATAGGGTTCTCTCGCATACATAATGGATGCATGGCACTATCATGGTTTGCATATGTTCATACATTAGATAGGGAACATATACACACACTTTTTGCATATGCTCATACATTATTAGAAATTGTTTTAAGGACAATGGATGCACGTGTTTGATGGATTGAGTAGATGGTTGTTTGGATGGTAGGATATGCATTCTCCTTAGCTTAGAGATTTCGGGGACGAAATCCTTTAAGGAGGGGAGAATGTAACACCCCGTATTTCAGTTAATGCTAAAATTCACTAATTGCAGAATAAATAATCACAGATGTGAGAATTGGGGGAAACGGGCTGTGTCATTTTGTTCGTCTCGGAAAAATACGCAGAATAGAGTCTGAAATTTTGTAAATCGGAGTCCGTATGGCCCAGTTAAGGCCCAATGAAGTTTGCAGAAAATTTAAAGCTAAAAACAGATTTGAAAATTCAAATTCAGATTTTAAAATAGAACCAGCGGGACCAGGCGGGAAAGTTCCCGCCCTAGCCATGTCGACAGGGCTGTCGACAGGCCTGTCGACTGGGGGGTCGACTTGCCTGTCGACACGGCGTGTCGAGCCAGAGGGCTTGGGTGCACCAGACTCGGTTTTCTGGCTAGGGCTGGGCTGGGTTCTAGAGATTTCCTAAATCTGACGGACCTAATCTAACCTAGGGCTAATCCTATGGTCTAAAACACACCCTAATCCTATAAATACACCCTAATGCAAGCCTAATCCATACTAAAAATAGAAATGATGCCATCATGCCGCCAAAATCAAACTTAGGAGGAGCCTCCACTAGTTTATGAAGAAAGTTGCAAGCTAATCAACCTCTAATCATCACCATCTTCAAATATAGCAACTAGTTCTACTTCATAAGTTTGCTAATCTTGGTTTTGGTGAGTTTCTATCACTTTGACATCAATTGCTAAAGTAAGTAGATTGGGTGTAATGAGACTTATGGTCTTAAATGCGGATTAGTGAGTTTGAATCATTTGTAATGATATGCTACTCTATGTTTTCCTATGTTTATGCATATTTAATAAGTGGGTTTATGCATGTTTAATAAGTTGGTTTATGCATGTTTAACAAGTGGGTTTATGCATGTTTAATAAGTGGGTTTATGCATATTTAATAAGTGGGTTTATGCATGTTTAACAAGTGAGTTATGCAAGTTCATATGCAAGTTATGTGTATGATGTTATGTAAGTTATGTGTATGATGTTATGCAAGTTCATATGCAAGTTATGTGTATGATGTTATGTAAGTTATGTGTAGGTTGTTATGCAAGTTCATATGCAAGTTCATATGCAAGTTATGTATATGCTTAAATGCAAGTTTAACATGATATGCAAGTTATGCATGCTTATGCAAGTATGTGAATGCTTATGCAAGAATGTGAATGCTTATGCAAGTTATGTGTATGCTTAAATGCATGTTTAACATGTTATGCAAGTTATGAGAATGCTTATATGCAAGTTCAACATGTTATGCAAGATATGTGTATGATAATATGCAAGTTCATATGCAACATGTTATGCAAGTCATATGTATGATAATATGCAAGTTCATATGCAACATGTTATGCAAGTCATGTGTATGATAATATGCAAGTTTGGGTTAAATGTAGTTGGGTTAATATATGCTCATATATGCAAGTTGACATCCTCTTAACCCATGACAAAGTTATATGCTAAGATTTGGTTAAACCCATGATATTTGTGATGGATCTTCCCTTTATTATGTCATGAAATGAGAACGATTTACGTGGGGAACGATGGGGTTAATAAATATGTTAATAAAAGTATGATTGGGTATGATTAAGCATACCATAAAAATAAATTAACATAAGTGGGAATTTACCTATTGAGTTAGGTCTACCCCATGGGAATTTACCTATTGAGTTAGGTCTACCCATGTTATGAAAAACTTGATATTAATTAGAGACAATTAATATGGGGGTGATTAATTAGGTGTAATTAATCGACTAAGACACGAGGTTGGACTCATTTGTAGTGTAAAACTGCCCGGACCCTACCGGCTTAACCAGTTGCTACCAATGTCAGCCCAATGTGAGAGGTCTTAGCCATAAATTAAATACGTGATTAAAGTAAAGACACGAGGTTAGACTCTGTTATGACGTAAGACTGCCCGGACCCTACCGGCTTAACCAGGCGGTCATAACAGCCAGTCTAATGTGGGAGGTCTTTATGGGAGATCACGGTCTTAATTAATTAAGAAACACTTAACCATATTAGCATGTAGTGGGACATGAGGGGTTAAGTGGGTGCCTTGGGTGGCATGTGGAAATTTAGTGGTTGCCTTGGGTGGCATGTGGAAATCTAGTGGGTGCCTTGGGTGGCAATTGAAATATAATTAAATGACTTAACCAAACTTTAAACATGTAAGTGAACATGATTATTAAAAGGGTTAAGTGGGTTACACTAGATGAATGACAAGCTTAGGTGGGTAGCTTGTGGGGGCCCATTTCAACCAGTAACCCATATGTATCTTATTGGGCTCGACCCATGTCGAGGACGGGATACGCGTACTGGGCTTGACTATAAGAGGCCAAAACGAGTTAGCGGTGGCAACGCAAGTCCAACGGGTTTCATATGCGTGTGTGGACCCGGGCTGGTAGATAAGACGTTGTTTCATCGTGTAGATATAAGTCGTGCACCGTTAATTATATCGGGTTGCCACTTTGGGGAGTGATACACCCCATTGTGGGGCCGGCACGGGTATCTACGGTAGGGAGCCGATCATTTGGGAGTAGTGGGTACACCTAGTGGAGATAGGGGCAGACGGCACCTATGTAGTCAGCTAGGGGTACGCGAAACTACTGGGTAAATTTTCTAAGTCCTTTGGACGGATCAACCTTTAAGTAGGAATGACTGGTGTGGTGCAGTGTAGTAATTATCCTTGGGTGGGTAAATGCGTCTTTACAGTTATCTTAGTTTATCTTAAGTCTACCAAGCTGCTTAGTGTAGCCATTCATCCCCAGACATTACCGTATGTCAAGTTTATGTCTTCTCTGGTTACTTTAATGATTGTATTGTTAAAGTTATATGACTCGCTCAGACTTATGTCTGACCCCGTTGTTTTTTTATCTTTTTCCCAACCCTCAGGTTCTCAGAGTGGGCCCAGTACGAGTGGGCTTTGATCAGGCTGCTTTTATTACTCTCTTGGAGCTTAGACCCTAGATGTAGAGCTCAGCTTACCCTTTTTCTTTTATGGCTATCAGTTCATGTATTGGGATTATGTATTTTTATTTAGCAAGAATGGATATTTGTACTTAACTCTTATTATGGTTTTGTGATGTAACCAGACATGTTTTATTTTCCGCTGCATTGAAATGTTGTTTTAACTTTCAAGTATTACTTATATCTGTCTTGCTGTAATTTCTCTGTTCTATATTCACTAAAATACTCCACCGATGTTATGGCATTCCCTTAGAGAGTGACCGTAGCGGGTGTGGGGTGTTACAGTAGGTACACGACGAGTTGCTATCACAGGGCTACTAGTCTCGCCGAATCACGCTGGTCCATCCTAGTCTTTAGGTTGCCTTATATTGCAACCAAGGCATACCCTTGGTTCTTCTAACGCAGACCTTAACCTCTGTGAGCCCAGGAGGATCATCTGCAGCCTCACAGAGGGATACCAAGAGTACCCTCACGTCCCCTCGAAGCCTCGGGCTTCGTAACCCAATTCGTTGGAGCCTTCTTTTAGATTAGATGGACGTTCACTCCTCCTTGTGTTATACTAAGAATTACTACTTAGTTTTCCTAACTAAGGTTTACCACTTAGTTTCCTGAATCGTCGTTTTCTTAACTAAGGTTTACTACTTAGTCCCTTTCAACTAAGGTTTACTACTTAGTTCTCATTCTCGTCAAGTTGGATTGGTTAAGTGCCATTAGTCGATACAAGTTAACTTAACCCATTCATTTGTCATGTTAAACTGGTTAAGTGTTACGTTGACTTAACCTTGCTCATCTGTTTTAACTAACATGTTGTAACGGTTAAGTGTTCCCTTAGTTAACTTAACCCTAACATCCGTTTAATTAACATGTTCTAATGGTTAAGTATTGTCCCTTCATGCTTTAATTTAACCCTATTCATTTATCACACTATGATGGTTAAGTGTTCTAAGTTACTTAGCCCTACGCTCTAGTCCAGCTAACATACTAATTTGGCTAAGTGTATTAATTTTACTTAACCCCAACCTCTAGTCTAGTTAACATATTAAATTGGCTAAGTGTATTAACTTTACTTAACCCCACCTTTTAATCTAGTCAACATGTTAATTTGGCTAAGTGTATTAAATTTACTTAACCCCAACCTCTAGTCTAGTTAACATGTTAAATTGGCTAAGTGTATTAACTTTACTTAACCTGTAACGACCCGGGGAATTCGACGCCCGAATTCCGACAATAATACACAAATCCTGTATCACTTGTCAGAACTCAAGTATCAAAACCACCAGATAGTTATGAGAAAGAAGTTAGAGGGTGAGATAAGAAAGAAAGAAATATAAGAATAGAAGAAGAAGAAGAACCAATACCACAAAACAGAATCAGAGTCTCACATCGCAGCGGAACAAAATATAATATGGAAATAAATCTTTATTGAGAGCTTTCAAAATTACTTACAGTATCAGAGTACATCAACATATCTGGACAGTTATATAACCTGTCCTCATATACAATCACACAGCGGAACAGTAGCTATATATATAACCATACGTTTGAACTCTTCTAGCTTGTCTCTGGACTTCGCAGCATCCGATAACCTGGACCTGTACACCCCGGCCTAACCCGAGCATTTACAAAACACCGGGTCAGTCTGGTGAACCAGAGTGAGATAAACTCGCACAGTATTAAGGTATCACACAACTTGATTTTAAAGTAAAAATCTTTTCAAAAGAAAAGGATAATCGTAAGACCGAATCCACGCATAAATACGGACGGTTTTTACCTTACGATAACCCAAAACAGTTTGAAATCAATAACTTGTCTGATATTATAATAGTGTCTAAACACAAGTAAATATAAATCTAGCGGAACACTTGCATCTCACGCTCCACATATATAGTATACAATCAAAACCGCAGGCGCTTATTGGAGATTGGATTTCGACCTTGACAAGGTATGGGACCACCTGCCGATAGTGTATCTCTAGAGGCGAATACACTGGGTTCAACAAGAACGTCTTGCAACCCGGCCCTCACATGACCGACCACTCATTTCGCTTGAGTGTATCGAATGTATATCACCAACGGTTGGGCTCAAACCACCGTTCCCGAATGGGCAGAATCGATAGAATAAGAACAAAAGGAATTTCTCTAGATAGGTGATTATACACCCTAATGGGAGCGACCCACATAGCCATGCTGCCTGCCCGATTTTTGTCATCTCCCAGTTGATGAGGCTTGAGGCTACGCTTTATCAGCACATCTCATTCACTTCGAATGCCACATTATCAGATCCATCAGAATCACTAATTGACGTCCACAACAATACATTACGTGTTGGCTAAAGAAGTTTCCTTCTCCGCTTCCACTCTTGGTATGGTTGAAGAAATCAATGTACGTGACATTTTCCGGAAATACTCTGTCAGACATTCATCCATACAAGTCACCCAGGAACAGGATGAACCGAAGGTACCCTCCTACTGCATTCTAGGAATCACCCTGAGAATCAGTAGCGAGAAGTCCTTGCAATCCGTAGATTCCAACCACGACCGAATCACAGTTTATCTCTGGTTGCAAGTCAGAGATTTTAAGTAATCCTTCCGCTTATAAAGATCCACGGTCTTCAATAGCTCCATCTCGAATCAGCATCTTCAACGTATTCGTATTTGCTGGACGGAATGGTTTTCGAATATATATTCGATCCCGGTCTTTCCGTACCAACAATCGTATGGGAAAATTTTGATAGTCGGTTATTTAACTATCAAATAAAACAATCATTCATCCATAAAAGAAAATGGATTCACTGATTCAATACTTGGTATCATTTAGCCTCTTTAACGAACTGTCCGTTAATTATATTCTTCAATTTTCTCAATATTTGAAACATCACTTTTACTTCTTATCCAAAATAAGAATACTCTTCAGATTCAGTTTATTCAATCTTATAAACTTTTCGAAAACAGTTTATAATATCATTAACGGAAATCATAACTTATTGTCTCCTCAACCATTCTCGTTTATAAACTAATATCGTTCTTGGATAATCCTGGAGTCATTCAAGTTGGGGTATTTTATTTACCTCTCAGACCTTGACCAACAACAATCATATCTTCAGAACAAATAGAAGTTTATTAACCATACGTTCCTTTAAAAATCTGATTTTCATCTCGACCAAACTTTGATTCTATTAGAAATAGAATCCTTATGAAAATTATAATGTTACAAATTATTTCAACAATACATGTCCATTTGTTTAAAACCACATAAACAAAACTTTTTATAAATCTCATATTAATACTTTATACATTTGTTATATTGATATACCTTTCAAAGTCTTATATTTATCGAGACAATTTAACTTATCATCTGAAACAACATCACAGATTTCATTTCAAAGCCATTTTACTTTCACTTATCACATTCTCTTTAAATAATACTCTACCACTTATTTGTTATCTAAAATCATATGAAAATCCTTTAAAAACTTATGTCTAAAATAGTTCACCCCATTTATAACCAGTGTTACAAAACACATTTACAAACCACTTGTCAAAATCTTATGCAAATTAATTACGATAACTTACCATTCTCTTTCACTTTCACATTGTTAACTGCATTCAAAAATCACATTTCCAATTCATTATCGACAATTAATATTCGTTGTCGTTATTTAAATCTCATACTTCATTTACTCTTGCCAGCAGATACTATTCCGAACCTCGGAATATCACATTTCGATCTTCGGAATAACACTCATTTCGATCAATCATTCCGAACCTCGGAATAAGCCTCGCTTCCATTCACATAACTGAATCTCATTCATAAATGTCATTTATAAATTCATAATCGTACTTTCAACTTTGATTTCTTTTAAATTATGAAATCCCCTTTCCAAATCGTTATTCCTTTCAAATCTGTCAATTTGTCAAATCTTATTCACGAAATGTTATTTAATCGCATTTCGTATTCATTTGAAACACCAGTTGTTAAAACTATTGTTTATCACAAAATATCACTCTTTAAACTCTTTTATAAATTCTCGTCTATCCATGATTCAATTATTCCATTTTGATGTTTTGAAATCCATTCAAACTTCTTTTACGACCGTTAAGGCCTTTATCAAACCATTTGGTATTTAAATAACCAATCCGAAAGTTTATATCATTTAAACATTTATTCAATAATATCTTACATTTCTATTTGTTATATCTTATATATTTATAAAATTTGGTAAATTTAACTTTGACCATTATTTTTACCAAAAATCATAGTTTGAATTCACATAAAAATATATTCATATCTTTGAAATCATTCAAAATCCATTTAACATTGATCTTGACAAATCATCTTTTGATTTATGGTACTAAAGAGGCTAACGGTTACTATAGTACCAAACCGTGAAATATAAACCAATTTCACATTCCATACAAGCAACATGATCATATTGATAACGTTATTCAGTTCAAAAGGTGAACAGTTTACTAATGACGGTCGATAATAAGTGTAACAGTCTATACTGTGCTAATAACAGAAATGCAAGCATTATAACGTTTATAATGTTATAAACGTAACCACTGAGGTAAGTTACCTCAATTGGATTTAATCGTTATGAATAACGATTAGTTTCAAATAAATTAAACGAACGTTTAATTTAATTGTGTCAGTCCATATATGAATATCAAATCAACAACAAACAAACAAACAAACAAACACTCATTAACAACCATAACACATAATTATAAAACCCGACTTATATAAAATATAAGAGGGGAGAACTGAGTGAGTTTAACTCACCTTGTTTTCATTTGTCGTCAAAACGTCTTCATCTCCAACTGCGTTAAGCTCTGTTTCAGAATGGATTGCTTATCGCGACAATTCTGATGCCTCCCGTTTCGTTAAATTCTGTTAATAACGAGAGTGTTATACGTAATGTACGGTTAAATTAAACAAATTTAATTTTAATTATATTTAAAAATAACTATTAATTACAAGATTAAGCGGTTATTATTATTAATTATTATCTTTAAGCTTCATAAATACGGCCTGTTACCATTTCATTAGGTATGAAATAAAACGGTCGGTGCATACTCAAATTGCTAGTTTCCTACACATTAGTTTTAACACGTAGACTTTAATAAAGGTTTAATTACTCCATGTATTACCTGGTATTGGCGCACCCACTTGCTGCATGCATTTCCCTCTTTTTAAAACCGTGTCATGCTACATAAGCTTCCCACTATAGACTACAGAACTTCGCAAGCCTCCCCTTTCCTTTCCTGTTTTAACGCAACTTCTTCTTCCCTTTTTTTTTTTTTTTTCGAAAACCCGTAGGCTAACTTGAAGGAGTTACGGCGCATCCCCCTACGCTACAGAACTTGCCCCTCTACTTTGCACCGTTCCCATTCTCCTTCTCTTCCACTCACGTCCTTCCTTTCTCCCCTACTTTCCCTATTATTCCTCCCCTCCTGTTTCTTCCCCAGCGTCATTTTTATTTTTCCTCTTTTTTTTTTTTTTTTTTTTTATAAATATAGTAAGGCCCGTGAGCCCAAATCTTCCACAAGCCCACCTGCCACTTCATCTTTCTCCCATCATGATGTACAGCAGCTTTGTGAGCTTGCTTTCCCAAAGTTAGCTCCTATTTCTTGAGTTCTCTCCCTTTTTTCTGTTGCGTCCGTCCATTTCTTCTTCTTGTTTTTTTTTTTCAATCTGCAGTTTGCGTTTTGTTTTAGAAAGACGCAAGCTTTTGTTTCATCTGTGTAGTCGGAAGCGAAGGAAAAGAACGGGACGAGTAATATAAATAGGAGAGGGTGTCGTGGTGAGCACGGTTACGTGGAGAGCACAGAACCGATAGTTTGGCTTCCAAGTAATGTAAAGCCATGACATGCAAGGAATTTACCGGCGTGAGGCGCAAGGCATTGAAAAATTTATATTTTTTTTTTATACTTTTTACTTTATTTTACGTCCAGTCCACGTCGATGTTTATGTGAGCTAGGCTTAGTATACACTACCGTTTTTGGCATGTATATATACATTTTGGCGCAAGACTTTATAATTGTTTTGATACATAAAGTGGTTACGTAGGCATTCATTGAAATTTTGGGATAAGGTAAATGCAAGAAAAAGAATAGCTACAGTGAAAGAGTGGATAGTTTTATTAATAAAAAAATAGAACTAAAATTGCATGTGAGAAATCCAGCTAAAAATCACTACATATGATCCCTAATCGAAATAAAGACACTTATTCCTAACATAAAAACATATTCCGGACCCAATGGAACAAGTTTCATCGAAATCCGAGGTCGTTTGCGAAAATCCTTTAGAAAATATCGATGAAAAACACCGAGCATTAATTCCTTAAAATTACAGAAAAAATCCTAAAAATATGAGGCCTTGACATTTCACTAGACCTCTTCCTAAGGTTTCGTATGAAACTTGTTTCGTTGAATTTTGAGTTCGTTTGACCAGTTAACCATTCAAATAAAGTTACCTACACCACTATGTATTCATATATGAGCGTTGCAGACTGAAATAAAAATACAGTCGTGTTCAGTGAGGTGTCGCGATCCCAAAAATATAATAATACCGGTAGTTTAACTTATATTGTGAAATCCCAAAATGTTGTCACAGGGTGTAAAATACTCCAAATAAAAAGTTGCTTATTTAATTAATTAAAAATTACAGTAAAATTCTAAAAATTAAATTATCACTACGCCTCAAAAGAACCTAGTCTAAATTCAAAACCGATATGCAGTTATATCCAATAATCCATTACGGTCGATAAATGATTACGCCGCTGTTTTTCAGCCAAATTGATTTGGGCATAACTTCCAATCTACACGACGAAATCTCGATTTTTCTCTTTCACTAGAAAAATATACTTCACTTGATCCGTACGTTTCTTGTTTCACAGAAATCTGATTTAAAACGGATTCTGTATATCCAGTTAAAGTTCAAAACTCTATTTTACGAACTGCAGCGCTGTTCTGAGCTCGTTTTATTTTACATATGAATATATATTGTTCATCTTCGTTTAAATAGCGATTTAAATATCAAAACCCTTTAATATTCCAAATAAAATATTTAAAATAAATAAAATAAATAAAGTATTTGGCTGCCAAAAATACGGGACGTTACATTCTTCCCCCCTTAAAATAATTTCGTCCTCGAAATTGTTGAGGTATGAAAGAATGTTACAAACCCATTATCTTTACAAAAATAAATTAAAAACTCGATTTTATTTTCAAAATTAATCTAATTGGGTTTAAAACCAATTTATTCCAAATAAAAGAATTTTCCAACAGTCTTAAAAAAAATTATAACAACTTAAATTTTGGAAAATTTTGGCAGAGTCTCCCCTATACGGAGGACATCTGCAATATCGCAGGAACACATAATATATACATCAACCAACGGTCGGGAAACAAAAATCAAAACCCCAAAATTTTATAGTTTCGCGTAGGCGTACCTTTTCGAGCGCTATTGAGCATATTTGCTTAATGTATATGCGATTTATTCAACTGATATCAATCTGGCTAAACATCTGACACCTGTACTCAGCTCAATTCACATATGAGTAACAAACTGCGATAATATTCACTAATCAACAATTATAACTGCACCAATTCCTCAATTAAACATGAGCATTAATTCACATTTAAATACACGGTGAAATTATTTATTTTAATTCATATTCGGTTTCATTCCAATTTTTAACACCAGAATTTATTTTCCATGCCTTCGTTAAACCATTTAATGAATTCTGTTCAACCACTTGTCATCCAATAACAACCAATTCACAACCATCAACCAATACACGACCAAATAAACAAAATTTATTGAATTCACATTCAATATTAATATTTATTTTGGTTTCATACATTTGATTATTATTTATTCATTTAATCTCCAATTTACTTAATTTAATTACAATATCATTCTGAATTTAATTACACTTAACCAAGTTAAGTATCAATTCAACTTTTTAATTCGATTTGAATCCCATTCAAATCGATCAAACACACAAATATCTCAATAATTTAATAAAAATTTCTTTTCTATACAAAAATATATTTTGGGTAAAATTATTCCATTTACCCTCTTTTCAAAACATAAAACTTTCTTATATAAAATTTTCAAATACGCTCTCATATATATACACTCAATCTCGATCTAGGGTATTACTAACCACATCTCTATCGAGTTACGCCACAGAGCCAAGGTAATTACTTAACCTTCAGCTCTGATACCACTGTAACGACCCGGGGAATTCGACGCCCGAATTCCGACAATAATACACAAATCCTGTATCACTTGTCAGAACTCAAGTATCAAAACCACCAGATAGTTATGAGAAAGAAGTTAGAGGGTGAGATAAGAAAGAAAGAAATATAAGAATAGAAGAAGAAGAAGAACCAATACCACAAAACAGAATCAGAGTCTCACATCGCAGCGGAACAAAATATAATATGGAAATAAATCTTTATTGAGAGCTTTCAAAATTACTTACAGTATCAGAGTACATCAACATATCTGGACAGTTATATAACCTGTCCTCATATACAATCACACAGCGGAACAGTAGCTATATATATAACCATACGTTTGAACTCTTCTAGCTTGTCTCTGGACTTCGCAGCATCCGATAACCTGGACCTGTACACCCCGGCCTAACCCGAGCATTTACAAAACACCGGGTCAGTCTGGTGAACCAGAGTGAGATAAACTCGCACAGTATTAAGGTATCACACAACTTGATTTTAAAGTAAAAATCTTTTCAAAAGAAAAGGATAATCGTAAGACCGAATCCACACATAAATACGGACGGTTTTTACCTTACGATAACCGAAAACAGTTTGAAATCAATAACTTGTCTGATATTATAATAGTGTCTAAACACAAGTAAATATAAATCTAGCGGAACGCTTGCATCTCACGCTCCACATATATAGTATACAATCAAAACCGCAGGCGCTTATTGGAGATTGGATTTCGACCTTGACAAGGTATGGGACCACCTGCCGATAGTGTATCTCTAGAGGCGAATACACTGGGTTCAACAAGAACGTCTTGCAACCCGGCCCTCACATGACCGACCACTCATTTCGCTTGAGTGTATCGAATGTATATCACCAACGGTTGGGCTCAAACCACCGTTCCCGAATGGGCAGAATCGATAGAATAAGAACAAAAGGAATTTCTCTAGATAGGTGATTATACACCCTAATGGGAGCGACCCACATAGCCATGCTGCCTGCCCGATTTTTGTCATCTCCCAGTTGATGAGGCTTGAGGCTACGCTTTATCAGCACATCTCATTCACTTCGAATGCCACATTGTCAGATCCATCAGAATCACTAATTGACGTCCACAACAATACATTACGTGTTGGCTAAAGAAGTTTCCTTCTCCGCTTCCACTCTTGGTATGGTTGAAGAAATCAATGTACGTGACATTTTCCGGAAATACTCTGTCAGACATTCATCCATACAAGTCACCCAGGAACAGGATGAACCGAAGGTACCCTCCTACTGCATTCTAGGAATCACCCTGAGAATCAGTAGCGAGAAGTCCTTGCAATCCGTAGATTCCAACCACGACCGAATCACAGTTTATCTCTGGTTGCAAGTCAGAGATTTTAAGTAATCCTTCCGCTTATAAAGATCCATGGTCTTCAATAGCTCGATCTCGAATCAGCATCTTCAACGTATTCGTATTTGCTGGACGGAATGGTTTTCGAATATATATTCGATCCCGGTCTTTCCGTACCAACAATCGTATGGGAAAATTTTGATAGTCGGTTATTTAACTATCAAATAAAACAATCATTCATCCATAAAAGAAAATGGATTCATTGATTCAATACTTAGTATCATTTAGCCTCTTTAACGAACTGTCCGTTAATTATATTCTTCAATTTTCTCAATATTTGAAACATCACTTTTACTTCTTATCCAAAATAAGAATATTCTTCAGATTCAGTTTATTCAATCTTATAAACTTTTCGAAAACAGTTTATAATATCATTAACGGAAATCATAACTTATTGTCTCCTCAACCATTCTCGTTTATAAACTAATATCGTTCTTGGATAATCCTGGAGTCATTCAAGTTGGGGTATTTTATTTACCTCTCAGACCTTGACCAACAACAATCATATCTTCAGAACAAATAGAAGTTTATTAACCATACGTTCCTTTAAAAATCTGATTTTCATCTCGACCAAACTTTGATTCTATTAGAAATAGAATCCTTATGAAAATTATAATGTTACAAATTATTTCAACAATACATGTCCATTTGTTTAAAACCACATAAACAAAACTTTTTATAAATCTCATATTAATACTTTATACATTTGTTATATTGATATACCTTTCAAAGTCTTATATTTATCGAGACAATTTAACTTATCATCTGAAACAACATCACAGATTTCATTTCAAAGCCATTTTACTTTCAATTATCACATTCTCTTTAAATAATACTCGACCACTTATTTGTTATCTAAAATCATATGAAAATCCTTTAAAAACTTATGTCTAAAATAGTTCACCCCATTTATAACTAGTGTTACAAAACACATTTACAAACCACTTGTCAAAATCTTATGCAAATTAATTACGATAACTTACCATTCTCTTTCACTTTCACATTGTTAACTGCATTCAAAAATCACATTTCCAATTCATTATCGACAATTAATATTCGTTGTCGTTATTTAAATCTCATACTTCATTTACTCTTGCCAGCAGATACTATTCCGAACCTCGGAATATCACATTCCGATCTTCGGAATAACACTCATTTCGATCAATCATTCCGAACCTCGGAATAAGCCTCGCTTCCATTTACATAACTGAATCTCATTCATAAATGTCATTTATAAATTCATAATCGTACTTTCAACTTTTATTTCTTTTAAATTATGAAATCCCCTTTCCAAATCGTTATTCCTTTCAAATCTGTCAATTTGTCAAATCTTATTCACGAAATGTTATTTAATCGCATTTCGTATTCATTTGAAACACCAGTTGTTAAAACTATTGTTTATCACAAAATATCACTCTTTAAACTCTTTTATAAATTCTCGTCTATCCATGATTCAATTATTCCATTTTGATGTTTTGAAATCCATTCAAACTTCTTTTACGACCGTTAAGGCCTTTATCAAACCATTTGGTATTTAAATAACCAATCCGAAAGTTTATATCATTTAAACATTTATTCAATAATATCTTACATTTCTATTTGTTATATCTTATATATTTATAAAATTTGGTAAATTTAACTTTGACCATTATTTTTACCAAAAATCATAGTTTGAATTCACATAAAAATATATTCATATCTTTGAAATCATTCAAAATCCATTTAACATTGATCTTGACAAATCATCTTTTGATTTATGGTACTAAAGAGGCTAACGGTTACTATAGTACCAAACCGTGAAATATAAACCAATTTCACATTCCATACAAGCAACATGATCATATTGATAACGTTATTCAGTTCAAAAGGTGAACAGTTTACTAATGACGGTCGATAATAAGTGTAACAGTCTATACTGTGCTAATAACAGAAATGCAAGCATTATAACGTTTATAATGTTATAAACGTAACCAATGAGGTAAGTTACCTCAATTGGATTTAATCGTTATGAATAACGATTAGTTTCAAATAAATTAAACGAACGTTTAATTTAATTGTGTCAGTCCATATATGAATATCAAATCAACAACAAACAAACAAACAAACAAACACTCATTAACAACCATAACACATAATTATAAAACCCGACTTATATAAAATATAAGAGGGGAGAACTGAGTGAGTTTAACTCACCTTGTTTTCATTTGTCGTCAAAACGTCTTCATCTCCAACTGCGTTAAGCTCTGTTTCAGAATGGATTGCTTATCGCGACAATTCTGATGCCTCCCGTTTCGTTAAATTCTGTTAATAACGAGAGTGTTATACGTAATGTACGGTTAAATTAAACAAATTTAATTTTAATTATATTTAAAAATAACTATTAATTACAAGATTAAGCGGTTATTATTATTAATTATTATCTTTAAGCTTCATAAATACGGCCTGTTACCATTTCATTAGGTATGAAATAAAACGGTCGGTGCATACTCAAATTGCTAGTTTCCTACACATTAGTTTTAACACGTAGACTTTAATAAAGGTTTAATTACTCCATGTATTACCTGGTATTGGCGCACCCACTTGCTGCATGCATTTCCCTCTTTTTAAAACCGTGTCATGCTACATAAGCTTCCCACTATAGACTACAGAACTTCGCAAGCCTCCCCTTTCCTTTCCTGTTTTAACGCAACTTCTTCTTCCCTTTTTTTTTTTCGAAAACCCGTAGGCTAACTTGAAGGAGTTACGGCGCATCCCCCTACGCTACAGAACTTGCCCCTCTACTTTGCACCGTTCCCATTCTCCTTCTCTTCCACTCACGTCCTTCCTTTCTCCCCTACTTTCCCTATTATTCCTCCCCTCCTGTTTCTTCCCCAGCGTCATTTTTTTTTTCTTTTTTTTTTCCTCTTTTTTTTTTTTTTATAAATATAGTAAGGCCCGTGAGCCCAAATCTTCCACAAGCCCACCTGCCACTTCATCTTTCTCCCATCATGATGTACAGTAGCTTTGTGAGCTTGCTTTCCCAAAGTTAGCTCCTATTTCTTGAGTTCTCTCCCTTTTGTCTGTTGCGTCCGTCCATTTCTTCTTCTTGTTTTTTTTTTTTTTCAATCTGCAGTTTGCGTTTTGTTTTAGAAAGACGCAAGCTTTTGTTTCATCTGTGTAGTCGGAAGCGAAGGAAAAGAACGGGACGAGTAATATAAATAGGAGAGGGTGTCGTGGTGAGCACGGTTACGTGGGGAGCACAGAACCGATAGTTTGGCTTCCAAGTAATGTAAAGCCGTGGCTTGCAAGGAATTTACCGGCGTGAGGCGCAAGGCATTGAAAAATTTATATTTTTTTTTATACTTTTTACTTTATTTTACGTCCAGTCCACGTCGATGTTTATGTGAGCTAGGCTTAGTATACACTACCGTTTTTGGCATGTATATATACATTTTGGCGCAAGACTTTATAATTGTTTTGATACATAAAGTGGTTACGTAGGCATTCATTGAAATTTTGGGATAAGGTAAATGCAAGCAAAAGAATAGCTACAGTGAAAGAGTGGATAGTTTTATTAATAAAAAAATAGAACTAAAATTGCATGTGAGAAATCCAGCTAAAAATCACTACATATGATCCCTAATCGAAATAAAGACACTTATTCCTAACATAAAAACATATTCCGGACCCAATGGAACAAGTTTCATCGAAATCCGAGGTCGTTTGCGAAAATCCTTTAGAAAATATCGATGAAAAACACCGAGCATTAATTCCTTAAAATTACAGAAAAAATCCTAAAAATATGAGGCCTTGACATTTCACTAGACCTCTTCCTAAGGTTTCGTATGAAACTTGTTTCGTTGAATTTTGAGTTCGTTTGACCAGTTAACCATTCAAATAAAGTTACCTACACACTATGTATTCATATATGAGCGTTGCAGACTGAAATAAAAATACAGTCGTGTTCAGTGAGGTGTCGCGATCCCAAAAATATAATAATACCGGTAGTTTTAACTTATATTGTGAAATCCCAAAATGTTGTCACAGGGTGTAAAATACTCCAAATAAAAAGTTGCTTATTTAATTAATTAAAAATTACAGTAAAATTCTAAAAATTAAATTATCACTACGCCTCAAAAGAACCTAGTCTAAATTCAAAACCGATATGCAGTTATATCCAATAATCCATTACGGTCGATAAATGATTACGCCGCTGTTTTTCAGCCAAATTGATTTGGGCATAACTTCCAATCTACACGACGAAATCTCGATTTTTCTCTTTCACTAGAAAAATATACTTCACTTGATCCGTACGTTTCTTGTTTCACAGAAATCTGATTTAAAACGGATTCTGTATATCCAGTTAAAGTTCAAAACTCTATTTTACGAACTGCAGCGCTGTTCTGAGCTCGTTTTATTTTACATATGAATATATATCGTTCATCTTCGTTTAAATAGCGATTTAAATATCAAAACCCTTTAATATTCCAAATAAAATATTTAAAATAAATAAAATAAATAAAGTATTTGGCTGCCAAAAATACGGGACGTTACATAACCCCATGCACCTTTTAGTCTAGTCAACATGTTAATTTGGCTAAGTGTATTAAATTTACTTAACCCCAACCTCTAGTCTAGTTAACATGTTAAATTGGCTAAGTGTATTAACTTTACTTAACCCCACCTTTTAATCTAGTCAGCATGTTAATTTGGCTAAGTGTATTAAATTTACTTAACCCTACCATTCCTAGCTTAGCTTTAATTGTCTTATTAAAGCACCAACCACTCACATTAGACAGGTATTGTTGTGGCTGCCTGTATGCCGGTCGGTTCCGGGCAGTCTTACGCCACAACTCAGTCTAACCTAGGGTCTTTATTGGGCTCAATGCCTTAACCTCTCATATTGGATAGGTATTGTTGTGATTACTGGACAGCCGAGCGGGTCCGGGCAGGTTTACATCACAACTCAATCCAACCTCGGGTTAAACATATTCGTATTGTCTAAATTTACATTTTAATTATATAAATTATTCAAATTCAAGTTACTGCCAAATTTGTCTCCAATCAATCTCATTGGTTTAGGTATATAATTAATATCATTTTATGCCATAAATCACTTATGTGATTTTTAACCAATTTATGTCAAGTTTTCTGTAATTACCAATTTTACCCAACGTTACCCCGTCTAAATATTAGGCTAACAATCTTAGCCTAATTTTCCGTCCGCATGATTTTGACATATAATATTAAGCTAAAAACTTAGCCTAATTTAGCGTACACAAAATTGGCATAAAAATAATTCATTAACATAAACATGTCATAGGTGTAAACTTGCAAAATAATCGACATGAATATCATAACATTGCATAACATGCCACAAACTTGCATATAAATATTGGACCTAGTTAAATAGGTGTCACATGAATCATATAGTTTTAGCCTAACATAAAGGTATAACATGGTATAACCTAATAGGTGTCATATGAATCCACTAAAACATGGTATAACATGTTAATGCATAGGTCTAGGCATAACCTCAAACATAAAACTGGCGTAAGACAAAACTATATGTATAACTTTGACAACCACTTAAGGGTGTGAACTTGCAACACATATGTATAAACATATATCTAACAATAAACTTTCATATGAATCCTAAACGGATCTTGACATGGATCCGATTATAAGTTCTCACTTGCATGAAAACATGTGAATATAGATTTATTCTAGTCATGTAGGCACAATTGGTTTAAACATATATACATAGAGCCTACATGAATGATATAAATATTTGTGTAAATCTAACTTGCAACCTATAACTTGCATAAACATATATTTAGATCTAACTGTATACATACAATTTGCATAAGGTGTTGATTGTTTGATTCACAATACATAAAAGATTCAATCACCACAATCATTCAAATTATCACAAATAACAAATATAAAACAACATCGTTAATACTGATATAATTCCATATTACAATTTACAACAAATCATGTCTTAATCGCATTCCCATCTAAAGAGCCACTATACTTACAATGGAAGACGGTCTTGTTTTTTTGAGATCTGAGGTTCTGAAATTGATATGCGTTCCTTTGGGTAGACGTTGTTTTGATTCTTAGTTTTGAATTAGATTTGTTCTAGCTTTGTTTGTCTTTAAGCTTTAGGCCGCGGTCATTCCAAGCTATCTTACAGCAGCGTGATGGCTCCAAGTTTAATTGTGTGAATTAGGTTAAGAGCTAGGTTATATATAGAGAATTTTAGGATTAATTTAGGCCGTTTGATTAACCCTAGAAATGACCACAACCGTTCAGTCAAGATAGAATTATCCTATTGACTCAGCAATGAGTCAGAAATGACTCAGCATATTAAATGTTCATTTTTTCATAAATGACACATTGGTTCTTTCCTAACATATCATAAACAAAAGGACATTTTTTTATTTAAAACAAAACATTAGCTAAATGAACATTTCTCAAATGAAATGTCAATTTAATCTGAATAAACATTTCTTAACGAAATGTTATCCTAATGTTAACATAACAAAAGTGATATTCTAATGTTCATCTTTTCTTTTTATTATTTATTGTCAATCAATTCAAACGTAAATACGTATTTAATAGATACATTTTCCCTTTACCGTATACATTAATTACCCATATATAAATATTTATATATATATATGAATAAATTTTTTCTTACTTTTAATTTGTCATAAATCCAATTGGGGAAGGCCATTTAAAAAAAACAATCCTTGACAACCAAAAATGCGCAACGTATGCTACATGATGCGTACACGTCATATATATATATGTGTGTATATATATATATATATATTATATATATATATATATTCATCATTTTTTTTAATCTATCTTCCCAATTACCCATTTTTACACTAAATCACATTTTGAACTGCGTTCACACTAGGCTATTTTAAGTCATTCCCCTAAAACAAAAATAGGGCGTTGGCGGGGATCGAACTCTATACCTCTTATATGCAAGTCATGTGTTCCAACCAAATAAGCTACTAAGTCTTTTGCTTACAAAAGTTAGAACAGTGCTAAACATTATTCTTTTCTCATTCCTCTTTTTCATGTTTTGCTGCAATATTTAATTTAAGGATATCTTTTTTATACGGAGTCCAATTTACGCAAACTCGGACTCTATCTCAACCAGAATTTCGAGACGAACGCAATGGCGTAACCCGTTTCCCTTAATTCTTAATTTAATTATACTTAAAATGTTATAGAATTACGGGGTGTTACATTCTCCCCTTCTTAAAAGGATTTCGTCCCCGAAATCTTCAAGTTAGGAAGAATGTATCCTACCATCCAATCACCCATCTACTCAACCATTCAATCACAGGCATTCATTGTCCTTAAAAATATTTCTAAATGCTTTCATATTTATATGCATAGTGTGTGTATATGTCTTTATCTAATGCAAAATCAGGCGGTCTACTGATTCAGTTGACCTCGTTAATGCGAATTATGTCAGTGTCATGCGTCCAATCATGTATGCAATCCTAATGATACATATCATTTCTATATGAGTGCACAACCATTCACTCAAATGCAACGTCCATATGATAACACATTAAGTTCAATTTGTAAACAAATACATATATGCGAATGCAATATGAAAGTGACTGAGTTGTTCTAGCGCCTATGGTGTGTATATGCATTCACGAGCAACCACTTGCAACCATCAATCATTACATGTTTCAAATACATGTTTCAAATACATGTTTACATCCATTGGCTTCTACTAAGGATCGATGATACATCCTAGAGGATATACCTTAAAAGCTAGAAAGTATGCATAAAATTCCTAGGAAAAGAGATCAGGGATATACCCTTAAAAAAAGGGTATGATGCTCGTGTCTAGTCTCCAGTCTTATATGTCGCACCTTCTTGAGCTTCACCATACGGTACCTTATCTAATTTAACTTCTTGATTGTGAAGCTTCTTCACCTCCATTTCCAAGATAAACAGATGTTAACCTTGATACTAGTGTAAATATTAAGATGATTAGAGGTCTCTCCTCTACTTAGCTTATCCATCATGTTACAAATATGAGGGTCTAAAGCTAAAGGTTGCTATGTAATTTTTACCTCTCTTAAGGTCAGTCTTTCTTCCTACCTAGGGCACCTGCCACAATTATTCATCTTCTACCTTTACCATCCTTGTGTAACATGTTTATAGTTCTCTCCAAAGCTACCTCTATCGCACAAAGAACCCTACAAAGCTTGGAAGAAAATTTGCCGTAGGTGGAACTACCGCAACTATAGATGGAAGTCGGGCACTACTTCGCCCTTCAATAGGTATCGTAGTCTTATCAAGCTTACGGAACCATGCTGTGATGAGGTTACCTCCCAGAAAGCCAAGAGCCCCGAAGACTCAAGAAAGAAGGGGACAAGAACTCAAATAGAGAATCAGAAGATAGTGCGTATGGCTTTGGGGAATATGCCTTTAAACCAAATCTTTTCTTTTGAAAATGTTTTTTTTTTTAAAAAACAGTTTTGAAAATAATTTTTCAAATCTTTTATCTGATCCGGTAACCTTCAGCTCTGATACCACGTGTAACACCCCACATCCGTTAGTGTCACTCACAAAGGGAATGCACTAAGTTCTGTGGAGCATTTAAGGTAAAGGATGCAGATAAATTACAAGACAGACAAAATTAAAATAGCGGAAAATAAAACTTTACTTTATTGATAAAATAGTTTGTACAACAATTGCTTTCCAATACCAGAGTATCGTCTATCTTACAAAATAAAGAAGCATAGAATAACATTTATATTCCCCAATGTAGCATAAGCCAGCCATAGCAGCAGAAAAGAGAGTCTAAAGCGATATATCCAAGAGTCTTTAAGCTTGGAAAGAGTAACAGTCCATACTAAGCAGAGTTATTCCCTCCCTGACTACCTGGGGGGGGGGGGACGGAAGAAAAGAAGACGAAAGAAAAACAGAGTCAGACATAAAGCCTGAGTAAGTCTAGTGGCTTTTAGCATGTGAACAAGATAAAGTTCATGACAGGAGTAAACTGGAAAAATGGGACAGTACCAGAATAACAGACTAATATAAACCAAAGCAAGATAGTTTAAACCGAATATACTATCACACCCCATTCTATATCTCTGCACCTCCTAACTAGTATCCCAACTAGTAATCTGTATAAAGATGATAACATGATCCCAATCCCTATAATTGCGGTTGCCTTTAGGTGTACATCTATTATTTATTACCTAGATCTAATCTAGGGTTTTCTTATCGAGCGCTTCCTAGATTCAACTAGGGTTTATGCGACTTACCTAATACTTCTCGAATTCAGGATTTATGCCACCTAGGTCCAACTAGGGATTATGCTACCTGTCGAACGATGCCCCTAGTCTAGGACACACTACCTAGAGTGGTATATGTTCCTAGATTTTCCCAACGTATGTGTCGCGAATCGTTTGTCGCTGTCTAGAAGCACATGTCCTGAAATGTGCGACCCGAGTCCCGTGGCAGGGCTATTCTAGAAACACGGAACTCGGTCGGGAGCTTTCAGATATCTGCCGATGCAGATGCTAAGGTCTGTTTTTCCAGTGGCTATGGTCCCACCTGACCCCTCCCTCAACTAATGAAAGGCCACCCTTGAAAAATTGAGAACAATACGCAGGCCCCCTATGCCCCACTATCTTATGGCCATCCTCACCCATAACTAGATAGCAAGTATATGGTCTTTTGGAGTTCTCCGCCTTTCCGCTTTACGTATCTCGACTGACTCAAGATGGTAGGTAGACGACGAGTTGCTATCACAGGGCTACTGGTCTCGCCGAATCACGCTGGTCCATCCTAGTCTTTAGGTTGCCTTATATTGCAACCAAGCATACCCTTGGTTCTTCTAACGCAGACCTTAACCTCTGTGAGCCCAGGAGAATCATCTGCAGCCTCACAGAGGGATACCAAGAGTACCCTCACGTCCCCTCGAAGCCTCAGGCTTTGTAACCCAATTCGTTGGAGCCTTCCTTAAGATTAGATGGACGTTCGCTCCTCCTCGTGTTATACTAAGAATTACTACTTAGTTTTCCTAACTAAGGTTTACCACTTAGTTTCCTGAATCGTCGTTTTCTTAACTAAGGTTTACTACTTAGCCCCTTTCAACTAAGGTTTACTACTAAATTCTCTTTCTCGTCAAGTTGGATTGGTTAAGTGTTACGTTGACTTAACCTTGCCTATCTGTTTTAACTAACATGTTATAACGGTTAAGTGTTCCCTTAGTTAACTTAACCCTAACATCCGTTTAATTAACATGTTCTAAAGGTTAAGTATTGTCCCTTCATGCTTTAACTTAACCCTATTCATTTATCACACTATGATGGTTAAGTGTTCTAAGTTACTTAGCCCTACGCTCTAGTCTAACTAACATACTAATTTGGCTAAGTGTATTAATTTTACTTAACCCCAACCTCTAGTCTTGTTAACATGTTAAATTGGCTAAGTGTATTAACTTTACTTAACCCCACCTTTTAATCTAGTCAACATGTTAATTTGGCTAAGTGTATTAAATTTACTTAACCCCAACCTCTAGTCTAGTTAACATGTTAAATTGGCTAAGTGTATTAACTTTACTTAACCCCACCTTTTAATCTAGTCAACATGTTAATTTGGCTAAGTGTATTAAATTTATTTAACCCCAACCTCTAGTCTAGTTAACATGTTAAATTGGCTAAGTGTATTAACTTTACTTAACCCGACCTTTTAATCTAGTCAACATGTTAATTTGGCTATGTGTATTAAATTTACTTAACCCTACCAATCCTAGCTTAGCTTTAATTGTCTTATTAAAGCACCAACCACTCACATTAGACATGTATTATTGTGACTGCCTGTATGCCGGTCGGTTCCGGGCAGTCTTACGCCACAACTCAGTCTAACCTTGGGTCTTTATTGGGATCAATGCCTTAACCTCTCACATTGGATAGGTATTGTTGTGATTACTGGACAGCTGGGCGGGTCCGGGCAGGTTTACATCGCAACTCAATCCAACCTCGGGTTAAGCATATTCGTATTGTCTAAATTTACATTTTAATTATATAAATTATTCAAATTCAAGTTACTGCCAAATTTGTCTCCAATCAATCTCATTAGTTTAGGTATATAATTAATACCGTTTTATGCCATAAATTACTTATGTAATTTTTAACCAATTTATGTCAAGTTTCCTATAATTACCAATTTTACCCAACGTTACCCCGTCTAAATATTAGGCTAACAATCTTAGCCTAATTTTCCGTCCGCATGATTTTGACATATAATATTAGGCTAAAAACTTAGCCTAATTTAGCGTACACAAAATTGGCATAAAAATAATTCATTAACATAAACATGTCATAGGTGTAAACTTGCAAAATAATCGACATGAATATCATAACATTGCATAACATGCCACAAACTTGCATATAAATATTGGACCTAGTTAAATAGGTGTCACATGAATCATATAGTTTTAGCCTAACATAAAGGTATAACATAGTATAACCTAATAGGTGTCATATGAATCCACTAAAACATGGTATAACATGTTAATGCATAGGTCTAGGCATAACCTCAAACATAAAACTGGCGTAAGACAAAACTATATGTATAACTTTGACAACCACTTAAGGGTGTGAACTTGCAACACATATGTATAAACATAGATCTAACAATAAACTTTCATATGAATCCTAAACGGATCTTGACATGGATCCGATTATAAGTTCTCACTTGCATAAAAACATGTGAATATAGATCTATTCTAGTCATGTAGGCACAATTGGTTTAAACATATATACATAGAGCCTACATGAATGATATAAATATTTGTGTAAATCTAACTTGCAACCTATAACTTGCATAAACATATATTTAGATCTAACTGTATACATACAATTTGCATAAGGTGTTGATTGTTTGATTCACAATACATAAAAGATTCAATCACCACAATCATTCAAATTATCACAAATAACAAATATAAAACAACATCGTTAATACTGATATAATTCCATATTACAATTACAACAAATCATGTCTTAATCGCATTCCCATCTAAAGAGCCACTATACTTACAACGGAAGACGGTCTTGTTTTTCTGAGATCTGAGGTTCTGAAATTGAGATGCGTTCCTTTGGGTAGACGTTGTTTTGATTCTTAGTTTTGAATTAGATTTTTTCTAGCTTTGTTTGTCTTTAAGCTTTAGGCGGCGGTCATTCCAAGCTATCTTACAGCAGCGTGACGGCTCCAAGTTTAATTGTGTGAATTAGGTTAAGAGCTAGGTTATATATATAGAATTTTAGGATTAATTTAGGTCGTTTGATTAACCCTAGAAATGACCACAACCGTTCAGTCAAGATAGAATTAGCCTATTGACTCAGCAATGAGTCAGAAATGACTCAGCATTGACTCAGCATATTAAATGTTCATTTTTTTCGTAAATGACACATTGGTTCTTTCCTAACATATCATAACCAAAAGGACATTTTTTTATTTAAAACAAAACATTAGCTAAATGAACATTTCTCAACTGAAATGTCAATTTAATCTGAATAAACATTTCTTAACGAAATGTTATCCTAATGTTAACATAACAAAAGTGATATTCTAATGTTCATCTTTTCTTTTTATTATTTATTGTCAATCAATTCAAACGTAAATACGTATTTAATAGATACATTTTCCCTTTACCGTATACATTAATTACCCATATATATATATATATATATATATATATATATATATATATATATATATATATATATATGAATAAATCATTTCTTACTTTTAATTTGTCATAAATCCAATTGGGGAATGCCATTAAAAAAAAAACAATCTTTGACAACCAAAAATGCGCAACGTACGCTACATGATGCGTACACGTCATATATATATATATGTGCATATATATATTATATATATATATATATATTATATATATATATATATATATATTCATCATTTTTTTTTTATCTATCTTCCCAATTATCCATTTTCACACTAAACCACTTTTTGAACTGCGTTCACACTAGGCTATTTTAAGTCATTCCCCTAAAACAAAAATAGAGCGTTGGTGGGGATCGAACTCTATACCTCTTGTATGTAAGTCATGTGTTCCAACCAAATAAGCTACTAAGTCTTTTATTTATAAAAGTTAGAACAATGCTAAACATTATTCTTTTATCATTCCTCTTTTTCATGTTTTGCTGCAATATTTAATTTAAGGATATCTTTTTCATACGGAGTCCAATTTATGCAAACTCGGACTCTATCTCAACCAAAATTTCGAGATGAACGCAATGGCGTAACCCGTTTCCCTTAATTCTTCTTCTAACATTTAATTATACATTAATTTGTGAAACTAAATGTTACAGAATTACGGGGTGTTACAAGTATCTGCTATATGCGTCAACAAAATATAGATAGTACTTGTATCCTTGATCAGTATGAACAGGAGAAGGTCCCCATACATCTGCTGCAACTAATTCAAGTGGATTATTATAGATAGTTTCAGAATCAATAAATGGCAGTTTATGGCACTTGCCTATTTGACAGTGAGAAAAGATATACTTATCATGTAATTCTTCAACACAAATATTATTACCATATAATATCTCTTTTACAGTTCTAATACTAGGGTGGCCAAATTTTCTATGCCAAACATCAAAAGAGTCCTTATTGACTTTAGCAGTAAACTCAACATTATAACACTGTTTGCCATAACAGTTGTTGTTTTTAATATTGAAATTCTTGAATCTGTACAGCCCATTCTCCATGCTATGCTGTAACAAAACATTGTCATCAATTAGATCTTTAACGACACAATACTTAGGGTGAAGCTCAAAGTAGACATGGTTGTCATTGGCAAATTACGAGACACTGAGTAAATTTTTCTTGATTTTAGGAACACGTAATAAATTGTTAAGATATAGCTGCCTCTTACCATTTATAAGACCATTACCCATATGAGATATACTTATCGTTTCACCGTTTCCCATGCGTATGGCTTGCGTACCTGAATAGTTTCTGTTCCCAAGATTTAAGTTTTGCATGCTATTAGTTACATGATTCGTAGCACTTGAATCTGGATACCAGTCATCCAAGTTTATGTCTTCAGATTTGTTAGCATCTTCAACATTGCTTGCTGGTCCTTTACTGTTATCTGCATTACTCCTTTACTGATTAATCTACGCCATGTTAACATTAGGCCTTGCTTGAGTAGATTGTCCTTGTCTTGCCACATTATATTCTGTATTAAACCTGAAATAACATCTACTAGCGATATGGCCAAAATTTTCGCATATCTGACATTTAGTTCGATTGTTACCACTCCATCTACCCCTGCCTCTACCTCTTTGGTGTTGATTTCCCCTGTAGAAATTGGGTTCTTGATTGTTATTTTGACTGATATTGTTTCTTGGTTGGTTCTTGGCCTTAGAAGTAGTTGCATAATTGATAGTGTAATCCCCTTGTGATGTTTTCTTTTGCTCAATCCTTCCTTCGTGTGCGAGTAGGGTTGAATGAACATACTGTATGTCTGGAATAACTCTTTGTGATGCAATAAACGTGACAATAGATTCGTAATCGTCATCCAGCCCACTAGTAATGTATAGAACCTGTTCACTTTCTGAAACTTTGTGACCTGTTGCCCCTAATTTGTCACACAGCGTCTTAATTTTGGTCAAGTACTCGCTCATTGACTTGTTGTCTTTCTTGATGTTTTGCAACTGGCTATGGCAATGCATAATTCTTGATGCTGGCTGGGCGTTGAAAATTTGTTCTATTGCACTCCATATTTCATATGACGTATTACATCCTATAATTTGTGACAATAGATTTGCACTAATTGATGATATGGGCCATGATGCGAGTAAACTATCTTGCTTCTGTTGTATTGTATAATCTTGATTGGGGATCAGATTACCATCATTATCTGCAACCATCGGTGGTGGAACTGTAACAGTGCCTCTGATATATTCAAGAAGACCATAACCCCTTAGTGTTGTTTCAACTTGATATTTCCATAGCATATAATTATCTTCATCTAAAGGGATATTGATTATATTACTTTTTGGCTTGATTAGGGTGATGAAACTGCCGGTGGATACGCTGGCTTCAGCTCTTGACATGGCAGAACTCAATGTATCATTGTTTCCTGTCATGTTTGATGCAAATCAGGGATGAAAGTTGGTCTGGGAACGTTTCTTAGACGGCAAAGATGTTGGTATAGGACTTTTCTGCAACCAGAAACCAATTGTTGGTCGGAGAATGGTTTCTAGGACGGCAAGAAGTCTTGTATCAGAAACAAAGGGAAAGTCTGATCAGATGAAGATGCAAGTCCGATGATCAGCACTGCAGCCTAAATCTATGAAAGATGCAAATCTTTAATCGATTTCAGGCGAGGCAGGTAAGAAAAAAAATAAGAACAACGCTGCACTTGATGAAAGGTTCGCTATCGATGATGAAATCTCTCTGAGAAGCAAAATCCACACCTTTTTCTAATCACTGTTTTCAATTTGAACTTTTCTTGATATGCTAATTATTGTATGATGTTGCCGTTTGGCGTTATGCTCTGATACCATAAAAGGAAATTGAAATGTTTATTTTTTGGTTTGAAGTTGTTCAGGAAAATGTACAAAGAGATCATGTAAATAGGTGTACACCGTGCCTTTATATACTTGTATGGATAACGGTTATAATGATACATTGTACATGGAGTTGAGCCCATTTATGTAATAAACTATATTGGATACAAGTCCAGACCATCAGTGCTTGTGTTAAAGTTAATGTGCTGAACTCATTTGCTCTTATTAGTATCTTGAAAATGATGTTTTATATCATAGCATATTGGTTTCGGGCACAATGCGAGATGTAGACCAGTTCACTTAATAGACTAGCAACTGAAGACCGAAAGTGCATTCTATTCTCTATGTACAAAATAATATATAAATACATGTTGTAACATTCAGATTGATGATATCAGTTTGTACAAAATCATTTACATCAATAAAATTAGTTTGTAGCACAAAATTACTTTCTGCAATTTCACCTTTATAGACGTCCAGTTGTTAGGAGGTTGGCATCGGATGCACGTTGAGCGGTATATAACAGTTAGACGTTTGTCCAACAGATGTTAAAGTTTCAAAAAATAACCAAAATCCACTGAAATATATAACGGACTACAAAATAAACTTTTAATTGTAGATTGAAATAGGTGTATATATTACATTTTGTAGTATATAACCAATTGCCGGATATTTGTTGATGGTTATGCAGTGGTATCAAGTAGCAAAAACATGCTCTAGCCAACTTTTGTTGATGAATCATATAAATGTTGCTGCAAATTGTGAGTTTTTATATCGTAGGAGCCGACTCTTTGCCACTTGAGCATTAAGAAGGCTCCATTTCTTTAGCTTTGTTTACTCATTTGTGTCTCATTTTCTGGAACACTCAATGTTCCCGAGCGTTGATGATATGCTTTTATTTTGTTGGATATAATCCATCTTGTAAAGTATACTACAGTCGTTTCTTTTTTGTCAGTTATGGTACACAATAACTAAGCCAGTAATACTCAGCTGACATAAATTTGAATAATTAGCAATATGTGGTGGGGTACAGATTTTTATGAGATATTTTATTGGCATTTCAAAAGACATTTGAAGCAAAAATACTACAAAATATATTCTATAGCGACTAGGCATGTTCTAAGCTTTAGAGGCTTTTACACCGTCTTAACATTTTGCGCCACCTAAAAAACTACATAGATCAAAACAAGATGAAAACTCAACTGGCATACGTAATACAGCACATATTTAGTTGACATAATAATTAAAATTAAGTAGCTAGTGCCCTCTGTGCATCCATGCTTTTTCCATATTCATGAACCCTGAGGTGCAGCTCGGCTGCAGCTATGAGAAAATGCAAGGCCTGCAAAGGTTTCAAAACACTGATGACTCCTCGCAGTGTATCCATTCTGAGTTGGTCGGCTTCTTCCAGAACCTTCTACAAGTTCTGCTCCTTCTTTTCTATCTGTGGCTTCAGCATTTTCATATCTTCATTTTCGCCACCACCGCTTCCCCCGATCTCTGTAATAACATGTACCAGCTCCACCATCCGCTTGTTCGCCCCTGTTTCTTGGATTTCCGCCAGCTTTTCAGAAATTTCCCGTTCCAGATGTATCGTCATCATTTGTAGTTCATCAATCTGCTGCATCTGGGAATGAGTTATGCCTGACAAGTCATGTGTAGGCGTTCCATTGATGACCTGTTTAATATTTCATAAATCTTTACTGTTTCAATGTCAAAATGTTCCTAAAGTTCTATATATGAGTTTGTTTTATAGTTATTTCTTTTGAAATAGAAGGGAAACATAGGTAAAAAAAAGACCTGGGTAAGGTGGGACTCGAGTTGAATGCCAAACTTAGAGTAGAAGAGATGAAAGGCCATGGTAGGACGCCACCCTCCAACCCAAAGAAACATATTTTCAGTAGTGGAGGTCCAGGAAGGAGAGAACATCAACTTCACATCTTTTTCTGCAAACTTGGATTTGTGGACGTAGTAGTTTTCATAGTTCGATACAACTCTGTCGATGAGAGGCTGAATTTCACAAGTCTCATGTTCCTGTTCAGCAGTTGCAGATGGAGAGTAGGCTGAAGTAGCAGCAAGGAGTGTTTGGAGATCATACCGCTGCCGCTCTATCCATTCATCGTAATAACTTGAAAATTTGGCCCCGTTTTCAGTTGTGGTTTGATCAGCAGCGCTATTGTTGGGTGGCCGGTGACCATTGACACCTGTGGTTAAGTAAAGTTGAGAGTTGAAGCTGTCGCAAAATAAAAAATGGAGAGAAGAGCAGAGATTGATGAACATACCTGAGCTTCCACTGCAAACATGGTCGATGGACATGTGTGTAACAGCAGTGTGGTATTTCAATTTGTGTGTGTGTGCATATATATGATATAGGAAAACAAGTGACTGTGGAGTGTGGACTACTACTAGCACATGGAATCGCCAATGGCAAAGTTGGGAACTTAGGGACTAAGTTTGCGTTTGCTGCGGTGAGGCTAATTGTGCACAAGTACATTCTTTGTCTTTTCTGAGTTAGAGCCGAACCTGTTGATTCGTTTTGAAACCGCAAGGCGTGATGTATTTATTTTGCGAGGCATGGCCATTGGTCACCTGCTGGTTGGTCGTCAATGCAATCTTTATTTTTACCGACCTCCTGGTCGGCTTTCGAAACATCTCTTTTTTTCATCTATATCTTTACCGTTTTATAAAAGCTGGTGTATGTTCGATCCGTTTTGAGTGGAGTTGAATCTTTGTCTTTGCTTTACGGCTAAGACCATAATGGTCAGAATGAACAAATCCCACCAAATCTATGGACCATAATAAAAACATAATTTAAAATTTGCAGATATACAAAAATAGTTAATCGCTACCCAAGGCATGACTGTTTTGTTGGATAGGAAGATAATAGTTTTCAACGAAATAAACTAGTATTACCGTACAACGGTGGGAAAACCGACCGTTAAGGTGCTCTGTATATATATATATATATATATATATATATATATATATATATATATATTGTTAAAACATATTTCAAGTTAGATCTTATCTGAAAAATATAGAGTACTTAAAGAGAAAATGAAACTAATTAATAAAGTATAAATTCAATTAAATTAAATTTTACATGTAAACCAATTGAGTAACAGAATTTTTTGTCAAACTTTAAATGCAATATAAATCAAGCATAAGTAAACATATATGTAAATCAAGTGTTTTTCTAATGTGTTAGTTGATCGGTGCTTTTCTGGAATATCCATGTTAAATTATACACTTGTTATAAAGAAAGAAAACGCTACTCGGAATTAAACTCTTTTTTTTTCTTTTTTCAGTACATGTCAGTGGCAACCGCAAAATTTCAACTAAGTTGAAATTACTCAATATTTGACTATGAATAAATTATTTGTTCAAAGTATTAGTGTGAAATTATTTGAAACTATAAAATGTTGTGCAAGCCTTAAATTATACTTGAGATGGTTTCTTATTTTAATACTACTATTTTCTTTTTTTTTTTTTTTACTTCCTCTTCTTAATCGAAAATTGTGTAAAATAACAAATGGACGTATGAAATCAATTATCTTTGCTGTTTTTGATGATAACATTAGATTGAAGAATATATAAACCATTGGTTATGATTTTAAGTTATATCAGTAATACGTGGTGTGAGCATGATGTATTGTGATGTATTCTTCAAATGTTGCTTAGCAGTATGTTTTCCTCCTTTCAATGAATCAATGATAACCACCTTCTTGGCTTTTTCCAATGAAGAAACCAATGAATTAGCAACATCACATATATAATGCACACCAGGTAAATTTTCTCCAATTTTCTCAAGCAATCTTGTCAACAAAAATGAAGACCTGTGTCAACAAAAAATTTCATGTCCATTAATTTTTATATTCAAGATTTGTCTTCATAGTAGAAGCTCGACTGGGATTGCTTTCTTATGCTCCTTATTATTTTCCTTCTTGTATGTATGGGCAAATTGCAATAAAATCAAAAAAAGTTGTGTTTCGAAAGATGATAAGAAATATTCAAGTGGTAAAGAATACACTATGGTGAGGTTTATGTACTATTACTTACTCATTAAAACTATGAAGGAAAGAATGTTATATAAAATGTCAATATGATTTTTAGTTAGGATTGGTTCGACTTTTTTTTTTACTTGAAAACCTAACGGAAGCATGTTTGAAGGAAATGAAGCATGTTAATGTAGTGATGATAGAGTCTTAAATAACATCAACAGAAATCTGATGCAAATTAGATCTTTAGAAAAAGGATGCTTTTTTTAATCATGCATTTTTATCAGAATGAAGGAGGCCAAACTGATGGCACTCATACTATCATCAAGAAAGAAATATATTTTGAAGCATCTGCAACTATGTGAAAGTAACTACAGAATGATAAACACATTGTTTGAAGGAAGTCTTTAAACATCAAATCGACCCAAAAAAGAAAAGAAAAAACACATAGTAATTAGTCAAATGGCATGGTTATAATACAAATCCTTATATTATATGAACTGTTCCTATTTCAAAAGATACCCCAAAATATGTAGAAGCTTGAATTTATACTATTATATTCTATAATAAAAATTCTCAAGCAATCCAAATCCAATAGACCCAATTTTTTTTGTAAATACTCGAAACTTGGGTTGATTTAGAGGCCCAATAAAAAACAACAAACCAGTAAGCATCAGCAAGTAATCACAGAAACAATCAAATAATTTTAGAAAAAAAATCGAACTGCTACCGCTTGATATACAAAACACATATCACTTTGCATCTATTGTAATGAAAATCGAGAAGCCAACAAATTCTCATTAATTTCAATTAAAGAAAACCTAATAAATTCATGTTACGACTACCTGAAATTGATTTGTGACCTTGATTTCAGGGAATTCCTTTTCCATGGCCTGTAGGATTTATGTAGTGAAATTCTTTTATTCACATTAAATGGTCTTGAAAATCGAGGTATTGAAAATGATTAGGGGAGTTTGAAAATAGGGTTTGGCCTGTGCGACGTAGAAGAAGAAACGTCTTTTTCGTTGCAAGTATTTAACCTGAGAATTTAGGAGAATTTAATCAGAAGGTTGAATAATTTAGGAGGAGAAGATATCGGAATACAAAGCGATAGCAGAAGAAAATGGAGAAATGGACGGAGGAAGTAGGCGAACCTCCCTGATTAATCCTACAAATTATTTTTCGCAAATTACGGTAAAATTGATTGGACCAACCAAATTTTACTTTTCATTTTATGTTAATTTTCTTCAAAACTAAACAATATTTGGTAAATATAACTCGTATTCTATCATGATCTTTCATACGAAGTTCAGCTTTTCCAAAATGTTTAGACCTATTTGGCTTGAGAATGAATTTGATTTTTGGGTTTCCAACAAGGCTTGATATTTGAAAAATTCGTAATGGATCTGCATCAATATCCTAAAAGAAAATAAATGTCCTATATCTAGAAAAGCGGATGCCAATGATTTCATCCACATCCAAAAATTATCTATTCAATTTTTGTTTCATCATTATAGCGTAAATTATGTATTTTAATATAAATAAAAATCACCAATTATTGTTTTATTAAGCCAATAATTTATATTATACGTACTAACAACGTATCAACTGCATAAAAGTATTCATTATATTTTGTCTTATTTTTAGTATTTTAATAATTAATGGAGCTGAAAAAAATTTATGTTAAATTAAAAAAAAATCATTTGTAATTTTTAATTTATCAGTCACTAACAAGAATGTTAATTATCTGATATTTATCAGTATTCGTAGATGCAGTAACCCAGTATTCGAAAATGATTTCAGATGCAAATATGAATGTGACACTATCAGCATAAAAAAGTATCGTAAAAAGCCATAGTTTGAAATATATATGTAATGACCTGGGATTTTGTCGACTTTGGTTATCGCCATAAACTCAACGACGACTAACCAAACATCGAAAAATACCGGTCATTAATGAAAGAAATTAGAGGGTGAGGAAAGATAAGATAGAAACTTAGAATAGAAGAAGAAGAAGAACACAATATCATGGTAACATGAATCTCACAGCGGAACGAATAAATATATTTCATAACCACTACAAGAAAAACCGAGATTAGCGACAGATTTTTAGCAGCAGAAAATTCCGTCGCTAATTAGTGGCGGATTTCCATGTGATCTGCAAGGGATAATTTTTTAAATTTTTAACTTTTTTTTCTTTTATTTATTACCGTCGTTTTCTGCCATCCCTCACTAAGCCGTTGCAAATTGCGTCAAATTACCGACGGAAAATTTCTACCGCTATTTTCCGCTGCAAATCCAGGCAGAATACCGACGAATATTTATCGAAGCTATTTTGCAGCAGAATTCCAACAGATTTGCAAGGGATGAAAATATCAGTTTACTATAATAATTCATAATAAAATTTAATGCTTATGAAATGATATCTAGTATTTAATAATTAATTTTAAATAATTGTATTTAATAATTACAGTTGATAATTATAGTTGATAATAATATTTTATATTTTGAAAAATTTAAAAATCTGAAATCATTTTGAATAAATTTGAAATATCGTAAAGTTTATAAAATTATTTGACATGAAATAACCAAAATTCTCACCTTATCAATAAAAATTAATGTTGATAATGAATAACTAATAATTGCTATTAATAATTAGGAAGTATAACTATATTTAATAATTACTATTTAATAATTGATTAATAAGTATTTGTTGATAATTAAGAAGTAATATTTATTATTAGTATTTAATATTTAATTGTTATAGCTAATAATTATATCAAATAACCAATATTTCAAGAAGTTTAAAATTTTCTGAACTAAGTTTTTAAATATTAATAAAAATTTGAATTTTTATTAATTAATAAAAAAATTTAAAAAAATTAATATACTTTATAAAGTATTCAAAATTTCAGAAAACTCTTTAGTTCCTTTTTTTGCGATTAAGCAATAAATTTTCTGTTTATTTATTACGGTAATTGAACTTCAAAGTTGGAATGAATACTTAAATGACTTAACTAACTTGATCTATATAATAAACATCACTGATTTTAATTGTCCAGATTGGTTAACAAAAATAATATCATGTATGTGTAGATTTTTTTTTAAATACAACAAGTTGTACAAAACTATTAAAAATTAGTATCAATAATTATTATTCAGTGACTAATAATTAATTTAATTATTAAAAAGTATAAAATAATAGTTTTAAATATGAAACGATAAATATTAATAATCACTACTTAATAATAAATAAATTGTTATAGATGCCTAATAATCATTTTGTTTGCTCATTATTATATTACGTTAATAATTACAATAATGATTAACTAGTATAACCGCATAACGGTGGGAAAACCGACTTTGTAATGCTAAAAGATAAAAGAATTTATTTTGCTCATGTTTTTTAATTCTTTAAAACTACACATGAATCACAGTATATAGAAGAAAAATTACATATATTATTAAAAACTTAAAATAATTATTTTAAGCAATCATGCAAACAAAAAGATTTAATACAAAAAATTACATTAAGATCATGCAAATAACCAAAACTTAAAATATAATAGAAATAAATTTATTTTAATTTTTATAAATTTATCATTTAAAACATATCAATAGATTATATACATAAAGAAATGTATAAAATAAATCAATTAATACAACGACTATATTTAGTAAGAGAGCATAATGAGCTATCAAAAAAGGAATTCAATATTCAATCTAAAAGTGAATGAAAGATGATAGTATCATACCTCTTTCTTATATAATAATAGATTTTTTTAAATACCAGTAGATTATATACATACAGAAATGTATAAAAATATAATTAATTAAGTGACTATATTTAGTAAGAGAGCATAATGAGTTATAAAAAAAAGGAAATAGAATATTGTTAGAATATCAATAGGATTATAAGGAAAATAATATTTGATTTGATTGCTTTGAAATTAGTTAATGGCAATGAGAGTAATTCCATAACTACATCAATCAAGGACTACGGTTGATGCCTTTTTAATGAAGGGGTTAAGATCAATATATTTGAATGCAGCAAAATTACAATAAAATCATGCAAATAACCAAAACTTAAAAATAATAGAAATAAATTTATTTTAATTTTTTTTTTGGTAAATAAATGATAGCTATATTTAAAAATTAGAAATATTAACTAAAATTTCTTTGGAAGGAATCTTTAAGAAGATTAAGTCCTTGATTGACTTTTTGGTCTTCTTTTAAGCCATATGAAATTGAAAAGGATGAAGAGAAAACACAAGTAAGAGTAGCTCTTAGAATGTTGTCCATTACATAATAAGATACGATTAATTGCTAATTTAATGATGCAGAGTTGTGAAATAATGAAATTTTATTTTGAGACCTAAATGAAAAATGTGCTAAGAATTAAGGAGAATTCACTATTCAACATAAAATTACGTATGAGAGATGAGAATTCTAATAGTACCATTCTTTTTCTTATATAATAATAGAATATATAAATTTATTATTTAAAACATATCAATGGATTATATACATAAAGAAATGTATAAAATAAATCAATTAATACAACGACTATATTTAGTAAGAGAGCATAATGAGTTATCAAAAAAGGAATTCAATATTCAATCTAAAAGTGAATGAAAGATGAATTCTAATAGTATCATACCTCTTTCTTATATAAGAATAGATTTTTTTTAAATACCAGTAGACTATATACATACAGAAATGTATAAAAATATAATTAATTAAGTGACTATATTTAGTAAGAGAGCATAATGAGTTATAAAAAAAGGAAACAAAATATTGTTAGAATATCAATAGGATTATAGGGAAAATAATATTTGATTTGATTACTTTGAAATTAGTTAATGGCAATGAGAGTAATTCCATAACTACATCAATCAAGGACTGCGGTTGATGCTTTTTTAATGGAGGGGTTAAGATCAATATATTTGAATGCAGCAAAATTACCGATTGGAAATACAATTTGTAAGTTTAATATGGGAAACTTTTCAATCAATTTAACATGGTTAAAGACAGTAAACTGAAAACGTAGGCTCCATCACCAAAAAATTTGGCTCCTAGACCGAAAATTTTGGCTCCAGGAATTAGAATTGTTGGCTCCTTCTTGAATATTTCGGCTCTTAAACTGAAAATTTCGGCTCCACTGTAGTTTTGTTTGGCTCCTGCCAAAAAATTTAAGGGTCCTACTTCTACTAATTTTTTATTTTTTATTTTTTCCCCTCTTTCTCAAATCCTTACTCGTTAATTCCTAGATCTATCTCTCTCTTCTCAATCGCAGTTTAGATCTTATCGTCTCTATGTTTTTTTATTCTTCTAAATTCCAAGGTAGTTCCCTCCGCCGCCCAACTTATTAATGCTGAAAGCTCAATAGTTGATGACCAAGCAAGAGTAGCGGCGTTCGATTTTCAGATGATGAGGCGATGTTGGCAGCGAATTTGGTATGGTGCAGCAGCTTCCTATTTGGTGAGGTGATTTCACAACCAAAGATTTTCTACAAATAGAGCACTCTTAGATCAGATTCAGGCGACGCTGGTATTTATTCCTTTTACCGTCACGAACTAAATCAGAAATTGGTATTTCACTAGTTTTTATTTGTTGCTTCTTGTTTCTTTTTAATAGATTTATAATATGAACAACGGTTTCGAAATGTACTGATATGTATTGATAATACAATGTTTCTCTATACAAGTCATAAGATGATTAAAAAAAATGATAAAGCCAGATCTTGGCCATGCAGAAAAATGGGTCCTCCGCAGTGCCTTTGATGATGATGAGAACCCTTACCTTCCCTTACATTTGCGCCTGTACATTTGGTATGTCATATTGTATTTATTTGTTCCTTTACATTTGGTATGTCATATTACATTTGTGCCTGTACAAATGGTTCTTTTGATGACAGTGTTGTCCTAATATGAAGCCAAAATTAAAATCTGATATAAAGAGATCATTGGGCATACCTGTTAAACTATTAGGATCATCATTACAATTGAAGCTAAGGGATGAAATGCTGAATGCTACAAGCCGTGACTTTGAGATCCAGTTGCAATGAAGTATTGAATGAAAGATTTGTGTCAAGTTCGCTGCTATGACAAGTCTGAAGGGGTTGAACTAAAGAATGTCACCAAAGAAAAGAGTTGATAATAATGAATGCACTAACATATATAATAGAAGAATATCACCAGAGAAAAGAGTTGACAATACAAAGCCAGGTAAAGGTTTTATTTAAACTCATATTAGTTCTATTTCTGAGTTTACTGTCATTGAGTTACAATTAGAATACACTATTTTAACTCACTGTCATTGAGTTACAGTAAACTTACAAAGTTACAGACTATAGTTAAAGACAGTAAACTCAACTAAAAACTCAGTTGTGACTGTAATTAAAGACTTTTCGTCAATAAGTTGATGAGCACCATTTGTTGTATTTGCATGCGAATACGTTTTGTTGATGAGCATCATCATTTTTTTGAGTTGAGTGGTAATTGCATAGTCCAGGCTTTGGTTATTTTATCTCTTATTACTTCTTTTTTGTAAAATAATATTGGCCTTGGAAGCTCATTAGAAGCACCATATGTTGATGTCTCATTACTTCAACCATTTTTAGCTATAGTCATCTGACTGTTCCTCACTAATTTACCAGCTTATGTTGTCGTATGTTGCCATCGTACTGTTGAATGGAGGATGCAGCAACTGCAAAAATCTACAAGTTTCAAAACTGGCAATTATTGAATTAGATCAAGATGTGCAAAAGATCAAGAAACAAAAAGTTACGAATGTTGTTCAAAAGATCAAGATGTGCACAAACCAGTAAAATCTCAATAGGCAAATCAAGTGATTTATTGAATGTCTTTTTGACTCTTAATGCTAATCAAATTATGTTTCACAGTCCTGAAGTCGATGCAAAACTTCAGATCATAAGTTTTACACTGTAATATTTGGCAACTTTCGAACTAGTAGATGCTTGGACTAAGTTGTTTTATAATGGTCAAGTATGTAATAATGTGTGGAATGTTATCTAAAACTTATATTTTATAATGCTGATTAATTGATTCATTTTATATAGTTTACTTTGTAGTGAAGTATGATGTTTGATTCACTTGTAAAATATTTCTGTTAATAGTGTACTGTTTATATCAGTATCTATAATTGAATAATATTAGTTCGTAAAGCTAAAAGAAGAGGATGGTTAAAATATTTATTGCCATATCAGAAAGGGAATAGCGACGTATTAGTAGCACAAGAGAAAAGCTAAATAAAAAGGCTGACAACGTTTTGAAAGAGTTTACCGTCAAATTACCAACAAAAAAAAGAAAGTCCAAGTTAGTTTCCGTCGCTAATCCCTTGGCAATTAGCGAGGGTTTACCCACTTATTTTTTAAATAATATTTTATTATAAATTAATTATCCGTCGGTACACAATCGGTATATAAATTAAAATTAAATTATTAAATAAAATTTTATTTTTATTATATAATTAGTAAAATGACGGAAATCTGTTGGAAAACTCATGCTAAAGTCCGTCGCAAAATCCGACACAATTACCGTCATGGTTTTTACCGACCACCATGTTATGCAGGAAATCCGTCGCTAAAGCCAAAATAGCGACGGATTAGAAGCGGATTCTGCCGCTGCTATATGCGATTTTTCTTGTAGTGAACATAACTTTGAAATACAAATATGTACTTGAATATACATATCATTTATCAAAGTACAACACTTACAACACAGCGGAAATAACTATAGCTATATAATCCTGAAGCCTCCTGCTCCAAGCTCTTCCAGTATATCTATAAATCCCGACTACTTGACTGCCCGTACAAATTTAGGCACCCAAGAGTTTAGGGAAAACAAAACAAAATAAACTCCGGGTCAGTCATGAGACTGGTATGAGTAAAACAGTTTAAAACAGTTTGAACAAGTAAACGATATCTCATAAGACCACGCCGTATAAAGGAACGGGTTTTTCCCTTATGAGAATCCAAATTATCTTTATATCGAAACCTTTTGATATTATAATAATGTCTATCAACCACAATATAATAATCATCTAGCAGAAACGCTTTCATCTCACGTTCTACATATATAGTACAATCAAACCGCAAGCACGTATTGGGTAATGGATTTCCAACTATGACAAGGTATATAACCACCTTTCGCTAGTGTACCTCTAGAGAGGAATACACTGGGTTCAACAAGAACATCTTGCAACCCGACCACACATGACCGACCACTCATTTCGCTTGAGTGTATCGAATGTATATCACCAACGGTTGGGATCAGCAACCGTTTCTCGAATGGGACAGCATCAACAATAGAATTTTAGAAATAAATGAAACTCTAGATCAGGTGATTATACACCCTAATTCGATGCGACCGACTTAGCCATGTAGCCTGCCCGATTTCTGTCATTTATCGGATGTGAGGCTTGAGGTTACGCTTCATCATCACATCAGATTCACTTCGAATGCCACATCGTCAAATCCATCAAACCACCGATTGACGTCCTCAACCATACATTATGTGTTAGCAAAAGAAGTTTCCTTCTCCGCTTCCACTCTTGGTACGGTTGGAGAAATCAATATACGTGATCGTCTGGAAATACTCTGTCAGACATCCGTCCATATAAGTCATCCAGGAACAGGATGAACCGAAGGCACTATTCTGTAAACAGGATAGCCCTTGCATAACTCCGCCTTCAATTTCCTTTGGTATATATGATTCACAATGCTTATGCCAATATAGAGTGGTTCTTTGGATAATAATCAAACCGGTCTCTCCATATTAACAACGTTAAAATGATCAAAACTTCGATAGTCTGTGATTTAACTATCGAAGAAAAACAGGTGTGCAAACAACGATATCATTTCCAAATGGAAATTTATATCGACCAACATCATTCAACATTTATCTCTTTATTTCATTAATTTACTTATCTCCTGTTTCCCTATATTCAATATTTCTTATTTTCTAAATTTGGAAAATATACGTTATTAACAATGGAAAACATTTCCATTTCTTGTTTTCTTTATTAGAAAACATTTCTGGTTTCTTATTTGGAAAACATTTCCAAAGCTTCTTCATTGGACTTAGATAGATGTTTAAACAAACCATCGCGATGCCAACTCAAACCATTTCCTTTAATTACTAAATTCACTTAACCATCCCTTACTATCGAACCTTAACCATTCCTTAGTTAAAAATGAAGTCAATCAAGTTGGGGTAATACTACCTCTCAGACCTTAACTGAACAACGTTTCTAACCTTGAAATAGACAAAGTTCACCCTTCTAATTCTTTAACAAACTTCCTTACGTAACTCTCTTTCAAATCTTTTCTATTCGATAATTCTTTCCTTCGATAAGGTATATTCGATAACTCTATTTCAATTTATTCTATTCACTTAATTCTTTTGATTTAACTCTAACTCTATTCACTTAACTCCTATCGAATAAACTATATTCGATAACTCTTTTAATTCTATTTGAATAAACTATATATTCGATTAACTCCTTTATTCTATTCGAATAAATTATATATTCGATTAACTCCTTTATTCTATTCGAATAAACTATATATTCGATTAACTCCTTTACTCTATTCGAATAAACTATATATTCGATTAACTCTATTTGCTCTATTCGAATAAACTATATTCGATTAACTCTATTTGCTTTAACTCTAATCGATTAACTCTAACTGGTTAACTCTAATTGATTCACTCCATATGGTTAACTCTAACTGGTAAACTCTAATTGATTTAACTCTAACTGGTTAACTCTTATTCGAATAACAAATATTCGATTACTCTATTCAACTGACTCGACTCGACTAACCCCTTTTGAATAACTAATTCGATTTACTACTTTCGAATACCATATTCGATTTAACTCCTTTCGAATAACTAATTCGATTTACTACTTTCGAATACCATATTCGATTTAACTCCTTTCGAATACCATATTCGATTTAACTCCTTTATTCGCTTTATAAAGATTTCCTTTTTAACAACATTTATTCATTTTAAAGATTTACTTTTAGTAATGATTCTCCACTTTAAAAATGATTTCCTTCTTATAACAGTTTCCTTTTTATAACGTTTTCCCTTTTTCTAAAAATCTACTATTTATAAATATTCCAATTTATAAATATTTCTTATTTATAAATATTCCATTTATAAATATTTTATTTTCAAATATCACTTTGAAAATATTCCCTTATCAACATTTCAGTATGTTATGGTATTCAACATATCAAATCACGATGATTAGTATCGTTCAAACACATATAATTGACAACAGATTATATATCACATCATATATCACAATATATGAAAAACAGTAAAATAAATGTTGAGGAACCCAGTTGGATTCCTCCAACCTGTCTCCCTGCATCCACAGATATTAAACAATGTAGATAACATCACTTTCAGTTCCATATGATATATTCTGTTAAAAAGAATCAATATAGAAATTCAACTAACTGACTAGCAGTTCAATCAAACAGTCAACACACAGTCAATCTGCCAATATTTAACAGTTCTAAAAATACAACATGAAATTAAAAACTGTTCAAAGTTAGTGAGATTTACTCACATTGGACTATCATCGTTAATTAACGATAATTGTCGTTGATTCAGATCGGACAATTTATTTCGCCATAAATTGTAACGAGCTTCGATTCGCTCCCCGTCAGTTCCATTGTGACGCTCCCTTCCATACGATTCCAATGGATCTGACCGTTCACAAAACAATATGTATTCGGCCCATCACCTCAATGAAACCCATCTGTTCACTATATTATTCTCCCATCATCAGGGAACCCGCCGCCCATACACTACCAAAGAACAATCGATCCTTTATCTACCCTTTCCTGTTTTCACGGAATTCACCCTTCACCAATATTAACTAAAAATTTAAATATAAATTATTAAACTTATTAAGCCACTAACTTACGTTTAAATTATAAATCACCTGCTAATACCTTTTCTTCCTCGACAGTATCTCGCTCATGTTCAAGCACCATTTCCGTGCTGTTCAAATCCACCTTCTCCCTTGATCAAAGAACACAACCGCTCCTGCCTTTCTTTACACTCCCCTATTCACCACCACAAACGTACATACAGCAGAAAACACATGCCACGGTACTCCACCCCATACACCATCACGAATCCACTAAACCGCAGCCATTTCTGACTTCGTTGCACGCCCCTTCCTCATCCATTCCATCACCAAATCCACCGAAACCAACACAACAACCTTCCATGCAGTTCCCCTTGATCTATGTTGAACCCATATCCTCTCAGTTCTGTTGCCTTAGGTCATGCGAGTAGTTTCAGCAACCCTTGTTTAAACGGCAGCAAGGCCTCGCGTTCCATTCACTTGGATTTCGATTTTTGAGAAGCTCGTGATTTTCTCGTTTTGGAATTAATAGATGGTGGCGGCTCGTTTCTTATTTGCTGAAGAAGGAAACATCAAAGGAAGCTTTGGTTTGGTATTTAAATAGATGGAGGGTTAAGGAGTAGGTAGGACGTGTTTTAGTTTTTGCCGTGAGATTCACTTTGCTGTTAATGCCCCACGTATGCCCCCTTTTCACCTCATAAAGTAATAAACCAACTCCTATAGGAAAACATATGGGTTCATGTGTACACCATGCATTCACGAAACGGTCAAAACGTGCTTATGCTTTTTTGTTTATGTGGTATTGTGTAAGTATGGTAATATCATACACGTTCATGTAGTACAAAATACTTGTTACGTCCACATATGAAGAGTTAAGGACAGAAATAAAAATACCAATGAGACGAGCAATGTCCAACGATCCCAAAAATATAATAATACCGGTAGATTGACTCATATTGTGAAACCCTAAAATTGTTGGTTAAGGGTGCGAAATACTCAAAATAAAAAGTTTCTTATTTAATTAATTAAAAATTACAGTAAAATTCTAAAAATTAAATTATCGTTATGTCCCAAAAGAACTTTGTCTAAATTCCAACCCGATCTCTAGTTATATTGAATAAACCGATACGGTCGTTAAACGATTCTATAGCGACTATTTTAAAATTTGATTTGGACATATCTCAAAATCTACACGACGAAATCCCAATTTTTCTCTTCCCCTAGGAAGATATACTCCACCAGCTCCTCACGTTTCTTGTTTCACAGAAATCCGGCTTAAAATGAATCCTGTACATTCAGTTGAAGTTCTAATCGCCATTTTACGAACTACAGCGCCCTTTCGAGCTCGATTTTAATTATAATATAATTATACGTTCAAACTGTTGTTTATATAATATATTCGTTATTCCAATTCAATTCTAAACTGAATTAAATATCACAGATGATCCAGTTCACACCAAATCGCCATTTCAGCCAATTCTGATTATTTCAGAATTAAATATATTATTTAATTTATTATTTTAATTAAATATTCACCATTATTTAATTCCACGACCATTAAATCCTCTAAACCACCATTTCAATAATTAAATAAATTAATTATAATACCTCTGCCAATGCGAGTCATTACAATCTTTCCCACTTAAAATAATTTCGTCCTTGAAATTGCTAAAAGGTAGGGGACGACCCTATCGACTGGTTAGAACATATTTGTTCACTTCTTAACTTCAGTTTCAACTGAACCAATTTAATTTCAATTAAAAATTTATTTAAGTCTTATCAACAAAAATTTTCAAAAATCTTGAAAATTTTCTAACGCCTCAACTCTTCGAAAAATTTCGCCAGCATCTCCTTTGTACTGGTCAATTGGTCAAACTCCAACTCGCCTCTCTGGGCCATCTCCATCCCAAAAGAAAATCAAACAGCCAAGCGGCTTGCCTATTCGGCTCATAAATCTTATATCCAATAGAAATATAAACTTGTACCTTTTGTCGGCATATCATTATATCCTTTCCACCTGTTATCAATTCAGCAGATACAAGGGTCATCCCAATCAAATTCTAATCTGCTTTTATCCACCACACAACCATTCGCTTATATCCGAGCCAAATATCATTTTAACTCGAGTTTCTTCTCGATTCCCAACTCTTAACTTGATTATCACATTACACTTCAAATTTAAATCTCACAATCCAATTTGTCTTGATATCATTCTAATTCAACCTCAGTTAACACTTTAGTGGCTTTACTTTAATTCAAATTTGCTTTCACACATTTCTGTTAAATTTGTTTCTAATTCAAATAGTCTTTCCCTGGGAGTTTTTAAACAGTTTAATCTTTTCAAAAATCAAAATTTCTTTTTTAACATGTCACTGAGCCCTTAATTAATATTCCATTAGTTAAATCACTTCTCTATTTCTTTATCAATATTTGTTAACCAAATATTTTCAATAACCATATTGGCCTTTTATGTTATTTGGAAAAAATTTCCGAATATCGCCTTCCTTTATTTTCTAAACTTTAGAAAATATATGCTATTTATAATTGGAAAATATTCCAATTACTTATCTCTTTTCCGATCTCGTTTATTTCTATACTTAGGAAATATCCTTTTTTATATTTCCAAGCTTACACTTATTTGGGTTAAAACGGATGTTGTGTAAAACATCGTTATGACAACCCAAATACTATATTCTACTAACTCTTATTCAACATTGATCTTCGAGCCTGAAATCTTACTATTTATTTGTTAATAATGAAATCAATCAAGTTGGGGTATAACTACCTCTTAGACCTTGACTGAATAACATTTATAACATCAAAACAGACATGACTACTTACTCGAATAATCAATACCATACAATTACTTATTCACTTTTAAACACGTATACGCTCCCTCTTTCTATTCTTACTAGATTTTATTCTTAGTCTTCCTTTTTGATTTTACTATTCTATTTCTAAGTTCGTTTCCTTCTCGACTTCTATATATATATATATATATATATATATATATATATATATCGATACGTTGATTTCTAACTATCAAATTATCTTAAAAATATTCTAACTCCTTAAATTTCCGGAAAAATTCGCCATAACCTCCTTTGTACCAGGAGCATCGGGATATTTCAAATAGCCTCCCATGGCCCTCACCAATCCAAAAGAAAAAGAAAAAGCCAAACGGCTAGCCGATACGGCGCATAAAATCTCATGTAAGAATTAAATACATACCTTTTCATCGAGCATTCTATTTATATACCTTCATACCTTATCCATACCTATCTCATGTATATTTATACCTGCCCAATCTATTTTAACTATACCTGATCGTTTTAACTCAATTAGTTAATTAATTTGTTAATTAACTCTTTAGTCTATTTCACTTTTATATTTGAACATGACATGTTCAAATATATTTTAACTTGCTTATTAACTAATTTGAATTCAAATTTCAAATTTAAGTTCTATATTCGATTTCGAATATCCATTTACAAATCCAATTCACCTTTCTAAGTTCAACTTCAAATTCAAAAACTCGATTAACTAATTCCTCTTCGACTTAATTAATTCTATTCAATTTCTATTCAAATTTTATATCACTTCTATTATTCAAATCTATATATCAAATTCTATATTTGAATTCCATTTGAATTCTATATTCAAATTCCATTTGAATTTCTATATTCAAACTCTATTTCAATTCCATTGAATTTCATATATTCAAACTCCCTTTGAATTTCTATATTCAATTTCTATTTCAATTCCATTGAATTTCATATATTCAAACTCCCTTTGAATTTCTATATTCAATTTCTATTTCAATTCCATTGAATTTCATATATTCAAACTCCCTTTGAATTTCTATATTCAATTCTATTTGAATTCTCTCTATTCAAATTCTATATTCAATTCTATATATTATATTCTGTTCAAATTTTATATTATAAACCCCATTTGAATTTCTATATTCAAATTCTATATATCAAATTCTATTCAAACTACATTTTGAAATTCAACATAACTTGTCTTTCCCAAAACAAATTCAAAACAGTATCTCTGGTAGTAATTCGTCACTTACAACTCGAAAATGAATAATGATGATGCAGCTGTCATCATCAGAATCTATTTTCCAGCGATCGAAGTGAGTTCAATACTATAAAACCATTTCTAAACATTTCCACTTTGAAATTCATTTCAAAATATAATTCACATTGCTTGTAAAACAATTTAAAATCTCCCAGGATCTTAAATTTTCCTTATTTTTAATCCAAATCCATTTACAAACAGTTATCCAATTCTCCAGAATTTTAATTCAATTTCTGGTTTAAAATTTCAGATTTAATTCATCTGATTTCACATATTTCACTTATATGAATTCTGATTGGTTATTTACATAACCATTTAATTTATAATCTTACTTGATTATAATAACAACCAATATATCCACTATATTATAATTTTGATATATATATATATATATATATATATATATATATATATATCTTCTCTATATCAAGATATACCTTGGGTAAACTTATTTTAATTTACCCTTTTTTTTTTCAAAACATATCGTGTCGACCCATCGTATTCGAGTGTTTACAAATCCCTACCGATACAGTGGATCAAACTGATCGACCAGAACTCATAAACTACTCAACCAATGAATCTCCACAATATAAAACAAATTTTTATATCAATAACAAATACGTTCACTCATACATATACACTCAACTCAATCTAGGGTATTACTAACCCCATCTCTACTGAGTCACGCCACAGAGCCAAGGTAATTCACTTAACTTAAGCTCTGATACCAACTGTAATGACCCGGGATTTAGTCGACTTTGGTTATCACCATAAACTCAATAACGACTAACTAAACATCGAAAAATACCGGTCATTAATGAAAGAAATTAGAGGGTGAGGAAAGATAAGATAGAAACTTAGAATAGAAGAAGAAGAACACAATATCAGAGTAACACGAATCTCACAGCGGAACGAATAAATATATTTCATAACATAACTTTGAAATACAAATCTGTACTTGAATATACATATCATTTATCAAAGTACAACACTTACAACACAGCGGAAATAACTATAGCTATATAATCCTGAAGCCTCCTGCTCCAAGCTCTTCCAGTATATCTGTAAATCCCGACTACTTGACTGCCCGTACAAATTTAGGCACCCAAGAGTCTAGGGAAAACAAAACAAAATAAACTCCGGGTCAGTCACGGGACTAGTATGAGTAAAACAGTTTAAAACAGTTTGAACAAGTAAACGATATCTCATAAGACCACGCCGTATAACAAAACGGGTTTTTCCCTTATGAGAATCCAAATTATCTTTATATCAAAACCTTTTGATATTAAATTAATGTCTGTCAACCACAATATAATAATCATCTAGCAGAAATGCTTTCATCTCACGTTCTACATATATAGTACAATCAAACCACAAGCACGTATTGGGTAATGGATTTCCAACTATGACAAGGTATGGAACCACCTTTCGCTAGTGTACGTCTAGAGAGGAATACACTGGGTTCAACAAGAACATCTTGCAACCCGGCCACACAAGACCGACCACTCATTTCGCTTCAGTGTATCGAATGTATATCACCAACGGTTGGGATCAGCAACCGTTCCCGAATGGGACAGCATAAACAATAGATTTTTAGAAATAAATGAAACTCTAGATCAGGTGATTATACACCCTACTTCGGTGCGACCGACTTAGCCATGCTGCCTGCCCGATTTCTGTCATTTACCGGATGTGAGGATTTAGGATACGCTTCATCATCACATCAGATTCACTTCGAATGCCACATCGTCAAATCCATCAAATCACCGATTGACGTCCTCAACCATACATTATGTGTTAGCTAAAAGAAGTTTCCTTCTCCACTTCCACTCTTGGTACGGTTGGCGAAATCAATATACGTGATCGTCTGGAAATACTCTGTCAGACATCCGTCCATACAAGTCATCCAGGAACAGGATGAACCAAAGGCACTATTCTGTAAACAGGATAACCCTTGCATAACTCCGCCTTCAATTTCCTTTGGCATATATGATTCGCAACGCTTATGCCAATACAGAGTGGTTCTTTGGATAATAATCCAACCGGTCTCTCCATATTAACAACGTTAAAATGGTCAAAACTTCGATAGTCTGTGATTTAACTATCGAAGAAAAACAGGTGTGCAAACAACGATATCATTTCCAAATGGAAATTTATATCGATCAACACCATTCAACATTTATCTCTTTGTTTCATCAATTTACTTATCTCCTGTTTCCCTACATTCAATATTTCTTATTTTCCAAATTTTGGAAAATATACGTTATTAACAATGGAAAACATTTCCATTTCTTGTTTTCTTTATTAGAAAACATTTCTTGTTTCTGATTTGGAAAACATTTCCAAAGCTTCTTCATTGGACTTAGACAGATGTTTATACAAACCATCGCGATGCCAACTCAAACCATTTCCTTTAATTACTAAATTCACTTAACCATCCCTTACTATCGAACCTTAACCATTCCTTAGTTAAAAATGAAGTCAATCAAGTTGGGGTAATACTACCTCTCAGACCTTAACTGAACAACGTTTCTAACCTTGAAATAGACAAAGTTCACCCTTCTAATTCTTGAACAAACTTCCTTACATAACTCTCTTTTAAATCTTTTCTATTCGATAATTCTTTCCTTCGATAAGGTATATTCGATAACTCTATTTCAATTTATTCTATTCACTTAACTCTTTTGATTTAACTCTAACTCTATTCACTTAACTCCTATCGAATAAACTATATTCGATAACTCTTTTAATTCTATTTGAATAAACTATATATTCGATTAACTCCTTTATTCTATTTGAATAAACTATATATTCGATTAAATCCTTTATTCTATTCGAATAAACTATATATTCGATTAACTCCTTTACTCTATTCGAATAAACTATATATTCGATTAACTCCTTTACTCTATTCGAATGAACTATATTCGATTAACTCTATTTGCTTTAACGCTAATCGATTAACTCCAACTGGTTTAACTCTCACTGGTTAACTCTAATTGATTCACTCCATCTGGTTAACTCTAACTGGTTAACTCTAATTGATTTAACTCTAACTGGTTAACTCTTATTCGAATAACAAATATTCAATTACTCTATTCAACTGACTCGACTCGACTAACCCCTTTCGAATAACTAATTCGATTTACTACTTTCGAATACCATATTCGATTCAACTTCTTTCGAATAACTAATTCGATTTACTACTTTCGAATACCATATTCGATTTAACTCCTTTCGAATACCATATTCGATTTAACTCCTTTATTCACTTTATAAAGATTTCCTTTTTAACAACATTTATTCATTTTAAAGATTTACTTTTAGTAACGGTTCTCCACTTTAAAAATGATTTCCTTCTTATAACAGTTTCCTTTTTATAACGTTTTCCCTTTTTCTAAAAATCTCCTATTTATAAATATTCCAATTTATAAATATTTCTTATTTATAAATATTCCATTTATAAATATTTTATTTTCAAATATCACTTTGAAAATATTCCCTTATCAACATTTCGGTATGTTATGGTATTCAACATATCAAATCACGATGATCAGTATCGTTCAAACACATATAATTGACAACAGATTATATATCACATCATATATCACAATATATGAAAAACAATAAAATAAATGTTGAGGAACCCAGTTGGATTCCTCCAACTTGTCTTCCTGCATCCACAGATGTTAAACAATATAGATAACATCACTTTCAGTTCCATATGATATATTCTGTTAAATAGAATCAATATAGAAATTCAACTAACTGACTAGCAGTTCAATCAAACAGTCAACACACAGTCAATCATCCAATATTTAACAGTTCTAAAAGTACAACATGAAATTATAAACTGTTCAAAGTTAGTTAGATTTACTCACATTGGATTATCATCGTTAATTAACGATAATTGTCGTTAATTCAGATCGGACAATTTATTTCTCCATAAATTGTAACGAGCTTCGATTCGCTCCCCGTCAGTTCCATTGTGACGCTCCCTTCCATACGATTCCAACGGATCTGACCGTTCACGAAACAATATGTATTCGGCCCATCACCTCAATGAAACCCATCTGTTCACTATATTATTCTCCCATCATCAGGGAACCCGCCGCCCATACACTACCAAAGAATATTCGATCCTTTATCTACCCTTTCCTGTTTTCACGGAATTCACCCTTCACCAATATTAACTAAAAATTTAAATATAAATTATTAAACTTATTAAGCCACTAACTCACGTTTAAATTTTAAATCACCTGCTAATACCTTTTCTTCCCCAACAGTATCTCGCTCATGTTCAAGCACCATTTCCTACTGTTCAAATCCACCTTCTCCCTTGATCAAAGAACACAACCGCTCCTTCCTTTCTTTACACTCTCCTATTCACCACCACAAACATGCATACAACAGAAAACACATGCCTTGGTACTCCACCCTATACACCATCACACATCCACTAAACCGCAGCCATTTCCGACTTCATTGCACGCCCCTTCCTCATCCATTCCATCACCAAATCCACCGAAACCAACACAACAACTTTCCATGCAGTTCCCCTTGATTTATGTTGAACCCATATCCTCTCAGTTCTGTTGCCTTAGGTCATGCGAGTAGTTTTAGCACCCCTTGTTTAAATGGAAGCAAGGCCTCGCGTTCCAGAGGAGAACCGAGAGCGACGAGATGGTTTGAGGGAGTAGACTAACTTGCTTTCATTCACTTGGATTTCGATTTTTGAGAAGCTCGTGATTTTCTCGTTTTGGAATTAAGAGATGGTGGCGGCTCGTTTCTTATTTTCTGAAGAAGGAAACATCTAAGGAAGCTTTGGTTTGGTATTTAAATAGATGGAGGGTTAAGGAGTATGTAGGACGTGTTTTAGTTTTTGCCGTGAGATTCACTTTGTTGTTAATGCCCCACGTATGACACCTTTTCACCACATAAAGTAATAAACCAACTCCTATAGGAAAACATATGGGTTCATGTGTACACCATGCATTCACGAAACGGTCAAAACGTGCTTATGCTTTTTGTTTATGTGGTATTGTGTAAGTATGGTAATACCATACACGTTCATGTAGTTCAAAATACTTGTTACGTCCACATATGAAGAGTTACAGACAGAAATAAAAATACCAATGAGACGAGTAATGTCCTACGATCCCAAAAATATAATAATACCGGTAGATTGACTCATATTGTGAAACCTCAAAATTGCTGGTTAAGGGTGCGAAATACTCCAAATAAAAAGTTGCTTATTTAATTAATTAAAAATTACAGTAAAATTCTAAAAATTAAATTATCGTTATGTCCCAAAATAACCTTGTCTAAATTCCAACCTGATCTCTAGTTATATTGAATAAACCGATACGGTCGTTAAACGATTCTATAGCGACTATTTTAAAATTTGATTTGGACATATCTCAAAATCTACACGACGAAATCCCGATTTTCTCTTCCCCTAGGAAGATATACTCCACCAGCTCCACACGTTTCTTGTTTCACAGAAATCCGGCTTAAAATGAATCTTGTACATTCAGTTGAAGTTCGAATCGCCATTTTACGAACTGCAGCGCCATTTCGAGCTCGATTTTAATTATAATATAATTATACGTTCAAATTGTCGTTTATATAATATATTCGTTATTCCAATTCAATTCTAAACTGAATTAAATATCACAGATGATCCAGTTCACACCATATCGCCATTTCAGCCAATTCTGATTATTTCAGAATTAAATATATTATTTAATTTATTATTTTAATTAAATATTCACCATTACTTAATTCCACGACCATTAAATCCTCTAAACCACCATTTCAATAATTAAATAAATTAATTATAATAACTCTGCCAATGCGGGTCATTACAATATATTTAAAAAATGTAGAGTAGGAGGGTAGCATGCAACAGAATGGACGGCATATGAGGATCTAGAAGACATCAGAAGGAGAAATAAAATAGGAAGGGAAACTACGAGAAATACAGCAGAAGTTTTCTAATTTAGATGTTAAACTTAATTTCCAAATTGATTGTTTTTTAAATAAATTCCATACATTTTATCACACAAAAATCCAAAACTGAAAATTACAAATCAAACAGGCATTTAACTTCTGTAAAATCATAAACTGGTGTATACTACCAAAAATGTAACGACTTTAGTTTTATGATTATCAATATAAACTAATTAAATAGTATTTTAATGTCTTGGATTAAAACCTGTTTTGCATATAAGATAATATAATTTGGCAAAACAATATAATTTTAATTATCTATACATGGTTTTGTGTTGATTTTGGTAAGGTAATATTATTTGTATAATTTTATTGTTAAGGTCGTAAGTTTGGACAAAAAGAAGTGTAAAATGAATAATTACTACAAAATGAAAATTATAAGTGTAAATATGTAAAGATTAATGTTTAAATGATTTAAAAAGACTTTAAACTTGTGCTTATAATTTTTATAAAGTGGAGATAATGTTAATTTATAACTATTTGATGTAAAAGTCGCTATGATGGTTTAAAATGTTAAAATATAACCTAGGTGGGCATAAACCGCATCGCAATATGGAAACTATTGAGACCGGACAATAAAAACAGTGCGAAAAACCAAACTGAATCTTCTCTCTAAAGCAAATAACCCAAACCGAACCGACCCACGATGATACAGTTTGGTTGCAGTTTGAATTGTTGGCCCAACCGTATTAAGCCGAACCGAATACCGACGCTAATAATCTTATAATAAAAGTATAACTAATTCCTACATAATTTTTTATTTTAACGATGTGTATTCTATTTTCAGTGTATATTGTTGTTATATTAATAATAATTGTTATCAAAAAGGATTTTTTTTATAGTTTCAATATAATAGTATCTATATTATTTTTTCAATAATGCTAGTTATATTCTTATTTGGTATCTTACTTAATATTTATGCATTAATTAATATTGATGCTTGGTCAGACAAGTCAAAAAATTATAAATTGATTGTTGATGGAAGTGATTCTCTTATTTTATATTTAACATGAGTTCAAACCAAACCGAACCAAAATTGGACCATATTATTATAAAACTGAACTGTTTGAATGGTTAGTATAATGATTTGTACGTTTGATCAACCGTTTGATGTGGTGCGGAAGCGGTTTGGGCTCCAAACCTCACCAAACTGAATAACGTTGTAGTGACCTTCCAAGTATTGAAGGATCGTAGAATATTTATATTATTTTCATATGAGGTCGTATGACTGTATAACAAGGAAATGACTATTGGGGTCGTTTTCTACTTTCACCAATTTTGTCAAATTTTAATGCGACCATTTTCCCTTGGAAAATCTTGTTTCGTCCGTAACTTTTGATTGGTAAGGAGTTTAGACCTGAAACCACTTCCACTGGATTTGGATAATGGTTTCTCATGTTGTAGGATGGTCACATTAAGCAAACAGACTTACCAATTGAGAAGAATGACTAAAATAAATTTTGGGCTAGTTTAGGCAGCTTAATTGGGTTGAGGTAAGGTCATTAGGGAGAGGGCCCAAAGTCTATTTCAGGATTAGGGTCAAGTGGGGGATGAATGGGGTAGGAAAATCGTTTATTCTCACTTTTACAACTTTCAAGAAAGATCCCATCAATCTCTAATGGCTTCCATGAGACACCTTCTAATCTCTTCTTCAATTAGCCTAGACCTAAGATTAATGAAGATTATATCAACTCAACGTCAAATTAAGTTTGGAGCTGCTGCATAGCAATGGAATCTGAGTCAAATCTTCATAATTTTCAGATCTAATTATTTAGGGAAATTAAGCCAAGTGATTAGTGTCATTACTCACTAATTAGGGTTAATTAGTAGATAATCACCTTTGAAAATTATAGAAAAATGCTCATAAATCATGATTTGCTATGTTATTACACATATATGAAATTGGGTTAATTTGATTAAGCTTTGTTAATCCCGAAAATTAGGGAAGTCAAAATAACAATGCTTTCCTAACCTCGTTATGATGATTTTACTTACTTTAATGGCCTAGATATTGCTTGTATATGTTGTTTTAATTGTTTGGTAAGTTGAGACATTGCGTAGAAATGTTCGGATGGATGTAAACTCCATAGTATGCTGAAATAGGGCATTAAAAACCGTTATGGGAATGCTACAGGTTCCAGTTCGATATTCTCGGATTTAACAGATCAGATCTAATTAGAGTCGGATTGTTAGAGCCAGACCAATGTTGTCCAATTTTCTCAAAACTTTGTGGGGACTACAAGGAAGGTCCCAGGAGGCCTTAGTCCAAAGTTTAAATCATTTGCAGTTATGGAGACCCAATTATAGCACTTACAATTTCGGTTCCAAATTCTCGGATCTAATTAGAACAGGATCTGATCTAATTAGAGCCGAATTATTAGAGCTGGACAATTATTGTCCGATTTGCATGAAACTTTATGGGGATGACAATGAAGATCTCAGGTGGCCCTAGCCCAAATTTCAATTCATTTGTAGTTATAGAGATCATGTTATGGTGCTTCGAAGTTCGGTTCGATATTCTCGGATCTAATTAGAACCGGATCAGATCTAATTAGAACCGGATCAGATCTAATTAGAACCGGATTGAATCTAATTAGATCGGGTCAGGTCTAATTAGAACCGGACTTTCTTATCTGGACTTTTCTATCTGGACTTACTCTATTCGAAACTTATCCTATCTTAAGAATGGGCAAAGGAAATGGGTTTGCATGGTGTGGCATTACTTCTAGATGACGTCTAGACTTTTTTGAAGACAGTTCAATACAACTAACTAACCCGAGACACAAAATGAAGACTAAATGGGCAGCTACCTTCTAGGATCTAGATGAATAGTCGAGGTTACTACTTGGTTAGGCTTCGCTGCGGAAACATGTGCAAAGTGCTTATTAGTACTTAAGACTTTAGTGCATCCGTGAGAGAGGGGACGTGTAGACTAGTCAGAGCCAGGGAAGTGTGGACTGGGTAGGAATAGTGACTATAGACCAGGGAAAAGCTGAGTGGAGACCAGGGGAGTTGGTCATAGCAAAGCTGAGTGGAGACCAGGGCAGTTGGTCCCGACATGGCCCTAATTGATTGGATGACTAAGGTAGTGAGTGCTACATACTCAATGCACTGAGTGAGGAAATGTGAGGATGCTATGTTTGCATGATTACTATTATTATGTCATGCACACTTCAATTTACACTTAGTATTGTGATTACCATAGAGTAGCATCCATGGTTATATGTGCTAACTCTTTGATACAGGACCAGGTCAGGTATGATTTTCCACACCTATTATGTTACCCTATTTAGTGATTGAGAATACTATCGCTCTAACCATACTTTGTCTAACTTGGAGTTTTATGCTTTGCTTATTATTACTCTAGGTGCTCTTAAATAAGCATAATAGAGATGGGTTGGTGTGCTCGAGTAGCTGATTGGAGACGAGCAGGAGGCTCTCATGTATTATATATACTCTTATCCCTATTTTCTTTTATTGAGCACTACTTTGGGCATTAGTTGTGTATTTTATTTTTTAGAGACAATATTCTGGAGATGTACCTATATTTGTTTATTTTGGAACTTATGTTATGACATGAATCCTTTATTCTGAGTTGTGATTCATTTAGTTTGCACTATCTCGCCTGTTTTATATCATGTCCTATGTTATTATATTTTATTCCGTGCGCTGTGAGCTATATGACTGGTTACTTGGGTTTTATTATTTCAACTATGATGATCGTCTTGTATTAGTCGAGCACATCACAGTGCAACTCGTTTAGTGTTGGCTGGTACAGGGGCGGTTGTCACATGTGCCCACCCCTAATATATCCTAAGATAACTAAATTAAGTTGGTCTAATTACAGTTCAGCCTGATTTGGCTTAACTTAATCCACTGGATAAGGTGTAGTGAAAGAAAAATCTGAAGACAAAGTTACAGTACGTTCATTTCTTTCCATAACTTCATCTTCTTCCTTTTTCTAAAAGAATTTGTAGAGAAATTACATTCTCTTCCACTAATCCTCAAAACCCAATGTAAAACTTAGACTAAAAGTTGGAAAAACTTGCTAATCTAAAATCCTATGGGTAATCAACATCAAAACCATGAATTTGTTTCCTATTTTCTTTAGTTTGAGAAATTTTTTCTTAAAAGCTTTATTTTCTATTGTGTGCATCTGTATCTTCATACCTGAATCTCAATAGGAAAAAAATTCAGTGGTCAGAGAAGCTTCTTGCATCGGATAAGCATGACTAGAAGTAAAGATGATGATGATGTAACTTCAGCACATCTAGAAGTGAAGCCAATGAAATCAATTCACTTACTTTCACTTTGATTAAACCCAAAAGCCAAGTTATAACCATCCCTCTAGATTAAGACAAATACATTTTATGGAATTATCAGTTTGAAACTGGCCTAAAGGAATATAGGCTTTAAGAATACATCAAACCGTCATCAGTTAGTGCAAGCTTATTAACACAAATTATGGGTTGAATTCATCATACAAGATATGATCATCAAAATAACATATATGCATAATACTTGAAAAAAATAACATGTCAATAAGGGATTATCTTGCAAAGATAAAGGTATTAAGTGATTGATTAAGTGTGATTGGGCATAACATTTTTCAAATTGAACAGTAAGTCACTATAACAAACTGTTTAGATGATGAATATAAATCAATTGTGACATTTATAGCCTCACAATAGGCTCTACTAGACTTGCAATATCTGTAGTCTGCACTTCTTGCAAACGAAGGAAGAGTACAACAAAGAAAGGCAATGCAAACAGAATATTCAATCAATTATGCATCTAGTCTTTGAAACAAGAATCAATGGAAAGGTTCATTTGATTAGAATAATAAGCAAGAGGTACAAAACTAGAGAGAGACTAAAACATAAAGGGGTATAGGAAACGGCAGATGTAATATAGCAACAGGGCGAGGTGTCAGCTATATGAAAAACATGGCCACATAGCTAGCATATATTATTTTAGCTTTAACTCAAAGTTCAATGTAGCACAACTAGGTCATTCTGGTCAGAGAACACCAAATATTAACATGACTCAACTGAGTCAACATTCAAGAAGTAACACAGAAAGCAATTCACTTTGGAAATGTTGATGATTGTGTAACAACCCTAGTTTTGGTTACTGAAGTAAATGGATTTTTAATAAGGTTTGGTAAAAAAGATTAGAAAAATAAAATATGAGTTCAGGAGTAAAAAACTCGTAAAATCATTTAGGTATACACATTAAGAATTCGGGTATTTTTATGAGTAATTATGTTAAATTGATAAAAAGATGAGCTTGTGTATTGAAGTAAAGAATTAAATTAAAATTTGAGTTTACTAAATATATATAAAGGTAATGAAGTTTGAAAAACTTTATAATGTGTATTTATAATCAAAATATGTGTAAAAAAGTTTTTATTAGTGACAAGTGCAATAATTATTGTAAATTGTTATTGCTTCAGTGAATTATACTGTAACGAAGAGTAATTCAAAGAGAAATGAATTACGGAGAAAATACAAAGAAGAATAATATTGAGTGAAAATCAATATTTAAGTATTTAGAATGTTTAATGTAGTTGTAGATAATTTTGTCTACATCAATGAAGTTGTGTAAAATTTTGTTGTTGAAAATGTGAGTTTCAGCGAATCAATGTACAAAGTGAATATTTTGTAAAAATTTGAATAACGTTGCATTTGTAATAAGAAGATATATTTAAAATTGTAAAAGTAATTATAAAACATGTTGTTAATGATTTTGGTATAAATAGGTAAATGTGAACACATAAATTTCAAAGTGTTTACAAATCATTGCGTTAAAAATGATTTAAACTAGTATGAACATATATTCATTGTTGTAAATAATGGTTTACGGCCTAGTTAAGTGAAATTAAATACCCTTTAGCTTATTAAGGTCAAAAAAAGACAAAAAACAATTGGATGTTAATAGGGAGGATTTTGGAAAAAGAGCACGTACTCATTCTTTATTCAGTCATCTTCTATTTTTCTTGAAACCCGAGGAAAAAGAGTTCTCCTCCTTCATTATCTAACATAACAAATCCAAGCAAATCTACTAATTAAAATCCGAGATAATGCTAATTAATCTCTCTTGTACAACATATCAATCCCTTTCAAGGGAGTCAATCTCTGGCCATGAAGAAAGGAGAGATACAGTAAGATTCATGGCTTGCATGTCATCCTATAGATAGTTGCAGTTATCTCGATGATGAAAGCTCTCTCTTTACAGCTTAAATCGTGCTAATTTTTTATATTTTGGTCAAGATAAGTTGTTCAACTCATACTTTCTAGTTTAGCTCGCCGTTTTATGTTTAATTTGTACTTGATTCTATAAATTACGTAATTTACTATAACAATTTCTGAATTGTAGTAACCTATGTCTTAGAGCATCTCCATCAGTCGATCGATTTTGAGCGTGAGGAGGAAGCAAAAAAAGGTGGGAAACCGCCGTTCTTCCAGCAGTGAACGGTGATTTTTTTTTAAATGCACTAAACGGGTTTCAGTTCCCCGAACTAGTAAAAAAAAATTGTTTTACGGGGTTCAGAACCCTATATATTATTTAAACGGGTTTCAAAACACCGTTTAAACCATAAACGGGGTTCAGAACCGTGTCTACGGATCGCCACAAAAAAAATTAAATGGGGATTTCCCCATTTCCATCGCCTAACTCCCACTGTTGGAGCGTGGGGAGACATGAAATCAATGGGGGAAATCCCCATTTGAGCATCTCCTCATGCTGCTGGAGATGCTCTAAGTCCATGCTTATGGCTGTGTAATTTGTTTGTTTTATGCTGGAATATGGCGAAACATTTTTCGATTGAATTTCATTTTGTCATACTTTGTACATGCTAATTTTCAGACCATTCTGGGTTGTATGAGTCAAGCTAAACTGTGTCAAAGTTGAATACACAACTAAAAATCGGTCTGAACTAAACTACATGAGATGGGTAGACCTGTATTTCTCCCAGATCGACCTTAGGGTCGACCTATGGATCATCCCAAGCATTTTAAGGGTTGGCTTATGTCTACAGTTTGAACATATATTATTTTGATTCTTTTGGCTCTTGTTCTATTGATTGCTGAAGGAATTCAATGTGTTTTAGAGTAGTTTTGAGTTTATGTACTAATTATTTTCATAGGCTTCTTCCTACAATGGAAAAACCAACACTATTGTCGATCCAAATTCCAAATTAACAAAATATTCATGTATTTATTTCTTGCAGACTTCGTGTTTCTACATACACATATACGTGATTTTATAAACTGTTTTATACAGAGTTTGTATACGTATATGAAGCATTTTAAGATAAATATTTTATAATATTGAATTGCAGAATTATAATTATTTAAAAGTTATTAACATAAATATATTTCCTTTTATAAAGAGATTTTCAAATAAGCGATTTATAAGTAGATTTCTAAATCATTCAGAAAACCCGATTTTTTAAAGTCTATTTTCTTATATAAATCTACACATTTTCGCATTCTTCGAGAGTATGTGAATGTGATTTAAACTATGTAGTAAATCTCATGGTATGTGACAAGAAAGTATATTATATCGGTTAACTCTTAACTTGTTCGATTGAAGTTACTTTTTGGAATTGGCTGACTTGGAGTAAATTGACACGTGAGAACCTACGGTACGAGACATATCGTTACCACTATTCGAGTTACTATTGTAAAGACCGTGATAAATACTCGGAGAACTATGTGAGGCGTTTAGCTTAATTATTGACGTTTTGATATTGTCAGTACTAGACCAAGAGTGCCATTTATGTTAGACCTATGAGTCTAACATATGTAGACCAGAGGTTTACTTATATGGAGTAACTGTATATGTGGGGCGTCAAAACTGTGTGCTTAGTACTGGTTGGCTTTGACCGACTATGTGGTGCACATGCAGGCATGGCTGAAGCTTGTCTTTTTGGATCCAACTCTATAGTTCAATGTTTATAAATTTCTCAAGATTGTGGTATGGTGATCACGTAGTATTGTGTTTTCTAGATTTCGATTTTACTTTGATTTCTACAAATATTATGAACTTTCACCATCTTAGAAATATTTAGTTTTATGCATAACCTTTAAGATATTTGACGTTTATTATATGGCGATTACACCAATGTGTTTCGAACTCCAAAATGAGTTAGACAAGTTAGGTTTTATGATTTACATCGTATTTTTTTATTTGATTTGAGTTTCTTTGGACCAACTTTGCCTTGAGCTTTGGTCAATTAGATGATGGAAATAGTTGTATTATGTTGGGTGAGTGTATTACCACACACAAGATTCTTGGTTATGAGCCAGGTATCCTATCTCATGTATCCTACGCGATTCGTATATTTTTTGTATTCCTCCTTCATTGAGAGAAATTATTCCTTATATGATATTATCTTCCATTTATCATGTTTTATCGTGTATCTTATATTCAGGTCAGATTGAGTGTTTTCATGTTTATATAGCTTGTCGTAGATTCGTATATAGCTGCTTTCTCTTCGAATCATCTATCATGAAGATATCTGAGTTACGTATTTGTGTATTCATCTCTTATATATTGGAACATGAGTACTCGTATTTGGTTTGTATAAAACCATTTTTTTACGTAATGCATGTGTTTATTATACTCCGTTGTATGAATATTTTTTTTTGTTCTGCGATCTGTTGTATATATTGGAACATGATAGATTGAATTCAATGATTATCTGGTTCATGCTCTGTATCTGCTAAAGGAGAGTAGGTCGAGGTGGCTGCAAGGAGTATTTGGAGGTCACACTGATGTTGCTTTATCCATTGATCATAACAACTTGAAATTTTTGTGTTCTATTTTGGGGTGACCTAATCAGCAGTAGTGCTACTAGGCTATCATTCACGCCTGTAGTTAAGGAAAGTTAACATGCTGTTGAGCTTTGAAGCGATAAAATCGCAAAATTGAAAGTGGATAGAAGAGCAAAGACGATGTACATACCTGAGCTTCCATTGCATACAGGGATGATGGATGTTTGTGGAAGCTGCAATTCTACATATGTCATTTGTGTAATAGCAGGGTAGGATTTCAATTTGTATTTCTATTTGGGTATATACATAAGAAAATAAGTGACTGTGGAGTAAGGACTAGCACATGGAAACTTAGGGACTAAGTTTGCTGCGACGGGGCTAATTGTAATGCAGTACGTTCTTGTCTTTTCTAAGTTCGGGCTGAACCTACTGGATTCATTTTGAGTTCGCTGGACGGGATATACCTATTCTGGGAAGTATGACACTACTACAAAAGTGGGCATATTCGACACTATTTTACTGTGGCCGTAGATCAAAAAAGCGTTGCAGTAGCCCCTTTTTTCAAATAGGCAACACCAGGGGGGCGTGGCATCCGCGGCCGTTGCATTAGCCATCTAAGGCAACACTTTAGCACATCTACTGCCACAGAAAGAAAGTGTTGCGTTATAGACGTAATGCAACACTAATTGTACATAATGCAACATTATTCAGCGTTGCTTGAAAATTAGTTAGATCCTGGGTACCAGGTCACGATAGCGGCGGCCACGTCAGCTGCCACCGTGTCACACGACACGTCAGATCTCCACGTCAGCTGCACACGTGTCACATGCCATGTCAGTTGTGGCGTTTACGTGCCACGTGGACTTACTACTATTTTACGTAATGCAACATCACTGTATTATGGAATGCGACACCATTATCTTGAAACACAACATCATGAAAAAAGCAAATGCAACAGTAAAAGAAGGCAAATACAACGCTTTAATTATAAATTTTGCAATATCAGTTTTTTACATAGAAGAAACACATCCGTTACATTCATCATCACATTCAAACCTTCAATACATACCGCCTTCAATACATCCGATCAAATATATAACACATACGATCAAATACATAATTTAAAAGTAGTAAAAGTGCCAACACATACCACCTTCAATACAAGTGCCAATAAATACGATTAGTGTGCATTCTACAAAGTAGCAATGCCATGAACCAGAAACTGTATCTCTATGTCATTTCAGGTCCTCCACTTGCCGGCTGTATCTCCCCTCGTCATTTCAGATCCTGCAATTTGAATTTACAAGTTATTAATTTGATAAGTGCATATGTGCTGTGTGCATGCATCTGTGCATTTGGCCATCTAATTAACTTATAAATCTTAGTGAGTTACGCATACAATTATAACAGTTGACCAATCAGCATTGGTCACTACGTGCCACCTCATCAGAAGTAGAATTGAGTATGCTTCGTCTTCTGTGCAAGCATTTCCAGTTCACATATCTGCCTGACACCATCCATTGGGTCCCTCGCACATCCTTTCCAGCATCAGAACATCATCTCCTCCATATCCCCTAAACCCCAATCTTCGAAATTTTAAAAAGAAACAAAAACAATGGACTCGTCTCTATACATCACAGCCACTGTTATTAAGGGACATTGGAATTTCGAAGCTGTGCAAGACGTTCTTAAGGTGGCTCTCAATCATAATTCGTGGCCTATACGGGTAATACCCAACAACTCTTTTCTAGTATCATGCCCATCGTACAGAACTCGTGATCATGCCCTAATGTTGAAAGTTTTTACAAAACCTGGTGGTGCTATTTACCTGCAATCATGGTCTGATGAAGAATTTGAGCCCTCACCAGCGTTAGAAGTGGAATCATGGGCTAAAGTTGATGGCTTTCCCGAGTTCCTAAAGAGTAATGTTCCTGCTGTTGAAGAAGTAATTAAGCCAATGGGACGTGTGCTTGCAATTGACGACTGTTACTGGTCTCAGTATGACCATACATCTTTCTACCTGAAAATGCAATTTTATAAAGGCATTGGCAATATAAATACTTTTGCTGCTCAAATCAATAACAAGGTTTACTTCATTAAGGTTCAGCGCTGTACCCATGCTCATCCTGGGACAAGGCCTGAACTTCTTTTTGTGAGCAATAGGGAGGAAGAGGTGGTTCCATGTTTGCATCATTACGGATGGGAATGGGAAATGGATTCAGATGAAAGATTTAATGCAATGATACAAGAAGCTGCTGAGCTACCCCCCTTGCCAAGCTTATTTCTGGAAGCCGCCCATGACATACATGTTGATAACCAAGCCCCAATGAACCAGAGGAATGATCAGTGGGTAGATATAGAAGTTGATCAGGAATTTGACTGGCCAAACTACCTCACCCCTTGTCCTGATGCTGCGGGTCCATCACATGCGGCTGCTCACTTCGGACCGGCTCTCCCACAGCCGCAAAGCCCTAACGAATCAGTTGGAAGTTCCACTGCCCCGTAACCCTGATCTGGTATGAATTGATGCTACTATAATTTCATTTTTTGGATGTGTATATATTAAGTTAACTTTATGATACTTTTGGATGTGGATGTGTATGTTATTTTTTGGATGTGTATGGTATGAACTGATCAATGCTGCCTTATTATACTTGTGCGTGTGTATATACTTGTGCGTGTATGGTATGAACTGATCGATGCTGCCTTATGATACTTGTGCGTGTGTGTATACTTGTGCGTGTATGGTATGAACTAATGTGTATTGTATGGACTGATGCTGCCTTATAATACTTGTGCGTGCGTGTTAGATACGGGTATTTGTATCACAAAACCGCAGTGCGACACATGTATTTGTATCACAAAACCTCAAGCATACAGTTGTATGTCATTTTTTGGATGTGTATGGTATGAACTGATACAAAACTGAGCATATGTTTCCAAAATCGAAACATTGAAATTGGTAGTTTCCAAAATCAAATGGAAAATACCTGTGCGGTTTATAAGATACGGGTGAACGACTCGTCCGGATCGGGAAATTGTTAGCCTCAAGCACACCGCAGTGCAAACACACCGCATTACTACACATGTATATGTATCACAAAACCTCAAGCATACAATTATATGTCAGTGTAAATGAACGCAAAGTGCAAATCACTTTCGACTGTACAGTCCCCATTCCTTAACTAGCTCGATCTCTATAATAAACCAATGTCTTTTTCATGCCAATAGCCCGGTTCTCATGGTTTATTGCTGGGTACAATTTTCGAATAAACCTCAGCATAATCCCAAATCCCAAATCAATGGTCAAAGCGCAACTAATTACTCATAATCTAATATTTCATCGACTAATCACTCATAAGCGAACGGGTTTCCCTAAGTTTGGGATGTCCAAGCAACTAATTACTCATAAGCGAATGGGTTTTCCAAAGTGTAACAAATGAACTACTTACTAATTACTCATAATCCAATCTATAGTAAACGAAACTAATTCACAGTGCTATACAAACTGAACCTGAGTGAAAAAACTGGCGATGTCAATGCCTTGAGCAATCAAAGCTAGAAAGCATTTCAAAGCTTCAACCTTTTCAGAATAGAATTTGCTGTCGAGGAGAGGAGTGATACTGACGTGAATTTAGGTTTAAATTTTTGTCAATAGTAAAAAGGGGGAAAACGATTAGATGATAGAGAAGAAAACAATTTCGTGAAGGGAGAAGATCACGCCAAAATTTCGTCAAAATAATGCAATGACGTGGCTATCAATGATTGGATGATGACTATCGTTAAGATCATCAGACCAACAGATGGTTTGAACCGTTGGATTAATCTTGCATCTACGGTTGGGGTTTTAATATATTGATAAGGCGGATCGCTGAGCTGGATTATATATATGTAATGCTACGCTTTTAACTGGTGTTGCACGTCAAAACACTAGAATTCCCACCGCAACAGTGCATTCACATATAATGCAACAACATATGAATATTGTTGCAGAAGATCAAAGAAAGCATAGCTTTCGCCACACTTTTCATGCAACGCACACAAATTAGTGTCGAATATGCCCACTTTTGTAGTAGTGTGACTTTTATTGGTCTCTTGCTAGTTGTTAATGCAATTTATTTTGTGTGGTGCTAAGGACACCTTAGTTTACTCTTCCTATTACCGTTACTAAAAAATATCACAAGAATTATTATTACACTCTTCTTAATACCATACGTAAAAAATAGGGGCCACCACACCACCATTACCTTATTTCCGGATTCACTGCCATGATTTTTGTTTCTAGCGAATTCAACCATCCTTCTTCTGGAAAAAATTCAATGAGACTAAAAGACTGCATGCCTAAATATACAAAAGACTTGAATAAGGTTTGAATTGAGCAAACTAGAGGAAGTGGGAGATTTGGTCTTCAAACGATAAGAATTTGAATTTCCCTGTAGGAAAGAAGAAGTAGAAAGCGATTATTCTTGATTAGGGTTTCAGATTAGAGTTGACTACGTGATTAGTTCGGAAAATACTGGTCGAGTGGGAGATTAGAATGGAGAGGTAATGTGGTATTTGGAAGCATATAAAAATTAATGAGTTTTATTTATTTAATTGCGATATTAGGAAGAGGATATTGGGATGCCCTTAGCACCATACTTAATTTTTAACCGATATATCAACCCCATCATGCAGGTCGACTTTGAAATATCTTTATATTCATCTTTATCCTTATATAAAAGTTGTTGTATGTTTGATCAATTTTTAGTGGAGTAGAATCTAATGATGTAGTGTTGCTTAGTCCTAGGACTTAGAGCCAGCAAGGGAAAAGGCCACCGCATTCATCGATTCAAAGAAAAAAAATAATTTAACGTTTGCACATATATAATAAGATTTTACTTGTTAAGTAGTGTAACGGTGCGGTTTTCGATGCCTCGAAAGTTGTGTCAATATTGAAAGAATTTAGAAGATGAGATAGAAAAGATAGAACTTATAGAATAGAAGAATAAGAAGAACATCAGAATTACACAGCGGAATTAATCTCACAGCGGAATTTCACAAAATACATAATATATTACATAACAGAGTTTGTTACATCAGAGTATATCATTCGAATACAATATCATAGTACAACAGCATAATTATACATCATGACTGGAAAAATACAAATATCTAAACTGGATACATAGATATACTACTGGTCTTGACTTGAACTTCATAGGTTCCACTTGCCTACCTGGACTACTTGTCTACTCATAACAAATATTATGAGTACCCAAGAGTTTAGGAAACACTGAAAATAAACTCTGGGTCAGTCAGGGGACTGGTGTGAGTAAACACAGTTAAAATATGTAAAGAGGGAAATAAGAAATACGGTTTTCCACTTTGAACAGATTCATTTACTTTAGAAAATCTTTAGACCAATCCATAACTAATATATGGATAATGATCCAAGTATTTTATATCAAAACATTTGATATTACTATAGTTTGTATCAAATAAATAACCATCTAGTGAAACGCTTGCATCTCACATTCACGTATATAGTATAAAATCAAAAATCGCAGAGTGCTTATTGGAGATTGGATTCCAACAGACAAGGTATGGGAGCAACTGCCGATCAGTGTACTCTAGAGAGGATACACTGGGGTTCAACAAGAACGACTTGCAACCCGGCCACACATGACCGTCCACTCATTTAGCTTGAGTGTAACGAATATATTACCACCTCTTCGGTTGGTACCAACATAACTGTTCCCGGGAGATACAAAATTGAAAAGAAGTAACAAATATGAATATTCTCTAGATGGTGATAATATACCCTGCTTGGGTATGACCCAACTAGCCATGCTGCCTAGCCCAACTTTTGTTACCTACTGGTTGTGAGGTTTTGAGGTCACGTTTATTCTTCTGCCAGATTCATTTCTTCAATTACTTTGAATGCCACATCGTCATATCCATCAGAAACACTCAATCGATTACCCAAATATATTGCAGGTCATAAAGCTAAGAGAAATTCGTTTCTCCGCCACCAACGTAATATACTTACGTAAATTCGATGTGTAGAATCTAACTGATATACGTTGTCAGACACTCGTCCATTCGGGTTGGTCCTGGGACTGGACAGACCGAAGGTACTATTTACAATAGCCCTTGCATATCTCCGTCTTCAATATTTCTGACACGCATCGTATAATTTGAATCGAAGTGGAATATTTATTCCGGTCTCTTCGAAACGATGTACGAAATATCTTTTACCGTTGATAAATAATTATTTGTCTAACATGATTTTAATTCAGTTTACACATCCTTTTATAGTTAACAAAACAGTATATGTTTGCTTTATTCAAATCTGGATATTTTTATTATCGTTTATAAATGAACAATTTAAGGGTGTGTGCGTCGCACACAGTAATTTATTTAGTTTTGATCATACTTTATAATGAACAAATAAGGCGTGTGCGTCGCACACGGTATTTCACTTCGTTTGACAACTTTTGTTTATACATTGTTTAATACTCAGGTTATTCTTGTAAATTATTTTCTTACTTCTAATTAATCATAAATAATCTAAATTTATTATTTATATTAATAATTTCTTTTATATTTCTATTTTCAAACTCGTCGAATTTCTACTGTCGAGTTTCTGCACTTCGATCCTCTGCTGTTGTCTTACTTCCACTTACCTACGATATTCAAATAAAAATCTCTTTTTATTTATTTTCTTGTTTTATTTTATATTTCTCTTCTTATTTAAAACTTGTTTTATTTAAAAACATGGCCTAAGCACCTTAGCGCGATCACTTCGCTTTCCCTGCGCGATCACTTCATTTCATCTGCGCGAACACTTCATTTCATCTGCGCGTTCCATTGCGCGATCACCATTTTTCATTGCGCGTTCACTTGCGCGATCACCATTTTCCATGCACGATCACTATTTTTTCCCTTTTTATTTATCGGTTCCTCTGTCCTTCTTGTTTTAGTTCTGCATACATATATATACTTTTAAGCTACTCATTGTATTGTTGCATTTGAAATCAAACACTATATGTATTTAAATATAGCAGTAGTTCTAAACCCATTTTCTTCCTACTATTTTGTTTAACATATATATATATATATATATATATATATATATATATATATATATATATATATATATATATATATATATATTTCTGCCTCTTAAAATCCTGTCAATACACCACTTTTTCTCCCTGTTCTACAGAGTAAAACCCGTTCCCAAACTAATGCACAACTTATGGTTCGCACTGTTCAACCTTTAATTGTAGAACACTACGGTGATCGTTCCAACCAGTGTAAGCTAAAGGTTTCAAGGCTCAACTAACTAACTGATGAATGCTACTTAATTGTTCTTTTCGTTTGCTTCTATGCTGCTAACTTTCGGGTTCCTACATCTTCTTTCTTTACCTTCCATATTCTCTCTTCTGTTCCTTATGAATATTGTTATTCTTACCCCTATTTTCTTCCCTTCTCATGCTTATTTAAGTTCCTACGTCTTCTTTCTTTACTTTCCATTCTCTCTCTTCTGTTCCTTATAAATATTGTTATTTTTACCCCTATTTTCTTCCCTTCTCATGCTTATTTAAGTTCCTACGTCTTCTTTCTTTACCTTCCATATTCTCTCTTCTGTTGTTTACAGTTCTCTATTTTGCTACCGTCCCTCCCTGCTTCTACTCCCCTCTTCTTTTCTTCCCTCTCCCTTTGCTACAATATAATATATACAATACGAATGTATATTGTTTTTAATTGTTCTTCCGTGTTTAGTCTCTTCTTTGTCAGTTTGTTTGTTTTATAACATTTTTACTTGATAAACATTAGGAGGTTATGGATTCAAAACCTCATTGACAAAAGCACATCTTTAAATTTATTAGAAAACTTGATATAAATAAGGCCATGAATCCAAACTGGAGCCCTATAAAAACGATATTTCTGTTTCCTTTTGGTTTAACCTGCTAGCGGTTGTAACTAGTTTTATACTACTGTATCATTCCCATAATTGAACGTTTAATTGGACTTGATATATATATATATATATATATATATATATATATATATATATATATATAAATATATATATATATATATATATATATATACATACATACGCGTAGGCTTTGTTTAGATGTCAAGGTTATATACTCAAAGTGAAGTATTGTTAGACCATAACCAACCATCCGTTCTGTTCAGTTATTCTCTCTCTTGTTTTTCAACTGGTCCAACGAGCCGAGCAACCAGAAGGGGGGAAGCAGCCACGGGGCTATCCACAGATGTGAATTATAACGGCAAACAGTTTGCCGTCATAACCAAACTTCGCATATGCATACGTTAGTGACAGTGAGATATTTGAATAAACAAATAAAATCTTGCTTTATTTCATTTCGCTGGACCAATCATAAGCATATGCGTGTGCAAGTCCTTATCTTCACAGCCTAAACACGTGCAAATACTTTGCAAATCCAAACAAAATTCAAACATTGCGACTTCATCTTTTCATTTTAATATGTTGTCAACTTTTGCTGTAGCATTTCATTTTATAACGGCAAACTCTTTGCCATTATAAACTTATAACGGCAAAGAGTTTGCCGTTATAAGATTATAATGGCTTTCTCTTTGCCGTTATAAGCAGTAGCCTCTGTTCAGTGAACCAGCCACAAAGGAGCTCAAAACTAGCCACAGACCAGCCACACCTGGTTGCTTCGTGGCTTGTTTAGTAACTGAACAAGCCATGGTTGGTTGTGCTCTTAAATCTACTTATCCTATCAGAACATAGTATACAACTTCCAAACAATAATAACACCAAACCCCATCCTCATTTCAATCTTTTTCTTAACAAAACACATATATATGGCATATCCACTATCATTACTTAGCAATAACTCAGCTTTACGAAAACAGAGTAATAGGATGTTCACTCACATATTGCTGGTCCTATTTCAGTTTCTACTCTATATTAACCGTACATGTTTTATTCATTATACTAAATATTTGCAATATAACTATATGTCGCTGATAATTAGTTATGGGTGTGTATCAATCATTGTATAATATAACCATCAATGATGATTTAAAACAGAGAAGGGTTGGATTGAGTTTACACAGAACATTTGGTCTGCCATTTCCAGTTTACAGGTTTATATACTATGGACCAAAATGTTTTTGTTATCTATTCTACCATTTCTAGTTTAACATGAAGATCTCATTCTAAATTCAGAAGCATAAATCCAGTAAGATAAAAATGAAGGAAAGTTTACTCACATATTTAGCTTCCCCCTGTTCCTATAATCTGCGGCTTTCCTTTAAATCTTCTCTGGTTTCATTATTTTTGTTTCAACTCCATTGTTATGAGTGAGGAGAATATGGTTTTCTCTAGTGCTATATATAGGGCCAGTTTATTATTAAATATTTTTCTTACATTTTAAGCTATAGTATTTAAATCCCCTTTAGGTTAGGCTTACCCCTCTCTATTCCTATACCATTTGTTTATGAATACTTATTCATTAAGAATGGAATTGTTTATTTAGATATTTACCAATCATCTTGTCATATGATTCTCTTCTAGAAGCATGATCTCCAAACCATACTTTCATTTACTTGTTGCACATGGTTTAGATTTCATTAGATCTTGTTTGCAATATAAAAATGTTTTCTTACCCTCTAAGTATTTAGATATTTTTCTAGAAATGATTTTATTACTTGCAAGTTGCATGAGGTTCTTAGGCGATAGCTTATATCCTATTTTTAGTGTTTCTATTCACGGCTAATCCCATTAATGCTTATTGACTTTGCTTCCTTCTTTTCGTATGTTGTCACATGCATTCATGTTATGATTTAGTGTTATGCCTTTGTATTTTAGTTGCATACTCGTGTTATGTTTTCAAACATAACTAATCATATTACTAGTGTATACACTCACATATATTTATACTTGTTTTAGTTAAGCGAACATATTTTATGATTTAATTACCTATTAAATCAATATTTATCGTTAACAAATACTAGCGGAAAACCGGGACATTACAGTCCACCCCCCTTAAAAGAATTTCGTCCCCGAAATTAAAGAGTCACGTGTAGATCTTAGTTTTGAATAAAGTCAAACATATCCATCACTATCTACCATAACTTCCTGATAGATTTCTTATTTAACATCAATTTAGTTAACTATTTTCTAAAATCCAAGATTCTGATTTTATTTCAAAATCAGCTATATGGGTCTATATCCAACCAATAACTCAAGACTGGTCTTTTCTATAGGGAAATACCAATTTTATTTACTGGATATTTTCTAAATCTAATTCAACGTTGATAAACTCATCCTGGGCTAACCTTATTTTAACTCATTCGATCGGTTGTTGTGGTGGTCCTACTCATTTTCAACTATCTGATTATAACAGCTTGAAAATCAGACTTAATCGGAAGGTTTATTTAACAGTGACCTAAGTCGATATTCTAGTTGTCCTATATAATTTATTTTATAGTTTAAAAAAAAACACGCTCTCTTGTATATATATACTCAACTCAATCTAGGGTGTTACTAACCCTATCTCTACTGAGTTATGCCACAGTGCCAAGATTACTACTCAAACAATAGCTCTGATACCAAGTGTAACGGCGCGGTTTTCGATGCCTCGAAAGTTGTGTCATTATTGAAAGAATTTAGAAGATGAGATAGAAAAGATAAAACTTATAGAATAGAAGAATAAGAAGAACATCAGAATTACACAGCGGAATTAATCTCACAGCGGAATTTCACAAAATACATAATATATTACATAACAGAGTTTGTTACATCAGAGTATATCATTCGAATACAATATCATAGTACAACAGCATAATTATACATCATGACTGGAATAATACAGATATCTAAACTGGATACATAGATATAGATATACTACTGGTCTTGACTTGAACTTCATAGGTTCCACTTGCCTACCTGGACTACTTGTCTACTCATAACAAATATTATGAGTACCCAAGAGTTTAGGAAACACAGAAAATAAACTCTGGGTCAGTCAAGGGACTGGTGTGAGTAAACATAGTTAAAATATGTAAACATGGAAATAAGAAATACGGTTTTCCACTTTGAACAGATTCATTTACTTTAGAAAATCATTAGACCACACCATAATTAATATATGGATAATGATCCAAGTATTTTATATCAAAACGTTTGATATTACTATAGTTTGTATCAAATAAATAACCATCTAGTGAAACGCTTGCATCTCACGTTCACGTATATAGTATAAAATCAAAAATCGCAGAGTGCTTATTGGAGATTGGATTCCAACAGACAAGGTATGGGAGCACCTGTCGATCAGTGTACTCTAGAGAGGATACACTGGGGTTCAACAAGAACGTCTTGCAACTCGGCCACACATGACCGTCCACTCATTTAGCTTGAGTGTAACGAATATATTACCACCTCTTCGGTTGGTACCAACATAACCGTTCCCGGGAGATACAAAATTGAAAAGAAGTAACAAATATGAATATTCTCTAGATGGTGATAATATACCCTGCTTGGGTATGACCCAACTAGCCATGCTGCCTAGCCCAATTTTTGTTACTTACTGGTTGTGAGGTTTTTAAATCACGTTTATTCTTCTGACATATTCATTTCTTCAATTACTTTGAATGCCACATCGTCATATCCGTCAGAAACACTCATTCGATTACCCAAATATATTGCAGGTCATAAAGCTAAGAGAAACGAATTTCTCCGTCACCAACGTAATATACTTACGTAAATTCGATGTGTAGAATCTAACCGATATACGTTGTCAGACACTCGTCCATTCGGGTTTGTCCTGGGACTGGACAGACCGAAGGTACTATTTACAATAGCCCTTGCATATCTCCGTCTTCAATATTTCTGACACGCATCATATAATTTGAATCGAAGTGGAATATTTATTCCGGTCTCTTCGAAACGATGTACGAAATATCTTTTACCGTTGATAAATAATTATTTGTCTAACATGATTTTAATTCAGTTTACACATCCTTTTATAGTTAGCAAAACATTATATGTTTGCATTGTTCAAATCTGGATATTTTTATTATCGTTTATAAATGAACAATTTAAGTGTGTGTGCGTCGCACACGGTAATTTATTTAGTTTTGATCATTCTTTATAATGAACAAATAAGGCGTGTGCGTCGCACACGGTATTTCACTTCGTTTGACAACTTTTGTTTATACATTGTTTAATACTCAGGTTATTCTTGAAAATTATTTTCTTACTTCTAATTAATTATAAATAATCTAAATTTATTATTTATATTAATTATTTCTTTTATATTTCTATTTTCAAACTCGTCGAATTTCTACCGTCGAGTTTCTGCACTTCGATCCTCTGCTGTTGCCGTACTTCCACTTACCTACGATATTCAAATAAAAATCTCTTTTTATTTATTTTCTTCTTTTATTTTATATTTCTATTCTTATTTAAAACTTGTTTTATTTAAAAACCTGGCCTAAGCACCTTAGCGCGATCACTTCGCTTTCCCTGCGCGATCACTTCATTTCATCTGCGCGAACACTTCATTTCATCTGCACGTTCCCTTGCGCGATCACCATTTTTCATTGCGCGTTCACTTGCGCAATCACCATTTTCCTTGCACGATCACTATTTTTCCCTTTTTATTTATTGGTTCCTCAGTCCTTCTCGTTTTAGTTCTGTATACATATATATACTTTTAAGCTACTCATTGTACTGTTGCATTTGAGATCAAACACTGTATGTATTTAAATATTGCAGCAGTTCTAAACCCATTTTCTTCCTACTATTTTGTTTAACATATATATATATATATATATATATATATATATATATATATATATATATATATATATATATATATATATATATATATATTTCTACCTCTTAAAATCTTGTCAATACACCACTTTTTCTCCTTGTTCTACAGAGTAAAACCCGTTCCCAAACTAATGCACAATTTATGGTTCGCACTGTTCAACCTTTAATTGTAGAACACTACGGTGATCGTTCCAACTAGTGTAAGTTAAAGGTTTCAAGGCTCAACTAACTAACTGATGAATGCTACTTAATTGTTCTTTTCGTTTGCTTCTATGCTGCTAACTTTCAGGTTCCTACGTCTTCTTTCTTTACCTTCCATATTCTCTCTTCTGTTCCTTATAAATACTGTTAGTCTTACCCCTATTTTCTTCCCTTCTCAAGCTTATTTAAGTTCCTACGTCTTCTTTCTTTACTTTCCATTCTCTCTCTTCTGTTCCTTATAAATATTGTTTTTCTTACCCCTATTTTCTTCCCTTCTCATGCTTATTTAAGTTCCTACGTCTTCTTTCTTTAACTTCCATATTCTCTCTTCTGTTGTTTACAGTTCTCTATTTTTCTACCATCCCTCCCTGCTTCTACTCCCCTCTTCTTTTCTGCCCTCTCCCTTTGCTACAATATAATATATACAATACGAATGTATATTGTTTTTAATTGTTCTTCCCTGTTTAGTCTCTTCTTTGTCAGTTTGTTTGTTTTATAACATTTTTACTTGATAAACATTAGGAGGTTATGGATTCAAAACCTCATTGACAAAAGCACATCTTTAAATTTATCAGAAAACTTGATATAAATAAGGCCATGAATCCAAACTGGAGCCCTATAAAAACGATATTTCTGTTTCCTTTTGGTTTAACCTGCTAGCGGTTGTAACTAGTTCTATACTACTGTATCATTCCCATAATTAAACGTTTAATTGGACTATATATATATATACACACACGTAGGCTTTGTTTAGATGTCAAGGTTATATACTCAAAGTGAAGTATTGTTAAATCTACTTATCCTATCAGAACATAGTATACAACTTCCAAACAATAATAACACCAAACCCCATCCTCAGTTCAATCTTTTTCTTAACAAAACACACATATATATGGCATATCCACAATCATTACTTAGCAATAACTCAGTTTTACGAAAACAGAGTAATAGGATGTTCACTCACATATTGCTGGTCCTATTTCAGTTTCTACTCTTTACTAACCGTACATGTTTTATTCATTATACTAAATATTTGCAATATAACTATATGTCGCTGATAATTAGTTATGGGTGTGTATCAATCATTGTATAATATAACCATCAATGATGATTTAAAACAGAGAAGGGTTGGATTGAGTTTACACATAACGTTTGGTCTGCCATTTCCAGTTTACAGGTTTATATACTATGGACCAAAATGTTTTTGTTATCTATTCTACCATTTCTAGTTTAACATGAAGATCTCATTCTAAATTCAGAAGCATAAATCCAGTAAGATAAAAGTGAAGGAAAGTTTACTCACATATTTAGCTTTCCCCTGTTCCTATAATCTGCAGCTTTCCTTTAAATCTTCTCTGGTTTCATTATTTTTGTTTCAACTCCATTGTTATGTGTGAGGAGAATATGGTTTTCTCTAGTGCTATATATAGGGCCATTATATTATTAAATATTTTGCTTACATTTTAAGCTATAGTATTTAAATCCCCTTTAGGTTAGGCTTACCCCTCTCTATTCCTATACCATTTGTTTATGACTACTTATGCATTAAGAATGGAATTGTTTATTTAGATATTTACCAATCATCTTGTCATATGATTCTCTTCTAGAAGCATGATCTCCAAACCATACTTTCATTTACTTGTTGCACATGGTTTAGATTTCATTAGATCTTGTTTGCATTATAAAAATGTTTTCTTACCCTCTAAGTATTTAGATATTTTTCTAGAAATGATTTTATTACTTGCATGTTGCATGAGGTTCTTAGTTGATAGCTTATATCCTATTTTTAGCCTTTCTATTCACGGCTAATCCCATTAATGCTTATTGACTTTGCTTCCTTCTTTTCGTATGTTGTCACATGCATTCATGTTATGATTTAGTGTTATGCCTTTGTATTTTAGTTGCATACTCGTGTTATGTTTTCAAACATAACTAATCATATTACTAGTGTATACACTCACATATATTTATACTTGTTTTAGTTAAGCGAACATATTTTATGATTTAATTACCTATTAAATCAATATTTATCGTTAACAAATACTAGCGAAAAACCGGGACATTACAAGTAGACCAATTTTTTTTTTTTAACATTGGAGAGTAATTTGATTGGGGAACCAACACCTCATTCATTTTTTATGCTAATTTTCTTTAAAATAAAAAAAAACTGAATAAAGTTGTAAATATAATTCATATTCAACCAAGATTTTTTGCACAAAATTCAGATTTTTCTAAAAGTTTAACTTCTGCAAAATCATAAATCGGTGTAAACAATCAAAGACATGTATTTTTGTTCTAACAGATGATTCGAATAGAAAATTTAAATACATTAGAAGTTTAAAACAGTTTATTTTCTGTATTGATGATCTCTTAAAAAAATATTCATATGCCTGTTTCTAATTTTATTTACATATATGTATGTCTATATATACACACCAACATGATGTTATTTAGAGAAATAAATTAAATTAAATTAAATAATAGTTTGTTTAAGTACCATTGAGGTCGATAGCTCCTATCTCAATAAATATTTAAAGTAAATAATTATTATATTAAAATTTATCGGTTAGTAATTATTTAATTAACACTGTTTTTAAAATTAATAATTATTTATACAAGCACCATGTCCATACTGATTAAGACACTTGGACATGGTGCAAGAGGTTGCGGGTTCGATTCAGGTCGATCCCACTTGCCATGTAGTGTATTACATACTTCCTGGAACTTGTATATATATAACATCCCGTATTTTCAGGTTAATTATTTAAATTAATTTTATTGTTTTAAAATGCTGATTTGAATTTAAATAATTTGAATATTAATAATTTTGGATATTTTTGTAAATAATAGTATTTTAATTCCAAAATATTTGGAAAAATGTTGAATCTATAGTATAATATGAATTGGCAAAATAAAGGGGTTTAGTATTGTTTATATTGGAATTATATTAATGTATTCGTTTATTTAATGAAACGACCCAAACTTCCCAGTAAGGAAAGCATGGATTGCTTTGAGAACAACACACATCGGAACACAAACTGAAGAACATTTTATTGCTGATTACAACAATTACATCAGAGTAAAAGAATGTAACAGAGTATGAATACTTATTACACAAAGAAATACAATAATATCAGAGATTTAAGTTACATTTAAATAGCAGCGAAAAAATATTACAAATATACAACTGAAAGGAATACATGGATATAGAGCTTTCCGAATACCGCTTCAGCTGTACGCCAGGATCCCGTAAATATATCTGCAAAAAGCTACTCGACTGCCTGTGTGGAAAATATGGGCACCCGAGTTTGCCAGTGAAACAAACTATAGGTCAGTCATGGGACTGGTATGAGAAATCTTAACTTAACTATCTAATAATAAGGCTAATCACAGGACCACGCCGCTAACGCGGAACGGGTTTACTCCATTGGATTGCCAGTGCATAAAATAACATAAATCGTTAAACAACGCAATGCTTTTTAGTAAAATGAAACCATTATAAGACCCAAGTCCCATCACACAATGCAACCCAAACCGGAGGATAGGGTTTTACCTTATAATGGTCAAAAGATGCTTGATACGAGAAAACGGATTTAGTATTAGTGTGTATATCTTATGGGTATGTATATATTTCAAAAACAATTTCAATCATAATGTATTAATCATAGACGACATAGTACCCCATCCTACTATGTCGCCATACTAGTTCTACAATCAAAACCGCAAGGTCGTATTGGAAATTGGATTTCCATCATGAGTCGAGGCTAGGGAGGAGCTCCTTACCGATTCGAGACACTCTAGCAAATGCCTCAGGATCACACCTATGAGCAACCCTTGGATAACTGCAGGGTCGGTCCACTCCGAAGGGTCGTGGATTGGTAATTCCTGAACACACGTTTCCCAGTCCTTTTGGACCTATAGTATGGCCACTAACAACCTATAAAAACACGAGGTACCTCATAATCCATCATCCACATAAGTAAAATGTCAGCGCTGGTAGGTCCCTGACATTACTCTAGCTAGAAAGATAACGTGTGCACTCCCTGCGTTCATTTCTCCCGTTTTACACTCATACCAGGGTGTGAGGCTCGTGAAGTCACGCTATACACAAAGCTACGCCTAAATAGGCTATGCTTTGATCATCAACCACAAGGCCCTGCTTTTCAACAAAAGCCTTGATCAATTGCATCTTGGCGTGCCACATTGACAATTCATGCCATGCTATCGATAACTATTAATATATACCAGGGTGTTAAGCAGAGAATAAATTCTCCACTACCAATCCGATATACATTAATTAAAATCAGTTTATTTCACATGGAACGAAATCCAATGTCAGACACGCATCCATTTACTAGCTTATGCTCTGGGCCTGAGCGAAAACCAAATCCGAAAAATCAACAATAGTCCGGACGGCCACCACTGAAACCCCTTCAAGGTAGCTACTCCCATCAAGGGTCTCTGTAGCAACACATCCATTCGATGTGAAGATCATCGGTCTTCAACAACCGTTGTGACGGCCCGCCCCGCACTAACCGACATTTACCCCAAAAGTGCGCTGTACACATGTCCAGTTAGCACGGGACGGTCGACAGAAGGAAAAAGGAAGAAGGAAATGAACTAACAAGGAACCTGTAAAATGTCTCACAGCGCATGGAATAAAATATAATAACAACATACTTGACATAAAACAGGTGAGACAGTGCATAAGCTGAAAACAACTAACATAGCAGCGGAAAATCCAAGTACAGCTTATGATCCAAAGCTAACATTATTACAACTTTTCAAACTGTCTCTAAAACAAAAGCAAGATAAAGGAGGTACACTACTAATGCCCAAGTAGCGACCACCAAAAACACAGGGAGAATATCTATATATCATACGTGGAAGCCTCCTGCTCGCCTCCGAATCAGCTACTCGCACATCACCAGCTAACCTGTCTCTAGTTTGCTCGTGTGAGCACCCAGAGTAATAAGAGGAGACATAAAACTCTGGGTCAGACATAAAGCCTGGTAAGAGTGATAAGCATCTAAACAGAACAATAACAGGTAGACTAAAACATACCTGAACCTACAACCAAAGAGTTAGCACTACATATTATACAACACTCTAAGGTGCCATTTCAAATGGTGTAAAGATAACGGGGGTGGGGGTGTGCATGTCATAGTGATGGCAAACAATCAAGCATAGTAACCATCCTCACATCTCTCACTCAGTGCATAAAGCATACGATATTCACAACTTCGATCACCCAACATACCTTGTTATGATAACTTTGCCCCATGAAGTCATAAATGGCTTCACTGCACTGATACATAGCCACAAATCCTTTGCTATGTCTACTTTGCCCCATGGAGTCACAATGACCCCACTGCACTGGCTCATAGCCTTACTAATCCTTTACTATGTCCACTCTGCCCCATGGAGTCACAATGACCCCACTGCACTGGCTCATAGCCTTACTAATCCTTTACTATGTCCACTCTGCCCCATGGAGTCACAATGACCCCACTGCACTGGCTCATAGTCTCACTACGCATCACTTTTCCCCTCGAGTCATGATGACTCTACTGCACTGATAACGTAGTCTTGCTACCATCACCTTGCCCCTCGAGTCGTAATGACTCTACTGCACTGATAAGTAGCCCATCATCCATTTTCAGTGGTGAATCGAAGTTATGAACGTCGACAACTCCTTAGCACACTTCCCGCAGCAAAGACCAACCATAAAGTGAACTCATTGGTTCCCAACTAAATCCTGAGCTCTGACTTCCATTTGGACTACCTTTGCATCTCGGGTTATGGGTCATCACCAGATCGGTTCGGATCTCCCCCTAGTCATCAGTTCGGTTCGGTTCGGATCGGAGTGCTCCTCCTTCGCTGGATCGGGTCGGGTCATCATCGCCTCAGCGGATCGAGTCGGGTCTCCATGTCCAATCGCCATCATCGGTTCGGGTCGGAGTCCTCCAATGTGCCACGGTTCGGATCGGGTCCTTCTCATCACCCCGGGTCTGGTCGTAGCCTGCTAGCCTCGTCATAGTTCATTGGTTCGGGTCGGAGTACCATGGCGGATCGGGTCGGAGATCATTAGACGGGTCGGATCGGATGATGCCTGCCACGAGAAGAGCGAATAGATCGAAGAATGAAGTATGGGGAGCGGATCGGGTCCTCCCTCCGTTCCGATCCAGATCGGTCTGTTTTCTGCACTTTTCCAGAAAGCAGTTTTACGCCACTCGACGGCGTTTTCGACCATTCTACCTATTCTAATCAATCACAAAGCATACCATACAGTCATAGCAACATGCATAATCAACCTCAAACATCAAAACAACTATATAATAGGTTAAAATGGATCAAACTTACCCAAAACCCCATATTTCCCCTTAAGCATGTTTAGGTGAAACTAATGATGTGATTAGCAAATATTAACCAAATTAACCCAAATTCATATCAGAGGTCTAAAACATCATTTCGAATTTTATAAATATTTTTCTAGAATTTTATCATGTTTAAATTCGCTAATTAACACTAATTACCCTTAATTAGCCATAATTAGTGAGGAACTATGCAAATCACTCACCTTAGTCACAAACAAAACTTAGATCTGAAATAAATCTCTGATTTGATGCGAATCCCAATGCTAAACAGCAGCTCCAATGTTGATTTGGTGTAGATCTCCCTTGATTTGATGTTGTTAAGCTTAATCCTTGATTAAAAGATGATTTGGAGGTGATTTAGAGGTTGGAGGCCATTTTTAGGGTTTCTTGGAGGTGAGTGGAGGCTAGAAAACTGAAATGGAATGATTCTCTAACTCCTTTCAGCCTCCCCATAACCCTAATCCCAAAATGGGTTATGGGCCTATTTACTAATCAACCTATTTGGCCCGGTTAAGCAGTTTTCACCTTCCAAACCTTATTTCAGCCATATCTCCCAAACGGTAAGTCCGTTTTTCACATGTGACCACTCTACGGAAAGGTAAACCATCAAACGAATCTAATGGAAGTGGTTTCAGGTCAAAATTCCTTTCCAATAAAAAATTATGGCCAAAACAAGATCAGCTAGGGGCAAAACGATCATTTAAAAAAATCGACAAAAATCATGAACATGGGAAATGAGTCTAATGGTTGTTTCCCAAAGTTACATGACCATACGACTTCATATGGGAAAGAAATAAATATTATACGATCCTCCAATGCGTAGAATGCGGGTTGTTACATTCTCCCCCCCTTTAAGAAATTTCGCCCCCGAAATTCCCTAACCAAAACACACACAAGGGTCCCGCATGCCTATCAACCATAAAACAACAATCAACATGCAAAACAAGCAAAACAAGTCTATCCTAGCATGCGGAATAACTAAATTACAAGGTAAATCTTACCAGGCAAAGAGTTCTGGATACGTCTTCCTAATGCTCTCCTCTGTCTCCCAAGTACAGTCATTCTCGTTCTCGCCCCACTGAACCATGACTAGCTTCACCGCCTTCCTTCGAAGTTGCTTCGTATCGTGCTCGACAATACGGATCGGCTTGCGGTTCCCAACCGCCTCGGGTTCTAATTCAAAGTCCTCTAACTGATCAGGTGAAATAGTCAAATCTGGGTCGTGTACGAACTTCCTTAGCTGGGAAACATGAAATACGTTGTGAATTCCCGCCATCTTCCCTGGTAAGTCAACTCTATATGCCAAATTCCCGACTAGTTCAAGAACAGGGAATGGGCCAACAAATCTTGGTGCCAACTTTCCTCTCTTGCCAAATCATATCACGCTCTTCAACGGAGAAATCTTGACAAACACCAAGTCACCAACGGAGAATTTCAAATCTCTTCTCCTCTTATCAGCATAACTCTTCTGCCTATCTTGGGCAGCCTTCATTCGTTGTTGAATGTTCTTAATCTTATCTGAAGTTTCCCTCACCACATCTGGTCCAAGCATAAACTTCTCGCCAGTCTCTATCTAACATGATGGTGAGTTGCACGGTCTTCCGTACAAAGCTTCATATGGAGCCATACCGATACTGGATTGGTAGCTATTATTATATGCAAACTCTACTAGATGCAAATGGTCATCCCATAATCCACCAAAATCCAATATACAAGCTCTCAAGAGATCTTCCAATATACGATTCACCCTCTCCGTCTGACCATCGGTCTGAGGATGATATGCGGTACTGAGATGTAATTCTGACCCTAGAGCCTCTTGTAATCTCTTCCAAAACCCACTAGTAAACAACGGGTCTCGGTCACTCACAATGCTTATAGGTACTCCATGAAATCTCACTACCCACTTCATATACAATTCTGCTAACTTAGCTGCCGTTCTGGTCAATTTGACTGGTATAAATCTTGCACTCTTAGTCAATCGATCCACAATTACCCAAATGCTATCATATCCCGATCTAGTCCTTGGTAAACCATCGATGAAATCCATCGAGACTTGCTTCCATTTCCATTCGGGAATTTCTAATGGTTGCAACAATCCACTAGGCTTCTTTTGTTCGGCTTTAACTAGCTGGCAATTCATGCATTTGGATATAAACTTCCCAACGTCTCTTTTCATCCCTTCCCAGTAGTAAGTCTGCTTCATGTCTCGATACATCTTATTACCACCGGGATGTATAGTCAGTTTTGAGTGATGACATTCTCTAAGCACTTCATCTTTCAAACCATTCACGTTGGGCACAACTAGTCTTCCATTCTTTCCAAGCCATCCATCACGATCAAGCCCATACAAATTCATCTCCTCACCGTCGATGTCCATCTCTAACTTGGAGATGATTTCCAATAGATTAGGATCGTCCCTCTGGCTGGAACCAATCCGCTTTATCAAAGTGGGTCTGATCGTCAAACTAGCTAGCATTTCTGGATCCAATTCGCACTTTGGTCTGAAATCAAACCCCGCGATATACTCCAGTTGCTTCCATTCAAGAAACATAGCCCCTAAACTGGCATGTCTCCTACTCAAGGCATCGGCTACCGCATTACCTTTCCTAGGTGTGTATGCGATATCAAAATCATACGAAGCCAAGAACTCTAACCATCTCTGCTGACGGAGATTCAGATCCTTCTGAGAGAAGAGATACTTCAACGATTTATGATCGGTAAACAACTCAAATCTTTCTCCCAAGAGATAGTGTCTCCACATCTTTAATGCGAACACGATCGCTGCCAATTCCAAATCATGGGTAGGATATTTCTTCTCATGCGGCTTTAGCTGCCAACTAGCATAAGCTACAACCCTACCTCCTTGCATCAACACAGCACTTAGTCCGGTACCACAAGCATCTGTGTATACCGTCATCTCTTCATTCCCTTTAGGAATGACTAATACTGGCGCACGCGTCAACTTTTCTTTTAGACTCTTGAATGCATTCTCATACACTCCGTCCCAGACGAAGGACTGATTCTTCTTAGTCATCTGAGTCAACGGTGCTGCTATCTTGGAGAAGTCCTGGATAAACTTATGATAATATCCAGCTAACTCCAAGAAACTTCTTACATCTGTTGCATTCTTGGGCGTAGGCCAATCCTGTACCGTAGCCACCTTCGCAGGGTCCACGGCAATACCATTTTCTGAAACAACATGGCCCAAGAATCTCACTTCCCTTCTCCAAAAGTGACACTTAGAGAATTTTGCTTTCAACTGGTGTTTTCTCAACACCTCCATCACTATCCTCAAGTGTCCCTTGTGTTCCTCCTCTGTCCTTGAATAAACAAGGATATCGTCTACGAACACAAGAACAAAATTATTCAACTGATCTCTGAATACCCGATTCATAAGATCCACAAAGTAGGCTGGTGCATTGGTCAACCCAAATGGCATGACCAACCACTTATAGAATCCAGACGGCGTCCTAAATGCCGTTTTCGGAACACTCTCATCCGCTACTCGGAGCTGATGAAATCCTGTCGCGAGGTCCAACTGGGAGAACACTCTTGCTCCTTCCAGTTGATCAAACAAATCATCTATCCGCGGTAGAGGATACTTATTCTTCTTCGTTACCTTATTCAACTCGCGATAGTTCACACACAAACGAAGGGAACCGTCTGCCTTAGTGGCAAACACAACTGGTGCTCCCCACTCGGAGACACTTCTTCTAATAAATCCCTTCTTCAAAAGATTGCTGACTTGCACCCCGAGCTCTCGCTGCTCCCTTGGTGCCATACGACGAAGTGGCATCACTATAGGTCTGGCATCTTTCACTAAATCGATACGGAACTCAATCTCTCGGTGTGGTGGAAGCCCGGTCACCTCCTCGAAGACGTCCGGATACTGGCCAACCACGGGCACATCTGGCAACTAATCCTGCGGGATGTCGAGGGAATTTATAAAACTAGCCATTACCCCATCACTAGGTAGACTACCAAACACTACCCTCTGCCCATCATCCGCCCTAACTGTCACCAAAAAGCCCTCACAGTCTACCACCACCCCGTATCTTTGGAGCCAATCGACCCCCAATATAATGCCATACCCAGTAAAGCCCAAAACAAAGCAATCACAAACAAACATACGTCCATGACTCGATAAGACCACATTCCTGCAAATCATACTAAGACTAGTCGAACCACCAATCGGGTTCGTCACAATCAATGGTCTATCGACTATCTCAGGTTCCAGTCCCAACCTATCTACCAGGTCACTAGATATGAAGGAACGGGAAGCCCCAGTATCAAACAAAACTCGAACTGGTACATCATAAATAGAAAGCATACCTTGAATAACGACATTCTTTCCTTTCTCCGCCGTAGTTGGGGCATTCGACAAAGAAGGAACAACATCAATAGCATATGCTTTCACAATCTGCTTCTCCTTAAGAGGTTGCAGACACTTATCCTTATGATGTCCCACTTGACCACAGTTATAGCACTTCCTTTCCGCTGGCTTGGCCTGACATTCTTTAGCATAATGGCCCTTCTTACCACAGTTGAAGCACTCAACTTCTTTCTTGTTCTTTTTCTAGCCATCCTTAGAATGGCTCTGCTTCCTCTTATTCTGAGAGTTATTCTTGCCTCCACCACCTGCTTGCGGCTTCAGCCCTTCTGCAGATGCAGCCTCAGTCTTTGGCTTAGGGTAAAGACTCTCTGATCTCAAAGCTTTCCCCACAATCGATTCAAAAGTCTCATCAATGTGGTTGATAAGCCTTTCCCCCAAGTATCCATCCAACCCAGTAATAAACTTCTCATTCTTCTTCTCAGGAGTATCGATAAGAGATAGTCCATACTTCGACAAAGTGTCGAACTCAGCAATATAATCAGAGACTGCCCTACCATTCTGCTTGAGTTCCAAGAATCTCTTAAACAACACAGACTTCTGGGCAGCTGGAATGAACTTCTCGCTAAAGCGAGCCTTGAACTGATCCCAAGTAACCTGATCTTCTGGAGTAGCTATTCTAATGGCATTCCACCAATTCATCGCTCGCCCTTGCAGCTGACGAGACGCTAGCCTTCTCTTCATCGCATCCTCAAGTCCCAAGTCATCGAAGATACAATAACAGCTATCCATACAATCTTGAACATCTATGGCCGACTCCGTTCCATGGAACGGCTTCCCACCAAGGTTAGTGCAATCCTTGCACAACTTGGCGAAATTGACCCTAGGCACCTGCACTACTGGACCACCACCAATTCCGGGATTGGGAACTGCCCCTTGCACCTCCCTAAGCATGTCTCTCATGAGGTCAGTAAACATCGCCCTCATGTCGGCAGCATTCCCATTATTGGCTCCCCTACCAACACCTCTAGCATATCGGCTCATCGTCAATCTGTAAAAGGGGAAACAATTAACGACCCCATAGTGGTGCTAGTGCAGTGCGACTTCATTCTTATACTACTAATAGTATATATATATAGCTTTTGAAAACCAAAGTCATCACAAATACGCGCTTTCATATACGCACTATCTCTCCCTAGTGTCTTTCCCTAGGTTAACTACGCAACCTAGAGCTCTGATACCAAATGTGATGGCCCACCCCGCACCAACCGACGTTTACCCCAAAAGTGCGTTGTACACATGTCCAGTTAGCACGGGACGGTCGTCAGAAGGAAAAAGGAAGACGAAAATGAATTAACAAGGAACCTGTAAAATGTCTCACAGCGCATGGAATAAAATATAATAACAACATACTTGACATAAAACTGGTGAGACAGTGCATAAGCTGAAAACAACTAACATAGCAGCGGAAAATCCAAGTACAGCTTATGATCCAAAGCTAACATTATTACAACTTTTCAAACCGTCTCTAAAACAAAAGCAAGATAAAGGAGGTACACTACTAATGCCCAAGTAGCGACCACCAACGACACAGGGAGAATATCTATATATCATACGTGGAAGCCTCTTGCTCGCCTCCGAATCAGCAACTCGTGCATCACCAGCTAACCTGTCTCTAGTCTGCTCGTGTGAGCACCCAGAGTAATAAGAGGAGACATAAAACTCTGGGTCAGACATAAAGCCTGGTATGAGCGATAAGCATCTAAATAGAACAATAACAGGTAGACTAAAACATACCTGAACCTGGACCTGCAACCAAAGAGTTAGCACTACATACTGTACAACACTCTAAGGTGCCATTTCAAATGGTGTAAAGATAACGGGGGTGGGGGTGTGCATGTCATAGTGATGGCAAACAATCAAGGATAGCAACCATCCTCACATCTCTCACTCAGTGCATAAAGCATACGATATTCACCACTTCGATCACCCAACATACCTTGCTATGATCACTTTGCCCCATGAAGTCATAAATGGCTTCACTGCAATGATACATAGCCACAAATCCTTCGCTATGTCCACTTTGCCCCATGGAGTCGCAATGACCCCACTGCACTGGCTCAAAGCCTTACAAATCCTTTACTATGTCCACTCTGCCCCATGGAGTCACAATGACCCCACTGCACTGGCTCATAGTCTCACTATGCATCACTTTTCCCCTCGAGTCATGATGACTCTACTGCACTGATAACGTAGTCTTGCTACCATCACCTTGCCCCTCGAGTCGTAATGACTCTACTGCACTGATAAGTAGCCCATCATCCATTTTCAGTGGTGAATCGAAGTTATGAACATCGACAACTCCTTAGCACACGTCCCGCAGCAAAGCCCAACCATGAAGTGAACTCATTGGTTCCCAACTGAATCCTGAGCTCTAACTTCATTTGGACTACCTTTGCATCTCGGGTTATGGGTCATCACTGGATCGGTTCGGATCTCCCCCTAGTCATCAGTTCGGTTCGGATCAGAGTGCTCCTCCTTCGCTGGATCGGGTCGGGTCATCATCGCCTTAGCGGATCGAGTCGGGTCTCCATGTCCAATCGCCGTCATCGGTTTGGGTCGGAGTCCTCCAATGTGCCACGGTTCGGATCGGGTCCTTCTCATCACCCCGGGTCTGGTCGTAGCCTCCTAGCCTCGTCGTAGTTCATTGGTTCGGGTCGGAGTACCATGTCGGATCGGGTCGGAGATCATTAGACGGGTCGGATCGGACGATGCCTGCCACGAGAAGAGCGAATAGATCGAAGAATGAAGTATGGGGAGCGGATCGGGTCCTCCCTCCGTTCCGATCCGGTTCGGTCTGTTTTCTGCACTTTTCCAACAAGCTGTTTTACGCCACTTGACGGCGTTTTCGACCATTCTACCTATTCTAATCAATCACAAAGCATACCATACAGTCATAGCAACATGCATAATCAACCTCAAACATCAAAACAACTATATAATAGGCTAAAATGGATCAAACTTACCCAAAACCCCATATTGCCCCTTAAGCATGTTTAGGTGAAACTAATGATGTGATTAGCAAAACTTAACCAAATTAATCCAAAATTCATATCAGAGGTCTAAAACATCATTTCGAATTCTACAAATATTTTTCTAGAATTTTATCATGTTTAAATTCGCTAATTAACACTAATTACACTTAATTAGCCATAATTAGTGAGGAACTATGCAAATCACTCACCTTAGTCACAAACAAAACTTAGATCTGAAATAAATCTCTGATTTGATGCGAATCCCAATGCTAAACAGCAGCTCCAATGTTGATTTGGTGTAGATCTCCCTTGATTTGATGTTGCTAAGCTTAATCCTTCATTAAAAGATGATTTGGAGGCGATTTAGAGGTTGGAGGCCATTTTTAGGGTTTCTTGGAGGTGAGTGGAGGCTAGAAAACTGAAATGGAATGATTCTCTAACTCCTTTCAGCCTCCCCATAACCCTAATCCCGAAATGGGTTATGGGCCTATTTACTAATCAACCTATTTGGCCTGGTTAAGCAGTTTTTCACCTTCCGAACCTTATTTCATCCATATCTCCCAAACGGTAAGTCCGTTTTTCACATGTGACCACTCTACGGAAAGATAAACCATCAAACAAATCTATTGGAAGTGGTTTCAGGTCAAAATTCCTTTCCAATCAAAAGTTATGGCCAAAACAAGATCAGCTAGGGGCATAACGGTCATTTAAAAAAAAAACGACAAAAATCATGAACATGGGAAATGAGTCTAATGGTTGTTTCCCAAAGTTACATGACCATACGACTTCATATGGGAAATAAATAAATATTTTACAATCCTCCAATGCGTAGAATGCGGGTTGTTACAACCGTCTACACCTTCGACTCTTCATCGTCGTAGTAATTATTCGGCATGGGTTAAACCCGGTCTTCCCGAATAACTCACATATTTTTATAATTAAAAATCAAGTACTATAAAAACACATCCAACGTCTCATTCCAATACAGAATATTCTTTTAAATAAAATGTTCACATTATCTTATCAAAGATAGATCCTTCAAATTTATTCTTAAATCTTTTCTTTAAAGATTTATCAAAACTCCAATTTGGGTTTAAATACCAAAAACCATTATTCAATAATTATTTAAATTTAAGAAATTAATCTTATCTTTAACTGGGTTAAAGAACTAATGTCATTTAAAACATAGTTCACGATAAACCCAAAATCATCTTCCATCAAAATATGGAATCTTCACAGAAATCAAATCAATATATAATCGTTATAAATTTCTGTATCCGACCAATAATATAAATGGAATAACGGCAAAGCCTCTTAAATTCCATATGTAGTATCGGTCTTCTTTTACAGGAGCTTATCTCGGTTATAATTAATTCGAATTCTATTCAATTCCAATTTTAAATTGGAAAAATTTACTTTCGGAAAATTCCCATTTAAATCTTAATAAAAGATTTATAAATTCCAAATCATATTTTCACTGTCAGTTGAGTTAAAGAACAAATGTCGCTTAAAAACATAGTTCACAATAAACCCAACTCACATTCATCTTATTTCAATCACTAAATATATTTGAAAACTTTAATAATCTAAATTAAAAGTTTATTCTTTTCATACGGGGTTTAAGAACAGCGTTATTTAAGACACTATTCACGACAAACCCAAAATCCAATTTATTCAATTTAATCTTCAATTAAATATTAGCAAATAGGAAAACTTCATTAAATCTTAATTTAATGATTTATTCTAGTTAATAACTAGTTCATTTAAATAAAAATATATTTTTCTAAAATATATTCTTTTTCTAAAATATTCCTTTTATAAGACATTTTCTAAAATATTCTTTTCTAGAATATTCTTTATTGGAATGTGACTCAATCAACAACCATATATTGTATGTAATCAACAATCGTGATAAATAATTATCAAACACCCAAATAACAACCAGAGTGGATTTTATAACTGAGTGAGCATTAAAGTAAATAATTAAGGCTCATCACAGACGGTCAATCCATCGATTGACAGACAACTAAATATTGGGATTAGTGTATGTCCAGTATCATCCCAATACCCGTGTGGGGTTTCATCCATCAACCAAATAATAAACTATTTGTGCACTTGGGCGAAGTGTGAAAATTATCGACCCAATCACATAAACAAGTCAGATGACTTGTAAATGGCAGTGTAATATTCATTTAGAAAATAATAACAATATATTTAACACATCAAACATTACAACATCACAGACATCTGTTTCAATCCTTTTTATTGTGTACAAATGACAATAAAAATCTTAACTTCTATTTCATCTAACAAAAACATTGTTTTATTCATATGTGACATTTTCCAATCAAAATGTTAATTTCTCAATTGTAACATTTAAAATAAAAATAAATGTTACTTTCTCTAATGTCATATAAAAAACTATTTTATCATAATATTTTTCTAATAGAATGACATTTTAATATGGTGACATTTCTAACCAACATGATATTATAATTCTAACCTAACCTTACATAACCCAAATGATATTATAGCTCCAATGTGACATTTCATGTCAAATTGATATTATAATTCTTTAGGTGAAAGTAAAAGGGTAATCTTTCTTTTATTATAATCTTTTTATTATAAACGTTCTAACACAACTATTAAATTGGTTTCAATGACATGTTTCGATAAAAATGTAATTTTTATTCCAATTAACATGTTTTGACAAAATTTATATTTTCAACCCAACTAGACTACATTAACAAAAGTGAATATTTTTCTTGTTAATCTAAATTTAACCAACGATGTCATTTTCTTTCACTAATCAATTTTAATCAAAAATGTGATTTTCTATCCAATCCTTCTAAATATACAAAAATGTAAATTTTTGCCTAATACTTTTAAATCTACAAAAATGTATATCTTTACCTCATCCTTTATAATTACCCAAAAATGTATAATTTGGTCTTATCCTCTTTAATATAACAAAAATGAATACTTTTAATTCATTCTTTTACCTTTGACCAAAATGCATAATTTAGTCTAATCCTTTCAATGTACGAGATATGGTAATTTTGTATAATCTTTTCAATGTTACAAAATATGATAATTTTGTTTAATCTAGGCAATGCAACAAAATATGATAATTTTGCTTAATCTTTTCAATGCCACAAAATATGATAATTTTGTTTAATTCACTAATCATTCTTGACAAAAAATGTTGATTCTTTATTTATTAACCAAATTTGACAAAAATGTTGTTTCTTTATTTATTAATCAAATTTCTAATCAAAATGTCATTTTTATTTTACAACATAATTGATCAAAAATGATACTCTTGTTTTGTTGATCATTCTACTTCGACAAAACACTAAAAAAAATATTCCAATGTTAAAATTACAAATCAAACAACATATGAGCATCGCAAATCAATCACAACAACATACATAATATCACAGATCGGTATTTAATAATCATACACACATGAAATTGAAATAACGACAGATGATTAAATTTTAATTGTTTTAAAAGAAGAAATCTCACAATTAATTTATCTGAATTTCCATCCAGCGCAGTTTCAGGTCCTGCTCAGTTTCATGCCGTAGTGCTCTCGATTATGATTTCAACGTTTTCAGTTTTGTTCGATTTCGTTGCTGTATGGATGAGTTAAAGGATTTTAAAGATTTGATAACTTTAATAAAATAATGATTAATTAACTTAAAATAATTCTTTTTAACAACCTTTCTTCTACATCTCAAACACAGGCCGCACCATACTGTAATTGGTTCGAATCTTTGATTCGATTTTTCTCTCAAACTGTTGTCCGATGTTCAGATCGGATTGCATGGGGTTGATGGGCTCGGGTAGGCGCTGCCACGCCGGGGAGATGGACCAACTCGATGGCCGGCGTCGGGCTCAGCGGCGGTCGATTCGGCGGCTCTTCCAGTCGTCGGGGCGATCGATTCAGGCCACCATCCATGATCATCACTGTGCCATCTGAAAGATCGTGACTTCCTCTTCATTTTCGTATATTAGGTTCTTAAAATCATTGAGGGGATTGAAATTAATTGACGATTGAATTCGGACGAGCAGTGGCCGTCAAAAACATAGAATGTGATGAACAGGAATTTCGCTCGGTCCGAACCAGTCGCTAAACCGACCCAGACCGTTCGAAACGCCCTATCGTTTGAGAACACGACAAAATAGGACGCATACAAAAGAACATTTCATTGTAAATTAAAAACAATGCATCAGATTACAAGAATTACAGAGTATATGAATAAATATTACATAGAAATATCAGAGATTTAAATTACATTTAAATACATAGCAGTGGAAAATAATACAATACACAACTAGAAAGAGATATACGGATACAAAGCTTTCCGGATATCGTTCCAGCTGTAAACCAGGATCCTGTGAATATAAATCTGCAAAACCAAAACTACTAGCTGCCCGTGCCAAAATAGGGGAACCCAGAGTTTAGGTTAAAACAATAAACTCCAGGTCAGTCATGTGACTGGTGTGAGAACTAAAACAGTTAATCTTTATTTTTAAAGTTAGGCAAATCAAGGGACCACGCCGTATAACACGGAACGGGTTTCCTCCCAAGAGTACCAGTGCATAAAACAAACAGCGCAATTCTCAATAAAGAAAAATGAAGCTGTTATAAGACCCAGGTCCCATCACACAATGCAACGCAGCCGAGGATAGGGTTTTCCCTTATAACAGCCAAAGAATGCTTGATACAGTTAAAACAAATCGTTTGATACTATTATAAGTGCATAGTGTATAAAACAACTTCAAATCATAAGTATCAATCATAGGCAGCATGAATGCCCCATACCACTATGTCGCCATATATAGGTTTACAAATAAAACCGCAAATGTCACGTATTTGGAAATTGGATTTCCATCTATGAACCGAGGCAAAAGATAGACCTCAACCGATTCGAGACTGTCTAGCCCAAGCCTCAGGATCAGAGCTCGAGTGACCCTTGGATCCTCAGGGCCAGTCCACCGATGTGGATCAAACTTAAACCCTGAACATGCGTTTCCCCGCCCTATGGGGCGTAAACGAGCCAACTAAATGACTCCATCGGTTCGAGAACGACCGATCAATCCGAGGCGCCTCGCAACAGCAACAACCACATAAGTCAAACTCGTCAGGGCGTGTAAAACCACTGACGCCACTTCTAGCTAGAAAGAAACGCATGCCCTCCCTGACGTCCTCTCCCGTTTTTGGTTCATACCGGGTGTGAAACTCGCGAAGCAAACGTTACACAAAGCTACGCCACAAAGGCCTTGCTTTGATCATCACCACAAGACTTTGCTTTTCAACAGAAGCCTCGATCAATTGCCACTTAGGCATGCCACACAGGCAATTCACTCCATGCGTTTGATATCCATCAATATATAACCCCTGAGCTCGTACGTCTCAGAGAAGGGCGTTAAGCAAGAGAATAAATTCTCCACCGCCAAACAGATATATATTTAATAGAGATCAATCACACAGACTAAAATCCAATGTCAGACACACAGTCCATTTACAAGTTCGTTCTGGGTCTGAACGAAACCGGAGGCACCTAGTACCCCGCATATCCATCGATCTCCAAGTACGTCTGGACGATCACCAAATGTTTCCATCTTCTTGGGTGTACAGCCCAATCAAGATCATCAGTAATCACCCAAACGACGTGAAGACTTCCGGTCTTCGACCATCGTCTTCATCTTCGACTTATCGTCGTATCAGTTATTCAGAATGGGATAAACCCGGCCTTTCCGAATAACTCGCGTATACTTTAAATAAGTGTTACACAAACACAACATACGCCTCATTCCAATTCATCAGTCACTAACCGTAAATTAATCAAGAGAATAATTCCCCAAATATTAACCCCGAAGGCCGAAACCAACATCAGATCAATATCCAGAAAACCGTTCTGCTTAGCTAACCGACAGTTAGTTTTTGATTTCACATTCATAGGGAAAGGTTCCCATTAATTTTATCCAAGATAAATTTCTTGAATTTATTCTTTAATCTATTTTTGAATATCAATTCAAAACTAGTCGGGATTAGCGAACCTTACCGAAGTAATCATTTGTTTTAATTTCCCAATCCCAACCTATTCATCCCATGAAGTAAAACTGGTAGTACTTCATATCTAACACCACGGTGTTATCGGTAAATTCAATTACCATTTCACGTTCAAATCTAATTAAAGATTTAACTATCGCCTGGAGCAAAACTGGTGATACTCCATTCTCGATCATTTCAATCTAATTAAAGATTCATTAAAACTCCACTTAGTTTTAATCGTTAACTGGGTTAAAGAATCCGTGTCATTTAAAAACACAGTTCACGATAAACCCAAAATCACATTCATTAATTATCGGGTTAAAGAACGAGTGTTGTTTAAAACACTGTTCACGATAAACCCAAAAATCAATATCAATTCAATTCCAATTAAATATTATTTAATTGTTACACTTCATTAAATCTAAATAAAATGATTTAATCTTTTCTCAACTGGGTTCAAGAACAGTGTTAGTGAAGACACCATTCACGACAAACCCAAATCACATTTGATATTCAATATAAGGCTCTGAATAGAAAATATATCGGCTTATATTCAATATCAAATTCTATGATTAACAAATGTCGTATTGGAAATAACGATATAAATATGTATCTTTCAAATTTCCATAACATTCGTATAATCACGAATTCCAACATCGAAATATTCCGAAGACAATTTTGATTCAATTCCACTCCAATGCAATCATTGGAAATTCTGGTTATTTTTAAAACCCTTTTCAAATCCAATTTATTTATTTAAAAATAAATAGAATTATAATTCTAGTTCAAAACTAGTTCATTTCGATAAAAATCTATTTTTATCTTTTCAAATATGGAGTTTTTCATCCCAATACTTTCTAAATCATTTCTTATGATTTTACACAAATTATTACTATTTTTAATAATTTTATCAAGGCCCGTACAGTCGATTTCCACCAATGGCCATCGAACTGCACGTATAGCGACCTTTTTCAAATTTGATTTGGACATAATTCCAAATCCAACCGTTAGATTTCTAATTTCTAATATTCGTTAGAAAGCTCTTTTCGATACAAACCCAACGGTTCCGGTTTTAGGAGAATCCAACGGTCGGATCTCCCGTAATGTCCGTTTGAAATAAATGGTCGAAATTCGCGAACTGCCGCGGCGCGGCGCGTTCTATTCCGGCCATTATATTATATATGTAATATATATAATATATATTTCGTCGATTTCTATTTAAAACGAATTATATGAATAGTTTTAAATTCGTTTCAAAAGCAATTTCAACTTCCTTTTCAATTCAAATCAAAATTGAATTCTTCTTTATAAATTCGTTTTAAAATTCATTTCTATTCAATTCAAATTTCAATTCAATTTGAATTCATTTCAATTCGCTTTCAATTCAATTTGAATTCGCTTTCAATTCAATTCATTTCGAAATAGTTTTTAATTCAATTCATTTCGAAATCGTTTTTAATTCAATTCATTTCGAAATCGTTTTCAATTCAATTCATTTCGAAATCGTTTTCAATTCAATTCATTTCGAAATCGTTTTCAGTTCAATTCATTTCGAAATCGTTTTCAATTCAATTCATTTCGAAATCGTTTTCAATTCAATTCATTTCGAAATCGTTTTCAGTTCAATTCATTTCGAAATCGTTTTCAATTCAATTCATTTCGAAATCGTTTTTAATTCAATTCATTTCGAAATCGTTTTCAGTTCAATTCATTTCGAAATCGTTTTTAATTCAATTCATTTCGAAATCGTTTTCAATTCAATTCATTTCGAAATCGTTTTCAATTCAATTCATTTCGAAATCGTTTTCAATTCAATTCATTTCGAAATCGTTTTCAATTCAATTCATTTCGAAATCGTTTTCAATTCAATTCATTTCGAAATCGTTTTCAATTCAATTCATTTCGAAATCGTTTTTAATTCAATTCATTTCGAAATCGTTTTCAATTCAATTCATTTCGAAATCGTTTTTAATTCAATTCATTTCGAAATCGTTTTCAATTCAATTCATTTCAAAATGAATAAAATCGATATAAATATCGATCACCTCAAAATGGCGTCAATCTAATCAACACGGCTTCATAAATTTCTATTTTCAAATATTCTATTTCAAATATTTCTTTTTCAAAATAGTTGTTATTATCAAAATATTTCGTTCAACACATGACCAATCTCAATGGATGAGTACTGTCAACACATGAACCTTTATTTTATATTGATAGAGATGTAATTTTTATTACTAAAATATTTCGTTCAACACATGACCAATCTCAATGGATGAGTACTGTCAACACATGAACCTTTATTTTATATTGATAGAGATGTAATTTTTATTACTAAAATATTTCGTTCAACACATGACCAATCTCAATGGATGAGTACTGTCAACACATGAACCTTTATTTTATATTGATAGAGATGTAATTTTTGTTACTAAAATATTTCGTTCAACACATGACCAATCTCAATGGATGAGTACTGTCAACACATGAACCTTTATTTTATATTGATAAAGACGTAAATTTTATTATTAAAATATTTCGTTCAACACATGACTAATCTCAATGGATGAGTACTGTCAACACATGAACCTTTATTTTATATTATTCTTTATTTTCTAAATTGGAATGAGGCCCAATCAATCACCATATAATGTTAATTATATGGATTTTCATACATTACACACATATGATAGCGTTGAAAAATAATCAACCATCAACCAAAGTGCACTACACTGTATAAGCATCAAATATAGATATCTAACGCTTATAACAGCCTGTCAATCAATCGATCGACATATTAAATCAATCAGGATGAGTGAACTTCAAATTTCATCCCAACACCCGTGTAGGGTTTCAAACAAACAAACACAGGTTTTATTTGTGCAGTTGGGCGATGTGTAAAATTTATCGACCCAATCAATGTCCTTCAAATAGGTGTACATAAACAAACCGTCTGGTTTGTAAATGAATATTTATTTATTCACTTCCACGTTAAAAATTATATTTTTAACGATAAAACATTTTATTTTAACACATGAATTTCTATTCAGTTCATTTATTCAATAAAATGATATTTTTATTTTTCTAACATATTTTAGAAAATTTCGGCGGCATAACGGCACGATACTAGAAACGGGACAAGGCCTAGCCTTATCCCCGGTCTAGTGAAGGCCCACGCCATTCACACATCAATCAAATCAATTCATTTCACCAAACAATTCAATTCAAACCAAAGCATCTAACTAATTTATGCAACCAAACAAACAAGTCCATGGTCTGTGGACGATTGTGTCGGGTGCTACTAAGCACCGTCTACATCCTAGTATATATATATAACTAGAAAAAGAAATTGAAAGGTGAGAAATTCTCACCAATAGCTATCCTAACTCCACGGCACTTTCATTTGCAGAAACCTTCGTCGCTCTCGCCTTTTTGTCATCTTCGTTGCCCGTATTCACTACATATGTAAAAATCGAATTTTTACTTTGCTATTCAATATATAAAAATCGAATTTTTACTATGCTATCTAATATATAAAAATCGAATTTTTACTATGCTATCTAATATATAAAAATCGAATTTTTACTATGCTATCTAATATATAAAAATCGAATTTTTTACTGTGCTATTCAATATATAAAAATCGAATTTTTACTTCGCTATTCAATATAGAAAAATCGAATTTTTACTTCGCTATTCAATATAGTAAAGATTATATTTTCAATACTTTAAAAATATAAAAATCATATTTTTATTACTTCTATATAGTAAAGATTATATTTTTAATACTTTAAAAATATAAAAATCATATTTTTAACCCACTACATATGTAAAAATCATACCTTTTTACAAAACTTTATGTTAAAATAAAAAAAAACAGTTTTTACTTGCAATAAAAAAACAGTTTTTCAAAGCCAATAAAAACTTACAGAGTTTCGAAGAGGGGAGGGGCTATTTCTGCACGGATCGAGGTGGTGGCTCGAGCTGTTGGCGCCGTCGTGGGGGTGTGGGGTGGTCGCAGTGGTCGGATCGAGGCCGGGGATGGCGGGTGCGGCGGTGGTCTTCTCGGGATTGGGGTTGCGTTCGGTTCTGGCTGGGGATTGGGGGTTTTCGATTGGAGCTGGGGGTTGGGGTCGCCGGAGATAGGAAGGACGGAGGAGAGGGAGGCCTGACAGGGAGGCGCGGCGGCGGGTCCACCTGCGGTGGCGCGGCGATGGAGTCCAGGCACGAGCGGGTTTTCCTTTTTTTTTAATTCTCCGTTTGAAAAATGATTCCACAGGGGGGGGGGGCAGAGGAGATAAAGGGGAAGAGAGGAATATTTTTTTTATTTAATTATTTTAATTTTTAAAGAGTTGACTTTTACATAAGATCCCTGAACGAGGTCCACCGCCTGTCGCCCATAGCGTTCTACCCCCATTCCGAACACAATGGGATATGTATCACAAGCTGATTCGATCGTTTCGATCAGTTTCCGTTAAAATTTACATTTAAATCACTATATTGAATTTTAAACGTACATTTCAAATTACCGGGGTCACATACTAACTCTAAAAATTCAATAAAAATATTTTCTAGCTTCGTATTGACGATACGGTCCTAACAAAACTAGTTTCGTCGAATTCTGAGACCGTTAGAAAAATGGCCAATTTCCAGCCGATTAAAATCAACTGAAACCGGTCAAATGCGCTTTCCTTTGCCACACTCACATATTGATTCGAAAAATTATGAAGTTTGGAATCTAGCAATAACTTGACACTGCGGATCCAACAAAAGTGGTTTCGTCGAAATCCGAGGTCATTTGAAAAATTCCCATTTCTAATGGCCTGAATTCCATAGCGACAATTCAGAATTTTCAACTGGGCTTATCTTTTGATTCCCGCTATGAAATCTTGATTTTTCGGATTCGTTGGAAAGATATCCACAATTAGATTCCATTATTTTTGGTTTCGCTAAAATCCGGCTTGTTTTGCACCCGGTACATTCAATTGAAGTTTGAAATCGAATTATCGAACTACCGCGCCATTTTCAATTCTATTTATAATTATATATAAATATTTATATTCTAACGACGGCGTATATAATATATACGTCGAATTCTATATTGAAAATAAATTTCACATCGATATTATTTAAAATAATTCATTTTAAATAATCAAAATTCGCTAAAATTGCCAAAATAAAATTTTAAACTGGCCCAAATTTTCGGGTTATTACATAGAACGACGGCTAATGCTTTTGTATTAGGGTTATACGGTATTGGGAACCGTATATACTAGTATTTATAGTGTATTTTTCCTTTTATTTTTATTTATTTTCAAAATGTATCCGTATGATGATATAAACTCCAAATCAAACCCAACGAGTGTCGCCCCTAGCTAATAACCCCCATCCCAGAAACAATGGAATATGTTTCGTAACCCATTTCGACTGTTATGATATGTTTTTCTTTAATTTAAATTATAAATCATTTGATTATTAAATTCAAACGTACATTTTAAATCACCGGGGCCACATACGGACTCTAAAAATTACAGAAAAATTATTTCTGGTTATGTTTTGTCGATACGGTCCTAACAAGACTAATTTCGTCGAATTCTGAGACTGTTTGAAAAATGAATATTTTCAAGTCGATTAAATTTGACTTAAACTGACAAAACACGTTTTATGTTACCACACTCACATATTAATTCGAAAAATTATGAAAATTGAAACTTAACAATAATTTGACATTCTGGTTCCAAAAAAAGTGGTTTCGTAAAAAACCGAGGTCGTTTGCAAAATGGCTATTTTCAAGGCCAATATATTTAATTAAAATATATATAAATTCTTCAGCGACTTTTCTAAATTTTAAACTGGGCATAACTATTGATTTCTAAAGTGAAATTTCAATTTTTCAGATTCGTTGGAAAGATATGATTAAACAGATTTAAATATTTCTTGTTTCGCTCAATTCTGATTTAAACTGAATCCTGTACACTCAGTCAAAGTGCAAATTCAAATTTTCAAACTACAGCGCCGTTTTAAACTCCTTTTATAATTAAATTAAATTTATTCGTTTTAAAATAAATTTTTAGTCGTTCTTATTTAAAATAGATTAATTTAAACATTAAAAATTCACTAAAATTTCTAGAATAAAAATTGGCCCCAAATTCTGGGTCGTTACAATCGCCCCCACTTAAAATCTTTTCGTCCTCGAAAAGGAACGTAGCTAAAAATTGCTTAATTAACCAACTCAACCTTAAAAATTTTTTATTGGTTTAAAAATAATAATTATCATTCTAATATTTTAATTGGTGAAACTAATTATCAGACATCACAACCAACAATCAATTAGGTGATTAATTTTTCTAATATATATAACTTTTATATATAGTCAAAAATCATATTTTTAGTGCAAATCACAACAATGTGTCCTAACTAAGATTTGGTTCTCATACCAGTCAATGGAAATATATAGATATACCACTTTCGAAACTCGAACATAAATACTGATGATGGTGCACCGATTACCAGAATTATCTCCGGGCGACTAGAGTGTGATTCTATATCTATCCAGTATATTAAAACTTCGAATATCCGTTAATTACTCGTATATTCGAAACCTTTATATACTCGATTGTCCACATTAAAATATAATAATATATTTGAATACGTATCATAAGATAAAATTTTCAAAACTAAATTTGTTTTTATTTATTTTAAAGAAAATAATACTCTTCACACTCGTTATAGGATACTACTGATCTCATCTCTAACAAGTTATTCTCATTGGATATTACTAATCCAATCTCTGATGAATTCTTTCGTTCGGTTCTAATGTGTTTTGTTCTCGAGCTCTGTAAACCAAAGCTCTGATACCAACTGAAATGACCCAAACTTCCCAGTAAGGAAAGCATGGATTGCTTTGAGAACAACACACATCGGAACACAAACTGAAGAACATTTTATTACTGATTACAACAATTACACCAGAGTAAAAGAATGTAACAGAGTATGAATACTTATTACACAAAGAAATACAATAATATCAGAGATTTAAATTACATTTAAATAGCAGTGGAAATATATTACAAATATACATCTGAAAGGAATACACGGATACAGAGCTTTCCGAATACCGCTTCAGCTGTACGCCAGGATCCTGTAAATATATATACAAAAAGCTACTCGACTGCCCGTGTGGAAAATATGGGTACCCGAGTTTGCCAGTGAAACAAACTACAGGTCAGTCATAGGACTAGTATGAGAAATCTTAACTTAACTATCTAATAATAAGGCTAATCACAGGACCACGCCGCTAACGCGGAACGGGTTTACTCCATTGGATTGCTAGTGCATAAAATAACGTAAATCGTTAAACAATGCAATGCTTTTTAGAAAATGAAACCATTATAAGACCCAAGTCCCATCACACAATGCAACGCAAACCGGAGGATAGGGTTTTACCTTATAATGGTCAAAAGATGCTTGATACGAGAAAACGGATTTAATATTAGTGTGTATATCTTATGGGTATGTATATATTTAAAAAACAATTTCGATCATAATGTATTAATCATAGACGGCATAGTACCCCATCCTACTATGTCGCCATACTAGTTCTACAATCAAAACCGCAAGGTCGTATTGGAAATTGGATTTCCATCATGAGTCGAGGCTAGAGAGGAGCTCCTTACCGATTCGAGACACTCTAGCAAATGCCTCAGGATCACACCTATGGGCAACCCTTGGATAGCTGCAGGGTCGGTCCACTCCGAAGGGTCGTGGATTGGCAATTCCTGAACACACGTTTCCCGGTCCTTTTGGACCTATAATATGGCCACTAACAACCTATAAAAACACGAGGTACCTCATAATCCATCATCCACATAAGTAAAATGTCAGCGCTAGTAGGTCCCTGACATTACTCTAGCTAGAAAGATAACGTGTGCACTCCCTGCGTTCCCTTCTCCTGTTTTAGACTCATACCAGGGTGTGAGGCTCGTGAAGTCACGCTATACACAAAGCTATGCCTAAACAGGCTATGCTTTGATCATCAACCACAAGGCCCTGCTTTTCAACAAAAGCCTTGATCAATTGCATCTTGGCGTGCCACATTGACAATTCACGCCATGCTATCGATAACTATTAATATATACCAGGGTGTTAAGCAGAGAATAAATTCTCTACCACCAATCCGATATACATTAATAAAAATCAATTAATTTCACATGGAACGAAATCCAATGTCAGACACGCATCCATTTACTAGCTTATGCTCTGGGTCTGAGCGAAAACCAAATCCGAAAAATCAACAATAGTCCGGACGGCCACCACTGAAACCTCTTCAAGGTAGCTACTCCCATCAAGGGTCTCCGTAGCAACACATCCATTCGATGTGAAGATCATCGGTCTTCAACCACCGTCTACACCTTCGACTCTTCATTGTCGTAGTAATTATAATGAATGGGTTAAACCCGGTCTTCCTGAAAGAACCCGTAACTTCCCCGTGAAGGAAAGCACGAATACTTTGAGAACAACACACAAAAGGACGCAGACGGAAGAACATTTCATTGCTATTACAACAATTCCATCAGATACAAGAATATACAGAGTATAAATAAATAAATTACATTCGATAAATATCAGAGATTACAATAAATTACATAGCAGCGGAAAATAATACAAAAGCACAACTGAAAGTAATACACGGATACAGAGCTTTCCGAGCATCGTTCCAGCTGTAAATCAGGACCCTGTGAATATAAATCTGCAACACCAAAACTACTAGCTGCCCGTGCGGAAAATAGGGGCACCCAGAGTTTAGGTCAAAACAATAAACTCCAGGTCAGTCATGGGACTGGTGTGAGAACTAAAACAGTTATTTAAAACTTTACTTTAAAAGAGAGTAATTCAAGGGACCACACCGTATAACACGGAACGGGTTTCCTCCCAAGAATACTAGTGCATATAACAAAACAACGCAACGCTCTTTAGAAAAATGAAGCTATTATAAGACCCAGGTCCCATCACACAATGCAACGCAAGCCGGAGGATAGGGTTTTCCCTTATAATAGCCAAACATGCTTGGTACGTTTAAAACAAATCATTTGATACTATAATAGGTGTATAGTGTCAAAACATTTTCAATCATAAATATCAATCATAGACGGCATGGGTACCATATATCATGTCGCCATACTAGTTCTACTATTAAAACCGCAATATCACGTATTGGAAATTGGATTCCATCATGAGCCGAGGCAAGGGGCAAGCTCCTCTCCGATTCGAGACACTCTAGCAAATGTCTCAGGACCCCACTATGATCCTTGGATCTTCAGGGCCGGTCCTCTCTTACTTTTGAGGATTGGCAATTCCTGAACACACGTTTCCCAGTCCTTACAGACCTATATCCGAGGCGCCTCGCATTCCAACAACCACACAGGTGAAAAGTATATAAATGTCAGGGCTGGTAGGTCACTGACACCACCCTAGCTAGAAAGAAACGTCGTGCTCTCCCTGCAGTCACTATCCCGTTTTTGACTCATACCGAGGGGTGAGGCTCGCGAATTCACGTTATACACAAAGCTACGCCACACAGGCCGTGCTTTGATCATCAACCACAAGACTTTGCTTTTCAACAGAAGCCTTGATCAATTGCCACTTACGCGTGCCACATTGGCAATTCACTCCATGCGACTGATGTCCATCGATATACAACCTCTGAGCTCGTACGTCTCAGGGAAGGGCGTTAAGCAAGAGAATAAATTCTCCGCCGCCAAACAGATGTATATTTAATAGAGATCAATCAACACAGAATAAAATCCAATGTCAGACACACAATCCATTTACAAGTTCGTTCTGGGTCTGAACGAAACCGGAGGCACTTTCCTCGCATATCCATCCATCTTCAAGTACGTCTGGACGATCACCAACTGTTTCCCTCATCCTGGGTGTACAGCCCAATCAAGATCATCAGTAATCACCCAAACGATGTGAAGACTTCCGGTCTTCGACCACCGTCTTCATCTTCGACATCTCGTCGAATCGATTATTCAGAATGGGTATAAACCCGGCCTTTCTGAATAACCCACGTATATGATAAACAAATGTTACACAAACACAACGAACGCCTCATTCCAATTCAGAATATTCTTTTATTCACAAAATCACATTCTTAGGGAAATGTTCCCATTAAATTTATCAAAGATAAATTCTTCTAAATTTATCCTATAATCTTCCTTCGGATATCATTTCAAACTAGTCGGGATTAGCGAACCACACCGAAGTAATTATTTGTTTTATTTCCCAATCCCAACCTATATATCCCATGGAGCAAAACTGGTGATACTCCATATCTAACACCACGGTGTTATCGGTAAAATTAATTACCATTTCACGTTCAAATCTAATTAAAGATTCATTAAAACTCCACTTAGTTTTAATCTTTTCAGAAATCGATATCTTGCCTTTAACTGGGTTAAAGAACCAATGTTATCTAAAACACGATTCACGATAAACCCAAATCACATTTGATATTAAATACAAGGCTCTGAATAGAAAATATACCGGCTTATATTCAATATCAAATTCTGAAACCAACAAATATCGTATTGGAAATAACGATATAAAATATATCTTTCAAATTCCCATAATAATATCTGTATGGTCACGAAATCCAACATCGAAATATTCCGAAGATAATTTCGATTCAACTCCAGTCCAATTCACGTATTGGAAATATTGATTATTTTCAAAATCACTTTCAAATTCAATTTATTTATTTCAAAAATAAATTGATTTTAATTCTAGTTCAAAACTAGTTCATTTCGATAGAAATCTATTTTTTCCTATTCAAATGTGGAATTTTCCAGCCCAATTCTTTCCAATTCACATATTATAATTTTACACAAATTATAGATATTTTTAATAATTTTATCAAGGCCCGTACAGTCGATTTCCATCAACGGCCATCGAACTGCACTTACAGCGACCTTTTTCGAATTTGATTTGGACATAATTCCAAATCCAACCGTTAGATTTCAAATTTCTAATATTCATTGGAAAGCTCTTTTCGATACGAACCCAACGGTTCCAGTTTTAGGAGAATCCGACGGTCGGATCTCCCGCAATGTCCGTTTGAAATAAATGGTCGAAATTCACGAACTGCCGCGGCGCGGCGTGTTCTATTCAGGCCATTATATTATATATATAATATATATAATATATATTTCATCGATTTCTATTTAAAACGAATTTTATAAATCGTTTTAAAATTGTTTCAAAAGCAATTTCAACTTTCTTTTCAATTCAAATCAAAATTGAATTCTTCTTTATAAATTCGTTTTAAAATTCATTTCTATTCAATTCAAATTTTAATTCAATTTGAATTCATTTCAATTCACTTTCAATTCAATTTGAATTCGTTTTCAATTCAATTCATTTTGAAATCGTTTTCAATTCAATTCATTTCGAAATCGTTTTCAATTCAATTCATCTCGAAATCGTTTTCAATTCAATTCATTTCGAAATCGTTTTCAATTCAATTCATTTCGAAATCGTTTTCAATTCAATTCATTTCGAAATCGTTTTCAATTCAATTCATTTCGAAATTGTTTTCAATTCAATTCATTTTGAAATCGTTTTCAATTCAATTCATTTCGAAATCGTTTTCAATTCAATTCATTTCGAAATATTCGATTCAATTCATTTCGAAATCGTTTTCAATTCAATTCATTTCGAAATCGTTTTCAATTCAATTCATTTCGAAATCGTTTTCAATTCAATTCATTTCGAAATATTCGATTCAATTCATTTCGAAATCGTTTTCAATTCAATTCATTTCGAAATCGTTTTCAATTCAATTCATTTCGAAATCGTTTTCAATTCAATTCATTTCGAAATATTCGATTTCGAAATCACTTTTCAATATTCATTTTAAAATGAATAAAATCGATATAAACATTGTTCGCGTCAAAATAACGCATCTCTAATCAACACGGCTTTATATTTCAATAATTCGTTATTCTATTCAACAAATGAATATTTGTTCTATTCAACACATGAATCTATATTTCTTTCAACACACGACTAATCTCAACACATGAGTACTGTCGACACATCACTATTTTTGTTATGTAAAATATTTTATAAAACTATGGTATCTATCGTTTGATTTTTAATTAGACTTCTACTGGGAAGTAGTTCTAATATTAAATATGATAAAGATGTAAATTTTATTATATAAAATATTTCACTCAACACATGAACATCGTCAACACATGACTATTTTTATATTCAACATATGAATTTTCTTTTATAATATTCATTATTTCCCCGATTGGAATGAGGCCCAATCAATCACCATATAATGTTAATTATATGGATTCCATACAACACATGTATATAATAGCTTTGAAAAATAATCAACCATCAACCAAAGTGCACTACACTGTATAGGCATCAAATATAGATATCTGACACTTATAACAGCCTGTCAATCAATCGATCGACATATTTAATCAATCAGGATGAGTGAACTTCAAATTTCATCCCAACACCCGTGTGGGGTTTCAAACAATCCAACGCATATTTTATTTGTGCAGTTGGGCGATGTGTAAAATTTATCGTCCCAATCCATATCAGTCAAATGGGTGTACATCAACAAATCGTTTTGATTTGTAAATGAATATGTTATTTTATTCATTCCTAATAAAAATGATATTTTTATTTTTCTAACTTATTTTAGAAAATTTCGGTGGCATAACGGCACGATACTAGAAACGGGATAAGGCCTAGCCTTGTCCCCGGTCTAATAATGGCCACCGCCATACCCATATCAATCAAATCACTTTCGTTATGCAAACCACAAAATTTGGAGTAAGAGTCTAACCTAGCCTTACTCCTTCGCCTTATAACGGCGCACGTCTAATCCTAACCCATTTATCGATTCGATTTTCCACACCACAAACCACATTCCAACCAATATCGCAATCAATCACCAAACAGCCAAACAAACAAGTCCATGGTCTGTGGACGATTGTGTCGGGTGCTACTAAACACCGTCTGCATCCTAGTATATATATATAACTAGAAAATAAATTGAAGAGTGAGAAATTCTCACCTAAAGCTATCCAACTTCACGACACTCCTATTGTAGAGATCTTCGTCTTTCTCGCCTTTTTTGTCAGCTTCGTTGTCGTAGCCACTACATATGTAAAAATCGAATTTTTACTTCGCTATTCAATATATAAAAATCGAATTTTCACTTCGAAGTTCAATATATAAGAATCACATTTTACTTCGATGTTCAATATATAAAAATTGAATTTTTACTTCGATGTTCAATATATAAAAATCGAATTTTTACTTCGATGTTCAATATATAAAAATCACATTTTACTTCGATGTTCAATTTATAAAAATTGAATTTTTACTTCGATGTTCAATATATAAAAATCGAATTTTTACTTCGATGTTCAATATATAAAAATCGAATTTTTATTGCGATGCCATATAGATAAAAATTCCATTTCAAAAAATATAGACTTCGCCTTTATAAAAACAAAGATTCCACCTTTTCAAATAAAAAGTTCTCGCCTTTTCTAATAAAAAGTTTTCGCCTTTTCTAATAAAAAGAAAATCCAAACTTTTAGATATTAAAAATCCGAACTTCACGAAAGCAAAAATCATATTTTTTTTTCCTCTAAAAATATACTCTTTCCTATTTAAGCAAAAATCATATTTCTACATCTTCTATATAATAAAGATTATATTTTTAATACTTTAAAAATATAAAAATAATATTTTTAATACTTTAAAAATATAAAAATCATATTTTTAATACTTCCTTATATAAAAATTATATCTTTATACTACTACTCTCTTTTTATTTATTTTAAAGGCCTAACCCTTTTTATTTTAAAATAAAAATCAGTTTTACCATGATAATAATTAAATAAATAAAAAAATAAGAACTTACATTGTTTTGAAAGGAGGGGGTGGCTTCGCTGTTGAGCTTCGAAGGGGGGGGGGGAAGATGTGCTTGCGGCGGCGCTGGCCTGAGGAGGAGCGGTGGCCACGAGGTAGGGGCGGCGGGTACTTAGGGTTAGGGGGGCTGGGTGTTCTCGCGTCGCTCGATGCGAAGAGAGGGGGTCGCGGTGGTTGTTCGATGGTCGTGGGAGGAGGAGATGAAGCATCGGCGGTGGCAGCGTCGCTGGGGGGGGGGGGGGGGGCGATGTGGTGGCGGCGGCTCTCCCCCCCGTCGCCTTCCTCTTTCCATTTTTTTTTATTTTATTTCGAAATGAACGGTAAGGGATAGTGGGGGGGGGGGATAATAATATATAATTAATTTATTTTATAACTTTATTTTCAAATAAAGTTGACTTTTACATACGACCTCTAAACGAGGCCCACCGCCTGTCGTCCCTAGCGTTTTACCCCCATTCCGAACACAATGGGATCGATATGTATCGCAGGCCAATTCGACTGTTTGAATCAGTTTCCGTTGAATTTTCATTTAAATCACTATATTGAATTTTAAACGTACATTTCAAATTACCGGGGTCGCATACGAACTCAAAAAATTCCAGAAAAATATTTTCTAGCTTCGTATTGACGATACGGTCCTAACAAAACTAGTTTCGCCGAATTCTGAGACCGTTGGAAAAATGGCCAATTTCCAGTCGATTAAAATCAACTGAAACTGGTCAAACGCGTTTTCCCTTGCCACGCTCACATATTGATTCGAAAAATTATGAAATTTGGAATCTAGCAATAATTTAGCATCACGGACCCAACAAAACTGGTTTCGTCGAATTCCGAGGTCATTTGCAAAATGTCCATTTTTAAGGGCCTGAATTCCATAGCGACTATTCAGAATTTTCAACTGGACATATCTTTTGATTCCCGCTATGAAATTTTGATTTGTCGGATTCGTTGGAAAGATATTATCAATTAGATCATAATGTTTTTGGTTTCACTAAAATCCGGATTGTTTTGCACCCGGTACATTCAATTGAAGTTTGAAATCGAATTATCGAACTACCGCGCCATTTTCAATTCCTATTATAATTATATATAATTATTTATATTCTAACGACGATATATATAAAATATACGTCGAATTCTATTCAAAATAAATTTCACGTCGATTTTATTTAAAATAATTCATTTTAAATATTCAAAATTCACTAAAATTGCCGAAATAAAAATTTCAAACTGGCTCGCATTTTACGGGTTGTTACACTTCCCGAATAACTCACGTATTTTTATAATTAAAAATCAAGTACTATAAAAACTCATCCAACGTCTCATTCCAATATAGAATATTCTTTTAAATAAAATATTCACATTATCTTATCAAAGATAGATCCTTCAAATTTATTCTTAAATCTTTTCTTTAAAGATTTATCAAAACTCCAATTTGGGTTTAAATACCAAAAACCATTATTCAATGATTATTTAAATTTAAGAAATTAATCTTATCTTTAATTGGGTTAAAGAACTAATGTCATTTAAAAGATAGTTCACGGTAAACCCAAAATCATCTTCCATCAAAATATGGAATCTTCACAGAAATCAAATCAATATATAATCATTATAAATTTCTGTATCCGACCAATAATATAAATGGAATAACGGCAAAGCCTCTTAAATTCCATATGTAGTATCGGTCTTCTTTTACAGGAGCTTATCTCGGTTATAATTAATTCGAATTCTATTCAATTCCAATTTAATATATTAAATTGGAAAACTTTACTTTTGGAAAATTCCCATTTAAATCTTAATAAAAGATTTATAAATTTCAAATCATATTTTCACTGTCAGTTGAGTTAAAGAACAAATGTCGCTTAAAACATAGTTCACAATAAACCCAACTCACATTTATCTTATTTCAATCACTAAATATAATTGAAAACTTTAATAATCTAAATTTAAAGTTTATTCTTTTCATACGGGGTTTAAGAACAGCGTTATTTAAGACACTATTCACGATAAACCCAAAATCAAATTTATTCAATTTAATCTTCAATTAAATATTAGCAAATTGGAAAACTTCATTAAATCTTAATTTAATGATTTATTCTAGTTAATAACTAGTTCATTTAAATAAAAATATATTTTTCTAAAATATATTCTTTTTCTAAAATATTCCTTTTATAAGACATTTTCTAAAATATTCTTTTCTAGAATATTCTTTATTGGAATGTGACTCAATCAACAACCATATATTGTATGTAATCAACAATCGTGATAAATAATTATCAAACACCCAAATAACAACCAGAGTGGATTTTATAACCGAGTGAGCATTAAAGTAAATAATTAACGCTCATCACAGACTGTCAATCCATCGATTGACAGACAACTAAATATTGGGATTAGTGTATGTCCAGTATCATCCCAATACCCGTGTGGGGTTTCATCCATCAACCAAATAATAAACTATTTGTGCACTTGGGCGAAGTGTGAAAATTATCGACCCAATCACATAAACAAGTTAGATGACTTGTAAATGGCAGTGTAATATTCATTTAGAAAATACTAACAATTTATTTAACACATCAAACATTACAACATCACAGACATCTATTTCAATCCATTTTATTGTGTACAAATGACAATAAAAATCTTAACTTCTATTTCATCTAACAAAAACGTTGTTTTATTCATATGTGACATTTTCCAATTAAAATGTTAATTTCTCTACTGTAACTTTTAAAATAAAAATAAATGTTACTTTCTCTAATGTCATATAAAAAACTATTTTATCATAAGATTTTTCTAATAGAATGACAATTTCTAATGACATTTTAATATGGTGACATTTCTAACCAACATGATATTATAATTCTAACCTAACCTTACATAACCCAAATGATATTATAGCTCAAATGTGACATTTCATGTCAAAGTGATATTATAATTCTTTAGGTGAAAGTAAAAGGGTAATCTTTCTTTTATTATAATCTTTTTATTCTAAACATTCTAACACAACTATTAAATTGGTTTCAATGACATGTTTTGATAAAAATGTAATTTTTATTCCAATTAACATGTTTTGACAAAATTTATATTTTCAACCCAACTAGACTATATTAACAAAAGTGATTATTTTTCTTATTAATCTAAATTTAACCAACGATGTCATTTTCTTTCACTAATCAAGTTTAATCAAAAATGTGATTTTCTATCCAATCCTTCTAAATATACAAAAATGTAAATTTTTGCCTAATACTTTAAAATCTACAAAAATGTATATCTTTACCTCATCCTTTATAATTACCCAAAAATGTATAATTTGGTCTTATCCTCTTTAATATAACAAAAATGAATACTTTTAATTCATTCTTTTACCTTTGACCAAAATGCATAATTTAGTCTAATCCTTTCAATGTACGAGATATGGTAATTTTGTATAATCTTTTCAATGTTACAAAATATGATAATTTTGTTTAATCTAGGCAATGCAAAAAAATATGATAATTTTTCTTAATCTTTTCAATGCCACAAAATATGATAATTTTGTTTAATCCTTTCAATGCAACAAAATATGATAATTTTGTTTTGATAATTTTTTTTAATCTGTTTAATGCAACAAAATATGATAATTTTTGTGAAACTCTTTTTAATGACCAAAATGATAATTTTGGTTAAACTCTTCTTAATGTAAACAAAACTATATATTTTGATCTGCTTCTTTTTAATGTAAACAAATGTTCATTTTTGTTTAATAATTTTTAATACCCAAAAATATTCATTTTTGTTTAATCCCTTTTAATACACAAAAATATTCATTTTTGTCTCACTACTCAAGTTTTGACAAAACAAGTTATTTTATTTCACTAATCATGTTTTGACAAAATGTTATTCTTATATAGTCCTTATTAAATGACAAAAATGTGATTTTTGTCAAACTCTTTATTAAGTGACGAAAATGTGATTTTTGTCAAACTCTTTTTAATATACAAAAATGTTCATTTTTGTCTAATTCTTTTTTTTAGGGTACAAAAACGTTCATTTTGTCTAACTCTTTTCAATGTGTCAAAATGAATGTTTTAATTCATTCTTTTTCAAAGTGCCAAAATGTTTGGTTTTATCTCAATAACTATATTTCTAATCAAAATGTCATTTTTATTTTGCATAACACATTTCAAATAAAAATGTTGTTTTTGTTTCCAAGGTACATTTGTGAGGAAATGTTGTTTTATTCCACTGTAACATTTATAAGAAAATGTTATTTTACTTCAAGGTAACATTCATTTGAAAATGTTATTTCATTTCAAAAATCATGTTTTGATAAAAGATGTTATTTCATTTATAATACCACAATTTATAAAAATGATATTTTTATTTCTATTGTAACATTTATATAAAAATGTTATTTTATTTCACTAAACATTCTTTTGACAAAATACTATTTTAATTCACTAATCATTCTTGACAAAAAATGTTGATTTTATTCACTAATCATATTTGACCAAAAATGTTGATTCTTTATTTATTAATCAAATTTGACAAAAAAGTTGTTTCTTTATTTATTAATCAAATTTCTAATCAAAATGTCATTTTTATTTTACAACATAATTGATCAAAAATGATACTCTTGTTTTGTTGATCATTCTACTTCGCCAAAACACTAAAAATAATATTCCAATGTTAACATTACAGATCAAACAACATATAAGCATCGCAAATCAATCACAACAACATACATAATATCACAGATCGGTATTTAATAATCATACACACATGAAATTGAAATAACGACAAATGATTAAATTTTAATTATTTTAAATGAAGAAATCTCACAATTAATTTATCTGAATTTCCATCCAACGCAGTTTCAGGTCCTGCTCAGTTCCATGCCGTAGTGCTCTCGAATACGATTTCAACGTTTTTAGTTTTGTTCGATTTCGTTGCTGTATGGATGAGTTAAAGGATTTTAAAGATTTGATAACTTTAATAAAATAATGATTAATTAACTTAAAATAATTCTTTTTAACAAACTTTCTTCTATATCTCAAACACAGGCCGCACCATACTGTAATTGGTTCGAATCTTTGATTCGATTTTTCTCTCAATCTGTTGTTTGATGTTCAGATCGGATTGCATGGGGTTGATGGGCTCGGGGAGGCGCTGCCACGCCGGGGAGATTGGCCAACTCGATGGCCGGCGTCGGGCTCAGCAGCGGTCGATTCGGCGGCTCTTCCAGTCGTCAGGGCGATCGATTCAGGCCACCATCCATGATCATCCCCGTACCATCTGAAAGATCGTGATTTCCTCTTCATTTTCGTATATTAGGTTCTTAAAATCATTGAGAGGATTGAAATTAATTGAGGATCGAATTCGGACGAGCGGTGGCCAAACATAGAACGGCGGCTGATGCTTTTGTATTAGGGTTATACGGTATTGGGAACCGTATATACTAGTATTTATAGTGTATTTTTCCTTTTATTTTTGTTTATTTTCAAAATATATCTGTATGATGATATAAACTCCAAATCAAACCCAATGAGTGTCGCCCCCAGCTAATAACCCCCATCCCGGACACAATGGAATATGTTTCGTAACCCATTTCGACTGTTAGGATATGTTTTTCTTTAATTTAAATTATAAATCATTTGATTATTAAATTCAAACGTACATTTTAAATCACCGGGGCCATATACGGACTCTAAAAATTGCAGAAAAATTATTTCTGGTTATGTTTTGACGGTACGGTCCTGACAAGATTAATTTCGTCAAATTCTGAGACTGTTTGAAAATTGACTATTTTCAAGTCGATTAAATTTGACTGAAACTAACAAAACACGTTTTCTGTTACCACGCTCACCTATTAATTCGAAAAATTATGAAAATTGAAACTTAACAATAATTTGACATTCTGGTTCCAACAAAAGTGTTTCGTTGAAAACCGAGGTCGTTTGCAAAATGGCTATTTTCAAGGCCAATATATTTAATTAAAATATATATAAATTCTACATCGACTTTTCTAAATTTTAAACTAGGCATAACTTTTGATTTCTAAAGTGAAATTTCAATTTTTCAGATTCGTTAGAAAGATATGATTAAACAGATTTAAATATTTCTTGTTTCGCTCAATTCTGATTTAAAATGAATCCTGTACACTCAGTCAAAGTTCAAATTCAAATTTTCAAACTGCAGCGCTGTTTTAAACTCCTTTTATAATTAAATTAAATTTATTCGTTTTAAAATAAATTTTTAGTCGTTCTTATTTAAAATAGATTATTTTAAACATTAAAAATTCACTAAAATTTCTAAAATAAAAATTGGCCCCAAATTCTGGGTCGTTACATTTAACGACAGTAGAACGTTTAATTTATAATTTAATTATAAAACGAGCTGCAGTGGCGTGGTAGTTCATAATATGGAGTTTTGAACTTTAAATGGTTGTACAAGATTCAAATTAAGTCGGATTTCTTTGAAACAAGAAACGTCCGGATCTATTGGATAAAATTTATGTCCAAATCAACTTTCGTGTAGTAGATTATATTTTATGTCCAAATCAAATTTTAAAATAGTCGCTATGGAATTCCTTTACAAAATTATTGCAATTTATTATATTAAAATAAAGGATTTTTATTTATTTGAATATCGTTTCAGCTTGGAATTCAATCAAAGTTATTTTATTTTGGTATTATATGAAATTTTGGTCGGGTATGACCAATTATATTATTTTATCATTTTTATAATGAGATATTTTTAAATTGATTTATTTTAATTTAAATTGGACCCTTTAAAAGGGATTTTATTCAAACGACCTCCGTTTTTCGACGAAACAAATTTTATTGAGACCGTAATACCTAATTATTGCTAGATTTCAATTTTCACGTCAATCTGAGTTATTTTGTGAGCATAGAAAAATTAAATGTAAATAAAACAACCATTTGGACTTGAACGAGCACCGTTTGAGCAAACAGACTCGGAATTTGACGAAACAAGCTTCATTAGGACCGTAACGTCAAATTATATTATAACGTTCATTTTCATTACAAACATAGTTTGTATGTGAGCACATGAACCAATAAACAACGTTCAAAAATAGTGATAAGCAAGAAATAAAATCGTTATTCATTGTCATTAAAATATCCTCAGTCAAATCAAAAATAAATTAACCATATCTCCTCACTACATATACCGTCTATCCCAAACCAGTTTTCAGAATCCACCATCTCAAATTCGTTTGAAAATTTGCATTTAAGTCCATGTTCAGTAAATAATTTATATCTTTAATTATGCAATGAATTGGCTGTGGTGATCTGAAGCAAATTCGTAGATCAAGCCGAGGGCTAGTCGTTGAAAAAATTTGGTGAGGTTTCGTCGAGTGTGGTGGTCGAAAATCGCAATGAACGACGAGATCCGAGTTTTGTTTTTGGGTATTTTGGTGGAGTTGTTATCGATTTCAGGTACTATGGTCTGAAGCAAATATGTAGAGGAGAGGGAGGAGAACACTTTTTCTTTTGGTCGGATATTAGACGTGGTGGTCGCGGTAAGGAGTTGAACTGAGGGCTGTGTTTTGGGGTTATTCACGGTTGTTGAAATCGGTTTTGGCCAATTAGAGGGCGGCGGAGGCCTCGTGGTGGTCGGGCGTCTGAAGGTGGATGGAAGCCTGAGGGGAGATGCCTCGATCAGAAGTGGCTCGGTGGTCCGAATCGTCCTGTGGCGGCGGGATTTGTGTTGTAAATGACGATAGTTCGAATGGGATTTATCGCGGCCTGTGTGCGAACAGAGGGTCGAGGTCACTGGCGATAGTGGGTCTTGGCACGGGGGTGACGTCGGATTAGTTAGGCGGGGTTCAGATGGTCGGAGAACGGCCAGGTGATGGAAGGAAGGTTGTGAAGGTGAAACGAGTTTGTTTTGTGGCATCAGAAATTGGGGGCAATGGGTTTGAGGAGCCTGGACCATAGAAACCACGTGAAACTGTTAAGTGATCATTACACGTGGCTAATTAATGGTTAAGGTAGGATTAATTATAATTTAATTATAAAATAATTAGTAAAGTTATTATATTTAAATAGTTAAATTTATAAAAACTTTAAAACGCGATATCTTTTGCATACGTTAAGGAAATTGCGCAAAACGGGATCTGTTGGGATCGCAGAAACGAGGCCTTGATGATGGTGCTGATTTGGAATCGTTTGGAGCTGACCGAATTTTGTGTAATTTTAAACGTTGTTTAAAATTGTAACGGAATGACGCTGAAATCATTGATTGGAAATTTAATGGTGAGTTAATTCTCACACTTTTCTGGAATGCTGTGATGTGATATAATTACAACACACCATTAATAGTATAAATTGGTTGATTAGATGCTATGGATGTTATTGTTTGTTTATTCTTTAGTTGTTTGACATTATTTATATTTCATCGTTTAAATACATTAAATTGATCAAATCATTTCACATGTTATTATCCAATATTTTTGTGATATGTGATGCAGGGAAGAACAGGTTGGAGGAATCAAATCGGATTCCTCAAATTTATTGTATGTTATTTATTGTTCATATTATTCATATATATGGATTATTACCCCAAAATGATATCAGACCTGTTCAGATTAAATGGATGTTAATCATTGTTGTGGTTTTAATCAATCGACGATATTGATTAAGTGGTTGGCAGTGATGGCCTAAATTCTATTATTTATGACGTCATTTTGTAGTTAGGCGAACTGACGAAGATTTTAGTTATAAATTTTTTTTTATAACTGAAATGAAATTTTAAACTATTTTATACAATTTAATTAAAACATAAGTTTTTATAAATATATTTATATTTATAATCATGTTTTATAAAAGAATTTATCAGACGTTTTATATAATAAATTATTATCTCGTTTATGATTGAAAGGGCAGAAACTAAAATACAGATTAGTAAAATTTGAATAATTGTTTTTATAAAACAATTGAATGATGTTTATATTTATTAAGTTAGCAATTAATTTTTAGGGGAAAGACGAAATGGAAATCAATTAATAATTTAACTAATGTATATAGTTGATAAAGTCGACTGTTTTTAATTGAAGTTGACGATTAGTTTAATTTGTTTTAAATTAACCTAATCGATGGGTTCCAAAAATACGAATGTTGTTAAAAGTTAGTTAATCTCTGATTAACAAAAATTTGAAAGTGATTATCAATTTAATTTTTGTTAATAAAGTAAATTATTATTCAATAATCCTAAAAAAATGGTTAATTATTCTATTTCTAATAATGGAATTAACTATTTATAAGTGGTTAATGTTGAAGTAAATTATTTTTCTAAGTAAGATAATTAAAGCGATTACAATTTAATGGTAAAATAAATTAAAAAGTGATCTAATGGAAATAACTTTGATTACGATTTAGTAAGAGTTTTATAAGAAGGCTATAATCTGGGTTTATAAACAAAGTTTGTAAATGGGACTGGTAAGCTAATGCGAGAGTTCCAATAAGATATTTAATGAGTATGGTTAAAAATAAGACTAAAAAGGGGTTGGTAAATATTTACTTAATAAATTAAGTAAAGAGATTCTAAGGAGATTACTAATGTACGAAATAGTTTATAAAACCATATTGAGATCCGATGGTAAATAAAATTTGTTTCGAGGAATTTCACTTGATTAAGGAATGGAAATTAACGTGAAAAATGGGTTTCCGAATAAAAGGAAATGGTTGTTAAAACTATAGTTAATGGAAATGGAAATGGAAATGGAAATGGTATATGAGGTTTTCAAGTTGCAAACTTTTATTGCCTCGCGATAAGAACGTTGTCGATCATGGTCTGAGAGGTAATTAAAATACCCCAACTTGGACGATTTCACTATTATCAAAAGATAATGTTGGTTTGTAAGGCTAGAGGATGTTGGAAATAACTTGTAGAGGAAAATATTAAAAATATTAATTTGTAAGGATTTAGAAATATAATAAAACCTTTGGGTTTTAAAATAAGCAGTGTACCATTAGTGTAACAACCCGGAAAATCCGAACCAATTAAAATTTTTATTTTGGCAATTTTGAATATTTAAAATGATTTATTATAAATAATAACGACAAGAAATTTATTTTGAATAGAATTAGAACGTATATATTTATTTGAATCGACGTTAGAATATAAATAGTTGTTTTTAATTATAAAAGGAATTGAAAATGGCGCGGCAGTTTGAAAATTCTATTTCAAATTTCAAATGAATGTACAGGATTCAAAATATATCGGATTTTAGTGAAACCAAAAATATTAGAATCTATTTGAGAATATATTTTCAATGAATCCAAAAAATCAAAATTTCATAGCGGGAATAAAAAGTTATGCCTAGATGAAAATTCAGAATAGTCGCTATGGAAAATATAGCCCTTTAAAATGGAAATTTTGCAAACGAACTTCGTTTTTGATGAAACCACTTTTGTTGGATCAGAGATGTCAAGTTATTGCTAGATTCAAAAATTCATAATTTTTGGAATTAATATGTGAGCGTGGCGAAGTAAAACGTGTTTTGACAGTTTTAGTCAATTTGGATCGACCAGAAAATGGTTATTTTTCAAACGTCTCCAAATTTGACGAAATTAATTTTGTTAGAACCGTATCGTTAATACGAAGCTAGAAAATATATTTAGGGAATTTTTAGAGTTCGTATGTGGCCCCGGTAAATTGAAATGTGCGTTCAAATTCAATATATAGATTTATATTTTGATTTTGACGGAAACCGATTGAAATAGCCAAACTGGCTTATGATACATATCCCATTGTGCTCGGAATGGTGGTAATTAGCTAGAGACAATAGGCGGCGGATCTCGTTTGGAGATCGAAATTTAAAGTTACTTTTTTGGATTTAAAATAATATAAAAATATATTAATATATATAGCCCCCCTTATCTCTCCTTCCCAAATCAAATACGCAGGAAAATTAAAAAAAAAGAGAAAAGGCCAAGGCACTGTCGTGCCAAGACCCCGTCGTGCCCCCTCTCCCTCTCGCGCCAGACGACGCCGGCGTTGACCCCCCCTCACCGATCCTCTCCCCTCCAGCCTCCTCGTTCTTCTCTCCTCCTCCCTCGATTGACGCAGACCCCAAACCCCCCTGAGACCCATCACGTTTCTCTCCTCTTCTCTCCTCCTTCCCTATTCGGCCTCGCGCGCCTCTCCCTACCTCCGACGAACCCAAACACCCCACCTTCTGTAAGTTTTTCTACTTTTATTTATTTATTTTTATTACTATGAGGTAATTTGGTATATAGAAATAAAAAATCAGTTTTACATGAGAAACAGTGGTTTAAAAATCTGATTTTCATTTATATGACTTGTTTTAATAAAAATTAGATTTTTATATATATTATACAACAATAAAAATATGATTATTATATTATATAGATAATAAAAATATGATTTTTATATTATATAGATAATAAAAATATGATTTTTATATTATATAGATAAATAAATTTGATCTTTATACATGTAGCGATAGGATAAAAATACGATTTTTATATATGAAGTGACAATATAAAAATGTGATTTTACCATATGTGTAGCAAAGTAAACATATGATTTTTGTCGTTTGAATGGCAATTTAAAAAAAGTGATTTTTATATATTCATTAGCGATAGAAAGATTTGATTTTTATCTATATAGTAGCGACATAAAAATGTGATTTTTATCTATGTAGTGTTGTTATAAAAATATGAAATTATTTTTAGAAAGATAAAAATATAAGTTTTAGCCTATGTATGTTATTTATAAAATAATCATACAAAGAAATAATTATTGATTGGTTAAAAATATAATTTTTAACGTAGGTATACTACATAGATCGACAATCAAAGCACGGCAGAGTGGATCCCAAAGGTGAGAACTTCTCACTTTTAATTTATTTTCTAGTTAAAATATATACTAGGATGCAGACGGTGCTTAGCAGCACCCGACACCCGTCGTCCACGAACCATGGTCGACTTATTTGTTTGTTTGATTATGTTGTGAAATTGATTGTGTGATGTGGAATGGAATAAAATATTTTATAGTTAAAAATATAATTTTTAACGTGTATATGAAAAAAAATATAAACAAATCGGATGATTTGTTTATGTACGCACATTGGACTTATATTGATTGGGACGATAAATTTTACACATCGCCCAACTGCACAAATAAAATTCATTATTTGTTGATTGAAACCCTACATGGGTATTGGGATGATATTGGACATACACTAATCCCAATATTTAGTTATATGTCGATCGATTGATTGACAGGCAGCTGTAAGCGTTGAATATTTATATTTAATGCTTATGCTGTGTAGAATGCACTCTGGATGATGGTTGAATCCGTTTGATGGTTGTTGTATACATGTGTGTATGAAATCAATATAAATCAAATTATATCGTAATTGACTGTGTCTGATTCCAGTTCAGAAAAAGGAATATTTTAAAATAACGAATATTTTAAAATAATATACAGAAAAGAATCAAAATCTGATTTTGATGTCCGATTTGGGATGAACACGAATATATATAAATAAATAAAGCCATGTTGATTAGATTAACGCCATTTTGACGAGAACGATATTTATATCGATTTTATTCATTTTTATAATGAATATCGAATAGGAAATGATTTCGAAAATTAATGATTTGGAAAATATTATCATTTATATATCGATGATATGGAATATTCAATTTTGATTTGAAATTGAATTTGAAGTTGAAATCGTTTTGAAAACGAATTTAAAACGATTTATAAAATACGTTTTAAATAAAATCGATGAAATATATATAATGTGTGTGTGTATATATATATATATATATATATATATATATATATATATATATATATATTACATACAATGGCCTGAATAGAACGCGCCGCGCCGCGGTAGTTCGTGAATTTCGACCATTGACTTCGAACGGACATTACGGGAGATCCGATCGTCGGATTCTCCTAAAACCAAAACCGTTGGGTTCGTATCGAAAAGAGATTTCTAAAGAATATTAGATATTTGAAATCTAACAGTTGGATTTGGAATTATGTCCAAGTCAAATTTGGAAAAGGTCGCTGTAAGTGCAGTTTGATGACCGTTTATGGAAATCAACTGTACGGACCTTGATAAAATTATTAAAATTATCAATAATTTGTGTAAAATCTTAGTAAATGATTTGGAAAAAATTGGGATGAAAAATTCCATATTTGAAAGGATAAGAATATATTTTTATCAAAATGAACTAGTTATGAACTAGAATTATAATCCAATATTTTTAAATAATTAAATTGGATTTGAAATGGTTTTAAAATAACCAGAATTTCCAATATATGAATTGGAATGGATCGGAATCGAAATTACCTTCTGAATATTTCGATATTGCGTTTCGTGATTATACGGATATTGTGGAGGAATTTGGAAGATATGTATATCGTTATTCCAATACGATATTTGTTGGTTTCAGAGTTCGACATTGAATATAAGCCGATATATTTTCTATTCAGAGCCTTGTATTTAATATCGAATGGGATTTTGGGTTTTAGTGAATGGTATCTTTAATAATACTATTCTTAAACCCAATGGAGTTAAGAAAATCAGAAACTGACTGGATATTAGTAAAGTTGAATGGTTTCCTGGGTATTGATCTGATGTTGGTTTCGGCCTTTGGGGTTAATACTTAGGGAATTATTCTCTTACTAATTTACGGTTAGAGACTGATGGGATTTTGGGTTTGTTGTGAACTGTGTTTTTAACGACATTCGTTCTTTAACCCGCTTTACAGTGAAATGTGATTTGGAATTTATAAATCACTTTATTAAGAATTAACGGGAATTTTCTAAAGTAAAGTTTTCCAATTTAATATATTAAATTGGAATTGAATGGAATTCAATTGATATCGATTATATACTGATTTGGTTTTCCGTGAAGATTCCATAATTAATGGAATGTGATTTGGGTTTATCGTGAACGGTGTTTTAAAATAACACTTGTTCTTTAACCCGATTAACAATGGAATGAGGTTTTGGGTTGTCGTGAAAGGTATCTTTAATAGTACTGTTCTTAGACCCAATGGAGTTAAGAAAATCAGAAACTAACTGGAGATTAGTTAAGTTGAATGGTTTCCTGGGTATTGATCTGATGTTGGTTTCGGCCTTCGGGGTTAATACTTAGGGAATTGTTCACTTGATAATTTACGGTTAGAGGCTGATGGAATGGAATGTGATTTTGGGTTTATTGTGAAGCGTGTTTTAAATGACATTGGTTCTTTAACCCAGTTAAAGACATGATATGATTTCCCAAGTTAAATAATCATTAATTTTGATTTTTGGGAAGGTTAAAACCAAGTGGAGTTTTAATGAATCGTTAATTAGATAGAAATGGAATGTGATAATTTAAATTCTCAAATTTGGGAAATAATCGAGAATGGAGTATGATTAGTTTTGCTCCATGGGATGAATAGGTTGGGATTAGGAAATAAAATAAATGATTACTTCGGTGTGGTTCGCTGATCCCGACTAGTTTGGAAAACCTTAACATGGTTTGAATTGACATCCAAAGGAAGATTAAAGAATAAATTTAAAAGAATTTATCTTTGATAAAATTAATGGGAACAAACCGCTAAAGATGTGAATATTTAAATAAAAAAATATTCAGAATTGGAATGAGGCGTATATTGTGTTTTTATAACACTTGTTTATTATGTACGCAAGTTATTCGGAAAGGCCAGGTTTATACCCATTCTGAATAACTGATTCGACGATATGTCGATGATGGAGATGGTGGTTGAAGACCAGAGGTATTCACATCGTTTGGATGATTACTGATGTCTTGATTGGGATGTACACCTAAGACGAGGTAATAAGTGGTGATCGTCCAGACGTACTTGGAAATCGACGGATATGCGAGGGCCTCTCTCCTGTATTGGACATACAGGAGAGGAATAAGGTGCCTCCGGTTTCGTTCAGACCCAGAACGAACTTGTAAAAGGATTGTGTGTCTGACATTAGATTTTATTCTATGTTGATTGATTTCTATTAAATATATATCTATTTGGCGACGGAGAATTTATTCTCTTGCTTAACGCCCTTCTCTGAGACGTACGAGCTGAGAGGTTATATATCGATAGATATCAGTCGCATGGCATGAATTGCCTGTGTGGCATGATGAGATGCAGTGATCAAGGCTTTTGTTGAAAAGCAGAGTCTTGTGGTTGATGATCAAAGCACGGCTTTAATACAGCATGGCTTTGTGTATAGTGTTAATTCGCGAGCCTCGCACCTCGATATGTGTAAAATATGGGATAAGGACCGCTGTGAGAACACGATGTTTCTTTCTAGCTATGGGTGGTGTCAGCGTTTTACTAGCCCTGACATTGTTGATTATTATACCTTTGTGGATGTTGGAATGCGAGGCGCCACAGATATATCGGTCTCTTCATAGCCGATAGATATGTCCGATAGGACCGGGAAGCATGTGTTCAGGAATTGCCAATACACTAACATAAGTATGGACCGGCCCAGCCGATTCCAAGGGTTCTCTGTGGGGGAATCCTGAGGCATTTGCTAGAGTGTCTCGAAGCCGGCAAGGAGTATATCCCTTGCCTCGACTCATGACGGAAATCCAATTTCCAATACGTGATATTTCGGTTTTGAGTGTAGAGCCTAGTATGGCGACATGATATATGGTACGCATGCCGTATAGGATTGATACATTTATATTTGAAGTTGCTTTGACACTATATACTTATAACAGTATCAAATGATTTGTTTTAAACATACCAATCATGTTTGGCTATTATAAGGGGAAACCCTATCCTCCGGCTTGCGTTGCATTGTGTGATGGGACTTGGGTCTTATAATAGCTTCATTTTTCAAAAAAAGCATTGCGTTGTTTATTCTATGCACTGGTATTCTTAGGAGGAAACCCGTTCCGTGTTATACGGTGCGGTCCCTTGAATTACTCTCTTTAAAAGTAAAGTTTTAAATAATTGTTTTAGTTCTCACATCAGTCACATGACTGACCTGGAGTTTATTGTTTTAACCTAAACTGTGGGTGCCCCTATTTCCACACGGGCAGCTAGTAGTTTTGGTTTTGCAGATTTATATTCACAGGATCCTGGTTTATAGCTGGAATGATATTCGGAAAGCTCTGTATCCGTTTATCCCTTTCAGTTGTGTATTGTATTATTTTTCCGCTGCTATGTAATGTATTGTAATCTCTGATATTTTTCTGATGTGTAATATTTATTCATACTCTTTATATTCTTGTATTCTAATGGAATTGTTGTAATAAGCAATGAAATGATCTTCTGTTTGTGTTCTGATTCGTCTTGTTCTCAAATCAATCCGGGCTTTCCTTCACGGGGAAGTTCAGGTTGCCACATTTGATATCAGAGCTTTGGTTTACAGAGCTCGAGAATAGGACAAATTAGAACCGAACGAAAGAATCCATCAGAGATTGGATTAGTAATATCCAATGAGGATGACTCGTTAGAGATAGGATCAGTAGTATCCTAGAACGAGTGTGAGGAGCATATTTTTAAAATGAAAACAATTTTAGTTTTGAAAATTTAAATCATTTTATACGTATTTGATTATTTATTTTGTATTGAATTTGGACAATCCAATATATAAAGATTTTGCATATACGCCTTGCAAACGTGTATTCGAAGTTCTAATATACTGGATAGATATAGAATCACACTCTAGTCGCCCGGAGATGGTTCTGATGATGGCATGTCATCATGAACACTTATGTTCGAGTTTCGAAAGTGGGATGTCTATATATTTCCATTAGACATGTGTGAGAACCAAAACTAGATAGAATACATTAATGTGAATTAACATCAAAAACATGATTTTCTGTATATGTATCAAAATTATGTGTTTGAAACGATAATCAACTAATTGATTGATGATTGTGTTGTATGATTATTCATTTAAACCAACATATAGATGTATGGTAAATTTAGGCCAAATTGAACCAAATATTGAACTGTATTGAAAATTGTTTGGAATTACATGCATGTACATATATATGTGTGGACAGGTCATAGCAAGGAGGCTAGAGCAGAGGAATAAAATTGTATGCCCGACAAATAGGTACATGTTTACTAATTTCTTGGGTGATGATGATTTTATGAGTCGATGGGCTAGCCGCTTGGCCTTTTCTTTTTCTTTTTGAGATGAGAGGGCCTGTGTGGCAGTTTGGGGATTTTCTCGGTGCTCCCGTACAAAGGAGGTTATGGAGAAATTTTTCGAAAATTTAGGGTGTTAGCCAAATTTTTGAAGAATTGGAAAATTCTTAGAAATTGAAAAGTTGGAGAATGAACGCCAAACTGAAAGTTGATTTGATTAATTAAACAACTTTCAGCTCCGTTCCTTTTTTAGGACGAAAATATTTTAAGTGGGGGAGATTGCAACAACCTGAAAAATCCAAACCAATTTAAAAAATTTATTTTGGCAATTTTGATGAATTTTGAATATTTAAAATGATTTATTTTAAATAATAATGACGAGAAATTTATTTTGAATAGAATTAGAACGTATATATTTATTTGAATCGAAGTTAGAATATAAATATTAGTTTTTAATTATAAAAGGAATTGAAAATGGCTCGGTAGTTTGAAATTTCGATTTCAAATTTCAAATGAATGTACATGATTCAAAATAAACCGGATTTTAGTGAAACCAAAAATATTAGAATCTATTTGAGAATATCTTTCCAAATAATACGAAAAATCAAAATTTCATAGCGGGAATAAAAAGTTATGCCTAGATAAAAATTCAGAATAGTCGCTCTGGAAAATATAGCCCTTAAAAATGAAAATTTTGCAAACGATCTCCGTTTTCGACGAAACCACTTTTGTTGGATCCGGGATGTCAAGTTATTGCTAGATTCCAAAATTCATAATTTTTGGAATTAATATGTGAGCGTGGCGAAGTAAAACGTGTTTTGACAGTTTCAGTCAATTTGGATCAACCAGAAAATGGCCATTTTTCAAACGGTCTCCAAATTTGATGAAATTAGTTTTGTTAGAACCGTATCATCAATAAAAAGATAGAAAATATTTTTTGGGAACTTTTAGAGTCCGTATGTGGCCCCGGTAAATTGAAATGTGCGTTCAAATTCAATATATAGATTTATATTTTGATTTTGACGGAAACCTATCGAAACAGCCAAACTGGCTTACGATACATATCCCATTGTGTTCGGAATGGGGGAATTAGCTAGGGACGACAGGCGGTGGGTCTCGTTTGGAGATCAAAATTTTAAGTTACTTTTTGGGATTTAAATTAATATAAAAATATATTAAAGTATATGCCCCCCTTATCTCTCCTTCCCAAATCAAATACGCAGAAAAAAAGAGAAAAGGCCAAGGCGCCGTCGTGCCAGGATCCCATCGCGCCACCCTCTCGCGCCAGGCGCCGCTGGCGTTGACCCGCCCCTCGCCGATCCTCTCCCCTCCAGCCTCCTCATTCTTCTCTCGTCCTCCCTCGATTGACGAAGACCCCAAACCCCCCTGAAACCCATTGCATTTCTCTCCTCTTCTCTCCTCCTTCCCTGTTCGGCCTCGCGCGCCCTTCCCTACCTCCGACGAACCCAAACACCCCACCGCCAGTAAGTTTTTCAAATTTTATTTATTTATTTTTACTACTTGGAGGTAACTAGGTATATAGAAATAAAAAAATCAATTTTACATGAGAAACGGTGTTTTAAAATTCTGATTTTCATGTATATGACTTGTTTCAATAAAAATTAGTTTTTTATATATATTATAGGACAATAAAAATATGATTTTTGTATTATATAGATAATAAAAATATGATTTTTATATTATGTGGATAATAAAAATATGATTTTTATATTATATAGATAATAAAAATATGATTTTTATATTATATAGATAATAAAAATTTGATCTTTATACATGTAGCGATAGGATAAAAATACAATTTTTATATATGAAGTGACGATATAAAAATGTGATTTTATCATATGTGTAGCAAAGTAAAAATATGATTTTTATCGTTTGAATGGCAATGTAAAAAATGTGATTTTTATATATTCATTAGCGATAGAAAGATTTGATTCTTATCTATATAGTAGCGGCATAAAAATGTGATTTTTATCTATGTAGCGTTGTTATAAAAACATGAAATTATTTTTAGAAAGATAAAAGTGTAATTTTTAGCCTATGTATGTTATTTATAAAATAATCATACAAAGAAATAATTATTGATTGGTCAAAAATATAATTTTTCACGTAGGTATACTACATAGATCGGCAATCAAAGCACAATGGAGTGGATCCCAAAGGTGAGAACTTCTCACTTTTAATTTATTTTCTAGTTAAAATATATATTAGGATGCAGACGGTGCTTAGCAGCACCCGACACCCGTCGTCCACAAACCATGGTCGACTTGTTTGTTTGTTTGATTATGTTTTGAAATTGATTGTTTGATGTGGAATGGAATAAAATATTTTATAGTTAAAAAATATAATTTTTAACGTGTATATGAACAAAATAAATAGTTATAAACAAATCGGATGATTTGTTTATGTACGCACATTGGACTGATATTGATTGAGACGATAAATTTTACACATCGCCCAACTGCACAAATAAAATTCGTTATTTGTTGATTGAAACCCCACACAGGTATTGGGGTGATATTGGACATACACTAATCCCAATATTTAGTTATATGTTGATCGATTGATTGACAGGCTGTTGTAAGCGTTGAATATTTATATTTAATGCTTATGCAATGTAGAATGCACTCTGGATGATGGTTGAATCCGTTTGACGGTTGTTGTATACATGTGTGTATGAAATCCATATAAATCAAATTATATGGTAATTGAACGTGTCTGATTCCAGCTTAGAAAGAAGGAATATTTTAAAATAACGAATATTTTAAAATAATATACAGAAAAGAATCAAAATTTGATTTTGAAGTCCGATTTCGGTGGACACGAATATATATAAATATATAAAGCCGTGTTGATTAAATTAACGCCATTTTGACGAGAACGATATTTATATAGATTTTATTCATTTTTATAATGAATATCGAATAGGAAATGATTTCGAAAATTAATGATTTGGAAAATATTATCATTTATATATCGATGATATGGAATATTCAATTTTGATTTGAAATTGAATATGAAGTTGAAATCATTTTGAAAACGAATTTAAAACGATTTATAAAATACGTTTTAAATAAAATCGAAAAAATATGTATAATATATATATGATATATACAATGGCCTAAATTGAACGCGCCGCGCCGCGACAGTTCGTGAATTTCGACTATTGACTTCGAACGGACATTACGGGAGATCCGACCGTCGGATTCTCCTAAAACTGGAACCGTTGGGTTCGTATCGAAAAGAGTTTTCTAAAGAATATAAGATATTTGAAATCTAATGGTTGGATTTGGAATTATGTCCAAATCAAATTTGGAAAAGGTCGCTATAAGTGCAGTTCGATGACCGTTTATGGAAATCAACTGTACGGACCTTGATAAAATTATTGAAAATATCAATAATTTATGTAAAATCATAATAAATGATTTGGAAAGAATTGGGTTGAAAAATTACATATTTAAAAGGATAAAAATATATTTTTATCAAAATGAACTAGAATTATAATCCAATATTTTTAAATAATTAAATTGAATTTGAAATGGTTTTAAAATAACCAGAATTTCCAATATATGAATTGGAATGGATCGGAATCGAAATTACCTTCGGAATATTTCGATATTGGGTTTCGTGATTATACAGATATTGTGTAGGAATTTGGAAGATATGTATATCGTTATTCCAATACGATATTTGTTGGTTTTAGAATTCGACATTGAATATAAGACGATATATTTTCTATTCAGAGCCTTGTATTTAATATCAAATTGGATTTTGGGTTTGTCGTGAATGGTATCTTTAATAATACTTTTCTTAAACCCAATGAAGTTAAGAAAATCAGAAATTGACTGAAGATTAGTTAAGTTGAATTGTTTCCTAGGTATTGATCTGATGTTGGTTTCGGCCTTCGTGGTTAATACTTAGGGAATTGTTCTCTTACTAATTTATGGTTAGAGACTGATGGGATTTTGGGTTTGTTGTGAACTGTGTTTTTAACGACATTTGTTCTTTAACCTGCCTTACAGTGAAATGTGATTTGGAATTTATAAATCTCTTTATTAAGATTTAACGGGAATTTTCCAAAGTAAAGTTTTCCAATTTAATATATTAAATTGGAATTGAATGGAATTCAATTGATATCAATTATATACTGATTTTTTTCCGTGAAGATTCCATAATTAATGGAATGTGATTTGGGTTTATTGTGAACAGTGTTTTAAATAACACTTGTTCTTTAACCCGATTAACAATGGAATGAGGTTTTGGGTTGTCGTGAATGGTATCTTTAATAGTACTGTTCTTAGACCCAATAGATTTAAGAAAATCAGAAACTAACTGGAAATTAGTTAAGTTGAATGGTTTCCTGGGTATTGATCGGATGTTGGTTTCGGCCTTCGGGGTTAATACTTAGGGAATTGTTCACTTGCTAATTTATGGTTAGAGGCTGATGGAATGGAATGGAATTTTGGGTTTATCGTGAACCGTGTTTTAAATGACATTGGTTCTTTAACCTAGTTAAAGACATGATATGATTTCCTAAGTTAAATAATCATTAATATTGATTTTTGGGAAGATTAAAACCAAGTGGAGTTATAATGAATCTTTAATTGGATTGAAATGGAATGTGATAATTTAAATTATTAAATTTGGGAAATAATCGAGAATGGAGTATGATTAGTTTTGCTCCATGGGATGAATAGGTTGGGATTGGGAAATAAAATAAATGATTACTTCGGTGTGATTCGCTAATCCCGACTAGTTTGGGAAACCTTAACATGGTTTGAATTGACATCCAAAGGAAGATTAAAGAATAAATTTAAAAGAATTTATCTTTAATAAAATTAATGGGAACAAACCCCTAAAGATGTAAATATTTAAATAAAAGAATATTCAGAATTGGAATGAGGCGTATGTTGTGTTTTTATAACACTTGTTTATTATATACACGAGTTATTCGGAAAGGCCAGGTTTATACTCATTCTTAATAACTGATTCGATGATATGTAGACGATGGAGACGGTTGTTGAAGACCAGAGGTCTTCACGTCGTTTGGATGATTACTGATGTCTTGATTGGGCTGTACACCCAAGACGAGGTAATAAGTGGTGATCGTCCAGACGTACTTGTAGATAAACGGATATGCGAGGGCCTTTCTCCTGTATTGGACATACGGGAGAGGAATAAGGTGCCTTCGGTTTCGTTCAGACCCAGAACGAATTTGTAAAAGGATTGTGTGTCTGACATTGGATTTTATTGTGTGTTGATTGATTTCTAGTAAATATATATCTGTTTGGCGGTGGTGAATTTATTCTCTTGCTTAACGCCCTTCTCTGAGACGTACAAGCTCAGAGGTTATATATAGATAGATATCACTCGTATGGCATGAATTGTCTGTGTGGCATGCTGAGATGCAGTGATCAAGGCTTTTGTTGAAAAGCAGTGTCTTGTGGTTGATGATCAAAGCACGACTTTAATACAGCGTAGCTTTGTGTATAGCGTTAATTCGCGAGCCTCACACCTCAGTATGAGTTAAAAACGGGATAAGGACCACTGGGAGAACACGGTGTTTCTTTCTAGATATGGGTGGTGTCAGCGTTTTACTAGCCCTGACATTGTTGATTATTATACCTTTGTGGATGTTGGAATGCGAGGCGCCTCAGATATATCAGTCTCTTCGGAGCCGATGGATAGGTTCAATAGGACTGGGAAACGTGTGTTCGGGAATTGCCAATCCACTAACGTAAGTGTGGACCGGCCCAGCCAATTCCAAGGGTTCTCTGCAGGGAATCCTGAGGCATTTGCTAGAGTGTCTCGAAGCCGGCGAGGAGTATATCCCTTGCCTCGACTCATGACGGAAATCCAATTTCCAATATGTGATATTTCGGTTTTGATTGTAGAGCCTAGTATATGGTACCCATGCCGTCTAGGATTGATACATTTATATTTGAAGTTGCTTTGACACTATACACTTATAATAGTATCAAATGATTTGTTTTAAACGTACCAAGCATGATTGGTTATTATAATGGAAAACCCTATCCTCCGGCTTGCGTTGCTTTGTGTGATGGGACCTGGGTCTTATAATAGCTTCATTTTTCCAAAAAGCATTGTGTTGTTTATTCTATGCACTAGTATTTTTGGGAGTAGACATGTTCCATGTTATACGGCATGGTCCCTTGAATTACTCTCTTTGAAAGTAAAGTTTTAAATAATTGTTTTAGTTCTCACACCAATCACATGACTGACCTGGAGTTTATTGTTTTAACCTAAACTGTGGGTGCCCCTATTTCCACATGAGCAACTAGTAGTTTTGGTTTTGCAGATTTATATTCACAGGATCCTGGTTTACAGCTGGAACGATATTCAGCAAGCTCTATATCCGTTTATCCCTTTCAGTTGTGTATTGTACTATTTTTCCGCTGCTATGTAATGTATTGTAATCTCTGATATTTTTCTGATGTGTAATATTTATTCATACTCTGTATATTCTTGTATTCTGATGGAATTGTTGTAATAAGCAATGAAATGTTCTTCTGTTTATGGTTTGATTCGTCTTGTTCTCAAAGCAATCCGGGCTTTCCTTCACGGGGAAGTTCGGGTCGCCACAATTTGGGTCTGATACGAGTAATGATTATACTTATACAATGTGATTAATTATGTAACAATATTACCGAAGTAATGAAATGATATGTTTTGGGCAAGTGCGCGTATTCACTGAAATAAGTTGTTAAATTTTAATTTTTAAGAAAGATAAGAAATAAAAAACGATATGGGTTTTTGAAATGGAATTGTATATTGGAAATACAATTATAATTTCCATAAGTGTGATTGGGTTAAAGTTAATAAATCTGTTTAAGATTATATTATAAGGAGTACGCCACATGATGTTATTTTAACCATAGGAAATTGGTAATGAAACTTACATCGATTGGTTAAGTGTGTGTGTATATATATATATATATATATATATATATATATATATATATATATATATATATATATATATATATATATAACGATAATTCCAATGGTAAAGGAATGGAAAGGGCTTATGAGTCTATAGCGATATTTTTCAAGTGTAAGAAAATACGAAAAGGGTTTGTAAATGTAAAACAATAAGAAAACAAAATGATTTTTTTTGAAATATAGAAATGGTCTGAGACAAAGGAATAAAAAAAGGGAAGTTTGGTAAATACAAGATTCCAAAAAGAGTATTGGTTAATGTTTCAAAGTAAAGAAAAATCACAAGAGTTTTATTGAGATAGAATTTATGAAATCAATGAAATGGTTTAGTGAAGTGTTTTAATATAGATGACCTGAGCTGGCAATGTGCTTAACAACACTGTTATGATTTGATAGTTAAAAAACCGACTATCAAATAAATTATTCCTGTAACAACCCGGAAAGTCAGAACCAATTTTAAATTTTTATTTTGGCAATTTTAGTGAATTTTGAATATTTAGAATGAATTGTTTTAAATAATAATGACTAGAAATTTATTTTTGAATAGAATTAGAACGTATAAATTTATTTAAATCGAAGTTAGACTACAAATATTTATTTTAATTATAAAAGGAATTGGAAATGGCGCGGTAGTTTGAAAATTCGATTTCAAATGAATGTACAAGATTCAAAATAAATTTGATTTCAGTAAAACCAGATATATTTGAATCTATTTGAAAATATGTTTCCAACGAATGTGAAAAATCCTGATTTCATAATGGGAATAAAAAGTTATGTCCAGTTGAAAATTCAGAATAGTCGCTATGGAATTTATATAATATATAGCCCTTAAAAATAGCGATTTTGCAAACGACCTCCATTTCCGACGAGACCACTTTTGTTGGATCCGGAATGTCAAATTATTGCTAGATTCCAATTTTCATAATTTTTGGAATTAATATGTGAACGTGGCGGATTTAAACGTGTTTGGTCAATTCAGTTTGAATTTAATCGACTGGAAAATGGCCGTTTTTCAAACGGTCTCCAAATTCGACGAAATTAGTTTTGTTAGGACCGTATCGTCAAAACATAGCTAGATTTACTTTTTGGGAATTTTTGGAGTTAGTGTGTGGCCTCAGTAAATTAAAATGTACGTTTAAATTGAATATACATGATTTAATTTAATTTAAAGAAAAACTGATCGAAACAGTCGAATTGGATTACAAAACATATCCCATTGTGTTCGGAATGAGGGTAATTAGTTAGGAACGACAGTCGGTGGGTTCGTATGGAAAAGTTGACTTTTATGGAAAAAAATATAAATATAAATTAAAAACCCTAATTTTTCATTTATTCCCAAAATCGAAAAACCGCCCGTTGACCTCGATGAATGGTGGAATTCAGTCAAAAATTCCAATCCATTTTCCGATCAATCCACTCAACAATTTCATTCAGTTCTGGAGGCAAAACTGTAGATATTTTTCTCACCTTTAAATCCATATCAGTATGGTGATTTATCGTTGACGGATTTGGGAGTTCTTCGAGCTGAAAGATGGCAGGGTCGTGGGCAATTTTCGAGGACATGGAGGCGGCGAGTTGGCTGAGCTTGATAGCGCGGGTAGAGGGTTCGGAGGTGCTTCTTGGGGGCGGGTCCGATCTAGCTCCGGCAATCGGCTTTGATGGCGGTGGCGAACCCTAGTTTTCAAGGGATGGGTTTATACGGTCTGTAGTAACGATGAAGAAGGATTAAGGTTAATTAAACCTTATTAATTTATTTAATTATTCAACTAAATTCTACAATGTTTAAAATACAATATCTTTTCCATGCGAGGTCCAAATCACGCGAAACTGGATCCATTGCGATCGTGGAGGCAAGAGCTTCACAACAAGACTAACCGGGTCCAACTTGGAGCACATTAGAATTTCGGATAAATTCAAATCCAATTGTTCATAAATTCATATAAAAGCTGGCGGAGTGGATCCCAAAGTGAGAACTTCTCACTATAATTTCTTATACAACTATTTATTTTATAACTGCATATTTGAACTGCTCCCCATCGTCCGCAGACCACAGACGGCTTGTTTGATTGTATTGTGTTGTGGAAATGGACTGTATTGTGATGGTTGATTGTATTGTATATAATAAAATATTTGAACTATAAAAATATCATTTTTATTGAATGAATATAATATATAAAATATTCATGTACGGAATAAAATATTTTAAATATATAAATATCATGTTTATTGAATGAACATAATATATAAAATATCCATGTATGGAATAAAATATTTGAACTATTAAAATATCATTTTTATTGAATGAATATAATATATGAAATATTCATGTATGGAATAAAATATTTGAACTATAAAAATATCATTTTTATTGAATGAATATAATATATAAAATATTCATGTATGGAATCAAATATTTGAACTACAAAAATATCATTTTTATTGAATGAATATAATATATAAAATATTCATGTATGGAATAAAATTTTTGAACTATAAAAATATCATTTTTATTGAATGAATATAATATATAAAATATTCATGTATGGAATAAAATATTTGAACTATAAAAATATCATTTTTATTGAATGAATATAATATATAAAATATTCATGTATGGAATAAAATATTTGACCAATAAAAATATAAATTTTATTTGATATATGAACCATATAAAATGGTCATGTGTAACACCCCACACCCGCTAAGGTCACTCACTAAGGGAATGCCTTAACTTCGGTGGAGTATTTTAAGTGAATATAGAACAGAAAAATTACAACAAGACATATATAAATAGTACTTGTTAACTAAAACATCATTTCATTGCAGCAGAAGGTAAACATGTTTTGTTACAAAACCATAAAACAAGAGTCAAGTACTAAATATCCATCCTGATAAAAACATAAGTACATAATCCCACTACATAACTAATAGCCATAATAGAAAAGATAAGCTGAGCTTTACATCAACGGTCCAAGCTCCAAAAGATAGATAAAGCAATCTGATCAAAGCCCACTAGTGCTAGGCCCAACCTGAGGACCTGAGGGGGAAAAGATAAAAACAACGGGGTCAGACATAAGTCTGAGCAAGTCCAATAACTTTAACAATACAATCATTAAAGTAATTAGGGTATGATATAAACTTGGTACGGTAACGACTGGGGATAAATGACTACACTAAGCAGCCAACTAGACATAGGAAGAACAAAGATAACGGTAAAGACGCATCTACCCACCCAAGGGTAATTACTACACTGCACCACACCAGTCATTCCTACTCAAAGGTTGATCCCACCCAAGGACTTAGAAAATTTAACTAGTAGTTTCGTGTACCCCTAGCTGACCACATAGGTGCCGTCTGCCCCTATCTCCACTAGGTGTACCCACTACTCCCCAAGCGATCGACTCCCTAACGTAGATACCCGTGCTGGCCCCACAGTGGGGTGTATCACTCCCCAAAGTGGCAACCCGATACAACCAACGGTGCACGGCTTATACCTACACGATGAAACAACGTCTTACCTACCAGCCCGGGTCCACACACGCATATGAAACCCGTTGGACTTGCGTTGCCACCGCTAACCCGTTTTGGCCTCTTATAGTCAAGCCCAGTACGCGTGTCCCGTCCTCGACATGGGTCGAGCCCACAAAGATACATATGGGTTACTGGTTGAAATGGGCCCCCACAAGCTACCCACCTAAGCTTGCTCCCTCTAGTGTATCCCACTTAACCCTTTAATCATGTTTAATTACATGTTTCCACTTTGGTTAAGTATTCTAATCGTATTTTCTATTGCCACCCAAGGCAACCACTAGATTTCCACATGCCACCCAAGGCACTTACTTGATTTCCACATGCCACCCAAGGCACCCACTTAACCCCTCATGCCCCACTACATGCTTATCTGGTTAAGTGTTTCTTAATTGATTAAGACCGTAACCTTTGTAAAGACCTCTCACATTAGACTGTCTTTTATGGCAGCTGGATTTGCCGGTCGGGTCCGGGCAGCCTTACGCCATAACAGAGTCTAACCTCGTGTCTTTACACTTGTCACGTATTTAGTTTATGCCTAAGACCTCTCACATTGGGCAATCATTTGTAGCCGCTGGATTTGCCGGTCGGGTCCGGGCAGTCTTATGCTACAAAAGGGTCCAACCTCGTGTCTTAGTCGATTAATTACACCTAATTAATCACCCCCATATTTTGAATTAATTTTCCCTAATTAATTCCAATTTAATGATGTACATAATTGACTCAATTATGTCCATCCACTTATGGTACGCAACTTCATACCAATTTCACCACAATTTTGTTAACATGAATATTAACCCCATCGTTCCCCACGTAATACGCTAACATGACATACTTAAAAGGGAAGATTCATCACAAATACAATGGGTTCAACTTAGCATAACATTAGCATCAACATGGGTTTTAAAGGTGTCAACTTGCATATATGACCATAGCATCAAACCCAACTAGCATAAATAATCAACCCAAACTTGCATGAATCACATATGTCATAAAGAGGGTAACTTGCATAGATGTTCGTGTCATAGACCTATCATAAAGGGATAAACTTGCATACATGTCATAGGTCTAAAAAGGGATGAACTTGCATATGTTACTTCATATCATAAAAAGGGGTAAACATGCATATATATGCATGACATACAAAGGGGTAAACTTGCATATGTATGCATATCATACAATGGTGTAAACTTGCACATGTTACTTGCATATAATCAAACACCAAACTTGCATAACATGTCATATATGAACTTGCATATAATCAAACACCAAACTTGCATAACATATCATATATGAACTTGCATATAATCAAAGACCAAACTTGCATAACATATCATATATGAACTTGCATATAATCAAAGACCAAACTTGCATAACATGGTGTCATAATGGATCAATGTTTATCATAGTGATTTTCATAACTAGCATCATGAACATATAGCATAAAACTTGCATAACTAGCATCATAGCATAAAACTTGTATAACTAACATTATGAGCACATAGCATATGATAACATAAATTTCATTGATCCACATTCATAACCATAACCTCATTACATCCTATCATAATTAGTTTAGCAATTGCTTGCTAAAGGCATAGAAACTCACAACTTATTGATTAGCACTCCTATGAAGAAGATTTAGTTGCTATAGTTGATTAGAAGTTGATTTGAGAAGCTATCTTCTTCTAAACATTGATGGAGGCTCCTTCAAGTTGCATTTTGACGGCATGATGACGTTGTATCTATTTTTAGTATGGATTAGGGTAGTCTTAGGGTGTATTTATAGATTTAGGATGTAGTTTAGGCCCTTAGATTAACCCTAGATTAGTTTAGAGCCATCAAATCTCGTCACCAGCCACCAAACACAGCCCAAAACCTGACCAATTCACTCAAATGGTGCACCAGGCAAAACTGCCCGGCCACCTGTGTCGACTCCCAAGTCGACAGGGCAGTCGACTTGGGTCCAGTTGTGTCGACACCCAAGTCGACTCCCCTGTCGACTTGGGGTGGCTGGCGGGAATTTTCCCGCCTAGCCCGCCTGGCCTGATTTTTGAATTTTGAACTTGAAATTTAAATCTGTTTTGAACTTAGAATTTTCTGAAAACTTACATGGGCCATAACTGGGTCATACGGACTCCAATTTTCGAAAACTCGGACTCTATTTCGCATATTTTTCCGAGACGAACGCAATGGCATAGCCCGTTTCCCCTGATTCAGATCTTAAAATTTAATTCTGCCCTGATTTATATTATAACAAGTTATTCAACATACGGGGTGTTACATTCTCCCCTACTTAATAGATTTCGTCCCCGAAATCTCTAAGTCCAGGAGAACGTATCCTACCATCCAAACAACCATCTACTAAACCATCAAACACTGGCATCCATTGTCCTTAAAGTTTCTAATGCTGTATGAAAATATGCAAAAAGTGTGTGTATATGTTCCCTGTCTAATGCAAAATCAGGCGGTCTACTGATTCAGTTGACCTCCTTAATGCAAACCATGATAGTGCCATGCGTCCAATATGTATGCGAAAGAACCCTATCGACACATACTATTTCTACATGTGTGCACAACCATACACCAAAATGCATCATCCATATGATAACACAACCATTATACATCCATTAATATAGCTACCTACACACAATTATATGCAATATGGAATATGAAGTGACTGAGCCGATCTAGTGTCTAAAGTGTGTGTATATGCATCCACGAGCAACCACTAGCAAACACTTGCATCCATCAATCGTAACATGTCTCAAACACATGTTTCAACCATAGGTTTACCCTATGTAAAGGTCAAAGGTACTAATGAGAGGACATACTAAAGATAAGATAAGTACTAGACAAACGATAAAGGAGAAGTTAAAAGACATACCCTCAAAAAGGAATGGGTACAAAGAACGCATCTTCACTTCTGTCTCCCAAGTAGCGTTGCTCTCATCATCTCCCCATTGTACTTTGACTAGTTGAACCTCTCTGTTTCTCAACTTCCTAATCTCTGACCCAAGGATGCGAGTAGGAGCTCGTCGAATCGTCGCATCACGCTCTACCTCCACTTCTCTAAGCAAACTCGGCTCTACCACCTCTGCGGTCTCATGTAGGCACTTCCTCAAATGTGACACATGGAATACGTCATGTACACCACTAAGTCTCTCGGGAAAATCCAATCTATATGCCATCTGTCCAATCCTTTCCTTAATAGGAAATGGTCCTACAAACCTTGGTGCTAACTTTCCAACGGACCCAAAGCGAACAACATTCCGTAATGGAGATACTTTAATAAAGACCATGTCCCCAACATTAAACTCAAGATCCGTCCTCCTCTTATCCGCGTAAGATTTCTACCTATCTTGCGCTGCTTTCATCCTTCTTCGAATCAAATCAATCTTTTCCAAAGTCTCTCTAACCATATCGGGCCCAAGCAAGATCTTATTCGTAGATTCCCACCAACATGTAGGTGACCGACAAGGCCTTCCATAAAGAGCTTCGAAAGGAGTCATGCCAATACTAGACTGAAAGCTGTTATTATACTCGAACTCCACCAATGGAAGATGCTCTTCCCATGTACCTCCAAAATCTAAGATACATAGCCTTAAAAGGTCTTCTAGAACACGATTCACCCTCTCGGTCTGGCCGTCTGTCTGAGGATGATATGCGGTGCTCAAACACAACTGAGTCCCTACCGCCTCTTGCAAACTCTTCCAAAATTCGCTAGTGAAGATAGGATCTCGATCGCTCACTATGCTAGAAGGTACACCATGCAACCGAACTATCTCTCGAAGGTAAACTGAAGCTAGCCATGGAGCAGTCCTCTTACTCTTCACGGGTATAAAATGGGCGCTCTTAGTAAGTCTGTCTACCACAACCCAAATTCCCGTATAACCCTTCCTCGATCTCGGTAACCCATCAATAAAATCCATCGAGACGCTATCCCACTTCCATTGCGGAACTTCCAATGGGTGAAGCAACCCGCCGGGTTTCTTTTGCTCTGCTTTCACTTGTTGGCACACAAAGCATCTAGCGACATACTCGGCCACATCTTTCTTCATACCGGCCCAAAAGAAAACTTGCTTCATGTCTTGGTACATCTTGTCCCCACCGGGATGAATGGTCATCGTCGAACGATGTGCATCATCAAGAATAGCCTTCCTCAAACCCTCGTCTTGCGGTACACAAAGTCTACCGTCTCTACGCAACCACCCCTTATCATCTAGGGTGTACCTACTCAAATGGCTGGACGTCTCCCCCCTTATGAGTTTCTCTACTAACTCAACCAACTTTGGGTCGTCCCGCTGTGCCTCACCAACCCGTCCCAAAAGAGTAGGTCTGACCTCTAAGGATGCTAGCAAACCGGGTATAAAGTCAACGGAAGGTCTGAAGTCAAACATCGAGATAAATTCCAAGCTTCGTCGTTCAACGAACAGTGGACTCAAAGACAACCTTTTTCTTCTTAAGGCGTCCGCCACCACGTTACCCTTGCCAGGGGTGTACGCTATCTCGAAATCATAGGATGCTAAGAACTCCATCCACCTTTGCTGCCTTAAGTTCAAATCCTTTTGAGAAAACAAGTACTTCAATGATTTGTGGTCAGTGAACAATTCGAACCTCTCGCCAAGAAGATAATGGCGCCAAGCCTTAAGCGCAAAAACAATAGCGGCCAACTCTAGATCATGTGTAGGGTAATTTTTCTCATGCGCTCTCAACTGCCTTCCCCCATAGGCTATTACCCTTCCCTCTTGCATTAAGACTGCGCCTAGTCCTGTCCCACAAGCATCGGTATAAACAACAAATGGCTTGCTCCCATCTGGCAACACTAAGACTGCAGCTGTGGTTAAAGCTCTCTTTAACCGTTGGAACGCATCATCACAATCTACGTCCCATGTGAAGACTAGATTCTTCTTCGTCAAGCGAGTTAATGGGGCTGATATCTTCGCGAAGTCCTTGATAAACTTCCTAGAGTAGCTAGCCAACCCCAAGAAACTCCTCATCTCGGTAGCATTCTTCGGAACCTTCCAATCTTGGATGGACACTACCTTCGCGGGATCCACAGCTATCCCTTCTTTGGAGACCACGTGCCCTAAGAACCGCACTTCCTTCCTCCAAAAGTGACATTTAGAGAATTTATCCTTAAGGCTATGCGCTCGAAGAGTCTCCAACACTTCCCTAAGATGTAGGGCATGCTCCTCTTCACTCTTAGAAAAGACTAAGATGTCATCCACAAAGATCACCACGAACTTATTAAGGTACTCCCTGAACACCCTACTCATCAAATCAACAAAGTATGCAGGGGCGTTCGTCAAACCAAAGGGCATCACCAGCCACTCATAGAAACCATCCGGAGTCCTAAAGGCAGTCTTGTCTATGCTATCCTCAGCCACTCTCAACTGATGAAACCCCGTGGCTAAGTCCAACTGCGAAAACACTGAGGCGCCAACCAACTTATCAAAGAGATCGTCAATCCTCGGCAATGGGTGTCTATTCTTCTTTGTGAGCTTGTTGAGTTCTCTATAGTCTACAAAAAGTCTGAGGGACCCATCCGCCTTCGTGGCAAAAACTACTGGAGCACCCCACTCCGATATACTTCGTCTTATGAACCCCTTCTCAAGCAACTCCCCTACTTGCTTATGGAGTTCCCTCCTCTCACGAGGAGCCATGTGGCGCACTGGCAAAGATACTGGCTTAGCATTGTCCACCAGATATATTTGGAAGTCTATCTCCCGCTTCGGAGGTAAGCCCTTCACCTCCTCAAACACATCCGAGTATTCCCGGACCACTCTAACAGATCGCAAACTCTCGACCGAAGCGTCAAGCGATTCAAGATAACTTAGCATAACAGAATTCATGGGATTACAAGAGATCTCGAGAGTGTTCCCCAAGCGGGTCATGAGCCTAACAACTCTCCTTTCGCAATCAAGAACGGCACCATTACTGGATAACCAGTCCATGCCCAAAATTAACCCATAGCCCGTGAAGCCCAAAACAAAAGCATCACATCTAAACTCAACGCTAAGTATAGAAATCTTCAAACCCAAACATATCATGGACAAATAAGTGGAGCCCCCAATTGGGTTTGAAACAACCAAGGGATCATCTACTAGACTGGTGTCTAAGTGCAGTGACTCAACTAATGATGATGAGATAAACGAATGCGATGCGCCAGAGTCGAATAAAGTACAGACATGATGATCAAACAGAAAAACCAGACTTTCAACAGAAATAGTTCTACCTCTTTCCTGAATCGGTGGAACCGCGAGAGCCTGAACTTGCCCCCTTGCCTGACCTGGTGCCATAAGAGCTTGCACCTGTCCCCCTGAGGTAGATCCCGTCCTCTGCCCCTTCTTAGGGCAGTCCTTCACTAGATGCCCTGCTTCGCCACAGTGGAAGCAGCCTGTCTTCTTCTTCTTCCGACAATCTTTGCTGAGGTGGCCTGGTGTCCCATAGTTGAAGCACTTCTTCTTTCCCTTGCCACCGTTGCCTTTCCCACCCTTGTTTTGCTGTTGCTGTTGAGGTCTCTTCTGATCTCCTTTCTTCTTGGGTGCCTTATTAGCATTGGGACCCTTCTCTTCCTCATGCATGAGTGCCATGTCTACTAGCTTCTCAAAGGTGGCCCCCATAGGGATGTGAGTCATAGCCAATCCATGCATTGGTTCATTCAAGCCTTTAACGAACCTCAAAGCCTTCTTCTCTGGTGTATTCACCATGTCTATGCCAAACCTTGCTAACTGATTAAACTTGTTGACATATTCCTTCACTGATAGGTTTCCTTGCTTTAGAGTCAAGAACCTTTCCATATACAGGTTTTCTTCTGCCCTTGAGAGAAACTTTGCCACAAACCTTTGTCTGAAATCCGCCCAAGAGTCAACAGAGCGCTCTCCATTAGTGACCTCCCACCAGAACGAGGCCTCTCCCTTCATTAACCAAGCAGCTAACTTGACTTTCTTTCCTTCTTCCATCTCAAAGATTTCTATCAACTCTTCCGTCTCCTTAAGCCAATCCCTAGCTTCCACAAAAGTTTCTGATCCTTGAAAAGGTTTCCCTCCCATAGCCTTAAATTCCTTGCAAGTCTTAGCAAAAGTATCCGCGCGAGGAGGAGGAGGGGGAGGAAGATCGGGTGCAACTGGTGGTGGAGGAACATCTGCTGGACCCTCAGCGGCGGCCCTAGCCTCCATCAATCTCCTATACCATACTGGTATCGCTACACCCTCCGGAAAGTTAAGATCTTCAGCCATGCTGAAACGAAAAAGGAAAGATTCAAAACGGAGAATTCGAAAGATAAACATGTGGCCATTGGGGATTATGCTTTTCTTTCAAAAACTTTTCTCTTAAAAGACATGTTTTTGAAAATACTCCTTCGAAAATGTTTTTAGAAAAATAGTTTTTCTAAAAGTTTTATCTGTTCTGGTAACCTTCAGCTCTGATACCATGTGTAACACCCCACACCCGCTAAGGTCACTCACTAAGGGAATGCCTTAACTTCGGTGGAGTATTTTAAGTGAATATAGAACAGAAAAATTACAACAAGACATACATAAATAGTACTTGTTAACTAAAACATCATTTCATTGCAGCAGAAGGTAAACATGTTTGGTTACAAAACCATAAAACAAGAGTCAAGTACTAAATATCCATCCTGATAAAAACATAAGTACATAATCCCACTACATAACTAATAGCCATAATAGAAAAGATAAACTGAGCTTTACATCAACAGTCCAAGCTCCAAAAGATAGATAAAGCAATCTGATCAAAGCCCACTAGTGTTAGGCCCAACCTGAGGACCTGAGGGGGGAGAAAGATAAAAACAACGGGGTCAGACATAAGTCTGAGCGAGTCCTATAACTTTAACAATACAATCATTAAAGTAATTAGGGTATGATATAAACTTGGTACGGTAACGACTGGGGATAAATGACTACACTAAGCAGCCAACTAGACATAGGAAGAACGAAGATAATGGTAAAGACGCATCTACCCACCCAAGGGTAATTATTACACTGCACCACACCAGTCATTCCTACTCAAAGGTTGATCCCACCCAAGGAATTAGAAAATTTAACTAGTAGTTTTGTGTACCCCAGCTGACCACATAGGTGCCGTCTGCCCTTATCTCCACTAGGTGTACCCACTACTCCCCAAGCGATCGGCTCCCTAACGTAGATACCTGTGCTGGCCCCACAGTGGGGTGTATCACTCCCCAAAGTGGCAACCCGATACAACCAACGGTGCACGCTTATACCTACACGATGCAACAACGTCTTACCTACCAGCCCGGGTCCACACACGCATATGAAACCCGTTGGACTTGCGTTGCCATCGCTAACTCGTTTTGGCCTCTTATAGTCAAGCCTAGTACGCGTGTCCCGTCCTCGACATGGGTCGAGCCCACAAAGATACATATGGGTTACTGGTTGAAATGGGCCCCCACAAGCTACCCACCTAAGCTTGCTCCCTCTAGTGTATCCCACTTAACCCTTTAATCATGTTTAATTACATGTTTCCACTTTGGTTAAGTATCCTAATCGTATTTTCTATTGCCACCCAAGGCAACCACTAGATTTCCACATGCCACCCAAGGCACTTACTTGATTTCCACATGCCACCCAAGGCACCCACTTAACCCCTCATGCCCCACTACATGCTTATCTGGTTAAGTGTTTCTTAATTGATTAAGACCGTAACCTTTGTAAAGACCTCTCACATTAGACTGTCTTTTATGGCAGCTGGATTTGTCGGTCGGGTCCGGGCAGCCTTACGCCATAACAGAGTCTAACCTCGTGTCTTTACACTTGTCACGTATTTAGTTTATGCCTAAGACCTCTCACATTGGGCCAATCATTTGTAGCCGCTGGATTTGCCGGTCGGGTCTGGGCAGTCTTATGCTACAAAAGGGTCCAACCTCGTGTCTTAGTCGATTAATTACACCTAATTAATCACCCCCATATTTTGAATTAATTTTCTCTAATTAATTCCAATTTAATGATGTACATAATTGACTCAATTATGTCCATCCACTTATGGTATGCAACTTCATACCAATTTCACCACAATTTTGTTAACATGAATATTAACCCCATCGTTCCCCACGTAATACGCTAACATGACATACTTAAAAGGGAAGATTCATCACAAATACAATGGGTTCAACTTAGCATAACATTATCATCAACATGGATTTTAAAGGTGTCAACTTGCATATATGACCATAGCATCAAACCCAACTAGCATAAATAATCAACCCAAACTTGCATGAATCACATATGTCATAAAGAGGGTAACTTGCATAGATGTTCATGTCATAGACCTATCATAAAGGGATAAACTTGCATACATGTCATAGGTCTAAAAAGGGATGAACTTGCATATGTTACTTCATATCATAAAAAGGGGTAAACATGCATATATATGCATGACATACAAATGGGTAAACTTGCATATGTATGCATATCATACAATGGTGTAAACTTGCACATGTTACTTGCATATAATCAAACACCAAAATTGCATAACATGTCATATATGAACTTGCATATAATCAAACACCAAACTTGCATACATATCATATATGAACTTGCATATAATCAAAGACCAAACTTGCATAACATATCATATATGAACTTGCATATAATCAAACACCAAACTTGCATAACATGGTGTCATAATGGATCAATGTTTATCATAGTAATTTGCATAACTAGCATCATGAACATATAGCATAAAACTTGCATAACTAGCATCATAGCATAAAACTTGCATAACTAACATCATGAGCACATAGCATATGATAACATAACTTGCATTGATCCACATTCATAACCATAACCTCATTACATCCTATCATAATTAGTTTAGCAATTGCTTGCTAAAGGCATAGAAACTCACTACTTGTTGATTAGCACTCCTATGAAGAAGATTTAGTTGCTAGAGTTGATTAGAAGTTGATTTGAGAAGCTATCTTCTTCTAAACATTGATGGAGGCTCCTTCAAGTTGCATTTTGACGGCATGATGACGTTGTATCTATTTTTAGTGTGGATTAGGGTAGTCTTAGGGTGTATTTATAGATTTAGGTTGTAGTTTAGGCCCTTAGATTAACCCTAGATTAGTTTATAGCCATCAGATCTCGTCACCAGCCACCAAACACAGCCCAAAACCTGACCAATTCACTCAAATGGTGCACCAGGCAAAACTGCCCGGCCACCTGTGTCGACTCCCAAGTCGACAGGGCAGTCGACTTAGGTCCAGTTGTGTCGACACCCAAGTCGACTCCCCAGTCGACTTGGGGTGGCTGGCGGGAATTTTCCCGCCTGGCCTGCCTGGCCTGCCTGGCCTGATTTTTGAATTTTGAACTTGAAATTTAAATCTGTTTTGAACTTAGAATTTTCTGAAAACTTACATGGGCCATAACTGGATCATACGGACTCACATTTTCGAAAACTCGGACTCTATTTCGCGTATTTTTCCGAGATGAACGCAATGGCATAGCCCGTTTCCCCTGATTCAGATCTTAAAATTTAATTCTGCCCTGATTTATATTATAACAAGTTATTCAACATACAGGGTGTTACATCATGTGTTGAAAATAAATATTCATTAAAAAATCGGACGATTTGTTTATGTACACCAATTTTACTGATATTGATTGGGACGATATATTTTACACATGGCCCAACGGCCCAAATAAAATCTGTTTGTGTTGATTGAAACCCCACACGGGTATTGGGATGATATTTGATGTACAGTAATCCCAATTGTTTAGTTGTATGTCAATCGATGGGTTGACAGACCGTTGTAAGCGTTAATATTTATATTTAACGCTTATGCAGTTGTGTAATGCACTCTGGATGATAGTATTTATATTTAACGCTTATGCAGTTATGTAATGCACTCTGGATGATGGTTGACTGTGTTTGATTATACTTGTGTCCATGTGTAACGATACGGATTTCGCCCGGACCTAATTGATCGCTAAACCGACCAAGACCGTTCGAATCCCGTATACGCTAACTCTGGGCATACAACACATCAGAACAAATAACAGAAGACTTTTATAAACATCATAATAATGTTACATCAGAGTACAAAATATATCAGAGTATATCGAAATATAATACAACGGAAGATTAATTTACATCAAATGTAATACAATGCACAGCGGAAAATAAATAAAGTAACACAGCGGAAGACTATCAATGCTCTGGACACAGCTTTAAGGTTCAGTCCAGAATCCTGCTCATATATCTGCAACATAAACTACTCAACTGCCCGTGTGGAAAATAGGGGCACCCGAGTTTGCAAGGGAAAAGCAAACTACAGGTCAGTCATGGGACTGGTGTGGGAAACTCTAAACAGTTATAACCGTATATAAATAATATGGCATATCACGTGACCACGCCGCTAACGTGGAACAGGTTTACCCCCTTGAATGCCAGTGTATAAACAACAATCAATATAGATATATGGATCTACTATGCATCAATCAATATGCAATATCCCAATCTACCCACTTAGATTAATCACTACACTTAGATTTTCCAAATCCCATTCAATTTACAGAAATTATTCCTTTGGACTTTATTTCCCGATTTCCATTTCAAATCATTTGAAATACATATCTAACTTTCTATATCAAAGTAGATTTCACTTCGGAATCTCAAATCAAATCGTTTGGAAATATGAATTCCAAAACATAACAATGCATACAAACAAGTATGCAACCAAATATTGTGCTCCCCATCGACACGGCAAAGGGTACGCACCTAGCAACTCGATATATATAAATGTGCACCTACCCCACATAGGAGCAGGCTACACTGACGATGCACCTCCCACACATGGAGAGCATACACCGCCCTTTCACCCATACTTTTAGTCTCTGTGTTACCCGAATCTTTAGCCACATACTAAATCATTTCATATCCCGAAGTAGGGAAAATCATTTCACAACATAATAATCACAAGTACTTTCAAAATATAGTACTTCACATCAGTAATTCACACATATGATCAGTCACTATTAATCACATAACCTTTGAGCTCGTACGTCTCAAAGAAGGGTGTTAAGCAAGAGAATAAATTCTCCACCACCAAACAGATATGTTATCAATAGCAACTAATCAAATACGCGATGAACGACAATGTAAAACATAATACATTTCTAAATCATTTTAGAAATCATCGGGTTTAGGCCTCGAAATCCTTTCTGTTTTATAAAACATTTCTATAAAACATTCCCTGTCCAAAATCGGGAATATATTTCTTTTCACTTAAGAAAAACATCATTTCAAAATCATTCATTAAATTTTGAAATATATAACATCGCTAAACACCTTATAGTCAAATCGTGAAGTGTTTCACGAGGTGTTAACACACAGATATTTTTACCCAACCCAATGCTAAATGTAAAAGCATATTCTGCTCATAAACTGGTCAAGCACCATCCAAACAATCAATCAACCACAATCAATATCAACAACTAAGTAAATTTGGTTTAATCACATCACGGGTTTTGGTAAATTTAATCACCCTTCATTCATCCAAATCTAATTAAAGATTTATTCAAACCCAATTGGTTTCATCTCTAAAATCATTTCATATTGATTGTTCTACTTTTTGGAAATTAATTGTAACAACCCGGAATTTTGGGGCCAATTTAAATTTTTTAATGAATTTTATATATTTAAAATGATTTATTTTAAATAAGAACGACTAAAATTTTATTTTAAAATGAATAAATTTAATTTAATTATAAAAGGAGTTTAGAACAGCGCTGCAGTTCGAAAAATTCTGGAAAATTAAACTTAATAATCATTTGACATTCCGGCTCCAACAAAAGTGGTTTCGTCGAAAACCGAAGTCGTTTGAAAAATGGCTATTTTTAAGGCCAGTATATTATATTAAAATATATAAAAATTCTATAGTGACCTTTCTAAATTTTGAAATGGCCATAACTTTTGATTTTTAACAACCCTGAATTTTGGGGCCAATTTAAATTTTTTAATTTAGAAATTTTAATGGATTTTATATATTTAAAATGATTTATTTTAAATAAGAACGACTAAAAATTTATTTTAAAACGAATAAATTTAATTATAAAAGGAGTTTAGAACAGCGCTGCAGTTTGAAAATTTGAATTTGAACTTTGACTGAATGTATATGATTCATTTTAAGTCAGAATTGAGAGAAACCAGAAATATTTAAATCTGTTTAATCATATCTTTCTAACGAATCTGAAAAACTGAAATTTCGTTTTAAAAATCAAAAGTTATGGCCAGTTCAAAATTTAGAAAGGTCGCTGTAGAATTTTTATATATTTTAATATAATATATTGGCCTTAAAAATAGCCATTTTTCAAACGACTTCGGTTTTCGACGAAACCACTTTTGTTGGAACCGGAATGTCAAATTATTGTTAAGTTTAATTTTCTAGAATTTTTCGAATTAATATGTGAGCGTGGCAAATGAAAATGTGTTTTGTCAATTTCGGTCAAATTTATTCGACTTGAAAAATATCCATTTTTCAAACGGTCTTAGAATTCGACGAAATTAGTTTTGTTAGGACCGTATCGTCATAACAAAGCCAAATATAATTTTTTTGTAATTTTTAGAGTCCGTATGTGGCCCCAGTAATTTAATATGTACGTTTGAATTTTAAATAAATGAATTATATTTTAAAACTGAGAAACGGGGGTCAAGATGATCATTTGGACCTGCCGGACCTAGCCCATTGGATCCGAGACGGGGGTTACTGGGTAGGGTAGACTTCAGTTGGACTGAAATTGGTTTAGATTGAAACATATGGATTTATTTGTAAAATTTATAATAAAATAATATAAAAATACATTGTTTTCAAAACCCTAATTTCACTAACAGACCAGCCGCCGTTCTACACACTCCAATGGCCAGAAAGCTCCCATTTTTTTTCCTCAACCATTTCCAATCCATAAATCAATTTCACATAAGTATAAAGCGATTTCAGTAGAGGATTACGAGATCTTTCCAATGATACGGTGATGATGGGATGTTATAACATGTAGTAGCCAAATCGCCCTCTCAAAGACGCCGTGTTCGAGATGGTTTTTGGCACCATCGGGGAGGCTGAGCTCCACCTTGCTCCTGGCATGGTAGCTCATGCGAAGGACGAGACGATGACATTTCTAGATCTAGGTCCGACGTATTGTATAGGGGGCGGCGTTGGGTTTGTCACGATTGATGATGGGTTCCTCATTTCAGAAAATAGAACGAAGAAGAAACCTAAGGGGGGCACGACCCTGATTGGTCAAGACAATAATGAAGGTTGATAATTATTAAAATAATCATCTATTTAAATATTCATATCTTTAAACGATCATAACTCCTTCGTATGAAATCGAAATTCAGAAATTTCGGATGCGTTGGAATAAGAAAAATGTGAGATTTGACATGGAACTGACTAGAGCGTGAACCGAACACTTTGGAAATTCAGCAAATTTGAACTTGAACGATTTCTAAGAACCAATCGATGTGAGAATTCTGATCTAAATGATATATTATAAATTAAACATTTTTATCGCTTAAATTTACTGTATGAATATTATTCAGATCTGCTATGTTATGATATTGGGAAGTTGTTGATTTGCTGTTTGGTAGTATATTGGGATGTTCATGGTTAATGATATCTACGAGGAAATTTGGTTATGTTGAATTGTCGATTAAATTAATCACTTTGTTGAAATTAGAATCAACGATAAAATTTGTCATTCTTTGTTGAAATTAGTATTGACGAAATAGAATTGTCACCTTTATCACGAATGTTATATTTGTATAAAAATGTCAAATTTGTTGTGTTAGCGATGTAAAATTGAAAGAAAGAAGAAGAAAAAATATATCTTTTATGTTAAATTGTCACATTTAAAATGTTACATTGAAATAAAATAACATTTTCTTATAAAAGTTTACATTTGGAATATAATAACATTTTATTAGAAATGTTGCATTTAGAATATAAAGAAATCACATTTTTATTGTAGTACGAACCATTAAAAAGGAGTAGACAATAAGGACTGCATTTTTATTGTAATAAGAATCATTTTTGTTGAAATAGAATAGATTTAACAAAAATATCATTTTTGTTAAATAGAATCTGTTAACAAATAAATTTTTATTTTCATTTGTTAAGTTAAAAAAAAAGAAATTTATTTATAAATGAATCATTCTTTTATTGCCTTTGAAATAAATGTGTCATTGTATTGAATTAGAATTGTCAAAGTAGAAATCGTCATTTTTTGTTTAAACTAGAATCGTCAACAAAAATAAATGAATCATTTGTATTCATTTTCTAAAAATTGAACGGCTAATAATATGAATTATCACTTCTATTTATATTGGTTAAAATAAGAATTGTTAACAATAAAGTATTATCATTTTTTTTTTCATTTTGTTGAGATAGAATCTTCAATAAAAAAATGAATAATCACTTTTATCAAAACTTGATTATTGAATTGAAATATCACTCTTATCAAAACTTGATTATTGAATTAAAATATCACTCTTATCAAAACTTGATTAATGAATAGAAAATTCACATTTTAATCAAAAACTTGAATTAGTGAAATAAATATACATTTTTGGTCAAACTTAATTAGAGATGCAAATATATATTCAAAATAAGGTTTGTTCTTTTATTTGCATTAACTAATGTAAAAATTCATTGAAAATAAGGTTTATTCTTTTATTTGCACTCATTAATGTAAATATTCATTGAAAATAAGGTTTATTCTTTTATTTGCATTCACTAATGTAAATATTCATTGAAAATAAGTTTGTTCCTTTTTACATTCACTCAAATATACATTGAAATTAAAAAGTTACATTTTTCTTTTATTTACATTCCTTGATGTAAATAAAACTAGAAATAAAAAGTTAAATCTTTATTTGCATTCCTTGTTGCAAATAAAGCATAAAAAGTTATGTTTTTATTTGTATTCCCTTGTTGAAAATAAATCATGTAATGAAAAATTTACATATTTCATTATGAAATATGTTTCACATTAAAAACCCATTTTTAATGTTAATATTATAAAGAGTAGAAAAATTTACATATTTCATTATGAAACATGTTTCACATTAAAAACACATTTTATGTTAATCTTAGAAACTTAGAAAAAAGAAAATCAATTTTTTTAATGTAATATAAAGATCACATTTTATACAACGTAAAAAGAATATCATTTTATGTAAAATGAAAAGTTTTTATCTCATTGCAAGTGAGTCAACATTAGAATTCACATTTTTGGATGTAAACGAATCAGTAGAAAAGATTTATTGTTTTTGATAAATTATGTTAACATGAGAACTTATGTTCTCTTTTATTATATATAAGTAATGATTCATCCTTATATATGTTTATAATACTGAAATATTACACTTCCATTTACAGGTCATCCGACTTGTTTATGTGATTGGGACGATAATTTTTACACATCGCCCAAGTGCACAAATAATTTATTATTTGTTTGTTGGATGAAACCCCACACGGGTGTTAGGATGATTTTTGATCTACACTAGTCCCAATATCTAGTGTAGAATCCACTTTGGCTGTTATTTGGATGTTTGATAATTATTCATCATGATTGTTGATTTCATGAAATATATGGATGTTGATTGAGTCACATTCCAATAAAGAATATTCTAGAAAAGAATATATTAGAAATTTTCTTAAAAGAGGATATATTTTAGAAAAAGAATAAATTTTAGAAAAATATTTTTTTTTGAAATGAACTAGTTATTAACTGGAATAAATCATTAAATTTAGTTTTAATGAAGTTTTCCAATTTGTCAATATTTAATTGAAGTTAAATTAAATAAATTGGATTTTGGGTATGTCGTGAATAGTGTCTTAAATAACACTGTTCTTAAACCCCGTATGAAGAGAATAATCTTTTAATTTAGATTATTACAGTTTTCAATTATATTTAGTAATTGAAATAAGATGAAATGTGAGTTGGGTTTATTGTGAACCGTGTTTTTAAGTGTCATGTGTTCTTTAACCCAACTGACAGTGAAGATTATGATTTGGAATTTATAAATCTTTTATTAAGATTCAAAGGGGAATTTTCCAAAAGTAAAATTTTCCAATTTAATATGTTAAATTGGAGTTGAATGGAATTCGAATTAATAATAATCGAGATAAGCTTCTGTAAAAGAAAACCGATACTATATATGGAATTTAAGAGGCCTTGTCGTTATTCCATTTATATTATTGGTCAGATACAGAAATTTATAGCGATTATATATTGATTTGATTTCTGTGAAGATTCCATATTTTATGGAAGATGAATTTGGGTACCGTGAACTGTGTTTTAAATGACACTAGTTCTTTAACCCAGTTAAAGATAAGATTAATTTCGTAAATTTAAATAATCATTGAATAATGATTTTTGATGTCTAAAACCAAATTGTGTTTTAATAAATCTTTAATAAGAAAGATTTAAGAATAAATATGAAGAATTTACCTTTGATAAGATAATGTGAATATTTTATTTAAAAGAATATTCTGAATTGGAATGAGGCGTGGGATGTGTTTTTATAGTACTCAATTTTTAATTATAAAAATACGAGAGTTATTCGGGAAGACCGGGTTTAACCCATTCCGAATAATTACTACGACGATGAAGAGTCGAAGATGAAGACGGTGGTTGAAGACCGACGATCTTCACATTCAACGGATGTGTTGCTACTGAGACCCTTGATGGGAGTAGCTACCTTGAAGGGGCTTCAGTGGTGACTGTCCGGACTATTGTTGATTGTTCGGATTTGGTTTTCTCTCAGACCCAGAGCATAAGCTAGTAAATGGATGCGTGTCTGACATTGGATTTCGTTCCATGTGAATTAAATCGATTTCTGTTAATGTATGTCAGTTTGGTGGTGGAGGATTTATTCTCTACTTAACACCCTGGTATATATTAATAGTGATTGATCGCATGGCGTGAATTGTCAATGTGGCACGCCAAGATGCAAATGATCAAGGCTTTTGTTGAAAAGCAGGGGCCTTGTGGGATGATCAAAGTATAGCCTATTACGACATAACTTTATGTATATCGTGACTGCGCGAGCCTCACACCCCGGTATGAGTCAAAAACGAGAATAGGACTGCAGGGAGTGCACACGTTTCTTTCTAGCTAGGAGTGGTGTCAGTGCTTAAACTGACTGACATTTTACTTATGTGGATGATGGATTTTGAGGCGCCTCGGATTTTTATAGGCTGTTAGTGGTCATACTATAGGTCCAATGGGACCGGGAAGCGTGTGCTCAGGCATAACCAATCCACTGCCGATAGGCGGGGACCGGCCCTGAAGATCCAAGGGTTCACTGCGGGGGATCCTGAGGCATTTGCTAGAGTGTCTCGAATCGGAGAGGAGCTTGCCCCAAGCCTCGACTCATGATGGAAAACCAACTTCCAATACGACCTTGCGGTTTTGATTGTAGAACTAGTATGGCGAGATGATATATGGTACCCATGCCGTCTTGGATTGATACATTTATATTTGAAATGTTTTTTTTATTAAAACATATACACACCGATACTAAATCCGTTTTACTGTATCAAGCATCTTTTGACCATTATAAGGTAAAACTCTATCCTCCGGTTTGTCTTGCATTGTGTGATGGGACTTGAGTCTTATAATGGTTTCATTTTTTTCTAAAAAGCATTGCGTTGTTTAACGATTTACTTTAGTTTATGCACTGGCAATCCAATGGAGTAAACTCGTTCCGCGTTAGCGGCGTGGTCCTGTGATTAGCCTTATTAGATAAGTTTAGTTAAGATTTCTCATACCAGTCCCATGACTGACCTGTAGTTTGTTTCACTGGCAAACTCGGGTGCCCATATTTTCCACACGGGCAGTCGAGTAGCTTTTTGCAGATATATTTACAGGATCCTGGCTTATAGCTAAAGCGATATTCGGAAAGCTCTGTATCCGTGTATTCCTTCCAGTTGTATATTTGTATTATTTTTCCGCTGCAATTTAAATGTAATTTAAAACTCTGATATTATTGCATTTCTATTTTTGTAATAAGTATTCATACTCTGTTACATTCTTGTACTCTGATGTAATTGTTGTAATCAGCAATAAAATGTTCTTCGGTTTGTGTTCTGTTGTGTATTGTTCTCAAAGCAATCCAGTCTTTCCTTACTGGGAAGTTTGGGTCGTTTAATTTGGTATCACAGCTTTGGTTTACAGAGCTTGAGAACAAGACACATTAGAACTGAACGAAAGAATTCATCAGAGATTGTATTAGTAATATCCAATGAGAATAACTCGTTAGAGATGGGATCAGTAGTATCCTAGAACGAGTGTGAAGAGTATTATTTTCTTTAAATGAAAACAAATTTATTTTTATAATTTTATCTTAAAATACGTATTTGAGTATATTATTATATTTTAATGTGGACAATCGATTATATAAAGATTTCGAATACACGAGTAATTAACGGATATTCGAAGTTTAATATACTAGATAGATATAGAATCACACTCTAGTCGCCCGAAGATGATTCTGATGATCGGTGCACCATCATCAGAATTTATGTTCGAGTCTCGAAAGTGGGATTTCTATATATTTCCATTGACTGGTATGAGAACCAACACTAATTAAGACACATTGTTGTGATTTGCACTCAAAATATGATTTTTGACTATATATAAAAGTTATATATATTTGAAAAGTTAATCGCCTGATTGATTATTGGTTGTGATGTTTGATGATTAGTTTCACAAATTAAAATATTAGAATGATAATTAATTAAACCAATGGATAAAAATTTAAAGTTAAGTTGGTTGATTAAACAACTTTTAGCTACGTTCCTTTTCGAGGACGAAAAGATTTTAAGTGGGGGCGATTGTAACAACCCGGAATTTTGGGGCCAATTTAAAATTTTTAATTTAGAAATTTTAATAGATTTTATATATTTAAAATGATTTATTTTAAATAAGAACGACTAAAAATTTATTTTAAAACGAATAAATTTAATTTAATTATAAAAGGAGTTTAGAACAGCGGTGCAGTTTGAAAATTTGAATTTGAAATTTGACTGAATGTATAGGATTCATTTTAAGTCAGAATTGAGCGAAACCAGAAATATTTAAATCTGTTTAACCATATCTTTCTAACGAATCTGAAAAACTGAAATTTCATTTTAAAAATCAAAAGTTATGGCCAGTTCAAAATTTAGAAAGGTCGCTGTAGAATTTTTATATATTTTAATATAATATATTGGCCTTAAAAATAGCCATTTTTCAAACGACTTCGGTTTTCGACGAAACAACTTTTGTCGGAACCGGAATGTCAAATTATTGTTAAGTTTAATTTTCCAGAATTTTTTGAATTAATATGTGAGCGTGGCAAATGAAAATGTGTTTTGTCAATTTTGGTCAAATTTATTCGACCTGAAAAATAGCCATTTTTCAAACGGTCTCAGAATTCGACGAAATTAGTTTTGTTAGGACCGTATCGTCATAACAAAGCCAAATATAATTTTTCTGTAATTTTTAGAGTCCGTATGTGGCCCCCGTAATTTAATATGTACGTTTGAATTTTAAATAAATGAATTATATTTTAAAACTGAGAAACGGGCGTCAAGATGATCATTTGGGCCTGCGGGACCTATCCCATTGGATCCGGGATGGGGGTTATTGGGTAGGGTAGACTTCAGTTGGACTGAAATTGGTTTAGTTTGAAACATATGGATTTATTTGTAAAATTTATAATAAAATAATATAAAAATACATTGTTTTCAAAACCCTAATTTCACTAACAGACCAGCCGCCGTTCTATACCCTCCAATAGCCAGAAAGCTCCCATTTTGTTTCCTCAACCATTTCCAATCCATAAATCAATTTCACATAAGTATAAAGCGATTTCAGTAGAGGATTTCGAGATCTTTCCAATGATATGGTGATGATGGGATGTTATAACATGTAGTAGCCAAATCGCCCTCTCAAAGACGCCGTGTTCGAGATGGTTTTTGGCACCATCGGGGAGGCCGAGCTCCACCTTGCTCCTGGTGGTGGTAGCTCATGCGAAGGACGAGAGGATGGCACTTCTAGATCTAGGTCCGACGTGTTGTATAGGGGGCGGCATTGGGTTTGTCACGATTGATGATGGGTTCCTCATTTCAGAAAGTAGAACGAAGAAGAAACCTAAGGGGGGCACGGCCCTGATTGGTCAAGACAATAATGAATGTTGATAATTATTAAAATAATCATCTATTTAAATATCATATCTTTAAACGATCATAACTCCTTCGTATGAAATCGAAATTCAGAAATTTCGGATGCGTTGGAATAAGAAAAACGTGAGCTTCGACATGGAACTGACTAGAGCGTGAACCGAGCAATTTGGAAATTCAGCAAATTTGAACTTGAACGATTTCTAAGAACCAATCGATGTGAGAATTCTAATCTAAATGATTTATTATAAATTAATTATTTTTATCGCTTAAATTTATTGTATGAATATTATTCAGATCAGCTATGTTATGATATTGGGAAGTTGTTGATTTGCTGTTTGGTAGTATATTGGGATGTTCATGGTTAATGGTATCTACGAGGAAATTTGGTTATGTTGAATTGTCGATTAAATTAATCACTTTGTTGAAATTAGAATCAACGATAAAATTTGTCATTCTTTGTTGAAATTAATATTGACGAAATAGAATTGTCACCTTTATCACGAGTGTTATATTTGTATAAAAATGTCAAATTTGTTGTGTTAGCGATGTAAAATTGAAAGAAAGAAGAAAAAAAATATCTTTTATGTTAAATTGTCACGTTTAAAATGTTACATTGAAATAAAATAACATTTTCTTATAAAAGTTTACATTTGGAATAAAATAACATTTTATTAGATATGTTGCATTTAGAATATAAAGAAATCACATATTTATTGTAGTACGAACCATTAAAAAGGAGTAGACAATAAGGACTGCATTTTTATTGTAATAAGAATCATTTTTGTTGAAATAGAATAGATTTAACAAAAATATCATTTTTGTTAAATAGAATCTGTTAACAAATAAATTTTTATTTTCATTTGTTAAGTTAAAAAAAAAGAAATTTGTTTATTAATGAATCATTCTTTTGTTGCCTTTGAAATAAATTAGTCATTGTATTGAATTAGAATTGTCAATGTAGAAATGGTCATTTTTTGTTTAAACTAGAATCGTCAACAAAAATAAATGAATCGTTTGTATTCATTTTCTAAAAATTGAATTGCTAATAATATGAATTATCACTTCTATTTATATTGGTTAAAATAAGAATTGTTAACAATAAAGTATTATCATTTTTTTTTCATTTTGTTGAAATAGAATCTTCAATAAAAAAATGAATAATCACTTTTATCAAAACTTGATTATTGAATTGAAATATCACTCTTATCAAAACTTGATTATTGAATTGAAATATCACTCTTATCAAAACTTGATTAGTGAATAGAAAATTCACATTTTTATCAAAACTTGAATTAGTGAAATAAAAATACATTTTTGGTCAAACTTGATTAGAGGTGCAAATATATATTCAAAATAAGGGTTATTCTTTTATTTGCATTCACTAATGTAAATATTCATTGAAAATAAGGTTTATTCTTTTATTTGCACTCACTAATGTAAATATTCATTGAAAATAAATTTTATTCTTTTATTCGCATTCACTAATATAAATATTCATTGAAAATAAGTTTGTTCCTTTTTACATTCACTCAAATATACATTGAAATTAAAAAGTTACATTTTTCTTTTATTTACATTCCTTGATGTAAATAAAACTAGAAATAAAAAGTTAAATCTTTATTTGCATTCCTTGTCGCAAATAAAGCATAAAAAGTTATGTTTTTATTTGTATTCCCTTGTTGAAAATAAATCATGTAATGAAAAATTTACATATTTCATTATGAAATATGTTTCACATTAAAAACCCATTTTTAATGTAAATATTATAAAGAGTAGAAAAATTTACATATTTCATTATGAAATATGTTTCACATTAAAAACACATTTTTAGTGTTAATCTTAGAAACTTAGAAAAAAGAAAATCAATTTTTTTAATGTAATATAAAGATCACATTTTATACAACGTAAAAAGAATATTATTTTATGTAAAATGAAAAGTTTTTATCTCATTGCAAGTGAGTCAACATTAGAAATCACATTTTCGGATGTAAATGAATCAGTAGAAAAGATTTATTATTTTTGATAAATTATGTTAACATGAGAACTTATGTTCTCTTTTATTATATATAAGTAATGATTCATCCTTATATATGTTTATGATACTGAAATATTACACTTCCATTTACAAGTCATCCGACTTGTTTATGTGATTGGGACGATAATTTTTACACATCGCCCAAGTGCACAAATAATTTATTATTTGTTTGTTAGATGAAACCCCACACGGGTGTTGGGATGATTTTTGATCTACACTAGTCCCAATATTTAGTGTTGAATCCACTTTAGCTGTTATTTGGATGTTTGATAATTATTCATCATGATTGTTGATTTCATGCAATATATGAATGTTGATTGGGTCACATTCCAATAAAGAAAATTCTAGAAAGAATATATTAGAAATTTTCTTAGAAGAGGATGTACTTTAGAAAAAGAATATATTTTAGAAAAATATATTTTTATTGAAATGAACTAGTTATTAACTGGAATAAATCATTAAATTTAGATTTAATGAAGTTTTCCAATTTGTCAACATTTAATTGAAGTTAAATTAAATAAATTGGATTTCGGGTATGTCGCGAATAGTGTCTTAAATAACACTGTTCTTAAACCCCGTATGAAGAGAATAATCTTTTAATTTAGATTATTACAGTTTTCAATTATATTTAGTAATTGAAATAAGATGAAATGTGAGTTGGGTTTATTGTGAACCGTGTTTTTTAAGTAACACGTGTTCTTTAACCCAACTGACAGTGAAGATTATGATTTGGAATTTATAAATCTTTTATTAAGATTCAAAGGGGAATTTTCCAAAAGTAAAGTTTCCCAATTTAATATGTTAAATTGGAGTTGAATGGAATTCGAATTAATAATAATCGAGATAAGCTTCTGTAAAAGAAAACCGATACTACATTTGGAATTTAAGAGGCCTTGCCGTTATTCCATTTATATTATTGGTCAGATACAGAAATTTATAGCGATTATATATTGATTTGATTTCTATGAAGATTCCATATTTTATGGAAGATGAATTTGGGTACCGTGAACTGCGTTTTAAATGACACTAGTTCTTTAACCCAATTAAAGATAAGATTAATTTCGTAAATTTAAATAATCATTGAATAATGATTTTTGATGTCTAAAACCAAATTGTGTTTTAATAAATCTTTAAAAACAAAGATTTAAGAATAAATATGAATAATTTACCTTTGATAAGATAATGTGAATATTTTATTTAAAAGAATATTCTGAATTGGAATGAGGCGTTGGATGTGTTTTTATAGTACTCGATTTTTAATTATTAAAATACGAGAGTTATTCGGGAAGACCGGGTTTAACCTATTCCGAATAATTACTATGACGATGAAGATTCGAAGATGAAGACGGTGGTTGAAGACCGACGATCTTCACATTCAACGGATGTGTTGCTACTGAGACCCTTGATGGGAGTAGCTACCTTGAAGGGGCTTCAGTGGTGATCGTCCGGACTATTGTTGATTGTTCGGATTTGGTTTTCGCTCAGACCCAGATCATAAGCTAGTAAATGGATGCGTGTCTGACATTGGATTTCGTTCCATGTGAATTAAATCGATTTCTGTTAATGTATGTTTGTTTGGTGGTGGAGGATTTATTCTCTACTTAACACCCTGGTATATATTAATAGTGATTGATCGCATGGCGTGAATTGTCAACGTGGCACGCCAAGATGCAAATGATCAAGGCTTTTGTTGAAAAGCAGGTGAGACGACCCGATTTCCCGTTCTCACGGAAACAAGGTTATCTTTTGGAATATAACACAGAAACAGATAATAGCAGAAAAGAATTAAATAAATACACCAGAATGAACAACAAAATATACTGGATAAAAGTAATCATCAGAGTTACACAGTATACAGGATCTTACTTAGTACAAATACAGTTCAGCTATACATAAATGTCTACAGCGGAAATAAACAAAATATGTACAATAGGAGCTGAACAGCATAAAAGGAAATAAATGATAGAATCCATCTTCAGCTCCAGCTATCCAGAAAAAGAACCAGCTAAACCTGAATACAAGGCTGCCCGTGTAGAAAAAGGGGCACCCGAGTTTGAGAGTGAAACAAACTACGAGTCAGTCATGGGACTGGTATGAGAAATCTACTCAACACATACATAATTGGCTAATCACAGGACCACGCCACTTTCGTGGAACGGGTTTACTCCATTGGATTGCCAGTGCATTAAAACAAATCTTTCTTTTAAACATCGCTATGCTTTTTATAAAAATGAAGCCATTATAAGACTCAGTTCCCATCACACAATGCAACGCAAACCGGAGGATAGAGTTTTACCTTATAATGGTCAAAATATGATTGATACGAATAAAACAAAGGCAATTGATATTATTGCTAGTGTTTATATGTTTTTGAAAACAATTTCAAATCATAACTATCAATCATAGACGGCATGGGTACCATATATCATGTCGCCATATATATATACAATCAAAACCGCACGATGTCGTATTTGGAAATTGGATTTCCGTCATGAACCAAGGCAAAAGATAGTCCTTACCGAATTCGAGACGCTCTAGCCCGTGTCCCAGGCAAGTACTCAGTCAAGCCTTTGGATCGTCAGGGTCGGTCCACCGATGTGGATTAAAATGCCTGAACAATACGTTTCCCCGCCCTTTGGGGCGTCAACGAGCCAACGAATGACTCCATCGGACCCGGATCGTCCGATCAAACCGAGGCGCCTCGCAACAGCAACAACCACATAGGTGAAAAGTATATAAATGTCAGGGCTGGTAGGTCACTGACACCACCCTAGCTAGAAAGAAACGCATGCCCTCCCTGAGGTCCTTCTCCGGTTTTAGGTTCATACCGGGGTGTGAGGCTCGCGAATTCACGTTATACACAAAGCTACGCCACACAGGCGGTGCTTTGATCGTCACCACAAGACTTTGCTTTTCAACAGAAGCCCTAATCACTGCATCTTAGCATGCCACACAGAATAAATCCTATGTCAGACACACAGTCCATTTACAAGTCCGTTCTGGGTCTGAACGAAACCGGAGGCACTAAATACCTCGCAAACCCTTCGACCAACACGTACGTCCGGACGATCACCACTCATTATCCATATTTCGGGATGCCTCCCAATCAGGACCTCGGTTACCATCCAAACGAGGTGAAGATCTCTGGTCTTCGACCATCGTCTTCATCTTCGAATTTCAATCGTCGGTCGATTATTCGAAATGAGAATTAACTCGGCCTTTTCAAATAATTCACGTATATTTAGAATTTCAAATCGATTTATTTCAATGGTTAAATTATTCGACAACACCAATTGTGTTCTTTAATATAGTTTTCACACCAAACACATTCAACCATCAAACATCACATAAATCAAGCAAATTCAGTTTATTTCCATTCCATATCGCTTACGATATTTTATAACTATTTATCGCTATTTTTATTTATTTTAAAATAGCCATTTTATTCAAAACGACGCTTCGGGCCATAAGGCGGCCGTGGCGCTGTTTTTCTTCAGATTTGATTTACACATATCTGAAAATCTAACCGTTGGATCTTCACAAAATTTACATCATTAGAAAGGTCTTTTCAAAACGAACCCAACGGTTCCAGTTTCGGGAAAATCCGACGGTCGGATCTCCCGGTACAATCGTTTGAATTTTCGATTTCAAAATACGAACTGCAGCGTCGTTATTCGATTAAATATAATTCTATTTATATATATAAATAAATATAATCGTTTCTGGCGCTGTTTTTCTTCAGATTTGAATTAAACATTCCAGACAATCCAACCGTTGGATTTTTACAAGGTTGGTGCCGTTGGAAAGATTATTCCAAGGCGAACCCGACGGTTGAGGTTTCGGGAAAATCCAATGGTCGGATTTCCCGTACTAGTCGTTTGAAATCACGGTTTCAAAATACGAACTGCACGGCCTCGTTTCGTTTTAATTTTATTTATATTTATATAGTTATATAAATATAGTTCATTCAATGATTTCTATATCGTTTTTACTTCAAAAATTTTTCTAACACCTTAAATTTTGGAAAAATTTCGCCATAACCTCCCCTGCACCGGGAGCGTCGGGAAATCGCAAATAGCGTCCCGGTCCTTCTAATCTCAAAAAGAAAAAGAAAAAGCCAAGCGGCTAGCCAACAGGCTCAAAATCATCACCCAAACAAATCAGTAAATGTGTACCTATTTGTCGGGCACAAAATTTTATTCCTCTTCTCTAGCCCCTTTGCTATAACCTGTTCAATGAATATGCATATACATATATATACAGTTCTTATCATTTATCCTTTTCTATTCAACTTCATATTTGATTTCTATTTGGTTTAAAAACACCATTCATTCTAACGTTACATAAATAGGTGCAAATCATTTCATTAGCTAATTAATGAATATTTCAACTCATATATGTTTATTTTGAACAAGTGGCTATTTTTAACACTTCACATTTCAACGATTTATGCATACAATAATTTTCTATATAGTTCATATAGTCGATAAAAGGTGATTTTTATTATCAAACAATTTATTTCAAAATATGAATACCATTCAACACATGAATTTCTAAACAACGAATGAATATCAATTCAACACCTGAATGTTTTCTATAGTTTCTATATATAGATAAAAATGTGATTTTTGTTATCGAACAATTTATTTCAAAATATGAATACCATTCAACACATGAATTTCTAAACAACGAATGAATATCAATTCAACACATGAATGTTTTCAATAGTTTTATATATAGATAAAAATGTGATTTTTATTATCGAACAATTTATTTCAAAATATGAATACCATTCAACACATGAATTTCTAAACAACGAATGAATATCAATTCAACACATGAATGTTTTCAATAGTTTTTATATATAGATAAAAATGTGATTTTTATTATCGAACAATTTATTTCAAAATATGAATACCATTCAACACATGAATTTCTAAACAACGAATGAATATCAATTCAACACATGAATGTTTTCAATAGTATGAATAAATATAGCTTAAGCATATGAAAATAATTCAAACACACAAATATTATTCAAAATTTCGGCAGCATAACGGCAGGGTAGTTACACCGGCACCGTCCCTAGTACGGCTCCTCGCTCTACCTTAAAACCTCGCGGTTTTTGACAATGGGAAACATGCATCTAGTTCGCACGCAGGCGGCATGTATATATATTTATTTCAATTCCACAAACTAATCCTATGTGGTTTCAACCAAATATTTCACAACCACAAATGGGTATTTTTCAACCACAATCAACCAATAACAATCACAAACAATCCCAAACAATCATTCGCTATCAATCAAATTTCCACAACAATTCCAACCAATAAATATCGTCCATGGTTTGTGGACGAGGGGGCGTGTATATATATATATATATATATATATATATTTATATTATAGCAATTCACTTTTACTTCACACATATATATATAAATTTTAAATCAGAAATCTCACCAATAGCTATCCACTTCACGACTCTTCTTAATAGAAATCTTCGCCTTTTGTCGCTTTCGCCCGTATTCTCTACATATGTAAAAATAGAATTTTTACTATGCTATTCAATATATAAAAATATGATTTTTACTTTTGCTTTCAACATATAAAAATATGATTTCTACTTTTAACAAAATCCGTTTTCTAGTTTACAAATCATTTTAAAATCAGTTTTTATATTCTTTAAAATTTCAGTTTTTAACTTTTCAAGAAAACCAGTTTTTAAATATTTCTATAAATCTCAGTTTTAAACTTTATAAAAATTTCAGTTTTTAATTCTTTTATAAAAATGCAGTTTTTGGTTTCTTTAAAAAAAACAGTTTTTACAATCTTTTAAAAATTCAGTTCTTTAAAATCTTTTAAAAAAAACAGTTTTACTTTCTTTTTAAAAATCCAGTTTTACTTTTAAAATGAAATCCAGTTTTTTTACTGCTTTTAAAAATTCAGTTTTTAAACCTTTAATAAAAAAAACAGTTTTATACTTTTTTTAAAATTTCAGTTTTTAACTTCTAAAATAAAATCAGTTTTACTTTTTAAAAAAAAACCAAATCAGTTTTCATATTTTCAGAAAAATCAGTTTTTCATATTTTTTTATAAATCAGTTTTAAAATCAGTATTTAAATCATAAAATAAATAAATAAATAAAAAAATAGCAAAACGAAGAAAAGAAAACTTACAGGGGGGGGGGGGGTTGCTTCGCGTTCACGGATCGAGGAAGAAGGGGGGGTTTCGCTGGTGGTGGCGGGGCTTGTGGAGGAGGGCGGTTTCCGTCTTAAAGGGGGTATCGGGTTCGGAGGTAGGGCTTCGCGATTTAGGGGGAGGGGGTCGCCGAGGTCGGTGGTCGACGGCGCCTGGGGAGTACGTCGGTGGCGTGGAGGATGGGAGGGGGTTCGAGAGCAGCTCGGGGGTTTTTTTCTTTTTTTTTTTCTGGATGATTGAATTTTGAAGAGGGGGGGGGGCCAGAACGAAGATAAAGGAGAGGGAAAGAAATATTTTTTTTTTATATTATTTAATTATTATTTTTGCCAATAGGTTGACTTTTACACCCGACCTCGAAACGAGGCCCACCGCCTGTCGTCCATAGCGTTTTACCCCCATTCTGAACACAATGGGATATGTATCGCTAGCTGATTTGATCGTTACAATCAGTTTCCTTTTGAATTTTCATTTAAATCATTATATTGAATTTTAAACGCACATTTCAAATTACCGGGGTCACATACTAACTAGAAAAATTCCAGAAAAATATTTTCTAGCTTCGTATTGACGATACGGTCCTAACAAAACTAGTTTCGTCGAATTCTGAGACCGTTTGCAAAATGGCCAATTTCCAGTCGATTAAATTCAACAGAAACTGGTCAAACGCGTTTTCCTTTGCCACGCTCACATATTGATTCGAAAAATTATGAAATTTGAAACCTAACAATAACTTGACACTGCGGGTCTAACAAAAGTGGTTTCATCGAAATCCGAGGTCATTTGCAAAATGTCCATTTTTAAGGGCCTGAATTCCATAGCGACTATTCAGAATTTTCAACTGGACATATCTTTTGATTCCCGCTATCAAATTTCGATTTGTCGGATTCGTTAGAAAGATATTACCAATTAGATACTAATGTTTTTGGTCTCACTAAAATCCGGATTGTTTTGCACCCGGTATATTCATTTGAAGTTTGAAATCGAATTATCGAACTACCGCGCCATTTTCAATTCTATATATAATTATAATTAATTATATTCGTTTTCAAATGTCGATTCAACTCAGTTTTCATCGCCATTGTTTAAAATATTTATTTTAAATATTTAAAATCCATTATTTTAGCCAATAAAAAAAAATTTAAATTGGTTCAGATTTTCTGGGTCATTACAATCTCCCCCACTTTAAACTTTTCGTCCCCGAAAAGGAATAAAGTCGAAAGTGGTTTGATAAATCTACAATCACACAATACAACAACCAATTTGTTCTTTATATTCATAGTATAGAATAAACAATGCACATCCATAGGAAGAAAATTGCAATAGAATAGAGAATTAAATGGTAATGCAAAGTAGGGTAAATGTACCTTGCACCAGAGTCAATCAAAGATATCTACTCGGCATCTAGGATAAGCTTTCTGAATGCTCTCCTCAGTTTCCCAAGTACAATCTCGCGGATCTCCACTCCATTGCACTTTGACTAAGTGAACCTTCTTGTTTCTCAGCTCTTTGGTTTCTTTGCCGATAATCTTTAGCGGCTCTCGCCTCACAGCTAATTCTGGAGTAATTTCAATATCCTGCTGAGCTGCTTCTTCTACGATCAAGTCTGGATCATGAACGTGCTTTCGAAGTTGAGATATATGAAATACATCATGCACTCCAGGCAACCAGTCAGGCAGTTTGACCCTATAAGCGAGAGTTCCAATCCGTTCCAGAATAGGAAACGGACCAATAAATTTAGGCGCTAACTTTCCAGTTTTACCGAACCGGATAACTCCTCTCATCGGCGATACTTTCAGATATACATAGTCGCCAACTTCGAAGGATATATCTCTTCTTCTTTTATCGGCATAGCTCTTTTGTCGGCTTTGGGCGGCGAGTAATCGCTTCTTAATAAAATCGACTTTGTCGGCCGCTTCTCGAATCATATCGGGACCCAACACAAGTCTATTTCCAGGCTCGACCCAACAAGCAGGAGATCGGCAAGGTCTACCATACAATGCTTCGAATGGCGACATTGTCAGACTCGCCTGGTAGCTGTTGTTATAAGAGAATTCAGCCAAATGCAGATTGTCTTCCCATGATCCACCGAAATCTATAACACAAGCCCGCAATAGATCTTCCAAGATGGGATTCACCCTCTCAGTCTGACCGTCTGTCTGAGGATGATAAGCGGTGCTCAAGTTTAACTTCGTTCCCAGCTCGACTTGAAATGCTTCCCAGAATTTGCTAGTGAATATTGTATCCCTATCACTTACTATACTGAGCGGCACTCCATGCAGTCTAACTATTTCCCTGACGTATATCTGGGCCAGACTCTGAGCAGTTCTATTTGATTTGACAGGTATGAAATGGGCGGTCTTCGTGAAGCGATCTACGATCACCCAAATACTGTCATTTCCCTTTCTGGTTCTGGGCAAACCATCAATGAAATCCATAGAAATATGTTCCCACTTCCAGCCAGGAACTTCTAGCGGTTGTAATAATCCAGCCAATTTCTGTTGGTCGCTTTTAACTAGCTGGCAGGTGGGGCATCGGCTTACATATAAAGAAATGTCCCTTTTCATCGACTTCCACCAGAAAGTGCGTTTGATGTCATTATACATTTTGCTTACTCCCGGATGGATACTGAGCTTTGACTTGTGGCATTCATCCAATACTTCCTTTCGAAGTTCAGGAATGTTAGGGACACAGGTTCGACCTTTGAGCCTTAAAATTCCATCATTGTCAATTTGAAAACTTGAAGGTTCGCCTTGTTGAATTATCCCTCTGATCTTCTGAATGAAGCGATCATCCTCCTGAAGAGCAGATATCTTATCTAGCAATGAAGTCGTGATAATAAAACTGGCGATCATTACATTCTTTCTGCTCAACGCATCGGCCACGACATTGGCCTTTCCTGGAGTATATATAATTTCAAAGTCATATGCTGCAAGAAACTCCAGCCAACGTTGCTGCCTCAAATTTAAGTCCTTCTGAGTGAACAGATACTTTAACGACTGGTGATCTGTAAACAGTTCGAATCTCTCGCCCAGAAGATAGTGTCTCCAGATTTTCAAAGAGAATATGATAGCCAATAACTCAAGATCATGAGTTACATAGTTTTTCTCGTGCGGCTTTAGTTGACGGCTAGCATAAGCAATCACTTGGCCCCTCTGCATTAACACTGCACCAAGGCCTTCTCTAGAAGCATCAGTCCATACTTTTAAATCTTGGTTGCCATCGATGATGGTTAACACTGGAGCTGTCGTTAATCTTAACTTTAGCTCTTCGAAAGCCTCCTCACTTTCTTGAGTCCATTTGAACTTAGAATGCTTCTTTGTAAGCTTCGTTAAGTGGCCAGATATCTTAGAAAAGTCTTTAACGAACTTCCGATAATAGCTAGCCAATCCGAGAAAGCTGCGGACTTCAGTGGGAGTACTGGGCTGTTTCCAATTTTGAATTGCTGTGATTTTGCTTGGATCCACAGCGATTCCATCTTTCGATACGACATGGCCCAGAAATTTCACTTCGTCTTGCCAGAATATACATTTGGAAAACTTTGCTTTTAATACATTCCGTCTGAGAATTTCTAACACTTGTTCCAGATGCTTTTCATGTTCGGCCTTTGATTTAGAGAAGATTAGAATATCATCAATAAAAACCAGAACAAATTTATTCAATACTCCTCTGAATACTCGGTTCATCAGATCGACGAAATAGGCTGGAGCGTTACATAAGCCGAACGGCATTACTAACCACTCGTAGAATAAGTCGGGGCCTCTGAACGCTGTCATTGGAACACACTCTTCGGCAATTCGAAGTTGATGGAATCCTGTAGCTAGGTCCATTCGTGAGAATACTTGTGCTCCATTTAATCGATCCAACAAATCATCAATCCGCGGCAATGGATATTTGTTCTTTATTGTCTGTTTGTTCAAATCACGATAATCCACACATAGACGTAAAGTACCGTCAGATTTCGGGACAAACACCACTGCTGCACCCCAATCAGAGAAACTAGGCCTGATCAGACCTTTCCATACTAGCTGTCTTGTTTGATTGTCTAATTCCTCCTTCTCTTTCAAGGACATTCTTCTAATGGCGTGAACTACTGGCCTTGCATTGGGAATTAAAGCAATTTTGAAATCTATTTCTCTCTGCGGAGGTAAGCGAACAACTTCCTCGAACACATCCGCATAATTCTTGACGACAGGAATGTCTTTGATGAGGTCAGGAATATTCTCTGTGATTTCAGGGATATTTTCAATTTGGGCTGGAGAAACATCCAAAGCTGCCCAGAAGTCTTTTCTATTAGCATTCTGACCTTCACAGGGAATGGTTATATAATCACCTGATTTAATCCTCGCCTTTACGACTCTGTCGGCGCATTTAACTTCAGCTTCATATTTGGTCAACCAGTCTAACCCCAAGATAAGATCAAACTCTTTAAAATTCATGATGACGGCGATGGTAGGAAACCGATAACGAGAGAAAGAAACCGGCACTCCACAAACCCAACTGAGATCAATGGAACCCCCAACCGGATTCTGGACAGTCATTGGTTCCTTGAGCTTTTTCAAATTCAAATTCAGTTTCTTAGCTGCATCTTTGGAAATGAAGCTTCGTGACGCGCCTGTGTCAAACAGTACTTTGACTGGAATGTTTTTGACAGTAAGCGTGCCTTCTAAAACATCGGGCCTTTCTTGACTAGCTGAGGGCTCAGAAGTTTCTGCTACTTCATTTATACATATGGTTTCAGATTTCTTTGAGAGTTGGCACTCCCGTGCAATATGACCTGCCTGGCGGCACTTATGGCATCTCCTTTCCCCATGGGGGTTCCTTTGTTTCTTAGTGGGCTTGGATTCACTTTTTATCCGCTTCTTTAAGGGCCCGCAATTTATCGACAAATGCCCCTTCAGATGGCAGTTAGAGCAAGTAGCAGTTGTTACGGGTTCCTTCTCAGATTTAGCCCATTTTCTCTTGACACTGGGCTTCTTACTGGCTTCAAGAATATCAGTTTCCGACTTTTCTTTGTCACTAGAACAGACTTCTTCTTCGTCGCGCAACATTCCTTTCTTATGGAGGTCTTCATACTGATAAGCCATGTAAATCATTTCTGGAAAAGGAAGCTTCACATGCCCCAATACTTTATTCTGGTATTTCCTTTGAAGTCCGTGAATAAATCTCATATTTTTCCTCTTCGGATTTTGAATTAGATGAGGAGCAAAGTGAGCAAGTTCATTGAATTTCTTATGATATTCGGGAATGGTCATGTCACCTTGTATTAGATAAGAAAATTCTTCACATAATCTCTCGGTTACTTCGGGAGGAGTAAATCTTTCTAGGAAAATCACTTTGAATCTGTCCCAGGTGATATCACCTTCTGGATTATTTCTGATGATTGATTCCCACCAGATTAAAGCTTCTTCTTTGAGCGCCCAAGATGCTACTAACCGTTTCTGGTCATCTCTCAGCTGGATATGCTCAAAGATTCTTTCTACCGAACTCAACCAAGCTTGAGTTTGAATAATAGATTCATTGCCCGAGAATTGCGCTCCGTTCAGATTTCGATATTTCTTTAATAGAGCCTCTAGATCGGGTTCTGTATTCCTTCTGTTTCTGGCACTCATTTTTCTAGTACTTCTGCAATTAGCAGATCAAGTGTCAGGTCACAGAAAAGAAAATTTTCAAACATAGAAACATATACTTCAAATGTAAATGTGTCTATCGAGGTGTAATTTATTCTGCTTTACTCATACTAGGATATTACTGATCCTATCTGTATAGAGTTACCCGTCCTAGAACACTACTGGTTCTATTTCTGACGAGTTCGTTCAAATGTTATATTCCAGAACTAAGCTTAACCAAAGCTCTGATACCACGTTGAGACGACCCGATTTCCCGTTCTCACGGAAACAAGGTTATCTTTTGGAATATAACACAGAAACAGATAATAGCAGAAAAGAATTAAATAAATACACCAGAATGAACAACAAAATATACTGGATAAAAGTAATCATCAGAGTTACACAGTATACAGGATCTTACTTAGTACAAATACAGTTCAGCTATACATAAATGTCTACAGCGGAAATAAACAAAATATGTACAATAGGAGCTGAACAGCATAAAAGGAAATAAATGATAGAATCCATCTTCAGCTCCAGCTATCCAGAAAAAGAACCAGCTAAACCTGAATACAAGGCTGCCCGTGTAGAAAAAGGGGCACCCGAGTTTGAGAGTGAAACAAACTACGAGTCAGTCATGGGACTGGTATGAGAAATCTACTCAACACATACATAATTGGCTAATCACAGGACCACGCCACTTTCGTGGAACGGGTTTACTCCATTGGATTGCCAGTGCATTAAAACAAATCTTTCTTTTAAACATCGCTATGCTTTTTATAAAAATGAAGCCATTATAAGACTCAGTTCCCATCACACAATGCAACGCAAACCGGAGGATAGAGTTTTACCTTATAATGGTCAAAATATGATTGATACGAATAAAACAAAGGCAATTGATATTATTGCTAGTGTTTATATGTTTTTGAAAACAATTTCAAATCATAACTATCAATCATAGACGGCATGGGTACCATATATCATGTCGCCATATATATATACAATCAAAACCGCACGATGTCGTATTTGGAAATTGGATTTCCGTCATGAACCAAGGCAAAAGATAGTCCTTACCGAATTCGAGACGCTCTAGCCCGTGTCCCAGGCAAGTACTCAGTCAAGCCTTTGGATCGTCAGGGTCGGTCCACCGATGTGGATTAAAATGCCTGAACAATACGTTTCCCCGCCCTTTGGGGCGTCAACGAGCCAACGAATGACTCCATCGGACCCGGATCGTCCGATCAAACCGAGGCGCCTCGCAACAGCAACAACCACATAGGTGAAAAGTATATAAATGTCAGGGCTGGTAGGTCACTGACACCACCCTAGCTAGAAAGAAACGCATGCCCTCCCTGAGGTCCTTCTCCGGTTTTAGGTTCATACCGGGGTGTGAGGCTCGCGAATTCACGTTATACACAAAGCTACGCCACACAGGCGGTGCTTTGATCGTCACCACAAGACTTTGCTTTTCAACAGAAGCCCTAATCACTGCATCTTAGCATGCCACACAGAATAAATCCTATGTCAGACACACAGTCCATTTACAAGTCCGTTCTGGGTCTGAACGAAACCGGAGGCACTAAATACCTCGCAAACCCTTCGACCAACACGTACGTCCGGACGATCACCACTCATTATCCATATTTCGGGATGCCTCCCAATCAGGACCTCGGTTACCATCCAAACGAGGTGAAGATCTCTGGTCTTCGACCATCGTCTTCATCTTCGAATTTCAATCGTCGGTCGATTATTCGAAATGAGAATTAACTCGGCCTTTTCAAATAATTCACGTATATTTAGAATTTCAAATCGATTTATTTCAATGGTTAAATTATTCGACAACACCAATTGTGTTCTTTAATATAGTTTTCACACCAAACACATTCAACCATCAAACATCACATAAATCAAGCAAATTCAGTTTATTTCCATTCCATATCGCTTACGATATTTTATAACTATTTATCGCTATTTTTATTTATTTTAAAATAGCCATTTTATTCAAAACGACGCTTCGGGCCATAAGGCGGCCGTGGCGCTGTTTTTCTTCAGATTTGATTTACACATATCTGAAAATCTAACCGTTGGATCTTCACAAAATTTACATCATTAGAAAGGTCTTTTCAAAACGAACCCAACGGTTCCAGTTTCGGGAAAATCCGACGGTCGGATCTCCCGGTACAATCGTTTGAATTTTCGATTTCAAAATACGAACTGCAGCGTCGTTATTCGATTAAATATAATTCTATTTATATATATAAATAAATATAATCGTTTCTGGCGCTGTTTTTCTTCAGATTTGAATTAAACATTCCAGACAATCCAACCGTTGGATTTTTACAAGGTTGGTGCCGTTGGAAAGATTATTCCAAGGCGAACCCGACGGTTGAGGTTTCGGGAAAATCCAATGGTCGGATTTCCCGTACTAGTCGTTTGAAATCACGGTTTCAAAATACGAACTGCACGGCCTCGTTTCGTTTTAATTTTATTTATATTTATATAGTTATATAAATATAGTTCATTCAATGATTTCTATATCGTTTTTACTTCAAAAATTTTTCTAACACCTTAAATTTTGGAAAAATTTCGCCATAACCTCCCCTGCACCGGGAGCGTCGGGAAATCGCAAATAGCGTCCCGGTCCTTCTAATCTCAAAAAGAAAAAGAAAAAGCCAAGCGGCTAGCCAACAGGCTCAAAATCATCACCCAAACAAATCAGTAAATGTGTACCTATTTGTCGGGCACAAAATTTTATTCCTCTTCTCTAGCCCCTTTGCTATAACCTGTTCAATGAATATGCATATACATATATATACAGTTCTTATCATTTATCCTTTTCTATTCAACTTCATATTTGATTTCTATTTGGTTTAAAAACACCATTCATTCTAACGTTACATAAATAGGTGCAAATCATTTCATTAGCTAATTAATGAATATTTCAACTCATATATGTTTATTTTGAACAAGTGGCTATTTTTAACACTTCACATTTCAACGATTTATGCATACAATAATTTTCTATATAGTTCATATAGTCGATAAAAGGTGATTTTTATTATCAAACAATTTATTTCAAAATATGAATACCATTCAACACATGAATTTCTAAACAACGAATGAATATCAATTCAACACCTGAATGTTTTCTATAGTTTCTATATATAGATAAAAATGTGATTTTTGTTATCGAACAATTTATTTCAAAATATGAATACCATTCAACACATGAATTTCTAAACAACGAATGAATATCAATTCAACACATGAATGTTTTCAATAGTTTTATATATAGATAAAAATGTGATTTTTATTATCGAACAATTTATTTCAAAATATGAATACCATTCAACACATGAATTTCTAAACAACGAATGAATATCAATTCAACACATGAATGTTTTCAATAGTTTTTATATATAGATAAAAATGTGATTTTTATTATCGAACAATTTATTTCAAAATATGAATACCATTCAACACATGAATTTCTAAACAACGAATGAATATCAATTCAACACATGAATGTTTTCAATAGTATGAATAAATATAGCTTAAGCATATGAAAATAATTCAAACACACAAATATTATTCAAAATTACGGCAGCATAACGGCAGGGTAGTTACACCGGCACCGTCCCTAGTACGGCTCCTCGCTCTACCTTAAAACCTCGCGGTTTTTGACAATGGGAAACATGCATCTAGTTCGCACGCAGGCGGCATGTATATATATTTATTTCAATTCCACAAACTAATCCTATGTGGTTTCAACCAAATATTTCACAACCACAAATGGGTATTTTTCAACCACAATCAACCAATAACAATCACAAACAATCCCAAACAATCATTCGCTATCAATCAAATTTCCACAACAATTCCAACCAATAAATATCGTCCATGGTTTGTGGACGAGGGGGCGTATATATATATATATATATATATATATATATATATATTTATATTATAGCAATTCACTTTTACTTCACACATATATATATAAATTTTAAATCAGAAATCTCACCAATAACTATCCACTTCACGACTCTTCTTAATAGAAATCTTCGCCTTTTGTCGCTTTCGCCCGTATTCTCTACATATGTAAAAATAGAATTTTTACTATGCTATTCAATATATAAAAATATGATTTTTACTTTTGCTTTCAACATATAAAAATATGATTTCTACTTTTAACAAAATCCGTTTTCTAGTTTACAAATCATTTTAAAATCAGTTTTTATATTCTTTAAAATTTCAGTTTTTAACTTTTCAAGAAAACCAGTTTTTAAATATTTCTATAAATCTCAGTTTTAAACTTTATAAAAATTTTAGTTTTTAATTCTTTTATAAAAATGCAGTTTTTGGTTTCTTTAAAAAAAACAGTTTTTACAATCTTTTAAAAATTCAGTTCTTTAAAATCTTTTAAAAAAAAACAGTTTTACTTTCTTTTTAAAAATCCAGTTTTACTTTTAAAATGAAATCCAGTTTTTTTACTGCTTTTAAAAATTCAGTTTTTAAACCTTTAATAAAAAAAACAGTTTTATACTTTTTTTAAAATTTCAGTTTTTAACTTCTAAAATAAAATCAGTTTTACTTTTTAAAAAAAACCAAATCAGTTTTCATATTTTCAGAAAAATCAGTTTTTCATATTTTTTTATAAATCAGTTTTAAAATCAGTATTTAAATCATAAAATAAATAAATAAAAAAAAATAGCAAAACGAAGAAAAGAAAACTTACAGAGGGGGGGGTTGCTTCGCGTTCACGGATCGAGGAAGAAGGGGGGGGTTTCGCTGGTGGTGGCGGGGCTTGTGGAGGAGGGCGGTTTCCGTCTTAAAGGGGGTATCGGGTTCGGAGGTAGGGCTTCGCGATTTAGGGGGAGGGGGTCGCCGAGGTCGGTGGTCGACGGCGCCTGGGGAGTACGTCGGCGGCGTGGAGGATGGGAGGGGGTTCGAGAGCAGCACGGGGGTTTTTTTTTTTTTTTTTTCTGGATGATTGAATTTTGAAGAGGGGGGGGGGGCAGAACGAAGATAAAGGAGAGGGAAAGAAATATTTTTTTTTATATTATTTAATTATTATTTTTGCCAATAGGTTGACTTTTACACCCGACCTCGAAACGAGGCCCACCGCCTGTCGTCCATAGCGTTTTACCCCCATTCTGAACACAATGGGATATGTATCGCTAGCTGATTTGATCGTTACAATCAGTTTCCTTTTGAATTTTCATTTAAATCATTATATTGAATTTTAAACGCACATTTCAAATTACCGGGGTCACATACTAACTAGAAAAATTCCAGAAAAATATTTTCTAGCTTCGTATTGACGATACGGTCCTAACAAAACTAGTTTCGTCGAATTCTGAGACCGTTTGCAAAATGGCCAATTTCCAGTCGATTAAATTCAACAGAAACTGGTCAAACGCGTTTTCCTTTGCCACGCTCACATATTGATTCGAAAAATTATGAAATTTGAAACCTAACAATAACTTGACACTGCGGGTCTAACAAAAGTGGTTTCGTCGAAATCCGAGGTCATTTGCAAAATGTCCATTTTTAAGGGCCTGAATTCCATAGCGACTATTCAGAATTTTCAACTGGACATATCTTTTGATTCCCGCTATCAAATTTCGATTTGTCGGATTCGTTAGAAAGATATTACCAATTAGATACTAATGTTTTTGGTCTCACTAAAATCCGGATTGTTTTGCACCCGGTATATTCATTTGAAGTTTGAAATCGAATTATCGAACTACCGCGCCATTTTCAATTCTATATATAATTATAATTAATTATATTCGTTTTCAAATGTCGATTCAACTCAGTTTTCATCGCCATTGTTTAAAATATTTATTTTAAATATTTAAAATCCATTATTTTAGCCAATAAAAAAAATTTTAAATTGGTTCAGATTTTCTGGGTCATTACAGCAGGGCCTTGTGGGATGATCAAATTATAGCCTATTACGGCATAACTTTGTGTATATCGTGACTTTACGAGCCTCACACCCCGGTATGAGTCAAAAACGGGATTAGGACTGCAGGGAGTGCACATGTTTCTTTCTAGCTAGGAGTGGTGTCACTGCTTAAACTGGCTGACATTTTACTTATGTGGATGATGGATTTTGAGGTGCCTCGGATTTTTATAGGCCGTTAGTGGTCATACTATATGTCCAAAAGGGACCGGGAAGCGTGTGTTCAGGCATAACCAATCCACCGTGGATAGGCGGGGACCGGGCCTGAAGATCCAAGGGTTCACTGCGGGGGATCCTGAGGCATTTGCTCGAGTGTCTCGAATTGGAGAGGAGCTTGCCCCTAGCCTCGACTCATGATGGAAAACCAACTTCCAATACGACCTTGCGGTTTTGATTATAGAACTAGTATGGCGACATGATATATGGTACCCATGCCGTCTAGGATTGATACATTTATATTTGAAATGTTTTTTTTATTAAAACATATACACATCAATACTAAATCCGTTTTACCGTATCAAGCATCTTTTGACCATTATAAGGTAAAACTCTATCCTTCGGTTTGCTTTGTGTGATGGACTTGAGTCTTATAATGGTTTCATTTTTTTCTAAAAAGCATTGCGTTATTTAACGATTTACTTTAGTTTATGCACTGGCAATCCAAGGAGTAAACTCATTCCGCGTTAGCGGCGTGGTCCTGTGATTAGCTTTATTAGATAAGTTTAGTTAAGATTTCTCATACCAGTCCCATGACTGACCTGTAGTTTGTTTCACTGGCAAACTCAGGTGCCCATATTTTCCACACGGGCAGTCGAGCAGCTTTTTGCAGATATATTTACAGGATCCTGGCTTACAGCTGAAGCGGTATTCGGAAAGCTCTGTATTCGTGTATTCCTTCCAGTTATATATTTGTATTATTTTTCCGCTGCTATTTAATTGTAATTTAAAACTCTGATATTATTGCATTTCTATTTTTGTAATAAGTATTCATACTCTGTTACATTCTTGTACTCTGATGTAATTGTTGTAATCAACAATAAAATGTTCTTCAGTTTGTGTTCTGTTGTGTATTGTTCTCAAAGCAATCCAGTCTTTCCTTACTGGGAAGTTTGGGTCGTTTCATTAATCCTGCTTTTACACGGGTTAAAGAAATAATGTCATTTAAACACAGTTCAGACAAACCCCGAATCCAATTTAATATTAAACACAAGGCTCTGAATAGAAAATAGTATCGGCTTATATTCAACATCAAATTCTGAAACCAACAAATATCGTATTGGAAATAACGATATTAATATATCTTTCAAATTTCCACAACCATATCTGTATAATCACGGAATCCAGTATCGAAATGTTCCGAAGATAATTTCGATTCAAATCCATTACAATTCATATATTGGAAAATCTTGTTATTTAAAACCCATTTCAAATCCAATTTATTTATTTAAAAATAAATAAATTATTATTCTAGTTAATAACTAGTTCATTTTGATAAAAATATTTTTTTATCTTTACAAACGTGGAATTTTTCATCTCAGTTCTTCCCAAATCATTTCTTATGATTTTACACAAATTATTACTACTTTTAATAATTTTATCAAGGCCCGTACGGTCGATTTCCATCAACGGCCATCGAACTGCACTTACAGCGACCTTTTCCAAATTTGATTTGGACATAATTCCGAATCCAACCATTAGATTTCTAATTTCTAATATTCTTTAGAAAGCTCTTTTCGATATGAACCTAATGGTTCCGGTTTAGGAGAATCCGACGGTCGGATCTCCCGTAATGTCAATTCGAAGTCAATGGTCGAAATTCGCGAACTGCCGCAGCGCGGCGCGTTCTATTCACGCCATTATATTATATATATTATATATAATATATATTTCGTCGATTTCCATTTAAAACGTATTTTACAAATCGTTTTAACTTTGTTTTAAAACGATTCCAACTTCATATTCAATTTTATATCAAAATTGAATATTCCATATACATGACAATTTTATACATCTCATATATATGTTAAAAATTATATTTTTAACAATCAAATCATTTTCATATATATATATATATATATATATATATATATATATATATATATATCGTTTTCATTTCATATATACATCGTTTTCACATTTCATATATATATCGTTTTCCTTCCATATATATATATCGTTTTCACATTTCATATATATATATATATTGTTTTCACATTTTATATATATATCGTTTTCATATTTCATACATTTCATATATATCGTTTTCATTTCATATATATATATATATATATATATTATTTCCACCTTTCATATATATAATATTTTCACTTTTCATATATATAATATTTTCACTTTCAATACATACGATATTTTTCACTTTCAATATGTACGATATTTTCACTTTTTAATATATATGATATTTTCACTTTTCAATATATACGATATTTTCACTTTTCATATATATATATATATATATATATATATATTGATTTCACATTTCATATATATATTTTTCACATTATATATATATATATATTCACTTTTCAATATATACGATATTTTCACTTTTCATATATATATATATATATATATATATATATTGATTTCACATTTCATATATATATTTTTCACTCATTATATATATATATATATTTCTTATATATATATATATTTCATTTCACGCATTTGTGCATCACGATCAATTTTCACACAGAATACAATCAAACATGTCGTCCATGGTCTGTGGACGACGGGGAGCAGTTCATATATGCAGTTAAAATACATATAACTGTACAAAAAGAATTATAGTGAGAGAATTCTCACATTGGTTTCCACTCCATCAATTTTATCTGAATTTCTGTTCTGTTTGGATTTGAATTTGCTCAAAATTCTGATTGGCTCTAAATTGGACGCGGTCAGTTTTGCTGTGAAGCTTTCGTCCCCACGATCGCAATGGATCCAGTTTCATGCGATTTCGACCTCGTATGTGAAAGTTATGTATTTTTAAACATCGAACAATTTAAAACGTAATTAATTAAATTTACAGCGCTTAAAAACATTACCTTCCCATTCTCGTTTAACTGAAGCCCGTAACCCATCAAGTAAACCCTCGATTTCTATTTCCACCGCCCGCCGCTGACAAAGATCACTGGAGCAGGATCGGAGATGCAGACGTTGAGCGCCTTCGCCAGGCGCACCTGCGCCACCCCCTCCTGATCAGCTCGACGGCGCCCTGACACCGATAACCCCCCTCAAACAACGATGCTTTGAGCTCGAAATTCGAGCAGGTTCCTCCATGAACCTCGATCATATGGGTATGAATGTGTAGATCTGAAGGAGTGCTACAATATTTCCTAAAGGGCCATCATCTATTTCGAAGGGAATCGAGCGGATTTTGAGGAAGAATTGAACTGTTTAGGCCGTTGGAGTTAAAGGTGGGGGCTAGGGTTCTGTTGGAAAGAGGGAGGCCTTAGGGTTTTATATAAAATTTATATTATATTTTAATATTTTCAAACCAAAAATACCCTCTGGTTGATACGAACTCAAAATCGACCCCAACGACTGTCGTCCATAGCTAATTACCCCCATTCCGAACACAGTGGGATATGTTTCGCAAGCCAATTCGGTTGTCATGATCAGTTTTCACTGAAATTAAAATATAATTCATTATATTGAATTTTAAACGCACATTTCAATTACTGGGGTCAGATACGGACCCTAAAAATTCCCGAAAAATATTTTCTAGCTTCGTATTGACGATACGGTCCTAACAAAACTAATTTCGTCGAATTCTTAGACCGTTTGAAAAATGGCCATTTTCTGGTCGACCCAATTTGACTGAAACTGTCAAAACACGTTTAGCTTCGCTACGCTCACATACTGATTCAGAAAATTACGAATTTTGGAATCTAGCAATAATTTGACATTCCGGATCCAACAAAAGTGGTTTCGTCGAAAACCGAGGTCGTTTGCAAAATGGCTATTTTCAAGGGCCTTTATATATATTAAAAAATATATAAATTCCACAGCGACTTTTCTGAATTTTAAACTGGACATATCTTTCAACATCTAAAGTGAAATCTCAGTTTCTTACATCCGTTAGAAAGATATGATTAAACAGATTCGAATATTTCTTGTTTTGCCCAATTCAGACTTATATTGAATTTTGTATATTCATTTGAAATTCGAAATCGAATTTTCGAACTGCCGCGCCATTTCCGGCTCGTTATATAATTAAAATAAAATTATTCATTTTAACTTCATCGAAAATAAATTATCCGTCGTTATTATTTAAAATAACTCATTTTAAATAATCAAAATCCATTAAAATCGCCAAAATAAATTTTTTGAATTGGCTCAGATTTTCCGGGTTGTTACACCATGTGTGTATGAAATCCATATAAATAAAATTATATGGTAATTGACTATGTCTGATTCCATTTCAGAAAGAACGAATTTTTTAAATTAATGAATATTTTAAAATGACGAATAATGAATATTTTAAAATAATATTCAGTAATGGATCAAAATATGATTTTGATGTCCGATTTGGGATGGACACGAAAATATTGAAAAATATGAAGCCACGTAGATTAGATATGCACTATGTGGACGTGAACGATATTTATATCGATTTTATTCATTTTTATAATGAATATCAAAAAGGAAATGATTTCAAAATATGATATTTTGAAAATATTATCATTTATATATTATAATGATAAGGAATATTCAATTTTGATTAAAAATTGAAAATGAAGTTGGAATCGTTTTTGAAACGAATTTAAAACGATTTATAAAAATACGTTTTAAAAGTAAATCGATGAAATATATATAATATATATACTATATATATTTAATTGCCTGAATATAACGCACCGCGCAGCGGCCGTTCACGAATTTCGACCATTGACTTCGAATTGATATTACGGGAGATCCGACCGTCGGATTCTCCTAAAACTGGAACCATTGGGTTCGTATCGAAAAGAGCTTTCAAACGAATACAAGAGATTTGAAATCTAATGGTTGGATTTGGAGAAACATCCAAATCAAATTTGGAAATGGTCGCTATGGATGCAGTTCGGTGGCCGTTACTGGAAATCGACTGTACGGACCTTGATAAAATTACTAAAAATATCAATAATTTGTGTAAAATCATAATAAATGATTTGGAAAGAATTGAGATGAAAAATTCCACGTTTGTGAAGATGAAAATATATTTTTATCAAAATGAACTAGTTATTAACTAGATTAGAAATCCAATAATTTTTAAATAAAATAAAAATGGATTTGTGAATGGTTTTAATATAACCAGGATTTCCAATATATGAATTGGAATGGATTTGAATGGAAATCATCTTCGAAATATTTCGATATTGGATTTCGTGATTATACGGATATTGTTATGGAAATTTGGAAGATATATGTATATCGTTATTTCCAATACAATATTTGTTGATTTCAGAATTTGATATTGAATATATGCCGATATAATTTCTATTCAAACCCTTGTATTTAATATCAAATGGGATTTTCGGTTTGTCGTGAATGGTGTCTTTATTAACACTGTTCTTAAAACCAGTTGAGAAAAGAATAAATCTTTAATTTGAGATATAGCGAAGTTTTCCAATTAATTAATATTTAATTGGAATTGAATAAAAGAATAGGATTTTTGGGTTTATAGTGAACGATGTTTTAAATAACAATTATTCTTTAACTTGATTAACAATGAAATGTGATTTGGAATTTATAAATCTTTTTATTAAGATTTAATGGGAATTTTCCAAAGTAAAGTTTTCCAATTTAATATATTAAATTGAAATTGAATGGAATTCGATTTGGTAATAATCGAAATGAGCTTCTGTGGAGGAAGACTGTTAATATATATGGAATTTAAAAGGCTTTGTCATTATTTCATTTATATTATTAGTCGGATACGGAAATTGATATCGATTATATATTGATTTGTTTTCCGTGAAGATTCCATAATTAATGGAATGTGATTTTGGGTTTATCGTGAACTATGTTTTAAATGACATTGGTTCTTTAACCCAGTTAAAGACAAGATTACATGTCTAACATTGTATTTCGAACTGTATGGTTGATCTCTGCTAAATATATATCTATTTGGTGGAGGAGAATTTATTCTCTTGCTTAACACCCTCCTCTTAGACGTACGAGCTTAGAGGTTATTTATAGGAAGAAATCAATAGTATGGTGTAGATTGTCGATGCAGCATGTTTAATTTTCCCAAGTTAAATAATCATTAATATTGATTTTTAGGAAGATTAAACTAAGTGGAGTTTTAATGAATCTTTGATTAGATTGAAATGAGATTGTGATAATTTAAATTATCAATTTTGGAAATGATCGAGAGTGGAGTATCACCAGTTCTGCTCCAAGTGATAGTTAAATCTTTAATTAGATTTGAACGGGAAATGGTAATTAATTTTACCGATAACACCGTGGTGTTAGATATGAAGTATTAACAGTTTTGCTTCATGGGATAAATAGGTTGGGATTGGGAAATTAAACGAACGATTACTTCGGTAAGGTTTTCTAATCCCGACTAGTTGATAAACCTTAATTTGGTTTGGAATTGATCTCCAAAAGAAGATTAAAGAATAAATTTAAAGAATTTATCTTTGATAAAATTAATGGGAACCTTTCCCAAAAGAAAGAATATTTGAATAAAAGAATATTCTGGATTGGAATGAGGCTTATGTTGTGTTTTTATACACTTGTTTATAAAATACGCGAGTTATTCGGAAAGACTGGGTTTATCCCATTCTGAATAATTGATACGATGATAAGTCGACGATGAAGATGGTGGTTGAAGACTGGGGATCTTCACATCGTTTGGATGATTACTGATGTCTTGATTGGGCCGTACACCCAAGACAAGGTTATAAGTGGTGATCGTCCAGACGTACTTGGAGATCGACCGGATATGCGAGGACCTCTCTCCTGTATTGGACATATAGGACGAGGAATAAGGTGCCTCCGGTTTCGTTCAGACCCAGAACGAACTTGTAAATGGATGTGTGTATGACATTGGATTTTATTCTATGTTGATTGATTGTTATTAATTATATATCTGTTTGGAGGCGGAGAATTTATTCTCTTGCTTAATACCCTTCTCTAAGACGTACGAGCTTAGAGGTTATATATCGATAGATATCAGTCGCATGGCATGAATTGTCAGTGTGGCATGCTGAGATGCAAAGGATCAAGGCTTTTGTTGAAAAGAAGAGCCTTGTGGTTGATGATCAAAGCATGGCTTTAAATAAGCATAGCTTTGTGTAATGTTAATTCGCGAGCCCAGGTGTGAACCAAAAACAGGATAGTGACTGCATGGAAATGGACATATGTTAGTTCTAGCTACGAGTAACATCATTGTATGGAGCCCAGGCTGTTTACTCATGTGGATGTTGCACACTATTATTACTTGATGGGAGACGAGGTACCTCGGATATATCGGCTCATCTGGGCTGATGGATATTAAATCGGTCACTACGGGACTGATGGATATGGTCGACATACTGACCATTTTAGAGGTTCGGTAGAACCGACTAATATATAGTTTATGGTATAACTAATCATCGACGGATGACCGTCCACAAAGATCCAAGTGTTTCCTAGAGTGCGTAGTCCTGAGGCACTTGCTAGTGTGTCTCGAAGCGGAGAGGAGCCATCCTTGGCCTCAGTTCATAGATGGAAACCCAATTTTCAATACGTGATATTCGGTTTTAGTTGTAAATATATATATATATATATATATATATATATATATATATGGCGACGTAATATAATGGTACCTACGCCTTCTATGACTGATACATTTATATTTGAAGTTGATTTCTTCACTTATAGTAATAATAAAAGATGAAATTTCGCGTATCAAGCATATTTGGCTATTATAAGGGAAAACTCTATCCTCGACTGCGTTCATTGTGTGATGGGACCTGAGTCTTATAATAGCCTCATTTTTCTCTTTAGCATTGCCCTGAAATTTTTATGCCCAGGTATTCTTGGGGGTAAACCCATTCCGTGTTATACGGCGTGGTCCCTTGATTTACCTAACTTTAAAATCAAATTAATAACTGTTTTAGTTCTCACACCAGCACATGACTGGCCTAGAGTTTATTGTTTTAACCTAAACTCTCGGTGCCTCTATTTTCCACTGGGGCAGCTAGTAGTTTTAGTTTTGCAGATATTATATTCACAGGATCCTGGCCGTTTATAGCTGGAGCTATATTCTAATGCTCTGTATCCATATATTTCTTACAGTTGTGTTATGTATTATTTTTCTGCTGCTATGTAATGTATTTTAATCTTTGATGTTTATCAAATTTATATTATTTATTCATACTCTGTTATATTCTTGTACTCTGATGTAATTGTTGAATAAGCAATGAAATGTTCTATTGTTTGTGTTCTGATTTGTCGTGTTCTCAACTCAATCCGGGCTTTCCCGTAAGGGCGAGTTTGGGTTGTTTCAATTCCATTTGACATTTTGACGTGTTGTTCGAAGAGACCGGGATGGGGACTAGACCCAAAACCACTTCGAATCAATTAAGCGGACGCGACTAACTTGCTGGTGATAAAGATGAAGCATTAAAGACCATAGATCTTTATGAATGGAAGAACCACTTACAATCTTTGAGTCGACTCATAGATATACTGGGGCTTTGTCATGGGATATGCCACGCAAGCCAATTCGGCTGTTTCGATAGGTTTTTATCAAAATTAAAAGATAAATTAGTGTATATTTAATTTTAACGCGCATTTCAAATTGCCGGGGTCACAAACGAACTCTAAAAATTCCCAAAAAATATTTTCTAGCATCGTATCGACGATACGGTCCTAACAAAACTAATTTCGCCAAATTTCGAGATCGTTTGAAAAATGACCAATTTCCAGTCGATTAAAATCAACTGAAACCGGTCAAACGCGTTTTCTTTTGCCACGCTCACATATTGATTCGAAAAATTATGAAATTTGAAATCTAACAATAACTTTACACTGCGGATCCAACAAAAGTGGTTTCGTCGAAATCCGAGGTCATCTGTAAAATGTCCATTTTTAAGGGCCTGAATTCCATAGCGACTATTCAGAATTTTCAACTGGACATATCTTTTTGATTCCCGCTATCAAATTTCGATTGGTCAGATTCGTTGGAAAGATATCATCAATTAGATCCTAATGTTTTTGGTTTCACTAAAATCTAGATTGTTTTGCACCCGGTATAGTCCGACAAAGTTCGAATTCAATTTTTGAAACTGCCACGCCATTTCAGGCCTTGTTTATAATTATAATTAATTATATTCGTTTTCAATTGTCGATTCAAACTTAGTTTTCATCGCCATTATTTAAAATATTTATTTTAAATATTTAAAATCCATTATTTTAGCCAATTTAAAAATTTTAAATTGGTTCAGATTTTCTGGGTCGTTACAATCTCCCCCACTTAAAACTTTTCGTCCCCGAAAAGGAATAAATTCGAAAGTGGTTTGATAAGTCTACGATCACACAACACAACAACCAATCCAATTGTTTTAACTTTTTTAACTTTTCAAATATATATCTTTTATATATTCAAAAATTATATTTCTAAAACCAGACTATATATATATAATCGCAAATACGTTATTTAAAAACATATTACTCTCGACTCGTTCTGAGGCACTTCTGACCCCATCTCTAACGAGTTGTTCTAATTCTGCTACTCATAATAGGATATTGCTGATCCTATCCGTATGGAGTTGCCCATCCTAGAACACTACTGGTTCTATTTCTGACGAGTTTGTTCGAATGTTATATTCCAGAACTAAGCTTAACCAAAGCTCTGATACCACGTTGAGACGATACCGCGAAATCCGGTAGGCTTTGCAACCATCCCTTCATCCTCCAGTACAGCAGGTAAAACCCACCGTGGCTCCCAATGGTACCCCAACCACTTGTTTTACGGCGACCCTCTCGAGTCTCGCGCCCACTGGCGAACCAACCCTCAACAGGGACATGTAGGGGTAAGAGTCTCCCGTTCGCCACCAAACTGCGAAGCGAGAACCCCCCTATCACGCGTACCCAGCCCACACAGGGCCAGCAACAAGGACTGGTATGAGAAATCCACTCAACACATATATAATTGGCTAATCACAGGACCACGCCACTTTCGTGGAACGGGTTTACTCCATTGGATTGCCAGTGCTTTAAAACAAATCTTTCTTTTAAACATCGCTATGCTTTTTATAAAAATGAAGCCGTTATAAGACTCAGTTCCCATCACACAATGCAACGCAAACCGGAGGACAGAGTTTTTACCTTATAACGGCCAAGATATGCTTGATACGAATAAAACAAAGGCATTTGATATTATTACTAGTGTTTATATGTTTTGAAAACAATTTCAAATCATAACTATCAATCATAGACGACATGAGCGTCCCATGCCACTATGTCGCCAAATGTATATATACAATCGAAACCGCACGATGTCGTAGTTGGAAATATGATTTCCGTCATGAACCAAGGCAAAAGATAGTCCTTACCGAATTCGAGACTGCCTAGCCCGAGCCTCAGGACCCAGACTCAGGTGGACCCTTGGATCGTCAGGGCCGGTCCACCGTGGATTAAAATGCCTGAACCATGCGTTTCCCTACCCTTTGGGGCGTAAACGAGCCAACGAATGACTCCATCGGACCCGGATCGTCCGATCAAACCGAGGCGCCTCGCAACAGCAACAACCACATAGGTGAAAAGTATATAAATGTCAGGGCTGGTAGGTCACTGACACCACCCTAGCTAGGAAGAAACGCATGCCCTCCCTGATGTCCTCTCCTGTTTTAGGTTCATACCGGGGTGTGAGGCTCGCGAATTCACGTTATACACAAAGCTACGCCACACAGGCGGTGCTTTGATCATCACCACAAGACTTTGCTTTTCAACAGAAGCCCTGATCACTGCATCTTAGCATGCCACACAGGCAATTCATGCCATGCGACTGACGTCCATCGATATACAACCTCTGAGCTCGTGCGTCTCAGAGAAGGGCGTTAAGCAAAAGAATAAATTCTCCGCCGCCAAACAGATGTATATTTAACAGAAATCAATCAACACAGAATAAACTCCAATGTCAGACACACAGTCCATTTACAAGTCCGTTCCGGGTCTGAACGAAACCGGAGGCACTAAATACCTCGCAAACCCATCGACCAACACGTACGTCTGGACGATCACCACTCATTATCCATATTTCGGGATGCCTCCCAATCAGGACCTCGGTTACCATCCAAACGAGGTGAGGATCTCCGGTCTTCGACCACCGTCTTCATCTTCGACTTTCAATCGTCGATCAATTATTTGAAATGAGAATTAACTCGGCTTTTTCAAATAATTCACGTATATTTAGAATTTCAAATCAATTTATTTCAATGGTTAAATTATTCGATAACACCAATTTCGTTCTTTAATGTAATTTTCACACCAAACACATTCAACCATCAAAAGCCACATAAATCAAGCAAATTCAGTTTATTTCCATTCCATATCGCTTACGATATTTTATAACTATTTATCGCTATTTTTATTTATTTTAAAATAGCCCATATATTCAAAATGACGCTTCGGGCCATAAAGCGGCCGTGGCGCTGTTTTTCTTCAGATTTGATTTACACATATCTGAAAATCTAACCGTTGGATCTTCACAAAATTTACACCATTAGAAAGGTCTTTTCAAAACGAACCCAACGGTTCCAGTTTCGGGAAAATCCGACGGTCGGATCTCCCGGTACAATCGTTTGAAGTTTCGATTTCAAAATACGAACTGCAGCGTCGTTATTCGATTAAATATATAATTATATTTATATATATAAATATAATCGCTTCTGGCGCTGTTTTTCTTCAGATCTGAATTAAACATTCCAAACAATCCAACCGTTGGATTTCTACAAAGTTGGTGCCGTTGGGAAGATATTTCCAAGGCGAACCCGACGGTTGAGGTTTCGGGAAAATCCAATGGTCGGATTTCCCGTACTAGTTGTTTGAAATCACGGTTTCAAAATACGAACTGCACGGCTTCGTTTCGTTTTAATTTTATTTATATTTATATAGTTATATAAATATAGTTCATTCAACAATTTCAATATCGTTTTCACTTCAAATATTTTTCTAACGCCTTAAATTTTGGAAAAATTTCGCCATAACCTCCCCTGCACCGGGAGCATCGGGAAATCGCAAATAGCTTTCCCGGTCCTTCTGATCTCAAAAAGAAAAAGAAAAAGCCAAGCGGCTAGCCAACAGGCTCAAAATCATCACCCAAACAAATCAGTAAATGTGTACCTATTTGTCGGGCACAAAATTTTATTCCTCTTCTCTAGCCCCTTTGCTATAACCTATTCAATGAATATTGCATGTACATATATATACAGTTCTTATCATTTATCAATTTCTATTCGACTTCATATTCGATTTCTATTTGGTTTAAAAACTCCATTCATTCTAATGTTACATAAATAGGTGCAAATCATTTCATTAGCTAATTAATGAATATTTCAACTCATATATGTTTATTTTGAACAAGTGGCTATTTTTAACACTTCACATTTCAACGATTTATGCATACAATAAAAATGTGATTTTTATTGTAAAACAATTCATTTCAAAACACTACTTTTCTATATATTTCATATAGTCGATAAAAGGTGATTTTTATTATCAAACAATTTATTTCAAAATATGAATACCATTCAACACATGAATTTCTAATCAACGAATGAATATCAATTCAACACATGAATGTTTTCTATTCAATGAATAAATATAGTTTAAGCAAATGAAAATAATTCAAACACACGAATATTATTCAAAATTTCGGCAGCATAACGGCAGGGTAGTTAAACCGGCACCGTCCCTAGTACGGCTCCTCGCTCTACCTTAAAACCTCGCGGTTTTTGACAATGGGGATCATGCATCTAGTTCGCACGCAGGCGGCATGTATATATTTATTTCATTTCCACAAACTAATCCTATGTGGTTTCAACCAAATATTTTTCAACCACAAACGGGTATGTTTCAACCTCAATCAACCAGTATCAATCACAAACAATCCCAAACAATCATTCGCTATCAATCAATTTTCACAACAATTTCAACCAATAAATATCGTCCATGGTTTGTGGACGAGGGGCGTATATATATATATATATATATATATATATATATATATATATATATATATATATATATATATATATAGATAGATATTTATATATAGCAATTCACTTTCATTTTACACATATATAATATTTTTAAATCAGAAATCTCACCAATAGCTATACCACACTCCATGACTCTTCTTATGTAGGACATCTTCGTCGTGCTTCTAACGAGATCTATTCAACACCGTATATGTTAAAAATCATTTTTAACATCGCTCCTATATAGATAAAAATTCTATTTTTAAATCGCTATATTTAGAGAAAAGATTATATTTTTACATGCTACTTTATATATCAAAAAGATGGTATTTTTATCTAGCTATCAAAATAAAAAAGATGGTATTTTTATTAATTAAAAATCACGTCTTTTACCCATTAAAAATCACATCTTTTGCCTACTAAAAATCACGTCTTTTTCAGCTTTGAATTTTGTTATTTTCAGCTTTCAAATCAAATTGAATAAAATAAAGAAAAGGGGAAGAAACTCACTATGCAAGGGGAGATGAGGGCGTCGGGAGCTGCTACGAACGGAGGTGGAGGAGCGGGGTGGCGCTGGGTACCCTACGGCGGTCGGAGGTGGCCGTTACGGGCTAATTTGGGGGTGTTCGGTTCTGTACAGAGGAGGAGGAGGATGCTGGAGTTGAGGAGGCGGTGGCGTGGGGTTCGACAGGAGGAGGGAGTGGCGTGCGCAGCTCTGAAGGTGGTGGCGGTGGCTGTACAGGCGGAGGGGGTTAGGGCGCGTCAGGGATTGGTGATCTTCGGGGTTCCACGCGAGAGAGAAGAGAGAGGGGGAGGCGGAGAGAGGCGGTCCGGCGCTGGGGAGGCCGGAGCAGCGGAGGTGGAGGCGGTTGGTGGCGGCTCCAGGTGGTGGACGCGACGGGGATCCCCCTTTTCTTTTTTGATTTGGTTTCTGAACGAATGAGGGAGGGGAGAGAGAAAATAAGGGGTGGGGAATATATATATTAATATTTAATTATTTTATTTTTCAAATGGTTGACTTTTTCATTCGAACACGAAATCAGCCCCAACGACTGTCGTCCCTAGCGTATTGCCCCCATTCCGGACACAATGGGATATGCCACGCAAGCCAATTCGGCTGTTTCGATAGGTTTTTATCAAAATTAAAAGATAAATTAGTGTATATTTAATTTTAACGCGCATTTCAAATTGCCGGGGTCACAAACGAACTCTAAAAATTCCCGAAAAATATTTTCTAGCATCGTATCGACGATACGGTCCTAACAAAACTAATTTCGCCAAATTTCGAGATCGTTTGAAAAATGACCAATTTCCAGTCGATTAAAATCAACTGAAACCGGTCAAACGCGTTTTCTTTTGCCACGCTCACATATTGATTCGAAAAATTATGAAATTTGAAATCTAACAATAACTTTACACTGTGGATCCAACAAAAGTGGTTTCGTCGAAATCCGAGGTCATATGTAAAATGTCCATTTTTAAGGGCCTGAATTCCATAGCGACTATTCAGAATTTTCAACTGGACATATCTTTTTGATTCCCGCTATCAAATTTTGATTGGTCAGATTCGTTGGAAAGATATCATCAATTAGATCCTAATGTTTTTGGTTTCACTAAAATCTGGATTGTTTTGCACCCGGTATAGTCCGACAAAGTTCGAATTCAATTTTTGAAACTGCCACGCCATTTCAGGCCTTGTTTATAATTATAATTAATTATATTCGTTTTCAATTGTCGATTCAAACTTAGTTTTCATCGCCATTATTTAAAATATTTATTTTAAATATTTAAAATCCATTATTTTAGCCAATTTAAAAATTTTAAATTGGTTCAGATTTTCTGGGTCGTTACAATCTCCCCCACTTAAAACTTTTCGTCCCCGAAAAGGAATAAAGTCGAAAGTGGTTTGATAAGTCTACGATCACACAACACAACAACCAATCCAATTGTTTTAACCTTTTTAACTTTTCAAATATATATCTTTTATATATTCAAAAATTATATTTCTAAAACCAGACTATATATATATAATCGCAAATACGTTATTTAAAAACATATTACTCTCGACTCGTTCTGAGGCACTTCTGACCCCATCTCTAACGAGTTGTTCTGATTCTGCTACTCATAATAGGATATTGTTGATCCTATCCGTATGGAGTTGCCCGTCCTAGAACACTACTGGTTCTATTTCTGACGAGTTTGTTCGAATGTTATATTCCAGAACTAAGCTTAACCAAAGCTCTGATACCACGTTGAGACGATACCGCGAAATCCGGTAGGCTTTGCAACCATCCCTTCATCCTCCAGTACAGCAGGTAAAACCCACCGTGGCTCCCAATGGTACCCCAACCACTTGTTTTACGGCGACCCTCTCGAGTCTCGCGCCCACTGGCGAACCAACCCTCAACAGGGACATGTAGGGGTAAGAGTCTCCCGTTCGCCACCAAACTGCGAAGCGAGAACCCCCTATCACGCGTACCCAGCCCACACAGGGCCAGCAACAAGGACTGGTATGAGAAATCCACTCAACACATATATAATTGGCTAATCACAGGACCACGCCACTTTCGTGGAACGGGTTTACTCCATTGGATTGCCAGTGCTTTAAAACAAATCTTTCTTTTAAACATCGCTATGCTTTTTATAAAAATGAAGTCGTTATAAGACTCAGTTCCCATCACACAATGCAACGCAAACCGGAGGATAGAGTTTTTACCTTATAACGGCCAAGATATGCTTGATACGAATAAAACAAAGGCATTTGATATTATTACTAGTGTTTATATGTTTTGAAAACAATTTCAAATCATAACTATCAATCATAGACGACATGAGCGTCCCATGCCACTATGTCGCCAAATGTATATATACAATCGAAACCGCACGATGTCGTAGTTGGAAATTGGATTTCCGTCATGAACCAAGGCAAAAGATAGTCCTTACCGAATTCGAGACTGCCTAGCCCGAGCCTCAGGACCCAGACTCAGGTGGACCCTTGGATCGTCAGGGCCGGTCCACCGATGTGGATTAAAATGCCTGAACCATGCGTTTCCCCGCCCTTTGGGGCGTAAACGAGCCAACGAATGACTCCATCGGACCCGGATCGTCCGATCAAACCGAGGCGCCTCGCAACAGCAACAACCACATAGGTGAAAAGTATATAAATGTCAGGGCTGGTAGGTCACTGACACCACCCTAGCTAGGAAGAAACGCATGCCCTCCCTGATGTCCTCTCCCGTTTTAGGTTCATACCGGGGTGTGAGGCTCGCGAATTCACGTTATAAACAAAGCTACGCCACACAGGCGGTGTTTTGATCATCACCACAAGACTTTGCTTTTCAACAGAAGCCCTGATCACTGCATCTTAGCATGCCACACAGGCAATTCATGCCATGCGACTGACGTCCATCGATATACAACCTCTGAGCTCGTGCGTCTCAGAGAAGGGCGTTAAGCAAAAGAATAAATTCTCCGCCGCCAAACAGATGTATATTTAACAGAAATCAATCAACACAGAATAAACTCCAATGTCAGACACACAGTCCATTTACAAGTCCGTTCTGGGTCTGAACGAAACCGGAGGCACTAAATACCTCGCAAACCCATCGACCAACACGTACGCCTGGACGATCACCACTCATTATCCATATTTCGGGATGCCTCCCAATCAGGACCTCGGTTACCATCCAAATGAGGTAAGGATCTCCGGTCTTCGACCACCATCTTCATCTTTGACTTTCAATCGTCGATCAATTATTTGAAATGAGAATTAACTCGGCTTTTTCAAATAATTCACGTATATTTAGAATTTCAAATCAATTTATTTCAATGGTTAAATTATTCGACAACACCAATTTCGTTCTTTAATGTAATTTTCACACCAAACACATTCAACCATCAAAAGCCACATAAATCAAGCAAATTCAGTTTATTTCCATTCCATATCGCTTACGATATTTTATAACTATTTATCGCTATTTTTATTTATTTTAAAATAGCCCATATATTCAAAATGACGCTTCGGGCCATAAAGCGGCCGTGGCGCTGTTTTTCTTCAGATTTGATTTACACATATCTGAAAATCTAACCGTTGGATCTTCACAAAATTTACACCATTAGAAAGGCCTTTTCAAAACGAACCCAACGGTTCCAGTTTCGGGAAAATCCGACGGTCGGATCTCCCGGTACAATCGTTTGAAGTTTCGATTTCAAAATACGAACTGCAGCGTCGTTATTCGATTAAATATATAATTATATTTATATATATATAAATATAATCGCTTCTGGCGCTGTTTTTCTTCAGATTTGAATTAAACATTCCAGACAATCCAACCGTTGGATTTCTACAAAGTTGGTGCCGTTGGGAAGATATTTCCAAGGCGAACCCGACGGTTGAGGTTTCGGGAAAATCCAATGGTCGGATTTCCCGTACTAGTTGTTTGAAATCACGGTTTCAAAATACGAACTGCACGGCTTCGTTTCGTTTTAATTTTATTTATATTTATATATTTATATAAATATAGTTCATTCAACAATTTCAATATCGTTTTCACTTCAAATATTTTTCTAACGCCTTAAATTTTGGAAAAATTTCGCCATAACCTCCCCTGCACCGGGAGCATCGGGAAATCGCAAATAGCTTTCCCGGTCCTTCTGATCTCAAAAAGAAAAAGAAAAAGCCAAGCGGCTAGCCAACAGGCTCAAAATCATCACCCAAACAAATCAGTAAATGTGTACCTATTTGTCGGGCACAAAATTTTATTCCTCTTCTCTAGCCCCTTTGCTATAACCTGTTCAATGAATATTGCATGTACATATATATACAGTTCTTATCATTTATCAATTTCTATTCGACTTCATATTCGATTTCTATTTGGTTTAAAAACTCCATTCATTCTAATGTTACATAAATAGGTGCAAATCATTTCATTAGCTAATTAATGAATATTTCAACTCATATATGTTTATTTTGAACAAGTGGCTATTTTTAACACTTCACATTTCAACGATTTATGCATACAATAAAAATGTGATTTTTATTGTAAAACAATTCATTTCAAAACACTACTTTTCTATATAGTTCATATAGTCGATAAAAGGTGATTTTTATTATCAAACAATTTATTTCAAAATATGAATACCATTCAACACATGAATTTCTAATCAACGAATGAATATCAATTCAACACATGAATGTTTTCTATTCAATGAATAAATATAGTTTAAGCAAATGAAAATAATTCAAACACACGAATATTATTCAAAATTTCGGCAGCATAACGGCAGGGTAGTTAAACCGGCACCGTCCCTAGTACGGCTCCTCGCTCTACCTTAAAACCTCGCGGTTTTTGACAATGGGGATCATGCATCTAGTTCGCACGCAGGCGACATGTATATATTTATTTCATTTCCACAAACTAATCCTATGTGGTTTCAACCAAATATTTTTCAACCACAAACGGGTATGTTTCAACCTCAATCAACCAATATCAATCACAAACAATCCCAAACAATCATTCGCTATCAATCAATTTTCACAACAATTTCAACCAATAAATATCGTCCATGGTTTGTGGACGAGGGGCGTATATATATATATATATATATATATATATATATATATATATATAGATAGATATTTATATATAGCAATTCACTTTCATTTTACACATATATAATATTTTTAAATCAGAAATCTCACCAATAGCTATACCACACTCCATGACTCTTCTTATGTAGGACATCTTCGTCGTGCTTCTAACGAGATCTATTCAACACCGTATATGTTAAAAATCACATTTTTAACATCGCTCCTATATAGATAAAAATTCTATTTTTAAATCGCTATATTTAGAGAAAAGATTATATTTTTACATGCTACTTTATATATCAAAAAGATGGTATTTTTATCTAGCTATCTAAATCAAAAAGATGGTATTTTTATTAATTAAAAATTACGTCTTTTACCCATTAAAAATCACATCTTTTGCCTACTAAAAATCACGTCTTTTTCAGCTTTGAATTTTGTTATTTTCAGCTTTCAAATCAAATTGAATAAAATAAAGAAAAGGGGAAGAAACTCACTACGCAAGGGGAGATGAGGGCGTCGGGAGCTGCTGCGAACGGAGGTGGAGGAGCGGGGTGGCGCTGGGTACCCTACGGCGGTCGGAGGTGGCCGTTACGGGCTAATTTGGGGGTGTTCGGTTCTGTACAGAGGAGGAGGAGGATGCTGGAGTTGAGGAGGCGGTGGCGTGGGGTTCGACAGGAGGAGGGAGTGGCGTGCGCAGCTCTGAAGGTGGTGGCGGTGGCTGTACAGGCGGAGGGGGTTAGGGCGCGTCAGGGATTGGTGATCTTCGGGGTTCCACGCGAGAGAGAAGAGAGAGGGGGAGGCGGAGAGAGGCGGTCCGGCGCTGGGGAGGCCGGAGCAGCGGAGGTGGAGGCGGTTGGTGGCGGCTCCAGGTGGTGGACGCGACAGGGATCCCCCTTTTCTTTTTTGATTTGGTTTCTGAACGAATGAGGGAGGGGAGAGAGAAAATAAGGGGTGGGGAATATATATATTAATATTTAATTATTTTATTTTTCAAATGGTTGACTTTTTCATTCGAACACGAAATCAGCCCCAACGACTGTCGTCCCTAGCGTATTGCCCCCATTCCGGACACAATGGGATATGCCACGCAAGCCAATTCGGCTGTTTCGATAGGTTTTTATCAAAATTAAAAGATAAATTAGTGTATATTTAATTTTAACGTGCATTTCAAATTGCCGGGGTCACAAACGAACTCTAAAAATTCCCGAAAAATATTTTCTAGCATCGTATCGACGATACGGTCCTAACAAAACTAATTTCGCCAAATTTCGAGATCGTTTGAAAAATGACCAATTTCCAGTCGATTAAAATCAACTGAAACCGGTCAAACGCGTTTTCTTTTGCCCCGCTCACATATTGATTCGAAAAATTATGAAATTTGAAATCTAACAATAACTTTACACTGCGGATCCAACAAAAGTGGTTTCGTCGAAATCCGAGGTCATCTGTAAAATGTCCATTTTTAAGGGCCTGAATTCCATAGCGACTATTCAGAATTTTCAACTGGACATATCTTTTTGATTCCCGCTATCAAATTTTGATTGGTCAGATTCGTTGGAAAGATATCATCAATTAGATCCTAATGTTTTTGGTTTCACTAAAATCTGGATTGTTTTGCACCCGGTATAGTCCGACAAAGTTCGAATTCAATTTTTGAAACTGCCACGCCATTTCAGGCCTTGTTTATAATTATAATTAATTATATTCGTTTCAATTGTCGATTCAAACTTAGTTTTCATCGCCATTATTTAAAATATTTATTTTAAATATTTAAAATCCATTATTTTAGCCAATTTAAAAATTTTAAATTGGTTCAGATTTTCTGGGTCGTTACAGTATTCCCCTCTAGAGATACACTATCGGCAGGTGGTTCCATCCTTGTCATAGTTGGAATCCAATCTCCAAGAAAGCCCGTGATTTTGATTGTATACTATATATGTAGAGTGAGATGCAAGCGTTCTGCTAGATTATTATTTATTTATGGTTGGTTAGACACTATTATAATATCAGAAAAATATTGTTTTCAAAATGTTTTGGGTTATAGTAAGGTAAAAACCATCTGTGTTTATGTGTTGATTGGTCTTACTATTATCCTTCTATTTAAAAAGGATTTATAAAGTTAAACAAGTTATTTGTGTTATGAATTTATCACTGAAAGTATTCCAGACTAATCCGGGTAAATTTTGCTTTGCTTCAAATGTGCTCGAGTCAGACCTAGTATATTTCCGGGTTAGGTTTCGCTTGGAGTTTCAGGAAACGGAAGCAGGAGGCTTCGCTATTAGTTATTTAAAGTTATTTTCTGCTGTGATAGATGTATGTTGTACTCTGATGATTGGTATGTATATATACTGTTTCTTTTTGTAAAGATATTTGATATATTATATTTGATTCGTTCTGGTGAGATTCTAATGTGATGTTCTTCTTCTTTCTTCTATTCTAACATTTCTTTCTTTCTTCTTCTCACCCTCTTACTTCTTTCTATTAACAGTCGTGGTTTGATACTTGGATTTTTGGCAAGTAATACGGGATTATGTATTATTGTTGAAAATTCGAGCGTCGAATTTTTTCGAGCCGTTACAATATAGAAGTACTAAATTTTTATAAATAAAAATAAAAAATAATTTTATTTATGTTGTTTTGATAATAATTATTTATATTTTAATCCTTTGAGAGTTAATATTTATTTTATCAATAATATCTAAAAGTTGATACTTCTTTTAGTATTAATATTTTTAAAGTTAATAATTATTTAAGTAATATAAGTTAACAGTTATTTTATTAAGGATATTATTAAAGTTAATAATTATCTTAGCAATAACGTTTTAAAGTTAATAGTTAATCTAATAAATTTTATTTTAAAGTTATATATTATTTTATCAATGATATTTTAAATTAATAATTATTTTATTACGATTCTTTAAAGTTTATTTATTTATTTATTAGTGATGTTTTGAAACTAGTTAATTATTCTACCATAGATGCTTTAAAGTTAATAAATTATTTTATTTCTGATATTCTTAAATAAATTATTTAAGATGTTGAAAGGTAATTGATTAATTTAATAAAAGTGTGTATAAATAATAAATTGTTCAACTAATTTTTTTACTTTATAAATGATATTTTGTAAAGAAGATCTACAAATGATATTTTGTGGAGGAGATTTATGGATGATATTTCTTTAAAAGATTTATATAAAGGATTTTAATTAACGATTTCAATTAAAGAACTTTTATTAGGGAATTTTATAAAATTGACTTATGGAAAAGACAAATGTAGAATGCATTATAAAAAGGGAACTTTATGAAAAGGAATAAAAAATTCCTTTTGATCACTGTTTCAGATCTCATAAATATCGCTCGATATCTTGTCTAATACCTCATTTTGGGCTCCTCCCAAAATAAAACTGCAAATCTTACAGTAAGTCCCATTCCGAATATATTGCCCGAGATATTGCAATATCAAACGATATATTGACCGAGACAAGATACTAGTATATCGACTGAGATCTTGATTTTTCCAGATAAAATTTAAATCCTTGTCTGAACAAGAACAGTAATAAAAAACTCAAATCTAGCCATGATAATCTCCCACTATCTAACATTTTTCATGTTAAATGACCATATTGTATGTTCATATATGTTATACAATGCTTATGATTTTCATGTTCTTCTTTTTCTTATATACATGCTACCTATGAAAATATGTATTAAACGTTCTGCTAATGTTGAATTTTCTAATATTTTGGAATTTTTTTATGTTTTATGTCTAAAAATAATTCATGTTCGTGGATCATATATTGTAAGCGCTAATATATTTGCATTGTGTTATATTTCTATTTTAAGCATATTATGATTTAGAGTATTAACAATCTTTCGTAAATTAAGAATCATGTAGTTATTTTGCAACTCAAGTTTAAATTACTATGTTTATGATAACATTCATAAAAATCTTTGTATAAGAATATAATTTTTCTAACATACCATGTACCCCGAGATTGTTCGAAAACGAACTTTTGGACCCGAGATGGACCCCCGAGTTAGACTCATCTCATTTGGGATCTCCTCCGATACGATTTCAAGTCTCTAAAATACCCGAGACAAAATGCGATCGATATCCAAAGTTTAAACTTTTTCTTTTGATACATAACCATTCTTAGTTATGGTTCCATGAAAAGATTCTCTTTATTCTTAACAACGAAGAAAAAGTAACTTCAGCTTTTAATAATAATATTTTGAATACTAATTCTTTGACCCATTTAGTATGATTTTAAAGTAAAAAATCTAGCTTAATATTTTCTGAATATACATATAGAAGTGAGATAAGTATGTGGATTCTTCCCCAAGCTTTAAAGGAGTACAAAGGATTTGAAAATATAACCTTTGTAAATATATGTAAAAATAAGTATTTATTAGGTGATCTTATTAATGGAAGATTAACTAAAATAGAATCACTGTTTTCCTTTGGGAACCTAATCTCCTATTTAAATGAATTGTCATTTGACAGTTAAATAACTGACTACTAAAACATGAACTAAATATAATACTGAAAATGTCAAATGAAGCATGAAAGTTACATGACCAAGTCATCATCGAGTATATTATGTTGTGCGTTATTTTTGTTCTTCTAGAACAAATGACAAGGAACTCCGTCTATTTAAATGGTTAAGAGGTAATCTTCGCTCTTATGTATTGTATTTTAATTTCCTAAGAACCAGAGTTGATTTACCGGAAATTAATGGTCAACGGTTCGAAGAGACACCAGAATCTGATATGTACGAGTTATTTGAAATCCACCTCGAACCGGTTTAAACGTTTAAATTGAAAATATCTTGCAGATGATGGAACCAAAGACGTAGCTCATTAAATTGCTACGACTGCTTACTACTAATCCTAAGGGTCATTCTAAAACAAATGTAGTACAAGTGGTGCCTTTGGCTTGTTTATATACTAAATAACTTGTATGCCTGAATGTTGATATTTCATTGTTGCTTGAAAGGCAGTGTTAGCATTCAAAGTGGATTTTTTAAGAAATGAAAGAGGTAATTATGATCTCACATGCATAATAACCCGGTAATGGCTAAACATGAGATGCAACAGGGCAATGTTTTTCGCTACCATTAGGAGTAGTCATCTCTCGATCTAGATGATTTCGTATGTGTGCATATGAGACTGTGCAGTTAAAGTGCTTTGCAAATTCAATGCGGTAGAGGTACTAAAGTCATAAAGGGAATAAAATGATAAAATAGTGGAGATATAGCAAATAGCACTAAAATAACACATAAAACTCATTTATTTTTGAATTTGTTTAAGAGGGAAGCCGACCGGAGTCATAATACCCTCCCTTATTCACCTAGCTCGGTCCGTGAACACCACATAAGTGGTTGATCTTAGAGTATGCACATGGTAACACATAAAACTCGTTTTCAATGTATTTACAAATATATAAACGAAAATTAAACAAAAATTTAACATTCAGTTTAATTTTAATTAGTGCATTCTTAATTTTAGATTAAAATATGAGAAAATATATGTAACTGAACATAAAATTTTATTTAACTTTATTAAATTTAGTAGAATAATAGAGTAATTTTGTTTATATAAATATATATTAAAAAGTTCAATTAAGAAAACTAACTTCATAATTTTTATAATGTACAAATATCATTTTTTCAATTCATTTATTTTTTAGAAAATGTAGCGAAAATGGAAAAATATAGTAGAAATAATGGGATATATCGGTAATAGCCATATATAGCAGGGTTTAAAGTGGAAAGGCTATTTTAGAGGATATTTAGGAAAATCATAGCAATAGAAATCTGTTATGGAATACAGCGCTGTAATTGCAGGGCATCAACGTACGAGAAGAGTGGGGAGATGGCATAGTGCAAATGTTTGTTGCCTTATTATTCTAGGAATGTTGTAATCAGGTATATCATTCAAAAGGGGCAACGGACTTTGTGTAGCAGAAGTGCAAAATGTTCTTTTTAACCTCCAGTACATTTGAACTAACATTATACTATACGAAGATAGCCTTTTACCTTACCATGTTAGAAACCAAATCTCCAATATGTTGATTTATGGATTTGGTTGTATAACTAATTTTTTGGAATATGAGACGTAAGCAATCCAGCCATGTTCCATATATTTTTTGAAACCCCATATACTTGTACTGTATCACTGGGTTTTTCTATAAATTGATTTGGTTTATCATAAGATAAATCACATCCATGTTTATATATGCCAAGATATTATGAGATACCTTTGTTTTGAGAGGATTTTTAAATTATTAAATATCTTTTTGAATGTGTTTTTCGCATTTGTTTACTAACTTGATCTAAGTGTTATTTTCCTTATAGTGCTTGGCTCATCTCGAACATATTTTTCATATTTAGTTGGATATTTTGGGGCTTCGAAAGACAAGATGCATCTTCCAAGATGTATTTCGGTTTATCCTTCATTGTTTGTTATTGTCTGCAACTATCGATTAAGGAAATGCTAGCTTTGCTTTGATTATTGTATATATATCAAAGTTATTTTTTCTTTTTGTAAAGGCATATTATATATTATTCATCATGTTGTACGATTATAATCTATCTTTTCTTTCTTTCATCCTATGCAATTAGTGCCTCACTATGACCTCCTATATCTCATAGTGGATTTCTACCACTATGGTTCTCCCAAATAGCCCCTAAAATAGCAGTTTCGATTTATATGCCTCATATTCCGCTATTTCTAAGACATCTTGTTATTTATGTTATTCCCATTATATTTATATAAAAGAAAAGAAATGAAAAAGGGAATTCATATATTGCAAAATATATGAAATTAGTTTTTTTTAGGGTGTGTTTTTTAGAGGTCCCTATTAAGGTTTGAAATAAACACCACGTCCCTGTCAAGTTTCATATTTAAACCCGCCCCCTATTTTCTACAGCCGCCTTCCACTTTAAATGTTCTGCCTCCTCCTTTCAAACCTTCCGCCTTCTTCAATTCTGGCCAGAAAAAAATGCGGCTGCCATTAAAAATAATAATCTAAAATCATAAAATAATCCCAGAAGTGCACGCCAATCAAAAAAAAAAGTTGCATACCTGTATGCAACTATTGTCAATTTTTGCACAAATGTATGCAACTATTGCATAAAGGAAATTCAGCTAACACTTTGCCCGCAGATATGTTGCACACATGTGTGCATGTTTTCAGTTTTATTTTCACGCCTGAATGCAAATAAAAATGAACTGAGTTGGACTGTTACGAATGTTGCACACATGTGTGCATGTTTTCAGTTTTATTTGCACACCTGAATGCAAATAAAAATGAACTAAGTTAGACTATTACAAATTATTGCATACTTCTATGCAAGAAATATGAAATACAAGCATAGTAATATGCAAATAAATCAAGGCGGATGGAAGAACTTGTAGCAAACTGGGGTTTTCGATCCCGAAAATCGACACAAAACACCGTGTCGAACTTCAAGCATCGAAAATACCAGAACGCTAATAGAAACAAATTAGAGGATGAGATAAGAAAGAAAGTTAGAATAGAAGAATAAGAAGAAGAATCAACACAACACAGAGTCTCACATCACAGCGGAACAAAATATAATATATAAATAAAATTTATAGAGAGCTTCGAAATAAACTTAAAATCATCAGAGTACATCAATAAAACCAGGACAGTTATAATAATCTGTCCTCATGTACATCATACAGCGGAATAATACAAGATAATATCATACGTCTGAACTCCTTCAGCTCGTCTTTGGACTTCACAGCATCCGATAAACTGAACCTATACAACCCGGTCTAACCCAAGCATTACAAACATCAGGCCAGTCTGGTGAACCAAAGTGAGAAAAACTCGCTAAGTTTATCATCCAACTTGATTTTAAAGTTCAAAAATCATTTTGAAAGAAAAGTATAATCATACGACCAAATCCACACATAAATACAGACGGTTTTTACCTTAAGATAACCCAAAAATTTTTGAAATCAATATCTTATTCTGATATTATAATAGTGTCTAAATACAAATAAATATAATCTAGCAGAACGCTTGCATCTCACGCTCCACATATATAGTATACATCAAAACCGCGGACGCTTATTGGAGATTGGATTCCGACTATGACAAGGTATGGAACCACCTGCCGATAGTGTATCTCTAGAGGCGAATACACTGGGTTCAACAAGAACGTCTTGCAACCCGACCCACACATGACCGGCTACTCATTTCGCTTGAGTATATCGATTGTATATCACCAACAGTTGGGAGCTACCCACCGTTTCCCGAAAAGGGACAACATTAATAGATTAAAGAAGAAAAAGGAATTTCTCTAGATAGGTGATTATACACCCTAATGAGTGCGACCAACATAGCCATGCTGCTTGCCCGATTTTTGTCATTTCCCAGTTGATGAGGCTTGAGGTTATAATCGAATTTTGGAACATCTGGCCACCGTTCACATCGTCCATACACGTCATCCAGGAATAGGATGAACCAAAGGCACCCTCCTACTGCATCCTAGGAATCACTCTTTAGATCAGTAGCGAGTAGTCCTTGCAATTCGTAGATTTCAATCACGATAGAATCATTGTCAAATATATATCTCTAGGGATCAACTATAGAAATTCAACAATAGTTCCTCCGCTCATGAAGATATACGGTCTTCAATTGCTCCATTTCGATCAACATCAGATATTTTCTTCGTTTACATAGTTGCTGATTCGGAATGGTTTTCGAATATAAATTCGATCCCGGTCTTTCCATATCACAACGCGTTAGGTCAACTTTGGATAGTCGGTTGTTTAACTATCAAATTAAACAAACATATAAATAAAACGAATCCATTGGTTTATACAGCATCACTTGGCCTTTTAAAAATAATATATCAGTTTTTATATAATATTCTCAAATCATTTTAGTATGTAAATATTTTCAAATCATTTTATTTATATACTTAGGAAAAATATCTTAAATTCATATCCAGTTTTCCGTTAATTACCATTTCAATACATTTGTTAACACATTACTTATTATCTATAATTGCAGACTCGATTCAACTTACGACCGTAAAACCATCGTTATGAAATCTCCTTTTGTTTTTGTTATTTGAACACCATAATCGTCACTTTGCTTTTTAGAACAAACTCATTCCATAACTCATCTCCTTTGAAAATATCGTTATGTTTTCATAAATACTTTTTATTTCTTTTGTTATGGAAATATCATTTCTTATTCTCAAGCTTCTATTAAATTCCTTTATTTTGGAATCCCATTTATATATTTCCAAACTCTTCAAATAACGTTACACTATTACTTTTCAAAATAAATTACACTAACATCTTTACCATCACAACTAATACCTTCCTTCGACAATCCCGAAGTCATTCAAGTTGGGGTATTTAATTACCTCTCAGACCTTGATCAACAATGTTCTTATCTTAAGGTGATATCAGTTGTAATACCAAACCTGATATTCATTCCCAATATCAAAACAAATCCCATTTGGTTATATCTTGATGAAAACTCACCTCTTCTTTAATATAGCGTATTTAAATCGCATCTTGTTAACTCAACTCACCTCACCACTTTAATTCAAATTTGGGTTTCAGTTTTGATTTCCATTTCAAACCTTCATCAGTTCCTAACCGTAAATCCGTAAGAAAGTAATTTCCTAAATATCAACCCCGAAGTTCGAAACCAACATCAGATCAATAGTCAGAAAATCATTTATCTCAACTAATCTCCAGATAGGTTCTATATTCTTAATTTCATATACCGTTGCTAATAACTCATTCCAGTAATACACTCGATAAATATTGAGTTTTATAACTCCGTCCAACTTGGATTTTATAAAATAAACATCAATAAGGATTAAATTTAAATTTCAAATTAAACTTAATTTGTATTATTATATATAAACTTGCTTAAAAACATCACTTTACTATAAACAATGGTTTAAAACTTCATAACCCTTCATTTACACATTTTAGATCCCACGATACCACTTTGATCATCATTCAACATCATTTATAAATGGTTTAATCATCCATTAACTATTTCCATTAAATTAATAACTAATTAAATAATTCAATTTTGAGTAACACGGTTGACTTAGTCAACTCTACACATGGTTAACTCATTACTCAAATCTTAGTTTGTCTTTCCATTTAAATTTAGTTTCAAAATAAATAAATTTAAATAATTCCATTTGATTATAAATAGTAATCAAATCAATATAATCTCATTTCAAATTGCTTCTTAAAAACAATTAACCTCGGTTACTAAACATCACATTAATATCCACTCCCTCGCTAATCAGTCTTGTAAATAGAAGAGTCATCTTTATAAGATCATTTAATAATTAATATGAGGCACGTGCGAAGCACACAAATAGATTTTGGTACCAAAAATGATAATTCATGGTTAAAGTAATTAATGTATATAAGGTTGGTTTATTTCCTTTTTATAAACCCAATTAAAATAATATATTTAAAATCTATATTCAGTTATAAATAAATTTCATAACTTCATTTCTATCGATTCACCGGAGGGTAAATCAATCTTTATAAAACAATTTGTATTTTGGCCATCTGCTATAAATTCCTTAGCCAATATCACCCATTGGTTAATATCAAAACAAATGTTGAATTTGGGTTTAACAATCAATAACCAATTCAATAATCCAATCATATGGGTTTAGCAGTTTTATATTGATCAAATGCAGATAAATAATCAATTCAACTGATAACGGTCAACCAATAATAATAATTCAAGCATCGCAATAATGTTTAAATACGTTTATATCATTATAAACGTAACCAACAAGGTAAGTTACCATTATTGGAATTAATCGTTAAAAATAACGATGTCATTTCATCCAAATTAAACAATGTTTAATTTGAATAATCGATATAACTATATTTAACAACATCCAAATAATCATCAAATCAACCAACAATCAGCAAACATGACATACAAATAATAAACCCGACTTATAATAATTATAAGTGGGAGAAATGAGTGAGTTTAACTCACCTTTATTCTCGGTTGACATTAGAACGGTTCATTTCAGTTAAATTAAAACAGCGTGTAACGACCCAACTTTCGAACACATCGGCAGTTGTGCCATTAATAAGAATAGATAGAAGATAAAACACAGAAACATCAGAATCTCACAGCGGAATTTTCACAAAAGATAATACTTTAAAATATTACACAGCAATACATGATACATCAGAACATCATAGGTCTAGTGAAACAACCCATTCATAGTACATCATTAATTATACATAACATTCACGACTAACTGCAAACTTATAATTATACAGCAGATAGGGTAGATAGACCAGCACACTGATAATCTTCATTCAGCTTCACATGTTATCCGATCCTGATTCACTTGTCTATTCATAACAAGTGTTATGAATACCCAAGAGTTTAAGGGAAAACACAGAAAAATAAACTCCGGGTCAGTCAGGGGACTGGTATGAGTAAACAGTTTAAAAACAGTTTAAAGAAATCAAAATATCTCATAAGACCATGCCGTAAATACGGAATAGGTTTTTACCTTATGAGATCAAAACCCTTTGTATACTTGAAATCAGATATTATCATATAAGTTTCCCACAAATAATTTAAAATCTAGAAGAATGCTTGCATCTCACATTCTCCTATATAGTATACAAATAAAAACCGCTTGGCGCTTAGGGAAATTGGATTTCCAACTCTGACAAGGTATGGGACCACCTTCCGATGATGTATCTCTAGAGGCAAATACACCTGGGTTCAACAAGAACATCTTGCAACCCGGCCCTCACATGACCGACCACTCATTTCTCTTGAGTGTATCGAATGTATATCACCGATGGTTGTGAATGGCAACCATCCCCGAATGGGCAGAATCGATAGATTTAAGAAACAAAAGGAATTTCTCTAGATAGGTGATACTACACCCTAATGGGAGCATCCCACATAGCCATGCTGCCTGCCCAATTTTTGTCATTTTCTGGGTGTGAGGCTTGAGGCTAGACTTTACGTTTCATCATCACTGGTTCATTTCCTTTGAATGCCACATCGTCCTACCCGTCAGAAATACTCATTCGATTTCCCAAATATATCACGGGCAATAAAGCTAAGAGAAACGAATTTCTCCGCCACCAACGTAATATACTTACGTAAATTCGATGTGTAGAATCTGACTGATATACGTTGTTAGACACTCGTCCTTTCAGGTTTGTTCTGGGACTGAACAGACCGAAGATATTGTTTACAATCATCTTCTTCAGTTTGAAAATCTCTGACGCGCAACGTATAATCAATTCAAAGTGGAATGTAAATCCGGTCTCTTTGAAATGATTACGAAACTTTTTCTTTTAAATCTCTAATCTAACCGATAAGAATACAGTTCTTATTTACACAAGTTCAGAACAGTACATTACCAGCTATATTGCGACAGAAATTTTAGATTTTTCAGTTTAGAACAGGCAAACCTAGTGTAAATAAAATATTCCTATTTTATTCACTTTAAACCAAATATTTTTATTTGAAATAAATTCAAAGTTTATAGCTAATCTCACTTCTGTATTTTTCAAAAAGATTTCGTCAGGTCTCCATTTTGATCTGATTTATTCCTCCTTCTTTTTATACCGATAAAGTTTCTCCTCTTTATTTATCAGTCTAAAACGATTTAAAATATCCTTTGAAAATTTTATTTCATCAAATACTAAACCGTTCATGACCGTTTCTTGTATTTTGAATTTACAGTTTAAACGGTCAATTCAGTGTATGTGTTATATTTGTTTCTTATCACTCGTATGTTAAATTTTATTAACACACAGCTCCTAATTTAAATTATAAATTAAATTTATAATTTAATAAAATCTAAAAGTTTCTGTATTTAAATTTCATCTTCAGATGAAAATCATCCTGATTCACTTTCTTCAATTAAATAAAATATTATTTTTATTTAAATATTTATTTTCTCTATGTTATTTAATTCAATCTTAAATTTAAAAACTGATTTAAATTTAAAACATTTTTTTAAAACTATGGTTTTTACTAAAATAACAAAGTACCCATTTTGCAAAGTACCAGTTTTAGAAACTCTAGCGCGCACACATGAAACCGAGCCTAGATCACATGATTTTGCCAAGTACCACTTGGTCGGGTACTTGCCAAAGTACCAAGGCCTCAGTCCCCGGCATCAACCCTGCCCGATCAACCAAAACCCCATGACCCCTAAAGTACCAATGTTTTATGGTAGCACCACTTTTTAATTTTTTTGACAAAGCCAGGTACCAAAGTACCATATGTCCAGATCACGACGTCCCTAGCCCCGATCACTTCAAAATCATGCAAACCCGTCAGTACCAGACCCCTTCTTCTTTTTCATAGTTGTGCACGTGCACAACCACCCTCGGCACTTCCACCACCCAACTACCGGCCACGCACCTCGGCCCTTCGACCCTGATACCATCGCCGAGCCCCTCAGCCTCCAACTCGTCGCCAGAAAAAAAAGATAGCGCCACCATTTTTAGAAAAAAAACATCATCAAAGAAAACTGTACCACCTCCTTATCTCGACCACCGGTCACCACCACCTCGCTGCTACGCCATCACCAGACCATGACGCCCCTATCCCCCCCCCCTGACCGCACGTTCCTAACCCCCAAGTGAATAGTAGTTCTGACAAAAACCCCATGAACCCAAAACATTTTTTAAACCCTATTTTTATTTAATTTACAAAATCTACTTAATTAAAAATTAAACCATTATTTTTCCAGTGATCCCCATCCTTCCCTACCCCTCCAGATCGAGTGCCATCACTTCTGAACTCATGGATCGTCGAGGATTCACCAAAACAAGTTTTTTGACCAACTTCCTTTTTCTCTTGATTCATACTTCTAAAAATCTTGGTTTTTGTTTTAAAAATCATCTTTTGTTTTCCTTGATATGATTGGGCAATGAAAACCCGTTTTTAACTCATTTGAATTTTCACTTTGAAAATGTAGAACAGGGAGGTACTGTTGTTTGTTCTTAAAACAGCAATAAGGGTTTTGTTAAGGTGGGTCTCCATTTGAATTGTTTATAACCATATACAAATTTTAAAACACGGTAAGGCCTCATTCTCTAATCTACTAATCCTAGATTCGCTGATTTATCTAGGTGTGTCAAGTGTTATACAACTTAACAGGCCTGACGAACAAAACAGAAATTTACATCCTTTTTAATATGTGATGCTTTAAGGCTTTCCCATATACAAATCAATGATCACAACAATATAACAAGCCACCAACCCATACATGAAGGATTACTTGAACAAGAACCTAAAAATAATCCAAGATCACTTCATAGACCAATCACCAAAACTGCAGTAGTTAAAAACAGAAAATAGAATGTATGTTTACTCACCTTATATGCTTAAGAACTCTTGTTTTCATTACTGAAAATCCTTGGAATGGCTGTGTGTTTGTGTGAGTGAAATGTATGTATGGGTAGGTCCTTATATAAGGGTAGAAAATGAATACAATACTGGGGTAATAAATGCTGATGTGAAACAGCAAAACGACCCTTTGTTGCTTGACAAATGAAAGACCACACAACTTTTTTTTCTCTCTCAAAATATTTGTAAATTCTCCTATATTCACATGGCAATCTTAGTCCAGATTCCACCTCCTACAACCCCTAAACATTGTACAAAATATCTCTCATTGGCCTTGAGAGAACATCACATTAAATGTTCTATGTACAACCTTCTTTGTACCAATACTTTTCCTTGGTTTAAACAAGATATTGTGATTATTTATGTACCATACATGCTCAGAAAATATTTAGTTTTCAAGCTAAATGTCTCACATGTCATATATGATTTTACAAGAATTTAAAAATTATAAACTTGCCTTGCAAGGATGGTTAAAAATCTGAAATTGTTGTACCATGAAAACCTTTGTCATGTGGTGAAAAAACATAGAAAATACTTAGAAAAATCCATGGTGTTGTGCTCAACTAGTGTAGGTAAGATTGATGCTATCAATACATGATTTGATAATATTTTTATGTACATGTTTATTGACAACATAGCCAAGGTCTTGAAAATAGAAATATGAATTGTATTCTCAGAAAATCACTTGGAAATAAATAAAAAGATTCAAAAACTGAAAATGTTTTCACTCTAGAATGATTTTATCATGTGCAAAATCTTTGCCTTAAGAATCCTACCTTGTCATCAAATCTATAGTGTATGTAATACATGAATGGGAACATGATTTGAAAAGGGGATTTTGACAACACTTGCATATAGAAATTCAAATAAATTTTCATGAGATTTTATTTGCCATCCAATCTATGATATAGGTGATGAGATCATGTATGAGAACATGATTTTACAAGAGGATTAGACAATGCATGGTTTTTGATTTTTAAACATATAAAAATTCACACATTTCCTTGCATTTATATGAGGACAAAAGGAGAGTGATTATCATGTCTTAGGCAAGGTGTTTTAAGATTTAAAAGCAAAGGGTTTTGCCAAGATAAGGTTTTAAAGCTTTTGGAAAAATATGAACAAAATGTTTTCAAAGAAAATGGCATTTTTAACATAGCTATGTACAAGTGTTATTTATAAAAAAATGAATTTTAAACAAGTGTTATCACATACATGCTATCACATATACCTGAATGTATCAAAAAAGGGTTTTGATAAGTGCTGCACATATAAATGCTATTATACATATGTTAACAAATTTCCGAAATTAATGAAATTCAAATTTTAAATCGTATTTGAAAATACGTACTCCCGATTAATCGATATCTATGTTAGTAATCCGTGAAAATACCGGGTCATTACATTCTACCCCCCTTATAAAAATTTCTTCTTCGAAATTTGTAAGTAGTAGATTAGAGTTATCGACTTATATATATAAACACACATCAATAAATAAAACAAACATCAGCAATATTCTATTCAAAAATTCCCTTTCTAACTCATCGGTCAATTTACTTAACTCCGTTAAGTATTTCCAAAATATTCATTCACTCTGTTAATCATCTCTAGTTTGGGATTCACAAATATGATTTGATTTCACAAATCGATCAATCCACTTTTCCTGAGTCCATACCCAAATAAATACTTAAGTCCAGCCTAAATTTCAAGAAATCTAAATTTTACTTCAATTTAGAGTTATATCCCACTTTCCCGGTATCAATGTGATTGGATATTATCCATATTCAATCCAACCATATTTAATTTATCTCTAGGCTAGCCCTACTTAATTAACTCATTTTATCTAAAAAGAGTAAGGTACCTTCTGAAGCTCCTTCCATTCTCACATCCTCAGAGGTTGATGACTTATCCATAAAAGCATAGACCTTCGGTTGCTGTGCCTTTTTCATAAGTGGGCAGTCTTTAACCAAGTGCCCAGGCTGATGACAGTTATAGCATGAAAACTTCTATGGAATAGCATCACTTGTTCCCTTTGATTGAGGTTGCTCCGGCTGCTGAGTCTGCTGTGGCTTTTCTGCTGCTGGTTTGGTGCAGAATTTGGCAATGTGTCCTTTCTGCAAACAGTTGTGGCATTTGGTATCTTTGAATCGTTCTTTGGCCTTTTCTCCCATCTTAGGTACTCCTTTGTTGTTGTTGTTGTTCCAGTTCGGGTTGAATTTCCTTTTGTTTGGGTTTTCCCCCACTAGATCCTCCTATCTGTGCTGCTTTTGCAACTGGCTTCTTACCCTCCAGTGCCTCATAACGGACTGCCATATCCACAAGATCAACGAATGGAATCTCGAGATGTCCAATCATCTGAACTTGCAGGCTATCCTTCAATCCGTCTATGAACATTTCAATCTTGTTAAGCGGAGTGTTGATCAGTTCTGGGCCGAAACAAGAAAGCGAGTTGAATTTTTCTCATATTCAGATACTTTCATGTTCCCTTGCTTGAGATCGATGAAATCCCGATACATCCTAGTCTTTCCGGCTGCAGGAAGAAATTATGCTTTGAAAGCTTCTTTGAATTTTTCCCAAGTGAATTCTTCCTCAGGAATATTTGTGGTCTGAGCATCCCACCAAATCGCAGCAGCTTCTTGAAGTTGCTACAAAGCTAAGAGACATTTCTGATCATCATTCAACTTCAACCCTTTGAAAATCCTTTCACAAGGCCTCATCCATGCCTGAATCTCAATAAAAGACTCAGTCCCTTTGAAAACCTTTCCTCCTAGAGTTGTATACTCCTTACAAATAGTCGCAAAGCTCTTATCCTATTGGACTGGTGCGACTTCCTCTACTGTCTCACCTTGGTCTTGGGATCCAGCAGTACGACTAGTAATAGTGTAAGATCCCCTAGCTAGACCTCTTCGTGCATGGGTTTTCAATTTGATTACCTGAATATAACAGGTTGTCAATCAAGACTTTGGTGGGTTATGACTGACTTAAGTATAACATCCAAGTTGTTTAAATTTATTTTAAATTTTATATACAAATACGCTCTCTCACGCTCACCCAAAGCCTAGGTAATCAGTAACCTAATCTCTGATACCAACTGAAACGACCCAACTTTCGAACACATCGGCAGTTGTGCCATTAATAAGAAATAAGAATAGATAGAAGATAAAACACAGAAACATCAGAATCACACAGCGGAATTTTCACAAAAGATAATACTTTATAATATTACACAGCAGTACATGATACATCAGAACATCATAGGTCTAGTGATACAACCCATTCATAGTACATCATTAATTATACATAACATTCATGACTAACTGCAGACTTATAATTATATAGTAGATAGGGTAGATAGACCAGCACACTGATAATCTTCATTCAGCTTCACAAGTTATCTGATCCTGATTCACTTGTCTATTCATAACAAGTGTTATGAATACCCAAGAGTTTAAGGGAAAACACAAAAAAATAAACTCCGGGTCAGTCAGGGGACTGGTATGAGTAAATGGTTTAAAAACAGTTTAAAGAAATCAAAATATCTCATAAGACCACGCCGTAAATACGGAACAGGTTTTTACCTTATGAGATCAAAACCCTTTGTATACTTGAAATCAGATATTATCATATAAGTTTCCCACAAATAATTTAGAATCTAGAAGAATGCTTGCATCTCACATTCTCCTATATAGTATACAAATAAAAACCGCTTGGCGCTTAGGGAAATTGGATTTCCAACCCTGACAAGGTATGGGACCACCTTCCGATGATGTATCTCTAGAGGCAAATACACCTGGGTTCAACAAGAACATCTTGCAACCCGACCCTCACATGACCGATCACTCATTTCTCTTGAGTGTATCGAATGTATATCACCGATGGTTGTGTACGGCAACCATTCCCGAATGGGCAGAATTGATAGATTTAAGAAACAAAAGGAATTTCTCTAGATAGGTGATACTACACCCTAATGGGAGCGTCCCACATAGCCATGCTGCCTGCCCGATTTTTGTCATTTCCTGGGTGTGAGGCTTGAGGCTAGACTTTACGTTTCATCATCACTGGTTCATTTCCTTTGAATGCCACATCGTCCTACCCGTCAGAAATACTCATTCGATTTCCCAAATATATCACGGGCAATAAAGCTAACAGAAACGAATTTCTCCGCCACCAACGTAATATACTTACGTAAATTCGATGTGTAGAATCTGACTAATATACGTTGTTAGACACTCGTCCATTCAGGTTTGTTCTGGGATTGAACAGACCGAAGATATTGTTTACAATCATCTTCTTCAGTTTGAAAATCTCTGACGCGCAACGTATAATCAATTCAAAGTGGAATGTAAATCCGGTCTCTTTGAAATGATTATGAACGTTTTTCTTTTAAATCTCTAATCTAACCGATAAGAATACAGTTCTTATTTACACATGTACAGAACAGTACATTACCAGCTATATTGCGACAGAACTTTTAGATTTTTCAGTTTAGAATAGGCAAACCTAGTGTAAATAAAACATTCCTATTTTATTCACTTTAAACCAAATATTTTTATTTGAAATAAATTCAAAGTATATAGCTAATCTCACATCTGTATTTTTCCACAAGATTTCGTCAGATCTCCCTTTTGATCTGATTTATTCCTCCTTCTTTTTATACCGATAAAGTTTCTCCTCTTTATTAATCAGTCTAAAACGATTTAAAATATCCTTTGAAAATTTTATTTCATCAAATACTAAACCGTTCATGACCATTTCTTGTATTTTGAATTTACAGTTTAAACGGTCAATTCAATGTATGTGTTATATTCGTTTCTTATCACTCGTATGTTAAATTTTATTAACACACAGCTCCTAATTTAAATTATAAATTAAATTTATAATTTAATAAAATCTAAAAGTTTCTGTATTTAAATTTCATCTTCTGACAAAATCATCATGATTCACTTTCTTCAATTAAATAAAATATTATTTTTATTTAAATATTTATTTTCTCTATGTTATTTAATTCAATCTTAAATTTCAAAACTGATTTAAATTTAACACATATTTTTAAAACTATGGTTTTTACTAAAATAACAAAGTACCCATTTTGCAAAGTACCAGTTTTAGAAACTCTAGCGCGCACACACGAAACCGTGCCCGGATCACATGATTTTGCCATGTACCACTTGGTCGGGTACTTGCCAAAGTACCAAGGCGTCAGTCCCCGGCATCAACCCTACCCGATCAACCAAAACCCCATGTTCCCTAAAGTACAAGTGTTTTATGGTAGCACCACTTTTTAATTTTTTTGACAAAGCCAGGTACCAAAGTACCATATGTCCCGATCACGACGTCCCTAGCCCCGATCACTTCAAAATCATGCAAACCCGTCAGTACCAGACCCCTTCTTCTTCTTCATAGTTGTGGACGTGCACAACCACCCTCGGCGCTTCCACCACCCAACAACCGGCCACGCACCTCGGCCCTCCGACCTGATCCCATCGCCGAGCCCCTCAGCCTCCAACTCGTCGCCAGAAGAAAAAAAAAGACAGCGCCACCATTTTCAAAAAAAAAACATCGTCAAAGAAAACTGCTACACCTCCTTCTCTCAACCACCGGTCACCACCACCTCCCTGCCACGCCATCACCCGACCATGACGCCCTTATCCCCCCCTGACCGCACGTTCCTAACCCCCAGGCGAATAGCAGTTCTGACAAAAACCCCATGAAACCAAAACAATTTTTAAACCCTATTTTTATTTAATTTACAAAATCTACTCAATTAAAAATTAAACCATTATTTTTCCAATGATCCCCATCCTTCCCTACCCCTCCAGATCGAGTGCCATCACTTCTGAACCCATGGATCGTCGGGGATTCACCAAAACAAGTTTTCTGACCAACTTCCTTTTTCTCTTGATTCATACTTCTAAAAATCTTGGTTTTTGTTTCAAAAATCATCTTTTGTTTTCCTTGTTACGATTAGGCAATGAAATCCCATTTTTAACTCATTTGAATTTTCACTTTGAAAATGAAGAACAGAGAGGTACTATTGTTTGTTCTTAAAATATCGGTAAGGGTTTTGTTAAGGTTGGTCTCCATTTGAACTGTTTATAACCATATACAAGTTTTAAAACACGGTAAGGCCTCATTCTCTAATCTACTAATCCTAGAATCGCTGATTTATCTAGGTGTGTCAAGTGTTGTACAACTTAACAGGCCTGACGAACAAAACAGAAATTTACACCCTTTTTAGTATGTGATGCTTTAAGGCTTTCCCACATACAAATCAATGATCACAACAATATAACAAGCAAACAACCCATACATGAAGGATTACTTGAACAAGAACCTAAAAATAATCCAAGATCACTTCATAGACCAATCACCAAAACTGCAGTAGTTAAAAACAGAAAATAGAATGTATGTTTACTCACCTTATATGCTTAAGAACTCTTGTTTTCATTACTGAAAATCCTTGGGATGGCTGTGTGTTTGTGTGAGTGAAATGTATGTATGGGTAGGTCCTTATATAAGGGTAGAAAATGAATACAATACCGGGGTAATAAATGCTGATGTGAAACGGCAAAACGACCTTTTTTTGCATGACAAATGAAAGACCACGCAACTTTTTTTTTCTTTCTCAAAATCTTTGCAAATTCTCCTATATTCACATGGCAATCTTAGTCCAGATTCCACCTCCTACAACCCCTAAACATTGTACAAAATATCTCTCATTGGCCTTGAGAGAACATCACATTAAATGTTCTATGTACAACCTTCTTTGTACCAATACTTTTCCTTGGTTTAAACAAGATATTGTGATTATTTATGTACCATACATGCTCAGAAAATATTTAATTTTCAAGCTAAATGTCTCACATGTCATATATGATTTTACAAGAATTTAAAAATTATAAACTTGCCTTGCAAGGATGGTTAAAAATATGAAATTGTTGTACCATGAAAACCTTTCTCATGTGGTGAAAACACATAGAAAATACATAGAAAAATCCATGGTGTTGTGCTCAACTAGTGTAGGTAAGATTGATGCTATCAATACATGATTTTGTAATATTTTTATGTACATGTTTATTGACAACATAGCCAAGGTCTTGAAAATTGAAATATGAATTGTATTTTCAGAAAATCGCTTGGAAAGAAATAAAAAGATTCAAAAACTGAAAATGTTTTCACTCTAGAATGATTTTAACATGTGCAAAATCTTTGCCTTAAGGATCCTACCTTGTCATCAAATCTATAGTGTATGTAATACATGAATGGGAACATGATTTGAAAAGGGGATTTTGACAACACTTGCATATAGAAATTCAAATAAATTTTCATGAGATTTTATTTGCCATCCAATCTATGATATAGGTGATGGGATCATGTATGAGAACATGATTTTACAAGAGGATTAGACAATGCATGGTTTTTGATTTTTAAACATATAAAAATTCACACATTTCCTTGCATTTATATGAGGACATAAAGAGAGTGATTATCATGTCTTAGGCAAGGTGTTTTAAGATTTAAAAGCAAAGGGTTTTGCCAAGATAAGGTTTTAAAGCTTTTGAAAAAATATGAACAAAATGTTTTCAAAGAAAATGGCATTTTTAACATAGCTATGTACAAGTGTTATTTATTAAAAAAAAATGAATTTTAAACAAGTGTTATCACATACATGCTATCACATATACCTGAATGCATCAAAAAAGGGTTTTGATAAATGCTGCACATATAAATGCTATTATACATATGTTAACAAATTTCTGAAATTAATAAAATTCAAATTTTAAATTGTATTTGAAAATATGTACTCCCGATCAATCGATATCTGTGTTAGTAATCCGCGAAAATATCGGGTCATTACATTCTTCCCCCTTATAAAAATTTCGTCCTCGAAATTTGTAAGTAGTAGATTAGAGTTATTGACTTATATATATAAAAACACATCGGCAATATTATATTCAAAAATATCTGTCAAAAATTCCCTTTCTAACTCATCGGTCAATTTACTTAACTCCGTTAAGTATTTCCAAAATATTCATTCACTCTTTTAATCATCTCCAGTTCGGGATTCCCAAATATGATCGATCCATCCACTTTTCCTGAGTCCATACCCAAATAAATACTTAAGTCCAGCCTAAATTTCAGGAAATCTAAATTTTACTTCAATTTAGAGTTATATCCCACTTTCCCGGTATCAATGTGATTGGATATTATCCATATTTAATCCAACCATATTTAATTTATCTCGAGGCTGACCCTAGTTAATTAACTCCTTTTATCTAAAAAGAGTAAAGTACCTTCTGAAGCTCCTTCCATTCTCACATCCTCAGAGGTTGATGACTTATCCATCAAAGCATAGACCTTCGATTGCAGTGCCTTTTTCATAAGTAGGCAGTCCTTAACCAAGTGCCCAGGATGATGACAGTTATAGTATGAAAACTTATGTGGAATAGCATCACTTGTTCCCTTTGATTGAGGTTGGTCCGGCTGCTGAGTCTGCTGTGGCTTTTCTGCTGCTGGTTTGGTGCAGAATTTGGCAATGTGTCCTTTCTGCAAACAGTTGTGGCATTTGGTATCTTTGAATCGTTCTTTGGCCTTTTCTCCCATCTTAGGTACTCCTTTGTTGTTGTTGTTCCAGTTCGGGTTGAATTTCCTTTTGTTTGGATTTTCCCCACTAGATCCTCCTGTCTGTGCTGCTTTTGCAACTGGCTTCTTACCCTTCAGTGCCTCATAACGGACTGCCATATCCATAAGATCAACGAATGGAATCTTGAGATGTCCAATCATCTGAACTTGCAGGCTATCCTTCAATCCTGCTATGAACATTTCATTCTTCTTAAGCGGGGTGTTGATCAGTTCTAGGCCGAAACAAGAAAGCGAGTTGAATTTTTCTCATATTCAGATACTTTCATGTTCCATTGCTTGAGATCGATGAAATCCCGAAACATCTTAGTCTTTCCAGCTGCAGGATGAAATTGTGCTTCGAAAGCTTCTTTGAATTTTTCCCAAGTGAATTCTTCCTCAGGAATATTTGTGGTCTGAGCATCCCACCAAATCGTAGCAGCTTCTTGAAGTTGCTACGAAGCTAAGAGACATTTTTGATCATCATTCAACTTTAACCCTTTGAAAGTCCTTTCACAAGACCTCATCCATGCCTGAACCTCAATAAAAGACTCAGTCCCTTTGAAAACCTTTCCTCCCAGAGTTGTATACTCCTTACAAATAGTCGCAAAGCTCTTATCCTATTGGACTGGTGCGACTTCCTCTACTGTCTCACCTTGGTCTTGGGATCCAGAAGTACGACCAGTAATAGTGGAAGATCCCCTAGCTCGACCTCTTCGTGCATGTGTACTCATTTTTATTACCTGAATATAACAAGATGTCAATCGAGACTTTGAAGGGTTATAACTGACTTAAGTATAACATCCAAGTTGTTTAAATTTATTTTAAATTTTATATAAAAATACGCTCTCTCAGACTCACCCAAAGCCTAGGTAATATGTAATCTAAGCTCTGATACCAACTGTAATGACCCAACTTTCGAACACATCGGCAGTTGTGCCATTAATAAGAAATAAGAATAGATAGAAGATAAAACACAGAAACATCAGAATCTCACAGCAGAATTTTCACAAAAGATAATACTTTGTAATATTACACAGCAATACATGATACATCAGAACATCATAGGTCTAGTGATACAACCCATTCATAGTACATCATTAATTATACATAACATTCACGACTAACTGCAGACTTATAATTATACAGTAGATAGGGTAGATAGACCAGCACACTGATAATCTTCATTCAGCTTCACAAGTTATCCGATCCTGACTCACTTGTCTATTCATAACAAGTGTTATGAATACCCAAGAGTTTAAGGGAAAACACAGAAAAATAAACTCCGGGTCAGTCAGGGGACTGGTATGAGTAAACAGTTTAAAAACAGTTTAAAGAAATCAAAATATCTCATAAGACCATGCCGTAAATACGGAATAGGTTTTTACCTTATGAGATCAAAACCCTTTGTATATTTGAAATCAGATATTATCATATAAGTTTCCCACAAATAATTTAGAATCTAGAAGAATGCTTGCATCTCACATTATCCTATATAGTATACAAATAAAAACCGCTTGGCGCTTAGGGAAATTGGATTTCCAACTCTGACAAGATATGGAACCACCTTCCGATGATGTATCTCTAGAGGCAAATACACCTGGGTTCAACAAGAACATCTTGCAACCCGGCCCTCACATGACTGACCACTCATTTCTCTTGAGTGTATCGAATGTATATCACCGATGGTTGTGTACGGCAACCATCCCCGAATGGGCAGAATCGATAGATTTAAGAAACAAAATGAATTTCTCTTGATATGCGATACTACACCCTAATGGGAGCGACCCACATAGCCATGCTGCCTGCCCGATTTTTGTCATTTCCTGGGTGTGAAGCTTGAGGCTAGACTTTACGTTTCATCATCACTGGTTCATTTCCTTTGAATGCCACATCGTCCTACCCGACAGAAATACTCATTCCATTTCCCAAATATATCACGGGCAATAAAGCTAAGAGAAACGAATTTCTCCACCACCAACGTAATATACTTATGTAAATTCGATGTGTAGAATCTGACTGATATACGTTGTTAGACACTCGTCCATTCAGGTTTGTTCTGGGACTGAACAGAACGAAGATATTGTTTACAATCATCTTCTTCAGTTTGAAAATCTCTGACGCGCAACGTATAATCAATTCAAAGTGGAATGTAAATCCGGTCTCTTTGAAATGATTATGAACCTTTTTCTTTTAAATCTCTAATCTAACCGATAAGAATATAGTTCTTATTTACACAAGTTCAGAACAGTACATTACCAGCTATATTGCGACAGAACTTTTAGATTTTTCAGTTTGGAATAGGCAAAACCTGGTGTAAATAAAATATTCCTATTTTATTCACTTTAAACCAAATATTTTTATTTGAAATAAATTCAAAGTTTATATCTAATCTCACTTCTGTATTTTTCAACAAGATTTCGTCAGATCTCCCTTTTGATCTGATTTATTCCTCCTTCTTTTTATACCGATAAAGTTTCTCCTCTTTATTTATCAGTCTAAAACGATTTAAAATATCCTTTGAAAATTTTATTTCATCAAATACAAAACCGATCATGACCGTTTCTGTTATTTTGAATTTACAGTTTAAACGGTCAATTCAGTGTATGTGTTATATTCGTTTCTTGTCACTCGTATGTTAAATTTTATTAACACACAACTCCTAATTTAAATTATAAATTAAATTTATAATTTAATAAAATCTAAAAGTTTCTGTATTTAAATTTCATCTTCTGACGAAAATCATCCTGATTCACTTTCTTCAATTAAATAAAATATTATTTTAATTTAAATATTTATTTTCTCTATGTTATTTAATTCAAACTTAAATTTAAAAACTGATTTAAATTTAAAACATATTTTTAAAACTATGGTTTTTACTAAAATAACAAAGTACCCATTTTGCAAAGTACCAGTTTTAGAAACTCTAGCGCGCGCACACGAAACCGAGCCCGGATCACATGATTTTGCAAAGTACCACTTGGTCGGGTACTTGCCAAAGTACCAAGGTCTCAGTCCGCGACATCAACCCTGCCCGATCAACCAAAACCCCATGATCCCTAAAGTACCAATGTTTCATTGTAGCACCACTTTTTAATTTTTTTGACAAAGCCAGGTACCAAAGTACCATATGTCCAGATCACGACGTCCCTAGCCCCGATCACTTCAAAATCATGCAAACCCGTCAGTACCATGTCCCCTTCTTCTTCTTCATAGTTATGCACGTGCACAACCACCCTCGGCGCATCCACCACCCAACGACCGGCCACGCACCTCGGCCCTCCGACCCTGATCCTATCGCCGAGCCCCTCAGCCTCCAACTCGTCGCCAGAAGAAAAAAAGACAGCGCCACCATTTTTAGAAAAAAAACATCATCAAAGAAAACTGCTCCACTTCCTTCTCTCGACTGCCGGTCACCACCGCCTCGCTGCCACGCCATCACCAGACCATGACGCCCCAATCCCCCCCCCCCCCCCCCCCCGACCGCACGTTCCTAACCCCCCAGGCGAATAGCAGTTCTGACAAAAAACCCATGAACCCAAAACAGTTTTTAAACCCTTTTTTTATTTAATTTACAAAATCTACTTGATTTAAAATTAAACCATTATATTTCCAGTGATCCCCATCCTTCCCTACCCCTCCAGATCGAGTGCCATCACTTCTGAACCCACGGATCGTCAGGGATTCACCAAAACAAGTTTTCTGACCAACTTCCTTTTTCTCTTGATTCATACTTCTAAAAATCTTGGTTTTTGTTTTAAAAATCATCTTTTGTTTTCCTTGTTACGATTAGGCAATGAAAACCCGTTTTTAACTCATTTGAATTTTCACTTTGAAAATGTAGAACAGAGAGGTACTGTTGTTTGTTCTTAAAACAGCAGTAAGGGTTTTGTTAAGGTTGGTCTCCGTTCGAACTGTTTATAACCATATACAAGTTTTAAAACACGGTAAGGCCTCATTCTCTAATCTACTAATCCTAGATTCGCTGATTTATCTAGGTGTGTCAAGTGTTATACAACTTAACAGGCCTGACGAACAAAACAGAAATTTACACCCTTTTTAATATGTGATGCTTTAAGGCTTTCCCACATACAAATCAATGATCACAACAATATAACAAGCAACCAACCCATACATGAAGGATTACTTGAACAAGAACCTAAAAATAATCCAAGATCACTTCATAGACCAATCACCAAAACTGCAGTAGTTAAAAACAGAAAATAGAATGTATGTTTACTCACCTTATATGCTTAAGAACTCTTGTTTTCATTACTGAAAATCCTTGGATTGGCTGTGTGTTTGTGTGAGTGAAATGTAGGTATGGGTAGGTCCTTATATAAGGGTAGAAAATGAATAAAATACTGGGGTAATAAATGCTGATGTGAAACTGCAAAACAGCCTTTTGTTGCTTGACAAATGAAAGACCACATAAACTTTTTTTCTCTCTCTCAAAATCTTTGCAAATTCTCCTATATTCACATGGCAATCTCAGTCCAGATTCCACCTCCTACAACCCCTAAACATTGTACAAAATATCTCTCAGTGGCCTTGAGAGAACATCACATTAAATGTTCTATGTACAACCTTCTTTCTACCAATACTTTTCGTTGGTTTAAACAAGATATTGTGATTATTTATGTACCATACATGCTCAGAAAATATTTAGTTTTCAAGCCAAATGTCTCACATGTCATATATGATTTTACAAGAATTTAAAAAATATAAACTTGCCTTGCAAGGATGGTTAAAAATCTGAAATTGTTGTACCATGAAAACCTTTGTCATGTGGTGAAAACACATAGAAAATACTTAGAAAAATCCATGGTGTTGTGCTCAACTAGTGTAGGTAAGATTGATGCTATCAATACATGATTTGGTAATCTTTTTATGTACATGTTTATTGACAACATAGCCAAGGTCTTGAAAATAGAAATATGAATTGTATTTTTAGAAAATCACTTGGAAAGAAATAAAAAGATTCAAAAACTGAAAATGTTTTCACTCTAGAATGATTTTATCATGTGCAAATTTTTTGCCTTAAGGATCCTACCTTGTCATCAAATCTATAGTGTATGTAATACATGAATGGGAACATGATTTGAAAAGGGGATTTTGACAACACTTGCATATAGAAATTCAAATAAATTTTCATGAGATTTTATTTGCCATCCAATCTATGATATAGGGGATGAGATCATGTATGAGAACATGATTTTACAAGTGGATTAGACAATGCATGGTTTTTGATTTTTAAACATATAAAAATTCACACATTTCCTTGCATTTATATGAGGACATAAAGAGAGTGATTATCATGTCTTAGGCCAGGTGTTTTAAGATTTAAAAGCAAAGGGTTTTGCCAAGACAAGGTTTTAAAGCTTTTGGAAAAATATGAACAAAATGTTTTCAAAGAAAATGGCATTTTTAACATAGCTATGTACAAGTGTTATTTATAATAAAAATGAATTTTAAACAAGTGTTATCACATACATGCTATCACATATACCTGAATGTATCAAAATGGGTTTTGATAAATGCTGCACATATAAATGCTATTGTACATATGTTAACAAATTTCTGAAATTAATAAAATTCAAATTTTAAATCGTATTTGAAAATACGTACTCCCGATCAATCGATATCTATGTTAGTAATCCGTGAAAATACCGGGTCATTACACAGCGTTTAATTTAACTGACAATTTTAGCTACTCCCTTCTTGACTAGACCAATTCCGACCATAGCGTCCGTTCATACAGTTCCAATGCTTCCGGTGTTATCCCATTCTGATACTGTATGTACGAGTTATACATTAAATAAATTAGCGGTTAATTTAAATTAATTATTAACATATTAACTAATTAGCTGATATGTTATATACGTTAACCTTAAACCATACACTCTTAAATGATCAAACTATTTCTTCTGTACTTACTCAAAACATGCTCCAGCACGCTGCTTGTATAGCTTCCTGCTGTTCTTCTATTCTGGTTCCTTCTCCCCGTCTTTCCCCACGCTGCACCATTCACTTCTTCTTTTTTCACACAAAAGCCCAAAGCCCAATTTCAACTCACGCACAAACAACCCGCACCCAAACCACGAACACAGAAGCTTCCTATCCACTTTGATCTCTTTATACTGCTTAGTTTGTACACAGCTCCTCCCATATGTTTAAAACTTCCGTTCCCCATTCATGGATCCCCATGCATTCTTGATACACATAATAATCCCCTTCACATTATCAGTTCCAGTCTTTTCCACGTAAGAATATTATTATTATTTTTTAAAGAAACTCAAAGGGTTGTTACCATATACAAGCCCACGTCCCCTCTGGTACACTATTCCTTCAATCCATATGCCTTCTTCCCAATAATGTATATACACCACCTGCTATACACGTTGCCCCCAGCTATCACCTTCCCCATGCGCTGACATCTCCTCTCCCCACCACATACAATTGTTTCCACTTCTCCATTCCAAATTAACAAACTTAGATACAGGTCATTCTCCATTTGCTGCATCACTCCATGCAAGTTTTTATATGTTTTCCTTCCTCACATATTGTGTCTATATGCCAGACCCCATTTCGTGCAATTTTCATTTTATTTACCTTTTTTTCGTGTATACGTTTTTCCACTTCTTCCCATTTAAAAATATACAAACCTGAATGCAAAACAGTAGCTCCATCCGCGACTCCTCATGTCCACCACTGCGCCCCTACAGGCAACCGGCCTCCGCCACCCCTGTTATATAAAACTATTCAAACTGCGCCTGCCATTTATCCATGTCAAACCCACTTCCTATCACCGCACCTCACCACTCTTCGTCGAACGCATCTTCCAAGCTGCCATCACTTCGTGTAATAACCCGGAAATCTGGGCTAGTTTAAAAATTTTATTTTGGCAATTTTAGCGAATTTTGCATATTTAAAATGAATTATTTTAAATAATATCGACGATAAATTTATTTTGAATGGAATTCGAACGTATATATTATATACGTCGTCGTTAGAATATAAATATTTATTTTAAATATATAAAAGGAATTGAAAATGGCGCGGTAGTTCGATAATTCGATTTCAAAATTTAAATGAATGTATCAGGTGCAAAATAAACTGGATTTTAGTGAAACCAAAAATAATGGAATCTAATTGTGAATATCTTTCCAACGAATCCGGGAAATCAAAATTTCATAGCGGGAATCAAAAGATATGCCCAGTTGAAAATTCTGAATAGTCGCTATGGAATTCAGGCCCTTAAAAATAGCCATTTTGCAAACGACCTCGGATTTCGACGAAACCACTTTTGTTGGGTCCGTGATATCAAATTATTGCTAGGTTTCAAATTTCATAATTTTTCGAATCAATATGTGAGCGTGGCAAAGGAAAACACGTTTTATCAGTTTCAGTTGATTTTAATCGACTGGAAAATGGCCATTTTTCCAACGGTCTCAGAATTCAACAAAATTAGTTTTGTTAGGACCGTATCATCAATACGAAGCTAGAAAATATTTTTCTGGGATTTATAGAGTTCGTACGTGACCCCGGTAAATTGAAATAGGCGTTCAAATTCCATATATAGAGTTTTATGTTGATTTTGACGAAAGCTGATCGAAACGATCAAATTAGCCTACGATACATATCCCATTGTGTTCGGAATGTGGGTAATTAGCTAGGGACGGCAGGCGGTGGGCCTCGTTTAGAGGTCGAATAAAAAGTCAACCTTTTTGAAATTAAAAAAAATATAAAACTCTCTCTCCTCTCCCTTCTCTCTATGCTATCAGACCCTCCCCCCATCCTTTCAATCGAGGAAAAAAAAGAAAAAAAAACAAAATCGTGTCACTCAGCCAGGAGCCGCCACCCCCTGCCGCACGCCGACCCCCCCCCCCCATGCTCTGCCTCCTCGCGTGGAGCGCGACCCCCCACCAGAACCGACGCCGCAACCCAACCTCCGCCGCTTTATCCCCGAAGACCCCCGCTGCCGACACTGCATGGCCATCGCCCCTCCAGTCCACTCAGCATCCATCTCCTCTAAAAATGTGAGCTTTTCCCTTTTATTTATTTAATAATTTGTTTAAACTTTGATGTGAAAAAAAACTGAACTACTTTGATGTTAAAAGCTGAAAATAAATACGCGATTTTCATATGGTAAATCTGAAAATAAAAATGCGATTTTTATTTAGGATAACATCACATTAAAAATATCTGGTTTATATATATATATATTTTTAAAATAGAAAAGATTAGATTTTTAAAATAGAAAATATTAGATTTTTAAAATAGTAAAAATTTGATTTTTATATATTGAATAGCGAAGTAAAAATTCGATTTTTATATATTGAATAGCGAAGTAAAAATTCGATTTTTATATATTGAATAGCGAAGTAAAAATTCGATTTTTATATATTGAATAGCGAAGTAAAAATTCGATTTTTATATATTGAATAGCGAAGTAAAAATTAGAATTTTATATATTGAATAGCGAAGTAAAAATTCGATTTTTATATATTGAATAGCGAAGTAAAAATTCGATTTTATATATTGAATAGCGAAGTAAAAATTCAATTTTTATATATTGAATAGCGAAGTAAAAATTTGATTTTTATATATTGAATAGCGAAGTAAAAATTCGATTTTATATATTGAATAGCGAAGTAAAAATTCGATTTTTATATATTGAATAGCGAAGTAAAAATTCGATTTTATATATTGAATAGCGAAGTAAAAATGTGATTTTTACATATGTAGAGAATACGGGCAAAGAAAGTGACAAAGGGCGAGTGGCGAAGATTTTCTACAAAGAAGAGTCATGGCGTTGGATTAGCTATTCTGTGAGAATTTCTCACCTTTTATTTAATTTTTCTAGTTAATAATATATACTAGGATGCAGACGGTGTTTAGTAGCACCCGACACCCATCGTCCACAGACCATGGACGGCTTGTATGCTTGTTTGTTTGATTGTGTGATGTGATGTGAAATGAAATAAAATATTTTATAGTTAAAAATAGAATTTTTAACGTGTATATGAAATGAAATAAAAATAAACAGATTAGACGATTTGTTTATATACACACATTTGACTGATATGGATTGGGACGATAAATTTTACACATCGCCCAACTGCACAAATAAAATCTGTGTTTGATTGTTTGAAACCCCATATGAGTATTGGGATGATATATGACGTACACTAATCCCAATAATTAGTTGTATGTCGATCGATTGATTGACAGACTGTTATAAGCGTTGAATATTTATATTTTTGTATTCTGATGGTATTGTTGTAATATACAATGAAATGTTCTTCCATCTGCGTTCTGATTTGTCTTGTCCTCACGGTAATTCGTTCTTTCTCTTCTCTTCGGAGACCGGGGAAGTTCGGGTCGCTTCACTTCGGCTTGTATCGCTCCATCCATTTCCCTTCTCAGGTCATCCCCATCACCAGGCGCCATTAAAAGAAATCTGTAAGAAAACAAACTTCCCTGGTCTCCGAGGAGAAGTGGAAGAACAGATTGATTTGAGAACAAGACAAATTCGAACACAAATAGAAGAACATTTCATTGCTTATTACAACAATTTCATCATAATACAAGAATATACAGAGTATGAATAAATATCATACATTTACTAAATATCAAAAATTTATAAGCTACAATGCAGTGGAAAAATAATACAAAACACAACTGAAAAGAATATACAAATACAGAGCTTTCCGAATATCATTCCAGCTGTAAACCAGAATCCTATGAATATAAATCTGCAAAACCAAAACTATTAGCTGCCCGTGTGGAAAATAGGGGCACCTAGAGTTTAGGTTAAAACAATAAACTCCAAGTCAGTCATGTGCCTGGTGTGAGAACTAAAACAGTTATTAATCTTTATTTTAAAGTTAGGTAAATCAAGGGACCACGCCGTATAACACGGAAAGGATTTCCATCCAAGAATACCAGTGCATAAACCAAACATCGCAATGCTAAATAAAGAACGATGAAGCTATTATAAGACCCAGGTCCCATCACACAATGCAACGCAAGCCGGAGGATAGGGTTTTCCCTTATAATAACCAAAGAATGCTTGATACACAAAATTTAATCTTTTATTATTACTATAAGTGAAGAAAACAACTTCAAATATAAATGTATAAATAAAAGACGGCATGGGTATCATATGTCATGTCGCCATACTAGTTCTACAATTAAAACCGCAAGATGTCATATTGGAAGTTGGATTTCCATCTGTGAACCAAGGCAAGGGATCGTCCTTACCGCTTCGAGACAATCTAGCCTACCATGTCTCTGGCAAGCACGCAGGCAAGCCTTGGATCGTCAGGGTCGGTCCACTCGATGTGGATTAAAATGCCTGAACACTACGTTTCCCCGCCCTATGGGGCGTAAACTAGTCATATCCAACCAAACCATCGGCCCCGGAACGACCGATGTAACCGAGGTGCCTTGCTATCCATCATCCACATAAGTAAAATGCCAGGGCTAGTAAAACGCTGACACCACTCCTAGCTAGAAAGAAACACATGCTCTCCCTAATGTCCTCTCCCGTTTCTGGTTCACACCGGGGTGTGAGGCTCGCGAATTAATGTTACACAAAGCTATGCTATATTAAAGTCGTGCTTTGATCATCAACCAAAAGACACTGCTTTTCAACAGAAGCCTTGATCATTTGCATCTCAGCATGCCACACAGGAAATTCACGCTATGCAACCGATGTCTATCAATCGAACAGAATGAAATCTGATGTCAGACACACATCCATTTACAAGTTCGTTCTAGGTCTGAACAAAACCGGAAGCACCTTATTCCTCCCCCATATGTCCAATACAGGGGAGAGGTCCTCGCATATCCGGTCGATCTCCAAGTACGTCTGGAAGATCACCACTTGTTACGTTGTCTTGGGTGTACAACCCAATCAAGACATCAGTAATCATCCAAATGATGTGAAGACCTCCGGTCTTCAACCATTGTCTTCATCCTCGACACATCGTCGAATCAGTTATTCAGAATGGGATAAACCCGGTCTTTCTGAATAACTCGCGTATATAATAAACAAGTGCTATAAAACACAACATACGCCTCATTCCAATCCAGAATATTCCTTTATTCAAATATTCTTATACTTTGGGAAAGGTTCCCATTAATTTTATAAAGATAAATTCTTCAAATTTATTCTTTAATCTTCCTTTGGATATCATTTCAATCTAATTAAAGATGCATTAAAACTCCACTTGGTTTTAATCTTCCCAAAAATCAATATTAACGATTATTTAACTGTAACGACTCGGATTTCGCCGACCCTAATCGATCGCTAAATCGACCAAGACCGCTCAAAACCCAAATACGTTAACTTTGGGAATACAACACATCAGAACAAATAACAACAAAATTTTATAAACATCATAATAATGTTACATCAGAGTACAGAATATCAAAGTACATTGATAAATAATACAATGGAAGATTTAATCACAACAAAACTAATACAATGCAGGGGAATAATTAAATTAATCACAGCGGAAGACCACCAATGCTATGGGCATAGCTCTAAGCTTCGATCCAGAATCCTGCTAAATATATCTGCAAAATAAGCTACTCGACTGCTCGTGTGGAAAAGAGGGCACCCGAGTTTGCAAAGTGAAACAAACTACGGGTCAGTCATGGGACTAGTGTGAGAAATCTTTACTTAACTTATCTAATAAGAGGGCTAATCACAGGTCCACGCCGCTATCACGGAATGGGTTTACTCCATTGGATTGCCAGTGCATAAATAAAGTAAATCGTTAAAAAAAACGTAATGCTTTTTAGAAAAATGAAACCATTATAAGACTCAGGTCCCATCACACAATGCAACGCAAGCCGGAGGATAGAATTTTACCTTATAATGATCAAAAATGCTTGATACGATGAAAACAAATTTGATATTATTACTAGCGTATATATGTTTAAAAAAACATTTCAATCATAATGTATTAATCATAGACGGCATAGTACCCCATCCTACTATGTCACCATATATAGGTATACAATCAAAACTGCATGATGTCGTATTGGAAATTGGGTTTCCATCAAGAGTCAAGGCTACGAACGATCTCCTTACAGATTTGAGACACTTTAGCAATGTCTGAGGATCAACCTACAGGCAACCCTTGGATACAGCAGGGCCGGTCCCCCAATAGTGCAATGGGTTGGATTTGTTATGCCTAAACACACGCTTCTTGATCCTACTGGACCTATAAATTGGCCATTGCAGCCAATAAAAATCCGAGGCACCTCAAAATCCATCAACCACATAAGTAAAATGTCGGGCCATGTTAAACCCAAACACCACTTCTAGCTAGAAAGAAACGTGTGCACTCCCTGCATTCCCTTGCTCCGTTTCTGACTCATACCGGGGTGCGAGGCTCACGAGGTAAAGAAATACACAAAGCTATGCCTAAATAGGCTATGCTTTGATCATCATCCACAAGGCTCTACTTTTCAACAAAAGCCTTGATCAATTGCATCTTGGCATGCCACATTGACAGTCCATACCATGCGATCGATAACTACAAATATATAACCTTTGAGCTCAGGCGTCTCAGAGAAGGGTGTTAAGCAAGAGAATAAATTCTCCGCCACCAACAGATATATATTAAATAAAAACCAATTTACACGGAATGAAATCCAATGTTAGACACACATCCATTCACAAGTCCATTCTGGATCTGAACGAAACCGAAGTCACCTAGGTGCTCGCGTATCCGGACGATCAATAAATACGTCCAGACAAACTACCACTTTAACCCTTTACTGCGAGCGACCCAATGCCAGACATCAGTAGTCGTCCATTCGATGTGAAGATCGTCGGTCTTCATCCACCGTCTTCAATGTCTTCGACTTTTAATCGTCGTAGTAATTATTCAGAATGGGTTAAACCCGATCTTTCTGAATAACTCACGTATTTTTATAATTAAAAATCAAGTTTTATAAGGATACATCCAACGCCTCTTTCCAATTAAGAATATTCTTTAAATGAAATATTCATATTATTAGGGAAAGGTTCTCAATAATTTTATCAAAGATAAATCTTTCAGATTTATTCTTAAATCTTATTTTCAAAGATTTATTAAAATTTCAATTCAGTTTTAATATCCAAAATCATTACTTTAACGATTATTCCAATTTAAGAAATAAATCTTATTTTTTTAACTGGGTTAAAGAATCAATGTCTTTCAAAAACATTGTTCACGATAAACCCAAAATCATTTTCCAATAAACAAATATGAATTGAAATACCAATAATCTTAGTTGAAAGATTTATTCTTTATTTAAAAGAAATTCTTTGTTTAAAAATATTCTTTATATGAAAGATATTCTGAATCGGAAAGTGACTCAATCATTTACCATATAACTTTGGTCATATGGATTTCATACATCGTATGTAAATGACAATAATAATAAATAATCATCAAACCATCCATTCAACATCCAAAGTGAAGTTCTCAACTGTATGAGCATTAAAATGAAATAATAACGCTCATCGCAGTCTGTCAATCTATCGATTGACATACAAATAAATATTGGGACTAGTGTATATCAATTATCATCCCAATACCCGTGTAGGGTTTCTAGCCAACAGCAGTACATATAAATAAATAATTGGTTAATGAATTTAACCAATTTTAATACTACCAACATGTTGATAATGATGGACAAAACATGATATTATATTCCTAGCGTCGAATAAAAAATATTTTACTCGTATAATTTCCTTATACTTTGCTAATATCTAATATAACGTAATTTATTTATGTGACATTATTGTGGATGACAGATAAAAGGATAATTTTCATTATACTTAATTGTATGTAATTATTCTTAACGTAAAAGAAATAATCTCATTTGTATATGTTTCAATGTATAAATTAACACATAAGAATATTTATTTTAAATTGCATACAAATTCTAATGTATGCATTAACATATAAAGGTGTCATTTTATCTCACCTATACATTCTAATCCATGTTTAGACCAACAATATAATTCTTATATTTGAATATAAATTCCAATGTAAGTTTGCAAATAAGAATGATTTTTATATTTGCATCTAAATTATATTGTATGTTATGCAAATAAAAATGATTATTTTATTGGCATATAAATTCTATCTAAACAAAATGCATAAGAAGAGTGATACATTCATTTGTCGACAATTCTATTTTATCAAAATGCGGTTTGTGTTTGATTCTTATTTGACAAAAATGTCCTTTTTGGTTAAAACCAATATAATTCGACAAAATGAATGTTTGATTCAACTAATATAAATTGAAAAAAATGAATAATTTTGTTTCAACCAATATAAATTGACGAAAGTGATTATTTTGTTTCAACAAATGTAAATTGACAAAAGTGATCATTTTTGCTACAACTAATGTAAATTAACAAAAGTGATCATTTTTTCTATAACTTATGTAAATTGACAAAAATGATTATTTTGTTTCAACTAATGTAAATTGACAAAAATGATTATTTTGTTTCAACCTTTTTAAAATGACAAAATTAAATAATTTTGTCTCATTCTATTTAAATGATAAAAATGTATTTTTTGTATGGCAACAAAAAGACAAGTAAACCTTATCTATCTATATACTATTTTTATTAAAGCTAAGATGACACTAAAAATATATCTTTTTAATTCCAATCTAATTATTATAATCTATGATGAAAATAAAAGCATTTTATTTAATTTAACAAAATTACAACAAAGATGAATTCATTTTATCATAATCCCTTTTTATTTACTCTAGTTTAAAATTAAAATAATATTTTTAATCCTATACTTTTATTTATATCTAAAATATAATAAAAGTGTAACTTCTTAAACTATGTTGTTTATTTGCATCTAAAATGCAAATAAAAATGTAATGTTTTAATTTAAGATTTATTTGCATCAAAGAATGCAAATAAAAATACAACTTTTAGCTTCATGTTTTATTTGCATAAAAGAATGCAAATAAAATACCACTTCTAATTCAAGGTTTTATTTGCATCTTAATTTGCAAATAAAAATGCAACTTCTAATCCAATATTTTATTTGCATCAAGGAATGCAAATAAATATGCAATTTCTAATTCAATATTTTATTTGCATCAAGGGATGCAAATAAATATGCAATTTCTAATTCAATATTTTATTTGCATCAAGGGATTCAAATAAATATGCAACTTTTAAATTTCTTAGTTTATTTGCACCAAAGAATGCAAATACAAATTCAACTTTTTATATGGTGGTTTATTTGCGTCAAAGAATGCAAATGAAAATTCGACTTTTAAATGCGGTGTTTATTTGCATCAAAGAATACAAATAAAAATATAGTTTTACTTCTAATGTTTTGTTTGCATCTAAAATAGCAAAAAAAAAATATAGGTTTACTTCTAATGTTTTGTTTGCATCTAAAATAGCAAACAAAAATATAGTTTTACTTATTTCAATGCATATTTGCGTTAGACAAAGCAAATAAAAGAATATTTTATATTTCAATATATATTTGCATAAAAGAATGCAAATCAAAGAACATTTTCTATTTCTATGTATATTTGCATAAAAGAATGCAAATAAAAGTACATTTATATTTTCTATGTATATTTGCATAAAAGGATGCAAATAAAATAACCGTCTTTATTTTTCAAAATATATATTTAGATTTCTATCTCAATTCATTGACATGTTCACAATTGTATTGATCATTCTATTAAACCTAATAAAATGACAAAATAATATTTTACATTAAGTTTACAATTCTATTTCAATTAAATAAAAATGGTGAAATAATGTCTTATGTGGAATTGACAATTCTATTTTAATTAAAATAAAAATGATAAAGTAATGTTTTACATTGAATTGGCAATCCTATTTCAATTCAATAAAATAATCCAAATAATGTTTTTATATTGAATTGACAATCTAATTCAATTCAATAAATTGATCAAAATAATGTTTTTATGTTGAATGGCCAATCTAATGCAATTCAAAAAAAATGTTCAAAATAATGTTTCAATATTGAATTGACAATCTAAACCAATTCAACAAAAATAATGAAAATAATGTTTTAATGTTGAATTGACAATATAATCCAATTCAACAAAAAGAATGTTTTTAATGTTGAATTGACGATCTAATTCAATTCAACAAAAATAATCAAAATAATTTATTTATTTTTTATTAAAGGGAAATTTTAATCCAAACCAATAAATAAACAATATGGTTATTTTTATTGAACACATACAAATCTGTGTTTATACATCACCCACAAACAGATAAATCATCCACAATATCATCACAGAACAGATCAGAATCATACACATTCAATCGTCACATAACAAATAAATTAGATAATTAATTAATAAAATAAAAATAAGAAATCTCACATCGATCGGTTTTCAGAAATCGTTCGTGTTCAAATTTGGCTGAATTTTTAAAGTGCTCTGTTCTGGTCGTGGAAAGTTCCATCGCGTAGATCTCGGAAAGACGGTTCCAATGCTTCATAAATCATCTGATTCTGACGAGAATTGTTTTAGTTATGACACCTCAAGCATTAACTAATTAAATAGGATAATTAGTATTTTAAAATTAATTAGTTTTACACCTTAATCACCCCTTCCTCTTCCATCTGTTCTCAGGCCGATGGGTTCCCGCATTTGTTCAAATCTAGGGTTCGGTTTTGCAGGAGATTGGAAGCATGAGGGGCCGATCAGCGAGTGTCACGAGGATGGGCTAGGAAAGGCGCACCCACGCCGGTGAAGGGGTGGAGCTCGGTGCAGGTATGGCGGCACGGCAGGGCTTGAGGTGGCGCGGGTTTGAGGGCTCGGTTCAGGTTAGATGCTACACGCAGGGTGCTGAGATCCGTATGGATCTGAAGAGCTCGATCTTCTCTTTAAAATTTCCTTCAGGAGTGGATGGTTTTAATGTATAGATTAGAAGAGATTAATGGGAAAAGAATCGAACAAATCTAGCCATGAAATAGATTGGAGCGGCGGCCTGGGAAAATAGACATTAGGGTTGACCGTATACCGTATTTATACATGTATTTATATATTACTTAATTATTAATTCAAAGAAAAACCCGTTAATCCCTATACGAACCCCAAATCCAGTCCAACAAAAGTTGTCCCTAGGAAATTAACCCCATCCCGGACATAATGGAACATGTTTTGTAACCCAACTCGGCTGTTATGATATGTTTTTCTTTAAATTTAATTATAAATCATTTATTTAATTTGATTGTACATTTAAATTTACCGGGGCCACATACGGACTCTAAAAATTACAGAAAAATTATTTCTAGCTATGTTTTGCCAATACGGTCCTAACAAGACTAATTTCGTCGAATTCCGCGACTGTTTGAAAAATGGCCATTTTCTAGTCGATCGAAATTGGCTGTAATTGACAAAACACATTTTATTTTGCCACGCTCACATATTAATTCTAAAAATTATGAAAATTGAAACCTAGCAATAATTTGACATTCCGGTTCCAACAAAAGTGGTTTCGTCGAAAACGGAGGTCATATGAAAAATGGCTATTTTTAATATTAAAAAATATATATAAATTCTACAACGACTATTCTGAATTTTATATTAGGCCTAACTTTTGATTCCCACTATGAAATTTCAATTTTTCGGATTCGTTGGAAAGATATTTTGAAATAGATTCTAATATTTTTGGTTTCACTAAAATCCGTTAAATTTTGAATCTGGTACATTCGGTCAAAGTTCAAGTTTGACTTTTCAAACTACCGCGCTATTTCTAACTCCTTTTACAATTAAAATTAAAATTATTCATTCTACCTTTGATTTAAAATAAATTTTTACCCGTTATTATTTAAAATAAATTATTTTAACCATTAAATTTCCATTAAAATTTCTAAAATAAAAAATTTAAATTGGTTGAGAATTTATAGGTTGTTACAATCTCCCCCACTTAAAATCTTTTCGTCCTCGAGAAGGAATGATGCCAAAAGTTGTTTAATTTACCAATTCAACTTTTAATTTTAATCAATTTTCAGTTTAGTTCAATATTAAATTTAATTTAGTTAAATTTGTCATTCTTTTATATATTGGTTAAATTAATTATCATTCCAATATTTTAATTAGTTAAACTAATTATCAAACATCACAACCGGCAATCAATTAGGTGATTAACTTTTCAAATATATAACTTTTATATATAGTTAAAAATGATATTTTTAGTGCAAATCACAGCAATAGACCCTATCTAGTTTTGGTTCTCACACTAGTCAATGGAAATATATAGATATACCACTTTCGAAACTCGAACATAAATTCTGATGATGTTTCGAACCACCATCAGAACTTCTCCGGGCGACTAAAGTGTGATTCTATATCTATCTAGTATATTTGAGGTTTCGAATACACGCTAGCTAGGCGTATATGCAAAATCTTTATATACTCGATTGTCCAATATAAAATAAAATAAAATATTCAAATATGTGTAATAAGATTTTAAATTTTCAAAACAAAATTTGTTTTCATTTTTATTTTAAAAAATAAATACTCTTCACACTCGTTCTAGGATACTACTGATCCCATCTCTAACGAGTTATTCTTATTGGATATTACTAATCCAATCTCTGATGGGTCTTTTGTTCAGTTCACACATAAGAATATTTATTTTAAATTGCATACAAATTCTAATGTATGCATTAACATATAAAGGTGTCATTTTATCTCACCTATACATTCTAATCTATGTTTAGACCAAGAATATAATTCTTATATTTGATTATAAATTCCAATGTAAGTTTGCAAATAAGAATGATTTTTATATTTGCATCTAAATTCTATTGTATGTTATGGAAATAAAAATGATTATTTTATTGGCATATAAATTCTATCTCAACAAAATGTATAAGAAGAGTGATACATTCATTTCTCGACAATTCTATTTTATCAAAATGCAGTTTGTGTTTAATTCTTATTTGACAAAATTGTCCTTTTTGGTTACAACCAATATAATTTGACAAAATGAATGTTTGATTCAACTAATATAAATTGAAAAAAGTGAATAATTTTGTTTCAACCAATATAAATTGTAATGACCCGGATTTTTTTTACATCACTGACTATATTTTGATCGTAAATACGTATGGGTAAATACGAGTTTAAACTTCAAACTTTAAAATTTCTAATACATATTAAAGTTGGATGATAGCACTTGCAATAGCACAGCACTTACAAACACTTGTTTTTGCTATGCATAAATTATAGCATGATGTGTTGTAGCATTTGTTTAAATTCTATTTTCTTATGTGTTGTTTATAAAAATTGTATGTAGCATTTTAAAAATACCATTTTTTCACTTATGTTTGTTTTCTTTCAAAGGGGTTTTAAAGCCTTATACTTTTAAGTTAAATTCTAGTTTTTCCGAAAAAAGGAAAAAAAAACATATTTTTACCAAAAGAACTTGTTGAAATCACATTTCATCGACCAAAGCAAGATTTATCAAAACATTCATGTTTCATTAAAACATCAAAACATGAATACCCATTTTACTTGCATTCACTTACAAACATGAGTTCATAAACATCACCTACATCTAGTTGTAACTACACTAAAGGAGCCTAGACTTGAAACTACTCTTGAACAAGGATTTGAAAGCTTGTACACTTCACATGGCAATGTTTCTTTGTTTCAACATTTTCAGTTTTGAAATCTTTCCATTTTTTTTTTTTCTGAAAATTCTCCTCTTATGTCCCCAAAAATACTTGCATTGTTGTCCAAGTATATGTACTAGAAGACCACAAAAACATGTACAAACAAACATGTTTCTTTACTACCTTGATAAGCTTCAAAAAAATGTTTTTAAAAGGTTTTTCTTTGCACAAAATATGTCCTGCCCTGAGCACAAATGTGCAGGAAAATTTCAGAGTTTATTTGCCTTGAATGCCAAGGTATTTGTATTTTATAAATTGTGTTAAATCAGTACATAATACATGAGAAAGGGGTGGACAAAAGGCATGTGAAAACTGAGCATAATTGAGACATGCAGGACTTCTATTTTTAGCTATAGTCATATGATAATTTTAGAAAAGGGACATGCAGTACAAGGTGCAGTTAAGTGACAGTTCTTAGCGCACCAATAGGAAGTCTTGCGCAGAAATATCTTATGAGAAATGGCTGCTAAAGCATGTGAAATCCTAGGTAGGTGTGTGGTAAATGGTATTTTGTTTTATTGTCTTTCAATGGTCACCAAAATCAGAAAAAAAAAACTGTTTTGTCTCTTCTTTTATGAACCGGCATTTAATACACCCATTTTATATTATATCCTACCACTATATAAAGACATCCTTGCATGCCATTTTTCACACACAAAAATTCTCAGAAAAACCTAAGTCTTCATCAGAGAAAAAGAAGAGTTGGAGAGCTTGAAGGTGAGTAAACAACACTTTATTTCTGTCTGTTCTTTTCCTACTGCAGTTTCTTTACTGTGTGGATGCATGCAATCTTGATGTGGTTGATCTAGCTTAATTCTTGTTGCATGTATGTTCGGTTGTTATGGATTAGTACACCAAGGATTTGTATGTGAACATCACCAGGAAGTTTTGATTTAACTGTTTTAGTTTGAGAACTAGCTACCTGTTAACACAGCAGGTTCTGTTACTATGAATGCATGTCTGGAAAATGGGGTAGATTAGTGTTCATAAGGTAGGAGTTGAAGAGGGAAGGTCTGATCTTGAAAATCACCATTTGCATGTGTGATTTCTAGTTCAAAGTGGGTTAAACTAAGGGAAGAACACCTCTGTTATGTTTGAAATAAAAACAACAGTATGCTTTTATTTGCTCTCTGTCCAAAGAATCAACATTTGATTTTCTAACGTGATGAATTGAAAGTTTGTTTATAGAATCCGAATCAAGTGAACAGATGGTGATTTTTAAAACTAAAATCATGATATTTAATGAAGTAAATCAAGAGAAATGATAGGATGATAAAAATTTGGGCTTTGACCAAATTCCGGCGAAGTGGATGGCCGTGGATGGTGGCGTTTGGCCAGGAGGTGTGGTAGAGGCCAAGGATCATTGGAAAAATAGTGATTAAATTTTTAAATCAATAGAGTGTGTGAAATCAAAAAAAATTTGGGTTTGGTACTGTCGATGGGTTCGGGTGTTCTTCCTAGGACTTCGCGTCGACGAGGCTGCTAGGGGGTTGCAGTCAGGGGGGGTCAGCCGCGCCTGAGTCTGGCGGTGGTAGGGTACTGAGGCGGAGGCGGCTCGACGGCCTGAGGTGGCGCAACGAGGGAATTATCCGATGACGTCAGTTCATGGAAATTTGGGTGGTATAGGGTTTTTGAGATGGACGTCGAGGTGGGGCTGTTGGAGTTCACCGTCGTGTTCAGGGAGGAAGGGCCGACTTGCGTGACCGGTCGCTGGTAGGTGGAAGCGCCGGGATCGTCTGTGCACGTGCACAGTTCGACGTGGCAAAGGGAGGAAATGGCACCATGGTTTTCACGAGAGACGCTGTGTTTTTCTTTGGTTGGCACGGTGTCTTGTGTAGTTGGTAGTACCATGCTTGGTACTTTAGTTTGCCTGTAGGTGTGTATTGTTTTAGATGGAGTTGGCAAATGTTTTGATGGTGGATGGTACTGGTACTTTGTTTTGGTATGGGTACTGTGCGTTTGGCCTTGGTACTTTGTTGCCTTGGTACTTAGAAAATTCTAATTCAAAACTATGTTTCCAAATGGTTTCAAAGATTCAAATAAGTTTTATATGAACATTTATTTAACTTTAATAAGAAAATAAATATTTTAAATATTAATTTCATGTTATTTCAAAAAGGAGGAAGTGGATCAGGATGGTGACAAATTTTGAATTTTAACGTCAAAACAAATACTTGTAAAAATTCAAATTTTGTATAAAAAAATTTTAAGGAATAAAATTTAAATAAAATATTTAAATTCCTTAATCATACCAGAGAACGTATTCAAGATATACGCAGAAAGTTGTCGATGGACTGTAAATCTCTAAGTATGAATAACCGGTCAAGTACAATATAGGAATTTACGAACTGATGCTGTAAATTTTAACTGATCATGTCAGATTTATTATTTTAAAAGAAATTTATTCGCTTACCATTTCAAAGAGACCGAAACCGAGTTTCACTTTGAAATTGATTATACGCTGCACGTCGGATGTTCAAAGTTGAAGACGACATTGTACAAGGACTATTTTAAATAGTGCCTTCGGTTTGTTCAAACCCAGAACAACTTGTATGGACGAGTGTCCGACAAAGTAATTCCGACTGGTCACGTACGTTGATCTTTTCAAACGTAGTTATATGGTGGCAGAGGAATTCGTTTCTCTCGCTGTGTACCTATAATCTATTTTTGAGAACGTCAATTAGTGGTCGGGAGGTCTGGACGATGTGGCACTCAAAAGAAATAAACCAGTGTAGATGACGTGAGTCTAGCCTCAAGCCTCACACCCAGGAAATGACAAAAATCGGGCAGGCAGCATGGCTATGTGGGTCGCTCCCATTAGGGTGTAGCATCACCTATCCAGAAAAATTCTTATTGTTTCTTAATCTATCGATTCTGGCCATTCGGGGATGGTTGCCGTACACAACCATCGGTGATATACACTCGATACACTCAAGAGAAATGAGTGGTCGGTCATGTGAGGGCCGGGTTGCAAGACGTTCTTGTGAACCCAGGTGTATTTGCCTCTGGAGAGACATCGTCGGGAGGTGGTCCCATACCTTGTCATAGTTGGGAAAATCAATTTCCATAAGCGCCAAGCGTGTTTTGTTTGTATACTATATTGGAAAATGTGAGATGCAAGCATTTTCCTAGATTCTAATTTATTTGTGAAAAATCAAATAAACATTTTGATAATGTCTGGTTTAAAGAATACAAAAGTGTTTTGATCTCATAAGGAAAAAAACCGTTCAGTATTCACGACATGGTCTTATGAGATGTTTTTCTTAAACTGTTTTAAATTTTTTACTCATACCAGTCCCCTGACTGACCCGGAGTTTATTTTTCTGTGTTTTCCCTTAAACTCTTGGGTATTCATAACGCTTGTTATGAATAGACAAGTGAATCAGGATGTTGAACTTATGATGCTGAATGGAGATTATCAGTGTGCTGACTTACCTATCTACTTACCTATTGTATAATTATAAGTTTGCCAGTCAGTAGTGAATGATATGTATAATTACTGATGTACTAGAAATGGGTTGTATCACTAGTCATATGATGTTCTGTTGTATCCTGTACTGTTGTGTAATATTATAAAGTATTATCTTTTCTGAAAATCCGCTGTGAGATTCTGATGTTCTGTGTTTATATCTTCTATCTATTCTTATTTCTTAATAATGGCACGACTTCCGATGTGTTCGAAAGTTGGGTCGTTACAGTTGGTATCAGAGCTTAGGTTCTAGATTACCTAGGCTTAGGTGAGTGTGAGAGAGCGTATTTTTATAAAATTTAAAATGAACTTAAAACAACTTGGATGTTATACCTAGGTTAGTTATACCCTATCAAGTCCCGATTGACAACCTGTTATATTCAGGTGATCAAAATGAGTACCCGTGCACGAAGAGGTCGAGCTAGGGGATCTTCCACTATTACTGGTCGTACTACTGGATCCCAAGACCAGGGTGAGACAGTAGAGGAAGTTGCACAAGTTCAACAGGATAAGAGCTTTGCGACTATTTGTAAGGAGTATACGACTCTGGGAGGAAAGGTTTTCAAAGGAACTGAGTCTTTTACCGAAGTCCAAGCCTGGATGAGGTCTTGTGAAAGGATTTTCAAAGGGTTAAAGTTGAATGACGATCAGAAGCGTCTTTTGGCATCATGGCAACTTCAGGAAACTGCTGCGACTTGGTGGGATGCCCAAACCGCTAATGTTCCTGAGGAAAGTTTTACTTGGGACAAATTCAAAGAGGCATTTGAAGCTCAATTTCTGCCTGCTGCTGGAAAGACGAGGATGTATAGAGATTTTATCGATCTCAAGCAGGGAAATATGAAAGTATCAGAATATGAGAACAAATTCAACTCGCTCTCTTGTTTCGGCCCAGAACTGATTAACACTTCACTTAAGAAGAATGAGATGTTCATAGCAGGGTTGAAAGATGGCCTACAAGTTCAGATGATTGGACATCTAAAACTTCCATTCGTTGATCTAGTGGATATGGATGTTCGTTATGAAGCACTGGAGAATAGGAAGCCAGTTGCTAAAGCTGTACAAACAGGTGGTACTAGTGGGGAGAATCCAAATAAGAGGAAATTCAATCCAAACTGGAACAACAACAAAGGGGTACCTAAGATGGGAGAAAAAGCCAAGGAAAGGTTCAAAGACACCAAATGTCATAACTGTTTGCAGAAAGGACACATTGCCAAATTTTGCACCAAACCAGCAGCAAAGAAGCCACAGCAAAACCAGCAACAACAACCACCTCAGCAACAACAGCAGAAACAGCAGCAAGGCCCTGGACATGCAATGGTGATGAAGAATCTGTGCTTCAATGGTCATCAGCCCGGGCACTTGGTTAAAGACTGTCCACTCATGAAGAGGGCACAACAACCAAAGGTGTATGCTATCAAAGGCGAACCATCAACTTCCCAAGATGTGAAAGGCAAGGGAGTTCTCGAAGGTACTTTTGATTTAAAGGGCATTGATGTTCGTGTTTTATTTGACACTGGCGCCTCAAATAGTTTCATTTCCTCTGGCACAGTGGGAAAATTCCATTTTACCCCAAAAATTTCCCCAAACCCAATTTGCATAACTAACCCTATCGGCGGGAAAACTGAGTTAAAAATGTATTGCGATAATGTGGCACTTTCGTACCTTTCTCATTCTTTTTCCTCCGATTTCTACGTTTTGGATTTCAAAGGATTTAATTTTATACTTGGAATAGACTGGTTGAGTAGGTTCCAAGCTGAGATTAAATGCGATAAAGAAATCGTAACCTTGGTAACCAACATTGGGAGCAAAGCTAGGATACCGTGTGGAAAACCCGGTATTCATATGTGTAGTTTCCTATACGCTTTGGAGGCACCACAAGAAAATTTGGAGACGTTAGAGGTGGTTAGAGATTTTTCAGACGTATTTGAAGAAGTTAAGAGTTTACCCCCACACCGTGAGATAGAGTTTCGCATCGATCTGATTCCAGGAGCCAGACCCATCGTTCAGCCAAAAAGGCGAATGGCACCAAAGGAAGTGGTGGAACTTGAGAAGCAAACCCAAGATTTACTGACCAGAGGATTGATCAGGCCAAGTTTTTCAAGTTGGGGTTCAGCCGTAGTTTTTGTGGCTAAGTCTGATGGATCACTAAGACTGTGTGTTGACTACAGGGAGTTAAATAAAGTAACCATCAAGAATAAGTACCCTCTGCCGCGAATTGATGATCTTTTTGACCAGTTAAATGGAGCTACGGTATTTTCTCAAATGGACCTTGCTACAGGATTCCATCAGTTGAGGATCGCCGAAGATAGTATTCCTTTAACTGCTTTCAGAGGACCAGATTTCTTTTATGAATGGTTAGTTATGCCATTCGGTTTAACCAACGCACCTGCATACTTTGTGGACCTGATGAATCGTGTCTTTCGGAAAATTCTGAATAAGTTCGTCTTGGTGTTCATTGACGATATCTTAATCTTTTCAAAGACAGAAGAGGAACATCGATATCATCTTAAGGTAGTATTGGAGACTTTGAGGACGAATGTTTTGAAGGCGAAGTTTTCTAAGTGTCATTTCTGGAAGTTTGAAGTGAGATTCTTGGGGCACATCGTAAATGGAGATGGTATTTCTGTAGATCCAATCAAGGTTGAAACAGTACAGCAATGGAAATAGCCCAGGACACCAACGGAGGTCCGTAGTTTCTTGGGATTAGCCGGATATTATAGAAGGTTTATCCAAGATTATTCCAAGATCTCTTCTCATCTGACTAAGCTGACTAAGAAGGGTGAGAAATTTATATGGACTCCAAAGTGTGAAGAATCATTCAAGGAGTTGAAGAAGAAGTTGACAGAAGCACCAGTTCTGGCTGTTCCAGATGGGAAAAGTAAATTTGAGGTTTATACTGATGCTTGTGGAGTAGGACTCGGTGCAGTGCTAATGCAGAATGGACGTGTGGTTGCATATGCTGGTAGGCAATTAAAGATTCATGAAAAGAATTATGCTACACACGATCTTGAGTTGTTAGCAGTTGTTTTCGCATTAAAAATGTGGAGGCATTACCTGTTAGGAGGTAAATTCGAGCTTTTCACAGATCATAAACCACTTAAATATCTGTTTTCTCAAAAAGATCTAAACCTGAGGCAACAAAGATGGTTGGAATTTCTTGCGTCTTATGATTTGGATATTATCTATATGCCAGGAAAAGCAAATCTCGTAGCAGATGCTCTAAGCAGGAATGCGATCTTATCTCTTCTAGAAGCTACCCCAGCACTTCAAGGAAGAATCATGGCGAATCAACGAAGAGATGAGAATTTGGAGAAACTGATCCAAGGAGTTATAAAAGGAGGAGAGTCAGATTTTGAATTGGATGGCCAAGGTACTCTCAGGATCAATGGGAGACTGTGTGTTCCAGATGTGGATGGACTAAGGCAAGAGGTTTTGGCAGAATGCCATGAATCAAAGCTGAGTATTCATCCAGGAGTACACAAGATGTATCGGGATATGAGACGAGTATTTTGGTGGCCCGGGATGAAGAAGGATATTCTGGCCTACGTAAATCAGTGTTTATGCTGTCAGCAGATAAAAGGTGATAATCAGAAGACAGCAGGGCTACTAAAACCTTTGGAGATTCCTACCTGGAAGTGGGAGATGATATCCATGGATTTTGTCGATGGTTTACCCAGAACCAAAAAGGGATATGAAGGGGTATGGGTAGTAGTCGATCGACTAACAAAGAGTGCACATTTCATTCCTGTGAAATCAACTCGAACTGCAGCTTCGTTGGCCGAGATCTTTATAAGAGAGATTGTGCGATTACATGGAGTCCCGGTGAGTATTATAAGTGATAGAGATCCTATTTTTACCAGCAAATTCTGGGAGGCACTCCAAACGACTTTGGGGACCAAACTGAACTTAAGTACCGCATATCATCCCCAAACGGACGGCCAGACAGAAAGGGTAAACAGGATTTTGGAAGATCTGTTAAGGGCGTGTATTTTGGACTTTGGAGGATCGTGGGAGGATCACCTACATCTAGTACAGTTCTCCTACAATAATAGCTATCAGGTGAGTATAGGCATGTCCCCATATGAGGCTCTCTATGGAAAACCGTGCAGGTCACCGACTTGTTGGGTAGAGTCGGGAAATAAGCTTGTTCTCGGACCAGATATGATTCGAGAAGCAACTGAGAAGGTAGAATTGGTTAAAAGAGGAATGAAGGAGGCCCAGGACCGACAGAAAAGCTATGCGGATCAAAGGCGAAGGGAACTAAACTTTTCCGTGGGAGGCTTTGTATTTGTGAAAATTTCACCGATCAAGGGGACGATCAGATTTGGTAAGACAGGGAAGTTAGCTCCACGATATGTAGGACCTTTCTGTGTTCTTGAGAAGGTTGGATCTCTTGCTTATAGAGTGGAGTTACCAGGAAGGATGGCTGGAATTCATAATGTTTTCCATGTGTCTCATCTTCGCAAGTGCGTGCACGATCCGTCTTCGGTTCTAGAGCCATCGGTTCAAGAAGATTTGGATATTGAACCAAACTTGACGATAGTCAGATATCCGGTCTATGTAGTAGACAAGGAAGAGAAGCAACTCCGGGGTAAGGTCGTGAAACTGCTCAAGATACAGTGGAGTGAAAACCCATATGACTGTACTTGGGAGACGGAGAAGCAAATCAGGAAATTCTATCCAGATTTTGTTGTGGACTAGATGTTTGTATGTGGTTTGGATGTATGACATATGTGATGTATGATAGTGTTGTATGGATTGTATGAATGTATCTTTTGTATGAAAGGGAAATTTGGGTTTTCATCGCTATGGATTATGGATGATACAAGGATTCAGCATTCATAGGATTCATGAACTCTTTCAGTTACTATCATTTGTACTGAAATATGTTCTTTGTTTCTTTTTCAGATGGCACCGATATTTAAGAGAACAGCTAGGAAGAGGATGACGCCACTCCAGAGACTGAGGATGTATACTGGTATTAGTATCCATGAGATGACAGGTTCCCAGGAGCATGAGGGCGAGAGAAGGTATGTCGACTCTGAGGAGTCAGGAATTTACCAGAGAGAGCCTTCATATGATGAGGACAGCAGCAGAGACTTACCACAGGAGTCAGACCAGGATGGAGAGGACCATCAGGGAGGATACTACATAGGTGAGGGAGCGGGTGACGGGGATGGTGATGATGATAATGGTGATGATGGTGATGATGATGATGATGATAGTGATGATGATGATAGGGATGATGAGGATGAGCCGGAGGAGGATGACCCTGAGGATGAGCCGGTAGAGGATGACCCTGAGGATGAGCCGGTAGAGGACGACCCAGAGGACGACCCAGAGGAGGATCCAGACCACGAGCCGGAGGAGGATTTTCCACTGGAGGATATCCCGTTAGCCCAGCCTCAGCCAGAGGAGGATGTCCCACAGCAACAGCCACAGTTTGGACCATGGATTCATCCTCAGCCTGTACCCATGGATGGCCAGTTGGCAGTTTTATGGGATCAGTTAGAGCAGCAGATGGCCCAGTTTTTGGCAAATGGGGGACACTTAGAGACACTTATGGAGAGTTCATACCCAGACATGATACTGCACCCACCATCACCAGTTGAGATTATTGAAATTTCTGACGACAATATACCTGAGGAGATGGAGGAGCCAGTGGAGGTGATTGAGATATCAGATAGTAGGGAGGTGATTTGCATCTCTGACAGCAAGGATGTGATCTATATCTCTGAGGATGTGGACATAGTGACCATCTCGGATGTTGACGAGATGATTATTATTTCTGATGACGAGGACGTCATCGAGATTAGCAGTGGGTCCGAGTAGACGGACATAATGGATAGTGTTGTATATAGTAGTAGTAGTAGTATGACGGATATGTATATTATGCTAGCCTATAACTCGACACTAGTCGAGTATAGTACGTGTATTTTGCTGTAACCGGTTGACATATGATATATATGATTTTTTGCTAATCGACTATTTACAAATTTCGAGGACGAAATTTTTATAAGGGGGGTAGAATGTAATGACCCGGATTTTTTTTACATCACTGACTATATTTTGATCGTAAATACGAGTTTAAATTTCAAACTTTAAAATTTCTAATACATATTAAAGTTGGATGATAGCACTTGCAATAGCACAGCACTTACAAACACTTGTTTTTGCTATGCATAAATTATAGCATGATGTGTTGTAGCATTTGTTTAAATTCTATTTTCTTATGTGTTGTTTATAAAAATTGTATGTAGCATTTTAAAAATACCATTTTTTCACTTATGTTTGTTTTCTTTCAAAGGGGTTTTAAAGCCTTATACTTTTAAGTTAAATTCTAGTTTTTCCGAAAAAAGGAAAAAAAACATATTTTTACCAAAAGAACTTGTTGAAATCACATTTCATCGACCAAAGCAAGATTTATCAAAACATTCATGTTTCATTAAAACATCAAAACATGAATACCCATTTTACTTGCATTCACTTACAAACATGAGTTCATAAACATCACCTACATCTAGTTGTAACTACACTAAAGGAGCCTAGACTTGAAACTACTCTTGAACAAGGATTTGAAAGCTTGTACACTTCACATGGCAAAGTTTCTTTGTTTCAACATTTTCAGTTTTGAAATCTTTCCATTTTTTTTTTCATGAAAATTCTCCTCTTATGTCCCCAAAAATACTTGCATTGTTGTCCAAGTATATGTACTAGAAGACCACAAAAACATGTACAAAAAAACATGTTTCTTTACTACCTTGATAAGCTTCAAAAAATTGTTTTTAAAAGGTTTTTCTTTGCACAAAATATGTCCTTCCCTGAGCACAAATGTGCAGGAAAATTTCAGAGTTTGTTTGCCTTGAATGCCAAGGTATTTGTATTTTATAAATTGTGTTAAATCAGTACATAATACATGAGAAAGGGGTGGACAAAAGGCATGTGAAAACTGAGCATAATTGAGACATGCAGGACTTCTATTTTTAGCTATAGTCATATGATAATTTTAGAAAAGGGACATGCAGTACAAGGTGCATTTAAGTGATAGTTCTTAGTGCACCAATAGGAAGTCTTGCGCAGAAATATCTTATGAGAAATGGCTGCTAAAGCATGTGAAATCCTAGGTAGGTGTGTGGTAAATGGTATTTTGTTTTATTGTCTTTCAATGGTCACCAAAATCAGAAAAAAAAAACTGTTTTGTCTCTTCTTTTATGAACCAGCATTTAATACACCCATTTTATATTATATCCTACCACTATATAAAGACGTCCTTGCATGCCATTTTTCACACACAAAAATTCTCAGAAAAACCTAAATCTTCATCAGAGAAAAAGAAGAGTTGGAGAGCTTGAAGGTGAGTAAACAACACTTTATTTCTGTCTGTTCTTTTCCTACTGCAGTTTCTTTACTGTGTGGATGCATGCAATCTTGATGTGGTTGATCTAGCTTAATTCTTGTTGCATGTATGTTCGGTTGTTATGGATTAGTACACCAAGGATTTGTATGTGAACATCACCAGGAAGTTTTGATTTAACTGTTTTAGTTTGAGAACTAGCTACCTGTTAACACAGCAGGTTCTGTTACTATGAATGCATGTCTGGAAAATGGGGTAGATTAGTGTTCATAAGGTAGGAGTTGAAGAGGGAAGGTCTGATCTTGAAAATCACCATTTGCATGTGTGATTTCTAGTTCAAAGTGGGTTAAACTAAGGGAAGAACACCTCTGTTATGTTTGAAATAAAAACAACAGTATGCTTTTATTTGCTCTCTGTCCAAAGAATCAACATTTGATTTTCTAACGTGATGAATTGAAAGTTTGTTTATAGAATCCGAATCAAGTGAACAGATGGTGATTTTTAAAACTAAAATCATGATTTTTAATGAAGTAAATCAAGAGAAATGATAGGATGATAAAAATTTGGGCTTTGACCAAATTCCGGCGAAGTGGATGGCCGTGGATGGTGGCGTTTGGCCAGGAGGTGTGGTAGAGGCCAAGGATCATTGGAAAAATAGTGATTAAATTTTTAAATCAACAGAGTGTGTAAAATCAAAAAAAATTTGGGTTTGGTACTGTCGATGGGTTCGGGTGTTCTTCCTAGGACTTCGCGTCGACGAGGCTGCTAGGGGGTTGCAGTCAGGGGGGGTCAGCCGCGCCTGAGTCTGGCGGTGGTAGGGTACTGAGGCGGAGGTGGCTCGACGGCCTGAGGTGGCGCAACGAGGGAATTATCCGATGACCTCAGTTCATGGAAATTTGGGTGGTATAGGGTTTTTGAGATGGACGTCGAGGTGGGGCTGTTGGAGTTCACCGTCGTGTTCAGGGAGGAAGGGCCGACTTTCGTGACCGGTCGCTGGTAGGTGGAAGCGCCGGGATCGTCTGTGCACGTGCACAGTTCGACGTGGCAAAGGGAGGAAATGGCACCATGGTTTTCACGAGAGACGCTGTGTTTTTCTTTGGTTGGCACGGTGTCTTGTGTAGTTGGTAGTACCATGCTTGGTACTTTAGTTTGCCTGTAGGTGTGTATTGTTTTAGATGGAGTTGGCAAATGTTTTGATGGTGGATGGTACTGGTACTTTGTTTTGGTATGGGTACTGTGCGTTTGGCCTTGGTACTTTGTTGCCTTGGTACTTAGAAAATTCTAATTCAAAACTATGTTTCCAAATGGTTTCAAAGATTCAAATAAGTTTTATATGAACATTTGTTTAACTTTAATAAGAAAATAAATATTTTAAATATTAATTTCATGTTATTTCAAAAAGGAGGAAGTGGATCAGGATGGTGACAAATTTTGAATTTTAACGTCAAAACAAATACTTGTAAAAATTCAAATTTTGTATAAAAAAATTTTAAGGAATAAAATTTAAATAAAATATTTAAATTCCTTAATCATACCAGAGAACGTATTCAAGATATACGCAGAAAGTTGTCGATGGACTGTAAATCTCTAAGTATGAATAACCGGTCAAGTACAGTATAGGAATTTACGAACTGATGCTGTAAATTTTAACTGATCATGTCAGATTTATTATTTTAAAAGAAATTTATTCGCTTACCATTTCAAAGAGACCGAAACCGAGTTTCACTTTGAAATTGATTATACGCTGCACGTCGGATGTTCAAAGTTGAAAACGACGTTGTACAAGGACTATTTTAAATAGTGCCTTCGGTTTGTTCAAACCCAGAACAACTTGTATGGACGAGTGTCCGACAAAGTAATTCCGACTGGTCGCGTACGTTGATCTTTTCAAACGTAGTTATATGGTGGCAGAGGAATTCGTTTCTCTCGCTGTGTACCTATAATCTATTTTTGAGAACGTCAATTAGTGGTCGGGAGGTCTGGACGATGTGGCACTCAAAAGAAATAAACCAGTGTAGATGACGTGAGTCTAGCCTCAAGCCTCACACCCAGGAAATGACAAAAATTGGGCAGGCAGCATGGCTATGTGGGTCGCTCCCATTAGGGTGTAGCATCACCTATCCAGAAAAATTCTTATTGTTTCTTAATCTATCGATTCTGCCCATTCGGGGATGGTTGCCGTACACAACCATCGGTGATATACACTCGATACACTCAAGAGAAATGAGTGGTCGGTCATGTGAGGGCCGGGTTGCAAGACGTTCTTGTGAACCCAGGTGTATTTGCCTTTGGAGATACATCGTCGGGAGGTGGTCCCATACCTTGTCATAGTTGGAAAAATCAATTTCCATAAGCGCCAAGCGTGTTTTGTTTGTATACTATATTGGAAAATGTGAGATCCAAGCATTTTCCTAGATTCTAATTTATTTGTGAAAAATCAAATAAACATTTTGATAATGTCTAGTTTAAAGAATACAAAAGTGTTTTGATCTCATAAGGAAAAAAACCGTTCAGTATTCACGACATGGTCTTATGAGATGTTTTTCTTAAACTGTTTTAAATTGTTTACTCATACCAGTCCCCTGACTGACCCGGAGTTTATTTTTCTGTGTTTTCCCTTAAACTCTTGGGTATTCATAACGCTTGTTATGAATAGACAAGTGAATCAGGATGTTGAACTTATGATGCTGAATGGAGATTATCAGTGTGCTGACTTACCTATCTACTTACCTATTGTATAATTATAAGTTTGCCAGTCAGTAGTGAATGATATGTATAATTACTGATGTACTAGAAATGGGTTGTATCACTAGTCATATGATGTTCTGTTGTATCCTGTACTGTTGTGTAATATTATAAAGTATTATCTTTTCTGAAAATCCGCTGTGAGATTCTGATGTTCTGTGTTTATATCTTCTATCTATTCTTATTTCTTAATAATGGCACGACTTCCGATGTGTTCGAAAGTTGGGTCGTTACATAAATTGACGAAAGTGATTATTTTGTTTCAACAAATGTAAATTGACAAAAGTGATCATTTTTGCTACAACTAATGTAAATTGACAAAAGTGATCATTTTTGCTACAACTAATGTAAATTGACGAAAATGATTATTTTGTTTCAACTAATGTAAATTGACAAAAATAATTATTTTGTTTCAACCTTTTTAAAATGACAAAATTAAATAATTTTGTCTCATTCTATTTAAATGAAAAAAATGTATCTTTTTGTATGTCAACAAAAGGACAAGTAAACCGTATCTATCTATATACTCTTTTTATTAAAGCTAAGATGACACTAAAAATATATCTTTTTAATTCCAATCTATTTATTATAATCTATGATGAAAATAAAAACATTTTATTTAATTTAACAAAATTACAACAAAGATGAATTGATTTTTATCATAATCCCTTTTTATTTACTCCAGTTTAAAAGTAAAATAATAGTTTTAATCCTATTCTTTTATTTATATCTAAAATGTAATAAAAGTGTAACTTCTTAAAATATGTTGTTTATTTGCATCTAAAATGCAAATAAAAATGTAATGTTTTAATTTAAGATTTATTTGCATCAAAGAATACAAATAAAAATACGACTTTTAACTTCATGTTTTATTTACATAAAAGAATGCAAATAAAATACCACTTCTAATTCAAGGTTTTATTTGCATCTTAATTTGCAAATAAAAATGCAACTTCTAATCCAATATTTTATTTTCATCAAGGAATGCAAATAAATATGCAATTTCTAATTCAATATTTTATTTGCATCAAGGGATGCAAATAAATATGCAATTTCTAATTCAATATTTTATTTGCGTCAAGGGATGCAAATAAATATGCAATTTCTAATTCAATATTTTATTTGCATCAAGGGATGCAAATAAATATGCAACTTTTAAATTTCAGAGTTTATTTGCACTAAAGAATGCAAATACAAATTCAACTTTTTATACGGTGGTTTATTTGCATTAAAGAATGCAAATGAAAATTCAACTTTTAAATACGGTGTTTATTTGCATCAAAGAATGAAAATAAAAATATAGTTTTACTTCTAATGTTCTGTTTGCATCTAAAATAGCAAACAAAAATATAGTTTTGCTTCTAATGTTTTGTTTGCATCTAAAATAGCAAATAAAAATATTATTTTACTTATTTCAATGCATATTTGCGTTAGAGAAAGAAAATAAAAGAATATTTTATATTTCAATATATATTTGCATAAAAGAATGCAAATAAAAGAACATTTTCTATTTCTATGTATATTTGCATAAAAGAATGCAAATAAAAGTACATATATATTTCTATCTCAATTCAATGACATATTCACAATTGTATTGATCATTTTATTAAACCTAATAAAATGACAAAATAATATTTTACATTAAGTTTACAATTCTATTTCAATTAAATAAAAATAGTGAATTAATGTCTTATGTGGAATTGAAAATTCTATTTTAATTAAAATAAAAATGATAAAGTAATGTTTTACATTGAATTGGCAATCCTATTTCAATTCAATAAAATAATCCGAATAACGTTTTTATATTGAATTGACAATCTAATTCAATTCAATAAATTGATCAAAATAATGTTTTTATGTTGAATGGCAAATCTAATGCAATTCAACAAAAATGTTCAAAATAATGTTTCTATGTTGAATTGAAAATCTAAACCAATTCAAAAAAAAAAATCAAAATAATGATTCAATGTTGAATTGAAAATATAATCCAATTCAACAAAAAGAATGTTTTAAATGTTGAATTGACGATCTAATTCAATTCAACAAAAATAATCAAAATAATTTATTTATTTTATTAAAGAAAATTTTTAATCCAAACCAATAAATAAACAATATAGCTATTTTTATTGAATACATACAAATCTATGTTTATACATCACCCACAAACAGATAAATCATCCACAATATCATCACATAACAGATCGGAATCATACACATTCAATCATCACATAACTAATAAATTAGATAATTAATTATTAAAATAAAAACAAGAGTTCTCACATCGATATTTTCAGAAATCGTTCGTGTTCAAATTTGGTTGAATTTTCAAAGTGCTCTGTTCTGGTCGTGGACAGTTCCATCGCGTAGATCTCGGAAAGACGGTTCCAATGCTTCAGAAATCATCTGATTCTGACGAGAATTGATTTGGTTATGACACCTCAAACATTAACCAATTAAATAGGATAATTAGTATTTTAAAATTAATTAGTTTTACACCTTAATCCCCCTTCCTCTTTCATCTTTTCTCAGGCCGATGGGTTCCCGCATTTGTTCAAATCTAGGGTTCGGTTTTGCAGGAGATTGGAAGCACGAGGGGCCGATCAGCGAGTGTCACGAGGAAGGGCTAAGGGAGGTGCACCCACGCCGGTGAAGGGGTGGAGCTCGGTGCAGGTATGGCGGCGCAGGTTTGAGGGCACGGTTTGGGTTGGATGCTACACGCAGGGTGCTGAGATCCGTATGGATCTGAAGAGCTCGATCTTCTCTTTAAAATTTCCTTCAGGAGTGGATGGTTTTAATGTATAGATTAGAAGAGATTAATGGGAAAAGAATCGAACAAATCTGTCCATGAAATAGATAGGAGCGGCGGCCTGGGAAAATAGACATTAGGGTTTACCGTATACCGTATTTATACGTGTATTTATATATTATTTATTTATTAATTCAAAGAAAAACCCGTTAATCCCTATACGAACCCCAAATCCAGTCGAACGAAAGTTTTCTCTAGGAAATTACCCCTGTCCCGACACAATGGAACATGTTTCGTAACCCAACTCGGTTGTTACGATATGTTTTTCTTTAAATTTAATTATAAATCATTTATTTAATTTGATTGTACATTTAAATTTACCGGAGCCACATACGGACTCTAAAAATTACAAAAAAAATATTTCTAGCTATATTTTGCCGATACGACCCTAACAAGACTAATTTCGTCGAATTCCGCGACTGTTTGAAAAATGGTCATTTTCTAGTCGATCGAAATTGACTATAATTGACAAAACACATTTTCTTTTGCCACGCTCACATATTAATTGTAAAAATTATGAAAATCGAAACCTAGCAATAATTTGACATTCCGGTTCCAACAAAAGTGGTTTCATCGAAAACGGAGGTCGTTTTAAAAATGGCTATTTTTAATATTAAAATATATATATAAATTCTACAGCGACTATTCTTAATTTTAAACTAGGCCTAACTTTTGATTCCCGTTATGAAATTTCAATTTTTCAGATTCTTTGGAAAGATATTTTGAAATAGATTCTAATATTTTTGGTTTCACTAAAATCCGTTAAATTTTGAATTTGGTACATTCAGTCAAAGTTCATGTTTAACTTTTCAAACTACCGCGCTATTTCTAACTCCTTTTATAACTAAAATTAAAATTATTCATTCTATCTTTGATTTAAAATAAATTTTTACCCGTTATTATTTAAAATAAATTATTTTAACTATTAAATTTCCATTAAAATTTTTAAATTGGTTCAGAATTTGCAGGTTGTTACATTAACTTGGGAAATCATATCATGTCTTTAACTAAGTTAAAGAACCAATGTCATTTAAAACACGGTTCACAATAAACCCAAAATCACATTCCATTCCATCAGCCTTTAATCGTAAATTTGCAAGTGAACAATTCCCTAAGTATTAACCCGGAGGTCGAAACCAACATCAGATCAATACCTAGGAAACCATTCAACTTAACTAATCTCCAGTTAGTTTCTGATTTTCTTAACTCCATTGGGTCTAAGAACAGTATTATTAAAGATGCCATTCACGACAACCCAAAATCTTATTCCTGTCTTTAACTGGATTAAAGAACTAATGTCCTTTAAAACACGGTTCACGATAAACCCAAAATCACATTCCATTCCATCAGCCTTTAACCATAAATTAGCAAGTGAACAATTCCCTAAGTATTAACCCCGAAGGCCGAAACCAACATCAGATCAATACCCAGGAAACCATTCAACTTAACTAATCTCTAGTTAGTTTCTGATTTTATTAACTCCATTGGGTCTAAGAACAATATTATTAAAGATACTGTTCATGACAACCTAAAATCTTATTCCATTGTTAATCCGGTTAAAGAACAAGTGTTACTTAAGACACCGTTCATGATAAACCCAAAGACCAATTTCAATTCAATTCCAATTAAATATTAATTAATTGGTATACTTCATTAAATCGAAATAAAAAGATTTAATCTTTTCTTAACTGGGTTCAAGAACAGTGTTAATGAAGACACCATTCACGACAAACCCAAAATCTCATTTGATATTAAATATAAGGCTCTGAATAGAAAATATATCGGCTTATATTCAATATCAAATTCTGGAATCAACAAATACCGTATTGGAGTAACGATATATATATCTTCCAAATTCCTCCGCAATATCCGTATAATCACGGAATCCAATATCGAAATATTACGAAGATAATTTCGATTCAAATCCATTCCAACTCATAAATTGGAAATTCTGGTTATTTTTAAAACCATTTCCAATCCAATTTAGTTATTTAAAAATATTGGATTTCATAATTCTAGTTCATAACCAGTTCATTTCGATAAAAATATATTTTTATCTTTTAAAATATGGAATTTTTATCCCAATTCTTTCAAAATCATTTGTTATGATTTTACGATTTCAAATCTCTAGTATTCTATAGAAAGCTCTTTTCGATACGAACCCAATGGTTCTAGTTTTAGGAGAATCCGACGGTCGGATCTCCCGTAATGTCCATTCGAAGTCAATGGTCGAAATTCGCGAACTGCCGCAGTGTTGTGCGTTATATTCAGCCCATTATATATATAATATATATTATATATATTACGTCGATTTCCTTTCAAAACATATTTTATAAATCATTTTAAATTCGTTTTCAAAACGATTTCAACTTCATATTCAATTTCAAATCAAAATTGAATATTCCATATCATCGATATATAAATGATATTATTTTCAAAACATTATATTTTGAAATCAATTCCTTTTCGATATTCATTATAAAAATGAATAAAATCGATATAAATATCTTTCACGTCAAAATGGCTTTAATCTAATCAACACGGCTTTAAATATTGAAATATATTCGTGTCCATCCCAAATCGGACATCAAAATCAGATTTTGATCTTTTACTGAATATTATTTTAAAATATTCATTATTTTAAAATAATCGTTATTTTAAAATATTCTTTCTTTCTGAACTGGAATCAGACACAGTTAATTACCATATAATGTGATTTATATGGATTTTATACACATATGTATACAACAACAATCAAACGCATTCAATCATCATCCAGAGTGCATTCTACACTGCATAAGCATCAAATATAAATATTCAACGCTTACACAGCTTGTCAATCAATCGATCGACACACAGCTAATTATTGGGATTAGTGTATGTCCAATTTCATCCCAATACCCGTATGGGATTTTCAAACAACAAACACAGATTTATTTGTGCAGTTGGGCGATGTGTAAAATTTATCGTCCCAATCAATATTAGTCAAATGTGTGTACATAAACAAATCGTCAGATTTGTTTATAAATATTTATTTTATTCATATACACGTTAAAAATTATATTTTTAACTATAAAATATTTTATTTCAACATAAGAATATTTTATTTATTCCATTCCACATCACACAATCAAATTTCACAACACAATCAAACAAACGAGTCATCCATGGTCTGTGGACGACGGGTGTCGTGTGCTGCTAAGCACCGTCTACATCCTAGTATATATTTCAACTATAAAATAAATTAAAGTGAGAAGTTCTCACCTTGGGGATCCACTCCGTCGTGCTTTGATTGACGATCTATGTAGTATACCTACATTAGAAATTATATTTTTAACCAATCAATAATTATTTCTTTATATGATTATTTTATAAATAACATACATAAGCTAAAAATTATATTTTTATCTTTCTAAAAATATTTTCATATTTTCTGTAACGAAAAGGAATTTCGCTCGATCCGAATCAGTCGCTAAACCGATCAAGACCGTTCGAAACGCCTGATTGTTTTGAGAACACGACAAATTAGAACACATACAAAAGAACATTTCATTGTTAATTACAACAATTCCATCAGATTACAAGAATATACAGAGTATGAATAAATATTACACATTATAAAATATCAGAGATTACAATACATTACATAGCAGCGGAAAATAATACAATACACAACTGAAGGAGATATACGGATACAAAGCTTTCTGGATATCATTCCAGCTGTAAACTAGGATCCTGTGAATATAAATCTGCAAAACCAAAACTACTAGCTGCCCGTGTCAAAATATGGGCACCCAGAGTTTAGGTTAAAACAATAAACTCCAGGTCAGTCATGGGACAGGTGTGAGAACTAAAACAGTTATTTATCTTTATTTTAAAGTTTGGCAAATCAAGGGACCACGCCATATAACACGGAATGGGTTTCCTCCCAAGAACACCAGTGCATAAAACAAACAGCGCAATGCTAAATAAAGAACAATGAAGATATTATAAGACCCAGGTCCCATCACACAATGCAACGCAAGCCGGAGGATTGGGGTTTCCCTTATAATAGTCAAAGCATGCTTGATACGTTTAAAACAAGTCATTTTATACTATAATAAGTGTATAGTGTTTAAAACAATTTCAATCATAAATATCAATCATAGACGGCATGGGTACCATATATCATGTCGCCATACTAGGCTCTACAATCAAAACCGCTAATGTCACGTATTTGGAAGTTGGATTTCCATCTGTGAACCGAGGCAAAAGATAGTCCTCTACCGATCCGAGACTGTCTAGCCCGAGCCTCAGGATCAGAACGCATCAACCCTTTGGATCGTCAGCGTCGGTCCACCGATGTGGATTATTATGCCTGAACACTACGTTTCTCCACCCTTTGGGGCGTAAATGAGCCAACGAATGACTCCATCGGTCCCGGATCGACCGATATATCCGAGGCGCCTCGCAACAGCAACAACCACATAAGTCAAACTCGTCAGGGCGTGCAAAACCACTGACGCCACTTCTAGCTAAAAAGAAACGCATGCCCTCCCTTATGTCCTCTCCCGTTTCTGGTTCACAACCGGGGTGTGAGGCTCGCGAATCAATGTTACACAAAGTTATGCCACACAGGCGGTGCTTTGATCATCACCACAAGACTTTGCTTTTCAACAGAAGCCTTGATCATTTGCATCTTAGCGCGCCACACCGGCAGACCACTCTATGCAACTGATATCAGTCACATAGAATGAAATCCAATGTCAGACACACAGTCCATTTACAAGTTCGTTCTGGGTCTGAACGAAACCGAAGGCACCTAGTACCCCGCATATCCATCGATCTCCAAGTACGTCTGGACGATCACTAACTGATTCCCTCCTCTTGGGTGTACGGCCCAATCAAGATCATCAGTAATTATCGAAATGACATGAAGACTTCCGGTCTTCAACCACCGTCTTCATCTTCGACACCACGTCGAATTAGTTATTCAGAATGGGATAAACCCGGTCTTTCTGAATAACTCGCGTATATAATAAACAAGTGTTACACAAACACGACATACGCCTCATTCCAATTCAGAATATTCTTTTATTCAAATATTCTTATACTTTGGGAAAGGTTCCCATTAATTTTATCAAAGTGTAACAACCCTGAATTTTGGGGCCAATTTAAAATTTTAAATTTAGTAATTTTAATGAGTTTTTGATATTTAAAATAATTTATTTAAAATAATAATGATTAAGAATTGATTTAAATCGAAGTTAGAATGAATAATTTAATTCTAATTATAAAAGAAGTTAGAAATAGCGCTGTAGTTTGAAAAGTCAAACTTGAACTTTGACTGACCATACAGGACGCAAAATTTAACCGATTTTAGTGAAACCAAAAATATTAGAATCTATTTAAAAATATCTTTCTAACGAATCCGAAAAATCGAAATTTCATAGCGGGAATCAAAAGTTATGCCCAGTTTAAAATTTAGAAAGGTCGCTATGAAATATATAAAGGTCAAAAATGCTACTTTTTACATACGAAGGAATTTGAACACGAAACCACTTCCATTGAGTTCAGAATGACGTTTCTGCATTGAAAAACAGTAAACACTTATATATTTCGAGTTTCGAAAATTATTTGTTTAAAAATGTATTTTTAATATTTAATATATACGCCCTGAAAATAGTCATTTTACAAACCACCTCCGTTTTCAACGAAACCACTTTTGTTGGAACCGGAATGTCAAATTATAGCTAGATTTCAATTTTCAGGATTTTTCGAATTAATAGGTGAGCATGGCAAAAGAAAATGTGTTTTGACTATTTCAGTTAAATTTAAACGCCTTAAAAATAGCCATTTTTTAATTAGTCTCTGAATCCGACGAAAATATTTTTTTTGGATTCGTATCGTCATTAGAAAGCTAAAAATATTTTTTTTAGAATTTTCTAAGGTCATATGTGGCCCCGGCATATTTAAATGTACCGTCAATATTTAATTGATTAATTTTTAGTGCGTTTTTAAATAAAACTTCTACAGATTTCGGAATTGGGCCACGAGACCTGTCCCATTACATTTAGAAGGCGTCAAAACCTTAAGAACGACAGTGAGCAGGCCAAATTTCGAGTTAGTGGCCAAACAGACCTTTATTGGATAATTAGATATAAACCTAATTAAATAATAATATAAATAAGAAGCCAAAGTACGGGCTCCTTCTTCTTCCTCTCGTTCTACACGCTGCACACACAACCCATGGCTGAAATTTTCCCTCTCCAAATCCTCCGAATCCACAAAGAATTAGCTTAGGCCGTAGTGCAACTTTTTGAAGCTCTTCTCACTCTCTTTAATCTCCAACAAGTTTCATCCCTTTTCATCGAACGTAGGCGAAGAACGAGCACCGCCAACCCGCGGCCTTTGCACCCAAACCGCACCCTCCATGTGCCACCATCCATCACCCTATTTTCTGAGCTTGTAGATCTCTCGTAGCCGGTCGTTTTGCCGCAAACCGTTCGCAAAACCATCGACTACAACTCCCGAAATCCGAATTCAAAGTTTTGAACATTTCTGAAATTTAAGGTATGAATATTTCAGATTTTGCGACGCTTTTTACTGTCACAGTGCCAGTTGTTAAAAGTCAGAATTCTAATTTATACATGAATTTCAAATTGAAATCTTTCAGATCCGAAACCATTTTGAATTCAAACACAAGATCTGATCAAAGTTGACAATTCATTTCAGATCCCGCCTAGGTGAGAATTTATTTTTAATTTAATTTAATTTATTTAATTATTAATACTTTGTGATTAAAAATATTTATTGATAGATCTGCTATGTCGTGATATTTTAAATATGGATCTGAATTGTTTATACCGTATGATGTTAGATCTGCAAATCTAAATATTAGATCTGAATTTATTGATTAATTAGAATTAATTATTTGTTAATTTTATTGAATCATGCCTCGTTGATTTGTCATATGCCAATATAAACATCACCCTGTATATTACCTTGATGTGAATTGTTAGATTTAGTCATGTTGGTTTATTTGAATGTTGTTGTTGATTGGATGTGACATGAAATACGATGTGGTAAATGGTGAAGGCTCAATCTTTACATTGTAAATAGGAAGACTAACTTTTATATATTGAATTTTTGATTGAAATTATTAAAGACTGGATCTTTAATTGAAATATTAAAGATGTAAATTTTCATGAAAATATTGAAAGATGAATTTTTTTTATGTAAATATTAAATGATAAAATTTTACATTGTAATTTAAGAATAAATTTTTACATTGTAAATGAAAGATGAAATTTTTATATTAAATTAAAAGATATGTTTCATTGTAAATAATAAAAGATATGATTTTTCATTGTCTATGAAAAGAATGAATTTTTGCAATGATTTATTAAGGAATGATTTTTTGCAATGAATTATTAAAGAATGGACCATATATAGGAAAATCACTTTTATTTTACAAACATGGGATGAGAATGAACCATATATATGAAAATTACTTTTATTCTATGAACCTAGGATGAGAATGGACATGTAGAAAAATTTTACTTTTTATGAACTTAGAGATGGGAATTTACCTAGTGATAAAAATACATTTTTATATGTGGTGTGGAAGTAGGAATTTATGATGTAATAAATTTACATTTTTATAATGTAAATATAAAGTAGAGTTTGCATGTAAATTAGAACGGTAAAATAAAAATGACATTTTTTTTATATGTTATTTATATATGGATTTACACCGTAAGATAAAATATTCATTTTTATCAAATGTAAAGGAATGACAAAATATTCATTTTGTCAAATGTAAAAGAAAGATAAAATATTCATTTTGTCAAATATAAAGGAAAGATAAAAATGTAAGTATGACAAAAGAATGAAACATATTTATTTATTTGTAAGTGTCATGTACTGCATATGAAATGAAACATATTTATTTATTTGTAAATGTCATGCACTGCATATGAAATGAAACATATATATTTATTCGTAAGTGTCATTTACTGCATATGAAATAAAATTTGTAATGTCATATATGGCATATGAAATGAAGTGCATAGTTAAAATCATACCTTTTGCATATAAAGCGAAGTATTTTAAATGTCATTTAGAAAAGAACAAAATTTCACATTTTTGATTAAAGAAAGAAAAGAACAAAGATTCATATTTTTGTTCAAAGAGAAAGTAACGGACAAAATTTACATTTGTGTTTAATGTAAATCCAAAAAAATTACATTTTGTTAAATGAAATTAAAAAAAATTACATTTTTGTTTAAATGTAATTAAAGTAAGAAAAGTTACATTTTTGTTTAAATGTAATTAAAGGAACAAGAAAATTTACATTTTAAGGAATTGGATTTTCATATAAAAAGGGATAAAGTTAGAAATTTACATTTTTATTATGTAAACAAAAGTATGAACTTGCATTGTAAATGAAATTTACATTTTTATATGTAAACAAAAGTAGGAATGTGCATTGATAATAAAGACTACATTTTTATTATGTAACTTAGAATGAGAACTTGCATTGCAAATAAAAATTACATTTTTATTTGAACTAAAGATACAATATTTGCTTTGCAAATAAAAATTACATTTTTTTTTATTTGAAACTATGATATGCAATTGGCGATGAAAATAAAAATTACATTTTTCTTTGTAAATATGATATGAAATTTGGCAAGCGAACAAAATTTACATTTTTCTATGTAACTATGATATGAAATTTGGCAAGCGAACAAAATTTACATTTTTCTATGTAACTATGATATGAAATTTGGCAAGCGAACAAAATTTACATTTTTCTATGTAACTATGATATGAAATTTGGCAAGCGAACAAAATTTACATTTTTCTATGTAACTATGATATGAAATTTGCTATGCAAACAAAATTTACATTTTTCTATGTAACTATGATATGAAATTTGCTATGCGAACAAAATTTACATTTTTCTATGTAACTATGATATGAAATTTACATTGTAAATTAAAATTACATTTTTATGATGTAACTTAAGAATGGAATTTACATTACCATTCTAAATAGTCAAGATCATTTTGGTTTTGCATTGAAAGAGATAGGAAAAATTATTATTTTTGCTTGGCATTGAAAGAATAACAAAGTTATTATTTTTGTTACGTTGAAATTAAATAAACAAAAATATATTCATTTGTATAGAAATGAAGTTGATACCAAATTTATATTGCATTCTTGTTAGAAAATGAAGTGACACAAAAATACTCATTTTTGTTAAATTATAAATGACGTACAAAAAGGTATATTCATGTTTGTTGTAATGAGAATGAAACACAAAAATACCTATTTTTGCTGAAATTGGAATGATACACAAAATATATATTTTGTGTATAAGATATGTACGGAAATTGAAAAATAAAAGAAAACATTTGTTATGAGTGATGATTTATTGGATATAAATAAGAAGATTTGTTGTTTGCAAAATATAGTAAAATATAGTAAAATGAAATGGATGAAGGAATGATATATAATTATATATAAAGATTTAAAATTGAACGACATGAAATGATTTCCAACTTATATATATACAAGAATTATTTGGAAAGTCCGAGTCTATCTCATTCCAAATAATTTGAACGACGTTTAAAATTCAAGAGTTGAAGACGGCGATTGAAGACCAATGATCTTCACATCGAATGGACGACGACTGCTGATGCCTGTGATGGGAGTAGCTACCTTGAAGGGGCTACAGTGGTGGCCGTCCGGACGTAGTGTTGATTAGTACGGATTTGGCTTTCGCTCAGACCCAGAGCATAAGCTTATAAATGGATTGTGTGTCTGACATCGTACTCCATTAAATATCATGTTATTAATCTTCTGTCGAATGTATGGATGTTTGGTGGTGGAGAATTTATTCTCTTGCTTAACCCCCGTTCATATATTTCGGCAAAGGATTGGTAGTGTGATATGGAGGGATGATGTGGCATGCTAAGATGCATATGATCAAGGATTTGTTGAAAAGCAGGCCTTGTGGGATGATCAAAGCATAGCCTGTTTAGGCATAGCTTTGTGTATAACGTAACTTCGCGAGCCTCACACACCGGCGGAGTCTAAAACGGGAGAAGGGAACACAGGGAGAGCAGCACGTTTCCTTCTAGCTATAAGTGATGTTTGGGTTTTAACACGGCCCGACATTTTACTTATGTGGATGATGGAATGAGGCGCCTCGGATAGGTCCTATAGGACTGGAAAACGTGTGTTCAGGAATTGCCAATCCACGAAGCTGTATGTGTGGACTGGCCCTGCAGCATCCAAGGGTTAACTGCGGGGAATCCTGAGACATTAGCTAGAGTGTCTCGAATCGGTAAGGAGCTCCTCCCTAGCCTTGACTCATGATGGGAACCCAATTTCCAATACGCCCCATTCGGTTTTGATTGTATTACTAGTATGGAGGCATAGTAGTATGGGATACTATTCTTCCTAGGATTGATACATTATGATTGAAATTGTTTTTAAAACATATACACACTAATAATAATATCAAATCCGTTTTTTTCGTACCAAGCATGTTTAATCACCATAAGGTAAAACTCTATCCTCTGGTGTGCGTTGCATTGTGTGATGGGACCTGAGTCTTATGGTGATTTCATTTTTTCCAAAAAGCATTGTGTTGTTTTGACGATTCACTTTAAGTTATGAACGGCAATCCATTGGAATAAACCCGTTCCGCGTTAGCGGCGTGGTCCTCGGATTTGCCTTATTACTATTAGTTAAATTAGTTAAGAATTCTCACACCAGTCCCATGACTGACCCGTTGTTTGTTTCCACCTTTACAAACTCGGGTGCCCTCTTCTCCACACGGGCAGTCGAGTAGTTTATCTACAGGTCCTTATCTCGAGTAGGATGCTGGATTGAAGCTTAAAGTTGTGTCCAGAGCATAGTTATCTTCCACTGTATCTATTTTATTATTTCCGCTGCAATGTATTAAATATATTGTAATTTATCTTCTGCTGTAATTTACATTTTCCAATGTACTCTGATATTCTGTACTCTGATGTAAACATTTTGTACTGTTTATAAAAGTCTGCTATTTTTGTTCTGATGTGTTGTATTCCCAGAGTTAACTTATGCGGATTTTGAACGGTCTTGGTCGATCTAGCGATCGATTAAGGTCGGGTGAAATGCGTTTCGTTACACAAAGATAAATTCTTTAAATTTATTCTTTAATCTTCTCTGGAAATCAATTCAAACCAGTCGGGATTAATGAACCTTACCGAAGTAATCAATTGTTAAATTTCTCAACCCCAACCTATTCATCCCATGAAGTAAAATTGGTAATACTTCACATCTAACACCACGGTGTTATCGGTAAATTCAATTACCATTTCACGTTCAAATCTAATTGAAGATTTAACTATCGCCTGGAGCAAAACTAGTGATACTCCATTCTCGATCTTTTCAATCTAATTAAAGATTCATTAAAACTCCACTTAGTTTTAATCCTTAACTGGGCTAAAGAATCAGTGTCATTTAAAACACGGTTCACGATAAACCCAAAATCACATTCCATTAATTATCGGGTTAAAGAACAAGTGTTATTTAAAACACTGTTCACGATAAACCCAAAAATCAATACCAATTCAATTCCAATTAAATATTATTTAATTGGTACACTTCATTAGATCTAAATAAGAAGATTTAATATTTTTCTCAACTGGGCTTAAGAACAGTGTTAATGAAGACACCATTCACGACAAAACCAAATCACATTTGATATTAAATACAAGGCTCTGAATAGAAAATATATTGGCTTATATTCAATATCAAATTCTACGACCAACAAATATCGTATGGGAAATAACGATATAAATATATCTTTCAAATTTCCATAACAATATCTGTATAATCACGAAATCCAACATCGAAATATTCCAAAGACAATTTCGATTCAAATCCACTCCAATTCAATTTTTGGAAATCATGGTTACTTTTAAAACCCTTTTCAAATTAAATTTATTTATTTAAAAATAAATAGAATTATAATTCTAGTTCAAAACTAGTTCATTTCGATAAAAATCTATTTTTATCTTTTCAAATATGGAGTTTTTCATCCAAATTCTTCCCAAATCTTTTCTTATGATTTTACCCAAATTAATTCTATTTTTAATAATTTTATCAAGGCTCGTACAGTCGATTTCCATCAACGGCCATCGAACTGCACTTACAACGACCTTTTCCAAATTTGATTTGGACATAATTCCAAATCCAACCGTTAGATTTCAAATCTCTAATGTTCTTTAGAAAGCTCTTTTCGATACGAACCCAACGGTTCCGGTTTTAGGAGAATCCTATGGTCGGATCTCCCGTAATATCCATTCGAAGTCATTGGTCGAAATTCGCGAACTACCACGGCGCGGCGCGTTCTAGTCAGGCCATTATATATATAATATATATATATATATATTATATATCGTCGATTTCCTTTCAAAATGTATTTTAAAAACCGTTTTAAATTCGTTTTCGAAATGATTTCAACTTCATTTCAAATTCAAATTCAAATCAAAATTGAATTTTTCAATATAATCTGTTTTAATTTCATTTCAAATCGATTTCAATTTAATTTCAATTTAATTCGAATTTCAATTTATTTCAATTTAATCCGAATTTAAATTCATTTCAATTTAATTCGAATTTCAAATCTATTCAATTCAATTCGTATTCGATTTGAATTCTATTCAATTCAAGTTCTAAAACATTCGATTATTGAAATCACTTTTCAATATTCATTTAAAAAAAATGAATAAAATCGATATAAATATCGTTCACGTCAAAATGGCGTCAATCTAATCAACACGGCTTCATATATTTCTATTTTCCAATACTTTATTTCAAATATCTATTTTCAAATATTTCTATTCAGGTATTCTATTTCAAAACTGGAATGAGGCCCAATCAATTAACATATAATGTTAATTATATGGATTTTCTACAACACATGTATAAAATAACAATGATAAATAATCAACCATCATCCAGAGCGCACCACACAACTGCATAAGCATTAAATATAAATAATTAACGCTTACACAGCCTATCGACCAATCGATCGACATACAGCTAAATAATTGGGATTAGTGTACGCCAAATATCATCCCAATACCCATGTGGGGTTTCAAACAATCAAACACAGATTTTATTGGTGCAGTTGGGCGATGTGTAAAATTTATCGTCCCAATCAATATCAGTCAAATCAGTGTGTATAAACAAATCTCCGATTTGTTTATTACTATTTATTTTATATACACGTTAAAAATTCTATTTTCAACTATAAAATATTTTTAACTATCTCAATATTTTATTTCATTTCACATCACATCACACAATCAACTATACATCAAAATCAAACAAACAAGCATACAAGCCGTCCATGGTCTGTGGACGACTGGTGTCGGGTGCTACTAAACACCGTATTCATCCTAGTATATATTTTAACTAGAAAATTAAATTAAAAGTGAGAAGTTCTCACAGAGGGTTCCACTCCGCCGTGCTTTGCTGTTGAACTGCTGAACCGTCTGGATCGGTTTGAAATTCCAATGCAGTTCTTTTCACGTTGTTCAAATAAAAATTATATTTTTATTACTTCATTCAATAAATAAAAATCGTATTTTTATTTTTACTTCATATATATTTACAACGCTTATTTATATATAAAGATCGAATTTTTATCTTCACCTCGTTATAAAAATTATATTTTTATATTGCTCTTCTCCTAATAAAGATTATATTTTTATTATCTATACTATGTAAAAATCATATTTTTATCACCTAGACTGTATAAAAATTCAATCTTTTTATTACTAACAACATAAAAATCATGTTTTTATAACTTCAGCTTTACATTAAAAATCGTATTTTTATATTTCTAATAATCATATCTTTTCATCATTCACATACATATGAAGTTCATATCTTTACTTGTAAAAAAAAATCATTCCTTTGTACGATAAAAATCGCTACTTTTCTGTAGTAAAAATCGCTATTTTCTATAGTAAAAATATGACCTTTCTTTATTTAAAACCTAAACTTTATTTAATTAAAAATCTATTTAATTTCAGATTTTCAAAATAATGTTTACATATTTTTTTAAAACTGGAATTCAAAGAAAAACTCACCGATTTTTCGATGGAGAAGGGGGTATGGCGGCCTCTGCAGATCAGGGAGGTTGCGGAGCTTGGTGGTGGCGATGTGGTGGCGCGTCGGGGCTTCAGGGGAGGGCTGGCTTTGCGAAGGGAGGAAGAGGGAGTAGGAGGAGGTCGGATTGGGCGTTCAGGCGGGTGGTGGTCAGCAGGGGGTGGCGCGGCTACTGGCAGTGGCGGTTTCAGTTGACTGGCGGCAGCCTTCAGGGGAAAAAGGGGGCTCTAGGGTTTCAGGAAGGGGGCAGAAGGAGAACATCGAGGTGGAGGTGAACTGAGGGAGGGGTACGCCTGAGGCGCGGTGGGCCAGCGGTTGCGCCAGCGGCCGCTGCGGTGGAGGATCGACATCTTCCCCTTTTTTTTCTGATTTCGTTCTGAACGTAGAGGAGAGAGAGAAAGTATAGAGAGGAGGGGGGTTTAAAGTATATATTATATAATTATTTTATTATTTGTTTCATTAACTCGTTGACTTTTTATTCGAACTCGAAACGAGACCGAACGACTATCGCCCCTAGCTAAATACCCCCATTCCGAACATAATGGGATATGTCGTGTAAGCCAGTTCGATCGTTTCGATCAGTTTTCGTCAAAATCAACATATAACTCTATATATTGAATTTGAACGCACATTTCAATTTACTGAGGTCACATATGGACTCTAAAAATTCCAGAAAAATATTTTCTGGCTTTTTATTGACGATACAGTCCTAACAAAACTAGTTTCGTCGAATTCTGAAACCGTTTGAAAAATGACCATTTTCCAGTCGATTAAAATCAACTGAAACTGGTCAAACGCGTTTTCCTTTGCCACACTCACATGTTGATTAAAATCAACAAAAGTGGTTTCGTCAAAAACCGAGGTCGTTTGCAAAATGGCCATTTTTAAGGGCTAGAATTCCATAGCGACTATTCTGAATTTTCAACTGGGCATAACTTTTTATCCCCGCTATGAAATTTCAATTTTTCGGATTCGTTGGAAAGATATTATCAATTAGATTCAAATATTTTTGGTTTCGCTAAATTTCGGTTTATTTTGCACCCGGTACATTCATTTGAAATTTGAAATCGAATTATCGAACGACCGCGCCATTTTCAATTCCTTTTATAATTATAAATAATTATTTATATTCTAATGACGATCTATATAAATATATACGTTCGAATTCTATTCAAAATAAATTTCTCGTCGTTATTATTTAAAATAATTCATTTTAAATATCCAAAATTCATGAAAATTGCCAAAATAAAAATTTTAAACTGGCCCAGATTTTCGGGTTGTTACATTTTCATAACCACGCTACATAGTTAAAACTCTCATTTTTATTCCTCTACTATATAGATTAAAATCAAATCTTTCTATCACTAATGAATATATAAAAATCACATTTTTACATTGCCATTCAAACGATAAAAATCATATTTTTACTTTGCTACATTGTAATAACCCGGAATCGACGAAGTATATATTATATATATTATATATATAATATAATGGCCTGAATAAAACGCGCCACGCCGCGGCAGTTCGTGAATTTCGACCATTTATTTTAAACGGGTTTTCACAGTTGGTATTAGAGCTTTGGTTTACAAAGCAGAGAACAAGGCTCATTAGAACCATACGAAAGAATTCATCAGATATTGGATTAGTAATATCCAATTAGAATGACTCGTTAGAGATGGGATCAGTAGTATCCTAGAACGAGTGTGAAGAGTATATTTTTAAAAAGTGAAAACAAATTTTGTTATGAAAATTTAAATCAACTATTCGTATTTGATTATTTATTTATATTGATTTTGGACAATTCAGTATATAAAGAATTTGCATATACGCCTTGCAAACGTATATTCAAAGTTTTAATATATTGGATAAATATAGCATCGCACTCTAGTCGCCCGAAGATGATATTGATGATAGCGATCGCATCATCAACATTTATGTTCGAGTTTCGAAGGTGTGATTTTCTATATATTTCCATTAGGCTGGTGTGAGAACCAAAACTTATATATAGCTAGAACACATTGTAGTGAATTGGCATCAAAAACAAGATTTTCAGTATATATATCAAAATTATGAATTTGAAACGTTAATTCACTAATTGATTGATGTTTGGGTTCTTTGTTTATTTGTTTTCTAGTTCTTAGCCATTATGCCTAACTGAATCAAATATTGAACGATATTGAAAATTGGTCGCATTTGCTTGCATATACATATACTTACATTGAACAGGTCATAGCAAGGAGGCTAGAGCAGAGAATAAAATTTGTTTGCCTGACAAATAGGTACATGTTTACTACATAATTTACTGTTTTGTTTGGGTGATGATGATTTTATTAGCCTATTGGCTAGCCGCTTGGCTTTTTCTTTTTCTTTTTGAGATCTAAAGGACCGGGGAAGCTATTTGAAATTTCCCGATGCTCCCGGTGCAGGGGAGGTTATGGCGAAATTTTTCGAAAATTTAGGGTGTTAGCCAAATTTTTGAAATTTTTTGTAATTCTCAGAAACTGAAAAGTTGGAGAATGCAAGCCAGCTCGAACGTAGAGTTGGTCAATCAAACCACTTTCGACTTTGTTCCTTTTCGGGGACGAAAAGTTTTAAGTGGGGGAGATTGTAATAACCCGAAAAATCTGGGCCAGTTTAAAATTTTTATTTTGGCAATTTTAGCGAATTTTGATTATTTAAAATGAATTATTTTAAATAATATCGACGAGAAATTTATTTTCAATAGCACTCGAACGTATATAATTTATACGCGTCGTCGTTAGAATATAAATATTTATATATAATTATAAATAGAATTGAAAATGGCGCGGTAGTTCGATAATTCGATTTCAAACTTCAATTGAAGGTACCGGGTGCAAAGCAATCCGGATTTTAGTGAAACCAAAAATAATAGGATCTAATTGATAATATCTTTCCAACGAATCCGAAAAATCGAAATTTCATAGCGGGAATCAAAAGGTTTGTCCAGTTGAAAATTCTGAATAGTCGCTATGGAATTCAGGCCCTTAAAAATGGACATTTTGCAAATGACCTCGGATTTCGACGAAACCTGTTTTGTTGGATCCGCAGTGTCAAGTTATTGCTAGATTCCAAATTTCATAATTTTTCGAATCAATATGTGAGCGTGGCAAAGGAAAACGCGTTTGACCGGTTTTAGTTGATTTTAATCGACTGGAAATTGGCCATTTTTCAAATGGTCTCAGAATTCGACGAAACTAGTTTTGTTAGGACCGTATCATCAATACAAAGCTAGAAAATATTTTTCTGCAATTTATAGAGTTTGTATGTGACCCCGGTAAATTAAATGTACGTTTGAATTGAATATATATTGAATTATATTTTAATTTAAATCGAAACTGATCGAAACGATAAAATTGGCTCACCGGACATATCCCATTGTGTTCAGAATTGGGGTATTTAGCTAGGGGCGACAGTCGTTGGGTTTTATTTGGGGATCGGATTAATAAACAGAGATTGTTGGGAATTAAATTAAAATAAAATAAAATAAATAATGGTATAAATATCACTACACGGTCAAACTAGGTCAAAACCCACTCGCGCGGTCAAACCTGCGTAGCCGCCCCTGTTTCCTTCGACGACTGAAAACATCCCAACTTCAAATCGATTTTTCTTCGAATCCTCAAATCAATTCAACGATTTTTCAAAGCTGATATCGAAGCGAATCTCAAGGGCTATCGATCCATGTTGGTTCCATCGTATTTCATGAGGTGGTTCGTCCGATTTTGCTGCTCATAGTCCAAGAGTTCGCCGCCGTTTTCTGGCTTGAGGGGCCCACCGAGCTCCGCCTCGGTCACGGCGACGGCATCCCCTTCCAAGGCGCACGACGCAGCATCCCTGGATCGTCGACCAACTACTCCGTTTGGCGGCGCGATGGAGCTCTACGATTTGATCAGAACGAAGAGGAAGAAGGGGTGATTTTGGATTGAAAATGGGTTGAACGGCTCCAGTTTTTGGCAACAGTGAAGAACGAGGGGTAAGGGATTAAATTAGGTTGATTTAATTATATAATTATCTTAGTGGTATTAATTAGTTCATTAAAATTTAAACATGATTTATATATATATATATATATATATATATATATATATATATGACTGTATTAAAAACTGATTTTTAAAAATAAGATAGCAATAAAAATCTACTTTGATTTAGATACAAAAATCTACTTTGTTTTAAAAAGGACGATGAAGTAAAGATTTTTATATATAAAATAGAAAAAAATTGTGATTTTTATATGTTGAACTTCGAATTAAAAATGTGATTTTTATATGTTGAACTTCGAATTAAAAATGTGATTTTTATATGTTGAACTTCGAATTAAAAATGTGATTTTTATATGTTGAACTTCGAATTAAAAATGTGATTTTTATATGTTGAACTTCGAATTAAAAATGTGATTTTTATATGTTGAACTTCGAATTAAAAATATGATTTTTATATATTGAACTTCGAATTAAAAATGTGATTTTTATATGTTGAACTTCGAATTAAAAATATGATTTTTATATGTAGTGGCTACGGGCAACGAAGATGAAGAAGATGCGATAGCGATGAAGATTTCTATCAATGAAGTGCCGTGGAGCTAGGATAGCAATATGTGAGAATTTCTCACCTTTCAATTTCTTTTTCTATTTATATATATATACTACGATGCAGACGGTGCTTAGTAGCACCCGACACAATCGTCCACAGACCATGGACTTGTTTGTTTGGTTGCATAGATTAGTTAGATGATTTGATTTGAAATTGAATTGTTTGGTGAAATGAATGGATTGATTGATGTGTGAATGGCGTGGGCCTTCACTAGACCGGGGATAAGGCTAGGCCTTGTCCCGTTTCTAGTATCGTGCCGTTATGCCGCCGAAATTTTCTAAAATAAGTTAGAAAAATAAAAATATCATTTTATTTAAAGAATGAACTGAATAGAAATTCATATGTTGGAATAAAATGTTTTGTCGTTAAAAATATAATTTTTAACGTGAATGTGAATAAATAAATATTCATTTACAAACCAGACGGTTTGTTTATGTACACCTATTTGAAGGACATTGATTGGGTCGATAAATTTTACACATCGCCCAACTGCACAAATAAAATATGCGTTTGATTGTTTGAAACCCCACACGGGTGTTGGGATGAAATTTGAAGTTCACTCATCCTGATTGATTAAATATGTCGATCGATTGATTGACAGGCTGTTATAAGCGTTAGATATCTATATTTGATGCTTATACAGTGTAGTGCACTTTGGTTGATGGTTGATTATTTTTCAATGCTATTATATGTGTGTAATGCATGAAAATCCATATAATTAACTTTATATGGTAATTGATTGGGCCTCATTCCAATTTGAAAAATAAAGAATATTATAAAATAAAAGTTCATGTGTTGACAGTACTCATCCATTGAGATTGGTCATGTGTTGAACGAAATATTTTAGTAATAAAATTTACATCTTTATCGATATAAAATAAAAGTTCATGTGTTGACAGTACTCATCCATTGAGATTGGTCATGTGTTGAACGAAATATTTTGATAATAACAACTATTTTGAAAAAGAAATATGTGAAATAGGATATTTGAAAATAGAAATTTATGAAGCCGTGTTGATTAGATTGACGCCATTTTGACGTAAACGATATTGATATCGATTTTATTCATTTTGAAATGAATTGAATTGAAAACGATTTTGAAATGAATTGAATTGAAAACGATTTCGAAATGGATTGAATTGAAAACGATTTCGAAATGAATTGAATTGAAAACGATTTCGAAATGAATTGAATTGAAAACGATTTCGAAATGAATTGAATTGAAAACGATTTCGAAATGAATTGAATTGAAAACGATTTCGAAATGAATTGAATTGAAAACGATTTCGAAATGAATTGAATTGAAAACGAATTCAAATTGAATTGAAAGTGAATTGAAATGAATTCAAATTGAATAGAAATTTGAATTGAATAGAAATGAATTTTAAAACGAATTTATAAAGAAGAATTCAATTTTGATTTGAATTGAAAAGGAAGTTGAAATTGCTTTTGAAACGAATTTAAAACTATTTATATAATTCGTTTTAAATAGAAATCGACGAAGTATATATTATATATATTATATATATAATATAATGGCCTGAATAGAACGCGCCACGCCGCGGCTGTTCGTGAATTTCGACCATTTATTTTAAACGGGTTTTCATAGTTGGTATCAGAGCTTTGGTTTACAAAGCAGAGAACAAGGCTCATTAGAACCATACGAAAGAATTCATCAGATATTGGATTAGTAATATCCAATTAGAATGACTCGTTAGAGATGGGATCAGTAGTATCCTAGAACGAGTGTGAAGAGTATATTTTTAAAAAGTGAAAACAAATTTTGTTATGAAAATTTAAATCAACTATTCGTATTTGATTATTTATTTATATTGATTTTGGACAATTCAGTATATAAAGAATTAATTTGCATATACGCCTTGCAAACGTATATTCAAAGTTTTAATATATTGGATAGATATAGCATCGCACTCTAGTCGCCCGAAGATGATATTGATGATAGCGATCGCATCATCAACATTTATGTTCGAGTTTCGAAGGTGTGATTTTCTATATATTTCCATTAGGCTGGTGTGAGAACCAAAACTTATATATAGCTAGAACACATTGTAGTGAATTGGCATCAAAAACAAGATTTTCAGTATATATATCAAAATTATGAATTTGAAACGTTAATTCACTAATTGATTGATGTTTGGGTTCTTTGTTTATTTGTTTTCTAGTTCTTAGCCATTATGCCTAACTGAATCAAATATTGAACGATATTGAAAATTGGTCGCATTTGCTTGCATATACATATACTTACATTGAACAGGTCATAGCAAGGAGGCTAGAGCAGAGAATAAAATTTGTTTGCCCGACAAATAGGTACATGTTTACTACATAATTTACTGTTTTGTTTGGGTGATGATGATTTTATTAGCCTATTGGCTAGCCGCTTGGCTTTTTCTTTTTCTTTTTGAGATCTAAAGGACCGGGGAAGCTATTTGAAATTTCCCAATGCTCCCGTTGCAGGGGAGGTTATGGCAAAATTTTTCGAAAATTTAGGGTGTTAGCCAAATTTTTGAAATTTTTTGTAATTCTCAGAAACTGAAAAGTTGGAGAATGCAAGCCAGCTCGAACGTAGAGTTGGTCAATCAAACCACTTTCGACTTTGTTCCTTTTCGGGGACGAAAAGTTTTAAGTGGGGGAGATTGTAATAACCCGGAAAATCTGGGCCAGTTTAAAATTTTTATTTTGGCAATTTTAGCGAATTTTGATTATTTAAAATGAATTATTTTAAATAATATCGACGAGAAATTTATTTTCAATAGCACTCGAACGTATATAATTTATACGCGTCGTCGTTAGAATATAAATATTTATATATAATTATAAATAGAATTGAAAATGGCGTGGTAGTTCGATAATTCGATTTCAAACTTCAATTGAAGGTACCGGGTACAAAGCAATCCGGATTTTAGTGAAACCAAAAATAATAGGATCTAATTGATAATATCTTTCCAACGAATCCGAAAAATCGAAATTTCATAGCGGGAATCAAAAGGTTTGTCCAGTTGAAAATTCTGAATAGTCGCTATGGAATTCAGGCCCTTAAAAATGGACATTTTGCAAATGACCTCGGATTTCGACGAAACCAGTTTTGTTGGATCCGCAGTGTCAAGTTATTGCTAGATTCCAAATTTCATAATTTTTCGAATCAATATGTGAGCGTGGCAAAGGAAAACGCGTTTGACCGGTTTTAGTTGATTTTAATCGACTGGAAATTGGCCATTTTTCAATGGTCTCAGAATTCGACGAAACTAGTTTTGTTAGGACCGTATCGTCAATACAAAGCTAGAAAATATTTTTCTGCAATTTATAGAGTTTGTATGTGACCCCGGTAAATTGAAATGTACGTTTGAATTGAATATATATTGAATTATATTTTAATTTAAATCGAAACTGATCGAAACGATAAAATTGGCTCACCGGACATATCCCATTGTGTTCAGAATTGGGGTATTTAGCTAGGGGCGACAGTCGTTGGGTTTGATTTGGGGATCGGATTAATAAACAGAGATTGTTTGGAATTAAATTAAAATAAAATAAATAATGGTATAAATATCACTACACGGTCAAACTAGGTCAGAACCCACTCGCGCGGTCAAACCTGCGTAGCCGCCCCTGTTTCCTTCGACGACTGAAAACATCCCAACTTCAAATCGATTTTTCTTCGAATCCTCAAATCAATTCAAGGATTTTTCAAAGCTGATATCGAAGTGAATCTCAAGGGCTATCGATCCATGTTGGTTCCATCGTATTTCATGAGGTGGTTCGTCCGATTTTGGTGCTCATAGTCCAAGAGTTCGCCGCCGTTTTCTGGCTTGAGGGGCCCACCGAGCTCCGCCTCGGTCACGGCGACGGCATCCCCTTCCAAGGCGCACGACGCGGCATCCCTGGATCGTCGACCAACTACTCCGTTTGGCGGCGCGATGGAGCTCTACGATTTGATCAGAACGAAGAGGAAGAAGGGGTGATTTTGGATTGAAAATGGGTTGAACGGCTCCAGTTTTTGGCAATAGTGAAGAACGAGGGGTAAGGGATTAAATTAGGTTGATTTAATTATATAATTATCTTAGTGGTATTAATTAGTTCATTAAAATTTAAACATGATTTATATATATATATATGACTGTATTAAAAACCGATTTTTAAAAATAAGATAGCAATAAAAATCTACTTTGATTTAGATACAAAAATCTACTTTGTTTTAAAAAGGACGATGAAGTAAAGATTTTTATATATAAAATAGAAAAAAATGTGATTTTTATATGTTGAACTTCGAATTAAAAATGTGATTTTTATATGTTGAACTTCGAATTAAAAATGTGATTTTTATATGTTGAACTTCGAATTAAAAATGTGATTTTTATATGTTGAACTTCGAATTAAAAATGTGATTTTTATATGTTGAACTTCGAATTAAAAATGTGATTTTTATATGTTGAACTTCGAATTAAAAATATTATTTTTTATATATTGAACTTCGAATTAAAAATGTGATTTTTATATGTTGAACTTCGAATTAAAAATATGATTTTTATATGTAGTGGCTACGGGCAACGAAGATGTAGAAGATGCGATAGCGATGAAGATTTCTATCAATGAAGTGCCGTGGAGCTAGGATAGCAATATGTGAGGATTTCTCACCTTTCAATTTCTTTTTCTATTTATATATATATACTAGGATGCAGACGGTGCTTAGTAGCACCCGACACAATCGTCCACAGACCATGGACTTGTTTGTTTGGTTGCATAGATTAGTTAGATGATTTGATTTGAAATTGAATTGTTTGGTGAAATGAATGGATTGATTGATGTGTGAATGGCGTGGGCCTTCACTAGACCGGGGATAAGGCTAGGCCTTGTCCCGTTTCTAGTATCGTGCCGTTATGCCGCCGAAATTTTCTAAAATAAGTTAGAAAAATAAAAATATCATTTTATTTAAAGAATGAACTGAATAGAAATTCATATGTTGGAATAAAATGTTTTGTCGTTAAAAATATAATTTTAACGTGAATGTGAATAAATAAATATTCATTTACAAACCAGACGGTTTGTTTATGTACACCTATTTGAAGGACATTGATTGGGTCGATAAATTTTACACATCGCCCAACTGCACAAATAAAATATGCGTTTGATTGTTTGAAACCCCACACGGGTGTTGGGATGAAATTTGAAGTTCACTCATCCTGATTGATTAAATATGTCGATCGATTGATTGACAGGCTGTTATAAGCGTTAGATATCTATATTTGATGCTTATACAGTGTAGTGCACTTTGGTTGATGGTTGATTATTTTTCAATGCTAATATATGTGTGTAATGCATGAAAATCCATATAATTAACTTTATGTGGTAATTGATTGGGCCTCATTCCAATTTGAAAAATAAAGAATATTATAAAATAAAAGTACATGTGTTGACAGTACTCATCCATTGAGATTGGTCATGTGTTGAACGAAATATTTTAGTAATAAAATTTACATCTTTATCGATATAAAATAATAGTTCATGTGTTGACAGTACTCATCCATTGAGATTGGTCATGTGTTGAACGAAATATTTTGATAATAACAACTATTTTGAAAAAGAAATATGTGAAATAGGATATTTGAAAATATAAATTTATGAAGCCGTGTTGATTAGATTGACGCCATTTTGACGTAAACGATATTGATATCGATTTTATTCATTTTGAAATGAATTGAATTGAAAACGATTTTGAATTGAATTGAATTGAATTGAAAACGATTTTGAAATGGATTGAATTGAAAACGATTTCGAAATGAATTGAATTGAAAACGATTTCGAAATGAATTGAATTGAAAACGATTTCGAAATGAATTGAATTGAAAACGATTTCGAAATGAATTGAATTGAAAACGATTTCGAAATGAATTGAATTGAAAACGATTTCGAAATGAATTGAATTGAAAACGATTTCGAAATGAATTGAATTGAAAACGATTTCGAAATGAATTGAATTGAAAACGATTTCGAAATGAATTGAATTGAAAACGATTTCGAAATGAATTGAATTGAAAACGATTTCGAAATGAATTGAATTGAAAACGAATTCAAATTGAATTGAAAGTGAATTGAAATGAATTCAAATGGAATAGAAATTTGAATTGAATAGAAATGAATTTTAAAACGAATTTATAAAGAAGAATTCAATTTTGATTTGAATTGAAAAGGAAGTTGAAATTGCTTTTGAAACGAATTTAAAACTATTTATATAATTCGTTTTAAATAGAAATCGACGAAGTATACATTATATATATTATATATATAATATAATGGCCTGAATAGAACGCGCCACGCCGCGGCAGTTCGTGAATTTCGACCATTTATTTTAAACGGGTTTTCACAGTTGGTATCAGAGCTTTGGTTTACAAAGCAGAGAACAAGGCTCATTAGAACCATATGAAAGAATTCATCAGATATTGGATTAGTAATATCCAATTAGAATGACTCGTTAGAGATGGGATCAGTAGTATCCTAGAACGAGTGTGAAGAGTATATTTTTAAAAAGTGAAAACAAATTTTGTTATGAAAATTTAAATCAACTATTCGTATTTGATTATTTATTTATATTGATTTTGGACAATTCAGTATATAAAGAATTTGCATATACGCCTTGCAAACGTATATTCAAAGTTTTAATATATTGGATAGATATAGCATCGCACTCTAGTCGCCCGAAGATGATATTGATGATAGCGATCGCATCATCAACATTTATGTTCGAGTTTCGAAGGTGTGATTTTCTATATATTTCCATTAGGCTGGTGTGAGAACCAAAACTTATATATAGCTAGAACACATTGTAGTGAATTGGCATCAAAAACAAGATTTTCAGTATATATATCAAAATTATGAATTTGAAACGTTAATTCACTAATTGATTGATGTTTGGGTTCTTTGTTTATTTGTTTTCTAGTTCTTAGCCATTATGCCTAACTGAATCAAATATTGAACGATATTGAAAATTGGTCGCATTTGCTTGCATATACATATACTTACATTGAACAGGTCATAGCAAGGAGGCTAGAGCAGAGAATAAAATTTGTTTGCCCGACAAATAGGTACATGTTTACTACATAATTTACTGTTTTGTTTGGGTGATGATGATTTTATTAGCCTATTGGCTAGCCGCTTGGCTTTTTCTTTTTCTTTTTGAGATCTAAAGGACCGGGGAAGCTATTTGAAATTTCCCAATGCTCCCGTTGCAGGGGAGGTTATGGCGAAATTTTTCGAAAATTTAGGGTGTTAGCCAAATTTTTGAAATTTTTTGTAATTCTCAGAAACTGAAAAGTTGGAGAATGCAAGCCAGCTCGAACTTAGAGTTGGTCAATCAAACCACTTTCGACTTTGTTCCTTTTCGGGGACGAAAAGTTTTAAGTGGGGGAGATTGTAATAACCCGGAAAATCTGGGCCAGTTTAAAATTTTTATTTTGGCAATTTTAGCGAATTTTGATTATTTAAAATGAATTATTTTAAATAATATCGACGAGAAATTTATTTTCAATAGCACTCGAACGTATATAATTTATACGCGTCGTCGTTAGAATATAAATATTTATATATAATTATAAATAGAATTGAAAATGGCGCGGTAGTTCGATAATTCGATTTCAAACTTCAATTGAAGGTACCGGGTGCGAAGCAATCCGGATTTTAGTGAAACCAAAAATAATAGGATCTAATTGATAATATCTCTCCAACGAATCCGAAAAATCGAAATTTCATAGCGGGAATCAAAAGGTTTGTCCAGTTGAAAATTCTGAATAGTCGCTATGGAATTCAGGCCCTTAAAAATGGACATTTTGCAAATGACCTCGGATTTCGACGAAACCAGTTTTGTTGGATCCGCAGTGTCAAGTTATTGCTAGATTCCAAATTTCATAATTTTTCGAATCAATATGTGAGCGTGGCAAAGGAAAACGCGTTTGACCGGTTTTAGTTGATTTTAATCGACTGGAAATTGGCCATTTTTCAAATGGTCTCAGAATTCGACGAAACTAGTTTTGTTAGGACCGTATCGTCAATACAAAGCTAGAAAATATTTTTCTGCAATTTATAGAGTTTGTATGTGACCCCGGTAAATTGAAATGTACGTTTGAATTGAATATATATTGAATTATATTTTAATTTAAATCGAAACTGATCGAAACGATAAAATTGGCTCACCGGACATATCCCATTGTGTTCAGAATTGGGGTATTTAGCTAGGGGCGACAGTCGTTGGGTTTGATTTGGGGATCGGATTAATAAACAGAGATTGTTGGGAATTAAATTAAAATAAAATAAATAATGGTATAAATATCACTACACGGTCAAACTAGGTCAGAACCCACTCGCGCGGTCAAACCTGCGTAGCCGCCCCTGTTTCCTTCGACGACTGAAAACATCCCAACTTCAAATCGATTTTTCTTCGAATCCTCAAATCAATTCAAGGATTTTTTAAAGCTGATATCGAAGCGAGTCTCAAGGGCTATCGATCCATGTTGGTTCCATCGTATTTCATGAGGTGGTTCGTCCGATTTTGCTGCTCATAGTCCAAGAGTTCGCCGCCGTTTTCTGGCTTGAGGGGCCCACCGAGCTCCGCCTCGGTCACGGCGACGGCATCCCCTTCCAAGGCGCACGACGCGGCATCCCTGGATCGTCGACCAACTACTCCGTTTGGCGGTGCGATGGAGCTCTACGATTTGATCAGAACGAAGAGGAAGAAGGGGTGATTTTGGATTGAAAATGGGTTGAACGGCTCCAGTTTTTGGCAACAGTGAAGAACGAGGGGTAAGGGATTAAATTAGGTTGATTTAATTATATAATTATCTTAGTGGTATTAATTAGTTCATTAAAATTTAAACATGATTTATATATATATATATATATATATATATATGACTGTATTAAAAACTGATTTTTAAAAATAAGATAGCAATAAAAATCTACTTTGATTTAGATACAAAAATCTACTTTGTTTTAAAAAGGACGATGAAGTAAAGATTTTTATATATAAAATAGAAAAAAAATGTGATTTTTATATGTTGAACTTCGAATTAAAAATGTGATTTTTATATGTTGAACTTCGAATTAAAAATGTGATTTTTATATGTTGAACTTCGAATTAAAAATGTGATTTTTATATGTTGAACTTCGAATTAAAAATGTGATTTTTATATGTTGAACTTCGAATTAAAAATATGATTTTTATATATTGAACTTCGAATTAAAAATGTGATTTTTATATGTTGAACTTCGAATTAAAAATATGATTTTTATATGTAGTGGCTACGGGCAACGAAGATGAAGAAGATGCGATAGCGATGAAGATTTCTATCAATGAAGTGCCGTGGAGCTAGGATAGCAATATGTGAGAATTTCTCACCTTTCAATTTCTTTTTCTATTTATATATATATACTAGGATGCAGACGGTGCTTAGTAGCACCCGACACCATCGTCCACAGACCATGGACTTGTTTGTTTGGTTGCATAGATTAGTTAGATGATTTGATTTGAAATTGAATTGTTTGGTGAAATTGAATTGTTTGGTGAAATGAATGGATTGATTGATGTGTGAATGGCGTGGGCCTTCACTAGACCGGGGATAAGGCTAGGCCTTGTCCCGTTTCTAGTATCGTGCCGTTATGCCGCCGAAATTTTCTAAAATAAGTTAGAAAAATAAAAATATCATTTTATTTAAAGAATGAACTGAATAGAAATTCATATGTTGGAATAAAATGTTTTGTCGTTAAAAATATAATTTTTAACGTGAATGTGAATAAATAAATATTCATTTACAAACCAGACGGTTTGTTTATGTACACCTATTTGAAGGACATTGATTGGGTCGATAAATTTTACACATCGCCCAACTGCACAAATAAAATATGCGTTTGATTGTTTGAAACCCCACACGGGTGTTGGGATGAAATTTGAAGTTCACTCATCCTGATTGATTAAATATGTCGATCGATTGATTGACAGGCTGTTATAAGCGTTAGATATCTATATTTGATGCTTATACAGTGTAGTGCACTTTGGTTGATGGTTGATTATTTTTCAATGCTATTATATGTGTGTAATGCATGAAAATCCATATAATTAACTTTATATGGTAATTGATTGGGCCTCATTCCAATTTGAAAAATAAAGAATATTATAAAATAAAAGTTCATGTGTTGACAGTACTCATCCATTGAGATTGGTCATGTGTTGAACGAAATATTTTAGTAATAAAATTTACATCTTTATCGATATAAAATAAAAGTTCATGTGTTGACAGTACTCATCCATTGAGATTGGTCATGTGTTGAACGAAATATTTTGATAATAACAACTATTTTGAAAAAGAAATATGTGAAATAGGATATTTGAAAATAGAAATTTATGAAGCTGTGTTGATTAGATTGACGCCATTTTGACGTAAACGATATTGATATCGATTTTATTCATTTTGAAATGAATTGAATTGAAAACGATTTTGAAATGAATTGAATTGAAAACGATTTCGAAATGGATTGAATTGAAAACGATTTCGAAATGAATTGAATTGAAAACGATTTCGAAATGAATTGAATTGAAAACAATTTCGAAATGAATTGAATTGAAAACGATTTCGAAATGAATTGAATTGAAAACGATTTCGAAATGAATTGAATTGAAAACGATTTCGAAATGAATTGAATTGAAAACGATTTCGAAATGAATTGAATTGAAAACGATTTCAAATTGAATTGAATTGAAAACGATTTCGAAATGAATTGAATTGAAAACGAATTCAAATTGAATTGAAAGTGAATTGAAATGAATTCAAATTGAATAGAAATTTGAATTGAATAGAAATGAATTTTAAAACGAATTTATAAAGAAGAATTCAATTTTGATTTGAATTGAAAAGGAAGTTGAAATTGCTTTTGAAACGAATTTAAAACTATTTATATAATTCGTTTTAAATAGAAATCGACGAAGTATATATTATATATATTATATATATAATATAATGGCCTGAATAGAACGCGCCGCGCCGCGGCAGTTCGTGAATTTCGACCATTTATTTTAAACGGGTTTTCACATACATATATGATAAAAATCACATTTTTATATCGTCACTTCATATATAAAAATCGTATTTTTATCCTATCGCTACATATATAAAGATCAAAATTTTACAATCTATATAATATAAAAATCATATTTTTATTATCTCTATAATATAAAAATCATATTTTTAATACTCTGCTAATATAAAAATCATATTTCTATTATCTCTATAATATAAAAATCATATTTTTATTATCTCTATAATATAAAAATCATATTTTTAATACTTTACTAATATAAAAATCATATTTCTATTCGTTTAAAAATTATATTTTTATTTGCTTCTCTTCATGATAAAAGTCATATTTTTACCTAATAAAAGGTTATATTTTTCCTTCTTTATAGTGTTCATATATAAATAAAAATCAAATCTTTATACTTGCTACTTTATAATAAAAATCGAATCTTTATGTTATGAAAATCATATTCTTATCTCCCCTTCATATAAATAAAAATCATATTTTTATTTCAAATCCCTATACGTAAAAATCGTATTTTCATTTCGCTACATGAATAAAAATCATATCTTTATATTTTAAAAATATAACCTTTCTATATCTAAAAATATAATCTTTCTAATATTAAAAATATAATCTTTAATCATACAAAAATCTAATCTTGTTAATATATAACAAAAATCAAATCATTTTTATTAACAAAACCATATCTTTTCTAGTTCAAAAATCAAATCTTACTATCGATAATATCATCAAAACTGATTTTATGATTCAAAAATCACCTTCTTCTGTCGATTTGGAGGTTGTGGAGCTCGGAGACTTCGAATTGGAGGAATGGGTGGTGCTGTGCTCGCGGGGGTGGCGCCAGGGGGAGCGGGGGTGGTCTGGTGGCGGAGGTTAGTGGCGGTGGCGAGGTCCTTGGGCTGGGCAGCGGTTTTAATTAGAAAGAGGAAGAGAGAGTGGACGGGCGGAGCAGGAGGCGTGGTGGCCAGAGGGGAGGGCGCGGTGGCGACGTTGACGGCTAGGGAGGCGTTGGGCGGCGTGATGGACGGAGCGGTGGTTCGTCATGAGGAGGCTTCATTGTTTTTTTTTCTTTCTTTTTTTTATTTCGAGATTTCAAAAATGAATGATAACGAGGGGGGGGGGGCGTTGACTAGGCATTGTGAGAAACGGAGGGTTTATTTAATTAATTTATTATTTAATTTTATTTTTGAAACATATAAAGTTACTTTTTCATTTAATCTCCAAATCGCACCCAACGATTGTCCCCTCAAGCTAAATACCCCCATTCCGAACCCAATGGGATATGTATCGTAAGCCAATTCGGCTGTTCCGATCAGTTTTCATTTAAATTAACTTTCAAATCATTATATTGAGTTTTAAATGTACATTTCAATTTACTGGGGTCACATACGGACTCTAAAAATTACAGAAAAACAATTTCTAGCTTCGTATTGATTATACAGTCCTAAAAAACTAATTTCGTCAAATTTGAAGACCGTTTGAAAAATGGCCATTTTCTGGTCGATCCAAATTGATTGAAACTGTCAAAACACATTTTCTTCTGTCATGCTCACATAGTGATTTTAAAATTTATGAATTTTGGAATCTAGCAATAATTTGACATCCCTAATTTAACAAAAGTGGTTTCGTCGAAAACAGAGGTCGTTTGCAAAATTTCCATTTTTAAGGGCTATATTTCCATATCGACTATTCTAAATTTTCAACTGGGCATAACTTTTCATTCTCGCTATGAAATTTCAATTTTTCGGATTCGTTGGAAAGATATCTTCAAATAGATTCTAATATTTTTGGTTTTGCTAAAATACAATTTATTTTGAATCTTGTACATTCATTTGAAATTTGAAATTGAATTTTCAAACTACCGCGCCATTTTCAATTCCTTTTATAATTAAAACAAATAATTATATTCTAACGCCGATTCAAATAAATATATACGTTCCAATTCTATTCAAAATAAATTTCTCGTCACTATTATTTAAAATAAATCATTTTAAATATCCCAATTTATCAAAATTGCCAAAATAAAAATTTAAAATTGGTTCGGATTTTCCAGGTTATTAAATCCAATCTCGGTCCCCCTCTTCGCCGTATACTTCCTCCATCGCTCGGTTCTTTCACCACCAGTAGCTTCAAGCTCGCTGGATTATGGGAGTTATAAATCTTATTTGAGGATTTTAGTTGGGTACTAATGGTGGAATAAATTATTATTTTTAAAAGAGGATCACTATTTATATTTTACTGTATTCGGCCATTTTTTAGTTTGCTGTGAACCTTCGAATGAGGATGAGCGAGGCTATATTTATAACGCAATAATCCTTGGCTCGCAAGGATTTGGTGTGGGAGGCACGACATTGGGATGCCTTGGCAATGATGGAAGGGATTGTTTGGTCATCACATCTCAGTTTGTAGGCATGTGTAATTTTGGGTAGGGTGCAGACTATTTGCTTTGGCCAATGCATAGAGACATAGGTAGGGAGAAAAAAATTCAAGGATAGTTGTGAAGTAGATTTGCAGAATTGGGCACTATGCGTGGGATTTGATTTAACAAGCATGTGCACAATAGATTTTTACAAAGGTTTTATTAATCTTAACGGTGAAGGTATATGCTGGGCGTAAGGTTGGCAGAGACATATTAAAAGTAACAATCATTTAGGGTCTGTGCTACGTACAATCTAGGTCGACTGAATTTTCTTATCATGCTTTTTTACTTAATATTTAAGCAATGTATTACTTAACATTAAAGCAAAAGTTTGAATATATCTTATGCTTTTATTTTCATTTGTTTACGTACGTTTGTTTACGCGTAGTTATTTAATACTACCGTTGTTAAATATACAAATCATTCTATACCAACTCCAAACACAATGAAAACAAATACATTGCTACGGCTTGCCGTTTCGGATCCATTGAAATTAATTTCTTTGGAAACCGACCCCATTTGCACAATGACGTTATTTTAAGTTCTAATTTATTTATCGATTCATATTTTAAATAACGCGTACTGACAAAACAACTCTGATTGGCCCCAAACTATAAAACTAGCAATAACTAGTCGTACGCATTCCAATAAAATTCATTTTGTCGAAAACGAAGGTCGGTCAAAAAAATTACTATTTATACGATTATAATATTGTTAAAATATAAATAAACTACAAAAAAATTAACTCAATAATAATAAATTGTTACGGCTATACATCCCCGAATAAAATAATACATCACTTCAGATTTAATCAATATAGATTAATAACTCAACATAAATATTTTCGAGATGAACTATATTCAAATTTATAAAGAAATCCTTTTATAATTTATTAAATAAACGTTATTGTTTATAATCGAAATCCATAGCGACTATTCCAAATTTTTAATTGGACATAACTAACAATATACAAGCTGAAATCTCGATTTTTCTCTTTCGTTAGAAAATTATAGTCAATACAATCCCAACGTTTCTTGTTTCATAGAATTCCGACTTGAAACGAATTCTGCATATTCAATTATAGTTCAAAATTCAATATTGCGAACTGGCGCGCTGTTACGAGCTTGTTTTATATTAAATATAAATTTAAACGTTCAGTCGTCGTTTAATAGACAAATTCAATATTAATAATCCATTAATATTCCAAATAAAATATTTAAAACAAGTTTAAATATTCGAATTCAAATAGCTGAAAAATCTAGGTCGTTACATTCTTCCCCCTTAAAAGAATTTCGTCCTCGAAATTGCTAAGTAAGAAGAACATTCCAAACCCAATTAATTTCAAAATAACTATTTAAAAATATTATCAAAAATATTTCTAATTTTCAAAATTTACGAAAAATTCGCCAGCACCTCCTTTGTATTGTTTCGATACAACTACTACAAATCACCACTCTGGGCCTCATATCAGTTAAAAAGTAAACCAAGCCAATCAGCTACCAAACTCAGGGGTATAAAATCAATTTCCCGAATCAATACATTAAGGTTTACCTTTTTGTCAGGCAACCAACTCTAATCACGAAGCAAAGCAACTAACAACTCTTTCTCCTCTTCTAATCTACACCAACTCAATATATAATGCCAATAACAGATACACGGTTAAACCATTTCAGTTTTATTTCATATTTGATTATATTCTCAAGTTTATTATATTGAAATTTAGTACTTAGTTGTCATTCAATTGATCAATTTAATTATTCAATCAATCTAACATCAAATAATCAACCAACCAACATAACCAGATCATTTCGTTATTAACTTATTCTTAGGTTAATTTTTATTTATGTATCCCCATATATTAAATTTCACATTTTCAAATTCTTCTGGTTATATTAAGCTTATTCAGATTAAAAATCAAGTTTGAATTCTCATTTAAATCAGTTAACAAACCAATACCAATAATTTGATAAAATTATTTCATTTCTAAAAAAAAAATTGGGTAAAATTATTTCATTTACCTTCTTTACAAAACAATATTGTATCAATTTGTCAATTCAACTTAAACCGATCAAATAACACAATACAAAACATTTGTATATAAAATTTACAAATACGCTCTCGTATATACACTCAATCTCGATCTAGGGTATTGCTAACCCCATCTCTATCGAGTTATGCCACAGAGCCAAGGTTTTTCCTAAACCTCTCTCTGATACCACTGTAGCGAACTGGGATTTTCGATCCCGAAAATCGACACAAAACACCATGTCGAAACTTTAAGCATCGAAAATACCGAAACGCTAATAGAAAGAAATTAGAGGATGAGATAAGAAAGAAAGTTAGAATAGAAGAATAAGAAGAAGGATCAACACAACACAGAATCTCACATCACAGCGGAACAAAATATAACATATAAATAAAATTTATAGAGAGCTTTGAAATAAACTTACAATCATCAGAGTACATCAATAACACCAGGACAGTTATAATAATCTGTCCTCATGTACACCATACAGCGGAATAATACTAGATAATATTATACGTCTGAACTCCTTCAGCTCATGTTTGGACTTCACAACATCCGATAACTTGAACCTGTACAACCCGGTATAACCCAAGCATTACAAACATTGGGCCAGTCTGGTGAACCAGAGTGAGAAAAACTCGCTAAATTTATCATCCAGCTTGATTTTAAAGTTCAAAATCATTTTGAAAGAAAAGGATAATCATAAGACCAAATCCACACATAAATACGGACGGTTTTTACCTTAAGATAACCCAAAACATTTTGAAATTAATACCTTATTCTGATATTATAATAATGTCTAAATACAAATAAATATAATCTAGCAGAACGCTTGCATCTCACGCTGTACATATATAGTATACATCAAAACCGCAGGCGCTTATTGGAGATTGGATTCCGACTATGACAAGGTATGGAATCACCCGCCGATAGTGTATCTCTAGAGGTGAATACACTGGGTTCAACAAGAACGTCTTGCAACCCGGCCCACACATGACCGACCACTCATTTCGCTTGAGTGTATCGAATGTATATCGCCAACAGTTGGGAGCTACCCACCGTTTCTCGAAAAGGGTCAGCATTGATAGATTAAAGAAGCAGAAGGAATTTCTCTAGATAGGTGATTATACACCCTAATGGGTGCAACCCACATAGCCATGCTGCCTGCTCGATTTTTATCATTTCCCGGTTGATGAGGCTTGAGGTTATAATCGACTTTTGGAACATCTAGCCACCGTTCACATCGTCCATACACGTCATCCACGAACAGGATGAACCAAAGGCACCCTCCTACTGCATCCTAGGAATCACTCTCTAGATCAGTAGCGAGTAGTCCTTGCAATTCATAGATTTCAATCACGACAGAATCATTGTCAAATATATATCTCTAGGGATCAACTAGAGAAATTCAACAATAGTTCCTCCGCTCATGAAGATATACGGTCTTCAATTGCTCCATCTCGATCATCATCAGATATCTTCTTCGTTTACGTAGTTGCTGATTCAGAATGGTTTTCAAATATAAATTCGATCGCGGTCTTTCCGTATCACAATGCGTTAGGTCAATTTTGGATAGTCGGTTGTTTAACTATCAAATTAAACAAACATATAAATAAAACAAATCCATTGGTTTATACAGCATGACTTGGCCTTTTAAAAATAATATATCAGTTTTTATATAATATTCTCAAATCATTTTAGTATGTAAATATTCTCAAATCATTTTATTTATATACTTAGGAAAAATATCTTAAATTCATATCCAGTTTTCCGTTAATTACCATTTCAATAAATTTGTTAACACATTACTTTTTATCTATAATTGCAAACTCGATTCGACTTACGACCGTAAAACCATCGTTACGAAATCTCCTTTTGTTTCTGTTATTCGAACACCATAATCATCACTTTGCTTTTTAGAATAAACTCATTCCATAACTCACCTCCTTTGAAAATATCGTTATATTTTCATAAATCCTTTTTATTTCTTTTGTTATGGAAATATCAATTCTTATTCTCAAGCTTCTTTTAAATTCCTTTAATTTGGAATCCCATTTATATATTTCCAAACTCTTCAAATAACGTTACACTATTACTTTTCAAAATAAATTACACTAACATCTTTACCATCACAACTAATATCATCCTTCAATAATCCCGAAGTCGTTCAAGTTGGGGTATTTAATTACCTCTCAGACCTTGATCAACAACGTTCTTATCTTAAGATGATATCAGTTGTAATACCAAACCCGATATTCATTCCCAATATCAAAACAAATCCCATTTGGTTATATCTTGATGAAAACTCACCTCTTCTTTAATATAGTGTATCTAAATCGCATCTTGTTAATTCAACTCGCCTCACCACTTTAATTCAAATTTGGGTTTCAGTTTTGATTTCCATTTCAAACCTTCATCAGTTCCTAACCATAAATCAGTAAGAAAGTAATTTCCTAAATATCAACCCCGAAGGCCGAAACCATCATCAGATCAATAGTCAGAAAACCATTTATCTCAACAAATCTCCAGATAGGTTCTATATTCTTAATTTCATATCTTGGATTTTTATTACATTTGTAAACCATTTCTAATAACTCATTCCTTCTCACCGTCTTTCCCCATGCTGCACCATTCACTTCTTTTTTTTTCACACAAAAGCCCAAAGCCCAATTTCAACTCACGCCCAAACAACCCGCACCCAAACCCCGAATGCAGAAGCTTCTTGTCCACTTTGAGCTCTTTATACTGCTTAGTTTTTACACATCTCCTCCCATATGTTTAAAACTTTCTTTCCCCATTCATGAATCCCCATGCATTCTTGATACACATAATAAACCCCTTCACATTATTGGTTCCAGTCTTTTCCACATCAATTTTTTTTTAAAGAAAACTCAAAGGGTCGTTACCATATACAAGGCCGCGTCCCCTCTTGTACATTATTCCTTCAATCCATGTGCCTTCTTCCCAATAATTTATATACACCACCTGCGATACACATTGCCCCCAACTATCACCTTCCCCATGCGCTGACATCTCCTCTACCCACCACATACAATTGTTTCCACTTCTCCATTCCAAATTAACAAACTAAGCTACAGGTTATTCTCCATTTGCTGCATCACTCCATGCAAGTTTTTTTTATGTTTTCCTTCCTCACATATTGTGTCAACATGCCTGACCCCATTTTGCGCAATTTTCATTTCGTTTACCTTTTTTTCATGTATAAGTTTTTTCCACTTCTTCCCATTTAAAAATATATGAACCTGAATGCAAAACAGTAGCTCCATTCGCGACTCCTCACGTCCACCACTGCGCCCCTACAGACAATCAGCCTCCGCCACCCCTGTTATATAAAACTATCCAAACTGCTCCTGCCATTTATCCATGCCAAACCCACTTCCTATCACCGCACCTCACCACTCTTCGTTGAACGCATCTTCCAAGCTTCCATCACTTCGGCTTGTATCACTCCGTCCATTTCCCTTCTCAGGTCATCCCCATCACCAGGCATCATTAAAAGAAATCCGAGCTCGGTCCCCCTCTTCGCTGTATACTTCCTCCACCGCTCAGGTCTTTCACCACCAGTAGCTTCGAGCTCACTGGTTTATGGGAGTTATAAATCTTGTTTGAGGATTTTAGTTGGGTACTAACGGTGGAATAAATTATTATTTTTTAAAAGAGGATCACTATTTATATTTTACTGTATCCGACCATTTTTAGTTTGCTATGCACCTTCGAATGAGGATGAGCGAGGCTGTATTTATAACGCAATAATCCTTGGGCTGCAAGGATTTGGTGTGGGAGGCACGACGTTGGGATGCCTTGGCAATGAAGTAAGGGATGGCTTGGTCATCACGTCTCAGTTTGTAGGCATGTGTAGTTTTGGGTGGGGTGCAGACTATTTGCTTTGGCCAGTGCATAGAGACATAAGTGGGGAGAAAAAATTCAAGGATATCTGTGAAGTAGATTTGCAGAATTGGGTATTGTGCATGGGATTTGATTTAACAAGCATGCGCACAATAGATTTTTACAAAGTTTGTATTAATCTTAACGATGAAGGTACATGCTGGGCATAAGGTTGGCGGAGACATATTAAAAGTAACGATCATTTAGGGTCTGTGCTACGTACAATCTAGGTCGGCTGAATTTTCTTATCATGCTTTTTACTTAATATTTAAGCAATGTGTTACTTAACATTAAAGCAAAAGTTTGAATATATCTTATGCTTTTATTTTCATTTGTTTAGGTATGTATGTTTACGCACAGTTATTTAATACTATCGTTGTTAAATATACAAATCGTTCTATATCAACTCCAAACACAATGAAAACAAATATATTGCTACGCCTTGCCGTTTCAGATCCAGTGAAATTAATTTCATTGGAAACTGACCCCGTTTGTACAATGACGTTATTTTAAGTTCTAATTTATTTATCGGTTCAAATTTTAAATAACGCGTACTGACAAAACAACTCCAATTGGCCCCAAACTAGAAAACTAGCAATAACTAGTTGTACGCACTCCAATAAAATTCGTTTCATCGAAAATGAAGGTCGTTAAAAAAAATAACTATTTATACGGTTATATAATATCGTTAAAATATAAATAAATTACAAAAAAATTAACTCAATAATAATAAATTGTTACTGTCATACATCCCCGAATAAAATAATACATCACTTCAGATTTAATCAATATAGATTAATAACTCAACATAAATATTTTTGAGATGAACTATATTCAAATTTATAAAGAAATCCTTTTATAATTTATTAAATAAACGTTATCGTTTATAATCGAAATCCATAGCGACTATTCTAAATTTTGAATTGGACATAACTAACAATATATAAGCTGAAATCTCGATTTTTCTCTTTCGTTAGAAAATCATAGTCAATACGATCCCAACATTTCTTGTTTCACAGAATTCCGACTTGAAACGGGTTCTGTATATTCAACTGAAGTTCAAAATTCAATATTACGGACTACCGCGTTGTTACGAGCTCGTTTTATATTAAATATAAATTTAATCGTTCAGTCGTCGATTAATAGACGAATTCAATATTAATAATCCATTAATATTCCAAATAAAATATTTAAATCAAGTTTATAAATTCGAACTCAAATAGCTGAAAAATCTGGGTCATTATAGAACTGGAATACATGCGCATATGCATGCAACAAAATCAAATATGTGCATAATATTATGCATTTAACTGCACTTTTTCGCTGTTTTCTTGTTTCTGCCGTGGTTTCTGTTGTTTTTTGGACTGAATTTTTTGTATAATGCATAATTTATTTTATTATTAATTTACAATTTTTTTTAATTTTTTTAATTATTATTTTATAAAGTTTTGAAAAATAGGGACCTAATTTATAATAAGTTTATGACCGGATGTGAGCCTAATTAAGTTTGCTTTTAGGGATGTGTGCCTAATTTTCACTTTTTTTAAATTTATTTTTTAACATGTATATTTAGAAAATAATTCTTTATTAAATTTAGTTAAGTTAAATAGAAGTTTACATTTACTTACATATAATATTACATGTTTTTATTTAAAATTATGAATATACTAATTGTAGTTGAATTAAATTAAATTTTTCATTTAGTTATAATTTATATATTATAAAAATATTAAGTCTAGTTTTACATGCTATTTAAGTCTCGTCTGATATATCCTAACTATTTCCTTGTTTAATCCTCGTTACGACCTTTTCCATCTCTGTGCATTGAATCCGCTAAGCTCTATAGCTGCACAGCTTTCACTTTAACAATTTGTCTTTACACTTGCATGTTTGGCATATGAATTATGTGAATGTATTAGTACTGACTTCTGATGATTAAAAATGTTGGTTATTATGGATAGGATATATTAAATTGCTGAAATTATCCTATGAAATTTAAATTTTTCGCCTATGATACTTTAAAAACTTATTAAATGGATCAAGGTATTTAGAATAATTAAAGTGGTCTGGTTACAGACAATAATTCCTACAAATCAATTGTGTTCTAGAGTGAGAATATATATTTAAGGGAGATATATTGCTAATTAATAAGAATAATTCCTAATAAAATCAATTATGTTTTAGGGTTAAATAGTTATTTTAAGGGATATATTGGTAATACTAGGCTAAAAGGGATATTGGCCACTTATTTCTTTTTGTCGCGCACTTTCTTTCCAATTTGTGTCCAATTTTCAAAACATGAATTCCATATCGAGCATCATTTTCAAGCAAGCCAGAAGAATGTAAATTTAACAAACTCCCATTGTAATATTGTTCTCTTTATACACTTATGTTATATATGGTCAATTGAACATGGGTCAAACTATGCAAAAAATCAAACAATAGAGAAAAAAATGAAGGATTATCCATGTTAGAAACTTAGTTAAAGTAATATCATAAGCTAATTGTACCACTAGTTTAACCATTTAAGTTTCCTTAATTGACAAGTAAGTGTTAAATACGGATGGTACAATCTATTCCAAATTTATTAAGGAGAAGATATTAATTATTTGTCGTAATCAATCAAATATGTAAAACAAATTGGAAACATAGCCAATTAGTATAAAAAGAGATATTATTTTATTTGAAGAATCAATCAAATAATGATGTATGCGGAAACAAACATAAATAATCAAGATTTGTGTTGAAATCAAATCAAGGAAATTTGAAAACTTTCCATCCTTATCTCCAAGGCAGTCTTTATCCTTGCTCCTATAAATATTAAGACATTTTCCCATCTTTATCATCATAGGACAACAAGATATTTCTCTACAAATATCTTCAATAAAATCAATATTTTGTATCTATTGTAGAATGAGAAATTTATACTGGTTAATTTTTATTTTTATAATATTGTGCTCTCTCTTTAAATGAAGAAATAATAAAGGCTGTTGGATCCGAGGATGAAGGAATAACCAAATTTTATTGCATCCACGTAATCTTTCACTATTTATCTTAATTTATATTTATGTTCTTTAATTTTCTTTTATTCTTTGTTGGATTGGAATTGTTGAGATTATCGGTAGATTAATTTTTGGATGTTTGCTTTAATTGTCGAAAACTCTGATCTTCACTATAAATTGATATAATAGCCAGGTTATTCCATTGAAGACTATTTCAGCTATGTGTGATTCGATAAAGAATACCATTAGTAGAACCATTACCAATTATGGAGTCTCTAGATTCAATAGAAAGAGAGATTTTGGCATACGGAAGATGAAGATGGAAGCGGTGTTGAAGAAATAGAGAACTGTTAAAGTCGTTTTAGATCTAGACAAATTAAAGAAATTAGCATGAAGAAATTGAGGAGTTGGATGAGGATTCTCTTACTACCGTTCAACCACCCATCCATTCTAATGAAATACGTAGAGAGTTTTCTCATTTGAAAACTTCTAAGGAATTTTGGGATGTTCTCCAGAAAAAGTTCTACTATAAATCTCTCACCAGTCACAACATCCTATAAAAACAACTTTACTTACTTAAGACGAAGCCCGGAACTGATTTATTAGGTCATGTGGATTCCCTTAACACACTTGTCTTGAATCTTCAAGCAGTTGACATAAATTGTTGTTCAAGCACAAGTTATCGTTCTTTTATGTTTTTCGCCTATGGAGTATAACACTTTTGTTAACTCTATAGTCTATGAACTTTCATCTATTTACTTGGAGGATATAAAAAAAATTTGCATAACAAGATGTTGAGAGGTAAGTTAGCAAACATTAGCATGGAGAATGATTTCAACGGCCTTATTACGCAAAATGGCAGAAAAGAATACCCAAATATTGTAAAGATAAATTCAAGTCAAGGTATCAATCAAGGGTAGCTCGGATTGGAGTATGTCATTATCGTGGAAGAACTGAATATTATATTGCAAGTTACTCAAGTTTGTTGAATAAAAAAAAAAGTTGTTACCCAAAAGGCTTCAACCTGTACAATGGAGACAACAAATTCAGAAGTTGATCCTGATGTTTTTACACCTTCTGCCTCTTATATAAAGAGTTTTATGTGGATTATTAGCTATAAAACATCCCATTATTTGACATCTGATGGACATCCTTTTTCCACTTATCGTCAGTTTAACGGAGGAGAGGATTTCATGGAAAATAATGCAATTTGTCATATGGTTTGGTATTGGAATGGTGAAGATCGAGATATTTGATGGTGTTGTTCGCATCTTGTGTGATGTTATACATGTGCCTAATTTAAGGCATGGTTTGATCTCTATTGCAACATGTGCAATCTTGGCTTGAAGTGTGTAATAGAAAAAGATTCATTGAAAACTACAAAAGGCTCATTTATAGTGATGAAATGGGTAAAGATAGATTTTTTTAAAGGATGCCAATGTTCTTCGATTGTACACTCTATTAATTTTGATTCTACCAAATTGATCGCATTTCCATATGGGAAAGCACAATCTGGAAGTATTGAGCAAGAGAAATCTAATTGACGATATTCATCATTCAAAAATTGGCTTTTGTGAAGGATGCATGCTTAGAAAGCAGATGAAAGGTTTCTTTTAGCATTCCAGAGCATAAATCTAAAGACGTTTTAGAGTACGCCCACACTGATGTTTGGGACTCCACACCATGCCTATCATTTGAAGGAGCCACGTATTTTGTTTTGTTTATTGATGATTTTCTATAAAGGTTTGAACTTACTTTATGAAGTCCAAGGATGAAACTTTTGATAGGTTTCAAATTTGGAAATCTCTTATTGGGAAATAATCTAGAAAGAAAATGAAGATTCTTCATTCTGGTAATGGTGGTAAATTCACTTCTCAAAAGTTCATCAAATTTATCGAATCCGAGGGAATCAAAAGCCACCACACCACACCTAGTTAGTCAAATGGGGTTGCATAGAGGATGAATCAGAATTCGTTAGGAAGAACTTTTTTCTTATGTCTACTTGATAATATAAAGAATAGACTTTGAAAAGAACCATTATCTACATGTTTTTCGTCATCAACCGTACACATTCTACTGCCTTGGAAATGGAGATTCCTAAAGAAGTATGGAAAGGAGAGCCCGTTTCATATTCCTTAGAGTATTTGGTTGTCCAACTTATGTACTTATGAGCGAAGGGAAGTTGGATCCAAGATTGTGCAAGTAGCTATAGGAGAGGGTTAAGGCTATAGGTTGTGTTGTCCTACCACCTAGGAGATCGTTATGACAGGGAATGTTAAATTTGATGAAAAAGTTATGTTAAAGGTGGAGCCTTCTTCTTTGATTGATAATCATGTTGAATGTTCAGATTACTTGACACATTGTAGTTCATTAGACTTCTATATCAGTAAATATAGTTTTTCTAGTGACATCATGGTTAATGAAGAGAGAATCTATCTCAAGGTGGATCTCAAATTCAAACTCAAGCAACCAAAGAGGGAAAAAGACCTAGACCACTAATATTAGGGACCCTACACCATGCTTATCATTTGGAGGATCTAGGTATTTTGTTTCATCTATTGATGATATTTCTATAAAGATATGAGTTTACTTTATAAAGTCAAAGGATGAAACTTTTGATAGGTTTCCAATTTAGAAATTTCTTATTTATAATTAGTGTATAAAAAAGTGAAGATTCTTGTTCTAATAATGGCGGTGAATTCACTTCTTAAAAATTCAGCAAAGTTTGTGAATCCAAGTGAATAAAAAGGCACCACACCACACCTGGGGATCATTAGTCAAATGGGGTTGCAAAGAGGATGAATCAATCTTTGTTAGAAAGACCTCATTGCTTATGTCTACCTGATAAACTAAAGAAAAGATTTTGAGAAGAAGCATTATCTACAGTAGTTTTTGTCATCAACTGTATACTTTCCACTATCGTAAATGTGATGATTCCCAAATAAGTATGGAAGGAAGAGCCCGTTTCATATTCCTTTCTTAGAGTATTTGGTTTTCCATCTTATGTGCATCACAGCAAGGGGAAGTTGGACCCAGGATCATGCAAGTATATTTTCTCAGCTATAGGAGGGGGTTATGGGTTATAGGTTGTAGTGTTCTACTACTCAAAGATAGTTATGAGAAGGCATGTTACATTTGATGAAAATGCTATGTTGAAGGTGAGCCTTCTTCCTTAGTTGATGATGACGTTGAGAGGACAAATTCAGAGTACTAGACACATTTCTATTCATTAGACTTCCACATCAGTAAAAATAGTGTTTTTGGTGACACCTTGGTTGATGATGAGAGATAGAGGATCAATCTCAAGGTGGAGCTCAAATTCGATCTCAATCAGTCCGAGAGAGAAAAAGGCTTGGATAGCTTTATGATTTTGGTGGATTAAGACATTGAAGATATTGATTTTGATGACACATCCAACTATGTTGTAACAACCTTGCTTTTAGACGGTTACTTATTTGAGTGATAAATAAATTATAATAAGAATAATAATTTGTTACTCAAGATATAAATGCCAATAAGAGATTTAATTGGACTTAATTAAATAAGTTGAGATTTAAATTTGAGTTTTGGAATTCATTATGGAAATTTAAAGAAATAGACTATTTAATCATTTTAAATGATTCAATAAGGAGAATTATGGAAATAAACTATAATTATGGTGAAATTGGAAGAAAATAAATTTAAATGATGATTTTGGGTGAATTTGTAGAAATTAAGTGAAAATGTATTGTGTTTGGTTTTAGGTTAAGTAATAGGTGATTGAAAGTTGAATTTGTTTCAAATAAAAATATTTGGAATGAAATTGCACTTCATAATCCAATATCTGGAAGTGATAAGGTTTCAAAATGGTAAATAAACGTTGGAGACGATATAATATGTGAATTTTGATAAAAGGAAAGTGTTTAAGACTTTTGGCTTATTTGGTTGTAGCAAGTTTCAAAATATATGTAAATAATGAATTTTTGTAGTAACGGTGTTTTTTAGAAAATATTAGGTTAAAATACATAATAAAATGTCAATTTTGTTCTTGAAGTATAAATATATATGTTAAAAATAATTCTATGTGTTTGAAATTTTGTTGTGTCTAAATAATGTAGTTTGAATAATTTTTATTCTTAAATTTTGTAAGATTTACAAATAAAATGAAAATTGTAAGTTTTCGTAAAAATTATAAATCTTAGTGGTAATCTTGCTAAAATAAAGTTTAATGACCTAAAGTGTTATAAACATATTGTTTATACCACTATGCCATAGATGGCCTACTACAACAAAAATTCAAGGCATTGCCAGTTAAAATGTTGCCACAATTATGCTAATTTTTGTCTATTGCAATGCAAGCTTCAATGTGTTAGCATAGATATCAACCAAGTGTTGTAGTACCAACGTGAATAAAATTATCAGTCCACATCAACACAATCCAACGGTCCACATTACTGATCCATGTCATTCTGATATTCCTTCATCGCCTCACCTCCTTTGCCCAAAATTTCATTTTCCTACTGAACATAATTCACGCTATTTTTCACTTGAGAAAAAATACAGCCGCTTCCTTTTTAATGGTAATGGAAAATTAGAGTTTTTCCCTCTTCAACAAATTGCGAGTGTTTCTTTAATTTGAGATGAAAAATCACGACTTCAGCTTCTTTAATCCTCTAATTCGAGATGAATCTCCTTCAGTTTTTTTAAATGTAAGTTTCAAAAGTTCCCAAAATCTTTAATTGAGATTAGTTATTTTATATTTCGAATTTGTTAATTTGTAGCTCCTTGAGCTCGGATGAATTTTTTGTCAGCTGAAGATATGATTGCGTACTTGAAATCCAACTAAGGAAAAGTGTAGGACTTGGAATTTGTGCAAAGATGAATATAACAGGAACACATCTTAAAGGAAAGGTATGGTTCAGTGAAATAAATCACAATTGCATTCAACTAATATACAATAGTTTACCTTGATTACAAAAATGTTTTAATCCAAATGGCATTTTTGTGGTGCTTTTATATGTTGATTCGTTGGAATGTTCTTTGAGCAGCTATTGGGTTGTTAATCAGATTAGTAACACAGAACTTTAGTTCCTAGTGAAGTGTGGTTGCGAACAATTTGGCCATCGACCTTATATGAGTTGCATGTTCTAAACGATTGCTCAAGTTTCCCAGGTTGTTGTTGCCGGTGATGATTGAGACATCATTGGTGTTTTGCACTATAAGTGTTTGTTGCATTGTAGAGATAGGGTTGAAAAATGTTTGAAGCCATATTGAGAATGCTTACAACCTGGTAATGTTCTCCAACTTCAAATAATTCTCCTTATTTTCATTTATTTTCTTTTCCATTTTAACAAGTGAAAACTACTTGCCTTCTCCCTTAACATGTGCAACTTTTAATCCATATCCATATCAGTTTAGGTATTAGTGTAAAGCATCACCATTACTAATATAAACCATTGTTGTATTACTAATATCAAATAGAATGCATGTTCTCAGAGACGATGGTTGGGCAGATATCCATACATATCAAATACTGATCTCTTACTCATGGTAATTACATGAATGTATAAATCTATATATGCATGGTTGGGTCAATTATCAATACAGATCATATACAGAGGTGGTACTGAAGGAGGATAAGTGCAGGCAAGGGTACACAAGGTGTTTGTGGCCGGAGAGGATGTAAGTGTGTTACAGAAGTGGAAGTTTTGAAGTTTAATGTTTGTTGTTATTTTTCAAGGCTTTGGGTGATGATGGCCCTGGACCCCCGCCAGCGCTGCGCCCGGACCCGCTGACGGCTCAGCGCTTGGCTCGCCTTCGGCTCGGCATATACTTGTCAGTTTTAGTGTCTATATATATTGAAACTGCATATGTAATGAGTGAGCTGAGTGATGTAGTGAGGAATATCTGTATCTGTGAATAATCAGTGCTATAGTAAATCATTGAGTTGTAAATAGTTGGAGTCAGAAATTTGTACTATTTTAGTTGTAGAAATAAAATATTTTATTTAATAAAACATTGTTTGAATTCAAATTTTGTGCATTAGTATTCTATTAAATAAATATTTAATCCTATAAAGTGTTGCCATTGGATGGTAAAAGTGTTGCTATAGATAATATGGGGTCCACTTTTAAGTAAAATCAGTATGTGCAGCATCACTATAAAAATATCGCCATTGGGTCGCAAAGGTGCTACCTTTGACTTTATGGCAACACGGCAAATACATCGAGGAAGTGTTGCCACAGATCATTTTTTGCCTATAGCAACGTTTTTTGGCACTTCCTGCATCACTTCTCGGTGTTGTTGTATGCAATCTATGGCATAGTAGTGTACTTTATAAGTGTTGTGTGACGTCAAAATTGCAAAGTGTATGAGGGAAATGGTGTGAGTTGATGCAAATAAAGTTAAAATTTGTTTAAGCTATGTTAATAGGTCATTTTCTATAACCTAAGGCCTAAACTTGGATTAACTTGTGCTAATCACCCTAATTAGTTCTCTAATTATTGTGTTAATAGAAGAGAAGTATAGAATAAAATAAACTAGTACATACCTTTTCTTCCCCAAACATACAATTTTCATTTTACAAAACATAACCAAAGAAAGCTTATACAACTCACCTCAAAACACAAAATGTAACCCCCAAGATTCCACAAAACACTAAACCTAAGTTGCTAATCTCTTTTAACGACAAGCAATCCCCTCAAAAACCATTTTTGTTCCATCAAATTCTCTGATTTTGAAATATTGTTGTTGTATGTTGAAGCTTTCAGTTTGCATGTTGCTATGTCTTTTCCTATGCATGACTGAGCTTCTTTTTTCAAGCAGCAAAACACCTAATTCTTCAGTTAGGTGTAAAACTAGCTAAAATATGCAAAAAAGGTGAGTGCAAACTCACATATTCTAGTTTACAGTTAATTTTGGTTGATATCTCTATGTGGTTTGTCAAAATTTGTTGAAATCGGTAAGTTTTGTCAAAATTTCATCTCAGTTGTGCAAACAACCCTGAGTCCAACTTTGGACAGTCATAACTTGCTCATTTCTTGATGAAATCTTGTCATTTTTTTATTGAGTCGTTGTACAGTTACTAAACCTTGTTCATGTCGAATTTCAGGTTGATCCGACCAACATAGATGAAACTTATTTTTGAAAATAAATGCAGGCGAAAAAAATTACCTGGGAAAATCCCGTCTCCTGGGTCAACACATAGGTCGAACCAAGCAGTACTAAGGTCGACCCACTATGTAGTTCGGTTGACGCATAGGATGACTCAAGCAATATTTGTTGTGAAAGAAATACAAGTTGTTGTTGTTGTATGTTGTTTTCCTTGTTCCAGTGTATTTCCTTCGATTGTCATTGTAATTTTGTGATGTTTTTGGTGATGTTTGATCTATGGGTTCAATCTTATTGATGCAAGCATACATTATACTCGATTCTTGTTTCGAATTCTATGATTTGTGTTGATTTTGAGCAATGTTCTGATGTTGAAATTTTGGTGTATTCGTGACATATATATATTTTATAAAGCAGTTTTATAGGTAACTATAGATATAGATTTTCTTATCTGTTTGAGACAAATTGGTTTTTGTCATTTTGTTCTGAGAATAAATTCATATCAGGGTTATACTATATATTTATATTTTGAATTGTATAGATTTTAAAAGAAATAGTTCAAATGCTTTCGAAAATAGTTTTATGAATCCATTTTCTCAAAATCAAGTATTTTTTGTATATTAAACTTCACTTTTGCACACTATGAGAAAGAGAGGAAATAATTTAAATGATATAATAAATCGCGCGGTATGTGACACATTTATTAGTTATATCGATTAATTCTAGACTCGTTGACTGAAATTATTTGTTGTTCGGTGTGAAGTAGCTGACTTGTAGTAAAACGATTAGTAAAACATATGGTATGAGATGCATTGCTTTAACTTTTCGAGGCACTGTTAGGAAGCCTGTGACACATTCATATTGGTTATTATTGTTGCAGTACTTGATTCGGTGTGGCGCTAGACTTAGGGGGGTCTTTATATATATATATATATATATATATATATATATATATATATATATATATATATATATACATATTCCCTTAATCCAAGAGGTCAATCTACACTCGGAGGGAGGTCATAATGTTAGGCCTCTGAAAACGTATATAGTACTCAACAAAGATTTTTTATTGATGCAAGTGCAATTTATTGTTGGATCCATTTGATGCTTTTGACGAGTTTGTTGTTGTTCGATATTGGAATCCAGATCATGTTGATGTTGAATTTTCACTTGCAGCCTAAGAGCTACTTTGTAGCATTTTAAATTCAGTCACAACTTTTAAGTTGAATAAAGTCTTGTGAGTTTTAAATGTAGATATTGGTGTTAGAACAAAAAATGGCACTAACACCCAGTTGACTAGATTTCGTAGAGAATAATATAGAATAATAATCTAAAAACAAAGAAAAAACAATCAACACAAAGGATTTATATTGGTTCAGCGTTAATGAGCCTAAGTCCACTTTATAGTTCTTTGATTGAGTAATGAATTACAAATACAATGTTGGTAATCACTCAATCTCGTAAATACATTCAATTATCTCTCAGGATTTAAAGGATTATGCTCAAAAATCAAGAGTACACTATTAAGTAACAAAGAGAATTATGATAATGGTGGAGCTCAAGTGTGTAGAGTGCAAAAAGATCCTTCAAAATGTCTTTGAAGCTTGTATTCATAGGGGTTCTCAAGAGTTCGTCGGATGTTGACGTAACATCCATCTGTGAAAAATCGGAGTTGAATGTGGGAGAGTGGAGAGATGGTCTCCGGATCGGGTCCTGCCACTTGTACCCCTACCCGCATTTGTAGGCAATAAACGCGGTCACGAATTGAAGTGCACAATTGTACTTCAAGGCGGGTTGGATAGGAGTTCTTCCAACTCGAGGCAATGGTTCCAGAATGCCTCATTCACACGCCTAGGCGGGTCGGGTATGGTCTTATCTGACCTGAGCCGATGCTTGTCTGTTGAATCCCAATTTTCGCGTGTGCATGGATCCGACCCGACCCGAACGGAACGCCTTGACTCAACCCGCTTGCTTAGCCAATACAAGTCTCTTATCTAATCCGTTGTAATCCACTCCTTCTAATCCAAACTTTAATCTTTGAATGACTCTGATTCTCGTCCTTCTGGTACTCAGGATTGTGGTATCTGAACTTTGTGTAGCTTGGTCATAAAGTAGGCCAACATGTTACCCCTCAAAATATGTCTTATCGAGGATGAGGCATGCTTTGAAATTGCCAATATGTCTATTCTTGAATAGGTGATAACCAATAGTCGCGTCTGTCTATAAAGTCGTGACGCTTTGTGAAGCGTGCCTCTTGATTTATGAATTAAGTATAAATACGAGGTCTGATCCACAATTTTCTTTGTTGCATTAACAAATTGGAGCTTTCAACCGGGATATAAATAAATCTGTAGGTAAATTCTTTGGCTTTTGTAGAATCAAAGAAAAAGTTCAAATTATTTGATTAGCCCACGTTGCTACATCAATTTCTCTTCACATCTATTTACATGCTACTTTTAGCAACTTCCTTCAATCTCGAAAACTTCAAGGTTAAGTCCTCGAGTCGAATATTATGTAGCGGGCTGGATGGAGCTCATTCGACCCGACCTTTCACTTTGAATTGTTGTTGTTACTAGACTGCTGGATCAGATCGAGTTTGGATTTCATTTTAGGAATACGAATGGTCCAATCCTTGGCTTATATAAATCAGATAATTCTCTCTGCTTTTCTTTATTCCTTTTGCGATCAATCCGCTTTAATATGAGAAACCCTAATTTCTAAATCCCACAAACTCCCTTTGATCTTCACATCAAATTCACAGGTGGGTTAAAGATTATTTTCTTCATGCTTTTTAGTTTTAAATTCGTGATTGATTCCGCTCTGAATTGTGTGTTAGTCCGCCTCTTTGTTGTTGCTGTCGGCGTTGCAAATCTCGAAGTCATCGCTGTCGTTAGTGATGCCGAATCTACCTCAAGACGGTGGCCATAGTGGTCGTGTCAAGCGTCAATGGGTTTAAGAGGTGAATTGGGGACGATGGAATAATAATATTTATAGAGGAGAGGAGAAGGGAGTCATGTTGTTCAGGCTCCAGCACATCCGATTGGCGACTCGAGTTACAGGTGGAAAATTGAAGAGGGCGCATCCCTTTGGGGTGTGTCAGATTGGGTCTAGATTCTTCGACTCGAATCCCATTCGACCCGATGCTTTCCTCGATTCTGGCACACCTATTTTGCAAATTTCAACCTAAGACCTTCACAACTCATATGAATGTCATGTACATTTTTGCATATCACCTAACATGAGGAAATGGGATGACTTCGACAACTCCGATCCACCACCACGCAAATGAAACTTGTCAAAGAATTATTATAACCCCCAAATTCGAGAACTGTTAGGATAGAGCCTTCGAAACTGAACTTCAGAATCATATAACATGCATTCTTGAAAGACTTTGGAACCAACAAACATAAGACCATTCGACAATACAACGCACATTGATTAACTACTTGCTTTTTCTGCTTTATTTATGTTATTCCATATCTTCACTGCACACACTGGCACACATAGTATATACACATAGGGGGACACGGGAAATTATACTCTAATTCTTGATATTTCTTGGATAGCATAGCCAATATATCTGGAAGATACCCAAGGAGATTCTCAGAGTCGGACAAAAATAAAGCTCCAGAATCGTTTGACAATCCTGATCTTAAAGTTCTCCCATCATATCCAGACTCGGATAGTACAGGCTCAGAATTTGAAATCGAGCTCCATGAACGTGCAGAATCATCCGAAGGAGAGATGTCATTAGATGAAGAAGAGAAAGGAAGAGTAAGAAACAATCAATCTTATGATGAGTTTGAGACTGCAACTATTCTAGGTTAAATCATGGACTCTTGGGTGTCAATGACTGATGACGCCAGACTTAGATGGATATGCTTAAAGAATGCAATATCTTGGGAAGAAGTTAGAGCTGCTAGTGTCATGGATAGACCCCACAATCCTCCGGAAGGTTACATGGTTATTAGTCGATTGATGTGTACAGTTGGAGTTATTCCTCCATTTCCACCATTCATCATCAACTTTCTAAGGAGAATGCGGATTGCCCCCATGCAAATCCACTCAATAGCTTACCCTTATCTCTATGTAATGTATATAACATATGTGGAAATCTTAAAAGTGGAGCCCACTTTTGAGGATGTTAACTTCATCTATCATTTCAATCACTGTCAAAAGGAGGATCCCTCCTTCGTTCATTTTGAAGTTGTTCCAATGAGAAAGGTCATTGGTGATGGGTGTAGCAATCTAGGAGACGTAAGACCCGAGTGGTTTTATATCCAACACCAGCACGGGTGTGCCTGAAGATGGGTGCAAGCCAGTAAGTGCTTAAAATTTAGTCTTTTCGCTTCAAATGCATTTGTGGTTTCACTAACTCTTCATCCATATTTTCAGTTCCAAACCTGAGAAAAGATCAACGCGACGTATACTAGAACCGCCTGACCCTCTTACTGAATGGCAACCCAGACTTCTTAGTGTCAAAAAGAATCTGGTGGATGAGCTTTTTCATCGGCACCATTTCTTGCTATCAGGCAGAGTATAAGTCATGGGGGTCGTGCTTATATATATGAGCCCTCATTTCAAGTTCCACCCACTTCTGCGGAAACCGACAGTGTGCCCCAGTCGAAGGGAAAGTCGTAACTACAATCGAGGCGGGGAGAGCTCAAAGATTAAGGATCCCATGGTTTCTAGTGAAGAACCACAACCAGGAGAGAAAGAGACAACCCCTGTGTGAGAGCCCATTATCCTTCCAAGGAGTCCTTCTCGAATGACTATTCCAGACGAATAACTTTTAAAGAGACCGATCGGGGAAGTGCCTCAGGATGCTGATCCAAAAGACGCCACTATTTCTGAAGCCCATCCTTCTCCTAAGACACATTCTCTCATCAAAACATCAGTGCATGGCCCTTGTTAAGCGAAATCCATATTTAAAGGATTGGAGAATCTCCCTTTACCTTACGCGATGTAAAACCCTCGAGATATTGGTTTTGTTTATTTCTTTCTTCCTTCCGAAGGGAAAGTTACACCTTCCAAGGATGGGAAGTCCACATCTGCAAGCCTGACTCCGGGATATGGTCCGTTGGGGGGACACTTAGGATACACCACACCGACACTACACGTCACAACACCCGTGTGATACATTGCTTCTTGGTTCTAATACTGGTTTCTATTAACTTACACGAGGGATGCCTCGTCCCAGATATGATCTCAGGGATGTTCGTGCGAGCATACCTAGATACAGTTTTGATACTAAACACGGTCAGAGGGATAGCCATGAGAGAGACAGCAGGCGGCGCCATGAATCACATCATCCCCACTCTTCACGCTCCCATTCTCCTTCTAAATCGTACTTCGGCACATATAAGGGTTACCAGAGCCATCGTGAAGGTGACAAACGTCTTCCTAAATCTCCAATTCTCCGAAGGATTCACGTCTCCAAGACAAGTCAACAAAGAAGCACTACGATCCCAAAGATAAGACCTAAGATTTGGATAGGGAGAAGGACAAAAGTAGCGCAGTTGTTATGCTTTCCAAGCGCAGAAACATCGATATTACAATGACAAACCCAATAGTACTTGATTCTGGTACACAGACGATGATAAATGTTTTAAAGAGACAATTCCCAGACTATCACTTCAGGAATATGCATTTGTTCCAAACCTTAATTCAGTACCTTCAGATTGGGCTTTGGGAATCAAAGCTCAGATAGTAGTGGATCAACATTATCAGGAAACATGCAAATTCGCCCGAAAGATTTCCAAGGTCATACATGTTTGTTGGCTGATGTAGACAACTTGAAACAGATGGTTGAATATGACTTGTTAGCTAAAGAGAACATAGAAAAAGAACTCGAATATGTCCAAGCCAAATTTTATCTGGCACAACGTGATGCTAAGAATTATAAAATGCAGCATGAAGAACTGCAGAAGTGCTACTATAGCAAGCTTGATTCTCGCAGCCAAGAGCATACAACTCTTAAGAAATAAGTCGATGATGTTACTTCTGAGAACACCGGATTAAAGCTGTCTTGCGCTCGCCTCGGACAAGAGTAATATGAGTTGGAAAAGGAAAACTGTAGTCTGAAAGCTAGGTTGGTAGAGGCGGAAAGGACAGTATTAGCTGAGGGAAACACCAACCTTGCTCTTGAGTCTGCTTTCGCATTCGAGGCACGACTTGCTGAGGCCAAAAAGGACTTAGATGATTATGGGGAACTTATGATATCTTTCTTCTCTCAGGTGCTTTGGACCCGAGATATATCATGGATCCAAGATTATCCTACAACTTTGGTCGATGTATGGGATCAAAATATTGATGATTAGAAGAGGTGGTTAAAGGTTGACGTCATCGATGAGGAGGAGCTGATGAAAACATATTTAAGAGGTGAGGAGCCAGAGCACTTAGCTTAGGGGAGGAGATTATTCCAAGAAGCTACGGAGGCTACCAAATGCGAAGCCAAGGGAAAGAAAATTATCGAAGGTGACACCGGCTCCTCTTCTGCCATGCCTGAAGTTGCAGAGACAGACGGATATGATACAGAATGTTCAGAAATTCCCAAGGCTGCTCTTCTGTGTCCTATCACTGAAGCAACTACTCTTGCTAATCCTGAGGACAAATCAACCAAAGGTATCTCCACCTTTTCACCATAATTTGTCATGGCTATCGTAGTGTGTCATCGTATTGTGGAGCAGACAATTGAAAGACCTATGTTTTCCTAAGAATTAATAACTGTTATTTCCTATTCTTTAGGTACAAAGTCCGCTAATGAGGCTAAAGAGAAATAGGAAGACGCCGCCGATAAGGCCATGTGCTCTCTAGTGTTGAAGCTCCCAAAGACGGAGAAATGATTGATGCCTTAAAGGATATTGAAGGCATGGTGGATGAGGAAGGAGATGTCACAATCAATGGAGCTTCTGATGAGTCTGAATACATGACTCTTGCTTAATTGAAAGCAAGAATTGAGGAACTCTTAAAGGCCAAAAAAGAAGAGCCCATCTTGGTCGATCCTCTCCAAATCGTTCCTCATAGTGGAAAAATAACCATCAAGCTTCAATCTCGATCAATCACCGAAGAGTTGGCTTCCAAGTCCTCTATTGATCTAAAAGATCCTCCCTCTGACAAGAAGAAGTAAAAGTGTATTCTCGCAGATGCTGAAAAGGAGGAGAAGCAGAAGCTAAAGGATGCCAAGAAATCCAAGCATTCTCCCAAGTACAAGTGAAGCATTGTTTTGATTCCTCTTTTGTTTTCCACTGGTCCGCTATGGTTTTTGCGAGTGCGACCCTCGCATTTTTGTCTGCACTTTGTGAATAAAGCAGTATTCCTACAATATCATTAGCTTGAAAGTTTATTATCTATTTCAATCAAATGTACTTGTAACTAAAACATTACTATGCTAAATAATAAACAATAAGTCACATCACATATCAAACTAGGATTTCAATTCAGGTTCCCTGCAAATCAAAATTTTTGTAATTACAATTCATCACCAGACTAAGGAATAAATATCATATCATAGTGCAATTATCCTAAGGTTGTGATTTGTATATTACATCAATCAATATTGAATAAACTGCCCGGCTAGGGCTTGTTCGGGATTGATTAAGTACGACATTATATTGTCCCCGATCCTTCTTTGTGGAGTGCGGACTCAGCTTTCAATCTTGCCCCCAATCTTTCAGTGGGGGTAGGAACCCATTTCCTTTAGCACTTGATCTCAGTGCATTTATACTCTCCTATCACATGCCTAAGTTAGAGTGCGGTTAAGGAGGTCTTTAATCATCGTGCACCAATCACGCCTATTTTATACTCACTTTCGAGATGGGAGAGTTTGAGTTGGTTAGGCGAACAGTCATGTCATTCGCCCCGTATTTCCTTTTGCATTCTATTTCCAAGAGTGGGATTTCTCTGGCTCGAGTGTCATTCTTGAACTCGGTTATAATTCGTGCTCCATGCTTCACTTTGGCGGATGGAGCTTGTCAAGCAAGCAGTCGTATCACACTTGCCGAGGTGCTATCTCTCGATCCCTGATTCAAGGGTAGAGGTGTCCCCTTGTCCCTGATCAAGTCTCTCTCATCCCGTCGAATCGTGGGATGGAGTTGGTGTGACATTTGTGTGTCATATCCTCACTTGGGTTCGCAAAGTGAAAACCACTGCGTTGGGTGTTGATATCGGGCTTGATGTTAGCCAATCAACCTCGGTTGGACATGGATTTAAGTCTGCTTTTCCAAGTGGGAGTGAGCCTCATAAAAAGGTGAATCATCCTTTTATCGCTGGTCCGACACCAACTAATCAGATCACAACATCAAATCAAAGATAAAAAAATCACAGAGCATGTAATGAATGTCAAATATATCACAGGGTACAAAGAAAAATAAATGCAGGAAAGGTGAATGAAACATGATATTTTTATAGTGGCTCGGCCAAATCATAGCCTACGTCCACTTAATAATCTTTTCTTTATATCAACTAGACTGCTTCAAGCAAGTCGTGCATTTTTACATAGTTTGAAAAGAAAAAGAATCGATACAAGCTCATGTCAAGTAGTGTCGTAGATGTTGGGTGTTCCACGCTCTGGGATATTATTGCCATCAATGGTCTTTAGCTTGAAATCTCATTTATCAAGCCTCTGCCAGATGACGTATGGTCCCTCCCATTTCGGGCCTAGGAAGATGAGGGTTGGGAAGATACACTTCAATACCAGGTCGCTAGGTTCAAAGGTTCTAGGTCAAACTTTCTAGTCGTAATGTCGAGCAACCTAGTGTTCGTGGCATGAGGCATGCAAGTCTGCTTCATCTCTTCAATCATATCTAAGGATTCAAGGAGAAGTGCTTTATTTGTTAATGGATCATAGTAAGTTGTTCAATGAGAGGGTACTTCCAACTCCACTGGGATAACCACTTCTGATTCAAATGACAATGAGAAGGGAGTGTGACCAGTCGGCGACTTGTAAGTCGTGATGTAGGCCCATAGGGCTAACGGTACTTCATCGACCCACATAGTTGTTGCCTGTTCCAACTGCTTCTTTAGAATAATCTTATTGATTTTGTTCACTGCCTATACTTTCCCATTTGATCATGGATGCGCCACAGCGGTGTATCTTTTATCAATGTGGTATTTTTGACAAAAATCTCTGAACTCCGTGTTGTCGGACTAAGTTCCGTTGTCGGTTGTGATGACTTTAGGGATCCCAAATATACAAATTTATTTTTGACAATGAAATTAATCACTCGCTTCATCGTGATTGTGTCAATGGTTCGGCTTCTGCCCATTTTGTAAAGTAGTCCATGGCCACGATTGCATACTTCTCCCCGCCTTTGGCGATTGGAAGGCTTCCGATGATATCAATTCCCCATACAGCGAAAGTCCATGGGGTCACCATCAAGGTGAGTTGGATGGGAGGTGCTTTGGGAATCTTTGCAAAATTTTGACACTTGTCACAGCGTCATGAGTAATGAGCTACATCTCGGTTTATGGTTTGCCAAAAGTAGCCATTTCATAGTATCTTTTTGGCCTATGTCTGTCCTATGGTGTGATCTCCACATTCACCGTCATGCACTTCTCTTAGTACACGCTTGACGTCGTTATGTGATACACACTGGAGTAACGGGACTGAAAATCCTCGTCGATAAAGAACATAGCCGTGCATAACATATCTCAAAGCTTTGCGAATAATGGCACGCCTTTCGTCTTTTCTTATTGGAAGCGTTCCATTCCCCAGGAAGTTCTTATCAGGGTCATTCATGACTCTCTCTCAGGCTCGGTTTCCTACACTGGGTCAACTTCCATCTGATCAATGATTGGGATTTCTAGCATTTCGATTGGGACCATCTCCATCTCTTATGGGTTATCGGAGCTCAAAAACATGGCCAGTTTGTCCGATTTTTGGTTTTCTGTTCGAGGAATATAGGAAATGGTGTAATGTTCTAGGCCATTCAGTATCTACTCAACCCATTCCAAGTAAACTGCTAGTCATGGCCCTTTTGCCTAAAATTCCATCTGAACCTAGCAGACAACAATCTGAGAATCACAGAAGATGTCTAATGCAGCTACTCCCAAATCCTTAGTGAGCTTCTGCCCAGCAATCAGGGCTTCGTACTCTGAATTGTTGTTAGTAGCATGAAAATTCAATCGCAGAGCATAGTAAATTAAGCGTCCTTCAGGAGTTATTAATACGACTCTGGCGCCAGATAGTCGATCATTTTTATCACCGTTTGTGTACAGCTTCCAAATGCTTTCATTTTTCTTTCTAAGGAGCTATCTCCTTCATCTAACACACCCTCCTCGAGAATAGTGAATTTAGCAATGAAGTCTGCTAATTCTTGCCTCCATATAGGCTTCCTTGGAAGAATGTTGAGATCAAACTGGCTTAGCTCGATGTTCCATTTGAGTAGTCTTCCAGGTGCCTCAGGTCGTTGTAGGACCTGTCGCAGTGGATGATCGGTGTATATAACAATCGGATGAGCTTGAAAGTAGTGGCGAAGCTTTCTTGAAGTGATCAATAACCTGTAAGTGAGATTTTCAATCTTTGGATAGTCGCACTCTTCTGCAGTTAGCTTCTTGCTCATATAGTACACTAGTCTTTGGACTCTATCCACCTCACGTACAAGTGTTGAACTGATTGCGTACGATGACACTACTAAGTATATGAACAAGTCTTCGTGATCCACCAACTTAGACAATATTGGAGGCCTTTCTAAGTGACTCAGCAAGTTCTAGAAGGCTTCAATACAGTCCGGGGTCCATTTGAAATTGTGCTTTCCTCACTTTATCAACTCGAAGAAAGGGATGCATTTGTCTGTGACCCTAGAGATAAATTTGCTGAGCGTTGCTACCTTCCCTGCTAAGCTCTGCACATCTTTAATTTTTGTGTGGCTCACTGATATTCCTGATGGCTGCAATCTGGTCAAGGTTAATATTAATTCCGCATGAGCTAACTATGAAGTAAAGAAACTTCCCTGATGCAACATCAAAAGATCATTTCAAAAGGTTTAGCTTTATTCCATAGTGTGGGAGGATATTAAACATCTCTACCAAATCTGTTTTGTGATTGGACGATTGCCTGGACTTCACAAGCATATCATCCACATAAACTTCCATAGATTTTCCGATCTAGTTGTAGAACATATGATTAACAAAGCACTGGTACGTATCCCCAACATTCTTCAATCCTAATGGCATCACCATATAATAGTATAATCCAAGGTCTGTGATGAAGCTGTAATGTTCTTGGTCGGGCACATGCATAGGGATCTGGTTGTAACTGAGTATGCGTCCATGAAAGAAAGAAACTCATGTCTTGCTATTGAATCTATTAATTGATCGATCCTTGGTAATGGGAAGCTGTCTTTAAGACAAGGACAAGGTTTGATATCCAGTCGGGGTATGTAGCACCTCGTATGAAACCAATGGCTATTAGCTTCTCCACTTCTTCCTTTAAGATAACTAACCTCTACGGGCCTAGTATACGTCTCTTTTTCTTGATAGGAGGATGCTTAGGGTCTATGCTTAGTGTGCGAATCATAATCGACTGTGAAATCCCGCACATATCAGCATGGGTCCTAGCAAATACGTCCATATTCGCCCGTAGAACTCTATCAGTTCTCTCATCCAGAGGGGGTCAAAATGGGATCCGATCTTCAACATCTTTGTCGGGTCATTGTCATCGATCGGAATATCTGTAGTTGCTTCATTAGGTGCCGCCCTTTTGCATCCCGAATCTTTATCCTCTCTGGGATCTATGTCCTCAGGCAGATCATTGGGAGATTCCTTCTGCGATGTTTCCTTTAGTTGTCATGTCGAAGCCTCCTTTGTAGGAAGGGAGGCATTCTTGGGCTCTATGCTGTCCTCATTGCGTAGCATCTTCCATTCAGCCAAATAACAGGCTCTTCCGGTAACTTGGTCTCCAAGGACCACTCCCACTCCGACTTCAGTCGGGAACTTTAGCAGTAAACACCAAGGTGCAATGCAAGCTCTGAACTATGCTAGAGCTGATCAGCCCAGGAATGCGTTATATGAAGAATCAATATTCATGACGACAAATGTGAGGATTCGAACCTCCGATGGTCTTCTTCCCCAAGTCCACAGATAGATTTACCACCCCATCTATGTTGTTGACACACCATTGAAGCCACGTATCCATCCAGTGCACGACTTCAAGTCTTTAGCTTCCAACTACATATGGTCGAATGCCTTCTTAAACAAGATGTTGACGGAACTCCCACAGTCAACAAGGATTTTTGTACGATAGCTAGACTGATGGTAGCTGATATCACCAACGGGTCTACACTCAGGGTCTCCACTCCTACACTTTCTTTATTCGAAAAACAGTGTCGTCGACCATCATTTTTTTGCTGCTTTGCTGGAGTGGTATCCTCGAGGGAACTACATTCTCCCACATCTAGATGCTTTGCGGCATTGACGTACTATTCGATAGATCTATTGCTGAATCTAGTTGGATGTGGTCCTCCGACCACGATGTTGATAAATATTCCCTTTCGTTTATGCTGGGTAGTTGCTTTAGGGGCCGACTGGCCCTGATCTGGAGCTGAGCCTCCTTGCCTCATGTCTCTAGGGGAAACCTTATACTCGTCCAACTTTCCTGCTCGAAGTAACTTTTCCACTATTTCCCTTAAGTGGCGGCACTCATTCGTGGAGTGGCCTTAAGTTTCATGGAAGAAACAATACTTCCTTGTCTCGCGTTCTTTTGCTATTGAGTCTCTTGGCGAAGGTTTTTTTTATTGGACAACGTTGAAGGTCTCTAGATAAATATTCTCCAAGGTTTCGTTCAATGACATGTAATTCTCGATGGGTCGGAATCGAGGCCTCTTTTTAGGATCATTTCTCTAATTCCTGGTTCTTTTGTTGTCGTTCCCACCTTGGCGACCATTTCCGCCATTTGGGTTGCCGACGTTTACTTCAACTTTCCCTGCAATGTCAGCAGACTGCTTATTGGCAATGTTGCTCTGGATATCCTCTCTTGCGATGTCACTGGGTTTCCTTTTCCAGCTAGCATACACCTCTTATGGTTGTGGGTGGATACTAGCCTTCTCATATAACAACTCTTTAGTTAACGGAGGCTTGTTTGACTACTAGCAACTCGATGATGCTCTTGGACTTCTAGGTGTGAAGCCGAAACTGATTCAGGAAACTCTCGCTTAGCTCTTTGAAGCTGGAAATCGATCATGGTGGAAGCCAGGTAAACCACATCATAGCAACATCTTCAAGGTATATCAAAAAAGTTTTGCACTTCACGGCATTGGGGGCCGCTGCGGCGTTCATATATCAGGAGTATCTCATCAGATGCTTCCTTGGATCTATTCTTCCTCTATAATGGTTCATGGTAGGCAAGTTGAATCACCTTGGAAACTTGACACCCAATATGTCATCGGTGAAGGGTGTATGGTTGCGGTCTATACTTCAGTCTTCGTTGGTGTAACCTTTACTGTAAGCCATAATTCGACGTACCATTGCTTCTGGTTTAGCATTGGTTAAAGCAGCCTCGGGTTCAGCACTTCTCGCCATTCTAGCAACTCCAGTTCCTTTCTAAGGAACGTCATTCAGTTTGTCGTTTGAGCAGAATTCCCTTGCCCCATGCGTTCCCAGTTAATTACAGGATGAGTGGGCCGAAGGAGTTGGGCTTGAGTAGGATTGGTAATGTTTGGGTCCCTAGGAAGGACATGAGATCCACGCATCGTTAGCGGCTTAGGTTCTGCTAGGCTAGGATCATTAGGACCTAGGTGGCGTGCTTTTTCTTCTCGAGAAGGATGTGACCCGAACTGAACTTGCTCAAGGTTCTCAGGCCTTTCAAGAGGTCTCCTTTTGCGTGTGTCCTTTCGTTCTCCTCTAAGGAAGATGAGTAGCCTGCTACTTGGTGGTGGGTAGGAGAAGGTGTCTCTATCTGGGAAGATCGTCCATCTGCATTCACATTCTCTTGGATCGCGGAACTATCAAGTCTTTGAGCTTTTAAAGCCAATTCATTTACTCCATCATTGCGAGAAAGCATGTAAAATCAATCGGCGAAACAAGTGCAGGTGTAGGAGGTTGGTTGCTGCCACTGGAGTTGGAGCATTTAGATTGGCTTGGGTAGGGGCATCATCTACTGGTAGGTTCCGATCGACCCTTTCGGGTTGGATCGGGATTGCGCCTTTGGGTCGGGTCAGACGCGACCCGGTCCTCTTTGAGCCGGTAGCGGGTGCTACGGCCAAGGTCTATGCACCACTGAGTTCGTCTTTGTTTGCTTCGTTAGTGTTGTATATAACAGTGTTGTAGACACAATTATATGATTTTTGTTTGATGATAACAACCAAATATATTTTATTATTGAATGTGATTGTAACTGTACTAGTATACTACATAACAGACAAGAATATAATATTTCTATTTAAATAAAATACAACTATACAGAAATTTAAATATTCACACAGTATTTTATTTGAATAAGAATATTTTATTTCAATATTTATACAGTTCAGATTTGCAACTCCACTATTTGTATATACGTCACTGATATACATTTCAATATATTCAATTTCATACTCAACTTCTTTCTACAACACTTACACTCACATAGACACTGACACTATTTCTCAGTTAACATTTCAAATACAGACACACACCAACACTGTTCTTGTCTTCATCTTCAATCTTCTGACTTCACAGCACTTAAAAGTCAGTCCAGTCATCTTCATACCTGTCACATACAGAAGAACACACACAGTAGACTGCAACAAAAATAAAAATAAATAAAAACAAATAAAATTTTATTTTTAAAATTTTATTTGCCTCAGAATTACGATGTGTTTCTCATCATTTTTCTAGACTTGATCTGATATGCAGGGACAGGAAAAACTGTCTGATGGCTGCATGTACACACGTGTATAAATATACACATGTGCACTGCCTCGCCAATCAGCGAGCAATTGAGGAGTAGCCACAAGGACCGTCTCGACTCAGTGCATATTAAAAAATTAACAAAAAACAAATGCAAATTGAAAATAGGCCAAAATAATCAAAGCACATTAAGGTAGCATGATCAACACAAGCAAGAAGGTAGATTTTAGATGGTAAAGGCCATAGCAACAAAACAGGTTCAGGGTAACTAATGCAAATATATACAAGGTGCATGGATGAAACAGCATGGACTAACATGGCACTTGGCAAAAATATGGTGCAATAGCTATATGGTGAAGAAAGTGTCAAGTGTTAAGTATTAAAACACAAGCATGCATGTTTAACAAATTCAACATGTTCAAGTAAAGTGTACTCTGGAAAGGTAAATGGGCCTAGCTACAAGCATGCACAAACCAGATTCACGGGATAGGTCAAGTTCAAGTTTTCTCAAGTGGTTGTGTCTACATGAATGGTGGAGCATAGATATGAAATTGCAATACAACTAGGCCAAATCAGTCCATGTGGAAACTGGAGTGTGAACAGGGGATCATCCTATACAAATACTAAGTACACACTTTTCACATGGTTACAAATGAATACAGCCTCAAGTAATATGTCAGACATAGTGTAACCCAAGCAAGTCAGTTCAGATGAAACATAAAACATTTCAGAAAAATTCAAGTATAATGTTTGTACTTTACAAATGCATACAGGAGCAAAACAGTTCTGTTTTCATATGAACAGAGAATAGTCAAGATGGGCATTGCAAACCAACATTCAAGTATACACAATTCAGAATTAGCAGCATAGAGGACAAGGTAATGTGAAGATAGGCACACAAGCAAGTGTGTGCATGAAGGTGCATGATAAATGAAGTAAAGCATCAGGGGGCAGACTAACCAACAAGAACAAAAAGACATAGCAATTTTAAGGTGACAGTTTCAAGTTACAACAGCTTAACAACAGACCAGCAATTGCAAAACTAAGAGAAAATGTTTAGCAAGAAATTGGTGATGGTGCAACAACAAGGGGCCACAAATATGCAATCAGTTTTTAACTAGTCTAGTATCAGCTCGAAGTAGAGTATGCAAGGGAAAGTCAAACAAAGCATGTTTAAGTGTTGACACAGATCAGACCTGTAACACCCCACCTCCACCAGGGTGGCTCTTGCAAGCACTCTGACTTTGGAGGGGCGTTTGAATCAGGTAAACACGCATAATGATATATCAAGGCAGAACAAGAACATATGTATATATGTAAACAGAGTAAATAACATAGATAAAACAGCGGAAGATTTCAAAACATTTCAAAACAAGTCTGGTACAACATAGCTTTCCAAATAAACAAGTCTAGATAAAACAACATCAACTGAAAAATTGAAATAAATAAGTGCTATCCCCAATTAAGTGGTAACCATAGCTAGCTTCATGTCGAAACCGTACATGAGCTGAAATCCCACAAGCAAGCAATCCGAAATCCAAGCTAAGCTCCAGTATTCCCTCCCTGAGAACCTGGGGAGGGGGGGGGGAACGGAAGAAAAGAGGCGAAAGAAAACAGGTCAGTCAAAAAGACTGAGTAAGCCCTACTACAATCAATGTAAACTGATAAAGTTAACTGGCATGAGCAGCAGGGATGAACATAAGGATAACAATATACTAGCATGATGATTAACTAACAAGGTAGATAAAGGTGTCATCGCATAATCAGGATTAAGGTTTTGCACCACAGGTGTACTAGCAAACTAACATGACTTGAATAAACAAGTATTGATCCCTTGGCCCAAGCTTTGGCCCAATAACATGAAATGACTCTAATACAAGGTCCAACCAAACAGTCTAGTCGATCGGCTCCATAAGCCTAACTCGTCACGTGTTGGTGTCAATACGGCCCAATCATAATTGTAGTCGAACTGTGCCGGGTCCACCCTTCGGGTGTATCAAGCCCTAGGGTGTCAACCCCTGGACACCATGAACATGAGTGCACAGTCCCGATCTACTGGTACCCGTGCATGTTTTCTCCGGCTACGGACTATGTGCACGACCAGAGTCCGCCCGGAACTACACTGGCGTACCCTCTGCCGTCGCTTTTGGTCACTAACCTCCAGTCCAGTAATCGTGCCCCCACCCTAGCCTAGTCCCTAGGGTCATGATGATACTAACTTGGGATTACTGCTGGAGTGGGCCCCCATTGCTAGGATTTTTCTAGTGGGTTAAGTACGGTTTAACCCTCTTGCTAATCCTGGATTAACTTGGTTAAGTGTAACGATGAGTTCACGACTTAACCCCGATTAATCTACCAAGCCCAAATTGGTTAAGTATTAAGTGGACCATGACTTAACCCTAATCACGAGGCATTAATTAATTTAATGCGCCTTAACCTCTCACATTAGACCTTGTTGTGGTTACTAGTTAAGCCGGGCGGGTCCGGGTAGCTTTACACCACAACTTGGTCTAACCTCGGGTTCAAGTTACAACATGACCAACTTCTCACATTGGGTCCTATTGTTTGTAGCAACTAGTTAAGCCGGTCGGTTCCGAGTAGGTTTACGCTACAAACTCAACCCAATCTCGAGTTGGCCACACTTATCTTTTCTAAGTGTCATGTCCATCATGTTTTCAAAACATGTTACAAGTTTTCAAGCAATTGGGTATACCTAACTTAATAGGTAAATTCCCAATGGGTAGACCTAACTTAATAGGTAAATTCCCAAGCTTATGTTTTATGTCTTTTAAGTTTACCCAACCCCAAACGCAATCCCATCGCTTACATATCGCAATAGCGCATAAAGGATAGAAAGATGGAACTTGGCATAATCATGACATAAATGTATTGAAGCCACAAGCTTAACATGGTGGCATATGAAATGTTCATATGTTCATACACTTGCATATTACATTTTTAGGCCTTAAAAGCATGCATAAAACCAAACTTAGCATATTGGTGATACATGGTGCTAAATGACATGTAGAGATGGCCATAAGTTCGCATTTAGCCTCACATGCAAGTTATCATAAGAGATATGATAGCTTACATGTTGCTAAAATGCAACCTTTGGCATAAAGCTTAAAGCTTTATGTTCATAAACCCAAAATAAGCTTGCATAACATGATAGCATGAACAAAATGTTCAACCCAAACTTGCATAACATAACTTGGCATACTTGCATATAAACTTGCATATCACAACATGATAAACTTGCATATAAACTTGCATATCACAACATGATAAACTTGCATATAAACTTGCATATCACAACATGATAAACTTGCATATAAACTTGCATATCACAACATGATAAACTTGCATATAAACTTGCATATCATACATTTAACTTTAGAGTTTAAGTATGAAAGTAGAATAGGGCTTACAATGCTTAAGAAGTCACAAAAATATGACAAAGCCCTTATGAAATCAATTAAACCCAAAATGCAAGCAAAACCCTTGAGCCAAAATGATCAAGACTCTTTCTTTATGATGCAAATATATAAACTTGACTTGAATGCAAGCTAATGATGCCCATACAAGTTTGAAAACACTTGTATGCATGGAAAATCACTTAGGAATTTATTTAGGAATTTTATGAAGAGAGTGGAGGCCATGAGAGGATTGATTTTGCCATAGTTTAGTTGTATGAATGAATAATGATGATTTAGGGTAGGTTAGGGTCTTATTTATAGATTAGGCAAGTGTTTTAGGCCATAGGATTAAACCTAGATTCAATCCAAGCCATCAAAGCATGTCTTGGGGAAGAAGTCAAGTGTAGGAACCATGTAGGGCCTTTAGATTAAAGATGAACCATGAGAACCATTCAAATGCAAAATCTGCATTTGAGCGAATCGGCCCACGGGTTGACAGCCAAACACCCTGGATTAACCCCTAGTCGACCCAGCGAGCTCGGGTCGACCTCAAAAATCGGCCGGTTCGGTTATTCCCCTCTCCCAATTCGCTGTTTTGAACATTTTTGCATATTTATTTATTTAATTTTCAATTATATATATATATATATCAATATATATATATATATTTCTCTGCGCAACCCATTTCACTTAATTAAGTATACTTTAATTTGGGAATTTTTCGTGAAACTTCGCAATGCCATATCTTGGTCATACGGACTCCGATTTTCGAAAACTCGGACTCTATTTCGTGTATTTTTCCGAGACGAACGCAATGGCATAGTCCGTTTCCCTTGATTCAGATTTTACAGTTTAATTCTGCCTCCATTTATGTTATAACATGTTATTCAAAAATACGGGTTGTTACATTCTTCCCTCCTTAAAGGATTTCGTCCCCGAAATCTCCAAGTTAGGAAGAATGTATCCTACCATCCATCATCCATCTACTCAAAACATCATCCACGAGAAATCATTGTCCTTAAAAGGTTCTAAATGCTGTATGATCATATGCAAAGGTGTGTGTATATGTACTTATCTAATGCGAAAATCAGGAGGTTACTGATTCAGTAAACCCCCTTAATGCAAAATATGTTAGTGAAATGAGTCCATATGTATGCAAATTCCTAACATAATTTATAATCTCTACATGAGTGCACATAACATTCATCCATATGCAACATCCACGTGATAGCATAACAAGTTTTCATCCATGAATAAGCATAAACACTCATGCATATGCGGTATGAAAGTGTGTGAGCCGATCTTAGTGCCTAACGTGTATTATGCATCCACAAGTATCCACTTGCAAACACTTGCAACCACTTGCAACCATCAAGCATAACATGTTTCAAACACATGTTTCATCCAAAGGGTTTCTACCTAAGGTTCTCATGACAAGATTAACACGATAAACTAGATAAACATGGATAGCAAAGAGAAAGATATGCTAACAAAGAAAAGAGATTGAGAGTGTACCCTAAAAAAGGAATGGATAAAGCCCACGCATCTTCTCCTCGGTTTCCCAAGTTGCGTCTTCTTCGGCTTCACCCCATTGAACCTTCACCAATTTGACCTCTCGATTTCTTAGCTTCTTGGTCTCCGTCCCCAAGATACGAATCGGAGCTCTCCTCAAGGTAGCCTCTTTCTCCACTTCTACATCTTTTAGAACACTTGGCTCAACAACCTCTGCTGATTCATGTAAACACTTCCGGAGATGCGAGACATGAAAAACATCGTGTACTCCAGCAAGCTTCTCGGGCAACTTCACTCTATAAGCCATCTGCCCGATCCTCTCTATAATAGGGAATGGTCCAACAAACCTCGGTGCCAACTTCCCAACAGCTCCAAATCGGACCACATTCCGCAAAGGAGAAACCTTCACAAAAACCATATCCCCAACATCAAACTCCAAATCCGTTCTTCGCTTATCAGCATAGGATTTCTGTCGGTCTTGGGCCGCTTTCATCCGTCTCCGAATCAACTCGATCTTCTCGGATGTATCTCTGATCATATCAGGCCCAAGTATAAGCTCATCTGTAGTCTCCCACCAACATGTAGGTGACTTGCACGGCCTCCCATATAAAGCTTCAAATGGTGCCATCCCTATTCTTGCCTGATAACTGTTATTATATGCAAACTCAACAAGAGGAAGATGGTCTTCCCAAGTACCACCAAAATCCAGAATACAAAGCCTCAACAGATCCTCGAGTACCCTATTCACCCTTCGGTTTGACCGTCCGTCTGTGGGTGATAAGCCATACTTAGATTCAACCTTGTGCCCATAGCTTCTTGCAAGCTATTCCAGAATTGACTTGTAAAGATTGGGTCACGGTCACTGACTATACTAGAAGGGACTCCATGTAGTCTCACAATCTCACGAAGATATACAGACGCTAGCCAAGATGCGGTCCTCTTGCTCTTCACCGGAATGAAATGAGCACTCTTCGTAAGTCTATCCACAATAACCCAAATGCTCGTATTCCCTTTCCTTGACCTTGGTAGCCCATCGATAAAATCCATGGAAATACTCTCCCACTTCCATAGTGGAACGTTTAGAGGATGCAATAGCCCACCGGGCTTCTTCGACTCGGCCTTAACTTGCTGGCAAATGATACATCTAGAGACAAATTCTGCCACATCCTTCTTCATCCCAGGCCAAAAGAAAATGCGCTTCATATCTTTATACATCTTATCTCCGCCCGGATGTATAGTCAACTTAGAGCGATGCGCTTCCTCAAGAACTCTTCTTACTAGATCTTCTACCATTGGATCACATAACCTTCCGTCTCTCCTCAGCCAACCCTTGTCATCAATAGAATATCGAGCGAGATGACTAGACGTCTCTCTTCGAATTAGCTTATCCATAATCTCAACTATCTGAGGGTCTTCTCTCTGTGAAGCCCCAACTTGATCAAGAAGGGTAGGTCTGAGTTCCAGAGATGCTAAAGAACCGGTCATCGACTCAATCGCCAAAGAGAAATCAAAGGTTGCCACATACTCTAAATTCTTCATCTCAACGAATAGAGGACTTAGGGTCAACCTTCTTCTACTCAATGCATCTGCTACCACATTCCCCTTGCCAGGGGTATAAGCTATCTCAAAATCGTAGGACGCCAAGAATTCCATCCATCTTTGTTGCCTCAGATTTAGATCCTTCTAAGAAAAGAGATACTTCAATGACTTGTGATCGGTATAAAGCTCAAATCTTTCTCCCAGAAGATAATGGCGCCAAGCCTTGAGTGCATATACTATTGCTGCCAACTCTAAGTCATGAGTGGGATAATTCTTCTCATGCTGTTTGAGTTGTCTACCGCCAAAGCATATCACTCTTCCTTCTTGCATAAGAACAGCTCCTAACCCTTTGCCACATGCATCGGTGTATACGGTAAATAACTTCCATCCATCGGGCAAAGCTAGAACAGGTGCTAATGTGAGGGCTCTCTTGAGCTTCTGAAAAGCAAGCTCGCATTCCATGCTCCAAGCAAAAACTAAATTCTTCTTCGTCAATTTAGTGAGAGGAGCGGATATCTTTGCGAAGTCCTTGATGAACTTCCGGTAGAAACCCGCAAGACCTAGAAAACTTCTCACTTCGGTTGCATTCCTTGGAGTCTTCCAATCCTGAACTGCCACTACCTTAGCGGGATCCACCGCTAAGCCTTGCTTAGATACTATATGCCCAAGGAATCTAACTTCCCTTCTCCAAAAGTGACACTTGGAGAACTTGGCCTTCAACTGATGCGCTCTAAGCGTATCCATCACCTCCATGAGATGCCTTGCGTGCTCTTCCTCATCCTTAGAGAAGATCAGAATATCATCTACGAAGACCACGACAAACTTGTTCAAGAACTCCCTGAACACCCTACTCATCAAGTCCACGAAATATGCGGGTGCATTAGTCAAGCCGAACGGCCTGACAAGCCATTCGATGAATCCATCTGGAGTTCTGAACACAGTCTTGTCTATACTATCTTCAGCTACCCTGAGCTGATGGAACCCCGTAGCAAGATCAAGCTGAGAGAAAACAGAAGCACCGACAAGCTGGTCAAAGAGATCATCAATCCTCGGTAACGGGTGTCTGTTCTTCTTAGTCAGCTTATTCAACTCTTGATAGTCAACGCAAAGTCGGAGAGAACCATCCGCCTTGGTAGCAAATACCACAGGCGCTCCCCATTCAGATATACTTCGTCTAATGAAGTTCTTCTCAAGCAACTCTTTCACTTGCTTACTTAGCTCCCGCCTTTCACGCGGAGCCATGTGCCGAACGGGCAAAGAAACAGGCTTTGCATTATCCACCAGATAAATGCGGAAATCAATCTCTCGCTTAGGGGGCAACCCCCTAACTTCATCGAAAACATCCGGATACTCTCGAACCACTCTCACAGACTGAAGAGTTTCCATTGACGAGTCGAGTGATTTCAGATAGCACAACATGACGGGACCTCTCGGATCACAAGAAATCTCTAGGGTGTTTCCGAGGCAAGTCACGAGCCTCACAACCCTATGCTCACAATCAAGAATGGCTCTATATCTGGACAGCCAATCCATGCCCAATATCAATCCGTATCCCCTAAAACCAAGAACATAAGCACTGCACAAGAACTCTACACTCAGTATAGAGATCCTCAAATCCCCACATATCAAAGACAAATGGGCGGAACCCCCAATAGGATTTGAGACACAGACGGGATCATCTACCAAGCTAGTACTAAGGTGCAAACTATCAACAAGATCAGATGAGATAAAGCTATGCGATGCACCAGAATCAAACAAGGTACGAACTGGAAAATCAGAAATATATACAAGGCTCTCAACAGAAATACTACCTCGATCGAGAACTGGAGCGACATTGAGAGCATGAACTTGCCCTCCTGAAGGTCCAGCACGCTGAGTCTGACCCTGGCCTTGCCCTTGCTTCCTCGGGCAATCCTTACTGAAATGTCCAGTCTCACCGCAGAAAAAGCATTAACCATTCTTCCTTTTCCTCTTCTTACAATCCTTAATAAGATGCCCAACTGAACCGCAATAATGGCACTTCCCCTTGTTGTTCTTGCCCTTGTTGTTATTGCCCTTGTTGTTGTTCCCCTTGTTGCCTTGACTCTTGTTCTTGTTCTGATTGCCTTGACTGCTCTGACCACTTGGATTACCCTGATTTCCTTTTCCCTGGGAATCAGTCTTCTTGGCTTGAGTATCATTCATCTTGGTTTCTTTCTTGACATCTCCCTGAAGTAACGCCATATCAACCAAACTCTCAAACGTGGCACCATGGGGAATATGTGACATAGCCAATCCCTGCAACGGCTCATTCAATCCTCTAGAAAAACGAAGAGCCTTCTTCTGAGGAGTATTCACCATATCCAAGCCAAAACGAGCTAACTGATTGAACTTGTTCACATATTCTTTGACAGACATATCTCCTTGTTTCAAAGTTATGAACCTCTCCATTTGCAGATTCTCCTCAGCAGAAGATAGAAACTTAAGCATGAACCTTGCCCTGAAATTGGCCCAAGTCTCAACAGGCCTAGTACCATTGGTGACTTCCCACCAATAAGCGGCTTCATCCTTTATAAGCCAAACCGCCAACAAGAGCTTCCTCTGATCGTCTAACCCAAAGATAGCAAACAAATCCTCGGTCTCTATCAACCAATTTCTGGCCTCTACAAAAGTCTCAGTGCCTTGAAAGTTCTTGCCACCCATTGCTTTGAAATCTTTGCAAGTCTTTGCGAAGTCCACTTGAGGATGCTGAGGGGGAGGAGGAAGAGGAACCTCAGCGACAGGAGGAGGAGGAACATTAACCACCGGAGGAGGAGGAGGAGGAACATTAACTACCGGAGGAGGAGGAGGAGGAACATCTGCGGGGCCGGCTTCGGTCGCCCTAGCCTCCAAAAGTCTCCTATACCAAACAGGTACGTGTACTCCCTCCGGAATAGCAAAGTTATCGGCCATACTAAAAACGAAGAAAAAGACAGATTCAGAATGGAGAAAAACGAAGGAATTTTGCAAATGGCTTTTTGGGGAATAGCCTTTAAAATAACTAGACTTTTCTTTGGAAAATACTTTATACTTGGTTTTGAAAATAGTTTTCCAAAAGTTTTCTAAAAGCCTGTTTGTTCCTTCTCGTACCATATGCTCTGATACCAAATGTAACACCCCACCTCCACCAGGGTGGCTCTTACAAGCACTCTGACTTTGGAGGGGCGTTTGAATCAGGTAAACATGCATAATGATATATCAAGGCAGAACAAGAACATATGTATATATGTAAACAGAGTAAATAACATAGATAAAACAGCGGAAGATTTCAAAACAAGTCTGGTACAACATAGCTTTCCAAATAAACAAGTCTAGATAAAACAACATCAACTGAAAAACTGAAATAAATAAGTGTTATCCCCAATTAAGTGGTAACCATAGCTAGCTTCATGTCGAAACCGTACATGAGCTGAAATCCCACTAGCAAGCAATCCGAAATCCAAGCTAAGATCCAGTATTCCCTCCCTGAGAACCTGGGGGGGGGGGGGGGGGAACGGAAGAAAAGAGGCGAAAGAAAACAGATCAGTCAAAAAGACTGAGTAAGCCCTACTACAATCAATGTAAACTGGTAAAGTTAACTGGCATGAGCAGCAGGGATGAACATAAGGATAACAATATACTAGCATGATGATTAACTAACAAGGTAGATAAAGATGTCATCGCATAATCAGGATTAAGGTTTTGCACCACAGATGTACTAGCAAACTAACATGACTTGAATAAACAAGTATTGATCCCTTGGCCCAAGCTTTGGCCCAATAACATGAAATGACCCTAATACAAGGTCCATCCAAACGGTCTAGTTGATCGGCTCCATAAGCCTAACTCGTCACGTGTTGGTGTCAATACGGCCCAATCATAATTGTAGTCGAACTGTGCCGGCTCCACCCTTCGGGTGTATCAAGCCCTAGGGTGTCAACCCCTAGACACCATGAACATGAGTGCACAGTCCCGATCTACTGGTACCCGTGCATGTTTTCTCCGGCTACGGACTATGTGCACGACCAGAGTCCGCCCGGAACTACACCGGCGTACCCTCTGCCGTCGCTTTTGGTCACTTACCTCCAGTCCAGTAATCGTGCCCCCACCCTAGCCTAGTCCCTAGGGTCATGATGATACTAACTTGGGATTACTGCTGGAGTGGGCCCCCATTGCTAGGATTTTTCTAGTGGGTTAAGTACGGTTTAACCCTCTTGCTAATCCTGGATTAACTTGGTTAAGTGTAACGATGAGTTCACGACTTAACCCCGATTAATCTACCAAGCCCAAATTGGTTAAGTATTAAGTGGACCATGACTTAACCCTAATCACAAGACATTAATTAATTTAATGCGCCTTAACCTCTCACATTAGACCTTGTTGTGGTTACTAGTTAAGCCGGGCGGGTCCGGGTAGCTTTACACCACAACTTGGTCTAACCTCGGGTTCAAGGTACAACATGACCAACTTCTCACATTGGGTCCTATTGTTTGTAGCAACTAGTTAAGCCGGTCGGTTCCGGGTAGGTTTACGCTACAAACTCAACCCAACCTCGAGTTGGCCACACTTATCTTTTCTAAGTGTCATGTCCATCATGTTTCCAAAACATGTTACAAGTTTTCAAGCAATTGGGTAGACCTAACTTAATAGGTAAATTCCCAATGGGTAGACCTAACTTAATAGGTAAATTCCCAAGCTTATGTTTTATGTCTTTTAAGTTTACCCAACCCCAAACGCAATCTCATCGCTTACATATCGCAATAGCGCATAAAGGATAGAAAGAGGGAACTTGGCATAATCATGACATAAATGTATTGAAGCCACAAGCTTAACATGGTGGCATATGAAATGTTCATATGTTCATACACTTGCATATTACATTTTTAGGCCTCAAAAGCATGCATAAAACCAAACTTAGCTTATTGATGATACATGGTGCTAAATGACATGTAGAGATGGCCATAAGTTCGCATTTAGCCTCACATGCAAGTTATCATAAGAGATATGATAACTTACATGTTGCTAAAATGCAACCTTTGGCATAAAGCTTAAAGCTTTATGTTCATAAACCCAAAATAAGCTTGCATAACATGATAGCATGAACAAAATGTTCAACCCAAACTTGCATAACATAACTTGGCATACTTGCATATAAACTTGCATATCACAACATGATAAACTTGCATATAAACTTGCATATCACAACATGATAAACTTGCATATAAACTTGCATATCACAACATGATAAACTTGCATATAAACTTGCATATCATACATTTAACTTTAGAGTTTAAGTATGAAAGTAGAATAGGGCTTACAATGCTTAAGAAGTCACAAAAATATGACAAAGCCCTTATGAAATCAATTAAACCCAAAATGCAAGCAAAACCCTTGAGCCAAAATGATCAAGACTCTTTCTTTATGATGCAAATATATAAACTTGACTTGAATGCAAGCTAATGATGCTCATACAAGTTTGAAAACACTTGTATGCATGGAAAATCACTTAGGAATTTATTTAGGAATTTTATGAAGAGAGTGGAGGCCATGAGAGGATTGATTTTGCCATAGTTTAGTTGTATGAATGAATAATGATGATTTAGGGTAGGTTAGGGTCTTATTTATAGATTAGGAAAGTGTTTTAGGCCATAGGATTAAACCTAGATTCAATCCAAGCCATCAAAGCATGTCTTGGGGAAGAAGTCAAGTGTAGGAACCATGTAGGGCCTTTAGATTAAAGATGAACCATGAGAACCATTCAAATGCAAAATCTACATTTGAGCGAATCGGCCCACGGGTTGACAGCCAAACACCCTGGATTAACCCCTAGTCGACTCAACGGGCTCGGGTCGACCTCAAAAATCGGCCGGTTGGGTTATTCCCCTCTCCCAATTCGCTATTTTGAACATTTTTGCATATTTATTTATTTATTTTTCAATTATATATATATATATATATATATATATATATATATCAATATATATATTTCTCTGCGCAACCCATTTCACTTAATTAAGTATACTTTAATTTGGGAATTTTTCGTGAAACTTCGCGAGGCCATATCTTGGTCATACGGACTCCGATTTTCGAAAACTCGGACTCTATTTCGCGTATTTTTTCGAGACGAACGCAATGGCATAGGCCGTTTCCCTTGATTCAGATTTTACAGTTTAATTCTACCTCCATTTATGTTATAACATGTTATTCAAAAATACGGGTTGTTACAAGACCAGATGTATATGTTCTTATCAAATCATGTAATAACAGTTCAAAGACAAGTATGCAATGGCAAGTTGAAACGAAGGATTTGTGCAAACCGTTTAATAAAAATCTGTTCTGGTTTTGAAATCATCAGGAAAGCATTTAAAAAATTCATTCAAATTTATTGACAAAGTTTTGGCCAACCAGAAAATCATATGTTCCAGAAAACTTGCTCAAGCCCAAGTTTCCAGAAAATTAAAATAGAAATACAATAGTTTTTGTCTAACAAGGGATGGACAAGTCGAGCAGTGTAAATATGGAGAACACTACATGATTCAAGTTTAGTTCTTAAGGAATTAAAGATTTCAAATGAAGCATCAGTTTAAAATGATTGGTAAATCAAATATAGTATCTGTTCAGTTTTAGATATCCAGGAAGCAACAAAAGGACCAATTCAAAATTTACTGAAAAGTGTATTTTAGAAATAGTCAATTAGAAAGTGTACACCAAATTTCAGAAATCACAAAAGCTCAAGAAAAATTCTCATCAGATTTCAAGCCCCAAAATTTACCTATATTTAGAACTAAAGGACTCAATCAAAGTTACAAAATTTACGCAACAATCAGGACCAAATCTATTAATGAAATTAGAGAACTAATTTAGGATTTTTTTTCATCCTATAAATACACCAATCATCACAGGCATCAAAGGCATCCAAGTTCAAGCACAATCAAAGAGAATTTCAAATCAAAAATCATAACAGAGAATAAGCAAGTAACTTGGATCTAAATCGAAGCATCTGAAAGTAATATCGAAGTCGAGCATCAGAAAATCGCACTCAATCGTCCAAGCGCAGAGATTTGGGGCTAAATTGAAAACCCTAGCTGTGTAGCCGCCGCCATTTTTATTTCAGAGAAAAAGAGATCGGGATAAAAGAGAAGTGGTGAATCAACTTTGAAAAGGAGCCGGCCTACTTGTTTTTAAAAGGGGATAACCCTAATTTAAACTCCTAAGGATTTTTAAATTTTGTTTTATAAGGGTTTTTTTCTTATTTGTTTTTTCAATTTCAATTTGTAACCGAATCTGTAGTTTTCTAGTTTGTCTCTAAAACTAGGGAGACGAATTACGGGATTTGTAATTCGGGGAAATCTGGTTTCGGGGATAGAAACCAGTGCAGGGTTTTGAGTGTAGGGTTAAGAACAGTTGGGAGCGAGTGTCGCGAGTTTACAGGGGATTGTAAGCGTAGAGATTGTTTCACTCCTAGTAGAAACCTTGGGGAATGCAACAGTAGGCAGAGTTTTGCCAAAGCTGGGTATATCTGTGTGTCATTTATTTTCCGCATTTATTTTGATTATTATCTGTACTGTTATCATTTAATTACTCTATGAAAATCTGCGATAAACACTATTCACCCCCCACCCCCTCTAGGGTTAATTTAGATCCTACAGTTTACACGAGAAGTTTGCTGGTTTTTATCCTTTCATAGAGCCATAGAATCCAGATCCATTGAAATTAATGAAAACTTCAAAAACAGTGGAAATGCAGATTATCTCTTCGGACTTGGTGATCTAAAGAGTAGAATGACAATCCGAAAAGTTGAGAATTCAGAATTCTCAGTGAAAGCACCAAAATGTTAGATCAAAAAATGGCACTAACACCCAATTGACTAGATTTCATAGAGAATAAGGAAGAACAATAATCTAAAAATAGAGAAAAAGCAATCGACACATAGGATTTATAGTGGTTCAGCATTAACGAGCCTACGTCCACTTTATAGTTCTTTGATTGAGTAATGGATTGCAAATACAATGCTAGTAATCACTCAATCTCACAAATATAATCAATTCACTCTCAAGATTTATAGGATTATACTCAAAAATCAAGAGTACACTACTAATTAACAAAGGGAATTATGATAATGGTGGAGTTAAAGTGTGTAGAGTGCAAAAAGATCCTTTAAAATGTCTCCGGAGCTTGTATTTATAGGGGCTCTCGAGAACGGGTCGGATGTTGACGTGACACCATCCATGAAAAATCGGAGTTGAACATGGAAGGGTGGAGAGGTGATCTTTGGATTGGATCCTGCCACTTGTTCCCCGTTCCGCATTTGTATGCAATAGACGCGGTCACGAATTGAAGTGCACAATCATACTTCAAGGCGGGTTGGATAGAAGTTCTTCCGAACCGAAGCAATGGTTCCAGAATGCCTCATTTACACGCCCAGGCGGATCGGGTATTGTCTTATCCGACCCGAGCTGATGCTTGTCTACTGAATTCCAATTATCGTGTGTGCATGGATCTGACCCGACCCGAATGCCTTGACTCGACCCGCTTGCTTAGCCAATACAAGTCTCTTATCTAATCCGAAGTACTCCACTCCTTCCAACCGAACTTTAATCTTTGAATGACTCTGATTCTCATCCTTCTGGTACTCAGGATCATGTTATCTGGACTTTGTGTGGCTTGGTCACAAAGTAGGCCAATAATTGGGGAATTTTCTTATGTTATTCTTCGGTGTTTTAATGATGATTTATATGTTCTTAGCTCAAAGCATAACACTTGTTATTAGAAGCAATTTCACTTGATTTCTTAGTTGCTCATGTGACCCAGCTTAGTAATGAAGTTAATTTATTTCATTATTCATATGTCATGCTTGGACTTACTCTTCTTATCTCAAGAAGAGTCGTTCCTTATGAAGTTGTATATATCATTATCATTTACTCGTTGTTTAAACTAAACTGGCCTGTGTATTTAATTGCTTGAGTCAGACTGAGTCATTTTCAGGTCAGCTTCCGTGTAGGTCTCTACACATCTAGCTTCTACTTAAGGATCTTTATTGTATTTTTGGATGACTTAGCGAGTATATTTAGTGTAGTGGTTTAGTGATAATCCATGTAGACTGACCTATATATTATACTCATTGTGTCTCATTGTATCTATATTGTTGTTTGTATAATCATGATCTTATGACACTCTGTATAGTGTTGTGGAAGGTATCTATATATTTGGCTATGTGCGTTGTTCTGTGACTTGTGATTTTGTAAAAACCTAGGTCTTAGGTACCCGGGATAAAAAAATTTTAGTGTGGTTTTGTTGGAGAATGGAGTTTTGATGACAACAACCTTATTTCAATTATCATTGATTATAAAATATATACTAACATTTCTGCCTAGAATGTATATACATGTATATGCAAGATTTGTACAGGAATTAATACTGAAGACTGTACAGTTTTAGAGTTTCAAGAGATTCAGAGTTCAGAGAAGTTTCAAGATTATGAGTAATAAAGTTATCAAGAGTTCAAGACAAATATAGTAATAGAGTCTAGTTTATATGTAAGACTCTGAATAGCACTCTATATTTAAATTCAAATTCAAATTCTGTTTTTCAAAATTTTGGTTTTCAAAATTCTAATTCTAATTTCAAATAGCTTTTCTATCTTACTTATGAATTCAAATATAAGTTTTAAAGTTTATATATAGTTATATACTTTTATAGTTTTATAATCATATAGTTTAAACCTTATAATTTGATAAATATGTTTATATAATTTATATTTGAGTTTTCATATGATTTTATACTTTATAATACTCATTTATATCAGCGTGTTTTAATTCAAGAATTTCCAGAATAGTATACATATATTTAAACTGTTGAAAATGTTCAAAATTCAAATATTTTAAGTATATATGTCGACATACATATAAGTATATCGACATACAACTATCATTTTTCAATTTTCAATTTTCAAAGGAAGTGTCTTTTTATTATTTGCAACGTTCCAAAAGCAGTGCAACCTTTCAAATCATATAAATAGGGGCGGAATTCAATTTTTTTTTAACTATTCTTCTTCTCCGTCTTCACCTCTTTTCATCCCACCATTAATATTTCTTATTTTATTGATTTCTACACTTCTACTCTGCCAATTTCTATTCTATTTACATAAAACGACTTGTCTTCTCACTCTCTACTCATTACTCTCTGAATTGAAGCGCTATTGAAGAGTTATAGGACTATTGTAATCATTTGGGAAGTGTTTGGGAAAGGGTGTGTTCCTCGTAGCCCTGAAATTAAGGAAAGGGAGCGGTAATAATCTTGTAGCCATGAAATCAAGAGTGGTTGGAGCGATGTTAACCTTATAGTAGGGAAATCAAGGGGATTGTACTTGGATATTGATATAGTAATTAAACTCTGCGTAATCCAGCGTTGCGTGAGACTGAACGTAGGAGTAATCCGAACCAGTATAAAATCCGGTGTGTTCTTTCCTTTTCTGCATTTTATCTTTGTTTATTTCCGTGTTTGTGTTTTATACTGTGTCTGTGATCATCTCTGTTGCGTGTGATTCATATAGTAGATCATATAAGTTTTAGATTTTCATAAATTCCTTATAAACACTATTCATCCCCCTTCTAGTGTTAGTCTTGCCTTAAGATCCGCATTCCACGTCCCCTAACAATTGGCATCAGAGCAAGGTTTCTCAAAAAGTTCATAATTTGATTTCTGAAAATATTCAATGGAAAATTTTAAAATAATTTTTAACACTAGTGTCAATTTATGCATTGCATCAATGTTGAAAGAGTCTATATACATTATTATTGAAAATTCAAGTAATCTACTGAAATGTTATCCAATACAGGAAAAGATGTGTTATACGGGTATTAGAAATTCAAAATTTGAAAAGATAGGTGAAGTGGCTGTTGAAAACTCAAATTCTGAAATGGTGTGTTACATGGCTGTTGAGAATTCAAATTTTGGCGAACAAATGGTGGAAATCAAAAAGGACAAATGGATACTAGATAGTGTCTATTCGAGACATATGACGGAAAATCCAGATTTGCTGAATAATCTAGTATATGAAGATGGTGGAATGGTCAACTTTGGTGATAACTCTAAAGATATATTGTTGGCATCGACAATGTCGGTAATTCTGAAACTCCTACTATTTCTGATGTTTTATTAGTTAGGAATCTAAAACACAACCAACTATGTTAAGACCCGAACTTCCCCGGTAAGGAAAGCACGGATTGAAGTGAGAACAAGCCACATCGGAACCCAAACAGAAGAACATTTCATTGCTTATTACAACAATTCATCAGAATACAAGAATATACAGAGTATGAATAAATATTACACAGAAAATATCAGAGATTTAAATTACATTTAAATACATCACAGCGGAAAAATAATACAACACACAACTGAAAAAAGATACACGGATACAGAGCTTTCCGGATATCATTCCAGCTGTAAACCAGGTTCCTTTGAATATAAATCTGCAAAACCAAAACTACTAGCTGCCCATATCAAAATAAGGGCACCCAGAGATTAGGTTAAAACAATAAACTCCAGGTTAGTCATGTGACTGGTGTGAGAACTAAAACAGTTATTAATCTTTATTTTTAAAGTTAGGTAAATCAAGGGACCACGCCGTATAACACGGAATGGGTTTCCTCCCAAGAAGACCAGTGCATAAAACAACAGCGCAATGCTAAATAAAGAACAATGAAGCTATTATAAGACCCAGGTCCCATCACACAATGCAACACAAGCCGGAGGATAGGGTTTTACCTTATAATAGCCAAAGAATGCTTTATATGCTAAATTTCATCTTTTATTATTACTATAAGTGTATAGTGTCAAAACAATTTCAATCACAAGTATTAATCATAGACGGCATGGGTACCATATATCATGTCGCCAATACTAGGCTGTACAATCAAAACCGCATATGGCACGTATTGGAAGTTGCACTTCCATCTGTGAGCCGAGGCAAAAGATAGTCCTCTACCGATTCGAGAAAATCTAGCCTATGTCTCAGGACCCAGACACAGGTGAGCCCTTGGATCGTTAGGGCCGGTCCACGGATGTGGATTAAACTTAAACCCTGGACACTGCGTTTCCCCGCCCTTTGGGGCGTAAATGAGCCCAATGAATCCAACGGCTCCACACAGTCACCGATATATCCAAGGTGCCTCGCAACAGCAACAACCACATAAGTCAAACTCGTTAGGGCATGTAAAACCACTGACGCCACTTCTATCTAGAAGGAAACACATGCCCTCCCTGATGTCCTCTCCCGTTTCTGGTTCACAACCGGGGGTGAGTCCCGCGAATCAACGCTACACAAAGCTATTCCACATAGGCGGTGCTTTGATCATCAACCACAAGACTTTGCTTTTCAACAGAAGCTTTGATCAATTGCCACTTAGGCAATTCACTCCATGCGATTGATATCCATCAATATATAACCCATGAGCTCGTACGTCTCAGAGAAGGGCGTTAAGCAAGAGAATAAATTCTCCGCCGCCAAACAGATATATATTTAATAGAAATCAATCACACAGAATATAATCCAATGTCAGACACACTAGTCCATTTACAAGTTCGTTCTGGGTCTGAACGAAACCGGAGGCACCTTGTACCTCGCATATCCATCGATCTCCAAGTACGTATGGACGATCACCAACTGATTCCCTCCTCTTGGGTGTACAACCCAATCAAGATCATCAGTAATCACCCAAACGATGTGAAGACCTCCGGTCTTCGACCACCATCTTCATCCTTGACACCAAGTCGAATCAGTTATTCAGAATGGGATAAACCTGGTCTTTCTGAATAACTCGCATATATAATAAACAAGTGTTACACAAACACAATATACGCCTCATTCCACTTCAGAATATTCTTTTATTCAAATATTCTTATACTTTGGGAAAGGTTCCCATTAATTTTATCAAAGATAAATTCTTTAAATTTATTCTTTAATCTTCTTTTGAATATCAATTCAAACTAGTCGGGATTAGCGAACTACACCAAAGTAATCATTTATTTTATGTCCCAATCCCAACCTATTCGTCCCATGAAGTAAAACTGGTCATACTTCATATCTAACACCACGGTGTTATCGGTAAATTCAATTACCATTTCACGTTCAAATCTAATTAAAGATTTAACTATCGCCTGGAGCAAAACTGGTGATACTCCATTCTCGATCATTTCAATCTAATTAAAGATTCAATAAAACTCCACTTGGTTTTAATCTTCCCAAAAATCACTATCAATGATTATTTAACTTGGGAAATCATATCCTGTCTTTAACTGGGTTAAATAACCAATGTCATTTAAAACACGGTTCACGATAAACCCCAAAATCACATTCAAATTCAATTCCAATTAAATACCATTTAATTGGTATACTTCATTAAATCTAAATAAAAAGATTTAATCTTTTTCTCAACTGGGTTTAAGTACAATGTTAATGAAGACACCGTTCACGACAAATCCAAATCACATTCAAATTCAATTCTTCACAAATCATTTCTTATAATTTTATATAAATTATTACTATTTTTAATAATTTTATCAAGGCCCGTACAGTTGAATTCCATCAACGACCATCGAACTGCATTTACAGCGTCCTTTTCCAAATTTTATTTGGACATAATTCCAAATCCAACCGTTAGATTTCAAATCTCTAATATTCATTAGAAAGCTCTTTTCGACACGAACCCAACGGTTCCAGTTTTTGGAGAATCCGACGGTCGGATCTCCCGTAACGTCCATTCGAAGTCAATAGTCGAAATTCGCGAACTTCCGTGGCGCGGCGCGTTCTATTCAGGCCATTATATATATAATATATATATTATATATATTTCGATGATTTCCTTTTAAAACGTATTTTATAAATCGTTTTAAATTCGTTTTCAAAATGATTTCAACTTCATATTCAATTTCTAATCAAAATTGAATATTCCATATCATCGATATATATATGATAATATTTTCAAAATATTATATTTTGAAATCACTTCTTTTTCTATAATCATTATAAAAACGAATATAATCGATATAAATATCGTTCGCGTCAAAATGGCGCATATCTAACCAACACGACTTTATATATTTCAATAACTTTGTTATTCTATTCAACAAATGAATATTTTCTTCAACACATGAATATATATTTTATTCAACACATGAATATATATTTTTATTCAACACATGAATTTTTATTCTATTCAACACATGAATTTATATTTTCCATTCAACAAATGAATATTTATTTTTCTATTCAACACATGAATATATATTTCTATTCAACACATGAATTTATATTTCTGTTCAACACATGAATATTTATTTCTATTCAACACATGAATTTATTTTCTATTCAACACATGAATATATATTTTCTATTCAACACATAAATATATATTTCTATTCAACACATGAATTTATATTTTCTATTCAACACATGAATATATATTTTCTATTCAACACATGAATATTTATTTTTCTATTCAACACATGAATATATATTTCTTATTTTCCCAATTGGAATGAGACCCAATCAATTACCATATAACGTTTATTATATGGATTCCCTACAACACATGTATATAACAGCAACGATAAATCATCAACCATCATCCAGAGTGCACCACACAACTGCATAAGCATTAAATATAAATAATTAACGCTTACACAATCTGTCAACCCATCGATTGACATACAACTAAACAATCGGGATTAGTGTACGTCAAATATCATCCCAATACCCGTGTGGGGTTTCAAATCAACAAACACGGATTTTATTTGTGCAGTTGGGCGATGTGTAAAATTTATCGTCCCAATCAATATCCGTCAAATCAGTGTATATAAACAAATCGTCCGATTTGTTTATTACTATTTATTGTATATACACGTTAAAAATCATATTTTTAAACTATAAAATATTTTCCACTATAAAATATTTTATTTCATTCCACTTCACACAATCAAATTTCACAACACAGCAACTAAACAAACAAGTCATCCATGGTCTGTGGACGACGGGTGTCGGGTGCTACTAAACACCGTCTGCATCCTAGTATATATTTCAACTAGAAATTAAAATAAAAGTGAGGAGTTCTCACCTTGGGGTTCCACTCCGCCCTTCCTTATTGTCACTCAGATTCACTGCTATGATTCTAACGCAATCTGTTTCAATGCAATTTATATTAAAAATCACATTTTTCTACCGCTACCACATAGATAAAAATTCTATTTTTCTAACGGTGTTTATATAATAAAGATCATATTTTTATCACGCTAACTTCATGGTAAAAATTATATTTTTATTTTGCTAATACATAAATAAAAATCGAATTTTTATAACTCTAACTTCATAATAAAATTCGAATCTTTATATTGCAATCTTCACTACAAAAATCTAATCTTTTTTGCTTTATAAAAATCAAATCTTTATCATGGTTTACATATCATAAAAAATGTCACCTTTATTTTGCCTACACAAAAATCATAATTTGATTCAATATATATATATATATATATATATATCTGCATTTAAATCAATGCCAAAATTTATATTCAAAACTGAAATTAAAAATAAATAAATAAATAAAAAACTTACGGTTAGTAGGGAGGTGGTTGGGCCTGCGCCCGGACGAGAGGAGGAGGCAGGGGGTCGCGGTCAGGCCGGTGGAGGCACCTAGAGCTGAAGTGGCGGTGTTGATTTGGTTCGCGGAAGAGGTTTAGGCGCGATTTGGGCTGAGGAGAGAGAAATAAGGGCGGAGGGGGAGGAGATGAGGGATGTAGAGGCGGTGGCGCCACCGTAGGGTGGCGCCGACTCCAATGCGACGGGGGAGGGCTAGCGGTGGAAGTCGATTTGATGAAGGGGGGTAATCGGTCTTCTGAGAATGGGTCAAGGGCTTGGGGGGGTATATATAATATATTATTTAATATTATTTAATTCTCCAGTATAGTTGACTTTCTATTCGAACTCCAAACGAAACCCAATGACTATCGCCCATAGCTAATTACCCCCATTCCGAACACAATGGGACATGTCCCGCAAGCTGATTCGATTGTTTCGATCAGCTTCCATCCAATTTAAAATATAAATCTATATATATTCAATTCAAACGTACATTTCAATTTACCGGGGCCACATACTGATTCTAAAATTCCCAGAAAAATTATTTCTAGTTTCGTATTGGCTGTACGGTCCTAACAAAACTAATATCGTCAAATTCTGAGACCGTTTGAAAAATGGCCATTTTCCAGTCGATTAAAATCAACTAAAACTGGCCAAACGTGTTTTCCTTTGCCACGCTCACATATTGATTCATAAAATTACGAATTTTGAAACCTAGCAATAACATGACATCATGGATCCAAAAAAAGTGGTTTCGTCGAAAACCGAGGTCGTTTGCAAAATTTTCATTTTTAAGGGCTAGAATTCCATAGCGACTATTCTGAATTTTCAATTGGACATGACTTTTTATTCCCGCTTTGAAATTTTGATTTTTTGGATTCGTTGGAAAGATATTCTCAATTAGATTCAAATATTTTTGGTTTCGCTAAAATCCGGTTTATTTTGAATCTTGTACATTCATTTGAAATTAGAAATCGAATTTTCAAACTACCACGCCATTTCAGGCTCGTTATATAATTAAAATAAAATATTTATATTCTAATGACGATTCAAATAAAAATATACGTACTAATTCTATGCAAAACAAATTTCTCGTCGTTATTATTTAAAATAAACTATTTTAAATATTCAAAATTCACTAAAATTGCCAAAATGAAAATTTTAAATTGGCTCGGATTTCCGGGTTATTACAATCTCCCCCACTTAAAACTTTTCGTCCCCGAAAAGGAACGAAGCCGAAAGTTGTTTAACTAATCAACTCAACTTTCATTATTTTCATTACGGCTTAAGTTCTTCAACTTTTCAGTTTCTAAGAACTTTTCAAATTTTTCAAAAATTTGGCTAACACCTTAAATTTTCGAAAAATTTCTCCATAACCTCCCCTGCACCGGGAGCTTCGGGATATTTCAAATAGCCTCCCATGGCCCTCATCAATCCAAAAAGAAAAAGGAACAGCCAAGCAGCTAGCCAATCGGCTCATAAAATCATCAAAAACCCAAGATATACAATAAACATGTACCTATTTTTCGGGCAAACAATTTTATTCTTCTTCTCTAGCCTCCTTGCTATGACCTGTTCAATGTAAGTACATGTATATGCATGCAAATGCGAAAATTTTTCAATACGACTCACTATTTGGTTCAATTTGGGTAAACGTTCAACATTTTAATTAATCAAAACAATAATCAAACAACACAATCAACAATCAATTAGTTGATTGGCTTTTCAAATTCATAACTTTGATACATAGTCCAAAAATCAGATTTTTGATGCCAAATCACAACAATAAGCCCTATCTAATTTTGGTTCTCACACCAGTCAATAGGAAATATATAGACGTCCCACCTTCGAAACTCAAACATGAATACTGATGATGCGATCGCTATAGCGATCATCAGAACCATCTTCGGGCGACTAGAGTGTGATTCTATATCTATCCTGTATATTAAAACTTCAAATACACGCGGATCAGACGTATATGCAAAATCTTTATATATTGGATTGTCCAAATTCAATACAAATAAATATTCAAATACGAACAATTGAATTAAAATTTTCAAACAAAAATTTGTTTTCACTTTTATTTCAAAAACACTACTCTTCACACTTGTTCTAGGATACTACTGATCCTATCTCTAACGAGTCATTCTCGTTGGATATTACTAATCCAATCTCTGATGAATTCTTTCGTATGGTTCTACTGTGTCTTGTTCTCGAGCTTTGTAAACCAAAGCTCTGATACCAAGCTGTTACGACCCAAACTTCCCCGGTAAGGAAATCCCGGATTGAAGTGAGAACAAGCCACATCGGAACGCAAACAGAAGAACATTTCATTGCTTATTACAACAATTCATCAGAATACAAGAATATACAGAGTTTGAATAAATATTACACAGAAAATATCAGAGATTTAAATTACATTTAAATACATCGCAGCGGAAAAATAATACAATACACAAATGAAAACAGATACACGGATACAGAGCTTTCCGAATATCATTCCAGCTGTAAACCAGATTCCTGTAAATATAAATATGCAAAACCAAAACTACTAGCTGCCTGTGTCAAAATAAAGGCACCCAGAGTTTAGGTTAAAACAATAAACTCCAGGTCAGTCATGTGACTGGTGTGAGAACTAAAACAGTTATTAATCTTTATTTTTAAAGTTAGGTAAATCAAGGGACCATGTCGTATAACACGGAACGGGTTTCCTCCTAAGAACACCAGTGCATAAAACAACAGCGCAATGCTAAATAAAGAACAATGAAGCTATTATAAGACCCAGGTCCCATCATACAATGTAAAACAAGCCGGAGGATAGGGTTTTACCTTATAACAGACAAAGAATGCTTGATACGCTAAATTTCATCTTTTATTATTACTATAAGTGTATAGTGTCAAAACAATTTCAATCATAAGTATTAATCATAGACGGCATGGGTACCATATATCATGTCGCCAATACTAGGCTCTACAATCAAAACTGCAAATGGCACGTATTGGAAGTTGGATTTCCATCTGTGAACCGAGGCAAAAGATAGTCCTCTACTGATTCGAGACAATATAGCCCATGTCTCAGGACCCAGACACAGGTGAGCCCTTGGATCGTCAGGGCCGGTCCTCCGATGTGGATTAAACTTAAACCCATGACACTGCGTTTCCCCGCCCTTTGGGGCGTAAATGAGCCCAATGACTCCATCGGCTCCACAGAGTCACCGATATACCCGAAGCGCCTTGCAACAACAACAACCACATAAGTCAAACTCATCAGAGCTGTAAAACCACTGAAGCCACTTTTATCTAGAAGGAAACATATGCCTTCCCTGAAGTCCTCTCCCGTTTCTGGTTCTCAACCGGGGGGTGGGGCTCGCGAATCAACGCTACACAAAGCTATGCCACACAGGAGGTGCTTTGATCATCAACCACAAGACTTTGCTTTTCAACAGAAGCCTTGATCAATTGCCACTTAGGCATGCCACACAGGCAATTCACTCCATGTGATTGATATCCATCCAAATATAACCCCTGAGCTCGTACGTCTCAGAGAAGGGCGTTAAGCAAGAGAATAAATTCCCCGCCGCCAAATAGATATATATTTAATAGAAATCAATCACACAGAATAAAATCCAATGTCAGACACACAGTCCATTTACAAGTTCGTTCTGGGTGAATGAAACCGGAGGCACCTTGTACCTCGCATATCCATTGATCTCCAAGTACGTCTGGACGATCACCAACTGATTCCCTCCTCTTGGGTGTACAGCCCAATCAAAATCATCAGTAATCACCCAAACGATGTGAAGACCTCCGGTATTCGACTACCGTCTTCATCCTCGACACCACGTTGAATCAGTTATTCAGAATGGGATAAACCTGGTCTTTCAGAATAACTCGCGTATATAATAAACAAGTGTTACACAAACACAATATATGCCTCATTCCACTTCAGAATATTCTTTTATTCAAATATTCTTATACTTTGGGAAAGGTTCCCATTAATTTTATCAAAGAAAAACTCTTTAAATTTATTCTTTAATCTTCTTTTGAGTATCAATTCAAACTAGTCAGGATTAGCGAACCAGACCGAAGTAATCAATTATTTTATTTTCCAATCCCAACCTATTCGTCCCACGAAGTAAAACTGATCATACTTCATATCTAACACCACGGTGTTATCGGTAAATTCAATTACCATTTCACGTTCAAATTTAATTAAAGATTTAACTATCGCCTGGAGCAAAACTGGTGATACTCCATTCTCGATCATTTCAATCTAATTAAAGATTCATTAAAACTCCACTTTGTTTTAATCTTCCCAAAAATCACTATCAATGATTATTTAACTTGGGAAATCATATCCTGTCTTTAACTGGGTAAAAGAACCAATGTCATTTAAAACACGGTTCACGATAAACCCCAAAATCACATTCAAATTCTATTCCAATTAAATATCATTTAATTGGTATACTTCATTAAATCTAAATAAAAAGATTTAATCTTTTTCTCAACTGGTTTAAGTACAGTGTTAATGAAGACACCGTTCACGACAAACCCAAATCACATTCAAATTCAATTCTTTACAAATCATTTCTTATGATTTTACACAAATTATTACTATTTTTAATAATTTTATCAAGGCCCGTACAGTCGAATTCCATCAACGGCCATCGAACTGCACTTACAGCGACCTTTTCCAAATTTGATTTGGACATAATTCCAAATCCAACCGTTTATTTCACAGTTAAAAGAGGTCCTACGGTCTTTGCTCATAACGAACTTGTTTATTTCACTGTTAAAAGAAAATAACAATGTGTTTTCTTGGCTACTACAAATGGTTCTTAATTAATCTAATTTAAACACACACATGTAGAAACAATTCAACATCAAAATCAATAATCAAATAATGGAGAGTTTACTCACATAGATTGCTTTTCTCTCCCGGCTAGATCTAAACTTCAGTATTTAGTTGTGCAGAAAATGCAGGGAGTTTGTGTGCTATTTATAGGCAAGTCCTATCATTTAACAATTCTATTTTCATTGTTGCTTACATTTTAAGCTATAGTATTTAAATCCTTAGGCTTACTCCTCTCTATTCCTATACCATTTTTTTAGGAATACTTATGCATTAAGAATTGAATTGTTTATTTAGATATTTACCAATCATGTTGTCCTATGTTCTACCTTCTAGAAACTAAATCTTTTCATATCTATGCTTCCTTAAATGTTGCACATGGTTCACATATCTTCTTAGATTTCATTTGCATTAAAAAATGTTTTGCTTACCTTTTAAGTTTTAGATATTTTTCTAAAAATGGTTTTAATATTGGCAAGTTGTATTGAGGCTTTTAGGTGATGGTTCATATCCTATTTTTAGCCTTTCTATTCACGGCTAATCCCATTAATGCTTATTGACTTTGCTTCCTTCTTTTCATATGTTGTCACATGCATTCATGTTATGATTTAGTGTTATGCCTTTATGTTTTAGTTTCATACTCGTGTTATGTTTTCAAACATAACTAATCATATTACTAGTGTATACATACACTCACATATATTTATAATCGTTCTAGTTTGTTCAGTAAATCTTAGATTATGATTTAATTACCTCATTAAATCATTATTTATCATTAACAAAGACGAGCTAAAAACCGGGACATTACAGTCCACACCCTTAAAAGAATTTCGTCCCCGAAATTAAAGAGTCACGCATTGCTTTCAGCTTTAACTAAAGTCAACCACATCTATAACTATCTACTGGATAGATTCCTTATTTGAATTTTAGTTAAGTATTTCAAAAATCCAGAATTCTGATTTTATTACAAAATCAGCTACTTAACTCTCATGGGTCTATATCTAACCACTAACTCAAGTCTGGTCTTTACCACCGGGAAATACCAATTTTACCTACTGGATATTATTCTAACTTTTAATTCAACATTGTTGAATTCATCCTGGGCTGACCCTAATCATTTAACTCATTCCATTGGTTGTGGTGGTTGTCCTACTCGCTTTTCGGACTCGTCTTCCTTGAGAACTCATTTTCAACTTTCCGAGTATACGGTTTGATGGTTAATACTCAATCGGAAGATGTTCTTAGGGATAATCTTATGCCAATAACTAAGGTCAATAGCTAAGGTCATCCCAATACTAAAATAGTTTTTAGTAAAAGTACGCTCTCTCGACACTTACCCAAACTCAATCTAGGATGTTACTAATCCTATCTCTACTGAGTTACGCCACAGAGCCAAGGTTACTACTCAACCAATAGCTCTGATACGAACTGTAACAGCGCGATTTTCGATGCCTCGAAAGTCATGTCATTATTGAAAGAATTTAGAAGATGAGATAGAAAAGATAGAACTCATAGAATAGAAGAGTAAGAAGAACATCAGAATTACACAGCGGAATTTCACAAAATACATAATATATTACATAACAGAGTTTGTTACATCAGAGTACATCATTCGAATACAACATCATGCTTGATACTGGCCCAATACATAAACTGGATACTTAGAGATAGATATAACTTCTAGACTGGTCTTGACTTGAACTTCATAGGTTCCACTTGCCTACTGGACTACTTGTTTACTCATAACAAATATTATGAGTACCCAAGAGTTTAGGAAAACACAGAAAATAAACTCTGGGTCAGTCAGGGGACTGGTGTGAGTAAACACGGTTAAAAGATGTAAACATGAAATAAGAAATAAGGTTTTCCGGATTCATTTACTTTAGAAACCTTTAGACCAATCCATAACTAATATATGGATAATGACCCAAGTACTTTATATTAAAACGTTTGATATTACGATAGTTTTTATCAAATAAATAATCATCTAGTGAAACGCTTGCATCTCACGTTCACGTATATAGAATAAAATCAAAAGTCGCAGAGTGCTTATTGGAGATTGGATTCTAACAGACAAGGTATGGAGCACCTGCCGATCAGTGTACTCTAGAGAGGATACACTGGGGTTCAACAAGAACGTCTTGCAACCCGGCCACACATGGCCGTCCACTCATTTAGCTTGAGTGTAACGAATATATTACCACCTCTACGGTTGGTACCAACATAATCGTTACCGTGAGATACAGAATTGAAAAGAAGTAACAAATATGAATATTCTCTAGATGGTGATAATATACCCTGCTTGGGTATGACCCAACTAGCCATGCTGCCTAGCGCAACTTTTGTTACTTCGTGGTTGTGAGGTTTTGAGGTCACGTTTATTCTTCTGACAGATTCATTTCTTCAATTACTTTGAATGCCACATCGTCATATCCGTCAGAAACACACATTCGATTACCCAAATATATTGCGGGCAATAAAGCTAAGAGAAACGAATTTCTCCGCCACCAACGTAATATACTTATGTAAATTCAACGGGTAGAATCTAATTGATATACGTTGTCAGACACTTGTCCATTCGGGTTTGTCCTAGGACTGAACAGACCGAAGGTACTATTTAAAATAGTCCTTGCATATCCCCTTCTTCAATATCTCTGACCTGCGTCGTATAATTCGAGTCGAAGTGGAATATTTATTCCGGACTCTTCGAAACGATGTACGTAATATCTTTTTATAGTCGATAAATAGTTATCGGCTTAATCATGATGATTATTCAGTTTACACATTAATTATCATCACATAAACAGTATTTGTTTACATCATTCATAAGTGGATAATTTAATTATCCTTTATAAATGAACAGTTAAAGTGTGTGCGTCGCACACGGTATTCTATTCAGTTTTGCTCATTATTTAGAAATGGATAAATTGAAGCACGTGCTTCGCACACGGTATTTTGCTTCGTTCATTGTCGATGTTTAGACGATGTTCAATACTCCATTTCTTCTGGTAAGTTATTTTATTTCTTCTAATTTATCATAAATAAATTAATTTAACAATTTGATTTAATTATTCTCTTTATATTTCTAATATTCAAACTCGTCGAACTTCTACTGTCGAATTCCTACACTTCGATCTTCTTCTGTTGTCTTCCTTCCACTTTCCTACGGCAGTTTAGAAAAATTTCCTTTTTTATTTATCTATTTATTTTCTTCTTTATTCTATTTTATTTTATTTTAATTAAAACTGATTTTTATTAAAACATCGTTCAGAATCTCCTTTGGTTGCGTTTCTGCCAAAGTACCAAGCCTCTAGTCCTCATGATCCTCACGTTGTTCATCACCCAAACTCCACGCTACCCTCACCAACAAAAATCCTTGCTTTACTTAACTAATTCAATCATATTTGAATGCCTGTACAACCCAGGGACCATCAAACTATTCCTTTCCATCTTCTCCTATGATTACTTCAGACAACCGTGTACATGCATGCATATGTGCTCTGGTTTATATACTCTTACTTATATACCAATGTACTCTTGTTTATCAACAGTAAACAATATTAACCCCATGCTTCACTAATGTTTTAATGTCTTATATTCTCAAGGACTTGAATTTCCTTTCTTTTGCTTTAACATACCGTGGCCTTATACTACTATCTTTACATGATGCCTACCATTTCTCCTATTCCATTTGATACACATTTTTGGTTTTCTTTTCGTTTTTTTCTCTGTTTTGCTTTGAAACTATGCAACATGCACCATGAATTTACTTCATGAATTTCCCTGTACAGATCGTACCCTTTTCTTGAAAGGACAAAACAGTTTGGGTTATCAGTTTACACTCAAACGCCTTCTCTTTCTCCCCTCACCTTACTGTCGTTACCCTCTCTTCCTCTTCTAATTCTTGTTCTTTTTTTTCCAGTTTCTGATCCTGCTCTTCTTTTCTTATTTTATTTCTTTCTATATCATTGCTCCAGTTTAGTTTTAGTTTTACTTCTTTTTGTTTTTAATTCTACTGTGCCACTTGGATCCTTCTCTTCTTCTTTAGTATGGACAGTTTCAATTATTCAGTTATTTTAATTATCATTAGTTTGTTCCATACTTGTCAGGACCACACCCTTTTCTTGCGCCTTCCATTTCTCTCTTTCACTACTGGGACTCCATATTGTTTTTTCCCCATGTTCATTACTGATGCATTCCTCCATGCATTACCCAAAACACCACCTGCTTCTTTGTTTTGATAAATCCATTTACACCGCACCCTTTCTTAATTTCGGCTATGCATGAACCCATTCCACTTGTTCTTCTTAACAGCACGTAACCACTTTGTTTACCCATTCTTTTCATTTTTTTTCTTATTAATTATAATTATATATATGTATCTAATACGTCCCTCGCTAAGCTAAACTACATAACCAGTTCATACCTCACACACTCTTATGTACATCTTAGTAACCTCCTTGCTAGCCATCCATACTTGAAGGTACAATCAGTAACCTAACTACTAACGATACTCTGCTCTTTTGTTTCCTATTTTTCTGTCTACCTCCCATCCTTCTATCCTTGTTTTTAAACCACTACATGACTAGTTCTAGCCAACGTTTTAAACCCAACTTTATACTGACTTGATATGTATATACATAAGTTTTTGTATTGATGTCAAGGGTAAAACAGTTTAAGCGAAGTGTTTAAAAGGCAATTATCCTAGCAAACAAAGAGCAGACAACTTGTAAACATAATTAATGGCATCAGTTTCCATTCATTCCACTTCTGGTGTAGATCGAACTATTTTCAAAACTATGCATCCAAAAATATTTAGACTTACATAACAGTTTCAAGATGGGAAAATGGGATTATACTCACTTGTCATCAATCAATTTCTCTTGTGTTTTTACCTATTTCCAGGTGTGTTACTGTATTTTAATTACTTTAACCCAACATGAAGATTTAACTAACCAAATAATAAGCCCAAATAAGCATCCATACACTATCATCATTATGTAACTATTAATGAAAGATCCAAAGTGACAAAACAGAGTTTACTCACCTATGCTAATTACTTCCAGGTTAATACAAAGATATATTGTTACCCATAAAATATGCATGCAAGTATAGATATATATGTCTTCACTAATAATATGTCAAATAAACAACTAAATAAGGGGAAGTTTTCTCACTATCAAAGTTCTCTGTTTTCCAGATATAACATTACTCAGTTCACTACTAATTTCAATCACCTAAATACCATTAACTTGTCCATATAAACTGATATATGCCTCAATGTATATGTTGTTTATAACACATAGAATCAGTAAGAGGTCCTACGGTCTTTGCTCACAACGAACTTGTTTATTTCACTGTTAAAAGAAAATAACAGTGGGTTTTCTTGGCTACTACAAATGGTTCTTAATTAATCTAATTTAAACACACACATGTAGAAACAATTCAACATCAAAATCAATAATCAAATAATGGAGAGTTTACTCACATAGATTGCTTTCCTCTCCCGGTTAGATCTAAACTTCAGTATTTGGTTGTGCAGAAAATGCAGGGAGTTTGTGTGCTATTTATAGGCAAGTCCTATCATTAAATAATTCTATTTTCATTGTTGCTTACGTTTTAAGCTATAGTATTTAAATCCTTAGGCTTACTCCTCTCTATTCCTATACCATTTGTTTAGGAATACTAATGCATTAAGAATTGAATTGTTTATTTAGATATTTACCAATCATGTTGTCCTATGTTCTACCTTCTAGAAACTAAATCTTTTCATATCTATGCTTCCTTAAATGTTGCACATGGTTCACATATCTTCTTAGATTTCATTTGCATTAAAAAATGTTTTGCTTATCTTTTAAGTTTCAGATATTTTTCTAAAAATGGTTTTAATATTGGCAAGTTGTATTGAGGCTTTTAGGTGATGGTTTATATCCTATTTTTAGCCTTTCTATTCACGGCTAATCCCATTAATGCTTATTGACTTTGCTTCCTTCTTTTCATATGTTGTCACATGCATTCATGTTATGATTTAGTGTTATGCCTTTATGTTTTAGTTGCATGCTCGTGTTATGTTTTCAAACATAACTAATCATATTACTAGTGTATACATACACTCACATATATTTATAATCGTTCTAGTTTGTTCAGTAAATCTTAGATTATGATTTAATTACCTCATTAAATCATTATTTATCATTAACAAAGACGAGCTAAAAACCGGGACATTACAAACAGGGTCAAAAAAATTCAAAAACCAAACTCAAAACCCAAATATAAACCAAAATTTTGTATTTTTGCGTAGGTGTACCTTTTACGAGCGCTATTGAGCATATTTGCTTAACGTATGTGTGATTTACCCAACCAATATCAATCTGCCTAGCCCTCTGGCACCTGTACTTAACTCAATTCACATGTAAGTAACCAATACATGAAATTCTGAAATAATATTCCACTAATCAACTGGTATACTACACCAATTGCAAAGTCAAACACACAGCATCAATTCATTATCAAATACAGGGTTAAACTGTAATTTCCAATTCATACGTAGTTTCATTCCGATTTAATTAAACCAGAATTTATTCTTTAGTTTATAATTCATTTAGCTTCTTTAAATTGTTGATTATTCCCATTCAAACAAATTGTCATCCAATAACAAACAATTCACAATCAACAACCAATATACAACCAAATCAACCAAACCGATTGAATTTACATTCGGTATTAATATTTTATTTTGGTTTCACATGTTTTGGACATCAATCGCTTAATACGATTGATTCCCATTTGATTATCATTTGTTCATCAAACTTTTAATTTCCAACTCTGTTTTATTAAATTCCAATATCGTTCTGAATTTAATTACACTTAACCAAGGTAAGTTTCAATTCAAATTCTCAATTCGATTTGAATTCCATTCAAATCGATCAAACACACTAATATCTCAATAATTTGATAAAATTATTTCTTTACTATACAAAAATATAATTAGGGTAAAATTATTTCATTTACCCTCTTTACAAAATAATATCTTGTCCATGTCAATTCAACGTTTCTCAACACTTGAACCGATCAACAAACACAATACAAAACATTTGTATATAAAATTTACAATTACGCTCTCATATATATACTCTCAATCTCGATCTAGGGTATTACTAACCCAATCTCTATCGAGTTACACCACAGAGCCAAGGTTATTACTCAACCAATAGCTCTGATACCACTGTAACGACCCAAGGGATTTCGGCCTCGAAAATCGACATAAATACCTTTACCGTAACTCATGTCAACCTCCCAAACACCGAAAACACTGGAACATTTATAGAAAGAAATTAGAGGGTGAGATAAGAAAGAAATATTAGAATAAAAGAAGAAGAACCAACACAACCCAGAGTCTCACATCGCAGCGGAACAAAATATAATACAGAAATAAATCTTTATTGAGAGCTTCTAAAAATACTTACATCCCTCCATCCCCAAGTCAGCGGGCTAACATCCCACCGTGGCTTACACTGGTACCCCACCAACTTGTCTTACGGCCAGCCTTTCAACTTCACAACCAACCCACATTTTCGGGACATGTAGGAGTAAGAATCTCCCATTCACCACCTAACGCGAAGCGAGAACCCCCTATCATGCGTACCAAGCATACAACAAGCAACAAGTTAGGGTATTTTAATTACCTCTCAGACCTTGATCAACAACGTTCATATCTAAAGATAAATATAAGTTGTAATCCAAAAACTGATACTACATCCCAATATCAATACAAATTCCATTTCACTACTTTATTCAAAATATGGTTTCATAAAACTTTCTTACTCTTTGAAAATCTCTTTCTCAGATATGCCCGATCTTTCTTAATTCAATAATTAAGTAACTTCTCTATAAAGCATCACTTTTAACTCGTCCCATTTAACCAAGCTCATTTATAATTCGGATTTGGTTATCAAATCCTACAACCCACTTCTTTACCCCAAATTCTCTTTTACCAATCTCCTTTTAATCTATTCAACCATTCCACGCTTTGGAAATCTTATTTCTTAATTTCATTTTTTAAGTGACGTTAATTTAAAATTAACGCCTTTACACCTCAAACTTCATTTACATAACCTAGGTTTATTATAAACCCTTTTGTTCTTAATTCCTTTTACTAAATTCTAATATTAAGTAAACATTAAATGTACTCTATCGTATTCGCTTAAACTTCTCTTTATAACTTCGTTATAAAAATTCGGGTTTTAAATATAAAACACGTTCATAAACTTCTTTCACCATTCCACTCTATTTCGCTTCACTTTGATTACTCTTTAAATGAATTTCCATTTAAAAGGTGCTTTCCTAAATTATTATTATTTAAAATAATAATTTACTTTAATCACTAACTACTTCAATAGTACATTTCTTTATTACTCAAATGAATAGTAAATCCCTTTTTAAAATTTATTAAAATTAAAACAATGTTCATTAAACTATTTTATTAGATTAATTCAAATCAAACTAATTTAAATCAATTCCAATTACAATGGTCGACTTAGTCAACTCAAGGCGCGAATATCTTGTTAACCCATTCCAATTCGTTCTCACTTTAAATTAATTAATAACATAATTAATTTAAATAATTCCATTAAATAAATTCTTAAAAAACCAATCTTCCACATTTTAACCGTTATGGTTAATTTCTACCCCCATATTCATAAATCTGATTAATCTTAGATTTACTTTGTAAAATCAATTTATAATAAATCAAAGTCTTTAATAAATAAAATATTTATTTATTTTCCTTTTTATAAACTTTTATTCAAAATAATATATTTCAAAATCTATCTCCAGTTATAAAAATAAATTTTATAGCTTCATCTCTATCGACTCACCTGACGGTGAATCAGTATTTACAAAACGATTGATTCAATAGGCTATATGTTGTCGAATACTCAACCAATATTGCCCATTGGTTTAAACTAGACAAATGTTGAATTTTCTGCCAACAATCCATAATCAAATCATTCACCCAAACAGGACAGTTTATATGTTGATAATATGAAATAAATAAGATATTGAAGAATCCCGTTGGATCCCTCCAACCTGTTCTTCCCTGCATTCAAAACGGTTATCACAAACCAGATCATTCCATTCCATTTAACTGATATATAATAGTAAATAGCAACTATTTTATATCAACCAACCAACGAAACATTTCCATCAGTTCACACAGTTCAAACCAAAAATACGTTTATTTTATAAACGTGACCAACGAGGTAAATTACCTTCATTTGGGTCCAATTCGTTAAAAATAATGATTTGGTATTTCACTGAAATTAAATGACAGTTTAATTTCATCAGTTAAATCACTAAATAGATATATAACTAGCGAACAGTCAACCATAGTAAACAGAGCACACAAAATAAAAACCCAATTTATATAAAACATAAATAGGAAAAACTGAGTGAGTTTAACTCACCTTGATTTGATTTGCTGTTGTTGAAATGGTTCCCTTTTAATTAAATTAAACTAGTGTTTAATTTAATTAAAACTCCGGTTGATTCCAGTAATATCCTGTTCTGTTCCATGGTGCAGTGCTCGTCGATCTGATTTCAACTTATTTTGAATCATCTATTTCTGATCATAGTTGAATAAGTTATTAACGATTTACGCTAACGATATAATAAATTCACGACTACTTAATCACAAATTAATAAAACTAATTACATTTTGATTATGGGTTAACGGCCTATTTACTATTCCCTTTGCTGCTTCATTGACCACAACTCCTGTTCCGTTCAAACTATTCCAACCTGATTACCTATTCATAAGTTGTTAATGATTTAATTTTAACAATTAACTAATAATTAACCAATTTTCTTTAATTAAATTTACTTTACTTAAAACATTACTTAAAGAAAACTAGGTTATATAATCCCTTTGTTGTCAGCTCAACTATTTTGATAACTATCCGTTCACATGGACTTCTTGCTGCCACATTTGTTCCCGTTCTATAACAAAGAATGAGTTATTAACACTTAAATTAATAAAATTGTTAATTTTAAATAAATAAATTCCTAACCGTACATTAAAAAATTAATTACGGTAAGAAAACGAATTGTGGCCGATGCTTCCTTGTCATGATACCCTTTGTTGTTTTGTTGAATCCCATCTGCTTTGTTCTGTCCGCGAGACCAAAGTCTTAGCCATACTTTCTTCTTGTTCAATTCGGTACTCAGTTATTTCATTTCTAGGATTTTAGCACCAAACCTCCTCAATGCTTCTCCTTCTTTGTAACTGACTTCACAAAACACCTCGTCCAAACCTGCTGTGCCACAATACCAACGGATTTTTGCTCCCAGGTTGTTTTCGTTGAACCCTTGAACCCAAACTTCCCACCCAACATCGGTCTGCAGCCGCCTCGTCCGTTGATCGGACTCAGATCGAAGTCCACCGGTGGATGCGCCTGAGCTTGGTCATTCCACGCCCCAAACCTCGGTCGATTCGATGCACTCCTATGCCATCAATAAACCCATAACTGCGCTGAGTTCCTCCCTCAATTCCGATCATCTCAGCACATAAAAAGGCATCATCACCATTCCTTGTTCGGATCTCATGGTGCTTGACAAAATCTAGTTGAAGAAATCTTGAATAAATGAATAGATTGAGAGAAAAATTGAGGAAATCGAGGGAGTGTTTTGGCCGTAAGTTTTGTATGAGAGTGGCGGCCATTACTAATGTTGACCACACTGAACTAAATGTTATGGTTATTGACCCAGGCTTGTTTATATAGGATGACTAATTATTAAAATATTATTCTAGAAACTTCGTCATGAAGTAACTGATAAAAACCACTACAAACGATTTCTTTTTTCCGATAAAAAGGCTAATTCTAGCATTGAAAAATATTCTGTACCTAATGGGACAGGTTTCGTCGAATTCTGACATCGTTTGGAAAAAAATTCCTTTATAAAACCAGCAAAAAACACACATTTAAATTTTCCACGGTCACTAAATAAATCCAGTAGACTTGAAACCTTGAAATCCTATAATAATTAATTAATACGAACCCAACGGCACTAGTTTCGTCACATTCTGAGACTGTCTTCCTGGTAGGCTATTTTTACGCGCACCGCAAATGCCATTTTGGACACCAAATTACACGGTCTTCAAAAATAACAAACTATATACTTATCCTGACTATAATTGACGATACAAACTCAACAGAATTGATTTCGCGGTCTAATTCGATCGTCTGTTCAAGTTACACTCAATTATCTCTTTATTAAATAAATATAATTACGCGCTATAGAAAATGAACGGGCGTTTACTGCTATCGTGGTCACATACGACATCAGTTTGCCACGCAATTCAACACCGTACAATAATTTAATGTTACAGTTCCAATGAAACTAATTTCGTTGAAATCAGAGACTGTTTGCAAAATGGCTATTTTAAAGGTCTATATTTTAATAATGATTTTCACAGCGATTATTTTAAAATTTTATTTGGCCATAAATAACAAATAATAACACAAAATTTGGACTTTTCTCTCTTATATGAAAATTATCATTAATACGGTTCCAACGTTTCTCATTTCACAGAAATCCGACTTATATCGGACCCTGTATATCCAATTGAAGTTCAAACTCCATATTACGAACTGCAGCGCCATTTCGGACTCGATTTATAATTATATAAACATATATCGTTGAAACTTCTTTTTAAATAACGAATTCGATATTAAATCCATTAATATTCCAAATATAATATTTAAAATAATAAATCTAATTAAATATTTGACTGCTAAAAATACGGGACATTACACAACTCATCACTCAAGAACTTAACATATTGATATACGACATCATTTTCTAAGAGGTAACGTAAGTAAAGAGAAAATTTCACTCGAATTTATAGAAACAAATAAACAAATAGCAGATATATTAACAAAACCATTAAAAGAAGCAACGTTCACTAAGTTTAGAATAGAGTTATGTATTTGTTCATTTAGTGAATTAGAATAATTAAATATATTAATATATATAAAAATAACAATAGAAATCAGAAAAATAAAATTAAAAGTACAAGTATACATATGTCCCTTTGTCAACATACATATGTCCCTATGTCGACATATAACTGCCACATTTTAAAAAATAATTCCAACCAAAAGTTAGTTATAATAACCATTTAAACTTTCTACTTCGAATTTTCTCCTTCGTTCTCTCATTTCACTTTTGGAAAAAACTCAAAACTAAAAAAATCATGGCCTCCACCAATTGTAATAACCAAATTAACCCCGAGTCATCCACTGGACCATTCGAAGGTCCATTTCAACGTTCTACCTCTCTCGTGTAATCAGATTGGAAGAGAAAATGGAGTATGCTCTCCAAATGCTCGCTGAGATTCAGGTACTTCAAATACAGATGAATCAAGAGCAAATTAAACAAGGAAAGATGATGCAGAATCTCCATAAGTTTGTAATGGATAATCAAGCGAATTCAATCATCATTGAAGATGATAATCTAATGATGGAAGAAGAAAAGGAAGAAGAAGAAGAGGAGAACCAGAAGAAGCACAACAAGAAGACATGGAGGAGGACGATCAAGTCGTATGCATTAGGGAAGTTTCTTTCGATCAAGAAGGTAACATAATTGAGCAAAATGGGGAATTTTGTCACCATTATCCTAATAGCCCAACCTATAAATCTCCTATAGTAAAGAATCATTAGTGTTAGGATTCTTTTTCATTTATTTGTTTATGTAGTGTAATACGTATGTAGTCTTTCGTGTTATCATTTAAACGTTGTAATTTGCATTGATATGAATTGTTTGTATTAAAAAAACTGTTTAATACTTATTTTATCTTTCATACAATTTTAAATATTTTAGTAAAAAGACATAAATTTAGGGGGAGTTATATATATACTGTAGAATCAATTATATGAATCATAGGATATGTACAGATAGATATAAGATTTAGGGGGAGTATTTGTAGAATTTCTTTTTGATAATGACAAAGGGGGAGAAATTATAAAATATAAACTTAGTTTAAGGGAGAGTATATAGGATTCATATCGACAGGGGGAGTATTAGAAGGATCAGAATCAACAGGTATGAATATTTTATAAACTAAGGTAGTCATCATCAAAAAAGGGGAGATTGATGGAGAATGCAGTTTTGATAACAATAACTTTATTTCAATTTTCATTGATTATAAATTATATACTAACATTTTTGTCTAGAATATATATATATATATGTATATGCATGATTTGTACAGGAATTAATACTGAAGGCTGTACAGTTTTAGAGTTTCAGGAGATTCAGAATTCAGAGAAGTTTCAAGACTCATGAATAATCAAGTTATCAAGAGTTCATTGGTTCAAGACAAATATAGTTATAGAGTCTAGTTTATATGTGAGACTCTGAATAACACTCTAGGTTCAAATTCAAATTCTGGTCTTCAAAATTCAAACTCTAATTTCAATTAGTTTTTTATCTTACTTATGATTTCAAGTATAAGTTTATATATATTTATATAGTTATATACTTTTATATTTTTATATTTATATAGTTTTAAATCTTACAATTTTATAAATATGTTTATATAATTTATATTTATGTTTTCATATGATTTTATACTTTATAATACTCATTTATATCACTATATTTTAATTCATGAATTTCCAGAATGGTAAAATTATATTTAAACACTTGAAAATGTTCAAAATTCAAATATTTTAAGTATATATGTCGACATAATTATACGTATATATATATCGACATACAACTGTTATTTTTTCAATTTTCAAAGGAAGTGTCTTTTCATTATTTGTAACGTTCCAGAAGGGGTTGAATTCAATTTTTTTAACTATTATTCTTCTTCTCCATCTTCACCCCTCTTCATCCCACCATTAATATTTCTTATTTTATTGATTCTACACTTCTACTTTTCCCATTTCTATTCTAATTACATAAAACTTCTTCTCTTCTCACTCTCTACTCATTACTCTCTGAATTGAAGTGCTATTGAAAGGTTATAGGACTGTTGTAATCATTTGGGAAGTGTTTGTGAAAGGATGTGTTCCTTGTAGCCCTGAAATCAAGGAAAGGGAGTGAGGGTAATCTTGTAGCCATGAAATCAAGAGTGGTTGGAGCGGTGTTAACCTTATAGCCGGGAAATCAAGTGGATTGTACTTGGATATTGATATAGTAATAAAACTCTACGCAATCCAGCGTTGCGTAGGACTGGACGTAGGAGTAATCTGAACTAATATAAAATCCGGTGTGTTCTTTCTTTTTTCTACATTTTATCTTTGTTTATTTCTATGTTTACGTTTGATTCTGTGTTTATGATTATCTATGTTGTGTGTGATTCATGTAGTAAATCGTATAAGTTTTAGATTTTCATAAATTCCTTATAAACACTATTCGCCCCCCTCTAGTGTTAGTCTTGCCTTAAGATCCGCATTCTGCGTTTCCTAACAGGTTTCTATATTTTTAAATCTAAGATAAATAAAATACAAGTTCTTGAGCTTAACTTGTTTTATATCTTGAAAGAAGAAAATAAATAATTTATGATTTTCTGAATTGAGTAGATAGGAATAGATTAAATACTTTTGTTATTATAAGAAAGTTATTCCAATCCGCTTTTGTAAATTATAACTCATTGATTAAAATGAATATCGGAAATATATAATATTTAGTGGCAATTAATATTCAAATAGAAAATATATTTTCGAAATACGTGTTAAGTTGTTTTAAAGGGACAATTAAGAAATTTTGTATTTGAAAACTTTATGTCATGCCAAAATAAATTAGAGATTGTGTTCTAAATTGTGTTTGGAAATAGTTATTAAATTTTAAAGTAAAACATAATGCTGAATTATGTCAAGATTGAATTAAAATTATGGGTTGTTGCTAAACTATAATTACTGAATTAATTAGGTTGATATCAAAATAAATGTAAATATTGATTTTGAATCAATATTTAAAGATTTGAAATATTTTATATGGTTGATGGATTTAAATTATTTTAAATCATTAAAGTGTGTATACTTTGTTTGTTGTAATATAAATAAGTTTTAAATTTGGAACAAGTATTATGACAAAAAAGTAATATTAATGTATTTGTGTTAAAAACTAATACTATAATGGTTTTCAAACATTAAAGCATGTTTGTGCAAAATTTTGTAAAACTTAAGCGAAGTTAAATGTGATACGAGTTGTAAATTTGTGTTAATTATGTTGAGGATGAATTTTTAATAATTATATATTTGCAACACTTTGGCTGATTGGGTTAATGGGCTTTAAACCCAAAAGCCTTAGTAATTCTACAAGAAGGCATAAAGAAAGGTACGTACTTAATTTTCCCCTTTCAGTCAATACCATCTTCTTCCTGAAAACCAAACATAAGAAAGGAAAATAAATCGTGGCCATCTTCTTTGTAATAACCCAAAAATCCGAGCCAATTTAAAATTTTTATTTTGGCAATTTTAGTGAATTTTGGGTATTTAAAATGAAATATTTTAAATAATAACGACGAGAAATTCATTTTGAATAGAATTAGAAGTGTATATTTATATAGATCGACGTTCGAATATAAATATTTATTTTAAATTATAAAAGGAATTGAAAATGGCGCGGTAGTTCGAAAATTCGATTTCAAAATTCAAGTGAATGTACAGGATTCTAAATAAACCGGATTTTAGCGAAACCAAAAATATTTGAATCTATTTGAGAATATCTTTCCAACGAATCCGAAAAATCAAAATTTCATAGCGGGGATAAAAAGTTATGTCCAATTGAAAATTCAGAATAGTCGTTATGGAAATTTTGACCCTTAAAAATGAAAATTTTGCAAACGACCTCGGTTCTCGACGAAACCACTTTTGTTGGATCCGGGATGCCAAATTATTGCTAGATTCCAAAATTCATAATTTTTTGAATCAATATGTAAGCGTGGCGAAGTAAAATGTGTTTTAACAGTTTCAGTCAATTTCGATCGACCAGAAAATGGCCATTTTTCAAACGGTCTCAGAATTCGACGAAATTAGTTTTGTTAGGACCGTATCGTCAATACGAAGCTAGAAATAATTTTTCGGGAATTTTTAGAGTTAATATGTCGCCCCGGTAAATTGAAATGTGCATTCAAATTCAATATATAGATTTATATTTTGATTTTGACGAAAACTGATCGAAACAGTCGAATCAGCCTACGATATATATCCCATTGTGTTCGGAATGGGGGTAATTAACAAGGGGCGACAGTCGTTGGGTCCCGTTTGGAGATCGAATGAAAAAGTTACTTTACGGAGATAAATTAAAATAAATATATATTTTATAATTATATTCCCTCAGCCCCTATACTCCCTCTCCCCACCGTATTCTTTCAAACCAGATTTTAAAAAGAAAAAAAAACGCTGGAACCCTAAATAAACTCGTCGCCCCTACAGTCGCGCCCACCGCCGCCACCGTTGGCCTCCGCACCCCCCTCTTCCACCGCTGATCCTCTCCGCCTCTGTTCCTCACCATATCCCCCCCCCCTCGAACGTGGAAACCCCCGAGCCCCTCAGCCCAAATCGAGATAGCCTCCACGCGATTCGAGACCACCGTGAGACATCGCCCCCTTTGACCTGCCGCTCCCACCTCCTCTTCCCCTTACCTCCCTCCACCCGCCTGACCGCGACCCATCCTCCTACCTCACCTCTTCTCCCCCTTGAACGTGAAGAAATCACCCCCCCTCGTTTGAAAAACTTGTAAGTATTTTCTTTAATTTACTTTATATTTTTCTTCTTACTTAATTATTTTTGTAGCAAATAGGAAGTGATGTAGATTTAGATTTTTAATGTAGGAAAACTTTGGTTTTTAACAATGTAAAGTGATGATTTTTAATTCTAAAAAGTCTAGATTTTTATGATAACAAAAAGATTAGATTTTTACTAATCTAAAGATGGGATCTTTTAGTATGTAAAGTAGGGATTTATTTTTTACTCATAAAAATATGATTTTTATATAGTAGGGAGAATAAAAATATGATTTTTATATAGTAGAGAGAATAAAAATATGATTTCTATAAAGTATGAGACGACCCGAACTTCCCCGTGAAGGAAAGCACGGATAGAATTGAGGACAAGACAAAATAGAACGCACACGGAAGAACATTTCATTGTTATTACAACAATTCCATTAGATACAAGAATATACAGAGTATAAATGAATAAATTACATTCGATAAATATCAGAGTTACAATAAATTACATAGCAGCGGAAAATAATACAAAATACAACTGAAAGTGATACACGGATACAGAGCTTTCCGAGCATCGTTCCAACTGTAAATCAAGAGCCTGTGAATATAAATCTGCAAAACCAAAACTACTAGCTGCCCGTGCGGAAAATAGGGGCACCCAGCGTTTAGGTTAAAACAATAAACTCCAGGTCAGTCATGTGACTGGTGTGAGAACTAAAACAGTTATTAATATTGGTTTTAAAGTTTGGTAAATCAAGGGACCACGCCGTATAACATGGAACGGGTTTCCTCCCAAGAATACCAGTGCATAGAACAAACAACGCAACGCTAAATAAAGAAAAATGAAGCTGTTATAAGACCCAGGTCCCATCACACAATGCAACGCAAGCCGGAGGATAGGGTTTTCCCTTATAACAGCCAAAGCATGCTTGATACGTTTAAAACACGTTATTTGATACTATTATAAGTGTATAGTGTCAAAACAATTTCAATCATAAATATCAATCATAGACGGCATGGGTACCATATATCATGTCGCCATACTAGTTCTACAATTAAAACCGCAATACACGTATTGGAAATTGGATTCCATCATGAGTCGAGGCAAGGGGCAAGCTCCTCTCCGCGTTCGAGACACTCTAGCAAATGTCTCAGGACCGCACACAGCAATCCCTGGATCCTCCAAGGCCGGTCCTCTCTTACTTTTGAGGATTGGCAATTCCTGAACACACGTTTCCTGGTCCTTACAGACCTATATCCGAGGCGCCTCGTATCCAACAACCACACAGGTGAAAAGTATATAAATGTCAGGGCTGGTAGGTCACTGACACCACCCTAGCTAGAAAGAAACGTCGTGCACTCCTTGGGCCCGTATCCCGTTTTTGACTCATACCGAGGTGTGAGGCTCGCGAATTCGCGTTATACACAAAGCTACGCCACACAGGCCGTGCTTTGATCATCAACCACAAGACTTTGCTTTTCAACAGAAGCCTTGATCAATTGCCGCTTGCGCGTGCCACATTGGCAATTCACTCCATGCGACTGATGTCCATCGATATACAACCTCTGAGCTCGTACGTATCAGAGAAGGGCGTTAAGCAAGAGAATAAATCCTCTGCCGCCAAACAGATGTATATTTAATAGAGATCAATCAAGACAGAATAAAATCCAATGTCAGACACACAATCCATTTACAAGTTCGTTCGGGGTCTGAACGAAACCGGAGGCACTTTCCTCGCATATCCATCCATCTCCAAATACGTCTGGACGATCACCAACTGATTCCCTCATCCTGGGTGTACAGCCCAATCAAGATCATCAGTAATCACCCAAACGATGTGAAGACTTCCGGTCTTCAACCACCGTCTTCGTCTTCGACATCTCGTCGAATCGGTTATCCAGAATGGGTATAACCCGGTCTTTCTGAATAACCCACGTATATAATAAACAAATGTTACACAAACACAACAAACGCCTCATTCCAATTCAGAATATTCTTTTATTCACAAAATCACATTCTTAGGGAAAGGTTCCCATTAATTTTATCCAAGATAAATTCTTCTAAATTTATTCTTTAATCCTCCTTTGGATATCATTTCTAACTAGTCGGGATTAACGAACCACACCAAAGTAATTATTTAGTTTATTTCCCAATCCCAACCTATATATCCCATGGAGAAAACTGGTAATACTCCACATCTAACACCACGGTGTTATCGGTAAAATTAATTACCATTTCACGTTCAAATCTAATTAAAGATTTAACTATCGCTTTGGAGCAAAACTGGTGGTACTCCATTCCCGATCACCTTTCAAATTTGATAATTTAAATTATCAATTCACATTTTTAATCTAATTAGAGATTCATTAAAACTCCACTTAGTTTTAATCTTTTCAAAAATCAACATCCTGCCTTTAACTGGGTTAAAGAACCAATGTCATCTAAAACACGATTCACGATAAACCCGAATCACATTTGATATTAATTACAAGGCTCTGAATAGAAAATATACCGGCTTATATTCAATATCAAATTCTGAAACCACCAAATATCGTATTGGAAATAACGATATAAAATATATCTTTCAAATCCCCATAACAATATTTGTATAGTCACGAAATCCAACATCGAAATATTCCAAAGATAATTTCGATTCAACTCCAGTCCAATCCACATATTGGGAATATTGGTTATTTTTAAAATCACTTTCAAATTCAATTTATTTTTTTCAAAAATAAATTAATTTTAATCCTAGTCCAAAACTAGTTCATTTCGATAAAAACCTATTTTTATCATTTCAAATTTGGAGTTTTTCTCCCCAGTTCTTTCCAATTCACATATTATGATTTTACACAAATTATTAATATTTTTAATAATTTTATCAAGGCCCGTACAGTCGATTTCCATCAACGGCTATCGAACTGCACTTACCGCGACCTTTTTCAAATTTGATTTGGACATAATTCCAAATCCAACCGTTAGATTTCAAATTTCTAATATTCATTGGAAAGCTCTTTTCGATACGAACCCAACGGTTTCGGTTTTAGGAGAATCCGACGGTCGGATCTCCCGCAACGTCAATTCGAAGTCAATGGTCGAAATTCACGAACTACCGCGGCGCGGCGCGTTCTATTCAGGCCATTATATATATAATATATATATATATATATATATATATATATTATATTTCGTTGATTTCTTTTTTAAAACGTATTTTATAAATCGTTTTAAATTCGTTTTCAAAACCATTTCAACACTATATTCAATTTCAGATCGATTTGATTTCAATTCAATTCGAATTCATTTCAATTTAATTCAATTTGAATTTTCCTTCTATTTGATTCAATTCGAATTCGTTTCAAATCGATTCCAATTCAACTTCAATTTAATTTCATTTGAATTCATTTCTTTTTTATTCGAATTCAAATTCACTTTCTATTCAATTCAAATTCTAATTCGTTTTCAACTCAATTCGAATCGAGTTCATTTTCTATTCAATTCGAATCGAATTCATTTTATGTTCGATTCTAATTCATTTCAAATTGATTCAATAAAATTTCAATTTCAATTTTTATCTAATTCAATTTGAATTTCATTTCAAAATATTAGATTTTGAAATCACCTTTCCATATTCATTATAAAATGAATAAAATCGATATAAATATCGTTCGCGTCAAAATAACGCATCTCTAATCAACACGGCTTTATATTTTTCAAAAACTTCTTTATTATATTCAACAAATGAATATTTATCCCATTCAACACATGAATCTATATTTCTTTCAACACACGAATAATCTCAACACATGAGTACTGTCAACACATCACTATTTTTGTTATGTAAAATATTTTATAAAACTATGGTATCTATCGTTTGATTTTAATTAGACTCCACCGTGAAGTAGATTCTAATTGTAAATATGATATAGATGTAATTTTTATTATTTAAAATATTTTACTCAACACATGAATAGTTTCAACACATGATCATCGTCAACACATGACTATTTTTATATTCAACACATGAATTTTCTTTTATAATATTCATTATTTTCCCCGATTGGAATGAGGCCCAATCAATCACCATATAATGTTAATTATATGGATTCCATACAACACATGTATATAATAGCATTGAAAAATAATCAACCATCAACCAAAGTGCACTACACTGTATAAGCATCAAATATAGATATCTAACGCTTATAACAGCCTGTCAATCAATCGATCGACATATTTAATCAATCAGGATGAGTGAACTTCAAATTTCATCCCAACACCCATGTGGGGTTTCAAACAATCAAACACAGATTTTATTTGTGCAGTTGGGCGATGTGTAAAATTTATCGACCCAATCAATATCAGTCAAATCAGTGTATATAAACAAATCGGCCGATTTGTTTATAAATATTCATTTATTCACTTTCACGTTAAAAATTATATTTTTAACGATAAACATTTTATTTTAACACATGAATTTCTATTAGTTCATTTATTCAATAAAATAATATTTTTATTTTTCTAACATATTTTAGAAAATTTCGGCGGCATAACGGCACGATACTAGAAACGGAACAAGGCCTAGCCTTATCCCCGGTCTAGTGAAGGCCCACGCCATTCACACATCAATCAAATCCATTCCGTATCACCAAACAATTCAATTCAAACCAATTAGACTAACTAACTACACAACCAATCAATTTAACAAACAAGTCATCCATGGTCAGTGGATGACGGGTGTCGGGTGCTACTAAGCACCGTCTACATCCTAGTATATATATATAACTAGAAAAAAGAGAATTTGAGTGAGAAGTTCTCACCGAAAGCTATCCACTCATCTTGACTCTTCTTTTATAGAAATCTTCTTCATTCTCGCCTTTTTATCACCTTCGTTGCCCGTAGTCACTACATATATAAAAATCACACATTTTTATATTTCGATGTCTTTAAAATAAAAATCACATTTTTTTATTTATTCACTTTCAATTTAAAAATCATATTTTTATAATCACTTCATATATTTAAAAATTGAATTTTTACTATGCTATTCAATATATAAAAATCGAATTTTTACTTTGGTGTCATATAGATAAAAATTCCATTTCAAAAATATTGATTTCGCCTTTATAAAAATAAAGTTTTCTCCTTTATAAAAATAAAGTTTTCTCCTTTCATCACTATAAAAATTCCCTCTTTATTTCAACATATATAAAATAAAAATCAGATTTTTATTTCGTTACATACACAAAGATGATATTTTTACATTCTATATCTCATAAAGATTACATTTCTATAGTTCCTACTATGTAAAAGTCATATTTTTAACCCACTACCTATGTAAAAATCTCACCTTTCTCCATTTAAAAATATCGTCTTTCTTCTTTTAAAAATCTAATCTTTTATATGTTAAAAATCAAATCTTTTCTAATTTAAAAATCAAATCTTTTCTAATTTAAAAATCAAATCTTTTCTAATTTAAAAATCAAATCTTTTCTAATCTTTCTTTTAAAAATCCTAATCTGAAAAATAAATAATAAAGTAAATAAAGTATATAAATAAAAACAAAATTAACATGAAAACTTACAGTCAATTTGCCGAAGAAGGGGGGGTGGGGTTTGCGGGTTCGGGTCTGGGTGGGTCGGGCGTCGCAGGCGAAGGGAAGGGGAGGAGGAGGAAGCGGCGGTGGCTCATTGGTGGGGGGGGGGCGATGCGGCTGAGGCTGCGGTGGAGAGAGAAGAAAGGAAGAGGAGAGGGCGGCTACAGGGAGGAGGTGGGCATCGCGAGGTCAGGGGAAGAGGGGGAGGCGGAGGTGGTGGCCCACCAGGCCGCGGCGGCGTCGATCATCTTGGGGGGGGGGGCGGCGACGAGTTCCCCCCCACCCCGCGTCCGTCTCTTCCTTTTTTTTTATTTTAATCTGATCGAATGAACGGGGAAAGGGAAAATATAGGGGGGGGTTTATATATATTTTTATTTATTTATTTATTTATTTTATTATTTTATTTTCAAAGAAGTTGACTTTTACATACGAACTCAGAATCGAACCCACCGACTGTCGTCCCTAGCATATTACCCCTATTCCGAACACAATGGAATATGTATCGTAGGTTGATTTGATCGTTTGAATCAGTTTCCGTTAAGTTTACATTTAAATCACTATATTGAATTTTAAACGTACATTTCAAATTACCGGGGTCACATATTAACTTTAAAAATTCTAGAAAAATATTTTCTAGCTTCGTATTGACGATACGGTCCTAACAAAACTAGTTTCGTCGAATTATGAGACCGTTGAAAAAATGGTCAATTTCCAGTCGATTAAAATCAACTAAAACCGGTCAAACGCGTTTTCCTTTGCCACGCTCACATATTGATTCGAAAAATTATGAAATTTGGAATCTAGCAATAACTTTACACTGCGGATCCAACAAAAGGTGTTTCGTCGAAATCCGAGGTCGTTTGCAAAATGTCCATTTTTAAGGGCCTGAATTCCATAGCGACTATTCAGAATTTTCAACTGGACATATCTTTTGATTCCCGCTATGAAATCTTGATTTTTCGGATTCGTTGGAAAGATATCATCATTTAGATCCAATCATTTTTGGTTTCACTAAAATCCGGATTGTTTTGCACCCGGTACATTCAATTGAAGTTTGAAATCGAATTATCGAACTACCGCGCCATTTTCAATTCTATTTATAATTATATATATAAATATTTATATTCAAACGACGACGCGTATAATATATACGTTCAAATTATATTCAAAATAAATTTCTCGTCGATATTATTTAAAATAATCTATTTTAAATGTTAGAAATTCGCTAAAATTGCCAAAATAAAAATTTTAAACTGGCTCAGGTTTTCCGGGTTATTACAATCTCCCCCACTTAAAACTTTTCGTCCCCGAAAAGGAACAAAGTCGAAAATGGTTTGATTAATAAGCTCTACATTCGATATGGCTTCCATTCTCTAACTTTTCAGTTTCTGAGAATTTTCAAATTCTTCAAAAATTTGGCTAACACCCTAAATTTTCGAAAAATTTCGCCATAACCTCCCCTGCACCGGGAGCATCGGGGAATTTCAAATAACTTCCCCGGTCCTTCTAATCTCAAAAAGAAAAGGAAAAAGCCAAGCGGCTAGCCAATAGGCTCATAAAATCATCATCACCCAAACAAAACAGTAAATTATGTAGTAAACATGTACCTATTTGTCGGGCAAACAAATTTTATTCTTCGGCTCTAGCCTCCTTGCTATGACCTGTTCAATGTAAGTACATGTATATGCAAGCAAATGCGACCAATTTCAATACAATTCATCATTTGATTCAATTAGGCATAGTGGTTAAAAATTGTCAAACAAATAAACAAACAACTCAAACATCAATCAATTAGTGGATTAGAGTTTCAAATTCATAATTTTGATACATATACAAAAAAAAATCATGTTTTGATGCCAATTCACAACAATGTGTTCTAGCTATATTAGTTTTGGTTCTCACACCAGTCTAATGGAAATATATAGAAATCACACCTTCGAAATTCGAATATGAATACTGATGATGATGCACCACCATCAGAATCATCCCCGGATATCTAGAATGTGATTCTATATCTACCCAATATATTAAAACTTCGAATATACGTTCATGACGCGTATATGAAAAATCTTTATATACTCGATTGTCCATATTCAAAATAAATAAATATTCAAATACGTATAAAACGATTTAAATTTCAAAACAAAATTGTTTTCATTTGAAAAATATACTCTTCATACTCGTTCTAGGATACTACTGATCCTATCTCTAATGAGTCATTCTAATTGGATATTACTAACCCAATATCTGATGAATTCTTTCGTATGGTTCTAATGTGTCTTGTTCTCGAGCTCTGTAAACCAAAGCTCTGATACCAAACTGAGACGACCCGAACTTCCCCGTGAAGGAAAGCACGGATAGAATTGAGGACAAGACAAAATAGAACGCACACGGAAGAACATTTCATTGTTATTACAACAATTCCATCAGATACAAGAATATACAGAGTATAAATGAATAAATTACATTCGATAAATATCAGAGTTACAATAAATTAAATAGCAGCGGAAAATAATACAAAATACAACTGAAAGTGATACACGGATACAGAGCTTTCCGAGCATCGTTCCAACTGTAAATCAAGACCCTGTGAATATAAATCTGCAAAACCAAAACTACTAGCTGCCCGTGCGGAAAATAGGGGCACCCAGAGTTTAGGTTAAAACAATAAACTCCAGGTCAGTCATGTGACTGGTGTGAGAACTAAAACAGTTATTAATATTGGTTTTAAAGTTTGGTAAATCAAGGGACCACGCCGTATAACACGGAACGGGTTTCCTCCCAAGAATACCAGTGCGAAGAACAAACAGCGCAATGTTAAATAAAGAAAAATGAAGTTGTTATAAGACCCAGGTCCCATCACACAATGCAACGCAAGCCGGAGGATAGGGTTTTCCCTTATAACATCCAAAGCATGCTTGATACGTTTAAAACACGTTATTTGATACGATTATAAGTGTATAGTGTCAAAACAATTTCAATCATAAATATCAATCATAGACGGCATGGGTACCATATATCATGTCGCCATACTAGTTCTACAATTAAAACCGCAATACACGTATTGGAAATTGGATTCCATCATGAGTCGAGGCAAGGGGCAAGCTCCTCTCCGCGTTCGAGACACTCTAGCAAATGTCTCAGGACAGCACACAGCAATCCCTGGATCCTCCATGGCCGGTCCTCTCTTACTTTTGAGGATTGGCAATTCCGGAACACACGTTTCCCGGTCCTTACAGACCTATATCCGAGGCGCCTCGTATCCAACAACCACACAGGTGAAAAGTATATAAATGTCAGGGCTGGTACGTCACTAACACCACCCTAGCTAGAAAGAAACGTCGTGCACACCTTGGGTCCGTATCCCGTTTTTGACTCATACCGAGGTGTGAGGCTCGCGAATTCGCGTTATACACAAAGCTACGCCACACAGGCCGTGCTTTGATCATCAACCACAAGACTTTGCTTTTTAACAGAAGCCTTGATCAATTGCCGCTTGCGCGTGCCACATTGGCAATTCACTCCATGCGACTGATGTTCATCGATATACAACCTCTGAGCTCGTACGTCTCAGAGAAGGGCGTTAAGCAAGAGAATAAATCCTCTGCCGCCAAACAGATGTATATTTAATAGAGATCAATCAACACAGAATAAAATCCAATGTCAGACACACAATCCATTTACAAGTTCGTTCGGGGTCTGAACGAAACCGGAGGCACTTTCCTCGCATATCCATCAATCTCCAAATACGTCTGGACGATCACCAACTGATTCCCTCATCCTGGGTGTGCAGCCCAATCAAGATCATCAGTAATCACCCAAACGATGTGAAGACTTCCGGTCTTCAACCACCGTCTTCGTCTTCGACATCTTGTCGAATCGGTTATCCAGAATGGGTATAACCCGGTCTTTCTGAATAACCCACGTATATAATAAACAAATGTTACACAAACACAACAAACGCCTCATTCCAATTCAGAATATTCTTTTATTCACAAAATCACATTCTTAGGGAAAGGTTCCCATTAATTTTATCCAAGATAAATTCTTCTAAATTTATTCTTTAATCCTCCTTTGGATATCATTTCTAACTAGTCGGGATTAACGAACCACACCGAAGTAATTATTTAGTTTATTTCCCAATCCCAACCTATATATCCCATGGAGAAAACTGGTAATACTCCACATCTAACACCACGGTGTTATCGGTAAAATTAATTACCATTTCACGTTCAAATCTAATTAAAGATTTAACTATCGCTTTGGAGCAAACTGGTGGTACTCCATTCCCGATCACCTTTCAAATTTGATAATTTAAATTATCAATTCACATTTTTAATCTAATTAAAGATTCATTAAAACTCCACTTAGTTTTAATCTTTTCAAAAATCAACATCTTGCCTTTAACTGGGTTAAAGAACCAATGTCATCTAAAACACGATTCACGATAAACCCGAATCACATTTGATATTAATTACAAGGCTCTGAATAGAAAATATACCGGCTTATATTCAATATCAAATTCTAAAACCACCAAATATCGTATTGGAAATAACGATATAAAATATATCTTTCAAATCCCCATAACAATATTTGTATAGTCACGAAATCCAACATCGAAATATTTCAAAGATAATTTCATTTCAACTCCTGTCCAATCCACATATTGGGAATATTGGTTATTTTTAAAATCACTTTCAAGTTCAATTTATTTGTTTCAAAAATAAATTGATTTTAATCCTAGTTCAAAACTAGTTCATTTCAATAAAAACCTATTTTTATCATTTCAAATTTGGAGTTTTTCACCCCAGTTCTTTCCAATTCACATATTATGATTTTACACAAATTATTAATATTTTTAATAATTTTATCAAGGCCCGTACAGTCGATTTCCATCAACGGCTATCGAACTGCACTTACCGCGACCTTTTTCAAATTTGATTTGGACATAATTCCAAATCCAACCGTTAGATTTCAAATTTCTAATATTCATTGGAAAACTCTTTTCGATACGAACCCAACGGCTTCGGTTTTAGGAGAATCCGACGGTCGGATCTCCCGCAACGTCAATTCGAAGTCAATGGTCGAAATTCACGAACTACCGCGGCGCGGCGCGTTCTATTCAGGCCATTATATATATAATATATATATATATATATATTATATATATTTCGTTGATTTCTTTTTTAAAACGTATTTTATAAATCGTTTTAAATTCGTTTCCAAAACCATTTCAACACTATATTCAATTTCAGATCGATTTGATTTCAATTCAATTCGAATTCATTTCAATTTAATTCAATTTGAATTTTCCTTCTATTTGATTCAATTCGAATTCGTTTCAAATCGATTCCATTCAACTTCAATTTAATTTCATTTGAATTCATTTCTATTTTATTCGAATTCAAATTCACTTTCTATTCAATTCAAATTCTAATTCGTTTTCTACTCAATTCGAATCGAGTTCATTTTCTATTCAATTCGAATCGAATTCATTTTATGTTCGATTCTAATTCATTTCAAATTGATTCAATAAAATTTCAATTTCAATTTTTATCTAATTCAATTTGAATTTCATTTCAAAATATTAGATTTTGAAATCACCTTTCCATATTCATTATAAAATGAATAAAATCGATATAAATATCGTTCGCGTCAAAATAACGCATCTCTAATCAACACGGCTTTATATTTTTCAAAAACTTCTTTATTATATTCAACAAATGAATATTTATCCCATTCAACACATGAATCTATATTTCTTTCAACACACGAATAATCTCAACACATGAGTACTGTCAACACATCACTATTTTTGTTATGTAAAATATTTTATAAAACTATGGTATCTATCGTTTGATTTTAATTAGAATCCACCGTGAAGTAGATTCTAATTGTAAATATGATATAGATGTAATTTTTATTATTTAAAATATTTTACTCAACACATGAATAGTTTCAACACATGATCATCGTCAACACATGACTATTTTTATATTCAACACATGAATTTTCTTTTATAATATTCATTATTTTCCCCGATTGGAATGAGGCCCAATCAATCACCATATAATGTTAATTATATGGATTCCATACAACACATGTATATAATAGCATTGAAAAATAATCAACCATCAACCAAAGTGCACTACACTGTATAAGCATCAAATATAGATATCTAACGCTTATAACAGCCTATCAATCAATCGATCGACATATTTAATCAATCAGGATGAGTGAACTTCAAATTTCATCCCAACATCCGTGTGGGGTTTCAAACAATCAAACACAGATTTTATTTGTGCAGTTGGGCGATGTGTAAAATTTATCGACCCAATCAATATCAGTCAAATCAGTGTATATAAACAAATCGGCCGATTTGTTTATAAATATTCATTTATTCACTTTCACGTTAAAAATTATATTTTTAACGATAAACATTTTATTTTAACACATGAATTTCTATTAGTTCATTTATTCAATAAAATGATATTTTTATTTTTCTAACATATTTTAGAAAATTTCGGCGGCATAACGGCACGATACTAGAAACGGAACAAGGCCTAGCCTTATCCCCGGTCTAGTGAAGGCCCACGCCATTCACACATCAATCAAATCCATTCCGTATCACCAAACAATTCAATTCAAACCAATTAGACTAACTAACTACACAACCAATCAATTTAACAAACAAGTCATCCATGGTCTGTGGATGACGGGTGTCAGGTGCTACTAAGCACCGTCTACATCCTAGTATATATATATATATAACTAGAAAAAAGAGAATTTGAGTGAGAAGTTCTCACCGAAAGCTATCCACTCATCTTGACTCTTCTTTTATAGAAATCTTCTTCATTCTCGCCTTTTTATCACCTTCGTTGCCCGTAGTCACTACATATATAAAAATCACACATTTTTATATTTCGATGTCTTTAAAATAAAAATTACATTTTTTTATTTATTCACTTTCAATTTAAAAATCATATTTTTATAATCACTTCATATATTTAAAAATCGAATTTTTACTATGCTATTCAATATATAAAAATCGAATTTTTACTTTGGTGTCATATAGATAAAAATTCCATTTCAAAAATATTGATTTCGCCTTTATAAAAATAAAGTTTTCGCCTTTATAAAAATAAAGTTTTCTCCTTTATAAAAATAAAGTTTTCTCCTTTATAAAAATAAAGTTTTCTCCTTTCATCACTATAAAAATTCCCTCTTTATTTCAACATATATAAAATAAAAATCAGATTTTTATTTCGTTACATACACAAAGATGATATTTTTACATTCTATATCTCATAAAGATTACATTTCTATAGTTCCTACTATGTAAAAGTCATATTTTTAACCCACTACCTATGTAAAAATCTCACCTTTCTCCATTTAAAAATATCGTCTTTCTTCTTTTAAAAATCTAATCTTTTATATGTTAAAAATCAAATCTTTTCTAATTTAAAAATCAAATCTTTTCTAATTTAAAAATCAAATCTTTTCTAATTTAAAAATCAAATCTTTTCTAATCTTTCTTTTAAAAATCCTAATCTGAAAAATAAATAATAAAGTAAATAAAGTATATAAATAAAAACAAAATTAACATGAAAACTTACAGTCAATTTGCCGAAGAAGGGGGGGGGGGTTGCGGGTTCGGGTCTGGGTGGGGTCGGGCGTCGCAGGCGAAGGGAAGGGGAGGAGGAGGAAGCGGCGGTGGCTCATTGGGGGGGGGGGGGGGGCGATGCGGCTGAGGCTGCGGTGGAGAGAGAAGAAAGGAAGAGGAGGAAGAAGAGGAGAGGGCGACTACAGGGAGGAGGTGGGCATCGCGAGGTCAGGGGAAGAGGGGGAGGCGGAGGTGGTGGCCCACCAGGCCACGGCGGCGTCGATCATCTAGGGGGGGCAGCGACGAGTTCCCCCCACCCCGCGTCCGTCTCTTCCTTTTTTTTTTATTTTAATCTGATCGAATGAACGGGGAAAGGGAAAATATAGGGGGGGTTATATATATTTTTATTTATTTATTTATTTTATTATTTTATTTTCAAAGAAGTTGACTTTTACATACGAACTCAGAATCGAACCCACCGACTGTCGTCCCTAGCATATTACCTCTATTCCGAACACAATGGAATATGTATCGTAGGTTGATTTGATCGTTTGAATCAGTTTCCGTTAAATTTACATTTAAATCACTATATTGAATTTTAAACGTACATTTCAAATTACCGAGGTCACATATTAACTTTAAAAATTCTAGAAAAATATTTTCTAGCTTCGTATTGACGATACAGTCCTAACAAAACTAGTTTCGTCGAATTCTGAGACCGTTGAAAAAATGGTCAATTTCCAGTCGATTAAAATCAACTAAAACCGGTCAAACGCGTTTTCCTTTGCCACGCTCACATATTGATTCGAAAAATTATAAAATTTGGAATCTAGCAATAACTTTACACTGCGGATCCAACAAAAGTGGTTTCGTCGAAATCCGAGGTCGTTTGCAAAATGTCCATTTTTAAGGGCCTGAATTCCATAGCGACTATTCAGAATTTTCAACTGGACATATCTTTTGATTCCCGCTATGAAATCTTGATTTTTCGGATTCGTTGGAAAGAAATCATCATTTAGATCCTATCATTTTTGGTTTCACTAAAATCCGGATTGTTTTGCACCCGGTACATTCAATTGAAGTTTGAAATCGAATTATCGAACTACCGCGCCATTTTCAATTCTATTTATAATTATATATATAAATATTTATATTCAAACGACGACGCGTATAATATATACGTTCAAATTATATTCAAAATAAATTTCTCGTCGATATTATTTAAAATAATCTATTTTAAATGTTAGAAATTCGCTAAAATTGCCAAAATAAAAATTTTAAACTGGCTCAGGTTTTCCGGGTTATTACATAGTAGCAGTATAAAAATATAATTTTTATCTATATAGTAGCAGTTATAAAAATGTGATTTTTATATACATAGCAATAATATAAAGATGCGATTTTTATATATGTAGTGGATACGGACAATGAAAGTGACCAAAGGCGGCTACAACAAGGTTTTCTACATATGAAGAGTCGTGGCGTTTGGTTTAGCTAATCGGTGAGAACTCCTCACTTTTATTTTAATTTCTAGTTTGAAATATATACTAGGATGCAGACGGTGCTTAGCAGCACCCGACATCCATCGTCCACAGACCATGGATGACTTGTATGTGTGATTTTTTGTGTTGTGAAATTTGACTGCTGATTGTGATATGAAATAAAATATATATTCATGTGTTGAAATAAAAAATATATTCATGTGTTGAAATAAAATATATATTCATGTGTTGAAATAAACTATATATTCATGTGTTGAAATAAAATATATATTCATATGTTGAAATAAAAGAAATATTCATTTACAAATCGAACGATTTGTTTATGTACACCGATTTGACTGATATTGATTGGGACGATAAATTTTACACATCGCCCAACTGCACAAATAAAATATGTGTTTGATTGTTTGAAACCCCACACGGGTAATGGGATGATATTTGACGTACACTAATCCTGATTGTTTAGTTGTATGTCAATCGATGGGTTGACAGACTGTGTAAGCGTTAATTATTTATATTTAATGCTTATGCAGTTGTGTGGTGCACTCTGGATGATGGTTGATGATTTATCAATTCTGTTATATGCATGTGTTGTAGGGAATCCATATAATTAACGTTATATGGTAATTGACTGGGCCTCATTCCAATTTGGGAGAATAAGAAGTATTATAAAAGAAAATTCATGTGTTGAATAGAATAAAAATATATTTTCATGGGTTGAATATTCATGTGTTGAATAAAAATATGAATTCGTGTGTCGAATAAAAATATATATTCATGTGTTGAATAGAATAAATATTCTTGTGTTGAATAGAATAAAATTCATGTGTTGAATAGAATAAATATTCATGTGTTGAATAGAAAGAAAATTCATGTGTTGAATAGAATAAAAATTTATTTGTTGAATAGAATAACGAAGTTATTGTAATATATAAAGCCGTTTTAGTTAGATATGCGTCATTTTGACGTGAACGATATTTATATCGATTATATTCGTTTTTATAATGATTATATAAAAGGAAGTGATTTCAAAATATAACGTTTTGAAAATATTATCATTTGTATATCAATGATGTGGAATATTCAATTTTTATTCGAAATTGAATATGAAGTTGAAATCGTTTCGAAAACGAATTTAAAACGATTTATAAAATACGTTTTAAAAGAAAATCGATGAAATATATATAATATAAATATTATATATATTAAATGGCCTAAACAGAATGCGCCGCGCTGCGGTAGTTCGCGAATTTCGACCATTGACTTCGAACGGATATTACGGGAGATCTGACCGTCGGATTCTCCTAAAACTAGAACCGTTGGGTTCGTATCGAAAAGAGCTTTCAAACGAATATTAGAGATTTGAAATCGAACGGTTGCATTTGGAATTATGTCCAAATCAAATTTGGAAAGGTCGTTGTAAGTGCAGTTCGATGGCCGTTGATGGAATTCGACTGTACTGGCCTTGATAAAATTATTAAAAATAGTAATAATTTGTGTAAAATCATAAGAAATGATTTGTGAAGAATTGAGATGAAAAATTCCAAATTTGAAAAGATAAAAATAGATTTTTATCGAAATGAACTACTTTTGAACTAGAATAATTATTTATTTATTTTTAAATAAATAAATTGGATTTGAAAGTGTTTTAAAAGTAACCAGAAGTTTCAATAATTGAATTGGAATGGAATGTGATTTTGGGTTTATAGTGAACCGTGTTTTAAATGACATTGGTTCTTCAACCCAGTTAAAGACAGGATATTGATTTTTGGGAAGATTAAAACAAAGTGGAGTTTTAATAAATCTTTAATTAGATTGAAATGTTCGAGAATGGAGTATCACCAGTTTTGCTCCAGGCGATAGTCAAATCTTTAATTAGATTTGAACGTGAAATGGTAATTGAATTTACCGATAACACTGTGGTGTTAGATATGAAGTATTACCAGTTTAACTTCGTGGGATGAATAGGTTGGGATTAGGAAGTTAAAACAAATGATTACTTCGGTAAGGTTCGTTAATCCCGACTAGTTTGGATAAACCATAATTTGGTTTGAATTGATATTTAAAAGAAGATTAAAGAATAAATTTAAATAATTTATCCTTGATAAAATTAATGGGAACCTTTCCCAAAGTATAAGAATATTTGAATAAAAGAATGTTCTGAATTGGAATGAGGCATATGTTGTGTTTGTGTAACACTTGTGTATTATATACGCGAGTTATTCAGAAAGATCGGGTTTATCCCATTCTGAATAACTGATTCGACGATGTGTCGAAGATGAAGACAGTGGTCGAAGACCGGAGGTCTTTACATCGTTTGGGTGATTACTGATGATCTTGATTTGGCTGTACACCCAAGAGGAGGGAATCAGTTGGTGATCGTCCAGACGTACTTGGAGATCGAGGGATATGCGAGGAATAAGGTTCGTCCGGTTTCGTTCAGACCCAGAACGAACTTGTATGGACTGTGTGTCTGACATTGGATTTTTGTCTGTGTTGATTGATCTCTATTAAATAAACATCTGCCTGGTGAAGGGGAATTCATTCCCTTACTTCACACTTCTCTGAGACGTACGGGATCAGAGGTTGTATATCGATGGATATCAGTCGCATGTTGTGAATTGCCTGTGTGGCACGCCTAAGTGGCAAATGATCAAGGCTTTTGTTGAAAAGCAAAGTCTTGTGGTTGATGATCGAAGCACCGCCAGTATGACATAGCTTTGTGTAACGTGAATTCGCGAGCCTCACACCCCGGTTGTGAACTAGAAACGGGAGAGGACCTCATGAAGGACATGGGTTTCCTTCTAGCTAGGGCGGTGTTAGTGACCTACCAGCCCTGACATTTATATTATTTTCACCTGTGTGGTTGTTGCTGTTGCGAGGCGCCTCGGATATATCGGTGACTATGTGGAGCCGATGGAGCCACTAGGCTCATTTACGCCCCAAAGGGCGGGGAAACGCAGTGTTCAGGCATTTTAATCCACATCGGTGGACCGGCATTGTCGCTCCAAGGGTCGATGCGCTCTGACCATGAGGCTCAGGCTAGAGAGTCTCGAAGCCGGTGAGGACGATCCCTTGCCTCGGTTCATAGATGGAAATCCAATTTCCAAATAAATGACTTTGCAGTTTTGATTGTAGAGCCTAGTATTGGGGACATGATATATGGTACCCATGCCGTCTAGGATTGATACATTTATATTTGAAGTTGTTTTGTACACTATGCACTTATAATAGTATCAAATGATTTTTTTTAAACGTACCAAGCATGTTTGGCTATTATAAAGGAACACCCTATCCCCCGGCTTGCGTTGCATTGTGTTATAGGACCTGGGTCTTATAATAGCTTCATTTTTCTAAAAAGCATTGCGCTGTTTTGTTATATGCATTGGTATTCTTGGGAGGAAACCCGTTCCGTGTTATACGGCGCGGTCCCTTGATATATCTGATTTAAAGTAAAGCTTTAAATAACTGTTTTAGTTCTCACACCAGTCACATGACTGACCTGGAGTTTATTGTTTTAACGTAAACTCTGGGTGCCCTCATTTTCTGCATGGGCAGCTAGCAGTTTTGTTTTTGCAGAGTTATATTCACAGGATCCTGATTTACAGCTGGAACGATACTCGGAAAGCTTTGTATCCGTGTATTACTTCTAGTTGTGTACTGTATTATTTTCCGCTGCTATATAATGTATTTAAATTTAATTTAAATCTCTGATAGTTTCTATGTAATATTTATTCATACTCTGTATATTCTTGTATTCTGATGGAATTGTTGTAATATACAATGAAATGTTCTTCTGTTTGCATTCTGATTTATCGTGTTCTCAAAGCAATCCGTGATTTCCCGTAAGGGGAATTTTGGGTTGTTTCATCGTGGTATCAGAGCTTTGGTTTACAGAGCTCAGTGAACAAGACACGTTAGAACCAAACGAAAGAATTCATCAGTGATTGGATTAGTAATATCCAACGAGAATGACTCGTTAGAGATAGGATCAGTAGTATCCTGGAACGAGTGTGAAGAGTAGTGTTTTTTAAAATAAAAGTGAAAACAAGTTTTGTTTTGAAAATTTAAATCAATTATTCATATTTGATTATTTATTTTATATTGAATTTGGACAATCAAGTATATAGAGATTTTAGTATACGTCTGATCCACGTGTATTGAAGCCTCAAATATATTCAATAGATATAGTATCACACTCTAGTCGCCCGAAGAAGACACTGATGATTGAGATCTCATCATCAGTGTTTTTGTTCAAGTTTCGAAAGTGGGATTTCTATATATTTCCATTAGACTGGTGTGAGAACCAAAATTAGATAGGGCCTATTGTTGTGAATTGGCACCAAAAATGTGATTTTTGACTATATATCAAAGTTATGAATTTGAAATGATAATCAACAAATTGATTGCTGATTGTGTTGTTTGATTACTGTTTTGATTAATTGAATGTTGAACCATTAGCCAAATTGAATCAAATAGTGAATTGTATTGAAAATTTGTCGCATTTGCATATATATACATGTACTTACATTGAACAGGTCATAGCAAGGAGGCTAGAGCAGAAGAATAAATTTGTTTGCCCGACAAATAGGTACATGTTTTGTAAGGACCCGTAACTTCCCTGGTAAGGAAAGAGCGGGTACTTTGAGAACAACACACAAAAGAACGCAGACAGAAGAACATTTCATTGTATATTACAAGAATTCCATCAGAATACAAGAATATACAGAGTATGAATAAATATTACACAGAAAAATATCAGAGATTTAAATACATTACATAACAGCGGAAAATAATACAATACACAACTAGAAGTAATACACGGATACAGAGCTTTCCGAGTATCGTTCCAGCTGTAAATCAGGATCCTGTGAATATAAATCTGCAAAACCAAAACTACTAGCTTCCCGTGTCAAAATAAGGGCACACAGAGTTTAGGTTAAAACAATAAACCCCAGGTCAGTCATGTGACTGGTGTGAGAACTAAAACAGTTATTAATCTTTATTTTAAAGTTAGGTAAATCAAGGGAACACGCCGTATGACACGGAACGGGTTTCCTCCCAAGAACATCGGTGCATAAAACAAATAGCGCAATGCTAAATAAAGAACAATGAAGCTATTATAAGACCCAGGTCCCATCACACAATGCAACGCAAGCCGGAGGATAGGGTTTTTACCTTATAATAGCCAAAGAATGATTGATACGCTAAATTTCATGTTTTAATTCTTAATCATACTCCAATCGCAAATTAGTAAGAGAACGATTCCCTAAGTATTAACCCCGAAGGCCGAAACCAACATCAGACCAATACCCAGGAAACTACCCATATTAGCTCGTTTCCAGTTAGTTTCTGATTTTATATACAATCATAAATATCAATCATAGGCGGTATGAATGTCCCATACCACTATGTTGCCATATATAGGTATACAATCAAAACCGCAAAATGTCATATTGGAAGTTGGGTTATCATTTATGGTATGAACCGAGGCAAAAGATAGTCCTCACTGATTCGAGACTCTCTAGCCCGAGCCTCAGGACAAGTACTCAGTCAAGCCCTTGGATCGTCATGGCCGGTCCACACGGAGTGGATTAAAATGCCTGAACATGCGTTTCCCCGCCCTATGGGGCGTAAATGAGCCAACGAATGACTCCATCGGCTTCACATAGTCACCGATATATCTGAGGCGCCTCGCAACAGCAACAACCACATAAGTCAAACTCATCAGGGCGTGTAAAACCACTGACTCCATTTCTAACTAGAAGGAAACGCATGCCCTCCCTGATGTCCTCTCCCGTTTCTGGTTCATACCGGGTGTGAAACTCGCGAAGGAAACGTTACACAAAGCTATACCACAAAGGCCGTGCTTTGATCATCAACCACAAGACCTTGCTTTTCAACAGAAGCTTTGATCATTTGCCACTTAGGCATGCCACACAGGCAATTCACTCTATGCGTTTGATATCCATCAGTATATAACCCCTGAGCTCGTACGTCTCAGAGAAGGGCATTAAGCAAGAGAATAAATTCTCCGCCGCCAAACATATATATATTTAATAGTAATCAATCACACAGAATAAAATCCAATGTCAGACACACAGTCCATTTACAAGTTCGTTCTGGGTCTGAATGAAACCGGAGGCACCTAGTACCCCGCATATCCATCGATCTCCAAGTACATCTGGACGATCACCAACCGATTCCCTCCTTTTGGGTGTACGGCCCAATCAAGATCATCAGTAATTATCCAAACGACGTGAAGACCTCCGGTCTTCAACCACTGTCTTCATCTTCGACTCATCGTCGAATCATTTATTCAGAATGGGATAAACCAGGTCTTTCTGAATAACTCGCGTATATAATAAACAAGTGTTACAAAAACATAACATACGCCTCATTCCAATTCATCAGTCACTAACCGTAAATTAGCAAGAGAATAATTCCCCAAACATTAACCCCGAAGGCCGAAACCAACATCAGATCAATTCCCGGGAAACCATTCATCTTAGCCAACCTACAGTTAGTTTCTAAATTTCACATTCTTAGGGAAAGATTCCCATTAATTTTATCAAAGATAAATTCTTTAATCTTCCTTTGAATATCACTTCAAACTAGTTGGGATTAGCGACCCACACCGAAGTAATTATTTATTTTATTTCCCAATCCCAACCTATTTATCCCATGAAGTAAAACAGGTCATACTTCATATCTAACACCACGGTGTTATCGGTAAATTCAATTACCATTTCACGTTCAAATCTAATTCAAGATTTAACTACTGCCCGGAGTAAAACTGATGATACTCCATTCTCGATCTTTTCAATCTAATTAAAGATTCATTAAAACCCCATTTAGTTTTAATCTTTGACTGGGTTAAAGAATCAGTGTCATTTAAAACACGGTTCACGATAAACCCCAAAATCACATCACATTTCAATTAGTCCCTAACCATAAATTAACAAGTGAGCAATTCCTTAAGTATTAACCCCGAAGGCCGAAACCAACATCAGATCAATACCCCAGAAACCATTCAACTTAACTAATCTCCAGTTAGTTTCTGATTTTCTTAACTCCTTTTGGGTCTAAGAACAGTATTATTGAAGATACCGTTCACGACAACCCAAAATCACATTCCATTAATTATCGGGTTTGAAGAACAAGTGTTATTTAAAACACTGTTCACGATAAACCCAAAAATCAATTCAATTCAATTCCAATTAAATATTATTTAATTGGTACACTTCATTAAATCTAAATAAAAAGATTTAATCTTTTTCTCAACTGGGTTTAAGAACAGTGTTAATGAAGACACCATTCACGACAAACCCAAATCACATTTGATATTCAATACAAGGCTCTGAATAGAAAATATATCGACTTATATTCTATATCAAATTCTATGACCAATAAATATCATATTGGAAATAAAGATATAATATATCTTTCAAATTCCCATAACAATATCTGTATCATCACGAAATCCAACATCGAAATATTCCGAAGACAATTTCAATTCAAATCCATTTCAATTTAATTATTGGAAGTTCTGGTTATTTTTAAAACCATTTCAAATCCAATTTATTTATTTTAAAAATATATAAATTATTATTCTAGTTCAAAACTAGTTCATTTCGATAAAAATCTACTTTTATCTTTTCAAATATGGAGTTTTTCATCCTAATTCTTCACAAATCATTTCTTATGATTTTACACAAATTATTACTATTTTTAGTAATTTTATCAAGGCCCGTACAGTTGATTTCCATCAACGGCCATCGAACTGCACTTACAGCGACCTTTTCCAAATTTGATTTGGACGTAATTCCAAATCCAACCATTAGATTTCAAATCTCTAATGTTCATTAGAAAGCTCTTTTCGATACGAACCCGACGGTTCCGGTTTTAGGAGAATCCGACGGTCGGATCTCCCGCAATATCCATTCGAAGTCAATGGTCGAAATTCACGAACTGCCGCGGTGCGGCGCGTTCTATTCAGGCCATTATATATATATATATATATATAATATATTATATATATTTCGTCGATTTCCTTTTAAAACGTATTTTATAAATCATTTTGAAATTCGTTTTCAAAACGATTTCAACTTCATTTCAAATTCAAATCAAAATTGAATTTTTTCTTATAAATTCGTTTCAAATGGATTTCAATTCAAATCGATTTTTAATTCAATGTCAGTTCGTTTTCAATTCAATTCGAATTCATTTCTATTTGAATTTCAATTCGAATTCATTTCTATTCAATTTCAATTCGAATTCATTTCTATTCAATTTCAATTCGAATTCAATTTCAATTCTATTCAATTTCAATTCGAATTCAATTCTATTTCAATTCGATTTGAATTCCTATTCAATTCAATTTCAATTCGATTTGAATTCATTTTCTATTCAATTCAATTCGAATTCATTTTCTATTCAATTAAATTCGAATTCATTTTCTATAATATTCGATTATTGAAATCACTTTCCAATATTCATTAAAAACAAATAAAATCGCGAAAGTTCCCGTTCGTGTTAAAATGGTGTTCAACTACTTAACACGGCTTCGCATTTCTATTTTCAAATATTCTATTTCAAATATTTCTCTTTCAAATATTTCTTTTTCAAATATTTCTTTTTCAAATATTTCTATTTCAAATATTTCTATTCAAATATTTCTATTTCAAATATTTCTAATCAAATATTTCTAATCAAATATTTCTTTTTCTAATATTTCTAATCAAATATTTCTTTTTCAAATATTTCTAATCAAATATTTCTTTTTCCAAACTGGAATGAGGCCCAATCAATTATTATATAATGTTAATTATATGGATTTTCTACAACACATGTATAAAATAACAATGATAAATAATCAACCATCATCCAGAGTGCACTACACAACTGCATAAGCATTAAATATAAATAATTAACGCTTACACAGTCTATCGACCAATCAATCAACATATAACTAAACAATCGGGATTAGTGTACGTCAAATATCATCCCAATACCCATGTGGGGTTTCAAACAATCAAACACAGATTTTATTTGTGCAGTTGGGCGATGTGTAAAATTTATCGTCCCAATCAATATCAGTCAAATGTGTGTATATAAACAAATCGTTCGATTTGTTTATATTAATTTATTACATTTCATATATACGTTAAAAATTCCATTTTCAACTATAAAATATTTTTAACTATATAAATATTTTATTTCATTTCACATCACATTACACAATCAACTACACATCAAAATCAAACAAACAAGCATACAAGCCGTCCATGGTCTGTGGACGACGGGTGTCGGGTGCTACTAAACACCGTCTGCATCCTAGTATATATTTTTAACTAGAAATTTAAATTAAAGGTGAGGAGTTCTCACCGACTAGCTAATCCAAACGCCACGACTCTTCATATGTAGAAATCTTCGTCGTGCTCGCCTTTCGTCAATTTCATTGTACGTAGTCACTACATATATAAAAAATCAGATTTTTATATTGTTTCTATGTATATAAAAATCACATTTTTATATTCTCTCTATATGGATAAAAATCACATTTTTATACCGCTACTATATATATAAAAATTCTGTTTTTATACCGCTATTCTCTATATAAAAATTATATTTTTATTCTTTCTATAATATAAAAATCATACTTTGTTTATATAAAAATCTATACTTTGTTTATATAAAAATCTATACTTTGTTTATATACTAAAAAAACGAAATAAAAATCTATAGTTTTAATAATTCAAAATCACTCTTTTCTTTTTTTATTTATATAAATATCAGAAATTTAAATAGTAACTAAATTAAATAAACTAAATAATAAAAAAACTCACTGTTTTCATTGTTCAGCACCTGTACCATTCGAACCAGTGCTCAAAAGCTAGGGTTGCCAACTGCTCGAGATTTAAGGCGATGGATCAAGATCAGAGGGGACCACGCCATGGGGCATCGCGCCACCTCCATGCGCCGTCGATGGCGTCCCACTCGGAGGCGTCAAGCGGCCTGAGACTGGATCGAACGGCGCGGTCTTTCAGGGCGAAACCCGGTCACCTGAGAGCTTGGTTCCCGATCATCTCCGTTGATTTTATAGAGCTTGCCAAGCTCCTCGATTTCGTCTGGGGAGTTCCGAAATTTGTTTAAGGGATTTGGAGATTTTGAGGAGGGATTGGATCGAGAAGTATCGCCGTTGGAAGAAGAAGAGGGCGGCTTCATATGTTTGACCATGGGTTGACATAATAAGGGCTTTGACCAAGGGGTTTAGTCCATTTATATATTTATATAAATTATTTAATTCATTTATTAATTTGTTTCGCGTCCGAATTCCAATTCAAACCCAACGAATGTCGCCTCCAGCACATTACCCCCATTCCGAACACAATGGGATATGTCCCGTCGGCCAATTCCATCGTTTCGATCATTTTTCGTCAAAATCAAAATATAACTCTATATATTGAATTTGAGCGCGCATTCCAATTTACCGGGGTCACATACAGACTCTAAAAATTTCCGAAAAATATTTTATAGCTTCGTATCGATGATATCCTAACAAAACTAATTTCGTCAAATTCTGAGACCGTTTGAAAAATGGCCATTTTCCAGTCGATTAAAATCAACTAAAACTGGTCAAACGCGTTTTCCTTCGCCACGCTCACATATTGATTCAGGAAATTACGAAATTTGAGACCTAGCAATAACTTGACATCACGGATCCAACAAATGTTGTTTCGTCGAAAACCGAGATCGTTTGCAAAATTTCCATTTTTAAGGGCCAGAATTCCATATCGACTATTCTAAATTTTCAACTGGGCGTAACTTTTTATCCCCGCTATGAAATTTCAATTTGTCGGATTCGTTGGAAAGATATTCTCAAATAGATTCTATTATTTTTGGTTTCGCTAAAATTCGGTTTATTTTGCACCCGGTATGTTCAATTGAAATTTGAAATCGAATTATTGAACTACCGCGCCATTTTCAATTCCTTTTATAATTAAAATAAAAATTTTATATTCTAACGACGACGTATATAAATATATACGTTCTAATCTATTCAAAATAAATTTCTCGTCGTTAATATTTAAAATAATTCATTTTGAATAATCAAAATTCGCTAAAACTGCCAAAATAAAAAATTTAAATTGGCCTAGAATTCTGGGTTATTACATGTTTATAGTATTTCTTGGGTTTTTGATTATTTTATGAGCCGATTGGCTAGCTGCTTGGCCGTTTCTTTTTCTTTTTGGATTGATGAGGGCCATATGAGGGTATTTGAAATATCCCGAAGTCCCCGGTGCAGGGGAGGTTATGGCGAAATATTTCGAAAATTTAGGGTGTTAGCCAAATTTTTGAAAAATTTGAAAAGTTCTTAGAAACTGAAAAGTTGAAGAACTTAAGCCATAATAAAAATAATGAAAGTTGAGTTGATTTGTAAAACAACTTTAGGCTTCGTTCCTTTTCGGGAACGAAAAGTTTTAAGTGGGGAAGATTGTAATAACCCAGAAATCCGAGCTAATTTAAAAGTTTTATTTTGGCAATTTTAGTGAATTTTGGGTATTTAAAATGAAATATTTTAAATAATATCGATAAGAAATTTATTTTGAATAGAATTAGAAGGGTACATTTATATAGTTCGACATTAGAATATAACTATTTATTTTAAATTATAAAAGGAATTGAAAATGGCGCGGTAGTTCGAAAATTCGATTTCAAAATTCAAGTGAATGTACAGGATTCAAAATAAACTGGATTTTAGCAAAACCAAAAATATTTGAATCTATTTGAGAATATCTTTCCAACGAATCCGAAAAATCAAAATTTCATAGAGGGGATAAAAAGTTATGTCCAATTGAAAATTCAGAATAGTCGCTATGGAAATTTTGACCCTTAAAAATGAAAATTTTGCAAACGACCTCGATTCTCGACGAATCCACTTTTGTTGGATCCGGGATGCCTAATTATTGCTAGATTCCAAAATTCATAATTTTCTGAATCAATGTGTGAGCGTGGCGAAGTAAAACGTGTTTTAACAATTTCAGTCAATTTCGATCGACCAGAAAATGGCCATTTTTCAAACGGTCTCAGAATTCGATGAAATTAGTTTTGTTAGGACCGTATCGTCAATACGAATCTAGGAATAATTTTTCGGGAATTTTTAGAGTTAATATGTGGCCCCGGTAAATTGAAATGTGCGTTCAAATTCAATATATAGATTTATATTTTGATTTTGACGAAAACTGATCGAAACAGTCGAATCATCCTATGATACTTATCCCATTGTGTTCGGAATGGGGGTAATTAACTAGGGGCGATAGTCGTTGGGTCTCGTTTAGAGATCGAATGAAAAAGTTACTTTACAGAGATAAATTAAAATAAATATATATTTTTTAATTATATTCTCTCAGCCCCTATACTTACTCTCCCCACCGTATTCTTTCAAACCAGATTTTAAAAAAAATAAAAAAACGCTGGAACCCTAAATAAACTCGTCGCCCCTACAGTCGCGCCCACCGCCGCCACCGTTGGCCTCTGCACCCCCCTCTTCCACCGTCGATCCTCTCCGCCTCCGTTCCTCACCATCGACCCCCCCCCCCTCGAACGTGGAAACTCCCGAGCCCTTCAACCCAAATCGAGACAACCCCCACGCGATTCGGGACCACCGCGAGACATCGCCCCCTTTGACCTGCCGCTCCCACCTCCTCTTCCCCTTACCTCCCTCCACCCGCCTGACCGCGACCCATCCTCCTACCTCTCCTCTTCTCGCCTTAAACGTGAAGAAATCACCCCCCCTCGTTCGAAAAACCTGTAAGTATTTTATTTAATTTATTTTATATACTTTTGTTCTTACTTACTTATTTTTGTAGCAAATAGGAAGTGATGTAGATTTAGATTTTTAATATAGGAAAACTTTGGTTTTTAACAATGTAAAGTGATGATTTTTAATTCTAAAAAGTCTAGATTTTTATGATAACAAAAAGATTAGATTTTTACTATTCTAAAGATAAGATCTTTTAATATGTAAAGTAGGGATTTTTTTACTCATAAAAATATGATTTTTATATAGTAGGGAGAATAAAAATACGATTTTTATATAGTAGAGAAAATAAAAATATGATTTCTATATAGTAGCGGTATAAAAATAGAATTTTTATCTATATAGTAGCGGGATAAAAATAGAATTTTTATCTATATAGTAGCAGTTATAAAAATGTGATTTTTATATACCTAGCAATAATATAAAGATGCGATTTTTATATATGTAGTGGATACGGACAATGAAAGTGACCAAAGGCAACTACAGGTAGGTTTTCTACGTATGAAGAGTCGCGTCATTTGGTATAGCTAATCGGTGAGAACTCCTCACTTTTATTTTAATTTCTATTTTGAAATATATATACTAGGATGCAGATGGTGCTTAGCAGCACCCAACACCCGTCATCCACAGACCATGGATGAATTGTATGTGTGATTGTTTGTGTTGTGAAATTTGACTGCTGATTGTGATGTGAAATAAAATATATATTCATGTGTTGAAATAAAATATATATTCATGTGTTGAAATAAAATATATATTCATGTGTTGAAATAAAATATATATTCTTGTGTTGAAATAATATATATATTCATTTACAAATCAAACGATTCGTTTATGTACACCGATTTGACTGATATTGATTAGGACGATAAATTTTACACGTCGCCCAACTGCACAAAAAAAATCTGTGTTTGATTGTTTGAAAGCCCACACGGGTATTGGGATGATATTTGACGTACACTAATCCCGATTGTTTAGTTGTATGTCAATCGATGGGTTGACAGACTGTGTAAGCGTTAATTATTTATATTTAATGCTTATGCAGTTGTGTGGTGCACTCTGGATGATGGTTGATGATTTATCGTTGTTGTTATATGCATGTGTTGAAGGGAATCCATATAATTAACGTTATATGGTAATTGGTTGGGCCTCATTCCAATTTGGGAGAATAAGGAATATTATAAAATAAAATTCATGTGTTGAATAGAATAAAAATATATTTTCATATGTTGAATAAAAATATGAATTCATGTGTTGAATGAAAATATATATTCATGTGTTGAATAGAATAAATATTCATGTGTTGAATAGAATAAAATTCATGTGTTGAATCGAATAAATATTCATGTGTTGAATAAAAAGAAAATTCATGTATTGAATAGAATAAAAATTCATTTGTTGAATAGAATAACGAAGTTATTGAAATATATAAAGTCGTATTAGTTAGATATGCGCCATTTTGACGTGAACGATATTTATATCGATTATATTCGTTTTTATAATGATTATAGAAAAGGAAGTGATTTCAAGATATAACGTTTTGAAAATATTATCATTTGTATATCGATGATGTGGAATATTCAATTTTTATTCGAAATTGAATATGAAGTTGAAATCATTTCGAAAACGAATTTAAAACGATTTAAAAAATACGTTTTAAAAGGAAATCGATGAAATATATATAATATAAATATTATATATATTAAATGGCCTAAATAGAATGCGCCGCGCAGCGGCAGTTCGCGAATTTCGACCATTGACTACGAATGGATATTACGGGAGATCCGACCGTCGGATTCTCCTAAAACTGGAACCATTGGGTTCGTATCGAAAAGAGATTTCTAATGAATATTAGAGATTTGAAATCTAACGGTTGGATTTGGAATTATGTCCAAATCAAATTTGGAAAAGATCGCTGTAAGTGCAGTTCGATTGTCGTTGATGGAAGTCGACTGTACGGGCATTGATAAAATTATTAAAAATAGTAATAATTTGTGTAAAATCATAAGAAATGATTTGTGAAGAATTGAGATGAAAAATTCCAAATTTGAAAAGATAAAAATAGATTTTTATTGAAATGAACTAGATTAATAATTTATTTATTTTTAAATAAATAAATTGGATTTGAAAGGGTTTTAAAAGTAACCAGAAGTTTCAATAATTGAATTGGAATGGAATGTGATTTTGGGTTTATAGTGAACTGTGTTTTAAATGACATTGGTTCTTTAACCCAGTTAAAGACAGGATATTGATTTTTGGGAAGATTAAAACAAAGTGGAGTTTTAATGAATCTTTAATTAGATTGAAATGATCGAGAATGGAGTATCACCAGTTTTACTTCAGGCGATAGTCAAATCTTTAATTAGATTTGAACGTGAAATGGTAATTGAATTTACCGATAACACCGTAGTGTTAGATATGAAGTATTACCAGATTTACTTCGTGGGATGAATAGGTTGGGATTGGGAAGTTAAAACAAATGATTACTTCGGTAAGGTTCGTTAATCCTGACTAGTTTGGATAAACCATAATTTGGTTTGAATTGATATTCAAAAGAAAATTAAAGAATAAATTTAAAGAATTTATCTTTGATAAAATTAATGGCAACCTTTCGCAAAGTATAAGAATATTTGAATAAAAGAATATTCTGAATTGGAATGAGGCGTATGTTGTGTTTGTGTAACACTTGTGTATTATATATGTGAGTTATTCAGAAAGACCTGGTTTATCCCATTCTGAATAACTGATTCGACGATGTGTCGAAGATGAAGATGGTAATCGAAGACCGGAGGTCTTCACATCGTTTGGGTGATTACTGATGATCTTGATTGGGCTGTACACCCAAGAGGAGGGAATCAGTTGGTGATCGTCCAGATGTACTTGGAGATCGATGGATATGCGAGGAATAAGGTTCCTCCAGTTTCGTTCAGACCCAGAACAAACTTGTATAGACTGTGTGTCTGACATTGGATTTTGCTTTATGTTGATTGATCTCTATTAAATATACATCTGCCTGGTGAAGGGGAATTCATTGCCTTACTTCACCCTTCTCTGAGACGTACGGGATCAGAGGTTGTATATCGATGGACATCAGTCGCATGGTGTGAATTGCCTAAGTTGCAAATGATCAAGGCTTTTGTTGAAAAGCAAAGTCTTGTGGTTGATGATCAAAGCACCGCCTATGTGGCATAGCTTTGTGTAATGTGAATTCGCGAGCCTCACACCCTGGTTGTGAACCAGAAACGGCAGAGGACCTCAGGGAGGACATGCGCTTCCTTCTAGCTAGGGTGGTGTCTGTGACCTACCAGCCCTGACATTTATATTATTTTCACTTGTGTGGTTGTTGCTGTTGCGAGGCGCCTAAGATATATCGGTGACTATGTGGAGTCGATGGAGCCATTGGGCTCATTTACGCCCCAAAGAGCGGGGAAACGCAGTGTTCAGGCACTTTAATCCACATCGGTGGACCGGCCCTGTCTCTCCAAGGGTCGATTCGCTCTGACCCAGAGGCTCAGGCTAGAGAGTCTCGAAGCCGGTGAGGACGATCCCTTGCCTCGGTTCATAGATGGAAATCCAATTTCCAAATACGTGACTTTGCGGTTTTGATTGTAGAGCCTAGTATTGGCGACATGATATGTGGTACCCATGTTGTCTAGGATTGATACATTTATATTTGAAGTTGTATGATACACTATGCACTTATAATAGTATCAAATGATTTGTTTTAAACGTACCAAGCATGTTTGGCTATTATAAGGGAAAACCCTATCCCCCGGCTTGCGTTGCATTGTGTGATAGGACGTGGGTCTTATAATAGATTCATTTTTTCAAAAAGCATTGCGCTGTTTTGTTTTATGCACTGGTATTCTTGGGAGGAAACCCGTTTCGTGTTATACGGCGTGGTCCCTTGATATATCTGATTTAAAGTAAAGCTTTAAATAACTGTTTTAGTTCTCACACCAGTCACATGACTGACCTGGAGTTTATTGTTTTAACCTAAACTCTAGGTGCCCTCATTTTCCGCACGGGCAGCTAGTAGTTTTGGTTTTGCAGATTTATATTCACAGGATCCTGATTTACAGCTGGAACGATACTCGGAAAGCTCTGTATCCGTGTATTACTTCTAGTTGTGTATTGTATTATTTTCCACTGCTATGTAATGTATTTAAATGTAATTTAAATCTCTGATATTTTCTGTGTAATATTTCTTCATACTCTGTATATTCTTGTATTCTGATGGAATTCTTGTAATATACAATGAAATGTTCTTCTGTTTGCGTTCTGATTTGTCGTGTTGTCAAAGCAATCCGTGATTTCCCGTAAGGGGGATTTCGGGTCGTTTCATCCTTTCTCTTCGTTTTCTAAATTAATATCTTATTCAATTTGAGAAGGAGAAGAGAGTTTAAATCTTCTTAACCTAGTGCTAATCCAAGATCAGATCAATAGATTTCTTCATCAAGTTGTTTCTAGAATTTAAGAGAAGTACAGTGAAGTTTCTTAGCGCTTAGCATTTTACAGTATCTTCATCCCCAGTTGTCTCAGGCTCTTTCCATGTAAATTAGGCTTGATGATCCTTTTAAAACCAACCTCGGGTGAGTTGTTTGACTCACACTTCTGGTTTATGTCATTTCTATCTGTTATCTATGAATTTTTTTTGGTTGCTCGTAGAAATCTGTAGTATCTTGTTCTTATTTGTCTTCGTTGCCACTACAACAAAAATCATTTCACAACTGCCAAAAACAATTGTAAAAAGTTTATTACAACTAGAACCCACCAGTCGTTATATCCATAGTTGTAATAGCGTCAGACTTTTATACAGCTATGTTTGACAGTTGTAAAAGATTTTTTTTTTACAATTGCTTTTTCCTGTTGTGCTAAATTCTACTACCACTGTTTTTGCCGGTTGTTAAAGAAATACAAAATTATTGAAAAAAAATGCATAAAAACATTTTACAAAATAGACAGGCATAAACATTATAACAAAATTAACAATACACTCTAAACAAATTATAACAAAAACCCTTTTTCTTTGGAAAAAATCTTACGTAAGTTCATTTAAACTCCTACATACCGCATCTTATCCACCTAAACTAGCACACACTAAAAGTGATCAAGCAAAAGCTAAATAAATTACAAGTAACCTAAGCAAAAATTTCCATTACAAGCTTACGTAACTTTGTTGAAAAAACAAGTCAACCACGTTTGTGGCAATCATTGCATACCAGTACAAAGAAAATGTAACTACCTTTAGTCACTCCAACAAATAGTAAACACATCCTAATAACCACCATGCCAAAATGAACAAATCACATGAGGCGAGACCATCTCCTCCAGTTGTTCTACTTGTGCTACTCAAAATTGCAAGGCAGTGCCGACTTATTATATAGGTGTCAGACCCACTTTATGTCGAAATGGAGAATTGGTAGAGTTGAAGTTGTATGCATAGTAAACGAATGAGTAACGAGGCAAGCATCAAGAAGCATAGCCTGAACATGTTGAGTTACTACATCAGGTCGATGA